>CM066036.1:689988201-691224868 GCA_033557465.1 Ichthyophis bannanicus | reverse complement strand
AGGGAGATTGACTTGAATCAGGAGAGGAGGGAAGCCAAACTGCTGTGCAGGCACTTGGAAGAAGGCTTTCTCCTATGGCTCATTGACTATTACAGTTAGACTCTGTGCTAGCCGAGAGGCTCTGTCTTTGTTCTGATAATATGGGCCTGAGTCATTAAGGTCTTTTTCAAAGATATGTAAGGCGAGAAAAGCCTTAATGAATTGGGCTCTGTGTCTGAATCCCGATGTATTCTCTTCACAAAGAGGAAATATGCAGGTATGGCTAAATGTTTATTTAAAACTTACTTCTATACTGCAAAACTGATCCTCACTCTGAGGAGAAGGATGTTACTAGTGGTGTGCTGCAGGGATCTTAAAGATCTTAATATGCATATGTTAGAGGAGATATGATAGAGATGTTTAAATACCTCCATGGAATAAATGCACAAGAGGGAGAGCTTCTTTCAATTGAAAGTAAGCTCTGCAACGAGGGGCATAGGATGAAGGTAAAAGGGGAATAGACTCAGGAATAATATGTTGAAATATTTCTTTATGGAAAGAGTGGTAGATGCGTGGAATAGTCTCCCAGTGGAGGTAGTAGAGACAAGGACTGTATCTGAATTCAAGAAAGCATGAGACATACACAGAAAATCTCTAAGGAAAAAAGGGACTATGCTAGGGCAGACTAGATAGGCCATATTGTCTTTTTCTGCTGGTAAGGGAGGAGTGGTCTAGTGGTTAGGACAAGGTACTTCAGGCCGGGGGTTCAAATCCCACCTGGGGGCAGCAATCTCAGGCCAGAGGGTCTGGGATTTCTAGTCCTATAGGCACTCCTTGTGGTCTTGGGCAAGCCACTTAATCCTCCATTGCCCATGTTCCCTGTAAGTATTAGCGTATGTGTCTCATATCCCCTTGTGTTAAATGCATCCCCCAATTGACCACTTTGACCCGGTGAAAAGCGGGATATAAATACAGCTAAATAAATAAATAATAAATAAATATCTTTGTATGTTTATGTAAAGTTGCTAAGGGAATAGGGATACTTGAACCAATGCAATTATACCTAATGAGAGACATTACAGTGTAGGTGTCCAGGCCCCTGTGTGGCCGATCTGAATCAGAACACCCAGAGGTAGACCCGATTCTGATTCTACAAGGCTAGATGAGCCCACGGGATAAGAATTGGGTCTAGGGCTTGAATGTCCAGGCTGGGCCCTGATTCCAATTGGCCTGCACGCACAGCCACTTGCTCGGCTACCTCAATGAGGCTCCTGAATGAACCGCAGAATGTCGGCCGCTGCCAAGTCACTTCTTTCCCTGCAGCTGGACCCTCGATCCGGCCTTCCATGGCCTGGATCTGACTGTGGAGAACTTCCTGCACCCCACCACCTTACTATCCAGGCCCCACAGAGGGATTTATTCCACCTCTGTGGTGGAATAAGTCCCCTGTCTATGTTCGCGGCGCCAGACGTACAGGGCCAACCTCAGAATCAGCCCTGTACATCTGGGGTTGTGGACTGCCCATGCCTTGCCTTCGCTCCTCCTCCGGAATGCCCCCTCCCACCCCTCTCTAAGCCTCCCCATACAAACGCATTATTCATATGGGGAGACTTTTGACGGGGGCCGTCAGGGGGGCGACTAGCGGGGATGGACGTCCCAATGGGATGTCCATCCCCACTATTCATGGGACGGAATGACCCCCAATAAGTATAAAGGACTTTTAGTGTTCACCTCAAGATGAACTGCAAAGAATTAATCTACTACTGAAATTGAGTAAGATCACCCCCTTCCCCTTAATTGGTTTAGGAGGCTATAAATCAAGGATTGTGCCTGGGGTAGGTGGGAGTTGGATGTCCTATTTGTATCTGTGCTTCTGAGGCAATCTCTTAATTTCCTGGGTGATTTACCCTGCCCTTGGTTTCATAAAGGGAACCTTTCAAGTTGACCCTTTGATCTGTCACTTGACTTTGACACCTATTTAAAATAATTTCACAGTTTTCTTGCTTCCTAACTGGTAGGCCTCTTTGTAAAAGGTCTCTAGAAAACAATTTATTTCTATATACACAAAGAATATGTACCTTATTCTATTCGCTGTGTTAAGATATACCCTAACTGGCTTTAATTTAAGTAAAAGATGGCTTGTAGTACTATGCCCTAACTCACTTAATAAAACACTGAATAGGGAAGTGCTGTGCTGAGAACTTAACTTGCTGACATTAATTCCCTCTGTTGGATCTCCTGTACTCCGTGGGAGGAGGAGGAGCAGCAGCTTGATGTCATCCTCTGCCTGTTTAAAAACTCTGGCAGCCACAGGACGTGGCAGTGGGTGTGTGCCCGTGGGCGCATGACTGAAGGGCCATGGCCAAAGGGGCACATCTTGCCCCTTTGGAGTCTGTTCAGAGCCTGGAGGAGCAGTATATCTTCTGAGGGAGTCCTATGGGGAAGGGGAAGAAGGTTGCTCCTGTACAATTGGTGAAGGCTGTTAAGGTTGTAGGGCCAATGGATCAACATCTCCAGATAGGCCCTAAGGAGGTTTCCACTCCTGGTTTGGATTTTTCCTCAGACACTGTGAATACTCCCCACCCAGCTAGATTAATGTACAGTGGGATTTGAACCTTGGTTTCTCTGTTCCTAGCCCACTACTTTAACCATTAGGTTATTCCTAGACATCCAGGTTCTTAAAATATGGTTCTGGGGATGTCTGTTTAGACGCCCCCGCAGACTTACTTATTCGGCACATCCAAGCTTGTGAAATCATGTCTGTAAGTGGATGGGCCTATGTTTTTTTTTTTCCCCAGATGTTCTGACTTAAATATCCGAGATTGCACTTGGACATCCCTACTAAAATTCCCCTCCACATGAATTATTTGCTTCAGTCTTTATTGAAGAGGATATTGGGGAGATTAATCCATGCTGGAAACATTGTTTGAGTCAAAGGAATTGAAGCAAAATGCTGTTAATTGGGCAAACTAAAAAGTAATGACTCGCTGGGAACCAGAATTCTGAAAGAAACACAAAATTGCAGACCTACTGCAGGTAATCTGTAACCTATGAATAAAATCAGTTACAGCACCTGAGAATGGGGGGGGGGGGCGGGGGGGGGGGCAATTGTAACATTTGATCCTTAAAAAGGGATCCAGGGGAGATCAAGGAAACTACAGACAGGTGAGCCAGATGTTGAGGCTGTGTAAAATGGTAACTGGAAAGCAAAATTTACTGACCAAATGGATAGACTGGCATAATGGGTTAGAGAGAACATGGATCTAACAAACACAAGTCTTGCTTTACCAATCTGTTAGATTTTTCTTTAAGGTTGTTAATGTGTGCATAAAGGTGGGCCAGTTGATACAGTATCTGGCTCACCTTTATGCACACATTAACAATCTTAAAGAGGTTCTCAACCCATTCCTTGGAACAGACCTGTCTAGTCAGGTTTTCAGGAAAGCCACAATGAATGTGCATGAGAGATTTGCATGCACAGCTTCTATTGTATGCTAATCTGTCTTGCTAATTCATTATGGTTATCCTTAAAACTTGACTAGATAGGTGTGTCCTGAGAGCTGGGTTGAGAACTCCTGGATTAAGGGGATGGAATAGCTCCTATATGAATTAAGGCTAAACAAGTTAAGGCTGTTTGGTTTGGAGAAGAGAGAACTGAGAAGGGGATATTATAGAGGTCTATAAAATCATGAATGATAATGGCATGGGTAAAGAGACTAGGGTGGTGGCCCCAGTCCTTGGGTTTTCAGGATTCTTTCCGTGAATATACTGTACATGAGATTACGTTTGTATGCACTGCTGCCCCAGTGTATGTGAATTTCTCTCCTGCATAGTCATTGTGGGAATTCTGACAACTCAACTGGTGGGGTGTGCCTCAAGGACTGGGCTGAGAACCACCAGACTAAAGGAAGCTCCATGAAACCAGGTAGCACATTAAAACAAATCGGAGAATGGTTTTGCACTCAACGCACAATAAGCTGTGAAATGTTGTTGCCAGAAGATGTGCTCAAAGTATTCAACATAGCTAAGCTTAAAAAGGGTTTAGATAACTTTCTGGATGGAAGGTCCATAAGCCATTATTCTCAAGGTGAGTTTAGTTATGAACAGAGAAGGGGTCTTCTACTTGGGTACTGGTGACCTGGATTGACTCTGAGATCGGATGCTGGGCATTATGTGCCTTTGGTTTGACCCAGTGTGGAACGTCTAAATGTTATGTGCTCTGGTTCTCTGTTTGTAGTTTGTTGAGGAGCTCTGTGATCTTGTAGCATCTTCCCAACAGTCATAGTAAGTGGCACAAGCAGATCCTGGTGCTACCAAGGGCCTAATCCATTAAGTGCTTGTTTGACGCAAAGAATGGAAGAAATACTTAGTAAAGTGGTTCTTAGACTTGTTTTGATGGGGCACTAGCCGTTCAGGTTTTCAGGATATGTGCCCTGAATATGCATGAGATATGCATGTGTACTAATGTGAAGCATATTTGTTATGAAAATCCTGAAACCCTCAGCATGTCATACAATTTAGGACCTTAGAATAATTATCAGTAAGGACCCAATTGTTTTTCAAAAAGCCAAGGAGTAGCTGAGTGCAGGGCCGGATTTACCTATACGCCATGTACGCCATGGCGTAGGGCCCACAGCTGGCAGGGGCCCAAAAAAAAAGAACAAGTTAATTTTTTTTAAAATAAAATTTTAAAAAAAACCTGCTGGCTGCCGCCGCGGGGCCCCCTCTGCTGCCGCGGCAGCACCGACTGACCCGCGGGGGCCCCCTCTACAAGCTGAATCCGTCGGTTCGTTCCTTCCTCCCTCCCTCCCTCCCTCCGTGCAGGCTGTGAGAGACGCGAAAGGAGAGTGTCTCCTCGCGTCTCTGTTAAGCCCGCAGGGGCTGATGGGAAATTTCCCATCAGCCCCTGCGGGCTTAACAGAGATGCGAGGGAGACACTCTCCCTTCGCGCCTCTCACAGCGTGCACGGAGGGAGGGAGGAAGGAATGAACCGACGGATTCAGCTTGTAGAGGGGGCCCCCCGCGGGTCAGTCGGTGCTGCCGTGGCAGCAGAGGGGGCCCCGCGGCGGCAGCCAGCAGGTTTTTGTTTTTAAATTAAATTTTACTTTAGGCCGCCGGGGGTGGGGGGGTAGGACTGGTAATGGGCTATTGGGGGGGCTGAGGCTGGGGGGGTTAAGGCTAGAGGTGGGTTGATGGGGTTAGGACTGGTAATGGACTGTGGGCTGTTGGGGGGCTTAGAACTGGCAATGGGCTTTGGGGGGGGTTAAGACTGGTAATGGGCTGTGGGCTGTGGTGGGCTGATGGGGGCTGTCTGGTAATGGGCTATGGGGGGCCTAGGACTGGAAAGGGGCTGGGGGGGTTAAGACTGGAGGTGGGCTGATGGGGTTAGGACTGGTAATGGGCTGTTGGAGGGGTTTAGAACTGGTAATGGGCTTTGGGGGGGGTTAAGACTGGTAATGGGCTTTGGGGGGGTTAAGACTGGTAATGGGCTGTGGGCTGATGGGGGCTGTCTGGTAATGGGCTATGGGGGGGCTAGGACTGGAAATGGGCTGGGGGGGTTAAAACTGGAGGTGGGCTGATGGGGTTAGGACTGGTAATGGGCTGTGGGCTGATGGGTGGCTTGGACTGGCAATGGGCTATGGGGGGCTGACTGGAAATGGGTTGATGGGGTTAGGACTGGAAGTGGGCTGATGGGGGGTTAGGACTGGTAATGGGTTATAGGGGGGCTTAAACTGAAAATGGGTTGATGGGGGCTAGGACTGGTATTGGGTTGGGGGGTTGCTAGGACTGGAAATGGGCTGATGGGTGGCTAGGACTGGAAATGGGCTGATGCAGGGACTAGAAGGGAATGGATGCTGGGTGAGGCTGGAACTAGAAGGGAGCTGATGTTGGGGGAGGATTAGAATGGGATGGGGCTGGAAGAGTAAAATGGAGAAGGGAAAAATATTTTGTGTGGGAGGGATAAAAAATCTACAATTGGCCGGGTATTGGGAGAGTAAGTGGGGATTGAGGATGGAGGGGTAAAATTTGAGTGGATGAAATAGGAATGAGGAAAGAGCAAAAGGAGAAAGATTAGTATGTTAAAGCAGATGTAGAGAGAGAATGGAAAAAAATCTAGAAGAGAGAAGAAAGGACAAATGGACAGCAGACGATGGAGAGTTAGCAGAAGACACGAAGAAACCAGAAGAAAGTGGCTGGAGCAATTGCAGCTGAAAAAAATGCACAAAAGGTAGAAAAATATCTCTTTATTTTGAATTTATTAATTGGAATATGTCAGCTCTGGTAAATGTGCATCATTAACGTCTGCGCTTTGTTTAGTACAAGAGCAAATTAATGTATAGTTTTATTTCTACAGTGTTGTACTTTCCAAGTTTGGCTTTTGGGATTCCCAGTTTAATTATTGTCTTCCTGTTTCTAAATTGTGATTACTTGTTTGATGGTCTATGTTCTGCATGTGTAACTGAGCTGAGGTGTTCTGTTTATATAATTCCTATTTGACATTGCCACTTGTTCTCTTTCCCCAGTAGGTCATGTATTGTTGTTCTCTGAAATGTATTGGTTTAATATTTGCAGTGTTGCCTTTTGATTGGTAGGGTATGGTGCTTTGTGAGTCCTGGTAGTGCTGTTAGGATACGGCGGGTTTACTATGGGTTCTAAATGGGCAGTGTTTGTAGTAGTTCCTAATGTGTCTGGCAGTTGGCACTGGATTATAGTAATGTAGAAATCTTTTAGTCTTTCTTTATCCATACACTCATTAAGAGGCATGTTTACTTAAAGTTATTATATGGTAACATTATGCAAATATTTATGCAAATGATGCCCCTTATGCAAATGAGGCCCCGCACCCCCCTTGGGCCGCCCCTGCTGGGGGCCCACAATTTTTGTTGGCGTAGGGCCTCACTCAAGGTAAATCTGGCCCTGGCTGAGTGGTAATTTTAGAGTTGGCTAGTCTTTAATAGTCAGCTATAAGCTGACCAGCTAACTTGTAGCGTAGAATTTATCCTACGCTACAACTTAGCCCCTTAAAATCTGTAATGCCATAAGGCTTCTCTGCAAAACTGCAATGTGTACTATAGCATCAGTGCTGACTCCTGGTGATCCAGCCACTGGGTTTTATTGGCTACAGGGATCTAAACTATGATCCTTTGGTTTATGGTTATGTTGTTGTTGTTAAGTGCCATCGAGTTGGAGTCAACTCATGGTGACCCTCTGGATAGCTATCCTAAATTGTGTTCGGTCTTCAGTCAGGCGACTCATTGTTGACAGACTGGTACCTGTAGCTGCTGTTTTTGTATCGATCCATCTCATTGCTGGCCTTCCTCTTTTGCGTTGACCTTCTATCTTGCCAAGCATAATGTCTTTCTCTAATGATCTCTCTCTTCGCATGATGTGTCCAAAGTATGAAAGTCAAAGTCTTGTCATCTGAGCTTCTAAAGAAAGCTTAGGTTTGATCTCCTCTAGTACCGACTGGTTTGTTCTTCGGGCAGTCCATGGTATAGACAGTATTCGCCGCCAGCACCATAATTTAAAGGCATCAATTTTCTTCCTATCTGTCTTTTTCACTGTCCAGCTTTCACATCCATATGATGTTATTGAAAATACCATGGCCTGAACAAGTCGAATCTTTGTATGGAGAGAGACATCTCTGCTCTTGAGAATCTTATCTAGGTCTTTCATAGCCATTCTGCCAAGAGCAATGCATCGTCTGATTTTTTGACTGCTTGTTGCTTCTTTATTGATAGTTGATCCAAGTAGGTTAAAGTTGTTCACAATTTCAATTTCTTCTCCTTCAACGATGAACCTGTTGATTATACCAGTTGTCATGATCTTTGTCTTCTTTACATTAAGGTGCAGGCCCATTTTGAGACTATGTTCTTTGATTGTGAGAAGCAAATGTTTCAGATCATCTTCACTTTCAGCCAGTAATGTGGTATCATCAGCATAGCGAAGGTTGTTGATGAGTCTTCCACCAATCTTCACACCTCTGTTGTCTTCATACAATCCTGCTTCTCTGATTTGTTCTGCATATAAATTAAACAGGTAGGGGGAAAGTATGCAGCCTTGTCTTACACCTTTGCTTATTTTAAACCATTCTGTTTCTCCTTGTTCCGTTCGAACTGTTGCTTCTTGATCAATGTACAGATTGCGCAAGAGAACGATCAGGTGTTCTGGTATACCCATGCTTCTTAATGTGGCCCAGAGTTTCTCATGGTTTACACAGTCAAAAGCCTTGCTATAGTCGATAAAGCACAAATAGATATCCTTTTGGTATTCTTTAGTCTTTTCAAGGATCCATCTCACATCTGCAATGATGTCTCTCGTTCCTCGCCCTTTCCTGAACCCTGCTTGCACTTCAGGTAGTTCCTGTTCCAGGTATGGTTGTAGAATCTTGGGATCAGAGCGATTGTGCGATAATTTCCACAGTCAGTTGAATCACCTTTCTTTAGTATTGGTATAAACACAGATCATTTCCAGTCAGTTGGCCATGATGTTGTCTTCCATATTTCTTGGCAGAGCATTGTGAGTATGGTAACAGCTGCATCAGATTGCTGCCATACTTCTATGGGAATGCTATCAATGCCTGGTGCTTTGTTCTTTGATAAGGTTTTCAATGCTGCTTCAACTTCTTTTTTCATCACCAATGGTTCCCGATCATAAGGTACAGGTTGAAACGGCTGTTGGTCCACTTGATCTTTATCATATAAAAACTCTGTATATTCCTTCCACCTTTTCTTGATCTTCTCAGCATCATTCAACATAGAACCTTGAGCATCTTGTAACATTCCATTTCGAGGCTGGAACTTTTTCTTTAACTCTCGTAGCTTTAGGAAAGCCGATCTTGTTCTTCCTCTAATAGTTTCTGCTTCTATTTCCATGCAAGTGTCATTGTAGTACTTTTCCTTGTCCTGTCTTGCTGCACGTTGGAAATCTCTGTTAAGTTCTGCGACTGTCTTTCTTTTTCCTCTGGCTTTAGCTTCTCTGCGTTTCTGGGCAATTTTCAGAGTTTCTTCCGTCATCCATTTTGGCCGTTTTTGCTTTTTCACCTTTTGTAGAGACTTCTCGCTTTCTTCCAACACAACCTTCTTGATGTCATTCCATAACTCTTCCGGAGCTCTGTCATTTGTATCTAAAGCAGCAAATCGATTTTGCAGGCAGTCTTTAAATTCCAGTGGTATATTCTCAAGGTCATATTTTGCTGCATTCATGAGTGGTTTGCTCTTTTTCAACTTTAGCTTGAGTTTGCATACTAGTAGTTGATGATCTGTACCACAGTCAGCTCCAGGTTTTGTCTTTGTTGATGTTACAGAGCTTTTCCATCATTGACTTCCACAGATGTAATCAATTTGATTTTTATACAATCCATTGGGTGAAGTCCATGTGTACAGTCGCCGCTTGTGTTGTTGGAAGAAGGTGTTTGAGATGAATAGATCATTGGTCTTGCAAAATTCTATCAGTCTTTCTCCAGCTTCATTTCTGTTGCCAAGTCCATATTTTCCAACTACTTTGCCTTCTTCTTTGTTGCCAACTTTTGCATTCCAGTCACCCATGACTATCAGGATATCCTGTTTGCATGTTCTGTCAATTTCAGCTTGTACTTGTTCATAGAACTCTTCAATTTCATTCTCTTCTGCAGCTGTTGTTGGGGCATATACTTGAATTATAGTTGTGTTGATAGGCAATCCTCGAGACGAATAGAGATTAAGCATTCACTGACTGCATTGTATTTCATTACAGTTCTTGCAAGTTTCTTCTTTATTATAAATGCAACACCATTTCTTCTTTGTCTTTCATTTCCAGCATAATAGACCATGTGATCATCTGATGCAAAGTGCCCCATGCCAGTCCATTTCAGTTCGCTGACACCCAACAGATCAAGTTGTACACGTTCCATTTCATTCTTGACCACCTCCAACTTCCCTTGGTTCATGCTTCGTACGTTCCATGTTCCAATGTGTAAGACATCTTTACAGCTTCTGACACTCATTTCATGCGCAGCTACATCAGCAGTCAGACTTCCCGAGGGCTTTGATCCAACCACATCATAAATGCTGGCTTTACACTGAAAAGTCTTCAGCTCTTCCCCAGTAGCTAGTTGAGTGCCTTCCGACCTGGGGGTCTCATCTTCCAGCACCATAGCACAATTTGTTTTGTTGTAACTATCCATTGGGTTTTCATGGCAAGATAGGTAATTCATTAATAGTGTAAAGGTGTGGAATTATGATCTGGTGAGGTTTGAGAGTTGGGCTTCATGATATTATTCTTATTGTTTATATACTTCTCTGAATGGAATTTTGCAGTATAGTCTCTGTGCTTTTTTACTGCTGATATACACAGGTACTAAATAGCGACCCCTTTTCCGCCGCATGTTAGCACTGCCCTATCATATCTCAAAATTTAAACTGCAGTTGCCTCCTCAGCTATACCATCTGTGTTCATATAGAGACACTGG
This sequence comes from Ichthyophis bannanicus, assembly GCA_033557465.1. Classification (NCBI taxonomy): domain Eukaryota; kingdom Metazoa; phylum Chordata; class Amphibia; order Gymnophiona; family Ichthyophiidae; genus Ichthyophis; species Ichthyophis bannanicus. Next base: position 691,214,439 of record CM066036.1, on the reverse strand, counting down.
AGAGCAGTACTAGCATGCAGACTTATTTCCCTGGGGCTTTTTGACTCGAATCACACCTTTCCGCCCAAGGACAGCCCTGCTGGAAGGCTCCCTTCAAGCATGTATGGAACAGCAGTAGCAACATGCTCCATGGTGCTGGTCTCTACAGTTTGCCTCCTTTGAACAGGAAGGGTAACAAGAGGAAGAAGGCTGTGCATGTTTGAATGTAGTCTCAGGCAGGGCTGTTCTTGGGCAGAAAGGTGCAATTCAAGACGAGCCCTGGTGACATATGTCTACATGATAACTTTTTTCTCTGGTATCTTCATATAAGTGCATATGGTTTGTGGTCAGCTGCAAAGACTAGCAGCCCTACTAATGTTCACAGATCCTGTAGTTTGTAGTGTTCAAGAGCATTTGTGAGGGACATTAGGGAGAAAATAAGGAAAAGGGGAGGGGTGGAGGATAGAGGATTGAGGTAGGGAAAAAAGGGAGATGGATAAGGGAAAGGAGTAGGAGAAGGTAGAGGATGGAGGAAAAATGATGGACTAGGAAGGGAGAAAGAAATGAAGAGGGGAAATTGAAGATACAGATAAGGGAGGGATGGAGGAGAAGAAAGATGAGAAAATGAAGAAGAGTGTATATTTATTTATTTAACAGTATTTATATACCGCCTTATCATACAATCAAGGCGGTGAAATAACAATAAACAAAAGTAGTGAGAGTGAGATTCATGCAGTGAAGGAGGTTTTAAGAATTACAAGAGAGAAGAAAGTGTATTAGATTACAATGAACTAAGAATATTAAGCGCTATAATACAGCATGAGCTAAAATACAAGGTTATATACAATAAAAATATCCAGGCTCACTGTACAAAAATTAAATGACAGGACCATAATTTTCAATGAAAAGCATTGTTTTCAACTGTTTACGGAAGTCTTTGAGGTCCGTTGCTGATCTCAAATCATCTGGGAGTGAGTTCCAAATTATTGGAGCAGCCAGAGAGAGTGCTCTCACAGTTGTGTCCTTTCGTGAATTTCTGAAGTCCCTTGAAGTGTTAACTCTATTTGAAGTTCCCCTCCTTCTTGGTCGAGTGCTGATCTCTGGATGAATGAGGGAGTGAAGGCTGTTGGCTGAAATATGGTGTTTAATTTTAAAAATATAAATTATTGTTTTGTATTTAATACGTGAGCGAATAGGGAGCCAGTGTAGGTCTTTCAAAACTGGGGTAATGTGGTCATGACTAGTTAATCCTAATGTGGTCATGACTAGTTAATCCAGATATAATGCGGGCTGCAGTGTTTTGAGCTAATTGAAGAGGTTTGAGTGATTGATTTGCTAGCCCAAGGAAGATGGGATTGCAGAAGTCCAGTAAAGGAGTGATCAGCGCTTGGCATACTGTACGGAAGTGATCAGTTGCAAGGAGAGGTTTGAGTCTTCTTATAATTCTCATCCTGTAATAAGCATTCTTGATTGTCTTGTTTATGTGTGATTTAAGATTCAATTCGCTGTCCACTGTTACTCCAAGGTATTTAACTTCCGTTTTAATTGGTATGGTTTTGTCTTCTACTTTGATGTCAAGTGGATGTAAAAATTCTGAGTTGCGAGTGATTATTAGAGCCTCCGTTTTGCTGTAGTTAATTGAGAAGTTATTGTCATTACACCATCTTGTCATTTGTGTTAAGCAGTCTGATATTTTGGAGTAGACTGGGTTGTCAATAGAGATAGACATATATATCAAAATATCTTCTGCATAAATTGTGTAATGAATACTATTAGCATTCAGGATGTCACATATTGGTTGTATATATATGTTAAATAGAAGAGCTGAGAGGGCGGACCCTTGAGGCACTCCTTGGAGAACTTTTATAGGTAGGGAAGTGTTGTAACCTACTTTAACCCGAATCTGCCTGTCAGAGAGGTAAGATTGAAACCATTTTAAAGTAGTACCATGAAGCCCAATCTTCTTTAGTCTTTCTATGAGAGTTAGGTGGTCAACTGTGTCAAAAGCTGAGGAGATGTCTACGAAAATCATTAGAATACCTTTCTTAGTGTTATCTATTACTCGGAGGATGTTATCAAAGAGGTAGGTATATGTGACAGCGGAGGAAGAGAGCAATATGTAAGAGCAGATAGGAGCAAGCCCTGTGTGAGAGAATTAGGGAGGGATCAGTGTGTTAAGACGGGAATGAGGTGTGTTTGGGAGAATGGGGAGGAAGTAAAAGGGAAACTGCAGTAAATACCATAAAGTATGGTAAAGAGAAACAAAAGCTTTAAAAAAAAGCGACAAAAATATAGGGACTTGGGAATAAGATCAGCAGAGAAAGAAAGGAAACCCTTTAAAAAAAATCGGAGAGAATAGAATCGGCAAGAAAAGAAGAAAATATACAAATCAGAAGGGAGAAGAAATGTAGCCAAATGAATAAAGGAAAGGACATAAGAAAGACAGAGGTACATAGATGAAACCTAAGGGGCGTAGTACTGATGTCCCACCTCCAACCTGGCAACCTCTCAGTTGACATGGAGGAGAGCATCACCTTGGTGTACCTGTCCACCAGGAGATGTAAAATCCTCTTGCACTGAGGAGGTTTCTCCAGGTCCATGTGCCCAGGAGAGAAGGGTTAAGACAGCTGTTATATTTGGTAATTTGATCATTAGGCATGTAGGTAGCTGGGTGGCTCGTGGATGTGAGGGTTGCCTGGTAACCTCATGCGCCACCTAGACAAGGTGTTAGATGGTGCTGGGGAGGACTCTGTTATTTTGGTACATGTTGGCACCAATGACAAAGGAAAGTGTGAGAGGGAGGTTCCGGAGGCCAAATTTAGGCTTTTAGGTAGGAAATTGAAATCCAGAACTTCCAGGGTAGCATTCTCTGACATGCTTCCTATTCCACATGCAGGACCCAAAAGGCAGGCAGAGCTCTGGAGTCTCAATGCGTGGATGAGACGATGGTGCAATGAAGAGGGTTTTGGATTTGTTAGGGACAGGGCAACATTCTGGAGAAGGGAGGGGCTCTTCCGAAGGGATGGGTTCCACCTTAACTAAGTTGGATCCAGGCTGCTGGCATTAACCTTTAAAAAGAAGTTAGAGCAGCTTTTAAACTAGATGATAGGGGAAAGCCGACTGTCGCCCAGGAGCGCACGGTTCGGAACAATGTATCCTTGAAGGATACTAGCAAAACAGGGAAGTTAAGACATCCCGATAGAGAGGTTCCAACAAAGATAAAAGTAACCCAGATATCCTACAGTACAGAGCCGAATGATTCAAAATTACGCCTATCAACTGATAACCAGATTAATATGAATAAAATACAATCTCTTAAAATGCCTGTATGCAAATGCTAGTCTAAAAAATAAGAAGGGAGAGCTAGAATATATAGCACTAAATGAAAAGTTAGATATGATTAGCATCTCAGAGACATGGTGGAAGGAGGACAACCAATGAGACACTATGATACCTGGGTACAAGCTATATCGCAATGATAGAGTAGATCAAATTGGTGGAGGGGTTGCGCTCTTTTAGAGAGGGCATTGAGTCACATAGGATTAAAGTTTTGCAGGAAACAAAATACACTGCGGAATCTCTATGGATAGAAGTTTCATGTAAAAAGCGGAAGGCGACAGCAGTGGGGGGGGGGGGGGGTCTACTACCGACCGCCTGGCCAGAATGAACAGATGGATGATGAAATACTAAAAGAAATCAGGGAAACTAACAAGAGTTACAACACAGTAATAATAAGTGATTTTGATTACCTTGGTATCGACTGGGTCAATGTCACAGCAAGACATGCTAGGAAGATAAAGTTTCTAGATGAAATAAATAACTGCTTCTTGGAGCAGCTGGTTCATGAACTGATAAGAGGGAAAGCTATTTTGGACCTAGCCCTTATTGGAAAATGGGATCTGGTGCAAGAAATAAGGGTTTTGGGGCCATCTGGGAATAATGATCATAGCATGACTCCATTTGATTTAATAAATGGAAGAAAGCAAGGAAATCCTCAATACTACCTTTTAACTTTCAAAAGGGAGAGTATGATAAAATCAGGAAAATAGTTAAGAAAAAATTAAAAGGAGCAGCTGCAAAAGTTAAAGATTTACATCAAGCATGGGTGTTGTTTAAAAATACTATCTTGTATTCCACGCTTTAAGAAAAGTGGAAGGAATGCCCAAAAACTGCCAGCATGGTTTAAAGGTGTAGTCAGAGAGGCTGTTGCCAAAAAAGCATCTTTCAGGAAATGTTAAAAGGAACCTACTGACGAACACCTGAAACAACATAAGCATTGGCAAGTTAGATGCAAGGCAGGTGAAGAGAGAATTTGACAAGAAGCTTGCCGTAGAAGCAGAAATGCATATTAAAAACATATCTCCCTATACACTCTCACATAAAATTCAAGACAATAGCCAACATATTTAAAATAATAAACAACTCCTCTGCGGATGTGCTACAGGAACTCATCACTAAAGATCTCAATCAACTGAAAAGGAACATTAACGGAAACAGAATACTAACTCCCTGCACCTACATGATGTCCAAGGACACCACAACCAAGAAAGTGCTCTCACTCGCAACACCTTCACTATGGAATACATTGCCAGAGGATATAAAATCCACGCAGGACACAAAAGACTTTAGGAAAAAGTTAAAAACTCTTCTTTTTAAGGAACACTTTGGAAATGTCACAGTGCCCACAGCTACTTGCACAATATCCTTCCATATAATGATATCCCTAACACATGAACAATCCCCCTATAAATAGTTCTAGCACGAGTTAAATTACCCTGACTGTTAAGTACTTATTACTTAGTTGTTCACAATGTTATATTGTTACACTGTTATCATGTGTAAACTAATAATGCTTTATAGTGTAAAATGTTGAGTTTAATGTAAACCGCTTTGATTCAAGCGTGAGGCAGTCTATAAAACCTGTTAAATAAATAAATATCAGAAGTTCCCTAGATGTGGCCCTTGTATGTGATCTGGTGGTGTATGTGTTAACACGCCTCGTTCTCCACTGCACACACCAGGCTACCAGACTACTGCAGCCTAATTGGGTAACATCCCTACCTAATACAGATTAGTCTGACTGACTCAATCTACCGCATACCTGTATAGTGCCAAGAACCCTACCTAATTCTGATCAGTTTGATTTAATCTACTGCACATCGAAATAGTTACAAGAACACTACTTAATTCTGATTAATCTGAGTTAGTCTACTGTAAACCTGAATAGTACCAAAATGGATTTGAAGTTATGTATGACCTTTCACTATATAGCCATGCTGTTTATACTATATGCACTTCCTATGTACCATGCAATTGATCCATCCCAACAACACTATAACATCCCCATAATTCAATATCAGTATTGTACGAAAGGAGCAACAACGAGATATAAATGGTTGGGTACAACACAAAATACAAACGAGAGGCTTATCCACATTACAGTAGCCAGCCATGTTCCAGATATTAGGATAGATGATAAAGATAGTCCTACAACTTTAAGTTGCTTCCTAATTAATGCTAGATTGGTTATAAATAAAATCCCTATCCTTATAGATTGCATTCACGATAATGACCCAGATATCACGTTAATCACTGAGACATGGCTTACTGACATTGACACAGTGCCTCTCAATCAACTTAAGCAGCCTAATTTTGAGATCTTCCATACTCCCAAAGAAGGCAGACACAGAGAGCTAAAACCCTCCCCATCAGCTAACATTAGTAATGAAGGTCTGGACATTCTATTAGTTGAAACCAAGCATGCTACATTTTGCCTGGTATACAGACCCCCAACTCAGGACTCCAATGCTTTAAGTACAATCCTAGAAACATTATGCTCCCCCACACACACTAACAAAGAATTAATTCTTCTAGGTGACTTTAATCTTATCTCACTCCATAATTCTCAGGCATGCTCCTTCCTTAAAGCTATAAGTGATATGGACTACATCCAAATTGTAAATTCCCCAATACATAACAAGGGAAACACTCTAGACCTAATATTCCTCCAGATTGTCTGCTCGATTAAACATGTTCCCCCCTACTACCAAACCCAAGCCGCCACTTGGTCTGACCATTTCAGCATCACCTTCAGGATTACACAAACAGACACAGCTCATAGTCAAAGTACCTATCCTACTACAAAAGCACACATTAAACCATACAACAAAGACTTATTCTTACAAGAAATACTTCCTCAACTAAATCATGACATCTCTGATATCAATATCCTACTGGATAACTGGAACTCTATTATGTAAAGCTGCAGCTACCCCCGCAAACACCTGCAAAGGAAGTACTAGAAGATCTAGCATATGGTACAACAACGAACTGAGAAACCTAAGAGAGCCCTATGCAAATTATAGCGAAAATGGAGGATATTCAAGCTCCCAGATGACAGGATACAATATATGAATACACTACGATCCTACAGAGACTCCATCAACAACCTTAAAGAAAACCACACTAAGCTACTAATGAAACCTCTGAATACTAAGGGAGCTATTTGAGATTATGAAATAATTAACCCAATCACCAACTTTAGAAGATTCCTCTACCTCCATTAGCCCACAGGTGCTAGCCAACTTCTAAAGCACCAAGCTGGGACTTCATACCCGCTATCCATCAACAAATAAACCAAGCATTTTAGCTAACATTCCGGCCTGGCAATCCCTCACCCCAATCAATTTAGAACACCTGGATCAAATAATTACAGCAATAAACACTACTACATCTCCAGATGATCCATGCCCAAACAGCTGGTTAAAAATGTCCCTCAACTAATTGGTACCGGCTATATTGAAAATAGTTAACTTATCATTATCCCAGGGCTACATGACAAAAACCTTAAAGAAAGCCTCCATGCGCCCAATTCTAAAAAGTAAGACATTGTACAAACTGCAACCTGACTCATACCACCCAATATCGAGCCTCCCCTACATAGCAAAAATTATAGAAAAAATAGTACAAAATCAGCTTCAAGACTACTTAGATGTAAGTGCCCCACTGGATCCACACCAGTATGGCTTCAGATTGTATTGTGGGGTAGAAACGCTCATCATAGCATTCATTATGATATTCCTCGACACCGCGTCAGCGTTTGATTTGACCAGTCACCACATACTGTTAACAAGACTGCAGCAAATTGGAGTTAGCGGAACTGCCCTCAGCTGGTTCATATCATACTTGCAGAACCGTACTCAACAGGTAAAAATTGGCCAAGCCACGTCCAATTCATACAGTCAGCATCAGGGAATCCCACAAGGATCTGCGCTTTCAGCCTTATTGTTCAATATATACCTCCAACCAATCTGCACTATTTTTCAGAAGCATAAAGTGAATTATCACATTTATGCTGACAATTTAGTGATTTATTTACTAGTCAGTGCTGTAAAAGCTAACCTCCAACAAATTGTAACATGCTTCGATGAAACCTCTCATTGGCTGTCATCGAACAACCTAAAAGTAAATTTCAATAAACTGAAGCGATTTTCATTACTAGCGACAAAGAATTCACCCCTCACATTCAACTTAAAGAAGCTACAATAGAAGTAAAAGATGAAGTAAAATGCCTAGGCATAATCTTAGATAAAACTTTGAACCTATCGTCACACATCAGCAGGACTACTCAGTATATATACAGAAAGAGTAAGATGTTATAACATCTAAGAACTCTACTGTTCCTATCAGACTTTAGATCGGTCTTGCAGGCTATGATTAATCCACATATAGATTACTGCAATAGTTTATTGCAGGGACTACCCAAACAGGCATTAACACAATTGCAGATGGTGTAACATACAGCAGCTCGTGTAATCATGCAAGCATCGAGATCTGAGCACATCACTCCAATTCTATACAAGTTACACTGGCTGCCTATCCCTAGTAGGAGTAAATATAAAAACGTAGTCATTATCTTCAAGCTACTGCATAACATATCACCATCTAACCTTACCACGTTGATAAAAAGAATCCCAGACACTAGGCAGAGGAGAAGATGCCCCCAAAACTCCCTAACCCAGCTTATGTCCGCAAATCCAACAAATCAACGAGCAATAGAGCCTTTGCATATTATGCCCCGATCCTATGGAACTCCCTCCCAGCAAAAATAAGAGATATAAGAGACCTTGCCAACTTCTGAAAAAGTATTGAGACACTACTCTTTATAGAGTACTATGGAATACATCAAGCAGATTCAGGTACATACCCAACCAACATAAGGGTCCCTTGCACCTGAAACCTCCTATGTATCTGTTATCCTCAGTGTAGATAGTTGCCCTCACCACTAAATATAAATAGCCATTGAATGTTAGCAAGCTCAACTGGTTACACTGTACATAGTTAATTACTGTTTTGATGTAATTGTTATGTTACTTGTAAACTGTTTGACTGATAAGGCGGTATAGAAAACATTTAAATAAATAAATAAAAATTTCAAATACATTTGTAGCAAAAAAACTGTGAGTGAGTTGAACCATTGGAAGATAGAGGGGTAAGAGGGATGCTAAGAGAGGACAAGGCCGTAACGGAGAGACTGAATGAATGAATTCTTTGCATTGGCCTTTACTGAAAAAGAAGTAGGGAAGTTATCCATGCTTGAAATGATATATAAAGGTGATGTAGCAGAAGAATTGAAAGAAATATCAATAAACTGAGATGATGTGTTACAACTGTTTGATAAACTGAAGAGTAGCAAATCACCTGGACCAGACGGTATACATTCAGGGGTGTTGAAAGAACTGAAATATGAGATTGCAGACCTACCATTAGTAATCTCTTAACTATCATTAAAATCATTGTTAGTACCTGAGGATTGGAGAGTAGCCAATGTAACTCCAATTTTCAAAAAGGTACAAAGAAGAGTGACAAAAATGGTAAAGGGAATGGAAGGATACCCCTGTGAGGAGAGGTTTAAAAGGTTGAGGCTCTTTACCTGGAAAAGAGCTGGCTGAAGGAGGATATGATAGAGGTCTATAAATTAATGAATGGAGTGGAATGGGTGAATATAGATCAGTTGTTTACACCATCAAAACGTAGAAAGATTAGAGAACACACAATGAACCTACAGTGCAACCCATTTAAGACTAATAAGAGAATTAATTTTTTACCCAACACGTAATCAAACTGTGGAATTAGTTACTGGAGGATGTAGTAAAAGCTGTTAGTGTAGCTGTGTTTAAAAAAAGTTTGGACACGTTTCTGGAGGAAAGGTCCATAAACCATTATTAAATCATTATTAAAGAGGACCTGGGAAATCCATGTGGGACAAGCATTGTGGAACCTGTGTTCCTCTTTGGGAACCTGCCAGGTATGTATGGCCTGGATTGGCCACTGTTGGAAACAGGATACTGGGCTTGATGGACCTTGGACTAACCCAGTAAGGCATTTCCTATGCTCTTATGAGAGGATAAAAGAAAGTATGAAGTATAAAAGAAATAAAGAGAACACGTGAAAGGAATTGAAATAGGATCAGGAGACAGGAACCAGATAGAAACAAAGGAAAGAAAAATTTAAAGAGCAAGAAGTACAGTGCTTGAAAATGTATTTTATTGGCTGATTGGAAGAATGAGGCAGGGTGGCCTTAGGGTTGCTCAGATTCTGGGCAAGAGAGCCTTTTGAGACTCAGTTTTGATGTCCCTATAATCAAGTTGCACATTTTCAGTTTCACTTTGTCCAATACATAAAAGTGCAATGTAAGTTATGTTATGTTTTTCAATATTCTTTGGGGGAATTATCTAAAGGGCCGAGTGATAAAATCCAAATATGAGAGTGACTGAGGGGGTCTTCTTTGCAAAACCTTCACCATATATGAGGCCTTAGACCTAGTTTGCCAGAGTCTGCAGTGACTCAACGGCACTTAACAACAAAGCCATCCCTGTTACTGTGATTAGTAAGCATTGGATAGAAGATATTATGTTGGGGGCTGCTAAAACAGATCGCCCCTTGTATGCACATGTACTGTATGTCTATGGGGAAAGGTCTGTTGGTGAGGAGGTGATAGGACCAGGGCTTTTTTTGATGGGATATGCAGTGGTACGGAGTACCAGCACCTTTTTCATTTGCTTGCTAACACTGACCCATGAGCCTCATGTATTTAATGAAAGAGCCCTGCATATGAGTACTGACAACTTTTTATTTATTTATTTTCGCTAGGAAAATGCACTGGATAGAGCCCATAATAGGCGTGGAGGAGTAGCCTAGTGGTTAGAGCAACAGGAGATTTGGGTTTTTCCCCACTGGCACTCTTTCTGGCCTTTGGCAAGTCACTTTACCCTCCATACCCTCCATTGCCTTGGAAGAAAAGGCCTGATAATCTACTTCTGGTTATACCTTGCCAAGAAAACTCAGGGACTGCTGGGTCACCAGGAGTCAGCATTGACTTGATTGCACTAAAAAAAAAAAAAAAGAGCCCAAAATGTCCAAACAACTTAAAATAGAAAAGAAGCCTTTTATTATTGGGTTACAGATTCAAATTTGTCAACTTTGGGAATGTGAACGTGCAGCATCTGATACCTTTTATATTTTGTACCGTACAGGAAGACATGCATTACTGCTTTGGTGCTACAGTGCATGCCGTGTCGGGCATTTTGGAGTTTCCACTTCAGTTTTTGTCTGCACAGTTCTATTTCTAATATATGGTCCTGCATTTGGTGAGAGTCTGTTCATGTTCTGTTTGTGACTTAAGCAAAGTATTCGGGGGAAGTTTCTGCACATGGACCTCTAGCAATCCTGCTTGTTCTGCTTTCCCATTAAGAGGAGTGTTTGGTGAAACAGGGAGGGGGATAATACTACACCATATGGATTGTCGAGTGACTTTCTAAATATCTTTTTCTTTGTTGCCTACCGAATTACATGCCTCCATCTTGGAGTTAACGGAAGTGTGGGATAACTTATTTCAGGGGAGGGGGTGTGGTCATCTTGTGGTTTTATTGGTGCCGCAATGCTCTATGAAGAGGTGAGTCTTTAGTAATTTCTTCAGTTCCTGAGTAGTCTGCGTGGAACTTATGGGAGGTGGGAATGAGTTCCAGATTGAGGGGGCGAAGAGGATGAAGGCTGAGTTGTTCATTGCTAGGTGCATTTTGTCTTGAGGGGTGGGACAACTCATAGGCTACAGGAAGCCAATCGCTTTCAATACAAAATCTTAACGCTGATTCATCATGTTATATACACCGGTATTCCACAATATTTGGCTGACTTAGTGCAATTCCAAACCCCCTCTCGCAGCCTTCATTCTATTCATATTAACCGTTTGGTGCTCCCATCTCCCTCCTGTGCTCACCTCTTGTCCACCTGGCACTCTGCATTCTTTTTTCTAGAACTCTTCCCTCTGCAATACGGCAGGAGCCAGTTTTTTTTCAAACCACTTTTGATTTGCCATCCACCATTACCTAAACTCTCTCCTCCAGACCCTTTAAGGTACCTCTCTACTATCCCCCACTCCCCCAACTTCTCTCTTTCTTACTCTTTTTTTTTTTTTTTGTCCTCCTTTTCTCTTTCCTGTCATTTAATGGAGTTCTTTTCTTTTCCTTGGCTTATGGCAGTTGTGTGTGTTGTGGATTGTAAACCGCCCTGGATTGAGGAGGTGTGGTATATCAAGTATTATAATAAACATAAACATAAGTTTTGGGTGGTTGGTTTTCTTTCTCTCATTGTAGGAGCTCTTCTGATTAGTGAGTTGAGACAGGGGGCTGATAAGTTGTGTAAAATTTTGTATGTAGTGGTTGCGACCTTGGACTACTGGCAGCCAGTGTAAGCTCTTGAGGGTGGGTGCGATATGTTGATGTCTTGAGGCGTGTGTTAGGATTCTGTTTGCAGTATTTTGGACTAGTTGGAATGAGTAGAGAGCATGTTTTGGAAGCCCCTGGTGCCATAGTCTAGGTGGGGTGCTATGATGGTTTGGAATACTGTTCTGTAGTTGTCGTGGTGGAGTAGCGGTCATAGGTGCTGGAGTGATTTTATTTTGAAGTATGCGGTTTTGGCTGCTTTCTTGATATGGGCGTGCATGTTGAGGTTCTTGTCAAGGGTTACATCCAGATGTTTAATTTCATCTTTTATCGTAATTTCTGTGTGATGGAACACTACTGTAGCTTTACTGGTGGAGGAGTTGCAACAGAGTATATGAATTGTAAGAATTTTAAGAAAACTAAAATTAAAGCTTTATATAGATAGATATATATAGATATATATATATATCTATATCTATATCTATCTATATCTATATATATCTATATATCTATCTATATATATATCTATATCTATATCTATCTATATCTATATATATCTATATATCTATCTATATATCTATATCTATATCTATATCTATAGATATAGATATATATAATTTATTTATTTATTTATTTCCAGTCTCTGCTATACCGCGCTATTCAACATCAGTGCGGTTTACAATGAACAAAGAACTACACATTTCCGTGGGTACTCTGTGTTTACAATGAACAGGTGTTTAAAACTTGGATAACATGGGGTAACTATTTACAATCATGCCACAATGTAGGGTTTGCCTTATTGGTCTAGCTGCGGGAGTTCTGTGTGGTACCCTTGGAAGGGGCTGTTATGGCATTGTCTGCCGGGTAGTACAGGAGGAAGAGGTGGTGCTTCAAGGCTTTCTTAAACTGGAATAGGTCAGAGATTGCACGAACGTTGGGAGGCAGGGTATTCCAGCATCTGGGCGCACAGAATTTGAAGGCCCTGTTTGCAGTTGACTGGGTGCATTGGGTTATTGATTTATATAATAGATATATATATATTTGAAAAGAGTAGAGGAGCTTTTCTGACCAGTGATGGTTGCTGTGGAAACCAGGAATGGTGTCTTGAGCATTAAATGACCACTGGTTTGTAGGACTGAGGTCTACTCCCCTTATATTAAATGTGTTTTGTGTGCTTTTTGGGAAAGATTATCGTTTGCAGGGATATTAGATCCAGCAGTTTCCTCTTTGTCCATTTGGTCTTCTAACTCAATGCTCTGTTGGGTTATTGCACATTGAGTTTTCATTCACAAGTATTTGAGACTTCCCTTGTACTGTAGGTCTCTCATTTTGTACCTCCCTCTCTTCTTGCTGCAAGAGTCCTCAGTCAGGGTCTATAGACCACAGCTCCTATCAGAATCACCTGCACATATATTCTGAGTCTAGTCACTTGGTAGCAGTTTAATGGCTGGGATCAGGACCCTTGCCATATGTAAAGTTGCCTTAGCAAGGGATGGGCAGATGAGGGGGGCCTCCTCTGATTTAGTACTCCTGCTACTCAGAATGGCTTCATGGGACAAATTTCCACCATTGATCCAATATTATTGGCAGCTCTGTTGACAAGTAGGGACTGTCTCTATCTGTGTTTGTACAGCGCTGTGTATGCCTTGTAACGCTTTATAAATGTTTAATAGTAATAGTAGTAGTAGTAGTAGTAACATAGCTTGCTCCTTTCTTCTACCAGCACACACCCATCTTATCTACTTCTTGCATTGGCTGTGGTTAAGATTCCACAGAGGAGTAGAAACTGGATCTGGGGTGGGATATACATTTTATTCATCAATAACCTGTTATCTGGGAAGGTTGTGCAGGTACTTCAGCCATTATAAATGTGAGGATTAATACTTAGAGTATGTTTACTAAATGGCGGTAGTGGTTTCCATACAATTTTAGTAAACAAACTCCTTAGTGAGTGCAGCTTTCAAAAGCCATTACCTGAGTAAGTGCTGTTTTGTGGAGCTTACTATCATATGAAAACTGCCCAGCCTTTCTCCTGGGAAGATGTGTGTGGGGATCAGTAGCACTGGTGTTTATCCACAGGAAAGAGGCGTGTTTGGGATAGGGATAGGCTTGGGGGATGGGGTGGTGCATTATCAAAGCTATATGTACTTGTTTTTTCCCAGAAGTAGTGCTGACAGAAAAAGCTGATGCAAATCCCTGTGAACATGCTTTTGTGGGGGGGAAGGGTGTTGGTTGGTTGTTAGTTTTGTTTTGTTTTTCTGGGCAGTTTTCTTGTACTGCCCCTTTGAGAATCTGCCTATCTGCAAAGTTTTGAAAATTGCCCTCATATTAAATATGTGCTTGTATTATTACATTTATGATGCAATAATAATTTCAGATGGTTTTAGCCCAGTATGTGGCTTTAGATCACTCTTCAGCTAATCTGACTGCTAATATGAGATCAAAAACATTTTTGCGTATATTCCCACTTTTTCTTTTTTTTAAAGACTTGCTTTTTGACCTCTTTGAAATCTCACTAATGGAAGGAAAAATCTCTGCAGTTTTCTGTTCCCTTTATGGGTGGCACATTAAAATCTGTGGAGATCTATAATTTTCATATTCTCCAAGCCTTTCTTGCCCGATGGAGACATTAAAGGAAAGATTCCAAGCAGTAAACCTGTGACCTTGAGCTCTTGAGAGCCAAGGACACAAAAGTGTGAACTGGAGCATGACTGGACCTTAGCCTGCAGCTCCCACCAAATCGCTCTTCTTTCTTTCAGTTCAATTATTGATTGAAAAACCTTTGTTCCTTATCGTCACTCCAGTCCAGTCCCTTTACTTCTGGGTTACGCAACCCTTCCAGCAGCTTGGAGGCTGAGCCCAACCTTTTTGGGGATGGAGCGGTATAAATACCACTGGGACCACCCACCAACTCCAGTATTCTCAGCCTCCAAGCAGCTGGAGGGTTCCGTAAGTCTAGGGCTTACTGGAGTCTTCTCTTCTCTTTTTAAATTTTGTTCTTTTTAAGTTCTTTACTTTTTGATTTATTGATTTACTTATTTGCCTAGTTACCTTTGCGTTTTGCCCCTGTGCCTTTAAATTTCGCCTGCCTGCTCTCTCCCTCCTCCCTCCCCCCCCCCCCACCCCTGGCCGGGCCGGGTATCGGAGGTGATTTCTGCCTGCAGCAGCGAGGAAGACCGGTCAGCTCTCCCCTCGCTGCTGATCCGCCTGATTCCTGAACTCTCTCTAACCGCGGAGTCCTGCCCTGCCTCGCGCCGAAGCCCTCCTGGTGGCTGAGCGCTTGAGGCACGCCGTGACTGTGGTCCTCCTGCCGGTCCCGTCCCAGAGCGGAGGGACGCGAAGACGAGCTCTGGAGCCCCGATTTCGGCGCCTTTCAAGCAACGGCGCTCAAGACGGAGCGGGGGGAGTGGCTTACAGCAGCGGTCTGCGCTTCTTAAACAGAGCGGAAGGCTGACTCGCGGTCCTCCGTTTAGGCTCCACGTGGTCGCGGCCTACCACGTGTGAAGCCAACGGCCTGAGATAGCTGAGTCGGGTCTGAGCACCGCGGCAGAAGAAGCTCTCCAAACAGCAAGTACTAGCCTAATTGGCAGGATTTGTTTAACTTTTCTTTAATTTTAATTTTAATTTAAGTTTAATTTTAAGTTTATTGCTATCTTGTTTCCCCCGGGATTTCTGTCCTTAGCTTGTGGAGGGGAGAGCACCTTGAAAGCCTTTTGTGCCCCCCCACTTTCTCCCGCAGCGGTATTGCACAGTTATTTTTTGTTTTTTCCGGTACAGTTTATTGCTTAGGCCTGGGTGCTTAAGCATCTCTTTAGTAAGCCTCCTGGAGAGCATGACTGGCAAATCAAGGTGCCCATCCTGTGGCACGCGGAGGGGCACTTCCTCGGAGGCAGGAATCTGCAGGGGTTGTGCTGCAGTGGCTACCTCCGTGGAGCAAGAAATTAGCTTGTCCATGGCCCAGGTTTCTCAGGGGTCCGGGGACTCCCTGGAGGGGGAGGTAGGGTCCCAGTTACCGCCTGCTAATCGATCAGATGTACTCCCCCCCCCCTCTGTCCCTCCCTCCTCTTCCCTCCGGGGAGGGGGGGGTCGGAGATCTCTTCTCCCCTGATTTCGTTCTCTTGCTCCACCAAGCCTATTGCATGCGCAATCAGG
This sequence comes from Ichthyophis bannanicus, assembly GCA_033557465.1. NCBI lineage: Eukaryota > Metazoa > Chordata > Amphibia > Gymnophiona > Ichthyophiidae > Ichthyophis > Ichthyophis bannanicus. The sequence goes on along the minus strand of CM066036.1, from coordinate 691,198,585 downwards.
GGCTTGGGGCAGGGGAAGCGGGCCCGCCGGCAGAAGGCAGGTTAGCCAGACCTATGAGGGCAAGCGGTCAGGATTCAGGGATACCGCTGAAGCGCTCCAGGCTAATGAGTGAAGAAATCCTCACATCCCTTTCCCAGGGCACGCCAGAGGAGGAGGGCTCTGAAAAGGATTTAGAGGAGGAAGAGGAGAAGCTGGAAGAGGGGGAGATCCCGGAGGAGGACCATTCTCGCATAGTTAGAGTTTTTCGTCGAGGGGAGCTCCCTGCCCTAATCAATGAGTCCCTGAAAGCCCTCAACGTAGCCTCAGACACCCCAGCAGAGGATGAGGCGTTGGAGGATCCCTTAATCCAGGCCATCAGGAGGTCCCAGAAAGTTTTCCCTGTCCACAGGGTGGTGCGTCAGATGATACAGGAGGAATGGGATCAACCAGAGTCAGGTTTGAGAGGGGTCTGAACCATGGCTCGCCTCTACCCTCTCCCAGAGTCAGACAAAGAGCTGCTGAAGTCCCCCAGGGTGGATGCGGCGGTATCAGCTGTTACTAAGAAGACGACTATCCCAGTTGAGGGCGCCACGGCCTTGAGAGATGCTCAAGACAGGAAGTTGGATATGCTCCTGAAACAAGCCTTTGATGTAAGCGCTCTCGCCTTGCAGGCCTCCGTGTCAGGAGCTTGGGTGGCTCGGGCCTGTTTAAGGTGGGCAGAACAGATCCAGGCAGCAGAGGGCTCAACGGGCGAAACACAGGCCAACTCGGCTAGGGTGGAATCCGGAGCAGCCTACTTGGCCGATAGTCAGTATGACCTCATCAGAAGCCTAGCCAAGAACATGGCCTCGGTGGTGGCGGCTAGGCGTTATCTGTGGCTACAGAATTGGGCAGCTGATGCTTCCTCGAAGGCACGCCTGAGTCGACTTCCCTTTAAGGGGAAGCTGTTATTTGGAGAGGATTTAGAGAAGTTAGTAAAGGACCTGGGTGAGTCTAAGGGAGGCAGGCTCCCGGAAGATAGACCAAAACAAGGGCGCTCCTTACCCCCAACTCGTACCCAGCCTAGGGACTCGCGGAGGTTTCGCCCAGCCAGGTCAAACCCTTTTCCCAGGGGCCGTTTTCTCTCGAAGGGACAAGGTTTCAGAGGGTTTCGAGGAGCAGGTCGAGGTTTTGGGGCATCCTCCTCCTCCTTCTCAGGACCCAGAAAGCAACAATGAGATGACGGGGGTCCAGGAGGGAGGGTGGCCGGTAGGCGGACGCTTGAGGCTGTTTCTTCCCACCTGGTCCCGAGTCACGTCCGATCAATGGGTCCTAGAGGTGATCAGAGAAGGCTATGCTCTCGAATTTGCAAAACAAATATCTCCGGCCTTTGTTCAGTCTCCCTGCGGTTCTTCTACAAAGAGGGCGGTGATAGAGGCAACTCTCGCTCGCCTAATAGCGCTCGGAATCGTGTTCCCAGTCCAACCAGACCAGTGCGGCTTGGGTCGGTACTCGATTTACTTCGTGGTACCAAAGAAGGAAGGGTCCTTTTGACCGATCCTGGATCTAAAACAGGTCAATCGCTGCCTCAGGGTTCCACATTTCCGAATGGAGACCCTGCGTTCAGTCATAGCAACCGTGAGGGCCGGGGAATTCCTAACGTCCCTCGATTTGACAGAAGCCTACTTGCATATCCCGGTCAGGAAGTCCCATCAACTGTTCCTGAGATTCACAGTACCAAGAGGCCACTTTCAATTCCAGGCCCTACCCTTCGGCCTAGCTACGGCTCCCAGGACGTTCACCAAGGTAATGGTGGTAATAGCGGCCTTCCTTCGGAAGGAGGGAATATTAGTGCACCCTTACTTAGACGATTGGCTGATCTGGGCAAAGTCGGAAGAGGAAAGTCACTCGGCGACGTCCAGAGTGATCCAGGTTCTAGAGGAGTTGGGGGTGGGTCATCAATCGTGCAAAGAGCAGGTTGACTCCCTCCCAGGAACTCGAGTACCTCGGGGCAAGATTCGACATCAACAGGGGCAGAGTATTCCTATCACGAACAAGATCAAGGGAGCTAAGGCTTCTAGTCATGCAGTTTCTAGGCAGACGAAACCCCTCGGCGTGGCATTATCTTCAGGTTCTGGGAACAATGGCGGCCGCGATAGAGGTAGTACCATGGGCCAGGGCCCACATGTGGCAGTTGCAGCGGGCGCTATTACGTCGGTGGTCTCCCCAGCTTCATCCTCTGTCACGGCAGTTACCTTGCGCTCCGCGGACCAAACAGGCACTCCACTGGTGGAGGGACCCAAGGAATCTGGATCGCGGGATGCCCCTCGAGCCTCCTCAGTGGTTACTATTGACGACGGATGCCAGCCTGTCAGGCTGGGGAGCGCACTGCGAGGACCAGTTCGTCCAGGGTCGCTGGACAGCGTTGGAATCGCAATGGCCCATAAACAGACTGGAATTGCGGGCCGTCACCCTAGCACTCAAGGCTCTCGAGACCTTAGTGCAAAAAAGAGCAATTCGCGTTCTCTCCGACAATGTCACCGCAGTAGCCTACATCAACCACCAGGGAGGCACCAGCAGCCCCGCCTTGGAGAAGGAGGCGGACGCTCTCTTCCAGTGGGCGGAGCTCCGGCTGCAAGCGCTTTCAGCTCAGCACGTGGCGGGCGCGGACAACGTCACAGCCGATTTCCTCAGCAGGTGCAAGATAGACCACGGAGAGTGGGAACTGGAACAGGAGACCTTCAACCAAATAGTGGCCCGATGGGGTCTTCCGGTCATGGACCTCATGGCACGGTTCTCGTCAGCCAAATAGGACAGATTCGTCAGTCGGCGGAAGGAAAGAATGTCCGAGGGCTTGGATGCCCTGTCCCAAAAGTGGCCTTCGGAAGGCCTTCTCTATGTATTTCCTCCTTGGGCTCTGATCGGAAAGGTCCTCCAGCGGGTAGAGTCCCACCAAGGATTGGTAATTGTCATAGCCCCGGATTGGCCTCGACGCCCCTGGTATGCGGATCTGGTGAGGATGATCGCCGACCAACCTTGGCGGCTCCCTTGCCAAAGGGATCTGCTGAGACAAGGCCCGGTGCGGATGCCGCACGTGGATCGATTCTCGCTTATGGCGCGGCTCCTGAAACGAGGTTACTCAGGAGCAGTAATCTTGACGCTGTTGCATGCTAAGAAGCGCTTGACCTGTCTATCCTATGTAAGAGTTTGGCGCATCTTCGAAGCCTGGTGTACGGAGCACCGGCGGAAACTCCTTTCGGCCTCAGTCCCGGAGGTTCTGGAATTCTTGCAGGCAGGATTTGACAAGGGTCTGGCGCACAGCTCCTTACGGGTCCAGCTGGCTGCCATCGCTTGCTATAGAGGCAAGGTCCGTGGCAAACCCCTAGGGGCCCACGCGGACATCTCCAGGTTCCTAAGGGCGGTTAGACGACTACGTCCTCAGCGGAGGTCGATCATCCCCCCTTGGGATCTTAACCTAGTGCTAAATGCCTTGATCAGGGATCCCTTCGAGCCATTAAAGAGGGCCTCCTTAAAGGATTTAACCCTAAAGACAGTTTTTCTGGTCGCCATCTTCTCGGCCAGGAGGGTTTCAGAATTACAGGTGCTGTCATCTCAGCCCCCCTTTCTGTCCTTTCTCAAGGACAAAGTGGTTCTGCGCACGGTCCCTTCCTTCTTGCCCAAAGTTATCTCTCCCTTTCATGTGAACCAGACAGTTACCCTCCCGGCCTTCTCGGCCGAGGGGCATGAAGGTAAGGATAGCAAACTTCGTCTCTTAGACGTTCAGAGGGCTCTGAAGCGTTACCTCTCTCGCACAGCGCCCTTCCGGAAGTCCGACCGACTATTCATTCAGTTCGGAGGCCCGCACAAAGGGGAGGCGGCGGCCAAGGCCTCTATCTCCAGGTGGATCAGAGAGGTGATTGCTTCCGCCTACATCCTGAAGGGGAAGCAGGTTCCAGTGGGTCTGCGAGCACACTCCACTCGGGCTCAGGCTACCTCTTGGGCGGAATTCAGCCTAGTTCCTCCGCTGGACATTTGTAGGGCAGCGACTTGGTCCTCTCTGCATACCTTCACCAAGCACTACAGGTTGGACGTTCAGAGTTCAGCGGACGCTTGGTTTGGTCTAGCGGTTCTTCAGTCCGGTATGCCGGATCCCACCCAGGATTGAACTGCTCAGGTACTTCCCAGAAGTAAAGGGACTGGACTGGAGTGACGATAAGGAAATAGTAATTAGATCTTACCTGCTAATTAGTGTTCCTGAAGGAACGACAGTCCAGTCCCTGATCCCACCCAGTTCCGGCGAACGATAAGGCCTATTTATAGAAGAGCATCGGACCGAGCGTAGGGCCGGTTCGGCATGAAGGAGTGCAGGAGAAAGCCGGCCCGGGCAGGCTCTGGTACCCCCTCTGCCCATTGCCATTCCTCCTCTCCTTTTCCTATGCCATCCAAAAAAAAAAAAATTGATTGTTTAATTTTCCTTTGAGGTATTATGTTATGTAGGTTGTTGTTGGAAGTTCGTTATGTCTGCTTTTTCAGTCGAATACTGGAGTTGGTGGGTGGTTCCAGTGGTATTTATAAAAAAGGTTGGGCTCAGCCTCCAAGCTGCTAGAAGGGTTGTGTAACCCAGAAGTAAAGGGACTGGACTGTCGTTCCTTCAGGAACACTAATTAGCAGGTAAGATCTAATTACTATTTGGGATAAAAATAGAGGCATATAGTCTAGGAGTCTGCTTTTTATGTTGTGTGTGGGTTTGCTTGGGTTTTTTTATATTTAATGCAAGTAAGACGATGGACAATGATTGTAGGTTCTTTCAAGAATTCTAGAAATAAAGATCAGCAAACAGGCCTAAGATAATATCAGCTTTTTTTTTCTTAGTTGAAGAACTCAATATGTTTTGTGACTAGCTTTTGAAAGTTTGTGAAAGACGGTCTCTCGTACAGTTTGTCAACCTTTAATTTCTGGTTTCCAATTGGACTCACACAGCAACCATACTATTAAGAGTTCTTGAGCATGGAATGCGCAACGGTTGGGAACGTGTTTTTTTTCAAGGTGATTTTAAAAATGTTAAATGCCTATGACAATCCTTTAAAAATAACTTTGTACTTTGTTTAGTGCCAATACATCTTGTTAGTAAGTCAACTGAATCCGACTGAGAAGGCAAAAATGGGTTTGGTTTTACTGTATCTAACAAGTTGTGATCGATTTTTGGTCCAATGCACTGTATTTAATGCTGGCGAAGGAGCAAGTGGAAAAGTTCAGTCACTGTCTCCAGGATCTTGCTGTGTAACGGACAGGCACCCTCTGTTTTGAATCGAACATTGTTTCTCTCGGTGCTGGAACCGCTGGTACAGATCACACAGCCTTTGTTGCTGGGAAAGAATGGAAGTATCCAGCTTCCAGCAGATGCATTTCTGGAATTTTCTTCTAGCAGGCTTGTGTTTTTGTTTTTTCTTTTACATGGGGTCCGGCGGAATGCATTAGCCAGAAGCATGAGGCCATCTTTCAGTCTTACGGTTGTATGTACCTAGTCATTCATATCTTAACGAGAATGCATTTGTTACATTAGCCATACGCTTGTCCCCTGATCATGGCTGAACTGTAAAACTCATTAAACATGGAATAAGGGAAAGAAGGTTAGGTCCTGAAATCTTTACTAGTTTCATTGTTTTTGGGTCCGTTTATTGCCATGTGTGCCAGAGTCTGCTTAGAAACATAAAAGGGAGAAACGCAGAATGTGTCAGCAGCTAAGGACCACGTGGTCCACTCAGTCTGTCCACTGATACTTGCTTACTTTGTCCTTGTCAATGAGGGACTGTTGTCTGTCCCTTCGGTTCTCCACTAATTTCACTTTCACCTTCAGCAGCGTCCCAGTACAAATTGTATCTCAATTCTGATAATGCTGGAGAACTGTCTGGAGGGCCATTTGGAAAGGTGAGCAAAGGTAATTGTTATACTGCTATACAGCAACAATGACCTAACTGCATTTAGAAAGCAGATAAAAACCCTTCTCTTCCGTGAGCACCTAGGGTCGACGCAGAACAGCACCCAATGAAGTTCTCCAAGGCGGACTAAGACAGCAGAGAAAGCCAGAACTGTAAATAAATCCGATCTGTGAATGAGACTGAAGAGAGTCAGAAATGTAACCATGACTGATACATCTCGCGAGAATGTTATACTCCCCCTGGTGATGGTATACTCCTTTCCCTCCTGTAAATACAAATAACCCTATTCAATGTATTCCCCCTTGTTTATTGTAAACTGCTTTGACCCGGTGAAAAGCGGTATATAAACACAGCTAAATAAATAAATAAATAAAACAAATACTACTGAATGCCTCAGAAGACAGGCCTGGCAATCTCCTTCCGGTCACACTGCCAAGGAAACCCAGGAGATGCTGAGTCTCCAGGAGTCAGCATTGACTTGAAGGCACTCATTGCATTTACTGGATGCCTGAAGCCCACCCTGCTGAACGGCTGATCAGTCTTATTACTGTAGGAATGCTGAAGGCAGAGACATGAGGCTTAATGTGTATGCACTAAGTCGAGTCTCCTTGCCTGCAAAGGTCGTTCTCTTGGCAAAAGGCTTTATGTGGTTGATGTCGGTGTGGACAGATTCACACCCCTCTTATGGTTTACCTCTTTGAGGCCGCATTTGGATCCTAATCCCTTGTTCTCCTTGTGTTTCCTTCTCTATTTGAACCTCCTTTGTTTCTCTTGTATTGTTCTGTCTGTCTTGATTAGATTGTAAGCTCTACGAGCAGGGACTGTCTTTGTTTGTACAGCGCTGTGTATGCCTTGTAATGCTATATAAATGATTTATAGTGGTAGTAGTTATGTGACTGCTTAAACTCTTTAATGGGATCAGAGAGAGTGAACAATAAAGGAAATCAGCATGTAAATAACATTTCCCTTATGTGTTACATTAACTCCTTATATATCGTTTTTGCTAAAGGAATTCAGCATGCTATAAAGGGTGACGTTTTATGCTTTATGTAAAAAGGCAAATATTTAAAAGTATTTGGAGTCCCAGGAAGAAAATGAATGTAGAACATATACCGAGAGGGGGGTGGAGGGTGGCTTTGGTTAGTTGGTGACTAGTTTTAGGGTACATATGTAGATGGAAGGATGAAGTTTGTTTGTGAACCATTTCGGGTTGCTCTAATAAGAAGCAATATATAAATTATACAAACTGAGGGGGGCAATTTTCCAACTATGTCTGCAGACTTTGCACCAATTTTCAAAGAGAAAGTAGAAGCGTGCTTTCACTTTGAAACTTGTGGCGGGTATATTCTCACTTGGCAACTGTTTTTATATGTGGGAAAAGTTTTTTGCTTGTAAAGCATTCATTTATATTCAGAAATGCAATCTACCCATGTTTCCTCCTCACCCCCCCCCCCCCCCGCCCCTTCCTTCGCTTGCAGGGAATGCCATCTCTTCCCATTTAGCTAAATAGTGTGGACTGTAAGCCATGCTGACTTGGGTAATTTTCAGACTATTCAACTGCATAGGTAAAATGCTTTATACACATAAGGCCCGATATTGAGTTGGGCAGGCTATGCACCCTTACGGCGCATAGTCCTGCCTGCCGACCAGATATTCAATACCAGGGTTGTATGTGATCCCGGCACTGAATATCTGGTGATCACCGCACATGCTGGAAGCCGCAGTAGCTAACCAACCCCAAAAAATACTGACTCTGAAGCAGTCCCACCGTGAAAAATTATTAATTCTTTTTGTCGGATCGCATCTAGGAAGGGAAAGATGAACAACTTAACCCCACCAACTGACACCATCCATTTTATTCAAAAAAGTTCCTCCATGTGAATCTAAAAACTTCTCATGTTGTAGAAGCAACGTGCTCATGCTTGACACTACAGCAATTTCCAAGTCCAATGAAGCACGACGTGCATGTTTCGGGAAATGTATCTCCCTGTATCAAGTGCTTGAATGGTAATCGTGATCCATGGTGTCCTTCCACCTCAAACAAGCCATGGAAGCCATGGTGGAAGGACGCCATGGATCACGATTACCATTCAAGCACTTGATACAGGGAGATACATTTCCCGAAACATGCACGTCGTACTTCATTGGACTTGGAAATTGCTGTAGTGTCAAGCATGAGTACGCTGCTTCTACAACATGAGAAGTTTTTAGATTCACAAGGAGGAACTTTTTTGAATAAAATGGATGGTGTCAGTTGGTGGGGTTAAGTTGTTCATCTTTCCCTTCCTAGATACGATCCGACAAAAAGAATTAATAATTTTTCACGGTGGGACTGCTTCAGAGTCGGTATTTTTTGGATATTTAGTGGGCTCTGGTTTGGGATTTATTTTTGGATTGCAGTAGCTAACCAGGCCGCAGCGATATTGCACGCTGCCCGGTTAGCTCCTGCGCACCTCAAAGATAGCCGCTGCCTGGTTAGCGACAGTCTCCGCCTCTGCTCCACCCTGGAACGCCCCAACACACCCCTATGCTAACCACATAATATCGGGGCATTTAGCAGGGCTAGAAAGGGATATTCAATGACACTAAACTAACCATGTAAATACCATTGAATATCCTGATTAAAGGCATTTACACGGTTTACTGGGCTGTAAACCATGTAAATGTCTTTTGAATATTGGGCCCATAGAAATTACTTTGAGAATTGCCACCTCTGGGGATATTTTTATAAACCTTTTTCTTGCTACTATTACTACTACTTATTTGTATAGCAGTACAAAAACATAACACAGCGCTGTACATCTATACATGACAGTCCCTGCTCAGTAGAGCTTATAATCTGTGCAAAACAAACCCAACAAATGGGAAGATAACGGGAGAGTCTGGATTAGAATAGAACCAGAGATGGGGCCTAAAACATCAGCTCAGGAACGTTCCGGGCATATGGTGCAGCAAGGTGGAATGAACGAAGTCTAGAGTTGGCCGTGGAAGAGAAGGGCATAGATAGAAGAGTAATGTATGCTTGTATGGAAATTCTAACCAGGGTCTGGCCCCATGGCTCGGGCTACAGCACTGTTTGCTGTTGCACAGGGGTTCTGGATTCAGATTCTAGGTTAGTTGGTGGTGGTAAGCTTAGGCCTAGGGAGAGACAGAAGATGGTTGCTGCAACTATGATAAATCCTGATAGCCAACAAGCAGTGCTGAGGTTATGCTTTAGAAGAGCTATTCCTCCAGCTTTGGGACTGATCGGAGGAGAGAAAATGGGAGTAAAGAACAAAAATAAAATAGTGACCATAACTGAATGGGAGAGCATATTATTTCTTTAGGATGCACAGTTATGGAGGCACAGTTCGGTATAGTAGTCTATATGCCCCTGAAGTTACTGTTTTTGGGAAGGAAGGTTTTCCTATTGGTGTCTGAGGAAAATGGCGTTCGCCATTGATGCTAAATCATTTTGCAAGATTTGTACAAGGCAGCTGTATATTTCCCTGCTTGTCATACTTTGGGTCCTCCTGGGGTTGGTCGGATTTCCTGGAAGAGAGGAAGAACAATATACTTTTTAAAAAATGTTTTTACAGTTGGACATATTTGAACGTTGACTCGCAGTTTCTTCTTTGAGATTATTCAGAAATGCACAAACCACTGTCCTCTTGGATTCTTTTCAGTAGAATGAGAGGCTCAAGTCCTTCCTCGCTGAAACTATAGACAGATGATTGAATATATAGTCTGATGGACTGAGAATGTTTTAGTCTTCGGGAATGTTTGTGCAGGAAGGAAGTGCAGTTATAAACAGCACATACAAAACATGACTACTTCTCTCTTAACAGAGACGGTGTCTGAGAAGGGGGGAAAAAAAGCAACAATGAAAATAATCTTCTTTAATTGCTAAGATAGTGTGTTTTGGCTTTGGAAACTAATTTGATTGGGAAGACAGTTTATGATTTGAGCAGTAGGCTAAAACGCTAGGAATTTCCTGAAACATTTTCAAAAAAAGTTGCGGGAAAATTGTATGGGGCTTTGAGCAACATTTTTCTCTGTTGCCAAACCACAGTTTATAGTATAATCTTCTGTACCATGTGCAGAGCTTCAAGCTTTTCAGTGCCTCTCTCTCTAACCCTTGGCTGAGCTTCCTCCATTGTTTCCCATACCGGTAGTCCACGTTTTATTTTTATCTTTCAGGCTGTGGCCCATCACAGGATGCTTCTCTTGTTCTTCGTGCATGATCATATCATGTCGCATTTCCTTGTGTTCCAATGAAGAAAAATGCAAATTTTCACGAGAAATATGCATTTAGAATGAAGTCAGTTTATGATCGCTTAGTAAAACGTAAGCAATGTTTGCATGGACAATGGATATGTGTCTGCCGAAGAGCTATTAAAATACATTTTAACCTCTTTAAATTTATAATAAATGTGAAATCTTAAATTGATGTTGGATTATAGTATATTTCTTCTGTGTCTGCTAGGAATGTGCATTTGTCATGGTTTGTGTGCATGCAGAAAAATTGTAGGCACCCAAATTGCTTGTGTGCTCGTATACCTGTGAATTAACATAAATACAATCAATATACAAAAGTGTTGCAAAGGCACACAATTAAGATTTGTGCCTTTGCTGCATATTACACTTTTTATATTATATTTGCTCTTTATTTCATCATTTACTATTACTCTTTTATCATGTTTCTCATATCACACTATGTAATGTTTAAAGTTAATTGCAAACCACTTTGATCGTAGGAAAAGCAGTCTATAAAAATTGTTAAATAGATGAATATGTGCAAAAACATAAAAAAAGCTCCACAAAAACAGCTGAAATTTAATTTTAATTGAGCAGTAGCCAAACTTTTGTTTTTTGGCCTTGCATATCGTTATTATCTGCTTGCTTTCATCCTTTGAGGGTGAAGGACAAGGTGGCGTGTTACCACATGTCATAATGTGGCATGGAGGAGTAGCTTAGTGGTTAGAGAAGCAGGGTTGGAAACAAAGGGTTCCAATCTCACCTCTTCCACCGACACTCTGTGACCTCGGACAAGTCACGTCACCTTCCATTGCATCAGGCACAAATGGATTTTAAGCCACTATGAGCAGGCAAATAACTCATTTTAACACAAGCTCAAAGTAAGTTACATATTCAGTGACAGAAGTTGAGTAAGCTAAAAATCCAAATCTAACATGTGCTAAATTTAATGTGCTTGTTAAATAGAAATGTTTGGTGGAGGGGTGGGTGGGCTTTGACCCTGCACTTTTCTTCTAATCCTTTGTAACCAGCTTAATCGGAACCACCTCTGGGATCTGGTGTCATGGAACTACATCAGTAATTTACCCAAGGTTTTTTTTTCCCTTCTAACTCCTCCTCTTGCTGTGCTTAGTCCTGGGCCAAAGCCCATTCATCAGAGCTGCTTCCTGAAGCTTGTTATTACGGGTCCTGAATTTGGGGCCTAGATGTTGCCCTTAAGCAAATGACGGTGACCTTCCCTCTCAGCTGCATCCCCTACCCATCCAACTCAAGAGTGCAAGTTTGACTCCACTCTGATCTTCCACATGGCAATGCACAACAATTAACACCCGAGTCACTGGGCCAGTTAATGTCATGCTTTCAAGGAGTATACTACAAATAACAATATCTCTCTTCTTGAGGCCAAACGAACATTAAAGCGCCTGTGTTAAATTGATGGCTTTTATAAGAATTTTCCACCTGCAATCAATGTTCCCTCTAATTTTCTGTAGGCTGTGTGCGCATAAAATATCAGCTGTGCAGCTTTTGAAGGAAGGTTAAATTTTTGTGTGCCACATAACGACACTCGGAGTTAAATACTTTAAAATTTGACTACACATCAGAATACAGTATGTACACCACATTGATTTTAATCACATTAAATAAAAATAGACGATTACTAAATGAAGCGGAAAATTTCTAGTAATTACAATCACAACTTTTAAATTTTAAGACGTCTGTGTTTTCTATCAGAATCAGAACCGTAATTTTTGTGCGCTCTGTTGTAAAGTATGTGCACTCACTCAGCGAGGTGTGTGCGCGCGCACACGCGCATAGCTTAGAGGGAACAGTGCCTGCAATGTTCCAGTGTGCTTGCTTACAAGGTTTGCATTTTGATACCTCTCTTTAAAATCTCACAGGATGATTTGCCGGCCGTGGCGTTTAAATTGAAACCAGATCTTCAGTGCTGGTCTCGGGGAGTGCCTGGTTTCAAAGTGGACCAGCACTGCTCTCCTGTTAGCAGCAATATTCAGCCACTAACCAGACAGTAAAGTACGTAAAGTTAGGCCAACTTTTATTCTAGCCTCACTTTATGCGCTTTGCTAAATGGTTAGTAACCAGAAAACTCCAGAGGTGCTGTGACACTATCCAGACCGTGCAGAGATGGTCCTGCTAGCCGGCTCAGTCCTTTTGAATATCAGGGGCCTTCATTCTTGTGCAGTTGACCCCAGGGCTTGTTGAGTTCATCCTCTGCATAGACAGGTGTTGAATGAAGAATTGGACTGCTCTGTACCGTATCATGACACACGCCTGCATGAGCAAGTGAATGATCGTACCTCTGCTGAATTTCATGACACTCGTATGTTGAATTCCTGAGGCTCATGGACTCAGAGAGGGTATCAGTCTGTCATACACAAAATAATACATTTTATCTAAAGAAACAAACATGAGATGTGTATGGCATGGAGCCAGTCATAACCAAGGAAGCCTTTCATTGTGGCTTTTTCTGAGTGGTGTCTAATTTTTCTTCTCTTCAGTGCTTTACTAGGAAAGAGCATGCTTTTGTGGGTCAGAACTAATGGGACTAGTCTTAAGGCAGACGGGGCTTCTTTTTGGTTAGCATTAAATTCGATGTTAGGGGGAGGGGGGAATAGCAATTTCTTTTTAAGCAGCAGCTGTAATGTGCGCCACGTTGCTGAGCGTGTGAGCTCCTTCAGGTCAGATGTTACTTAGTGGCATGACAACTCAACAGGCGTGGAGTCCCAAGGAAAGGATAAATGCTTACTTGTTCACGCCTAGGGATATGCTTATCTATTCTTTCTATTAGAAAGTAAACACAAGATTTAAATTCTGTGTTGGCACACGGATTACCTGTGCTTGTGAATTATTCTTTTACTTTGATCTGCATAGGTTGACTCTTGCTGTTGGCACCAGCGTGCCTTTTTAACATCCCTTTCACAGAATCAAAGGCCGCTGTTCGGAAGACAAGAAATGCTTGGAAGGACGGATTCCCCAGACAGAGCAGGAGACCTAACCAGCAAAGCAATGGCAGAATAAAGGTGCTGTGGGATTTGTCCTTCTAAGTATAGTATAAACATCATATACAGTAGCTTAATAAGCAGCAGCTTTGGTCATTTCAAATCTTCTTGAAAGCCCCATGTTGTAGCACAATACAAGCCACGTCATGAATATCTGAAAATGTTAATCACTGTTTTTATACACTATTAATTAGCTTCCGTTTTTTCTTCAAAACAAACCATAAAAGAGAGAGAAAATTAATGCATTTAATTCTAATGCCATCTCTCTGAGATTATGGGATGAGTGATCCTAAATAAAGTCTTAGACAGCTGCCGAGGTTTGTAATTCCATTCAGGACTTCAGGTGGCCCTTTAATCCACTTAACTTTACTGTAATAGATTATACAGTGTGTTGCAGTTTGTAGCTTTGTAAACAGCTGCTTGTGACTCAGTTTTGTAGTATTGTACAAGCAGTATGGCACAGAGCTTAGATTATGGAGTTTTTCAGGGTGATAATCGATTTTCTATCCTATGCACAACTTTAGAGTGAGACCTTGGGTAGGTCACGTAACTTTGTGCTTCATTCTCTGCTGTAAACTCCTAGGGAACAAGGGATTTCAAGGTATGTAATATGCTTCTGCAACCCTGTATACATGGGTGCTGCTATAAAACTGTTATTCAAAATATAAGCATAACAATGCCGAACCTAATCCATACAGAGGTGCTCTTGACATGTACAGGGGCCAAGCTCTGTTCTTATTCTGCAGAGTTTGCTGCTGTATTGCTGCTGACTTGAATGGGAAGCAGGGTTGGAAAAATATTGGGTGCCTGGATCACTTGGATACCTAAAATTGGGCACCTGGTACCTACAATTCAAGGAAAGCAAAAGAAGGAAAAAAGAGAGACAAAATAGAAAACTAAACCATATAAAACAGACAAAATAGCATAAAATTAAACAAAAAAACAAAAAACGGAATAAATTAGAAAAGAGTAAGGAAAGATTCTTTACTCCAACAAAAAATATTTCTTTAAGAGCCTATTTAATAAATGTATTTCCATCCTTAGGGAGCCCTAATTAATAAAGTTAAAAGAAATCTGTAGACATCCTTTATTTATTTAACTGGTTTTAATATACCGTTTTTCTATGAGGCAAAACGGTTTACAAGGAACAAATTGAAAACAAATACAGGCAACTTAAGAACAGCAACAACTAACTTTTATAAACATCGTTTAACATGGGGAGGGGAAGCAAAACCTGAAAGGTATAAATTAGGACCTGTATTACAGAATGCAATGAAATGGGGAGGGATTAAAAGGTGGGAGGGTGGGGGTAGGCCAAGAGAGGTAGGGGGTGAAGAATGCTTCAATATGATCAGTATGCGATAAAAGGAGGCTGGGTATCTGTAGGTGGCTATGGGGGGAGTAATGGGAATGGTATAAGGGGGTGTAGGATGCTCTTGCTGGAGGTTAGTTGTGGTGGATTACCATAGTGTTCTTCAAAGAGGACCATTTTGAGGTGCTTTTTGAAACGGGTGTGGGATTGAATGCAGCACATTGTGGGGGGTAGTTGGTTCCATGGGGTGGGAGCATAGAATTCAAAGGCTCTTGTGCATGTTCATTGAGATTTTTTGTGGATCTGCATTGGTGGGAGGAGGAGATTTGATGCATTCTATCAACAAAGTCTGTTGCTATCAGGAGATCTGATTAATGAATGGAGCTGAACATAAGAACATAAGATATGCCATACTGGGTCAGACCAAGGTCCATCAAGCCCAGTATTCTGTTTCCAACAGTGGCCAATCTAGGTCATATGTACCTAGCAGTTTCCCCAAGGGACACAGGTTCCACAATGCTTGTATTGGTTCAAGCATTGATATCCTGGGTCCCTTCTTAATAATGGTTTATGGACCTTTCCTCCAGGAACTTGTCCAAACCTTTTTTAAAGCCAGCTACACTAACAGCCTTTACTACATCCTCCGGTAACAAATTCCAGAGTTTGATTACACGTTGAGTGAAAAAATATTTTCTCCAGGACCAAGCAGGAAGTCAGTCCTCACTTATGGGTGACGTCGCCGACGGAGCCCTCGCGGATCAATTTCCCCAGCTTTCACAGAAAGCCTTTGGGAATTGCAGCGCGCATGCGTGGTCCCCTTCCCGCCCAGGGATGCCATCTTGCTCCGTCTTCTTTTTTCCGCGGAGTCCTACAGACGTGTCTGTTACCGCCGCTGAAAAGTTGATTTCTTTGATTTGTTTCGTTAAATAATTTTTTCACGGTTCGTGTGTTCCTCTTCCCTCCGGGCCCCGATATCCTTTTTGGGCCCGTTTACGTTTTGTTTGTTTTCCAACTGGCGTTCCCGCCACTTTTTCCCTTCATCCCTGGCAGCATGGTTCTTCGACCTTGCAGGGGCCCTTTTCCCCCCGATGGCTGCCAGCGGTTTTAAAAAGTGTGATCGCTGTGTCAGACTCATGTCTCTTACTGACACGCATGACTGCTGCCTCCGCTGCCTTGGGGCCGAGCATGACCCTATGAGCTGCGGCCCTTGCAGCAAGATGTCCTTGAAGGCGCTGCGGAGTCGGCAGTCGCAGAGGGATCGGATTTTCTCTGACTCCGCGCGGACCTTCGTCAGAGGCCTCTACACCTCGCGGCTCCGGTTCGGAGCATCGCAGGAGTTCTTCTGAACGGGGCTCCCCCGGCCGGAAGCACCAGCGGGAGAAGCGGCCCGCGAGGGCGGAACCGGGCGGCGAGCCGGGTCCTTCCAGGGCCAGGTCGCTTAGCCCGATCCGACAACCTGGGCCCTCGGAGGAGGAAAGGCCTTCGAAGATTCCTCGTCTCGGAGTGGAGTCGCCTGGACACGTGAGTGATATAGTCCTCCTGGACTCCCCCACGGATGAGCCGACGTCGGGCCCGAGTCGACAGCTGCTGGGTCATCTGAGCTTGATCTCAGACTGACGACCTTGGAGCGCAGTATATCTGCCTTCATGGACCAGCAGTGGGCATGGATCACCGGCCTCGCCAGTGCATCTGCCCCGACCACCAGGGCGTCGACGCTCAAGTCGACCCCGGAGGCCGAGACGATCCTCGAGTCCATACGAGCTCGAGTCGATCCTCGGCCTAGGTCTCCCTCGGCTTCCCGTTCGGGACCGAGGTCCTCGACGCCGGCCTCGGCATCGGGGCGGACGTCCCCGGGCCCTGCCTGCGCGGAGCCGCTCGATTCCTCCTCGGAGGAGTCAGGCTGGGACACGGAGGAGGACGAGTCACCCGGTTCTTTTCAGACGCGGTGCGTCCCCTACGATTCGCCCGAGTCGGAGCCTCGGAGGCGGTCTCCCCCGGAGGATACCCGGTTCTCCGATTTCGTGAGGGATATAGCCAAGGCTTTGGCCTTCCCTGCGGATTCGGAGGAGGAGCCCCGAGCCGAAGAGCTCGAGGCCCTCCAATACGACTTCCCCCCGAGGGAGGCCTTCACCGTGCCAGTTCCCCCGTTGCTGGAGCGGCTTCTCTTCCGCATGTGGGAGAGCCCAGCCTCGACGCCAGTGTTGAGCAAGCGGATTGATTCCATGTATCGAGTCCGCAAAAGCCCCGGGTTCCAAAAGGCGCAACTTCCACACCACTCCATGGTGGTGGAGTCGGCCATGCATCGACTTAAGAGTCAAAAGATGCACTCCTCGATGCCTTATCCTTCTACCTTGACCGTACGCGAGAGCATAGAAAAGCGGCCCAGCTTTTCGTCTCGTTTGACCCCAATCGGTTGGGGGTACCTGTCTCTAAGCGTACTCTGTCCATCTGGATAGCCGACTGTATCGCCTGGACTTACGGGGCAGCTGGTCTCTCCTTGGAAAGTCGTGTCACGGCGCATCGGGTCAGGGCGAAGGCCGCGTCTGTGGCTCACCTCCGCTCTGTTCCATTGGCAGACATCTGCCGGGCCGCTACCTGGTCTTCAGGTCAGACCTTTGCGGCTCATTACTGCCTGGAAAGGGAGTCCCGCAGGGACAGTGCTTTCGGTCAGGCAGTCCTCCACAATCTCTTTGAGGTTTAGGCAACTCCTCCCTACGGCCCTAGTGTTGGGCTACCGGCCGGATTCGTATTCAGAGAAGATTCCTTCCCTCTGTACTGTTGAGCTTGAGGGAGCTCTTTAGGCTTGAGGTCTCCGGTAGCCTTAAGCTCGGGAGTCCCATAAGTGAGGACTGACTTCCTGCTTGGTCCTGGAGAAAGAGTAGTTACTCACCTGTAACAGGTGTTCTCCAGGAGCAGCAGGAATCAGTCCTCACTACCCTCCCTCCTCCGCTTGGAGTTGCAGTCATTCTTATTGCATATTTTTGCTAACTTTTGCTGTCTTTCCGCTATGTCATCAGACTGAGCAAGATGGCATCCCTGGGCGGGAAGGGGACCGCGCATGCGCGCTGCAATTCCCAAAGGCTTTCTGCGAAAGCTGGGGAAATTGCTCCGCGAGGGCTCCGTCGGCGACGTCACCCATAAGTGAGGACTGATTCCTGCTGCTCCTGGAGAACACCTGTTACAGGTGAGTAACTACTCTTTCTTTTATTAGTCTTAAATAGTTTACCCTGTAGCTTCATTGCATGTCCCCTAGTCTTTCTATATTCTGATAAGGTAAACAATCGATCTACGTTTACCCGTTCCACTCCGTTCATTAATTTATAGACTTCTATCATATCTCCCCTCAGCCGTCTCTTTTCCAGGTTAAAGAGCCCTAACCTTTTTAGCCTTTCTTCATAGGAGTATCCTTCCATCCCCTTTACCATTTTGGTGGCTCTTCTCTGAACCTTTTCTTTTTGAGGGAGGAGTGGCCTAGTGGTTGGGGCAAGGTACTTCAGGCCAGAAGGTCGGTGGTTCAAATCCCAATAGAGGACCGCAACCTTGGGCCGGAAGGACTGGGGTTTCTAGTCCCACAGATGCTCCTTGTGGTCTTGGGCAAGCCACTTAACTCTCCACTGCCCATGTTCCCTGTAAGTATTAGTGTATGTGTCTCATATCCCCACATGTTAAATGTATCCCCCAATTGTGTTGTGACCGCTTTGATTGAAGGATAAGGCGGTATACAAAACTGTCTAAATAAAAATAAAATAAATAAGATATGGCGACCAGAATTGCACACAATATTCAAGGTGCGGTCTCACCATAGAATGATATAGAGGCATTATAATATCTTTTGTTTTATTTTCCATTCCTTTCCTTATCATACCTAGCATTCTATTTGCTCTCTTGGCCGCCGCTGCACACTGGGCCGAGGGTTTTAACATGGTATCCACAATGACGCCTAAATCTTTTTCCTGGGTGGTAGTTCCTAATGTGGAACCTTGCATCGTGTAACCATAGTTTGGGTTGTTCTTCCCTAGGTGCATAACCTTGCACTTGTCCACATTAAATTTCATCTGCCATTTTGATGCCCAGTCTTCCAATTTATCAAGATCCTCTTGCAATTTTCCACAATCCTCTTGGGTTTTAACAACTTTAAATAGTTTTGTGTCATCTGCAAATTTGATAACCTCACTTGTTGTTCCACTGTCCAGGTCATTTATGAATATGTCAAAAAGCAGCGGACCCAGCACAGATCCCTGGGGTACACCACTATTCACCTTTCTCCATTGGGAAAATTGGCCATTTAGCCCTACCCTCTGCTTTCTATCTTTTAACCAGTTCCTGATCCACAATAGTACACTGCCTCCTATCCCATGACTCTTTAGTTTTGCCAAAAGTCTCTCATGAGGGACCTTGTCAAAGGCTTTCTGAAAGTCCAGATACACAATATCAACAGACTCACCTTTGTCCACCTGATTATTCACTCCTTCAAAAAAACATAACAGATTAGTAAGACAAGATCTTCCTTGTCTAAAGCCATGTTGGCTGTCTCCCATTAGGTCATGACTATCTACATGCTGAGTAATTTTATTCTTTATGATGGTTTCTACCATTTTACCCGATACTGACGTCAGGCTCACCGGTCTGTAGTTTCTCGGATCACCCCTGGAACCCTTTTTAAAAATTGGTGTTACATTGGCGATCCTCCAATCTTCAGGTATTAGAGATGATTTTAATGATAGTTCACAGATTACTAATAGCAGGTCTGCAATCTCATATTTCAGTTCTTTCATCACCCTTGGATGTATACCATCCGGCCCAGGTGATTTGCTACTCTTCAGTTTATCTAATAGTTGTAATACATCTTCCCGATGTATCGATATTTCCTTCAATTCTTCCACACCTTTAAATACCACTTCAGTCATGGGTAACATCCCTATATCTTCCTCAGTAAAGACCGAAGCAAAGAATTCATTCAGTCTCTCCGCTATCGCCTTGTCGCCTCTTAGTGCTCCTTTAACCCCTTTATCATCTAATGGACCAACTGACTCTCTCACAGGTTTTTTGCTACGAATGTACTTGAAAAAGTCTTTACTTCGCGTTTTTGCTTCCGCAGCTGCTCAGCGGATGTGTTGAAGAAAGCTCTTTGAGTGATGGTGAGTATCTTGAACCTGATCCAGGATGTGATGGGGAGCCAGTGAAGAAATTTTAGGGTAGGGATGATGTGAGAGTGTCTGGGGACTCCAGCTATAATGCATGCAGCAGTGTTTTGGGCAAGTTGTAGAGGGGCAATGGTAGCCTTGGAAAGCCCATGGAGAACGGAATTACAATAGTCAAGCAGAGGTGTGATGGAGGCTTGGCAGACTGTACAGAAGCTGTTAACTGGATAGGAGGGGGCGTAGGTTACAAAGAATTCAGAGTTTGAAGTAGATGTTTTTGCTGAAATTCTTAATATGAGGTTAGAAGTTTAGATATTGGTCCAGGGTAACGCCAAGGTATTTGATCTGAGAATTGACTTGTATATCTGTGTCTCCGAGTTTAATGCTTGGGTGAGGTGTAAAGTTGAGGTCTCTAGAAACATAAAGGATCTCTGTTTTGTTGTAATTGACTGCGAGGTTGTGATTCAGTAGCCATAAGACAATTTCTTTGAAGCAATCAGTAAGGCTGGAGTAGTCAGGGGAGGAGGTGCAGAATGGAGTGAAGATCATTATATCATCAGCATAGAGTTGGTATCCGACTTTGAACTTCTGGATGATGCAGTGTAGAGGCCTAATGTAAATATTGAATAGGAGGGAGGAGAGGGTGGAACCCTGTGGGACATCTTGGGGAAGGACGTAAGGCACTGATGATTGCTTACCAAGTCTCATCTGTTGAGTTTGCTGGGAAAGGTCGGAGTGGATCCATTTGAGCGGGGCACCTTTGACACCAATAGTGTTGAGTTGGTTGAGTAGAATCTGGTGGGATATAGTATCAAATGCTGCAGAGATGTTGAGAAAAAGCAGCACAAAGCCAGAGAGGGGTTTTTCAGTTCCAGTGATAAGTGTATTTAGGAGTGAGGTAAATAAGGTTTCAGCACTGTGGTAGGGGCGAAACCCATGTTGATTATGGTTCAGTGGGGCGAGTCTGTCGACATGCTCCTGAAGCTGAATTTGTACTGCTTTCTCTATAATTTTGCTCTTTTGCTGTGCTCTGCTTCCTGCGGCCACCCAGGGGTGCCTGTGAGCTGTTAAAGTCACGGACTCGGGGGAAGAGGGGAAAAGATGCAGGGAAGAGGGTTTATGCGCTCTGCCACAAATGTACTGCAGCTTCCAGCTAGTGTTTAGTTTTTCTGAAGTGCAGTGAGATTGAACCTCAAAGAGCAATCGAACTGGCATTTGCCAACATTAGTTTTGTTGTTGTTAAGTGCCGTCGAGTCGGAGTCGACTCATGGCGACCCTCTGGATAGCTATCCTAAATTGTGTTCGGTCTTCAGTCAGGCGGCTCATTGTTGACAGACTGGTACCCGTAGCTGCTGTTATTGTAGCGATCCATCTCATTGCTGGCCTTCCTCTTTTGTGTTGACCTTCTATCTTGCGAAGCATGATGTCTTTCTCTAATGATCTCTCTCTTCGCATTTTGTGTCCAAAGTATGAAAGTCGAAGTCTTGTCATCTGAGCTTCTAAAGAAAGCTTAGGTTTGATCTCCTCTAGTACCGACTGGTTTGTTCTTCGGGCAGTCCATGGTATACACAGTATTCGCTGCCAGCACCATAATTCAAAGGCATCAATTTTCTTCCTGTCTGTCTTTTTCACTGTCCAGCTTTCACATCCATATGATGTTATTGAAAATACCATGGCTTGAGCAAGTCGAATCTTTGTATGGAGAGAGACATCTCTGCTCTTGAGAATCTTATCTAGGTCTTTCATATCCATTCTGCCAAGAGCAATGCGTCGTCTGATTTCTTGACTGCTTGTTGCTTCTTTATTGATAGTTGATCCAAGTAGGTTAAAGTTGTTGACGATTTCAATTTCTTCTCCTTCAACGATGAACCTGTTGATTATGCCAGTTGTCATGATCTTTGTCTTCTTTACATTAAGGTGCAGTCCCATTTTGAGACTGTTTTTTGATTGTGAGAAGCAAATGTTTCAGATCATCTTCACTTTCAGCCAGTTTTAGTGGGTGTGAAATGGTGTGATGGAATGCTTAGTTCACTTCTGATTTAGCTCTTATGAGGAGTGTGATTCAGGGCCGCTCTTACTAAAGCCTGCTAAGAATTTGCCATTAACGCGCTGATCTCACGTGCGTTAATTACAGAGCTTCCACGCTGGCTGCTTGAGGCGTGTTCAGTATGTCCCCGGCAGCTAATACGTGATGAGTTTGCCTAACATGAGCTCCACTAAGGCAGGTTCCTTATCGTCACTCCAGTCCAGTCCCTTTACTTCTGGGTTGCGCAACCCTTCCAGCAGCTTGGAGGCTGAGCCCATCCTTTTTGAGGATGGTGTGGTATAAATACCACTGGTACCACCCACAGATCCCAGTATTCTCAGCCTCCAAGCAGCTGGAGGGTTCCGTAAGCCAAGGGCTTACTGGAGTCTTCTGTTTTGATCCCTTTATTTAATTTATTTAATTTATTTATTTAATTTATTTACTTTAGTTTAGTTTCTTGATTTATTTTATTTGGGCATTTGGGCATTTTGTGCTGTGCCTTTAAATTCTTCTCCCTCTTCCCTCCCCCCCTTTCCTCCTCGGAGCCCTCAGACCCGGAGGAGGTGGTTTCCTGCAGCAGCAAGGAGGACCGGAGAGATCTCCTCTCGTTGGCTAGCCCGGGACCCCACACCTCTCGGATAGACCGGCCAGTATCCCGGGGCTCTTCACCAAAGGCCTGCCCTGCCTCGCGCCGAAGCCCTCCGAGTGGCTGAGCGCTTGAGGTGGCACCGCGACCTCCCCGCGGCCCCACCGACCTCGCACTACAGTTTCCGAAGCGGAGGGGCGGTGTAGGTAGCTCCAGAGCACAGAATCCAGCGCTGGGACAAGCGGCGGCCACAGAACAACCGGCGGAGCACAAAGTCGCCGGCCGCCGCTGAGGGCTCCACGTGGTTGCGGCCTACCATGTGTTTGAGCCAACGCAGAGCCTTGTCTTCCTCGGAACTGGACAACGCGCTGAAGGAGCACCCAAACAGCAAGTACTGGGGAGAAACTAGCCTGATTGAGGGTGTTAATTTTATTTTAATCTTATTTTAGCTTTACTTTAATTTTAATTTATTTAAGTTACTCAGAGGCAGGGTGTTCTTATCCAAAACGAGATCAAGGGACCTAAGGATCTTGGTCACGCAGTTTCTGAGCAGGCGAAGCCCTACGGCGTGGCATTACCTTCAATTGCTGGGAACCATGGCGGCAGCAATAGAGGTAGTACCGTGGGCCAGGGCTCACATGCGGCCCTTGCAACGGGCCCTGTTGCGTCGTTGGTCCCCTCAGCATCATCCTTTGTCCATGCAGCTGCCCTGCGCCCCTCGAACCAAGAAGGCCCTCCAGTGGTGGCGGTGCCCGAAGAATCTGGATTGCGGGATGCCTCTCGAGCCCCCACAGTGGTTGCTGTTGATGACGGATGCCAGTCTAACTGGCTGGAGAGCTCATTGCGAGGACCAGTACGTCCAGGGCCTCTGGACAGCGTTGGAGTCACAATGGGCCATCAACAGACTGGAATTACGGGCGGTAGCCCTTGCGCTCAGGGCACTCGAGTCCTTAGTGCTACGCAGAGCAATTCGCGCCCTCTCCGACAATGTCACCGCGGTGGCTTACATCAACCACCAGGGCGGCACAAGCAGTCCCGCCTTGGAGAAGGAGGCGGACGGCCTATTTCAATGGGCCGAGGTCCGGTTGGAGGCTCTTTCAGCTCAGCACGTGGCCGGCACGGACAACATTACGGCCGATTACCTCAGCAGGTTCAAGATAGACCACGGGGAGTGGGAGCTGGAGCAGGAGGTCTTCGACCAGATAGTAGCCCTTTAGGGCCCACCAGTCATGGATCTCATGGCACGGTATTCTTCCGCCAAAGTAAGCCGATTTTTCAGTCGAAGGAAGGAAAGGATGTCCAAAGGCTTAGATGCTATGGCCCAGAAGTGGCCTTCGGAGGGTCCCCTGTATGTGTTCCCCCCATGGGCTCTTATCGGAAAGGTTCTTCAGCGGGTGGAGGCTCACCAAGGGTTGATAATCCTCATAGCCCCGGATTGGCCGTGCTGCCCCTGGTATGCGGACCTGGTGAGGTTGATCGCCGACCGACCTTGGCGGCTTCCCTGCCGGAGGGATCTGCTGAGGCAGGGCCCGGTTCGGATGCCTCACGTGGATCGATTCTTGCTTACGGCCTGGCTATTGAAAGGGTGCGGCTCTTGAAGTGGGGTTATTCGAGATCGGTAATCTCGACCATGTTGAGTGATAGGAAGCGCTCGACCTGTCTCTCCTATGTAAGAGTTTGGCGCATTTTCGAAGCATGGTGTGCAGAGCACCGGAGGAAACCTCTTTTGGCCTCTGTTCCGGAGGTTCTGGAGTTCTTGCAAGCAGGTTTTGACAAAGGCCTAGCGCACAGTTCCTTGCGAGTCCAGTTGGCAGCCATCTCTTGCTATAGAGGTAAGGTCCGCGGAAAGTCATTAGCGGCCCACGCGGACATGTCCAGGTTCCTAAGGGCAGTTAGGCGTCTTCGCCCTCAGCGGAGATCGATCATCCCCCCGTGGGATCTTAACCTGGTACTAAATGCCTTGACCAAGGAACCTTTTGAGCCGGCAAAGGAAGCTTTGCTAAAGGATTTGACACTGAAGACAGTTTTCCTGCTCGCTATTTGCTCGGCCAGACGTGTTTCCGAACTGCAAGCGCTGTCCTCCCAGCCGCTCTTTCTTTCATTCTTCAAGGATAAGGTGGTCTTACGGATGGTACCTTCTTTCTTGCCCAAGGTCATCTCCCCCTTTCATGTGAACCAGTCGGTTATGCTCCCGTCCTTTGCAGCGGGGGGACAAGAGGGGAGGGACAGGAAGCTGCGCCTTCTGGACGTTCAGAGAGCCTTGAAGCGTTATCTTTCCCGCACTGCGCCTTTTCGGAAGTCCGATCGTCTGTTCATTCAGTTTGGAGGGCCGCACAAGGGGGAGGCGGCGGCCAAGGCTTCCATCTCCAGGTGGATCAGGGAAGCTATTGCTTTCGCCTATATCCTCAAGGGGAAGCAGGTCCCAGGGGGGCTGCGCGCTCATTCAACTCGGGCGCAGGCTACCTCTTGGGCAGAGTATAGCTTAGTTCCGCCGCTGGACATTTGTAGGGCGGCTACCTGGTCCTCGCTGCATACCTTTACCAGACACTACAGACTGGACGTGCAGAGTTCAGCTGACTCTCGGTTTGGGGACGCGGTTCTTCGGTCCGGGATAACGGACCCCACCCAAGCTTGAACTGCTCTGTTACATCCCAGAAGTAAAGGGACTGGACTGGAGTGACGATAAGGAAGAAGTAATTAGACCTTACCTGCTAATTAGTGTTCCTGAAGGAACGACAGTCCAGTCCCTGATCCCACCCGGTTCTTCGATTAACCTATTAGATATGGGAGCATCAGCGGACCGAATGCAGGGCCAGGACTAAGGGGAAGAGCCCCCTGGTGCAGGTCCGGCGAGTCTGAATGAAGGAGGACTCGGTCAGGCTCAGGTGAACCTCCTCCTTCCCTCCCCCTTAATCTTTTCTCCTTCTTGAATTTAAAAAAAAAAAAAAGTTGTTGGGAAGGTTAGTTGTGTGGTTTGTGTTGTTGTTTTCACATAGGCTATTAATTTTCGTTTAGTCTGCTTTTTCATTAGATTACTGGGATCTGTGGGTGGTACCAGTGGTATTTATACCACACCATCCTCAAAAAGGATGGGCTCAGCCTCCAAGCTGCTGGAAGGGTTGCGCAACCCAGAAGTAAAGGGACTGGACTGTCGTTCCTTCAGGAACACTAATTAGCAGGTAAGGTCTAATTACTTCTTCACTTAACGACTCCTATAGAGGAGTAATTTGGTGAACCCACATTAAGAGCCACTTTGCTACTGGGGGCACTGCGATTTCCCTGTTGATAGTGGTAATGTGCTCTCCATGCCTGCTCTCTGCCCCTTTCCTACCCTATTTCATGATCCCCAATTTAACGCGCACTTTAGCTGGTGGTGGCAGACTGTCCCACGCTTTAGTGTTCCGGACTGCCAGTTACTACACCTTAAAATGCCTGTTAACCAACTAATGGGTTTTACTAAAAGGGGCCCTCAGTCGGACTTCTAGATTTCTTGAAGAGGAGTGCGTGTTCGTTAGCATGCATTAGATTTGTTAAGGTCCCCTAAAGTGTGCACAAAAATTGACTTAAGTTATACGTTTAAATGTGTGCTATTACCCGTACAGTCTTTTCCCACAGCTTAAACTTTTTTTCATTAACATGCATATATGATATGAACTGAAAGTCCAAAAGCCAGGATAAAAGGCCAAAAATCCACATAATTTGTTTCCCTGTGTGCATCTCTACAGCTTTGATATCTAATAACACACAATGAGGTGTTTTGTGTTCTGTGTCTTCGAAGAATGATAAAGTTTGCATGGTAAAATATTTTGGAGGGTCTTGACTGGCTTCCTCATCTTCCTGTCTCCTCCTGTTCTTCGGATGCATAGGCAGATGGCTGTGTGAGAGCTAAATGTGTCTATGGAGTGACCTTTATCTGTGGGAAAGGTAACTTGCTGCTAGCAGCTTATTTCTCAGAATGTCTCTGAGGAACTTTCCCTGTCCATATAAACAAATCTAATTAGAGATGAGCCTTGCAAGCTCTTTCTAATGTTTTAATTAGTAGACTGGAGCACAGTGCATGCACTATTTACACCATGGTGTGGTCCCTTGAAAGGAGAAGATTTGCAGGGAAATTATGAGTTCAGCCAGAAGTGAAAAGGGATGTCAATTTGATAAAAATAAAATGATTTAAAAAAAGCATAGAGTAAGTGGGGAAAATGTTATATATGTTTTGAAGGACGCAAGATTTGGGCACGACCAAGTTTTCTCCCTGGAATGCCTGAGATCGGCGCCTCTAGTTCTCAGAGTTTGCATATTGAACCGTCTTCTCCTGGTGCCCTACTGCATGCACACAGCACTCTGCAATGGTGATAAGTGTCCAGATATGAGAAATCTTTGCCTTATTGAGCTGGTAGTTTAATTAATAGCTCAGTGCTTCAGCTCAGGGTTTCCCAAGAAAGTTCAGCGCAGACGTTTTACTCGGCGATGCTGTATGCAAATGGCATGCAAATGAGCTGTGCACAAAACATTTGCGCTAAACATGCACACACAAGTCTGTGTTAGCAGCACCTATATCCTGTGCACAAAAAGAAACAGTTTGTCACTTGTGCATATGTGCTGAAATGCTGTCTGGCGCATGAATAATATTATATCGGTGTTCATGAGTAATATTGCTGTTTATGACCAGATAGCATGCAACACATGCACACAAGTGCCTGGTAGTTTTTTTTTTTAATGTGTGCATGTGCCTGGCTTGCTCACCTTGTTTAGCGTAGGTTTTTTGTGTATAGCTTATTTGCATGCTGTTTGTTTACAGCATCACTGAGCAAAACCTCTGCACTAAACTTGTGTTAGGTGACCCTGCGCTACAACTTTAGCACTGGGCTCTAGTGTAGGGTTTCTGCATCAAGCCCTGAGTGTGTATGTGTTTTAAATCTAATCCATTATGTAGATGTTGGGAGGCAGCTCTTCAGAAATATGAGTTTCTGCTAAAAACAGCCATGAGATTTCAGCATTCACAGGAAGGCAGCATTTGCCTCTAATTTTAAGCATGCTAATGTGAATTTGTCCATGTATTGTGGAAAAAATAACAAATTAGCCATGGCATGCTAGCTTCATGCTTGCTAGAGATGGCAAGATTTGCTTAACTGCCTTTGCAAAAGCCTTTTTCTTAATATTTGCTTACTGGTTTTCTTGAGGAGATATAAAGCACCACATTACAGTCGGGTTCATTGTAAGGCCTACAAGCCAATGATGGTCTACATTGCCTCTGCAGTGATTTTCTGTTTTGGTCGTCTTTGTTTTCCTGATGTAACAGTCGGTCAGTGTGACTGAAGAGGAGGAGGTTCCATATGGGCCAGAAACAGATGCGAGTCGGTGGAGTCCTGTTAGCTGGAATGGGCCACTGATGGCAAAGCGGCAGAGTCAGCAGGCCTGTGCTAGCTGAAGAGAAACAGGCCAATCGGATGGAGGGTGGGCAGGGGTAGAAGTGAGAATGAGGATACTGTGCTGCCGCGGAGGAGACGCTTTCAGGGGCCATGTGGGCTTTGTGAGTGACTGCCAGATCTCCTGCCTACAGGCAGCCGCCTTTTGTCAAAGCTGAAACTGTGATCTCTCTGCTTCTATAGAAACATAGAAACATGATGACAGAAAAAGACCACATGGCCTATCTAGTCTGTCCTTCCATAACAACAACTACAACAGTCCACTTTTTACCTTTAGAGATCATCTGTGTTGGTCCCATGCTTTTTTGAATTCAGTTACTGTCCTCATCTCTACCACCTCCACTGGGAGACTATTCCACGGATCCACTACTCTTTCCGTAAAGAAATATTTCCGCATAGCACTCCTGAATCTATCTCCCTTCACCCTCATCCCATGTCCCCTCGTAGCAGAACTTGCTTTCAATTGAAAGAGGCTCTCTCCCTGAACATTTATGCCACAGAGGTATTTAAACATCTCAATCATATCACCTCTATCCCACCTTTCCTCTAAGGCAGGGGTTCTCAACCCTGTCCTCGGGACCCACCTAGCCAGTCTGGTTTTCAGGATAACCACAATGAATATGCATGGGAGAGATTTGCATATAATGGAGGCAGTGTATGCAAATCTCTCTCATACATATTCATTGTGGTTATCCTAAAAACCCAACTGGCTAGGTGGGTCCCGAGGACAGGGTTGAGAACCCTTGCTCTAAGGTGTACATATTAAGATCCTTAAGTCTGTCCTCATATGCTTTATAATGAAGACCACTAATCATTTTAGTAGCCACCCTCTGCACCGACTCCATCCTGTTCACATCCTTTTGAAGGTACGGTCTCCAGAATTGCACACCATACTCCAAATGAAGTCTCACCAAAGACTTATACAGAGGCATTATCACCTCCTTTTTTCTGCTAGCCATTCCTCTCCGTATGCACCCAAGCATCCTTCTAGCTTTTACCGTCGCCTTTTCTACCTGTTTAGCTACTTTAAGATCATCAGACACAACCACGCCTAGGTCCCGCTCTTCTTTAGTGGACAAAAGTACTTCACCTCCTATACTGTATTGCTCCCTTGGATTGCTGCAGCCCAAATGCATGACCTTACATTTTTTAACATTAAATCCCAGCTGCCATATTCTAGACCATTCTTCAAGCTTAGCTAGATCCCTCCTCATGTTATCTACACCTTCCTGGGTGTCTACTCTATTGCAGATTTTGGTATCATCTGCAAAGAGGCAAACCTTACCAGACAGCCCTTCCGCTATATCACTAACAAAGATGTTAAAAAGAATCGGACCAAGGACAGATCCCTGGGGCACACCACTGGTAACATCCTTCTCCTCAGAGTGAGCTCCGTTTACTTGTACTCTTTGTCTATTAATAATCTCACTTAAAAAAACGGACAAACAACCTTTACTCATTAAAGTAATCAAGTTATTTCTCATATCTCACACTATCCACAGCCAAATATCACTGCCATCTCTCAGATCGCATTGGATTCCCAGTAAACCAGCACTTTGCACGGACAGCACAGGAGGTCCTGGGACTGTGCTGTTAAAGGCCTTACTGCACAGCAAAAGTATCTCATGATGAGTATTTATGAGAAAGTTAGGTTTAATAGGATTTGATTGTTTTTTAAAGAGTGGTTTTAATACAAACATTCACAGAAAATATAGTATTTATGGTGTGTAGCATCTCTGTTGCAACCAGTTTTCCGCAAGATCATTGTTGGTTTCCAGTAATTATCCCTCTGCAGGAGATCTAGCAAGCTTACTGAAGGCTGCAGGGTGGGGAGAGACTGGGGGATCTCCAGGCTGACAGCTTTGTGCTGAGACCCTTTTGTTTAGTTTGACCCAGTGAATGCTCTGCTTCACAACTCTGTATTTGCTCCAAACAAAAGCAGCCATGGAGGAGACTGTGTGCAGCTTCCGGATGGTCCAACAGCTGGGCGAGATAGGGCTTTTGAAAACTGGATGATATGACATTCAATTTCCTGCCGGTAGCTAGTTTCTAATAAAGAGATTTTGTAGATAGGAGCGGCGGCACCTTGGAGCAGCTATAGTATATAGTACCTGTGCTGTTAGTGTTGTAATGTGCACGGTTAAAGGTCAAAGCAGCAAATAGACTAAGAATAGCGAGAGGATCTGTTTATTAAGAAATGTGGCTTCCTATGTAGAGAACACAGGCTTGGATGGTATTACTGGCCATAATTTTGCACTAGTTAAGATACTTTTGAGACATATTACGGGTGTTGGTAGACTTTTTTTTGATTACACATTGTAGGAACAATTTAGTAACTCTGCATGAATGAAGAATATGTGCTGACTGTGCCTGATTTTCAAGCAGAAGTACATGAGTACCTCTGCTTTGAAAATTTACCCCAGGGAAGCTATGCACATGCATTTATACCGGCTCTCTCTTTGGTGTGCACACATTTTCAGAATGAGTGTATGTGCGTATGGTCAATTTTCGAAAGTATGCATATAAGCACAGACCCCTCCCCAGCCCCTCCCTCAGGAACACCTCTCTTCTGCTGGTAAAAGTATGTAGATACAGGCTGTAGGAGCGTGTACATTTATCCATGGATTGGGTGGGCAGTTTTTTAAAAAATATATATTTATAAGTGTTAAACAAAATACATCACAAGAACATCTTGGCGAGGCTATGTAGTTCACAATCCCATTCCAACTGAAATACAAAAATTATCGTTAACAAAAGCAACTACAATAAGTACATAGTGGGTTGCTCCCACCTTAGAGCACAGTTAAAAATAAAAACATCAGAGCATTACATTATAGAGCACAATGTAGCCTGATAACTTCACTGTACAAATGAGATATTTACAACACCCTCGGACACTATTAACTGAAATCCCAGAAGTTGTCTTAGGGGGGGGGATCTTTTATTAATTGGCACTACGGTGTTGCATGTCATGCACCAATAGCACTGAAATCATAGTGCGTTAGGCGCAACACCTCCACATTAAATGTCAGGGGCATTGTGAAAATGCTTCCGTTATTCTTGCATTGGTAATCTCTAAAAAAAAAATACTCTTTAAAATGCTAAGTATGGGCATCGGAGAGCATTTCCCTAGCAAATAACGTGAAGCACTGTTCCATAACATGTGTGCATTACTAGCACAGGTTTCACAGTTCGATGACATGGCCTGTCAGACGGTTGCCTGGGTGAGAATTTTCACAGTCTTGGCAAGTGCATATATCTATATGATTTGCAAGGTATTGTGGGCAATGTAGTTCATTCACACCAGACACAGCTGCTGACAATAATTTAGTTGTGCTCTTGGGTAAAGCCAATAAGATATTTATTTATGGGGTTATTTCTCCCAACACAGATATGCTTGGTAGCACATAAATTAGGTAACTTGCTTTCAGTGTTAACTTGGAAAAACAAAGTCAAAATCAGGAAAACAACAAATGAAAAGCCACAAAGCAAGAAACAAACTGTTCTTTTCAGGTTAACTTCTGATTACTTCCCACATAGATACAGAAGTGATTCTCTCCTAGCTCACAAGCAATTAGGTAAGGCTTAATTGCTAGCAGTCATCCAGCTGAAACCCCTTAGCTGGCTTGCCTTCCACTGTGTGGGTCAAATCCTGCTTCAGGAGCTTTTCTGAGTAGATTAAAGAACAAATTTGTATTTCTTTGTGATGGTTGCTGTATTTTATAACAGAAAGTTACCAACGGAGTTTAGATAGAGAGCAGTCCATATAAACAGGATCCTCATCTGCTATTATTCCCCCTTGTTCAACAAGCATGGGTTCAATATCATGGATTGGCACAGATGAATCTCTCAGTGGAGCATTTTCAGGAGAATACTTGTTTCCCTGCTGTCTTTCAAGGTTATAGCTAGGGCATAGATCAGTGTTCATACCTGAGCTTCCATTGCTGCTAGAGTTCCTCTCTATATAGCCTGGCCAGTATGTAGTCCAGTTCTTATATCCAGCCTTCCAATCCAGATCCCTGGACACTGGATCTCTCTTCACATACCTTCTGGCACAGGTCTTAGGGTCCCTTCCCACGTGCAGCCGTCTCCCTCACAGGTAGCCTCTGGTGATTCCTAGCTCTGCAGCACCATTCCTCTGGCTTTCCCCAGTCCAATGGTGTATGCTGGCCCTTGGAATACCTCCCAGTATACGTACTGCTTTGGACTCTTCTAGACCTCTCAAAGGCTTTTCTCTTCCTTCTTCCAAAGGGTCTCTTTCCCTCTCTGTCCGTCCGGTTTGGCTTCTGCTTCTGATGATCCTTCAGATGAAACTGATGATCAAACTCAAGCTGATTCTCAGGATACTGAGGACAATTCTCTGGATATCCAAGGTGATCATGAAGATGGTCATCTGTAGAATAAACTCTATTTTTATTCTGCTTAGATGAGTGCTCCCTCCTAATACAGCGCAGCTGTGCTGAATCAGGCCTTGCCCTTTGAGATGAGTGTTCCATCCTAGCACAGCGCAGCTGTGCTGAATCAAGCCCTGCCCTTTGCAATGAGTGCTTGGAGATTACCTCATAGCCCTTTTGATTGAACACACGTTTTCTCACTTCAGCTCCTCTCATGGCTGTTGGAAACCTGGTGCATTCTGGGACTGGTAGTCTTTTATGGCAAAATTCTGTTTTCTCATTTCTACCAGCACTGACAGGTTGCTTGTTCAGAGACACTTCACCTTTTCTATAGCCCCTTCCTGAGCTATGATAAGCTTCCTTATCACAGGCCCTGCGCTAGCTGGCGACGTACGTCCCAGCGTGCCTTTAATGCACACCAGAACTCGTACTGCCAACTAGTGCCCATTAGTAAAAAACCCTCTTAGAATCAATGAAGTGGTTCAGTTCTTTAGGGGTGAAGCAAACAAAATTCGCTCATACAGAATCCCTGAAGAAATTGCTTTCTCCAGGAACAAGCAGGAAGTCAGTCCTCACAGATAGGTGACGTTGAAGCTGACGGAGTCCATGCAGAGAATTTCCCCAGCTTTCACGGAAAGCCTTTGGGAATGCTACCACGCATGCATGGTCCCTTTCCCGCCCAAGGGCGCCATCTTGCTCAGTCTCCTTTTTTCCGCGGACATATGTCCTGTTCCCTCAGAAAAATCCTTTAAAAATTATCCTCAAGTTTGTTTTTTTCCTGATTTGTGTACCGGTTCCTCTTCCCACCTTGAACCAGCATCATCCCCGATGCCGTCTTCAGCTCTTTCCTTCTTTTTTGATGAGGCTTGCCTCGACCGGTATTTGCGCCCTTTTTTCACCCAGGGGTCGTCGACCCCGAACAGGTGTCTCTCACCATGTCCCCCGTGGGTTCAAGAAGTGCGACTGCTGCAGTCAGACCATGTCTGTCACATACACCCATGACTGCTGCTTGCACTGCCTGGACCCGGACCACGACAGTGCCACCTGTGACCTATGCCAGGCCATGACTCAGAACCAACAGGAAATGGTCGGAGTTGCAGGAGAAGCTGTTCCCACAGTCCGACTCGTCACCGGCTTCCCCGACTCTGAGCTCCAAGCCAAGCACATTCCATGAGGCCCCAGCTCCTCAGTAAAGATTCCGGACCTTTGAAAGAAAAAGAAAAAATCCTCAGACAGTCAAGATTCCACCGGTGAAACCCAATAAGGTCCCGTTCAGGGACTCGGGTGACTCCAAGAAGCATCCCCTTAAGGTCTCTAAGAGGGAGTCTTTGGCCGGCAGGACCATGTGAGGCTCCCCGAGGCCATGGTCTTCGTCAAGGACGCACTCGTAAGAGTGCCAGTGTCGGGCCTGAGACCCTCTGTGGCCATGCTGAAAGCTGCAGAGCCTCGTGGTATCGAGTGTAGGATGGCGGCCCTGGAGCAGAATCTCTCTGCCATCCTGGCCTCGAAGCAGGCGATGATGGTAGGTTCACCCGCATCATCTGCCCCAATAACCAGGCCCCCTACTGCAGGGGAGTCCCCGGGCATCAAGCCATGCCCTGAGCGCTACTGGCTTCAGATGAGTCCTCGGCATCGATCGAGGTTCCGGTCCCGATCTTCGGGTGTCCAGCCCTCCCCAGCCAGTTTTCGGGAGTCTGACCCGAGACCCACTGGGGGACCCCTGTTCCTTGGGGCCAGCCTCAAGGCACTAGAGCCCTGAGCTTCGTAATCCTCAATGCTCTCAGGCTCTGACTGGGAGACTGATTTCGAGGCCTCCCCTGAGACCTCTCAACGCTGAGACGTCCCCTCAGAACCATCCCCACCAGAACCCCGGCGCTGCTCCCCACCTGAGGACGTGGCTTTCCATGGCTTTGTAAGGGACATGGTCAGGGCCCTCTCAGTCCTGACCGAATCAGAGGAGGACCCGCAGCACCTGGGGTTCATCATAAACTACCTCAAATCCCACCTCTCTTCAGCCCAAAATCCGGAGTTCATAGGCACCCAGCTGGACATGCTGCAGGTCAAGGCCTCCCTTCCAAAGGAGAGGGTACTTCACCTCATGCAGCTTGCAAGAGAGGTACAGACTCGCTGGTCAGTAATGGCTCGCCTCTTCCTTTGGTTTCTGGGCCACATGGCCTCAACAGTTCACGTCACGCCCCTAGCCTGCGTGCACATGCAGGTGACCCAGTGACGCCTCTGCTTCCAGAGAGCCCAAGCCACAGGTAGGTTATGTGACAGGGTCAGAGTCACCCACTATCTGGTGAACTCCCCAACTAATGGCAGTCCCTATGCCACCTCCAGGAGGGGGATGTCATTTCAGGCACCTGCACCGCAGATGAGCCTAACCTTCTGGGCTGGGGAGTACACTGCAGAGACCTCCGCACCTAAGGCAGTTGGTGGCAAGAGGAGTCACTCCTGCAGATCAACCTCCTGGAACTCGGGGCCATTTTCCTAGCCCTGCGAACGATCCGCCACCTCCTGTGCAACCGTCCTGTGCTGATCCAGACAGACAACCAAGTTGCCATTTTTTTGTGTGAACTAGCAAGGGTGCATGGGTTCGTACTCTCTCTGCCAGGAAGTGATGGCTCTCCTCGCCTTTGCAGTACGCCACGGAATGCTCCTATGAGCAATATACCTTCTAGGCCAGAACAACTGCTTGATGGACAAGCTCAGCAGAATCCTCTGCCCACACAAATGGCATCTGCACCCCAAGGTGGTGCAGTGACTCTTCCACCTCTGGGCCCGAAATGGACCTGTTCATCTTCCCGGACAATATGCAGTTGCCCCGCTTCTGTTCACACCAGCCGCACCCAGAGAGAGAAGCAGCGGATGCCTTCCTGATCCCTTGGTCTGAGCACCTCTTCTGTGCCTTCCCACCAACTCCTCTGGTGGTCAAGACTCTCTTCAAAATCCAGAGCGAGCGGGCATCAGTGATCCTGATCGCCCCCAGATAGGCTTTACAGCCCTGGTTCACTCTGCTGCTCTCCCTGTCGATGGTGCTCCAGTCCCGCTGGATCAAGATCAGGACCTTCTGTCACAGGAGGGAGGGCTCCTTCCTGCATCCCAACCTAGGGTCCCTAGTGTTGACAGTGTGGCTGCTGAAAAGGTAGCCTTAGCTCCCTTCAATCTCCCAGGAGAAGTTGAGGAGAATCCTGTTGGCCTCCCGAAAACCCTCCACCAGACGGGCATTTGCCTTCAAATGGAGGAGATTCTCCATCTGGTGTGCAGAGAGAAGGGAGAAACCTTTCTCCTGCCATGTTCAGCTACTGCTACAATATTTGCTGCACCTCTCGCACGCCGGCCTAAAGTCTAATTCAGTGAGAGTACACCTGAGCGCCATAGCTACTCACCATCACCCTGTAGAGGGAAAATCCCTCTCAAACTAGCCCCTGGTCTCCAGGTTCCTACGGGGCTTATTACTATTGACACCCCCTCTCCACTCTCCGGCAGCAGAATGGGACCTTTAATGTGGTGCTCTCCCAACTCACCAAGTCGCCGTTCGAGCCCTTGGCCACCTGCCACCTCCTAGAAAGTGTTTTTTTTCTGGTAGCCATCACATCCACAGAGAGCGAGCAAACTCCAGGCCTTAGTGGTGGATCCGCTATATACAAGTTTCTATAAGAACAGAGTAGTGCTCTGCACACGTCCCAAATTCCTCCCCAAGGTGGTATCCCCTTTCCACCTCAACTAGGTGGTCCTCCCCATCTTCTTCCAATGGCCCCACGCAGGCAGGGAGGAACTCATCTTGCATATGCTAGACTGCAAGCGGGCCCTGTCCTACCTGCAGAGGACCCAGGCCCATCGCAGAGCTCTTCAGCTCTTTGTATCATACGACCCCAGTAGACTGGGGCTCCAGGTAATGAAGCAGACTCTGTCCATGTGGGTGGCAGACTTCATTGCCCTTACCTGTGATTGGCTTCTCCCTTGAGCACCGGATCACTGCACATCGTGTGTGGGCCATGGCCATTTCGGTGGCCAACCTCTGCTTTGTGCCAGTGCCGAAAATCTGCAGGACTGCCACATGGTCTTCGATTCATATGTTTGTAGCTCATTACTGCCTGGAGAGTGAGTCCCGTAGGGACAGTGCCTTTGGGAAGGCAGTACTCTAATATTTTCGGGGTGTAGGCAACTCCTGCCCTCCGACCCTTCTATGTTCAGGCTACCCGAGTGATAGTATCACTGGACACTAGGGTCTTGCAAAGTCTCTCAGTGGGGACTCCTCTTTTGCAACTCACGGCTACCTGAGAGGTCGCCGGTGGTACTGTCGTGGCTCGGTCCTTGACAGCCTGGAGCTAGGGAGTCCCATATGTGAGTACTGACTTCCTGCTTGTTCCTGGAGAAAGAGTAGGTAACGGGTGTTCTCTAGGGACAGCAGGAATCTGTCCTCACAACCCTCCCTCCTCCCCTTGGAGTTGCCTTCCTACATTGTTTAAGTCCTTTTTTTGCTATGTCATCTGACTGAGCAAGATGACACCCTTAGGCGGGAAGGGGACCACGCATGTGTGGTAGCATTCCCAAAGGCTTTCTGTGAAAGCTGGGGAAATGCTCCATGCGGGCTCCGTCGGTGCTGATGTCACCCATATGTGAGGACTGATTCCTGCTGTCCCTGGAGAACATCTGTTACAGGTGAGTAACTATGCTTTCTCTACTCTGCAGTTTGTTTTTTCTAACAAAATCCATGTAAAATCTGGCTTCTGTGTTTCAAAGACAAAGCCTGAGCATTAGCAAAGTAAAGGTGCAAAGCATAGTTTACAGTAACTTCCCGTTTAACGTCATTAACGCTCACTTCTATGGTAAAAGCATATATATATATATATATATCTATCATGAATCCATCCATGAAGAGATTTAAATAGTAGTTTTACAGCTTGAGGGATGGAGGAATTTGAGGCAATAGAGAAACATGCCACATTTGGGACTTCATTCTGCCTTTCCTCCAAATATTACACCCACAAATAGTTGAGCGCAAAGGAGCTTTGCATTTGGGATTAACATTATAAAACCAAGTCCATATTAAGGATGGTGCATACTAAGGATGCTAGTGGCATGCAATTGACCATACATTCAAAAGTAGCAAAATCAGAATTGCTATGGTATATAGGGGAATAGGGAACTGGATTTAGCTCATGACTTTCTGAAAAGTTGAGTTACATTCAGGCAAAGTAGATATTTTCCAGCGGGCTAAGTTTGTACCTGAGGCAATGGAGGGTTAAATGTCTTCCCCAAGATCACAAGGTGAAGCATTGAGATTTGAACCTGGTGTTTGTTCTCAGCCCACTACTCTACTGTTAGGCTACTTCTATTTCTATTCTTTCCAATCCAACAGATGTTGGAAAGAAATTATACATAAGGGGTTGAGAATGCCTGCCTGACTGTATCTGGAGGCAAAATAACTGAAAATTTAGCAGAACAGAACACATGTTGGCATGGGGAAAAGCTGGTAAAGACACAGAGTTTGCAAATGGGCCACATTGGACTAGGGATTCCACAAGTAAGCTCCCCTCCTAAAACAAATGTATTTCTGTGGGAGAGACCGTTCTAGTTTCTGCAGCATAGAAACTTTGATAGAATGAAACAGCAGTAAGGCAACCGCTCCTTTCAAATTGCCTCTTCCCTTTTCTCTACTTTCCCAGGCACTCATATAGACACACAAATGAAATAATTTCATGAAGCATGTTCTACAGGCTTTCCCTACCACACCCTATCCCCACTAGGCTAGCTCTTAGTGATTCAGATGTGTATATTGTTTCTATATTGTAAATTTTACTATGAAACCCAGGGGTATGTTTACGAAGCGGTGATAGTGCTACCGTGCGGAATATGTGCCGCGGCTCCATTTTATTAAATGAGGCCACAGCACACATTCCACATGGTAGCTCCTATCGCTGCTTTGTAAACATACCCTCTAGTCACTGAACCAAATGCTTAATGTTTGCTGTGAACGGTGACACCTAGTGACTGATTCACTTGCTGCTGTTTGCTATGTATACTGCCAACTATTGGTGAAGAAGTATAGCTTTTGCCTCTG
This sequence comes from Ichthyophis bannanicus, assembly GCA_033557465.1. Taxonomy (NCBI): domain Eukaryota; kingdom Metazoa; phylum Chordata; class Amphibia; order Gymnophiona; family Ichthyophiidae; genus Ichthyophis; species Ichthyophis bannanicus. Next base: position 691,160,486 of record CM066036.1, on the reverse strand, counting down.
GACCATGATACCCTGTGATTTGACTGTAAAATGCATCCTTTGAAAGCTGTTGACATTTGTGTCTAGAAGGTAGTTTTATAAGGAGGTGTCTATTTTTACACTTGAAAGTAAGCACCTAAAAGGGGTGTGTTAGTCATTTATGTGCGTAACTTGCTTCTTATAAAATTGTGCTTAGCATAAAACAGGTGCATTAATTCCATAGCATATACTTTCATTACGGGTATGCACGCGGATGGAGTTTGGGTGTAGCATGGGTGGAGGGCATAATTATGCACATTGATTTATAAAGTACTATAATGGGAGAAAAAGCACTGAACTCTGCACGGAGCTGCCGAGGAAGTGCCCCACTGTCATTCTAAAGGTGGGGAGGAGCTTACCGTTGGCTGCCGCAGTTCCCCCGGTCATTAACGAGCATCGGGAGTGTTTAAAAACCAGCGTGAAGCCGCGATACGTGGCCCACGGTCACGTGCCCAAAGGGGAATGCTCTTGTGGAGCCCCTTTGGAGCCAATTGAATAGGTATTTGGTTTAGGTCTGAGTGAGTTACTGTAATAATGTGCATCCTTCATTTGTGGATCTTGCCAGTGGGTGCTTAATGTTGGTTTAATGCTGTGTATTATGATGAAGAGGAAAGGAAAGACTAAGAATGTAAAAGCAGAATTGGACCAGATTTTGCTGTTTCTATTGATTCCTTTATGGTTCCGATCAAAAAGCTAGATTGCTTGGGCTCTTTGGTTAAAAGTAGTCTGGAGGGGAGTAGTAATATTGCTCCCTCTTTAAGTCCCGATCCTCGCTCCCAACCTAAACTACCAGCTATGAATTTGGATACCTACACTTTGTCTCCCAGTTTTATGGAATTTGGGGTGGGGCTGTAGGTACATTAGTTCCATCTGTCATCAGGGACCCCAGGGATGTCTCCCCCTTGGTCTTAGACCCCACACAAGTTAATGAACCTCCAAAAGACCTATCCCCTGTTGGGAGGAATGGGAGGCTTCTGCCACCTGACGCCACTCTCATTCCTGTATCTTTTGTAAGTTTATCGAGTGGGGGGGGGGCAGTTTCCTTTGGTACAACCTAAGGATGTGACTAATGTCAAGATTTGGAGAGTGATGGCAAAAATGGAAGGTATACTTACTAACTGTGTGACCCGGTTATGTAGACTGTCTGTGGAGACAGTTATAAAGATATCTGGGTTGGGGCAGGATTTAAAGATTTGTAACTCTGTGTTGGGGAAGCAAGCCAAGAAGACTGATACTCTTAAGACTGTGAATAATGCTTTGGTACAAGTGAATTTAGTATTGGAAAATAAGTTGGAAAGGGTTGAAAACTCTCTGAGAGCCTGTAACCTCATTTTCTTAGATTTTCCTTACTGTTCTATGATCTCCACAAAAGAGATCTTGAAACAAAATTGTTTACAAATGTTTGCGTTGGGAGCTCGACTCCCTGCATAATATTGTGAAGGTTTTTTATATTACTGGGTCTGTTAAGAATATATTAGGGAATGAGGATTCTCCCAACGAATTGAGCTTTACAGCTATTTTTGAGTCCACTGTTGAGATCACACACAGTGACAGTAATGGTCACCTTACCTACTACTATTACTGCTACTACTACTACTGAATATTTGTATAGATCTACAAGACGTATGCAGTGCTGCACAAACACATGTAAAAGACCAGTCCCTACTCATCAGAACTTACAATCTAGTCAAGACAGAAAACACAGTAGTTGTAGACACAGGATACATCTATGGGGGAATGGTAAGGGAACACAAAGGAGACTAGGTGAGTCAAGATCCAAAAGTGGCAGCAAAGAGGTGAGTTTTCATTCTCAGAGTTGGGTAGAAATCTTGGCATCACTTTTTCATTCTTCACAATCCCTGCCTTTGCATATTTCTTCACCTTGCTCTTTGTGATGCCGTCTTCATAATGTTTATGCCCTGTCCTAGTTGTCTAGTCATGCCAGTGAGGCAGGTTTCTTAAAACTGGACAAAACTCTCTTCTTTCAAATTCTTTGGGCTATGTTTTTAAACCAATAGCCATTTGACCAATGGACCACACTACAGAGAGCTTGCCAACTTTGACCTTGCGTTCCATTGCTTACAAGGAAGAAGGAAAACTATTTTCTTTTTCCTTAGACCTCTTTTGTGCTTGGAGCCCAGCTCCTCGGGATTCGTGCACCGTGACCTTGCTCAAGTTCTGACTCTTCTTGGATGCTTGGCAGAAAAGCAGCCAAAAAAGACGAGATGAACATGCTTTTTCTGTGATCTTCAATCCAGTTTGATGTTCAGGGCCCAAATACACTAAATTGCTGAGCTTTATGCTTTTTTCCAAGGTGGCAGAAAAGAGGAGAAAAGGCAGAAATATTCTGTTACCTAGGAGTTTTTATATTGGCTGACATCAAAACACCCTCTTTCCTCTGGCATTTCAAGTAGGAGAAGCCACCTCATACAACACAAGCTCCGTGGGACAAGTGCTACCCTGTAGCATACCTTCATCCTTAGGCCTCAAAATACAGAAAGTAATTTCTGAGGCAAACTATGGCAAGGACAAGAATTAATAAGGGGCTTTCCTTACTCCCCTTTACATGTGTATTTGCCAAGGAAAATGAAGTATACAGTGTGTTTTGCAAGGCCAGCAGAAAGAGGAGACTTATGGCACCAGAGTGTGAAAGAATAGAAATAAAGAGCTTTGTAGACAAAACAGAAAAGCCATGAAATATAAACAAAACTGATTGTAAAATATATTAGAATAGATGAAATATGAAGTAAAAAGTTTGTATCGAAAGCACCGATGGACTAGTTTTATTGTAGTGGAAGAAGAGCTGAAGTTGACAGGTTTTTCCCAAGTTGTTTTGCTTCATCTCCATGATGTCAACGCAGCAAGTAAATCATATAAGTAACGGTCACACAAGCTACAAATTAGGGACACGGTCTTTGCCCTTCTGGTTTGTCACTTGGATACTTTGCAATCTTCTGTGATGTTTTTAAGAACAGTGATATGGGGGCCAGGAAGGTTCCAGGAGCCCCAGATGATCATGCTACACAGCAGCTGATGTCACACTGTAGCGATGATGGGGGAGGCCCGTATGAATCTCTGATGGTGACCTCTTGTTGCTGGTTCTGATTTAGAGGTCCAGCTGCAGTTTATCCATGTAATTAGGAATGTCTCATCCTAGAGCCAAGTTTCTCTACACTTCCTCTTGTTGTTGTTAAGTGCCGTTGAGTCGGTGTTGACTCATGGCGACCCTCTGGATAGTTGTCCTAATGTGTTCGGTCTTCAGTCAGACGGCTCATAGTTGACAGACTGGTACCCGTAGCTGCTGTTATTGTATCGGTCCATCTCATTGCTTTTTTCATAGTGTCATTACATTCATTGATCTAAATGGGTAATATGGGCAGTTCTGAACTGTCATTCATTTCTCGTCATGTCTGCCTGCCCTCTTCTTCTGAATGTGCTATTTCCTCATGCCTAAATCCATGCAAGATGACAGTACTTATGTCGTTATTCCACAAGCTTCCAATGATTTAGTATCTATTGTTTTTATTCCAGTTTTATTCTCAGAGTTGGGTAGAAATCTTGGCATCACTTTTTGATTTTTCACAATCCCTGCCTTTGCATATTTCTTCACCCTGCTCTTTCTGATGCCGTCTTCATAATGTTTATAAATATCTGATGCTTGCTGTTTCCTCCTTCATGTGGTCTTTCTTTCTCATCTAGAATATTGTCATGAACTTTGCTAGCTTTTGCCCTAGAATTCTGTTTGTCCACTGCAAATACCCATAGAACCCTGTTGCCTACATCCCTCTGCTTTGTCGTCTTTTCACTGGCTCCCTGTCACATTAAATCTGTGATCATTCATTTAAATGCATTCATGATCTGGTCCCTCCCTATCCTGCTCTACCATGTACCCTCTGTATCCATGATTCTCTGCCCAGTCCTTGGGGCACAACCATCCAGTTGGGTTTTCAGGCATGACATGCCAAAACCAAGTATATTTTGGACCATTCAAATCAAATGTATAACTTACATATATAAGCCCTGATATCAGATATTCTACATATACATATATGTATACTTAGATGCATGATAGGTTTAGTAGCAGTGTTGCTGAATATACATTTCTGTAGCACTACAAGGCTTACCCAGCACTGTACATACACACAATAGACAATCGCTGCTCAAAAGAGCTTACAAACTATTCAAGACAAACGCAACAAACAGGGTACCAGGGTAAACTAAGAGGAAATGGTTGTAACACACATGGGTGGCAAACTGGATGCTTGACCACCTTCTCCTAAGCCAGCCTTGAAGAGGTGGGTTTTTAGTGTGGATAGCACTAGCCGTATGTATAATGCTGCTTAATTTTAAATATATATATTAATTTTAAATTTATTCGCCAGATGTTTTAATGGATATCTGCCTTGTTTGTTTCTATTGGAGTGGAACATAAGATATGTCATACTGGGTCAGACCAAGGTCCATCAAGCCCAGTATCCTGTTTCCAACAGTGACCAATCCAGGTCACAAGTACCTAGCAGTTTCCCCAAAACACACACAGGTTCCATAATGCTTGTACTGGGGTAAGCAGTGGATTACCTGGTTCCCCTTTAATATTGGTTTATGGACCTTTCCTCCTGGAACTTGTCCAAACCTTTTTTAAACCCAGGAGAGTTGATGATGATGATGACAGAAAGTGCTGTCTCCATTATTGTCAGCAGTGCACATAAATCCTTTAAGGAAAGGTTGCAAAAACAAGAAGGAAAAATGACCCGTTGTAGGCGGGGCTGGAGGCGGAGCAGGGTCTGATAAAGATGCATATCAGGAGGCTTCAGGCTCTTCCGAATAAGTTTTAAAGTGCATTAAACATAATGAATGGAGCCCGACTATCTCAGTTTTGTAAGAGAGACTCCAGAAGTCTGCCATTGTGGCTCTTACCTGCCTAGTGGAGGCCCAAACCTTAAGGGGATGAAACGAATCTAGTGTGTTGTTTTTTTCTTTTTAAATGAATGATTCTGTTTGAAGGGGCTTGCACGATGACATTAATATGTATATCGTGAAGATCCATAATTGTTCTGCAGGCCAGATGGAGATAGTTCATTGGAATGTAGGAGCTCTGATTCCAGGCATTTGAACATTTTCCTTGGTGTTCCTTCTGCTTTGCTCTGTCCTGGCTGTAGGGACATTTGGCTAGGGCACCATATGAACTGAAGACTTAAAGGATACCTGTATAGGGAACCATATTTAGCAGCAATGATGTTTTAACAGTAGCCATGGTAATTAAGGTCATATCCCGTAATTAAGAGTGTTTGAAGATGACTGGCTTGCCTTATAGGATGTAACTGAGAAAGTTAGGTGGTCCAGTACTGTGGTTGTATTTTTTTTGTTGTTTTTCAGTTTGAATACTGCAAAGTTTGGAGAAAGATTTCACTTTCTTTCCAGTCATCCGAAAAGATCTTTTATCTCCCTTGGTTATTAGGACAGACCTTTTTTATTCAAATAACTGTTCTGTTACACCCCTGCAGAGTGAAATTAGCAGTTGCACTGTTCGTAGGCTTCTCACTGGTAGTATAATATATCTTCTCTGCTTTAGTGTACTGAGCAGTTCATAATTCTAGCTAGTTTAAGTGCGCCGATGGGCAATGAAATTGACGTTTGAGTCGCGGCCTAATAAAAAGGATTGATTTCAGACCTAGGACATAATAAATATCCATCTCCTAGTGTCACTTCCAAGTCTAGTCAGTACATATTTTCTACACAACAGATAGTTAGTTAATTATAAAGCTTTCAAAACCTTGTCTAAAAGGCGTTACTAGGAAATTTAATACAGTGTTTGTACATTTGACTTGTCTGACTTTATAATAGAGTGGAAGAGTATCATAATGGTTAGAGCACTGGCTTGGTAAGCAAGAGACCAGGCCACTAAATCTCTGTTACAGTGCATTTATCTGGGAAGCAGGTGCAGCTAGTAGGAAAAATGCTTTTGAATATCAATCCCAGAACGTCTACACACAAAGTTGCTTCAATCCAGTACAGGAGATGGTATAGATGGAATGGATCCATGTTTAAGTGGAAACGTTACACAGTTACGTTAAGGGGGAAAAAGATGTTTGGGTCCAATCAGGTGTTAATGGTAAAACAGTTGAGCGGTCAGCAAAATCTAAAAAGATTTCGGCTCCCGCAGCACTTTTTATGCAATCGTATTTATAGTTGGCACTCCCTATACAATCTTTTATTTGTCTACAATGGTTTCTTTTTTTACTCCCCTCAATTTACTGTCCCCTGCTTATTGACCATATTATGCTATTTCTGTACCATCATAGTCTATGGCAATGCATCATATGCTTCTCTGGGCGCATTAATTCTGCTTATCCAGACTTATGCATTCTACCCCTCACCGCTATAATGTGGTGTATGGTAGCCTCCCCTTTTATGTCATTCTTAAGTACCTTTTATGCCTTCCTACTATTAATATTTTAATGTCTATATTTTTATGATTTCTTTATTTATTTTTTACATATCTAAATTTTTAGCAGCTATTTCAGTATCGTGTTTTGTCCATCAGAATCATTCATATCCTGAGCAAGTGCCCCTCTTTTTACATGAGAAGGATACTATTGCTAAATAAGTACCCCCCTCGCGTGTTTATGCTTTAAAAATAATGATTGTTTTAAATGTATGACCTTGCTGGTCCATTTTAGGGTCTGATGTCCTACCTTCTTGTCCTTATACACTTTTTACAATATTTTTCATTTTGCTTTGTTATTTGATATGCTTTCACATAGATTTGTTGATGTTTATAGTTGTTTGACTCTTATTACACTGCTTACTACATTATTAGCATGCTTTGTTTTTAATTGCACATATCTATATGCATATATATTTTATATTTTTGGTTTATATTTAATATATTGCTCTATGTTTTTAAATAAGGTCCCAAAACTCCTAATAAAGACTCCCATTAGCCAAAACAATGCCTGGTAAGGTGGGACTCTTGGACATTGAATAAAAGAGGTTTTTGATCCTTCTGCCGTGTTGTTCATCACTTTGCTTCTTTGGTTTCCTGCGCTGTATTCTGCAAGTGTATTTGCTTTGCTTCTGTTTGTCTATCTGGATGGTACTAGAGGTGGAACCAGGGTAGAGAGATGATTTATCCAGGCAGTTGTGATTTTCATTGTTGCTATCCGGTAAACCTAAGTGCTATCCGGATAGCAGCTGAAACTCCCTGCTGTCCAGATAATGGTGGCGATTATTTGGAGAGTGGTCGCATAGTCTGGATATTCAGTGGCAGCCACTATCCAGGTACTGCTGACAAATATCTAGATTTGTTTGCCCATGGCAGCCAGCGTTTAAAAAGCCTGCTGACTCTCCTGGGTAAATATTACCCATCCAGGTTTATTTTTGGTCTAGATATTTATGATAAAACCTGACAGAGACCCAAACACCGACAAGCAGGTGCACCTGCTTGTCGGGGTTGGGGTCTCGTCTGTCAGGCTACATTTTTTTCTTTGGCTACCAATGTTTTGGGTTTTCTATTGTATTTATGGTAAAACTGCATAAATAGGAAGTTTAAAAATAGTAATAAAGTGCTGCACATTGTTTACACTTTGGCTGTGGTTCATCAAGGCCTTTTATCAATTGAGGAAAAATTCCTTGTTGGGCTGCTATTGTTTAAAAAAAAAAAAAAAAAAGTAAGCCTTTTTTATTTGGGTGAATAGATGGTAAAATCTGTTATGTCATACTGGTTATGCATGCCTTGGCCTTCAGTTATACAAGGGAATTAACATGTCCTTCATGTATTTTATTTATTTAATAACATTTATAACACGCCCATTGATATTTTCTGTGTGGTTCACAAATCCATAAAATCCATAATTAATCATATTGTGCACGAGAACACAAGTTAAAGGGTCATAGCTGGAAAAACATTAAGGGGCCAAGTCAATTGTAGATGTCCTACCCCTGTACGCGGGGGCTAGACGTGCCCACAGGATCAGGCTCAGGTCTACCGGCCTGGACCTGTAGGCCGGGCCTCGATTCTGATCAGCTGGCTAACTTAGCCAGGCTGCTTTTCGAGCCGCAATGCCATGGCGTCCCATTGTCATGGCACCGTGGCTCCATTCAGGAGCCGCGGTCATTGGCTGTTGCCAGAAGATTCTTTCCCCTAAGCCCGACCTGGCCTTCCATGGCCAAGATTGGGATACAGGGAACCCCCTGCACCTCTCACCTTTCTGTCTCTCCCGGCCTCCGCTGTCTACCTGCGTCCAGGTGAACTTATTCCACCTCCAAGGTGGAATAAGTCCCACATCTAACTGTGACCCCAGAATGTTCAGGGCTGGCCTCAGAATTGGCCCTGTATGTCTGGGGTCATAGCCCCGCCTGCCGCCCACCCTCGCTCCTCCCCCGGCCCACCCCCGGCCCACCCGTGAACAGAGCCCCCTGCACAAGTGGCCTGTATGTGCGGGGAGCTCTGTTGCTGCCAGAGGGCTCCAACCATTTAAGGGTCTGGACGTCCAGATTGGATGTCCAGACACACTAAACTGAGACCAGAATGACCCCCTAAACGTACACAAGGCAGAAAAAATAAGACTTCAGGCTCCTCCAAAAATCCAAATATTCTAAGACATTACGAACAACTGGGAGAAGTGAATTCCATAGCATAGAATAAGCAATAGAAAATATTCTTGTCCCCAGTCCCTCCTGACAAGCCTCCGATCTATTAGATACGATCAGTGATTCCTATGAACTAGACTGCCATGTCTGACTGGGAATATTGGGAGACAACAGGCAGTAAAGATCTATTGACACAACTCTGCGCATCACTTAGAGATTTGAACTGTATCCAGTACATTACTGGTAGCCAGTTGAGCAGCTACTACTACTACTATGTAACATTTTGGATAGTGCTACAAGACTCCTTAAGAACTGGTGTAATATGGTCAAATTGGCAGTTATCACTAATAACCAGAATAGCCATATTTTGTGCCAGCAGTTTCAATGAGGTAGACCTAAATATATTGCATCGCAATAGTCTAACTGATACAGACCAAGAACTTGCACTGCTGTCCAAAAGCCAGACGGTTCCAAATAAAAACAGAGCCTGCGGATAGAATGCAACGTAAAAAAAATCATGGACCACCTTCTAAATTTGATCACAGAAAGGCAGACCGTTTTGCATCCAGAAGAATGCCTAGGTATTTATTTAAAGGGTATTTCTATCCCACCTTATCCTTTAATCAAGGCGGTGATTAAATGTGGCATTATTGAATGCCATATGAACCATTCCTAAAAACTATCAATGCCTTTTTCTTATTATAGTTAATCTGTAACCTGTTGCCATGTAGCCACTGCACAATAGAAGGGGACTACCGTATAACCTACAGTGACCCTAAAAGGTCACAGAGGCAGAATTTCTCAAAATTAAATGCCATCTGTGTACCGCAGGTGCTGTAAGAGTTTGTAAAAAGAGACTTATTGCAGAGCGTGCCGATCCCTGCAGTACTCTCTACTGTATGTTATGCCATGTGGACTGTTTCTCTATAAAACCTGACGCAATGTCATCTCCCTACTAGAAAAGACTGAAACAATTGAAGCACATTTCCAGCCAAACCATATTCAGCCAGGTGGGATAACAGTGTATGTTGTACCAGAAAGGTGAAAGCAGAACATAAGTCAATAATAGCAAGTAAGTGGTCTGCCTATAAGATAGCCCCCGCAACAACTGATTCAACGTGTAATCAAACTCTGGAATTTGTTGCCAGAGGATGTAGTAAAAGCTGTTAGTGTAGCTGGGTTTAAAAAAAGGTTTGAACAAGTTCCTGGAGGAAAGGTCCATAAACCATTATTAAAAGGGACCCGGGATATCACTGCTTGACTCAATACAAGTATTGAGGAACCTGTGTCTTTTGGGGAAACTGCTAGGTACTTATGACCTAGATTGGCCACTGTTGGAAACAGGATACTGGGCGTAATGGACCTTGGTCTGACCCAGTATGACATATCTTATGTTCTTATGTTAACAACGAAATCATTAGGGTTTCTGCAGCATGACCGAGCCCTTAGCTGATGATCTTCAATAAATTGGTCAAGTTGTAGCCAGACTGCCTGCTCAATAATATTGGATACAAATGGGATCCTTGATATGGGACTTGTAAACACAAAATCTAAACTGAAACATTCTACAGGCAGATATTAGTATTAACCACTGTGATAACACTGAAAAATTCCTAGTAGGTTAGTTCTATTACTAATGCAGTGGGATATCAACTGTTTCTTCTTACCTTGTGGCTGGTTCCTTTGTCATTACTGGGTAAAATTCATCCTGTGTTTGGTTGAAACTTTTCTAGCTTGCCCTGATTTTGCACCTGCCATTCGTTCGGGTTTCTGAAGGTTATTAAATCATTGTCTAATTTGAAAGTGCTCACCTCAGGCCAAGTGGAACTAAAGCACAAGTGGCCCTGACCACATTCAGTGGAGACACCCCAGCTTTGTTAAAATGTGGAAAAATAGAAGTAGAGAACACAAAAGCACAACTAAAAGTAGCGTAAACCACGACCCAGTTATTTGGTATGTGACACACGTTTAAAGAACGCACACACAGACGCAGGGGTATTGGCAAGAATTCTGTGATCCATGCTCTGTACTTGTTTCCAAGCAGATGCACTAGCTGCCCTCAGAGAAACACTGCATGGCCTGTTTTTAGCTTTAAGAACATAAGATATGCCATACTGGGTCAGACCAAGGCCCCTCAAGCCCATTGTTTTGTTTCCAACAGTGGCCAATCCAGATTACACGTACCTAGCAGGTTCCCAAAAGACACACAGGTTCCAATGCTTGTATTGGGGCAAGCAGAGGATTTCCCAGGTCCTTTTTAATAATGGTTTACGGACCTTTCCTCCAGGAACTTGTTCAAACCTTTTTTTAAACCCAGCTACACTAACAGCTTTCACAACATCATCTTGTAACGAACTCCAGACTTTGATTATGCGTTGAGTGAAAAAATATTTTCTCTTATTAGTCTTAAATGGGTTACACAGTAGTTTCATTGCATGTCCCCTAGTCTTTCTACTTTTTGATGGCGTAAACAATCTATCTACGTTTAACCATTCCACTCCATTCATTAATTTATAGACCTCTTTCATTTCTCCCCTCAGCCATCTCTTCCAGGTTGAAGAGCCCTAATCTTTTAAGCCTCTCCTCATAGGGGTATCCTTCCATCCCCCTTACCATTTTGGTGGCTCTTCTCTGAACCTTTTCTAATTCTGCTATATCCTTTTTGAGATACGGCGACCAGAATTGCACACAATATTCAAGGTGCTGCTGCACCATGGAATGACATAGAGGCATTATAATATCCTTTCTTTTATTCTCCATTCCTTTCATTATGATTTCTAGCATTCTATTTGCCTTCTTGGCTGCACTGCACACTGGGCAGAGGGTTTTAACGTGTTATCCACTATGACTCCTAAATCTTTTTCCTGGGTGGTGGTTCCTAATGTGAAACCTTGCATCATGTAACCATACTTTGGGTTGTTTTTCCCTAGATGCATAACTTTGCACTTGTCCACATTAAATTTCATCTGCTATTTGAATGTCAACTCTTCACATTAATCAAGGTCCTCTTGCAGTTTTTCACAATCCTCTTGTGTTTTAACACCTTTGAATAATTTTGTGTCATCTGCAAATTTAATTACCTCACTTGTTGTTCCCATTTCAAGGTTATTGATGAATATGTTAAAAAGCATCGGACCCAGCACAGATCCCTGTGGTACTCCACTAGTCGCCATTCTTCATTGCGAAAATTGGCCATTTGGTCCTACCCTCTGCTTTTAACCTGTTCCAGATCCACAATAGTACACTGCCTCCTATCCCATGACTTTTTAATTTGCCAAGAGTCTCTCATGAGGGACCTTGTCTAAGGCTTTCTGAAAATTCAGATACTCTACATTGACTGGCTTGCCTTTGTCTGTTTATTCACACCTTTAAATAAAATAAGAGATTAGTAAGACAAGACCTTCCTTGGCTAAAACCATGTTGGCTTTCTCCCATTAAACCATGACTATCTACATGTTCAATAATTTTGTTCTTTATAATGGTTTCTACCATTTTGCCCAATACTGACGTCAGGCTCATTGGTCTATAGTTTCCCGGATCACCCCTGGAACCCTTTTTAAAAATTGGCGAATGGCCAATGTAATGCCAATCTTCAGGTATTAGATGATTTTAATGATGGTTCACAGATTAATAATAGTAGGTATGCAATCTCATATTTCAGTTCTTTCAACACCTTTGGATGTACACTGCCAGTCCAGGTGATTTGCTACTCTTTAGTTGATCAAATAGTTGTAATATATCTTCCCACTTTATTGATATTTCTTTCAATTCTTCTGATGCATCACCTTTAAATACCATTTCAGTCATGGGCACTGTTCCCTCTAAGCTGTGCGCGTGTGCGCGCGCGCACACCTCGCTGAGTGAGCGCACATACTTTACAACAGAGCGCACAAAAATTACGGCTGTGATTTTGATTCTGATAGAGAACAACACAGACGTCTTAAAATTTAAAAATTATGATTGTAATTACTAGAAATTTCCCGCTTCATTTAGTAATCGTCTATTTTCATTTAATTTGATTAAAATCAATGTGGTATACATACTGTATTCTGACATGTAGTCAAATTTTAAAGTATATAACTCAGAGTGTCATTATGTGGCACACAAAATTTTAACTTTCCTTCAAAAGCTGCACACAGCTGATATTTTATGCGCACACAGACTACAGAAAATTAGAGGGAACATTGGTCATGGGTAACTTCCCTACATCTTCTTCAGTAAAGACCGAAGCAAAAAATCCATTCAGTCTCTCTGCTATAGTCTTGTCCCCTCTTAGTCCCCTTTTTACCCATCTATCATCTAATAGTCCAAGTGACTCTCACAGGATGTTTGCTACGAATGTACTTGAAAAAGTTTTTATTATGCATTTTTGTTTCCACATCAAGCTTTTTTGCAAATTCTCTCCTTGCCTGCCTTATTAGTACCCTGCATCTAACTTATCAGTTTTCATCATTTGGCTCCTTTTTCCATTTCCTGAAATATGCTTTTTTGACAACAGTGGCCTCTCTGACCTCACCTTTAAACCATGCTGGCAGTTTTTTGGACTTCCTTCCACTTTTCTTAAAGTGTGGAATACAGCTGGTCTGGGCTTCCAAGATAATATTTTTAAACACCCGAGCTTGATGTAAGTCTTTAACCTTTGCAACTGCTCCTTTTAGTTTTTTCTTAACCATTTTCCTCATTTTATCATACTGTCCCTTTTGAAAGTTAAAAAGTAGTACTGCGGATTTCCTTGCTGTTCTTTCTCCATTTATGAAATCAAATGCAATCATGCTATGATCACTTTTGCTAAGTGGTCCCAACACCCTTATCTCTTGCACCAGATTTTGTGTTCCATTAAGGACTAGGTCCAAAATGGCTTCCCCTCTTGTTGGTTCATGAACCAGTTGCTCCAAGAAGCAGTCATTTATTTCATTTAGAAACGTTATTATCCTAGCATGTCCTGCCATGACATTGACCCAGTCAATACCGGGGCAATTGAAATCAGCCATTATTATTACTGTGTTGTAGCTTTTGTTAACTTCCCTGATTTCTTTGAGCATTTCAGCATCCATTTCTTTATTCTGGCCAGGTGGTCATTAGTACACACCCACTGCCATCACCTTCTCCTTTTTACATGACATTTCAATCCATAGACATTCTACAGTGTATTTTGTTTCCTGCAAAACTTTAATTCTGTGTGACTCAATGCCCTCTCTAACATAGAGTGTAACCCCTATACCAATTTGATCATTGCGATATAGTTTGTACCCAGGTATCAGTGTCCCACTGGTTGTCCAACTTCCACCAGGTCTCAGATACCAATCATTTAGTGCTATATATTCTAACTCTCCCATCTTATTTTTCAGACTTCTAACATTTGCATTCAAGCATTTTAGAGCTTGTATTTTTATTAATATTAATCTGGTTATCAGTAGACAGGGGTAGTTTGGAATTTTTAAGCTCTGTCTTCTCTGTACTTAAGGGCATTTGGGTTACTTTTGTCTCTATTGGAACCACAGTCGATATGCCCTAACTTCAATTTATTTATTTATTTTATTTAACATCTTTTATATACCGCGCTATTTGTTGTCAGTGCGGTTTACATATAACAAAGGTTGCACATTCGGAGGACAATTGTGTGCTTAGATTATAACAGGAAACTTAAACTTGGAACAACAGGGTAAAACTGTAACTATGTACAAAACATATTAGATTCTTTAGTATTCACAAGGAGGGCTAAGGCAAGACCGCAGAGAACTTGAGGCGGAGTTGCCTATGAGGGAATTGGGAGTGGAGATTGAGAGTTTTTGGGTTTAGGAGTGCTGAAGTGGAGAAGGAAAATGTGGTGCTTGATTGCCTTGCGGAATTGAGTGAGGTCTTTAATTGCTCTTATTTCAGGTGGGAGGTCATTCCAGCATTTAGGTGCATAGAAGGCGAAGGTCCTTTTCTTGGTTGTCTGGGTGCATTTGATGGACTCTTTGGGGATGATCAGGGTGTTGTCCATTATTGACCTTCTCGTTCTGTTTTTTGGGGTGAGGGAGATGAGATCATTGAGGGATGTGGGGGCAAGGTTGTTGATGATCTTGAAAGTGATGAGGAGGATTTTATAGGTTAACCTGCAATGAATTGGTAGCCAGTGGAGTTCCATGAGAATCGGGGTGATATGGTCTGATCTTGCTAGACCACAGAGCACCCTAGCAGCCGCATTCATAGCGAGTTGCAGCGGATTAATGATGTTCTTGGGGAGTCCGTATAAGACGACGTTTGCATAATCAAAGTGAGGTAGTGTGAGGGCCTGGAAAATGGTCCGGAAGTTGTTATGAGGTAGCATGGGTCTGAGGTGCCTTAGCGTTCTGATTTTATTGTAGACAGATCTGGTGGTGTTCCGTATGTGTTCCTTAAAGTCAAAATGCTGATCCAGTGTAATGCCAAGGTAGCGAATAGATGGTTTACTAGGGAGTTCCGCATCTCTTACTCTTAGGGAGGATGGGGGGGAGAATTCTTTGTTTCTTGATATGAACAGAACTTCGGTCTTCTTGAAGTTTATACGGAGGTTTTGAGATAATAACCAGTCTGTGATGGCGTTGAAGCAGTGAATAAGGTTGGTGAAGTCTGGTTGTTTGACTTTAAATGGTGTAAACAGTAGGACGTCGTCAGCATAGATTAATGTGGAGATATCGAAGGTGCGTATGATGTCACATATAGGCTGTATGTATACATTGAACAGAAGCGCAGATAAAGAAGATCCTTGCGGAACACCTTGATGTTGGTGGAAAGGTGTGGAAGTGGTGGATCCGACTCTGACATGCTGCCAACGCTCCGATAGGTAAGACCTACACCATTCCCAGGCGAGGCCATGGATTCCCTTCTCCAGGAGACGGGCGAGGAGTTGATTATGATTAACGGAATCGAAGGCAGCGGAGATATCTAGGAATATTAGGGCGAAGCCGTTTTCAGCCTTATCGAGACCTCTGTTCAGTGCGTTAGTTAGGGTGGTAAGGAGAGTTTATACACCGTGTGATTCCCTGAAGCCATGTTGACAAGGATCAAGCGGTGAGGCTATATCGATGTGATGTTGTAACTGTCTCTGAACAACCTTCTCTATTATTTTGGCTAATAGAGGTATGCTCGAGATTGGTCGGTAGGAGTCGGACTTTAACGGGTCGAGTCTAGAGTTCTTCAGGAGTGGTCTTATAGAGGTTTGTTTGAGGAAAGAGGGGAACGAGCCTTTTGCAAAGGATAGCCAGATGATGTTGATTAGGATTGGACTCAGTTCGGTACGTAGAGATCTGACCCAGTATGCTGGGCAGGGGTCACTTGGTGCTGTGGAGGTTTTGATGGAGGTGATGAGATCTTGAATGTTTTTCTCATTTGGTGTGGTGAACATTGTGATAGAAGGAAGTGGGGTGTGAGAGTGGGAGAACGCTGTAACTGAGACTGTGTCAGTTAAGGAGGTCTTGGATTGAAGGTAGTCGGCGTAAGACTGGGGGGAAATAGGAACAAGTTGTGTAGGTGATGGTTCTTTAATTAGGGATTTTGCTATGTTGAAAAGGTCTCTAGGTTTATTTAGTGAGCGGAGGAGAAGATTAGCATGGTATTCACTCATTCTGAGATAAATGGTTTCACGGTGGAGTTTGAGGTGGTTCAGGTATGTTACTTTGTCAGATTCAGAGCGAGACCTTCTCCATTTCCTTTCAAATTTCCTGAGGGAGAGGAGGGATGACCGAAGCTCTGCTGTGAACCATGGCGATGGTTGTCTATTGTTTTGTTAGTATCCTTGTCAATCTTTTGCTAGTATCCTTCAAGGATATATCCTTCCGAACCATGCGCTCTTGGGCGACTGTCAGCTTTCCCCTATCTCCTTTTGAAGGGTTAATGCCAGCAGCCTGGTTCCATCCCAGTTAAGGTGGAGCCCATCCCTTCGGAAGAGCCCCTCCTTTCCTCAGAATGTTGCTCAGTTCCTCACAAATCCCAAACCCTCTTTGTTCTTCCTTGTGACTTATTTCTAAATCTCCTTTCCTTCAGAGATTATTTTTTTTCTTATTTTTATGTCTGCTGGGAGAAAATGGGTGATTCCTTATCGTCACTCCAGTCCAGTCCCTTTACTTCTGGGTTACGCAACCCTTCCAGCAGCTTGGAGGCTGAGCCCAACCTTTTTGGGGATGGAGCGGTATAAATACCACTGGGACCACCCACCAACTCCAGTATTCTCAGCCTCCAAGCAGTTGGAGGGTTCCGTAAGCCTTGGGCTTACTGGAGTCCTACCTTCAGATATTCTCTTTAATTAATTTCTTTAATTAATTTCTTTAATTTTACTTAATTTACTTTTATTTCCTTAGCTTACTTGCTTTCTAGTTGAGGGCTCTGCTCCTTTAAGGTTTGCTCTCCTCTCCCCCCTCCTCCCCCCCTCCCCCCCGCTCTCCCGGATCCGGCACGGCTCTCTGAGCGAATTTCTGGTCTGCAGCAGCGAGGAGGTGCTCTGCTCTGCCCAGCTCCCGGTTCCTTTAACTCTGCCTTCTTCGGGGGAAACAGCCTCGCGCCGAAGCCCTTCAGGTGGCTGAGCGCTAGAGGCTGCAACGCTTACCGGAGTGAACAGCCCATCCCGGCAAGACGCGATTGACCGCGGAGGAGATCCACGCGGTGCCCGGGTTCCCACACGGTGCGATCAGACGGCGATCGCACTCGTGCTTCTTTGGGGCTCAGCGCCGAACTCAGCGCCGGAGCACAGACAGACGCCAGAAACACACTCGCGGTCCCCCCAGTCAGGCTCCACGTGGTGAGGCCTACCACGTGTTGAGCCTACGGGTGGTGATTGCAGAGTCGGGCCTAGGATCTTCAAGCCCTGAAAACTGCAAGTACCTCCCTTAGGGGATAAAGGAGTGTTAGCTGATTTTAACTGCGATTTTATTTTAATTTCGTTTTTATTTCGATTTTAATTTTAATTTTAATGTTAATTTTAATTCCTCTTAATTTATTGCAGTTCTATTTAGTTTATCTGCAGTTAATCTGGTTGAATCTTTTTCGGGGTTTAAAGGGAAATAAGGGGCTATTGATTCCTAAGAGTAATCGGACCTTGGTTCCAGGGGCCGGCAAGGGTAAGCCCCAGCTTTTTTTCCCATGGCATCTAAACCACGCTGCCCTTCCTGTGGAACGCGCAGGGGCACCTCCACAGAGGCAGGAATCTGCAGGAGCTGCGCCGCAGTGGCTGCTTCGGTAGAACAGGAAATATTGCAGCCCTCCCAGGGGTCAACAGACCCTCTAGTAGGGGAGGGGGGGTCCCAGGGTTCAAGCGCTTCTCCTTCTGAGATACCCACGCCTCCTCTGCTTCCCCCGCCCCTACCCTCAAGTGCAGGGGGGGACGGAGAATTTTTCTCCCCTGACTTCATCCTATTGCTTCATAAGGCCTACTGCCTGCGCAAGCAGGGCCTAGGGGCAGAGGAGGTTGCCACCCCAGTGGAAGACAAATCAGCTAGACTCCTCGGGGCTATCACCCCTGAATCTGGCATCCCTTCTAAGCGTCCACGTCTGGATGGGGAAGACCTCCTACCGTCCTTTTCCCAGGGGGCTCCGGAGGAGGATAGCTCGGTTAAGGATCTGGACGAGGATGAGGAGGAGCTGGAAGAAGGAGAGATCCCGGAAGAAGATCAATCACGGATAGTTAGGGTTTTTCGTCGGGAGGAGCTCCCGGCCTTAATTAGTGAATCTTTAAAAGTGCTCAATGTGGCCTCAGACATACCATCACAGGAAGAGGCGTTGGAGGACCCCTTAATCCAAGCCATTAGGAGATCCCAGAAGGTCTTCCCGGTCCACAGGGTGACGCGCCAGATGATCCAGGAAGAATGGGACCAACCAGAATCCAGTTTAAGGGGAGTCAGAACCATGTCTCGACTATACCCTCTCCCAGAGGCAGATAAGGAACTACTGAAATCACCCAGAGTGGATGCAGCGGTATCAGCAGTTACTAAGAAGACAACTATCCCAGTTGAGGGCAGTTCAGCCTTAAAAGACGCACAAGACAGGAAGTTGGATACACTCTTGAAACAAGCCTTTGATGTAAGCGCCCTCGCCTTGCAGGCCTCAGTGTCAGGAGCTTGGGTGGCTCGAGCCTGCTTAAGGTGGGCTCAACAGCTTCAGACAGAGGGTTCTTCGGAAGAGATTCAGGCCAACTCGGCCAGAGTGGAATCCGGCGCAGCCTACTTGGTGGATAGTCAGTATGACCTTATCAGAAGCCTAGCCAAGAACATGGCCTCGGTGGTGGTGGCGGCTAGACGTTATCTGTGGCTACGAAATTGGGCAGCCGATGCTTCCTCAAAGTCGCGCCTAAGTCGGCTCCCCTTTAAAGGGAAACTATTATTTGGGGAGGATTTAGAGAAGCTAGTTAAAGACCTGGGTGAGTCTAAGGGAGGCAGACTTCCAGAAGATAGACCAAAGCAAGGCCGTCCCCTAGCCCCAGTGCGCACCCAGCCTAGGGAGGCGCGGAGATTTCGCCCTGCCAGATCAAATTCTTTTCCCAGGGACCGGTTTCCCTCTAAGGGACAAGGCTTCAGAAGTTTTCGAGGAGCAGGTCGGGGGTTTGGGGCATCCTCCTCCTCCTTCTCGGGCCCTAGGAAACAACAATGAAAGGTTGGGGGTCCAGGGGGATGGACGGCCGATAGGCAGCCGTCTGAGGCTGTTTCTCCCCGCCTGGACCCGGGTCACATCCGATCAATGGGTTCTAGAGGTGATCAGAGAAGGTTATGCGCTCGAATTTGCAAAACAGATTCCACCGGCATTTGTTCAGTCGCCCTGCGGCACATCAGCAAAAAGGGCGGCGATAGAGACGACTCTTGCCCGTCTAATAGCCTTAGGGGCGGTGATTCCAGTACCTCCAGACCAGTGCGGATCTGGTCGGTACTCGATTTACTTCGTAGTACCAAAAAAGGAAGGTTCCTTTCGACCAATCCTAGATCTAAAACAGGTCAACCGCTGCCTCAGGGTGCCTCACTTCCGGATGGAGACCCTACGTTCAGTCATAGCGGCCGTGAGGGGAGGAGAGTTCCTAACTTCCCTAGACTTGACAGAAGCCTACTTGCACATCCCGGTCAGGAAGTCCCATCAACAGTTCCTGAGATTCGCAGTGCCAAGAGGTCACTTTCAGTTCCAGGCCCTACCCTTTGGCCTAGCTACGGCTCCCAGAACGTTCACCAAGGTAATGGTCGTAGTGGCGGCCTCCCTCCAGAAGGAGGGAATATTAGTGCATCCCTACTTGGACGATTGGCTGATCTGCGCAAAGTCGGAAGAGGAAAGTCATTCGACAACGTCCAGAGTGATTCAGGTCCTAGAGGAGTTGGGGTGGGTCATCAACCGGGCAAAGAGCAGGTTGACTCCCTCTCAGGAGCTCGAGTACCTAGGAGCAAGATTCGACACCCACAGGGGCAGAGTTTTCCTGTCTCGGTCAAGATCAAGGGAATTAAGAGGCCTAATCACGCAGTTTCTGGGCAGACGAAATCCCTCGGCGTGGCATTATCTTCAGGTTCTGGGTACTATGGCGGCATCAATAGAGGTGGTACCATGGGCCAGGGCCCACATGCGACCGCTGCAGCGGGCGCTATTGCGTCGTTGGTCTCCCCAGCATCAGCCTCTCTCAATGCAGTTGCCTTGCGCTCCGCGAACCAAACAGTCCCTCCACTGGTGGAGATGTCCGAGGAATCTGGACTGCGGAATGCCCCTCGATCCCCATCAGTGGTTGCTGTTGACAACAGATGCCAGCCTGTCAGGCTGGGGAGCGCACTGCGAGGACCAGTTCGTCCAGGGTCGCTGGTCACAGTTGGAGTCACAGTGGCCCATCAACAGACTGGAATTGCGGGCCGTCACCCTGGCTCTCAAGGCGTTCAGGACCTTAGTGCAAGGAAAGGCAGTTCGCGTTCTCTCCGACAATGTCACCGCGGTGGCCTACATCAACCACCAGGGAGGCACCAGCAGTCACGCCTTGGAGAAGGAGGCGGACACTCTTTTCCAGTGGGCGGAGCTCCGCCTGCTGGCACTCTCAGCGCAGCATGTGGCGGGCGAGGACAACGTCACAGCCGACTTTCTCAGCAGGTGCAAGATAGACCACGGAGAGTGGGAACTAGAACAGGAGACCTTCAACCAGATAGTGGCCCTTTGGGGTCGCCCAGTCATGGACCTCATGGCGCGGTTCTCCACTGCCAAGGTAGACAGATTCTTCAGTCGAAGGAAGGAAAGGATGTCCGAGGGATTAGATGCCCTGTCACAAAAGTGGCCCTCGGAAGATCTTCTCTATGTATTCCCTCCGTGGGCTCTGATCGGAAAGGTCCTCCAACGGGTGGAGTCTCACCAGGGCTTGGTAATTCTCATAGCACCGGATTGGCCTCACCGCCCCTGGTATGCCGATCTGATCAGACTGCTCGCCGACCTTCCTTGGCGGCTTCCTTACAAAAGAGACCTGCTGAGGCAGGGTCCGGTCCGGATGCCTCACGTGGATCGATTCTCGCTTACGGCCTGGCTATTGAAAGGGCGCGGCTCCTAAAACGAGGCTACTCAGGAGCTGTAATCTCGATGCTGTTGAAGGCCAAGAAGCGCTCGACCTGTCTATCTTATGTAAGGGTTTGGCGCATCTTCGAAGCTTGGTGCGCAGAGCATCGTCGGAAGCCCCTTTCAGCCTCGGTTCCGGAGGTTTTGGACTTCTTGCAAGCAGGTTTTGATAAAGGTCTGGCGCACAGCTCCTTGCGGGTCCAGCTGGCGGCGATCTCTTGCTATAGAGGAAAGGTCCGGGGCAAACCCTTGGGGGCACACCCGGACGTCTCCAGGTTCCTAAGAGCGGTTAGTCGGCTACGTCCGCAACGGAGATCGGTCGTCCCCCCTTGGGACCTTAACTTAGTGCTAAATGCTCTGAGCGGGGAACCCTTTGAGCCCGTAAAAAGAGCCTCCTTAAAGGATTTGACCCTAAAAACGGTCTTTCTGGTCGCCATCTGCTCGGCCAGAAGGGTCTCGGAATTACAGGCGCTATCTTCCCAGCCCCCCTTCCTGTCCTTCCTCAAGGACAAAGTGGTTCTGCGTACAGTGCCGTCCTTTTTGCCCAAGGTCATCTCTCCCTTTCATGTGAACCAGACAGTTACCCTGCCGGTCTTATCGACCAAGGGGCAGGAAGGTAGGAATGACAAACTGGTCTCCTAGACGTACAGAGGGCCTTGAAACGTTACCTCTCTCGCACAGCACCATTCCGAAAGTCCGACCGACTATTCATCCAATTTGGAGGTCCACACAAAGGTGAGGCGGCTGCCAAGGCTTCGATCTCCAGGTGGATCAGAGAGGCGATTGCCTCCGCCTACATCCTGAAGGGGAAGCAGGTGCCGGTGGGGCTGCGGGCACACTCCACTCGGGCTCAGGCTGCCTCTTGGGCGGAATTTCCCTGGTTCCTCCGCTGGACATCTGTAGAGCAGCGACTTGGTCATCGCTGCATACCTTCTCCAAGCACTATAGACTAGACGTGCAGAGTGCAGCGGACGCCCGGTTCGGTCTAGCGGTTCTTCAGTCCGGTATGCCGGATCCCACCCAGGGTTGAACTGCTCTGGTACATCCCAGAAGTAAAGGGACTGGACTGGAGTGACGATAAGGAAATAGTAATTAGATCTTACCTGCTAATTAGTGTTCCTGAAGGAACGACAGTCCAGTCCCTGATCCCACCCGCTTCCGGCAACCGTTCAGACCTCGGGTTCATGGCAAGGCTTCGGACCGGGCGTAGGGTCGGTACGGCAGGAAGGAGAGCAGGATAAAGCCGGCTCGGGTAGAAGCAGACATCTTCTCGGGCTGTTCCCATGCCTCCTCGCCTTTCCCCTTTATATATATATACTTCTATTTAAAAAAAAAAAAAAAAAATTATATATGCCTGTTGGATAGGTTTGAGGTTTTATAGTATGTTTCGTTTTGGAGTTTGGTTTAGAAGTTCCTTAGATCTGCTTTTTCAATCGAATACTGGAGTTGGTGGGTGGTCCCAGTGGTATTTATACCGCTCCATCCCCAAAAAGGTTGGGCTCGGCCTCCAAGCTGCTGGAAGGGTTGCGTAACCCAGAAGTAAAGGGACTGGACTGTCGTTCCTTCAGGAACACTAATTAGCAGGTAAGATCTAATTACTATATCTTTCTTTTTATTAGTGCTATAGGAACATAAGAAATGATGGCAGATAAAAATCATACAGCCTATCCAGTTTGCCCATCCAGAACAACCTTTCCTTTCCCTCAGAGATCCTCTGTTTTTGTCCCATGCTTTCTTGAAATCAGATACAGTTCTTGTTTCCACGCATCCATCAACCTTTTCCATAAATACATACTTCCTCAGATTCGTCCAGAATCTATCCCCTTTCACCTTCTGCATGTGACCCCTTATTCCAGAACTTCCTTTCAGCGGTAAGAAATATATTTATTTATTTAACAAGCTTTTTATGCCATTTTATCCTTAGGTCAAAGCGGTTCACATTATAACTCAGAATAGTTTATACTGTACAATTCTAAGGGGGGGGAGGGGGTGGCATGCATGGAGGGTTAAACAATGTAAACTATTTACAATATCAAACATCATGAACCATTTACAAGGTTGGAATCCAGTGGAGGGAAGGGAGTCATTTGGGTTCTGTCCGTGGGTTTAGGCTATGGTCTTTTGACATGTGTGGCTTATTTTGTAGTTGATGTTAGGGGATGCTGCCAAAATGTTCAATATACAAGAAATGCCTACTGTACCTGACTGTAACTCGCCTGGAAAGGCATGAGCTAAATATTAATAAATAAGAGGGGCCACCTCCCGTGCCTTTTTTCCACTAAAGTCTTTAAATGTCTTCATCATACAGTACCTCTTTCATCTTTTCCTCCAAAATATAGATATTGAGCTCTTTGTTTATCCCTCTGTGCCTTATAACAAAGACCACCGACCATTTTAGTAGCCACCCTCTGGACGGACTCCATCCTGTTTGTACAGTTCTGGAGGCCGCGCTTTCAAAAGGATATATAGAGTACTTCAAATGAGGTCTGGCTAGTACAAAGGCACTATTGCCTCCTTTTGCCTACTGAACATTCCTCTCCTTGGCCATGCTCGGTGTTTTCACAGTCTTCCCCTCAGGCCAGTTTCAACGTTTTCTGCAGCACATTCTTATTCAAGTACGATTACAAGTTGTTTCACATCATTTTGAAGCAGGAAGAAAAATGAATGAAATTTTATGTTATCTTTCTCTTGTTATGTGTGCTGTTTGCAAAGTGTTTCGTGCATGCTTATGCACAAAACGCTTTAGTGCACATTCCTTGAGAACAGTTTGCACTAAAAACAAAAATTAAGTTTAAAAAGGCCACATAAAGAGCTGAAAAGAAATGGGGGGAAAAAAGGAAACATTTTTGTCATACCTCTATTTTTAATCAAATCGCTTAATAGCCATTGGGGTGGGGGGCAGCCTGTTGGGGGAGCCTCTTTAAAACAGCTAACACTTGTATATTTTTAAAGAAGTAGAAAGTCAGCATGGAAATCTTTAGATTTATTTTATCCCTTGAAGTCTGATGTCAGAGGAATGGGATGACGAGCTAATGCTCATTGATTTGTAATGGGTACAGTACCAAGGACGGTGTGAGCAGTGCAGCCACAGAGGGTGCAAATACGGAAGGGGCGCTGATGCTCTTATCGCGCTTCCTGAAAGACCAGTGATAACAAGTTCCTGCATGTGACCGCAGAGGTAGGTGGGGGGCGCCAGGTGCACACATCACACAGGGTGCATTTCTAGCTTGGTCTGGTTCTAGTTGTGGTCATATTGACGCTGCCTTATTATGGATTGGGAACTGGTTAAAAGATGGAAAACGGAGTAGGGCTTAATGGTCTGTTTTTGCAATGGAGAAAGGTGGATAGTGATGTGCCCCAGGGATCTGTACTGGGCCCTTTGCTTTTTAACATATATAAATGACCTGGAAATGGGAATAATGAGTGAGGCAATAAAATTTGCAGATGACATCAAATTACTTAAAGGTGTTAAATCAAGAGGATTGTGAGAAATTGCAAGAGTACCTTGAGAAACTGGCAAATGGGCAGGTTAAATTTAATGTGGACAAGCGCAAACTATAGCTACATCATGCAAAGTTCTACAGTGGGAGTTGTTATCCAGGAGAAGGATCTAGTGGTAATTATGGATATAATGTTAAAATCTTCTGCTCAGTGTGCAGTGGTGGCCAAAAAGCAAATAGAATGCTAGGATTGATAAGGAAAAAGCTGGTGAATAAAACAAAACATCATAAATCTCTCTATCGTTCCATGGTGCGTGTACACATTGAACATTGTTTGCAATTCTGGTACTTCATCTCAAAAATGATATAGTGGAATTAGAAAATGTAGAGAAGGATGACCAAAATAATAAAGGGGATGGAACAATACCCTTATAAGGAAAGACTGAAAAGGTTGGCGCTCAACTTGCAGAAGTGACAGCTCAGGGGAGATATGATAGAGGTCTATAAAATCCTGAGTGGAGTGGAATGGCTAAATGCAAATTGGTTGTGTTATTCTTTTAAAAAATACAAAGACCATGAAATTACAAAGGTATTATATTTAAAACAAACAAGAGAAAATATTTTTTTCTTTCAATATATTAAGCTTTGGAACTCGTTACCAGAGGATGTGATAAAAGCAGTTAATGTAGTTTTTAAAAAAGATTTGGACAAATTCCTGGAGGAAAAGTCCATAAACTGTTATGGTGGATTGAGAGAAAAACGCTGCTTATCTGTAGGGCTGGATAACATGGAATTTTGTTACTTTTGAGATCTTGCCAGGTAATTGTGACCTGGATTGGAGACAGGATACTGGGACTTGATGGTCCTTTGGTCTGACCCAATATAGTAGTTCTTGTGTTATATTATAGGGGGTGATTGGGTCATTTAGGGAAAGAGCTGAGTGCAGAAGAATGGCTTTGCTAACCCCTTTGTTCATTCTTACCATTGAAGCAGACAAAGCCATAAGAATTTGCAAGACCTGCCCATCTTAAATGGCAAATCTCCCTTGTCCGCTCAAAAAATGTGGCTAGCAGAATAATTGGTGAGTAGGGGAGGACTTGGCCTTGTCTTGTACCAGCCTTTTGAGGCAGAAAAGCAAGGAACACAAACGGGCCAATGCAGAAACCCTGTGCTAGAGCCCAGTGCTTAAACTTGATCTATGAAACCCTGCACTAGAACTTCAACGCTGACTTTTGTGTAGTGATGCTATATGCAAATTAGCCAGTGTGCAAAAAGTCAACATTAAACTGAGAGAGCAAGCCAAACACATGTGCACAGGAGTCTGAACAAGTTTGGTATGCTGTCCTGCAGAAACGGGATCATCTGAGGTGAAGTTTGTCACTTCATTCAGATGATGCAGGCAGCAGGGAAAGCCCCCGTTACCATTGGCACACGTTGGGGGGTCCGTGCCCTCACCTTGGACAGTGAGCCTCCCCCGACAGAAGGCATTGGTGTGACCCAGTGGGCCCCATTTCCCCACCCCTCCTTAAAAATGACTGGTGGCCCACCGGGCCCCAATCCTTACCACCACCCAAAGCAAAGAGAAAGACCTGGTAGCGCAGTACCCTCCCCCCCCTGAAACAGAAAGGCCTGGTGGGTCTAGTGGACCCTAACCGCCCACCCCCCAAACCCTTCCCAGTACCTTTAAAAGGTGTGGGACGGGAGGGTTGCCCACACGCTCCTGCCCCATGCCACCATCTTGCAAAATGGCAGTGCCTGGCCCCATGCGGTGCATCCTGGGATGCACCAGGTGGGATCAGACTGCCATATAAGGCAACAAATACCTTATATGGCAGAGTGACCACCCACCTGGGTCGCATCCTGGGATGCACCACGTGGGATCAACTGTACCAGGATACAATCCAGGAGGGTTGCTGCCATATAAGGCATTTTTTGCCTTATATGGCATTGTCCCCACCTGGTACATCCCATATAGGGCCAGGTGCTGCCATTTTGCAAGATGGCAGTGTAGGGGTGGGAGCATGTGGGTAATGCTCCTATCCCACCACTTTTAAGTTTTTAAGAGGAGGGTTTGAAGGGGTGGAGGGTTAGGGTCCATTAGACCACCAGGCCCTTTTCTGTTGTGGGGGGTGTTGCGGTTGGGGCCACTAGGCCACCAATGATTTTACTTCTGTTGGAGGAGGGGTTTGTGTCTTGGGGTAGCACTGGTCCCCCCCACCCCGACATTGTGCCGATAGCATCGGGGTCTTTCCCAGATGTCTGGATCATCTGAGCTGAAATGTCGGACTTCACCTCAGATTATCCTTTTACTCCCTGCTGGATCTTTACCCCTGCCTGAAGCTGTACTAAGTTTAAGCTCAGTTTTTGACATTGGGCATTATTATATATGCAGTACTTTGCATGTGATTTGCATGCCCACTACACTGCAATTTAGCAAGGCCTTTTTCCCGTGCTAGCTTGCTTTCTGCATTGGAGAGCAAACCTACAGTAGCACGGGAAGAGTGCCAGAATAATGACACACTAAGGTTTTGTGCATCGGCCCCAAAGATCTCAGTGTAGCAGACCAAAAGCATAGAATGATTTCCTAATAAAGCGCCACAAGCTCATGCACTATTTAAATTCTGTGTATTTGCAGCTGGTGAGGTTGTTAATGTATGAGGGACACTAAGGAATCAGCTGCAACCTTTGTACTGTCTGCTGGCACTGTTACTACTACTGCTACACACACACGTGAGAGATGGTCCCTGCTCATCAGAGCTTACAATCTTATCAAGACTTACGTCACAAAACGTGGGACTAGGGTATGGTAAGATATGTATAAATGGTGAACAGGAAGGGGAGGGGCGTCAGGATCCAAAAGCAGCCTCGAAGAGGTGAGTTTTTAGCTGGAATTTGGATAGGGCTAGAGAAGGAGCCTGACGTTCTGATTCAAATAGTTTGTTCCACGCCTATGGAGCAGCAAGGTGGAGTGAACGAAGTCTGGAGTTGGCAGTGGTAGACGAAGGATCTGCCAGAGGAGCGGAGTTGTTTTTGAGAGATTTCTAGTCTGAGTCTGACCTGAGTAGATGAGCAGCCTGTCGCTAATAATGCCCCCCCTCCCCCCATAGCCTGCAGCTGCTTTGGATCTCACGCTGCCTTTTGAGTTGTTTTTTGTGTATGTGACTTTTGACCTATGAAGGCCCTAGCGCTGCACATGCAGAACAGATTTATGTACTTTTTCTTCTTGGCCCCTGTAAGATACTCTGCGCCTCTTTTTGACAGTTTAGTTGAAGATGGAATTGCATTACTGAAAAATCCTGCTGCTTTCCCCCCTTTCCCAATAGTATCTTTGATAAATATTTTTGTGTCATGTTATCTGGCAAAGTTCTATATGGTTTTGACTGCTCATGCACTACAACAAATTTGGATTATTTTTACTTTGTAGTTGCCAGCTCAGTGCCTAGTCTACCAAATAGGTTGAGCTAATGCTTGTTTTCCTCTCTGCATATAAAGGAATTTTAGTTTTCATTGTTCCCTGTTTAGTTAATGAGAATTACAGCTCCATGCAAAAACCAGAAATGGCTCAGCTTGTTTGATTGACCTAGAGTGCCACTCATCCAAGAATTTTAGTTCTATCTAGGACCAGAACTCTGTCCTGTATTATGAACTGGAAGAGTGTGGCTTTTTTTTTCTGGTTTGATCTCAGTCATTGGATGCACTATCCAACATACTCTTGCTGTGAAAGTTGTGTAAAGACAATAAACAGTCCTCTTGGATCAATTCAACTAGAGCTGGTTACCCTGATTCACAGCAGCAGCCAAGAACGCCTTTTGTTTGGCCTTGTTGTGCTTGGTTTTCCTTCAGAGACACCGTGAGCTGGGAACATTCAGGAAATTACGAAGGAAACCAGTAATCTGAGAGAGGAGTGTGCTGCCTCAGAACCCCTCCAGCTTGGACTGCAGAGGTTTCCCAAACAGCTGTGCAGAAGGCCATTTGTAGCTTGGTTTGTTTTCCAGTTCAAGATCAACAAAAGCTTCACTGTGTTTTTCTCCCATGGTGTTTCAGCCATGTGATTCGCAGCCCGTGTGGTGGTGGTGGGGGAGAGGGGGGGGAGATGTCATACTGTGCGAGGGAGTGCTGGAGAGGAGCTGGATCGAATTAGGAGCCCACACCTCTATAAAGAGCAGCAGACACAGTGAATGAAGAATCCAGAGGAATCTGTGAGCAAATACAACTGGAAAAAAAGGGCTCCAAGCGGCCTGATGTGGGAAGGAGCAACAGGACTGGTTTTGCAGTGCATTCTGTGCTAGTTAATCTGCGTTTGTAGCACTGTGTGATTTCACACTTAATGATTAGGCACAAAAGCTGTTAACTGGGAGAATGAAAGCTGAGTTCCATAGTAATCATACAATAACTTGCAATACCCCAGAGCAAAATAGAGAACTCGCTCTTTATCTGCATTTACCTGCTAATTATGTACTGTGGATATTTGGGGTTTTAAATGCCATCCAGGTCTTAACATGTAATTTCCCAGGAGACGCCATAGATTGTCCGAAGTTAAGAAAGTTCAGTATAAATAGAAGAAAACTTGGATGTGTCTCGTTTATGTTTAATGTTTCTATGGTACGTTAATAGTGCATCTTTTTTGTATACTGTGGGCCAGGTGCACAAAGCTTGACCCCCTCCTACCCATTGGTATAAATTGCCCGATTAGTCCTTGTACCTCCTGGAGGGGCTAGAAACAGTGACTCTATTTGGAGCACCACTGAATAGTAGTATTTTGTGCTCCTTTCTGAATTTTTCATTTTATAAGTTAGAAGCAGAAAATCACTAACAAACATTCGGAGTAGCTTAAAGGTTAAAGCAGCAGCTTAAGAACCAAGGAAGCCAGGTTCAAATCCTACTGCCGCTGATGGTGGTCTTGGGCAAGTCATTTAACCCTCCATTCCTGATGCAGAAACCCTGCACTCGCGTCCAGTGCTAGGGGTGTAACGCAGGGTTTCTAATGCAAAATGGCATGCAAATGAGTTCTGCGCAGAACGTTTGCAATAAACAAGGAGAGAAAGCCAGGCACGTGCTCACAGAAAACTGCGTTAACAGCACTATATGTTGTGCAGAAAAAACAGCTTGTCACTTGTTCGCATGTGCTGGAATTGCTGCCTGCACCTCAGCAGTATTATTCTGTGCTGAAGTTCTGCTCAGAATAATACCAGTGTTGATAAATGGAGATATTCTCCTGGAGCAATCAGGAAGTCAGTCCTCGCATATGGGTGATGCTGACGGAACCCTGCTCGGAAGCTTCTCACCAGCTTTCAAAGAAAGCCTTTGGGAGATGCACCACGCATGTGTGGTCCCCTTCCCACCCAAGTGTGCCATCTTGTCTCAGTTTTCTATTTTCCGCGGAGCCCACTGGACGTTTGTCAGTTTTTCTTTCTTGGAAGTTTTTCTTCCCCGGTTCCCTTTCCTTCCCCTGAGATCGCTTGCCCCGGCATTGCGTCTCAGGCTCATTTTTTCCCTTATTTTCCCTACAGCAACAGTTCAAACGGAACAAGGAGAAACAGAATGGTTTAAAATAAGCAAAGGTGTGCGACAAGGCTGCATACTTTCCCCCTACCTTTTTAATTTATATGCAAACCAAATCATCAGAGAAGCAGGATTGTATGAAGACAACAGAGATGTGAAGATTGGTGGAAGACTTATCAATAACCTTTGCTATGCTGATGATACTGCTGTGGCAAAATGCAATCAATGAATAAGTCCAGGAGTCGATTGACAGGGTCCAAGTCAGTTTATTGTGCACAGGCCCAGTCAGTCAAAGCTTCAAAAGGAACTGAGCAAAAGTTTATACAGAGACATAACTTTTTATACCTCTTTTTCAGTTTGATACATGACAGCTTTCTATTGGTTTTCACTCGATACATGCAAACTTCTCGTTGGTCTTACATTCCCTGCACCTGTCCAATTAAAAATCCCTCCGGAGCCTAGCAACCGGCCCCCTCCTTTAGGATTGCTTGAACAATGGTATAGTTCTAAATCTCGTTACTTTTCTACTGCAAGGTTAACTTCGGCTTCTGGAATGCATATACTGTTACATTTCTGTTCGTTCACACACAAGAGAATAATAGAAGACTTATGAATTCATGAAAACTTCTTATTAAGCATTTTAAAACAGTATTCTTATTTTTCACAGATTTTTGGTTCTTTTCTAGCTATAATTCTTTTCTAGAGTTAGAATCCAGGCCTAACTTACAGGCCTTTCATAGTAGCAGGCCATGCTAGGCCATAGCCTACCTCATTCCCCCCTTTGATTATTCTCACCCGCAAGTGAGGAAGGGTAAGAATTAAATCACTCATCAGTCAATCAACACATTATACTGGTGTAATGGCATCAGCATTGTGGGGTATAGGGTGATATCGCCACATAGCTAATACTTTCGTAGCTGCCTTTCGCTCTATAGTGTTATCAAGTGATGATGTTATCATGCGTAAGCAAAGGGGTAGGAGACAAGGGAACAATAAGCACATGGCTAATATGAATAGTACAATCAACATAAGGGATTTCAGACCACCTATCCAAGAAAACAATGAACCAAACCACCCATCCATCTTTAAACCGTGCCAGGTCTGGACAGGCACAAATGTCTGCTTTCTCATCTGGGTGGCTAAATCTTCAACTACATGCCCATTATTATCAATCTGTAAACAACAATTACTTAAGTTCAACTTCCCACATACCCCACCTTCAGCTGCTAACAAATAATCTAAAGCTAAACGATTTTGATAAATGGCTGTACGCATTTGCTTACTTTGCTTTGCCAGAAGAGTTAGTGCTTTACTAGTTTCATTGGTTATTTCAACAACAGCTTGCAAACGTATTATTCGATTAATCATATAAATAGGGGTACGATATCCCCAAGTCCCATCCTGCTCCCAAGTAGCAGGTCCATAGTATGAGATGATTCTTTCTGGTGGCCATTCTTCACCATCCAATTTGTCCCATTGGCCTATTTTCAAGGCCTCCTTCAGCTGTCGACTTCTGTACACAGGATAATCCAGCTGTTCACCCTGGGATGTCGGTAGAAGGAAAAAGGAAGGTCATATGGTTCCCAATACACATGCGCCTCCCCAGTGATGAGGAAGTCTGGCATATGCTCGGGTTCCGCAAATCCAGTACGGTCCAGGTGGTGCTTGCCAGGAGTTATATGCTACTAAGTTAGTCCAGATGTTGGCAAGTCTGGGGAACTGGACTAGAGGATTAGAAGGTTCAGTAGCGTTGGCTCCTGACCACCAAGATGTTTTCTTAGTGGTACTGTTGTAAAACATCTGATTGAGACAGACCAGCTGCCCCACTTCCATATTAAACATTGGTCCATAGCGAGAAAAACATAAATTACCCACAATGGAGTGGGCCAATACCCATTCACTTGTGGTATTGCGTATATTAGTCTGATTATATGGAACAGAATAGTTCAGTTCTTGTGCTTCCCAAGGCCATTGGTCTCCCATTTTTGTTCCTCCACAAAACAAACAGTCTGAAACATGGAGACTAGAAGCAACTGCTCCCGCTAATTCAAGAAATAAGTTCTGGGAGGCAGGAGGGATTTCAAACTCTGATTTCATGGCTTCATAGAAGGAGTGATGTATATATCTCCCTTTATTCCCTGCACTATGGGTGGAGGTCGCCCATACAAAATCTCAAAAGGGGAGACACCTAAGGATCTGGTGGGAGCTGAACGTATCCTAAGAAGGGCTATGGGTAGGACTTGGAGCCACTTCAGGTGTGTTTCTTGGCAGAGCTTGGATAACTGAGTTTTCAAGGTTCTATTCATACGCTCTACTTTCCCTGAGCTCTGGGGTCTGTAAGCAGTGTGCAACTTCCATTTTATTCGCAGAGCTTGAGCTAACTGTTGGGTCACTTGGGATACAAATGATGGACCATTGTCTGACCCTATAGTTGATGGTATTCCAAATCGGGGAACGATCTCGTGGAGCAATACCCTAGTGACTTCTCGGGCTTTCTCAGTTCGGGTGGGGTAGGCTTCTACCCAACCTGAAAATGTGCAGACTAACACTAACATATAGTGATATCCATTTACACGGAGCATCTCAGCAAAGTCTATCTGTATATCACTCATGGGGGTCACCCCTACTGACTGAACTCTTGGGGGTGGAACAGGACCTTGCTTGGCATTATTTTTGGCACATATCAGGTATTGCTGTGCCACTGAGGCGGTCAGGGATCCTAGCAGTGAAATACAGAAATGGGGTCTCAGGGCTTTCTCCATGGCTGTTTTTCCAAAATGTATGGCTTGATGAAAAGCTTGGACAAAGGCTGGCCCTAATGCTTCAGGGATGACTGTAGGACCTGGAGGTGGACTACCTTCTGGGGGTGGTAGCACTATCCAACCTTGTTCTGTTAAGACTCCTCCCTCCTTTTCACAATAATAGTCTAACTCTCTTGTAGTATATCGGGGTGCCCAGGGAATAGGGCTGCCTGCATTACAGTATCTTGGGTCCTAACTTGTCCTGTGGTGGCTGCCTTTCGGGCTGTGGCATCTGCAAATCTATTCCCTCGGGCAACTTCTCCTGCTCCTGTCTGATGACCTCGGCAGTGCATGACTGCCACTTGTTTGGGGGCCCACACAGCATCTAATAACATCAATATCTCGGGCCCATACCTAATGTCCTTACCCCCTGAAGTGATCAACCCTCGCCCTTTATACAAGGCTCCATGTGCGTGCAAAGTAGTGAAGGCATATTTGGAATCTGTGTACACATTTATGCGGAGTCCTTCCCCTAATGCCAAGGCTCTGGTGAGGGCTATCAATTCAACTTTCTGTGCAGAAGTTCCTGGGGTCAGGGCTGAATACTCAACTACCAGATCAAGGGTCACCACTGCATATCCAGCACAACGATGTCCATTGATGACCAAACTGCTTCCGTCTACAAAGAAAGTCCGTTCTGGGTCCTCTAGAGGGACATCGGTCAAATCAGGGTGACTTGAAAATACAGTGTCCATGGTTTCTAAGCAATTATGATCAGGTGGCCCAGGACCAATTGGAAACAATGTAGCAGGGTTCAGAGCTTGACTAACTTTCAACTGTATCCGAGGGTTTTCACACAACATGCTCTGATACTTCAACATTCGTGCATTGGTTAGCCAGAAGTTTCCTTTGTGTTCCATGAGAGTCAGAACAGAGTGTGGCACTGTAACTTGAAGAGTTTGTCCTAGTGTGAGTTTGTCTGCTTCGCCCACCAGGAGGGCTGTTGCTGCAACAGCTCTCAGACAAGGGGGCCATCCTTTTGCAACTACATCCAATTGTTTTGACAGATAAGCTACTGGCCGTTGCCAGGATCCAAGAGATTGGGTCAGTACTCCCAATGCGTTTCCTTGTGACTCATGTACAAAAAGATGGAAAGGCTTCTGAACATCTGGAAGACCTAAAGCTGGAGATGACATCAGGGCCTTTTTCAAAGTTTGGAATGCTACATCTTGTTCGGGTCCCCAATCTAGTGGGGACTTTTCCACTCCTCTGGTGGCTTGGTATAGTGGTTTTGCAATCAGGGCAAAGTTGGGGATCCATATACGACAATATCCCGCGGCCCCCAGGAAGGCTCTTACTTGCCTCCTAGTGGTTGGAATGGGGATATTACATACAGCTTCCTTGCGTTCTGGTCCTAAACGTCTGATCCCACTGGACAACTGAAATCCTAAATACTTGACTTCAGTTTGGCATAGTTGTGCTTTGGCTCTTGAGACTTTGTATCCAGCATCTTTGAGAAGGTACAAAAGTTCACTAGTAGCTTGTAGGCATTCACTTTCTGAGTTGGTGGCTATGAGCAAGTCATCTACATACTGAAGAAGAACCCTCTTTCCTGGGTCCACTGGATAACTTGAGAAATCTTGATTTAGGGCAGCACTGAAGACAGTAGGTGAATTCTTGAATCCTTGGGGTAATCTGGTCCAGGTGAGCTGACCCACCCTTCCTGTTGTGGGGTCTTGCCATTCAAAAGCGAATAAAAGTTGACTGGTGGGTGCTAGGCGCATGCAGAAAAAGTCATCTTTCAGGTCCAGGATGGTGAAGTGAGTAGCCTCAGCAGGGATCAGTCCCAAGAGAGTATAAGGGTTTGGTACTACTGGGTGTATAGTTTCAACTGCGTCATTTACTCGCCTTAGATCTTGTACTGGGCGGTAGTCCCCTGTCCCGGGCTTCTTTACTGGGAGAAGGGGGGTGTTCCAAGGTGACTGGCATTCCTTGA
Source organism: Ichthyophis bannanicus (assembly GCA_033557465.1). NCBI lineage: Eukaryota > Metazoa > Chordata > Amphibia > Gymnophiona > Ichthyophiidae > Ichthyophis > Ichthyophis bannanicus. The sequence goes on along the minus strand of CM066036.1, from coordinate 691,125,684 downwards.
GAAGTCCGTACTTCAGCAGTTTCATTAAATGGCAGTGAATTCCTTCTATGGCTGGTCGAGGGAGAGGATACTGCTTCACATGCACTGGTTCTGCTCCTGGCTTGAGGGTGACAATGACAGGGGTTATGTTCTTCGCTAGGCCAGGTGGATTATCTTCTGCCCATACTTCAGGTGGGGCTATAAGGTTGGTAGGTATACAGGGACTGGTTGACTTTATTGAAGGTGCACTATAGAACCGCCATTCTTCTTCTCAGGGAACAGTAAGCACCATTAATCCAGCAGGCTTTGGGTTCACAGTCATTTTCATTTCTCCCCCTTCAGCAAAGGATATTTGGGCCTGGAGCTTGGCAAGCATGTCTTGGCCCAGTAGTGGAATAGGGCAGTCAGGCATATACAAGAACTGGTGCGTTATCTTCTGTCCCCCTAGTTCACACATGCGGTTCTGCAAGAACGGTTTTGTGGCTTTATTTCCAGTGGCTCCTATAATGGTGACAGATCGTGAGGACAGTGGAGCTACTGGCTTGGCTACTACTGAATGTTCTGCTCCTGTATCTACCATGAATTCCATGTATTGGTCCCCTATCTTTAAACTGACCATAGGCTCCTGGGAACCCAGGGTGAACTTGGAGCCCGGTCTGGCCTAGTCTTCATCTATGTCATCCAGGTCATAGCCCGTCGCTACTGCCACTCCCTCAACAGCTTCCTCCCTCTCCTGCTGGAACTGTGTTCAATTCATTCCTCCTCTCCTTCGAAATCTTCCTCCTGGCCTCCAGGGACTCCCTCCTCCCCTCGCAGGGGCGGAGTCCAGATGCGGGCACTCATTTCTCCAATGTCCTTCTTCCTTGCAGTAGGCACACTGATTTGCACCTAATTGAGGCCTTTCACTTCCGCGGCCTCTTCCACGTCCTCTGGTCCTTTGATTAGGAAAACCTCCTCCACGTCGTTCGGTTATAGCAGCAGCAAGAAGATCTGCCTTCTTCATCTTTCATTCACTTTCTCTGTCCCATTCATTTTCACGATTCACAAATACTTTCTGTGCGACTTCCATTAACTGAGCTGTATTCATGCCCGCAAATCCATCCAATTTCTGTAATTTTCGCTTTATGTCTCTCTGGGTCTGACTAACAAAGGCCGCATTTACCATGCGCAAATTTTCCTGAGCGGCGGGATCATATGGGGTATTGTCACAGGGTAGACCCAACAGAGCCTATACAGATGGAGATCAGCACGGAAGATCAGGGAGAATCTGACAGCATAAACAAAAACCTGTCAGGCGGTTGCTATAAGCAACTAGGACACATGTGGTCAAGGGCTAAGAAGACACACCCAGGTAGCAGGGGAATGGAAATTTCATTACCTGATGCGGATCAGCTGGGAGGAGGTGGAGCCCAGAGACACATACATAAGGCATGCTCACAAACAGGGAAAGAAAGGGAAAGAAGGAGAAAGAGAGAGAGACGGGTAATCAGTCTCATACCCAGAACCAAGACCGGTGGCAGAGAGAGAATGAACAATTGTGTCAGCGTGAAAACCAACAGGAGAGTCTGAGTGAGTCCCAGGACCTGTTTGATACGTATGGAAGTCAGCAGCTGGACGCTGAATGTGTGAATGAAAGTCACGAGAGACGTGGGAAGACTCTTACAGAAGGTAACAGAGCAGTAAATACAGAGAGAGGCTGTTTCCTACCTGAATGGGTAAAACCCAGAGTTACTAGGAAAAGCCAACCAGGAACAAGTTTAAAGGAAGCAGAGGGTAACTTCTTTCCTTGTGCTAGCAGCAACAGAAGAAAGGAAGGTTTCTTACCTACAGGAGCTTGTAACTCTGCTAACAATCTTAAATACCAAGCTTTTAACAAAGTGCCGTCTCGAGCAGTGCAATCACACACAGCTGTGCAGAGGGAGCTAAGCCCTACCAGGCTCAAAGCCTATCACGAACATTCTAATAGCAGAACCAGTGAATGTTTTCAGTTTCCCTTTAACCACCAGCAGGAAAAGAGCTTCTATAAGCCATTCACAGAGGCATACGGTAACCCCCAGCAGGGCATTTGCTCAGAGAAGAGAGGAGATTTCCTGTTAGACGGAGCAAGCCAACTTCACTCTAGTGAACCAGCTGATCAAACTAACGTATGTACAAATGGTTATGAACAGATGCAGTGTGATACTTCTGATATACAAGTGAGTCCAGAAGATATGGATTGTTCTTTATCAACTGCTGACCACATGTTCTCTCTAAGATAAAGTAATGAGTTTAACCAGAAGTTAAAGCAACAATATATTTGCTGATAAAGGTTTCTCAGTTAAGCAGTAAAACTAGGCTGTAGTAAAGCAGCAAAAGGAAAGTCTGTTTGCTAACAGAAGGACTATTTAAATACCTTTCTTTTGCTAGATTTAAAGGCTGAAGTAAAGCTATTTCTGTTCTACTCTATTCTTTTGTTATATGCCCGGAGAGGCTTTGTTATTTGTGTTGCCAAGTTGAGAAAAACCTCGTGGACTGGGAAATAAAGCCCTTGTTTGAAACCTTACCTGTGTGCACAACTAATTCTTACCAGAGAAGGCATAAACTACAACTCCCAGAGGGCCAGGCAGGGCTGTCTGCATCTTCATACAGAGCCAGGAGAGGAATCATCGTGTGATACCTGACCCCACCAGTAGGGCCCGCTGAGGGTGTGACAGTATACAGTCTATAAGCTTCAGACAACCGCTCATGAAAGGCCGCTGGGCTCTCATCTGGACCCTGGAGAACTTCCGATACTTTCCCGATATTCATGGCCCTCTGGCCTCCCTTCTTCAGGCCCTTCACTAAGGCCTGGCGAAATCTGGTTAAGGCTGCCGCCCCCCTTTCTTCATTCGGGTTCCACCCGGGATCTTCATTGGGATATTCCGCAGCTGCTGCTTGCGGGGGATTTATTTCCCCCCTTTCTACAGGGTTCTCTTCTAACCATCGGAGGGCTGCTTTCCTGATCCGGCCTCGCTCCTCAGTGGTGAAGAGGGTGGACAGGAGCTGGCGACAATCGGCCCAGGTAGGCTGATGGGTTTGCATAATGCTAGACATTAATTCTGTTAATTCCTGGGGCTTGGCTGTATAGGAAGCATAATGCATTTTCCAGTTCAATAAGTCTGTGGTGGAAAAGGGTACATAAACTAAGCTGGTTGGTCCTGGCGTCATCTGGCACTTGGCGTAATGGCATTAGGTGCCCTGCCTTCTCCTTCTTCTTGGGAGTTACGCTTCTTAAATCGTAAGGCTCCCGGGCACTAGTCTCCTTGGTGGGTGACCCTGAACTGGCAGGAGAGCCTCCGCTTTCTATCTCATCAGAAGACTCGAGCCCCCCTGCTGTGCTTGGGCCTGACCCGGAACTTTCACTTGGGGTAGGGTGCTTCTTAGGCTGTTGCTTCGGTGTTTTCTGGGGCTCCTCATCGGGCTCTACTTCAAGTTGCGGGGCTGTGGGGACTAATTTCTGTGGGTGCCGGGGTAAACTATCCAAAATATCTGAGGACTCTGGGTCAGAATATACAGGTGGCTTCGCTTCCTTGGCCTTTTTGGTTCCCCTGGTCGTAGCTACAAATATTTTACAGTGCTCCTCATAACAGCGCTTCATCCATGAGGGCTGCTGTTCACATGCACTTAACCAGGAATCTATATAGGGGAACTGGTCAGAATACGCTTTTAATATAAGCTGATGAAGTCGTAAAACTGTCTCAAAATCAAAGGTGCCCCCTCGGGGCCATGAAGCAGCTAATGCGGGCCACTCCCTTTCACATAACATTTTTAATCTGGACGGAGTCATTTTTATACCATAATTGCCCGAATATCCTTTACAGAAATTCTTGATCATACACGCCAACGGAGTGTGCATGGACTCCATCCCTCCCATTTTTGTAAACGTCCTACCTACACTGCTACCTACGTACTCAACGTACCTGCGTACGTTACGTACCCTACGTCCCTACGTACACGTAATGACGCACAAGACAACGAACAATAAGGATAGGTAGTATGGCTGCAGGTAAGGGGTCCGTACAGCCCACAAAACACTGGGGGGGGACAAACACCACTCGCTCCCTCCTCTTCGCGACCTGGGCGCGGTCGCCAGGCCAGGAACTGCGCTACTTAGGAGTCCGCTCTCGCTCGGTCTGTATTTCAAGACCTCTCAGTCACACATGCAAGCATATTTCAACAAGATAACATATTTCAATATTTCAAGTGCCCCGGTGTTCTGACTAACTGACTATTCCAAACAAGAAGGGTCGATGGCTTCAGCTTCCACTTTCCTTACGCGGAGCTTACTAGGACCGCCCTTATGGGAGGTGATCAGGCTCCCTTGTCTCGCGTATACTCATGCGAGATTTCCCAGTTAGTCAACCAAATCAGTCTCGCGCACGCAAGACGTTGTCCCAGGCTGTTCTTTTCTGACTAGCAATTACTTAAAAAATGTCTACTCACCAGATCCGGTCCCCGATACCACACCAGCTTCTGAGTTGGAACCTGGACTCCCCGGGTCGGAGGTGTTGGCCAGCTGGACCCGATGGCCCGCCGAGGCAGGCGGAACCCTCTCCGGCACAAAGGGGCCGGCGGCGCCTGAGGTTTCCCCCGCGGTCGGACAGACACGGTTCCAACCGGGCCAAACCTCAAGGCGAATTACGTGGATTACTCACTTGAATACCATTTACCACTCGCACTTCCCGGCCAACGCACCAAGAATATGCTGTGGCAAAGTGCAATCAATGAATAAGTCCAGGAGTCGATTGACAGGGTCCAAGTCAGTTTATTGTGCACAGGCCCAGTCAGTTAAAGCTTCAAAAGGAACTGAGCAAACGTTTATACAGAGACATAACTTTTTATACCTCTTTTTCAGTTTGATACATGACAGCTTTCTATTGGTTTTCACTCGATACATGCAAACTTCTCATTGGTCTTACATTCCCTGCACCTGTCCAATTAAAAATCCTCCGGAGCCTAGCAACCGGCCCCCTCCTTTAGGATTGCTTGAACAATGGTATAGTTCTAAATCTCGTTACTTTTCTACTGCAAGGTTAACTTCGGCTTCTGGAATGCATATACTGTTACATTTCTGTTCTTTCATACACAAGAGAATAATAGAAGACTTATGAATTCATGAAAACTTCTTATTAAGCATTTTAAAACAGTATTCTTATTTTTCACAGATTTTTGGTTCTTTTCTAGCTATAATGAGAGTTAGAATCCAGGCCTAACTTACAGGCCTTTCATAGTAGCAGGCCATGCTAGGCCATAGCCTACCTCAATACCACATTACTGGCTGAAAGTGAAGATGATCTGAAACATTTGCTGCTCACGATCAAGGAACATAGTCTTAAAATGGGCCTCACCTTAATGTAAAGAAGACAAAGATCATGACAACTGGCAAAATCAATAAGTTCATCGTTGAAGGAGAAGAAATTGAAATTGTGGACAACTTTAACCTACTTGGATCAACCATCGATAAAGAAGCAACAAGCAACAAGCAATCAAGAAATCTGACGACGCATTGCTCTTGGCAGAATGGCTATGAAAGACCTAGACAAGATTCTCAAGAGCAGAGATGTCTCTCTCCATACAAAGATTTGATTTGTTCAAGCCATGGTATTTTCAATAACGTCATATGGATGCAAAAGCTGGTCAGTGAAAAAGATATCAAATATACTCCAAGGAGTCTGGAAATATCAAATCACAGTAAGACTCCCAAAACAAGAGAAGAGAACAAAACAAAATGTAAACCTGCACCAAACAACCAAAATCAAAAATACCACTAGTAACAGAGGAAAAAATACCTCAGCCAACCTCTCACCAATATAATCAGAGAGGGTGAGCACATCGAATAACACCACAACAGTGCTTTAACTCAATATATGCTGAAGGTGACATCAGCGGTCAAAAAACCCTCTGAGCTGGGGCATGCAAATAAGCTCAGACCAGCCCAGTGAAAAAGGTAGGAAGAAAATTGATGCCTTTGAATTATGATGCTGGAGGCCCGAAGGACAAACCAGTCAGTACTAGAGGAGATCAAACCTAAGCTTTCTTTAGAAGCTCAGATGACAAGACCGTGACTTGCATACTTTGGACACATCATGCGAAGAGAGAGATCATTAGAGAAAGACATCATGCTTGGCAAGGTAGAAGGTCAACGCAAAAGAGGAAGGCCAGCAATGAGATGGATCAATACAATAACAGCAGCTACGGGTGTCAATCTGTCAACAATGAGCCGCCAGACTGAAGACCGAACCCAGTTTAGGACAACTATCCAGTGGGTCGCCATGAGTCGACACCAACTCGACGGCACTTAACAACAACATCACTGTCAAGGGTTGTGCAACTGAATATTAGTGAAGGGTGCCATTAATCCTGTCCAGGCAATATTTTGTTTTTTCTCACAGAAATTATTACATCTAGGTTGCACAGAAATCTTTCTTTTGTAGTATACCTTTGAACAGACTATTAAAATATTATGATGACATATAGTTGGAATATTTCCAATTATTTCTCAAGATATTGTACACAACATACCTAAAATGCAAGGGTGCCAATAATGTTGACCACAACTGTATAATGGCTCCTCCAATTAGGTCTGAAATTTTGTAGTTCACTAATAAAACATGAAAAAACGAGTATTTTTTAAAATTCCTCCCCCGCTAGAAAGCTAATCGGGGGATTTCAGCGAATACGTCATGGACCTGCAATATTGGAAAATAAGACTTAGCGATGTTCTTGTTAGCAAACGCACAGTGGAAGTACGGTAACACACATTTCTTCCCTGTAATAACAACTCACGATTAGCACATGCAGCAGGTTTAAAGGCATGCTTAAGTACTTTATTGGGATAACCCCTTTCTTGAAAACAGGTCATCATTTGAAGTGATTGATAGTATATATTTGGCATAAGCAAAGAAACCGCGATATTATCCCTGAATGCCTGTACAGGGTAACTGCTGTGATGGAAGGGAACTGACAAGAATAAATAATGTCTCACAAATATGGAGGTCGTAAATCTTTGAAATTCTTTCATAATTAGCATGTCCAGAAATGTCCACTATTGCACTATTGCAGAAAAGTGTAAATTAGGATCATACTGCATCATCCAAAACAGAAACTGATCTAGTTCTCTCCCCACAGCCCTTCCAAATGAAAAAAAGGCATCTATAAGCCTTTTCCAGAGAGGCCTCAGTGGCCAAAACGATTAGAGTAAGCAAGCCATTGTTCAAAATCAGATACATATAAATATGCTGTATTTCCGGCATTTTATAAGATGAGACTCTCTATTTTCAGCATTTTAAATGGACAAAAACACATGTCCTTTTGAAAATCTTATCAAGCATCTCATTTTGCCAATGCCAAAATTCTTTGCCATGGAAATATTTTCCTAACAGACCTTTGAAACATTTTAACAATACAAGATGCACCATTCCAAATTTAATCCAATATGAAATTGTCAGATTGCAGCATTTAGGGCCAACTGTATTACACATCTGGAAATTGTATTTTATTTCAGTGTTATGAAATTACTCTTGAAAATTTAAAAACCCTTTTACTTCTGGCCCTTACTTAGACGTTGTCGTACTGTTCAAAGTTTTGAGACGTTCACCTTAAAGTCCTAGGTACTTTTTTCTGAGAAATAGCAAATTGGTGTGAGTCTTTGCCCCTCACCTCCAGAGTGCCGAGAGATCAAGAATGGGTATTTTGCTATCTGAAGCATAATTGGGCAGTTATATTCTTTACTTTTATGAATACATTGGGCCACATGTACCCAGTGCATCCCTCTATGGAAAAAATGTTCTGTCCATCTGGTCCACTGAGTTGATAAGGCTCTACCAGAAACGTTTATAATTATTTTATTTACTGATAAAGAATTATGGAGCCGTCACATAATATATTGAACCATAAGAAGGGGGAAAACGGGTCCATGCTTTGTAAAAAGCAGAACCTCGAGAAATCCCAAAAGTAAGATAATATAAATGTATGCTGAAGAACAACCTTATTCGGTTTGCTTTCATATCCCTTCCAAATTTTACCCATGCCGCACCAAGCAGTACTGAAAAAGTTATTGTATTAAGTGTACTAGGACTTTTCTATTCAGAAAATACTTTTATCATCTATAATGTGCAGCCTCAGTTCCCTGCAGAGCATTCAAACCATGTAATCGATCCTCAATATGCGTTCTTTTCTAAGCATTTAAAATCATAGGACTAATTGGCCACTTCATTTTCCATCAAAGTCTAAAACAATCCAGCATGATATCATGTTGTAGTGCTTCAGGCTTTGAAGGGAGATGAAGTGGCCAGTCAAGGCTATGATTTTAAATGCATAGAAAAGGATGCATATTGAGGACCGATGATTACTTGTTTCAAATGTTCTGCAGAGAACTGAGGCTGCACATTATGAATGATAAAAGTACTTTCTGAAAAGAATATCCTAGCATGCTTTATATAATACTCTTTTTTTTCAGTGACAATTTGTGATATGGTCATGTTAGAAGCATTAACATAGAGAATGCTTATTCATTGCTGAGAGTAAGGGGCGTGTTTACTAAAGGATTTAACGCATGTAAAGGAAGTTAAGTGCCCAGAAGCCTTTGATTTCTATGGGTGCAGTGATACTTGACACGTGTTGACTTCATTAGCACATGTTAACCTTTAGTAAACATGCCCCTAAGATTAGCTGACTTCTTTTGTGCCTCCTTGTAATAATCTGCAAAAGAACTCTGTATTTTCGGCATTTTACAAAATAAGGCTTTGTATTTTTTACATTTAAAGTAGACAAAACACATGTATTATTTTAAAATACTATGTTTATTAAAAACTTGTTATGCAACCATACACCTGATCAGGTACCTTAGCAATTTACAATAAAACATCTTTCTCATTTTGGCAATATTAACATTTTGTGACCACACGACTCCCTTAGGTCAAATTTCCAGAGGGTTAAAGATCCAATATTATAGTAAATGCCCTCTAAAGATATTGAAAAAATTGGCTAAATGGAAATCAGACTATACTCCCTTCTCTTTTTTCTTTTTTTCTTTTTTTATTGATAATTTTAATTTTTTCTATGTATATATATATATATATATATATATATATATACGTATATAAAAGATGAGTGCAGGTCTCAGACTAACACTGGCCAGTGTTAGTCTGGAGTGGAGGAGTGGCCTAGTGGTTGGGGCAAGGTACTTCTGGCCGGAAGGTCGGGGGTTCAAATCCCACTAGAGGACAGCAACCTTGGGCCGGAAGGACTGGGGTTTCTAGTCCCACAGGTGCTCCTTGTGGTCTTGGGCAAGCCACTTAACCCTCCATAACTATTTTTACAGGGAACATAGGCTATCTCCAAGTTATAATGCCCTGTTCAATGTAATTTCAGTTTGTTCAATGTAAACCGCACTGATGCAGAATAGCGCGGTATATAAGAGAATGTAAATAAATAAATAAACTGTAGGGAAAATATTGGCCTGTTACTTACTGTATGCATTAGACCCAGACAATTTATGTTCTCACAGAACATAATATGCCCACAGGGTTGACAGAACTTTAGACTGACTATAGCGTTTCATTTGAAAGCTGAAAATGTTTTCAGACAACTTAGGGAGGAGTCATTTGAGAACATTTTTTAAAGCCTTGGTTGAAAATTGCACTCCTTTGCCTGGCTAGATGTTCATACAGGCTTCAGTCATGCTTGTACTTCTAGCTGGGGTAGAAAAAGGTGTTGGGGGCATTGCAAAATGGTGGACTGAGGAGGCTCTATGCACAAAGGTTCCTTCAGACTTTGGTCCTTCTTGCTGGATGTTCCTAAGTTTTATTTAACTTTCAATGGGCGGCAAGAAGACAAAGGGGAAGCAGAGAGCTACCCCTGCAATATGGAGTGCTTCTGTCACAGCCAGCCCGATGGATTCCTTCCTGTTTCATAATGTACTGTCTTTGAGGTCTGGAGTGTTGCTAGTGAGGAATTCGTAGGAAGAATTTTGTCTTGGTCACTACTTGAAAGTAGTGTTTTGCTAAGCCTGGACCATAGGGTGACTCCTAAATGGTTGATAATACAACAGCATTGTGCCAGCGGTAGAGGGTGTTGGACTGGAGCAACTCCCCTCAAGATACCATAGTGTTTGGGGTTGTTAGTGGAATAGCATATTTTAAGTGCAGCAGAGCAAACATTTCAGCCTGTGAGTACATTGCAAGAGTCTGAATGCTGTTTCACAGTTAACTAAACCCCTGGTGTTTGCTCTGAATCTATTTGGAATGCCATAGTGGGCCTCAGACAGGTTTTAACTCTGTTAGGACGAAATTACAAGTATCGGAGAACAAAGCATCAGATTTACAAATTAAAATTGCTGATATGTACAATCAGGTATATGCCTCTGAATTTAAGGTAGATGAATTTAGATGATAGAGGGGTAAAAGGGGCACTAAGAGGGGACAAGGCCTTAGCGGAGAAACTGAATGAATTCTTTGCTTCAGTCTTTACTGGGGAAGATGTAGGGATGTTACCCATGACTGAAGTGGTATTTAAAGGTGATACTGAGGAAGAATTGAAAGAAAAATATCGATACACCGGGAAGATGTATTACAACTATTGGATAAACTGAAGAGTAGAAAATCACCTGGACCGGATGGTATACATCCAAGGGTGTTGAAAGAACTAAAATATGAGATTGCTGACCTGCTATTAGTAATCTGTGAACTATCATTAAAATCATCTGTAATACCTGAAGATTGGAGGATGACCAATGTAACGTCAATTTTTAAAAAGGGTTCCGGGGTGATCCAGGAAACTATAGACTGGTGAGCCTGACGTCCGTATCGGGGAAAAATGGTAGAAACCATCATAAAGAACAAAACTACTGAACATGTAGATAGTAATGACTTAATGGAAGACAGCCAACATGGCTTTAGACAAGAAAGATCTTGTCTTACTAATCTGTTATGTTTTTTTGAAGGTGTGAATAAACAGGTAGACAAAGGTGAGTCGGTTGATATAGTGTATCTGGACTTTCAGAAAGCCTTTGACAAGGTCCCTCATCAGAGACTCTTGGGAAATTAAAAAGTCATGGGATAGGAGGCAGTGTACTATTGTGGATCAGGAACTGGTTAAAAGATAGAAAGCAGAGGGTAGAACTAAATGGCCAATTTTCTCAATGGAGAAAGGTGAATAGTGGTGTACCTCAGGGATCTGCGCTGGATCTGCTGCTTTTTAACATATTCATAAATGACCTGGAAAAGGGAATAACTAGTGAGGTTATCAGATTTGCAGGTGACACAAAGCTATTTAAAGTTGTGAAACCCAAGAGGATTGTGGAAAATTGCAAGAGGGTCTTGATAAATTGGAAGACTGGGCATCCAAATGGCAGATGAAATTTAATATGGACAAGTGCAAAGTTATGCATCTAGGAAAGAACAACCCAAACTATGGTTACACGATGCAAGGTTCCACATTAGGAACCACCACCCAGGAAAAAGATTTAGGTATCATTGTGGATAACATGTTAAAACCCTCGGCCCAGTGTGCAGCGGCGGCCAAGAGAGCAAATAGAATGCTAGGTATCATGAGGAAAGGAATGGAAAATAAAACAAAAGATATTATAATGCCTCTATATCGTTCCATGGTGAGACCGCACCTTGAATATTGTGTGCAATTCTGGTCGCCGTATCTTAAAAAAGGATATAGAGTTATTAGAAAAGGTTCAGAGAAGAGCCACCAAAATGGTAAAGGGGATGGAAGGATACTCCTATGAAGACAGGCTAAAAAGGTTAGGGCTCTTCAACCTGGAAAAGAGACGGCTGAAGGGACATATGATAGATGTCTATAAATTAATGAATGGAATGGAACGGGTAAATGTATATTGATTGTTTGTTATCAGAATATAGAAAGACTAGGGGACATGCAATGAAGCTACAGAGTAACCTGTTTAAGACTAATAAGAGAAAATAGTTTTTCACTCAACATGTAATCAAACTCTGGAATTTGTTACCGGAGGATGTAGTAAAAGCTGTTTGTGTAGCTGGATTTAAAAAAAGGTTTGGACAAGTTCCTGGAGGAAAGGTCCATAAACCATTATTAAAAGGGACCCAGGATATCGCTACTTGACCCAGTACAAGCATTGAGGAACCTGTGTCTTTTGGGGAAACTGCTAGGTACGTATGACCTAGATTGGCCACTGTTGGAAACAGGATACTGGGCTTGACGAACCTTGGTCTGACCCAGTATGGCATATCTTATGTTCTTATGTTAAGATAGATAGCATGGCAACCTACAGTCATATTTAGTTAGATTTTTAGCTGCAGCAGCATAAGATTGAGAATGTAGAGAATGTTATAAGAAAGGGAAACGATATGTTTAAACAATACCCTATGGAACTTCTGAAGGTGCCAGCACAGTCCATTCCAGCAGTTTCTAAGACTTATCTTCCCCCATTTAAGAAAGTTGATCCTGATGGAGATATGGGTACTTCCACTGATTTGGACAGTTTAAATCTGACTACTGTTTTGCAAACAAAGGAAGAAAACTTAGCAGTTCCTGCAACTCTGTTGGTTATTTTGACTTTAGAACCTGACAGAAACTGGCTCTTGAAAAGTTGACCTCCATATTGAGAGATTAAGTCCTTGGGCCTACTAATTCATCTTTCCAGATGTTTCTAAAGTGATTGAGGAAAAGGAAGGCGGCTCTTTTAATGACATTCCAAGTTCTTCAACTTGAGGGACTATTTTTTTCTTAAAATATCCATGTAAATGTCTGGTGAAATATAAATTTGCTTTCCTATATTTTTAGTGATAAATGTATCCAGGCAGATAGCTCTGTTAATGGCCCATTGTTAGGCCAGATATGTCCCTTATATATAGGAATTAGCCTCTGCTGTCTACCTTTATTCCCATAATTTTTCTTTTATGTGGGGTTTTGTTTTTGGATTGGAAAACTGTCCCTCCCCGTCCCTACACTTTTATTTGTGAATTGATACGGGATTTTGGGTTCAGATGTATTACGTGATTGCATTGTTTTCCTAATCTTATGTCCCTATAATCTTCTGAAGGTGTTTCCTTGATGTTTGTATTAGAAATTATTTTTAAAAAGTGAAAAAAGAGATGTTACTTTGAGTGGAAAATAACTCATAAATATTCAAAATTGCTGTGCATGCTCACTGTTTCACCTCTGCTTGACTGCCTACATGCAAACAGTCTAGTTTTACTGAATGTGCTACTGTGTTGACTTGCGTTAAATGTGTTAGTGTGTGCTATTAATAAATAGGCTTGACTGCATAAAATGAGATTTCTAGTAAATAACACGTTAGTGTTTGTTAGCATGCAATAAAACAGTAGTGCCTTTTAATTAAACTAGCCCACAGAGGCCTACTTACTAACCTACCGGAAGGGTTTGCTTGTTAACATGCGTCAACTACTATTTTTAAAGTGCGCTAGCAGAAAAATCTCTTGGTAATTGTAATTTGGCAAAGGGGGCATTCATGATGTAGGGAGAAAAATATTACCACGTGGCTGATAACATGGAACAATAGCTTTTTAAAGTAGATTTTTAACTGCTATGCTGGTAGGAAGATATAATACCAACGTGTTTGGACTAGACTTGAGGGACTCAAGGAAAGAAAATTAGCAGGTAAGGCCTAATTTTACCTTGCCCTCCCTGTTCCTTGCCTGCCTTTCCCACCCATTGCCCACATCAGCATAAAATTCTGCTTTTGGGTGGGAGCAGTAATTTACTAATGGTTAGTATGTGCTAATGATGTTGTGCAATATCTGATGCAGGGTCTATTTTATGGTCCTTCGACAGTAACTGTTAGCATGTGCTAACCATGAATTGACCTCCCTAGGTGTTTAACCTGGAAACTAGGGTGCATTAATGGTAGCTGTTGTAAACTCTCATTAATTGCTGCATTAAACTGCTAATGTAACTTATTAACTGGGCTCCATACTTTGTACTTGAAAAGTATGAAAATGAAATATTGCCTATGATGCTCATGGGCTAAAATTGCCTTTGTACATTGCAAATGTTTTTGTGACAGCTTTCATTGGTGGAGAAGACCAAGGAACAACAAGTGAGCAAGGTCCTCAGCCTAGCTCTCAACTGAACAGGAGCATCCCTAGTCAGGGTAAGGTTGGGTGGGGTCTTCCATCTGAAGCAGCCATCTTACTTTCAGGTTGAGCCCTCTGGTCACTGGGCAGCTCAGTCTTGGCTCTGGGATGGACCCTTGGTCTGACCCAGTATGACGCATCTTATGTTCTTAAGCCAGAAGCCAAGAAAACCCAGAGAGGATGGAGAACACAGGTATGCAGGGACTCGCCGTGAAGACTCTGGAAGGAAATGAGGTTCCTAAGCGTCCCTCCAGTCCAGTCCCTTTCCTCTGGGTTGTGCTCCCCTTCCAGCAGCTTGGAGAATGAGTACGTCATCCTTTTGATGACACTGAAGTATATATACCACTGGCACCACCCACCAGCTCCAGTATACTCAGTCTCCAAGCAGCTGGGGAGTAGTAAGCCAGGAGATTAGGCTTACTGGAGAGTCATTTAGGAAGACAGGATTCTTTCTGTTACTACTTTAATTTCTTTAATTCCTTTAATTTATTTAATTTATGTAATTATTTTATCTTATTTATCAGAATATTGCAGACTGCTCTGGCAGAGAGGTCTTAGAGCTGGCTTTATATACATTTGCTGGGCAGGAACAAGAGAGCCCGTGAAAGAATGTAGCACTAATAGAATGTAGCCAATTGGAGCCTACTGACACCTGCTGGCTGGAAGTTGAAGGTTCATCTGTGTAAGATTCTTCTAGGAGGAAAGCCACCTGCAAACTGGCTGTGGAACCTCAAGTTCAGAACTATAACTACACATGAGATGGTTGCCCAGCATTTTACAAACATAAGGGGAGGAAAGCACACCAAAGAGTGGTATAGTTTCATTAGCCAAGGAAGAGGAACTTCAGAGAACATTTCTGTGCATTCCAGGGTTCAGTTTCTCAAATAGCACACTTAATTGTGAACTGAAGCTAATAAATACTTGTTTGCTTAGGAATTTAAGAACTCTATAATCATTGTCCATGATGCTTATAGTTTCCTTATGAGACTGTCAATTCAATACCACTATATGCTTCAGTCACAAAATTGTACTATCACAAGGGTATTGTTTACTGTACTGTCAATTGCCATTCTGTGTACCCTAATCCTCTGGCTGTATTTTGGGGAGGGGGGGGGGGGGGTCTGCAGCCCAACAATTCACTGTTAGTTCTCTCTTGTACTAATTGATGTTTGTGATAGGTCATTAACTTCCAGCCCTGGTCTGGTGCCACCTGAATATTATATGCTCTAACCATGGAATCATTAAGGTCTGGGTTAGCCAATTATCTCAAGCTGAATTTTTTCCCTGTATAATAGCCAGTAAAGACTGGCTCCAGTTAACTTGCACAAAACATCATTATCCCAAAACAGACCATAATTTCATGTGTTCATCAAAACCCCATTAGGCAAGAGTGCCTTCAAGTTATGGTTTCAGTATGCTTTCCAGTAGCCTCCCCCCCCCCCCCCCCAATGATTACTATATTGTGAACTGCCAGCTGGTGGCCCACAAGAGCGCACACAAAAATCCCCTGAGCCGTCATTTTGAAACGCCTGTATAAACAGTATCTGTAAGGCTATTGTTTCTCAGCCTTTTCCAGCCCAAGTTACATTAATAACGTATTGTGTAGCACGCCATCCTCTGTGGAAGAAGCAGCAGAATCAGATAGCCAAAGGTTGGGAATAAGATGGAGGCTGGAGGGACTCAAAGAGAGGCTCAGGAGGTGTTGTGTGCGTGTGTGTGCACAAATACATCAGGGCATAGCTATCTGTGCCCTACATGCTGCCTGTTAATTTCCACACTCCAGAGTTAATGCCGTACCTTGATAGGAAAAAGGCCTGTGAGACAGAAAAGAGCTCCTGCAAGTTTAAAAGTCACTGCTGGTGTCTCCGTTTGTTCCAATGTGCTGAGAGCAGCGCCAAAATGTTGATCTGAATTTGAGCATCAGTCTGTGGTGACTTCTCTGTGGCAGAACTGATCAAGTCTAAAGACACATAATGTACCATGTCGCACTAGGAGACACTGGGTTAGGCAGACCAGCTTGGCCCTACAAAACATTTTCTGATGATAGACTAAACTTGTTGCATGGAAGTCATAAAGATCAATGTTCTTAGTCTGCAGCAGTGACTTATAGAGGTAACCACATGGCTCAATCCCTCAGTTGTCAGTGTATATTACAGAGTTGGTTTCTTGAATGGAAAATAGTGAAACAAACATAATTTGGGAAAAGATTTATATTCTATGAAAGAAGTTAGTTGATCCATAAAAGAAACAATCGTATGTCGTGACTCGAGTTAGCAGTTGATGTATGAGGTGCTATCAAAAAGTTCCTGAACTCGTGCCACTGCTCGGGGATGGAACACAGTATAGTAGCGAGAGTCAGTGTGCTAAGCGGCATGGTGCTGAGTGGACGTGGGACCACTCTGCGCTTCTTTGTTTACCACGTGTTTGATGACTTTTTCAGCAACAAAGTTGAATAACAAACTCGAGCAACATGCATGCCAAGAGCTCAAGGACATTGTGAATGCTGACAATGACTTTTTGAAACATGTCATTACTGGGGATGAAAGTTGGGTTTGTGTACGACCCAGAAACCAGTCCTCACAATGGAAAAGTCCATCGTCGCCACGCCCCAAGAAAGCGCAGCAAGTGAGGAGCAATGTGAAGTCGATGTTGATTGTTTTTGTCGACCACAAAGAAATTCTTCTGCAGGAATTTGTTCTTCCAGGACAAACGGTCAATGCAAATTACTACATTGGAGTGCTGTAGCATCTGCTGGACCATGTGAGGCACAAGCATCCTGAGTTGTGGGCCACTGGAAACTCAGTGATCCACAATGACAACGCCCCAGCGCACATGTCCATCAAAGTGCAGCAGTTTTTGGCCCGAAACAGCAGGGTTGCCGTCTCTCACCCTCCCTGTTCTCCTGATTTGGCCATCTATAACTTTTGCCTCTTCCCTGGAATGAAAATGAAGCTCAACAAGTGCAGATTTGACACCACTACGAAGACTTGGGAAGAGACGAGGACTGTGCTGAAGTAAGAGGACTTTCAGAAGGCATTTCAACAATGGCAAGACCACTGGGACCATAGTATCAACTCCCAAGGGAACTACTTTGAGGGGGGTGGTGGCCGCTAAAATCTCAGGTTAGTGTACCATTTTTTTATGGGGTCAGTTTGGGATCTTTTTGATATTATCTCGTATCTTAACTTAGCCTGTGTCAGGCCCTGCCTGGGATTAGATATTTTTGTATTCATATTTATAGGCATTTTCTTTAAAAACAAAATAGACACACAAACCTACAGTTCTTTTGTCCAAAATCAGACATAAATGCCAGTGATCAAGAGATGCTTTGAAAAGGAGAGGGACTGGTTTTATAATTGATACAAAACATTTGTATAAATACAGCTTTTTATCTAAAATCATTTTTCTCCTTTTGCTAGATTATGTGCACCATTTTAAAAACGCATGTAGGGCTATTTTTTTTTTGTCTGTCCATGATCTGTTTGTTGCCGCAGGAAACATGGAGCAGGACTTATTTCTTTGGTGCAGCGAATGATGGGGAAATGACACAGAGATTCACAAAATGGTAGATGTTTTGGCTGCTTATACCACAAAAGAAAGTCTACACTATTATGGCATGTTTGTGCTATTTTTTTCTGCACAGTTCGAGAGAAATTTCATAAGAAGTTGCTTAGTTTAGGAGGGTAAGTAGGTGACTGTTTAAGCTTATTTTATTAAGACACATAAAGGGGACTAAATATGCAACTGTAAAACGTGGTCGGCAAGGTCTCAGCAACCACGGGCGAAGGCAAATGCGATCGAGACACAAGTCAAGATCTTACTGCCAAACATAAGCCCATTAACATCAAGATGGTGGCAATTGGTCCTTGATGTTAATGGGCTTATGTTTGGCAATAAGATCTTGACTTGTGTCTCGATCGCATTTGCCTTCGCCCGTGCTTGCTGAGACCTTGCCGACCACGTTTTACAGTTGCATATTTTTGTGAACAGAATATAAACAATCATGTTGTTATAATTAAGAAACAAGTTGTGTTTCAGTGGAGTGAGTCTTTTTGATTGATTCAAGTGCAATCTGGGACATCTAAGCCAGAACGTCTGGAAAAAAAAGAAGCAGGCAGTCCAGGTGCAGACATGATTTCACAAACGTAGACATGCCCAATATGGACATCTGTAGGAGCCTCTACATAGACATCTCTGGAATAGTTTTTTTTTTTTTTTATACCGCGCTCTTTAGAATCAGTGCGGTTTACATGTATACTAACGGGTACTTTTTATTCCCTTGTCCCCAAAGGGCTCACAATCTAAGTGTACCTGAGGCAATGAAGGGTTAAGTGGCTTGCCCAAGGCCACAAGGAATGGCCATGGGACTAGAGACCCCAGTCCCTCCGGCCTGAGGTTGCTTGTCCCCATGTGGGAATTGAACCCCTGGCCTTCCGGCCTGAGGTAACCTGTCCCAACCACTGAGCCACTCCTCCCTCCTGAATAGTATTTCAGAACCTGGACATCTAGGAATAGCCTAATGATTAGAGTAGTGGGCTAGGAATAGGGTTCAAATCCCACTGTTGCTGTCATTGAAATTGTACTGAGTACTGGGGATGATGGAATGCTTTCACCTTTACACCCTCTGTGTATTTTTCAGCCAAAACGAGCACTTTTCAGATGCCTATTCCTGCCTGGAGCAGGTCTAAATTTAGACTTGACGTGGGATGTTTTGGATGTTTCTGAGATTAGAGGGTTCTTGGGAATGCTCCAGTCACATCTCCACCTTGCCCCTGTTAGAACATAAGATATGCCATACTGGGTAAGACCAAGGTCCATCAAGCCCAGTATTCTGTTTAAAATAGTGGCCAATCCAGGTCACAAGTACCTAGCAATTTCCCCAAAAGACATAGGTTCCACAATGCTTGTATTGGGGCAAGCAGTGGATATTCTGTGTCCACCTTAATAATGGTTTATGGACCTTTCCTCCAGGAACTTGTCCAAACCTTTTTTAAACCCAGCTACAAAAACAGTTTTTACTACATCCTCTGGTAACGAATTCACAGTATGATTACACGCTGAGTGAAATAATATTTTCTCTTATTAGTCTTAAACAGGTTACACTGTAGCTTCATTGCAAGTCCCCTGGTCTTTCTACTTTTTGATGGTGTAAACAATCGATCTACGTTTACCCATTCCACTCTATTCATTAATTTATAGATTTCTATTATATCTCCCCTCCAGGGGCGTCTCAAGGCAATCTGCTGCTTGAGGCAAAGGATGAGATGGTCAGGAACTGAACCAAACCAAAAATCTAATTAGATAATATGGAGGAAATGCAAGATTTTTGTACAGCAAGGAACTAAAAGAATGAGCGAGAACCACAGCACGCTTTATAAAACTAAATTATAACTCATTTTTATTTTGTTATAAACTGCATTATGGTTCTTGCTTTTTCTTTTTGAACATATATTTTGCATCCACAGAACCCCTTCCCTCAACAGTGGGTGCAGAGCAGAACTAGAACATTCACCCACTGAACTCAATATCTTAAAAAAAAAAAAAAAAAATCTGATGCTGGTCATCTCACTAACAAATATTCTCGAATACCAGGAATAATGGAAACTAATATAAAACCCTACAAAAGTCACCAAAGATCTACAAGGCCAAATCTACCATACCATTACCAGCATAAACTTCCAAAACTCATACAAAAAAAGCAGCACTATAAATACTGCAGCAGGCCCTAGAACAGCGATGGCGAACCTATGGCACGCGTGCCAGCTGTGGCACGCGAAGGCCTTGCAGCTGGCACGCGGGAAGGTTGCACATTAAAAAAAAAAAAAAAAAGCTGCCCGCTGCCGCCGCGGCGGCATGGAGTGTCCCGCGGGGCTCCCTCTGCCCGGCGGGACTCTCCCGGCGCTGCTCAGCCCCTCTCTGCCGGCTTGCAGAGACGCGAAGGGAGAGTCTCCCTCGGGTCTCTGTTAAGCCCGCAGGGGCTGATGGGAAATTTCCCATCTGCCCCTGCGGGCTTAAGAGAGACGCGAGGGAGACTCTCTCTCCCTTCGCGTCTCTGCAAGCCGGCAGAGAGGGGCTGAGCAGCGCCGGGAGAGTCCCGCCGGGCAGAGGGAGCCCCGCGGGACACTCCATGCCGCCGCGGCGGCAGCGGGCAGCTTTTTTTTTTTTTTATTGCCATGAGCCGAGGGAGGGGGGTTAAGACTGGCAATGGGCTAGGGAGGGAGAGAGGGGGGTTAAGACTGGCAATGGGCTAGGGAGGGAGGGAGGGAGGGGGGTTAAGACTGGCAATGGGCTAGGGAGGGAGGGAGGGAGGTTAAGACTGGCAATGGGCTAGGGAGGGAGGGGGGTTGAGACTGGCAATGGGCTAGGGAGGGAGGGAGGGGGTTGAGACTGGCAATGGGCTAGGGAGGGAGGGAGGGGGTTGAGACTGGCAATGGGCTAGGGAGGGAGGGAGGTTAAGACTGGCAATGGGCTAGGGAGGGGGGGAGGGGGGTTGAGACTGGCAATGGGCTAGGGAGGGAGGGGGGGTTGAGACTGGCAATGGGCTAGGGAGGGAGGGATGGAGGGGGGTTGAGACTGGCAATGGGCTAGGGAGGGGGGGTTAAGACTGGCAGTCGGCTGGGTAGGGGGGTTAAGACGCAGTGTGCTATGGGGGGGAGTTAAGACTAGCAATGGGCTGTGGGCTGATGAGGGCTGGCAATGGGCTATGAGCTGATGAGGGCTGTCTGGAAATGGGGTGATGGGGGGGTTAGGACTGGTAATGGGCTATGGGGGGGGTTAATACTGGTAGTGGGCTGATGGGGGGGTTAGGACTGGTAATGTGCTATGGGGGGGTTAAGACTGGTAGTGGGCTGATGGGGGTGTAGGACTGATAATGGGTTATGGGGGGGCTAGGACAGTAAATGTGCTGATGGGGAGGTGTTAGGACTTGAGGTGTGCTGATGTGGTTAGGACTGGTAATGGGCTGTGGGCTGATGGGGGGGTTTAGGACTGGCAATGGGCTATGGGGGGCTGACTGGAAATGGGCTGATGGGGGGTTAGGACTGGTAATGGGTTATAGGAGGGGGGGGCTTAAACTGAAACTGGGGTGCTGGGGGTTAGGACTGGAAGTTGATTGACGGGGGGCTAGGACTGGTAATGGGTTGGGGTGGTGCTAGGACTGGAAATGGGCTGAGTGGAAGGGGAGGCTTGAACTGCAAATAGCTGATGGGGAGGGGGCTTGGAATGGAAATGGGCTGTGAGGGAAGGGAGCTAGGACTGAAAATGGGCTGATGGAACAGCTAGGATAGGACTGGAAATGGGCTGTTGGGGGGAGCTAAGATTGGAAATGGGCTGTGGTGGGGGCTTGAATTGAAATGGACTCATGGAGGGGCTAGAACTGGAAGTAGGCTCATGGGGGGGCTGGGACGGGAATTGGGCTGAGTGGAGGGTAGCTATGATTTGACAGGTGCTGATGGTGGGGCTAGGAAATGAGTAGAAATGGGCTGATGTGGGTGCTAGGATTGAAAATGAGCTGATGAAGGGACTTGGACTGGAAATGGGCTGATGCAGGGACTAGAAGGGAATGGATGCTGGGTGAGACTGGAACTAGAAGGGAGCTGATGTTGGGGGAGGATTAGAATGGGATGGGGCTGGGAGAGTAAAATGGAGAGGGGAAAAATATTTTGTGTAGGAGGGATGAAAAATCTACAATTGGCCAGGTATTGGGAGAGTAATTGGGGATTGAGGATGGAGGGGTAAAATTTGTGTGGATGAAATAGGAATGAGGAAAGAGCAAAAGGAGAAAGATTAGTATGTTAAAGCAGATGTAGAGAGAGAGAGAGAATGGAAAAAAAACTAGAAGAGAGAAGAAAGGACAAATGGACAGCAGACGATGGAGAGTTAGCAGAAAACATGAAGAAACCAGAAGAAGGTGGCTGGACCAATTGCAACTGAAAAAAAAATGCACAAAAGGTAGAAAGATATCTCTTTATTTTGAATTTATTAACTGGAATATGTCAGCTCTGGGAAATGTGCATCATTAACATCTGCGCTTTGTTTGGTACAAGAG
Organism: Ichthyophis bannanicus; assembly: GCA_033557465.1. Taxonomy (NCBI): domain Eukaryota; kingdom Metazoa; phylum Chordata; class Amphibia; order Gymnophiona; family Ichthyophiidae; genus Ichthyophis; species Ichthyophis bannanicus. The sequence goes on along the minus strand of CM066036.1, from coordinate 691,103,556 downwards.
GAAATTCCTATTTGACGTTGCCACTTGTTCTCTTTCCCCAGTATTCTCTGAAATGTATTGGTTTAATATTTGCAGTGTTGCCTTTTGATAGGTAGGGTATGGTGCTTTGTGAGTCCTGGTAATGCTGTCAGGATACGGCGGGTTTGCTATGGGTTCTAAATGGGCAGCATTTGTAGTAGTTCCTAATGTGCCTGGCGGTTGGCACTGGATTATAGTAATGTAGAAATCTTTTAGTCTTTCTTTATCCATACACTCATTAAGAGACATGTTTACTAAAAGTTAGTGTATGGTAACATTATGCAAATATTTATGCAAATAAGACCACTTATGCAAATGACGTGCTGGCACTTTGAGGAAATTCTTTGGTTTTGTGCGGCAGTTTGGGCACTCGGGCTCAAAAAGGTTAGCCATCACTGCCCTAGAACATCTGACACCTATTTGAAAAGCTGAACAAGGCAAATTGCTACAGTACAGATCCCTGCGTACAGATTTCATGTTAACAGAACACACAGCCTTGGTCACACACTAGGAACACAGACTCTCACCAAGTACAGAATAAGTGATCACAACCTAAAGTAAAAATAAAATATTTAGAGAGAAATTAAACTGAAACCCCATGAAGCCAGACTCTGCATGCAGTGCAATACCAGATAAGAGATGCAGTATCCCATACTATGTAAACTATAAAAATAGCACAAAGTCCAGTCACTAAATTGAAAATAATTTTTTTTTCTACCTTTGTTATCTGACCATTTTATTCTCTGGTCATGCTGGTCCTGATCTGAGGCTTCTGCTTTCCTGTCTTCTCTTAGCATTCTGCTATTTTTTGTCTTTTCTTTTTGTTTTCTTCACTTCCTTCCATCAACCTATTTCCAGTCCCAATGACCCTCCACACGTGTCAGCTTCCTTTCAGTCCCATGCACCTTTCCTGCCAGCCTCCTCCCTATTACCCAGCCACCTACCACTCCCATCCCCAAATGTCAGCTCCCTCCAGTCCCACCCCCAGATGTCAGCTCCCTTCCTTCCCCCTTTTTCCCCCATGTCAGTTCCCCAGCCATCTCCTTCCACTCTCCGTTTCCTTCCAGCCATCTCCTTCCCCCCATGTCAGTTCCCTTCCAGCCATCTCCTTCCCCTCTCTGTTCCCTTCCAGCCATCCCTTTCTTCCCCTGTCAGCTCCCTTCCAACCCTCTTTTCCCCGTGTTAGCTTTCTTCCATACCAGTCTTTGCCCCTCTTGGCTCCCTTCCAGTCCTTCTCTTCCCCCTCTCAGTTTTCTTCCAGACTACTCTTTGCCCCTATCAGTTCCCTTCCAGTCCTCTTTCCCCTGTCAACTTTCTTCCAGCCCACTGTGCCCCTCTCGGTTCTCTTCCAGTCCTCTCTTCCCCCTGTCAGCTTTCTTCCAGCCCCCGTCAGCTCCCTCGCCTTCCCCCCTCCATGTGTAGCTCATTCCTGTTCTCTCATTCCGCCCCCCCTCCCATGTAGCTCGTTCCTTTTCTCTCATTCCCCCGCCCCTATGTAGTTTGTTCCTCTTCTCTCTTCCCCCCTCCCCCCTGCATAGCTCGTTCTGCTCTGCCGGCTGTTTCTCCATAGTTCTGCTCCTTCCCTTTCAGTTGCCTGCAGTAGCTTTTGAAATGAGAGGAAACCGGTGCGGAGCCTCCCAGCAGTATGGAACCTCTGCTGTTGCTGTGTCCCACTCTAGCATCCACATCCTTTTGGGAGCGGGACACAGCAGCAGCAGAGGTTCCATACTGCCAGGAGGCTCTGCACTGGTTTCTTCTTATTTCAAAAGCTATCACAGCTGCAGCAGTTTATCCGCATTTCTTTTTGTTTGTTTTTTTTAAACTGAAGGCAGAGTGAGGCGGCTCTTTTGGGGGCATTTCTGCCACCCCCAAAGGTTTGCTGCCTGAGGCCACTGCCTCACTCTGCCTAATTATAGAACCGCCTCTGCTCCCCTCAGTCGTCTCTTTTCCAGGTTGAAGAGCCCTAAACTTTTAAGCCTCTCCTCATAGGGGTATCTTTCCATCCCTTTTACCATTTTGATTGCTCTTCTCTGTACCTTTTCTAATTCTGCTATATCTTTTTAAGATACGGTGACCAGAATTGCACACAATATTCAAGGTACCATGGAATGAAATAGAGGCATTATGATATCCTTTGTTTTATTCTCCATTCCTTTCCTTATGATTCCTATTTGCCTTCTTGTCTGCCGCTGTACACTGGGTGGAGGGTTTCAACATGATGTCCACAATGACGCCTAAATCCTTTTTTCTGTGGTGATTCCTAATGTGGAATTTTGTATCATGTAACTGTAGTTTGGGTTGTTCTTTCCTAGGTGCCATTTGAATGTCCAGTCTTCCAATTTTTCAAGATCCTCTTGCAATTTTTTACAAACCTGTTGGGTTTTAACAATTTTGAATAGTTTTGTGTCATCTGCAGATTTGATTACCTCACTCATTATTCTCATTTCCAGGTCATTTATGAATATGTTAAAAAGTAGTGGACCCAGCACAGATCCCTGGGGTACTCCACTATTCACCTTTCTCCATTGGGAAAATTGGCCATTTAGACCTACCCTCTGCTTTATATCTTTTAACTAGTTCCTGATCCACAATAGACCACTGCCTCCTATCCTATGACTTTTTAATTTCAACAAGAGTCTCTCATGAGGGACCTTGTCAAAGGCTTTCTGAAAATCCAGATGCACAATATCAACCAGCTCACCTTTGTCTACCTGTTTATTCTGTTTAGACAAGACCTTCCTTGACTAAAGCCACGTTGACTTTCTCCCATTAAACCATGACTATTGTAATGAGGAAGATCCATTCTCTGCCTTAAAAACACAGGATTCTGTGAATTTTAGCTTGGAAGCTGACAGGCAGGCAAGCAAAATGAGCAGTAGTTGTCAGGGGCAACATAAACAAACCCAGCCATGAGGTTTGCAAACACGCCCAGCTGACAAACAATCCCCAGTTCCTAATAGCTTGCACCTGAATAGAGGAAGGGCTAATAGCTACTATAAGAGTCACGCAGGAGTTACAGATTCAGATTCAGATCCAGAACCAGAACTGGGACGAGAACAGGAACAGGAACTAGGAGAAGTTCAGGAACCAGGAAGAGTTCAATCCACAAGATACCCAGAACACCTCAGGAGAAAGCAGTTAGGAGCCGTGGAGTCAGAGAACAGCTGTGAGTGTTCATCTGATGTGACGCAGTTTGAAACTCAGAGGCAACGTTCCACCCAGAATGAATGGAAGCCTGAGAAAGTGAAAACAGTATGTATATGAACGCTATAAACCTGAGAGTGATTCTGAAATAGAGTTAAGAAAGTTTGCTGGCAGTAGAAATACCTGGAGGGTTAATGCTCAGAAGCCTCGTGGGAGAAATCCAAGGGGAGAGCAGTGCTGTAAAGACAAACCGAGGGATTTACCCAGAGAGCTAGTGAGAGAGCAGTTCCAAGCCCCTGAGAGGGAGAGGTATTCTATTGAAGACACTTGCATATCAGAAGAGGAAGTGTTTGAAACTCCCAAGCCTCAGAGAAAGACACGCAGAGCTAAACCCAGTGCTGATAGGGGAGGAGAATTCTTTTATTCTGTGCCAAAGCCTGAAGGTAGAACCAACAGATATTTTAGAGTTAGAAACTCTTATAAGAAGTTGGATTCTGGAAACCCTGAATGGTGGCTTCCTTCTCTCCCGGACTCAGAGGAATACGGTAACAGCTATTCCAGCCCTAGAGGGAGCCGGTCAGATAGGCTCTGTAACGAGACATTGCAAGGGAACTTACAAACATTCTGTGGCAAGGAAAACACAGGTCCTTCTGAAACCTTGCAGGAACCCATGGTCATTGATTGTCCCAGTGAATGCTCTTTGGATGATCCAATGGACTGTACATTAACAATTTCTGACAGAATAACCTCTTTATGTTAGACAGAAGCTGTGTAGTGCTTAAGGTTAACACTGAAGGTCAAGTGTGCCTGTTTTTCTATAGAGGAACTGTATGCTGAGTATTCCTAAGATTCTCATTTATCATTTAATTAAGAAGCAAGAAGAAGCTTTCCTGTTTTCCTTTATAACATGCCAGAAAGTATGGCTTACTTGTCTTAAGTTTGTGTTGTACCTTTTGAAGAATCCAACCCCGGGAGGGGAAATAAATCCTAATTTACCTTTACCATTCGTGTCTACAACTACTTATTCTTCATAACCACCATCAGACACAGACCTGCTATCCCTAGGCGGCAGCCTGCCCACCTGGTGGTGACACTATCTACATGTTCAGTAATTTTTTTTATAATGGTTTCTACCATTTTACCTGGTACTGACATTAGGCTTACTGATCTGTAGTTTCCTGGATCATCCCTGGAACTCTTTTTAAAATTGGCGTTACATTGGTCATTCGCCAGTCTTCAGGTATTACAGATGATTTTAATGATAGTTCACAGATTACTAATAGTAGGTCTGCAATCTCATATTTCAGTTCTTTCTTGGATGTATACCATCTAGTCCAGGTGATTTGCTACACTTTAGTTTATCAAAACATTGTAATACATCTTCCTGGTTTATCGATATTTCTTTCAATTCTTCTGATGCCTCACTTTTTAAATACCATTTCAGTAATGGGTAACTTCCCTACATCTTCTTGAGTAAAGACTGAAGTAGAGAATTCATTCAGTCTCCACTATGGTCTTTTTCCCTCGTAGTGCCCCTTTTACCCCTCTGGCCTCTAATGGTCCAACTGACTCTCTCACAGGTTTTCTGCTATGAGTGTACTAGAAAAAATGTTTATTATGCGTTTTTTGCCTGCTTTATCAATGCCTTGCATTTAACTTGCCTGTGCTTATGTTTCCAGTTTTCATCATTTGGCTCCTTTTTCCATTTCCTGAAAGATGATTTTTGGCTACAACAGCCTCTCTGACCTCACCTTTAAACCATGCTGGAAGTTTTTTTGGACTTCCTTCCACTTTTCTTGAAGCGTGGCATGCAACTGGTCTTCGAAGATAGATAGTATTTTTAAACAACACGCATGCTTGATGTAAATCTTTAACCATTGCAGCTGTTTCTTTAACTTTTTTCTTAAATAGTTTCCTCTTTTTATCATAGTCTCCCTTTTGAAGTTTAAAAAGGTAGTACTGTGGATTTCCTTGCCATCCTTCCTCCATTTATTAAATCAAACGTGATCATGCTATAATCACTATTGCCAAGTAGCCCCAACACCCTTCTGTCTTGTACCAGTTATTGTGTTTCACTAAGGACTAGGTCTAAAATGGCTTCCCTTCTTGTCAGTTCATATACCAGCTGCTCCAAGAAGCAGACATTTATTTCATCTTGGACATCCTCATGCTGGGGATGTCCATCAACCTGGTTTCTAAAATAGCTCTGGAGATGTCTTTGTGCTTGGATGTCTGTGTGCATTTTCAGACATCCAAAGCACGAATAGGGCTTCCAAAATGACCCCCATAGGTTTCTACATGTCTTTAGAAAATTACCTCTGAAAAGGTGCAGAAATGATGGCTAAAATGAAGCCACGGATTTATGCCTGCTGAGAAGCAGATGTAAATGTTCACGCCTAGAGTATTCACAGAAATCGTGACTCCACCTGTGCTCAACCCAGAATCTGCCCCCAAACAGATCTACACATAAGTGTGCGCATTAATTTAGCATGCATACTTTACCCCTCCCCCATTTGAAGTTTCAAAGTGGCATTGTCTGTGCATGTACTAGCATGTATGCGGAAAAAAGCCTTTATAAAATTAACAAAGACACCGATCATTAACATTTGCAGAACAGTGTAAGTGGCCTGTGTATAGCAAGTTGGTCTGTCTAGTTCGCAGTGGACAGGTATCCAGATCCCATAATCAGGATCATAATTTGGGGATAACTGATCCTTTTGGTGACTGTCTGTCGAGAGACTGATTTACTTTCTCACCATCAGGGATGTCCTGCCACCTCTTTTCTCTTTTCCCATCCATCCCGAACAGACCTGAGTTACACTAACATAGGGGAGCTTACACTGCCACTGCCCGTGCTGTACCTATTCCTTCGATACATGGAAGGCTTCTGTTTTCATTCCTGTATTTTTTTTATAAGCTTTGTAAACTTGCTAGAAAATAACATTCAATAAAAATGAGGTTGTGACATTTTTAGCCTACTACAGTACAACCACATCGTGTGAGCAAGTGGCACTTTTCCATATAGATGAGAACTGTGGCATCATCTGCTTTGAAAGAAGGTCCCCAACATTTCTGATGCTATTAAAATATTTTATGAGACTCTGTTTCTCTGTTTGGCTGGTTTAGTTTTGGTTGCAAGATTCACTTTCCTGTCTGTAAATTCAAGCTCTCTCTTGTGCCCTTTTCAAATGCTAGGTCAAGGCAATTTTTGATCAGTGTTGTTTATGCTTTCAAATAGTACTAAGAACAAGAAACTAACCAATGCTAGATTTAAAACAAATTTTAAAACGCATCGTTTTTAAAATCAATTTACAATTAAGCTGTGAAATTTGTTGCCTGAGAACGAGGTCAATCTTAATAGTATAGCCGAGTATAAAAGGGTATAGACAAGTCTTTGGAGGAGAGGTTCATTAAGTTGATTACCCAGTCAGGCAATGAGATCTTCACCTCTTACTTCTAGGAACGAGCATTAGACAGGGTTCTGCCAATATACCCAAATGATCTGGACTGGGCCAGTGTCTGAGATATGCTAATATTCTTTCTTATGAGCTAAAAGCATAACAGAAATGCAGGTCTGTAATGTGTGCATGTCTGTGTAAGCATATGCATGTCTGTGTGTGTATGAATGTGTGTGTACACATGTATCTGTGGTGCTTCCCTCCATCCCTCCCCTCCACCTTGCACTCTCACTTTGCATACACTCTTCATCCTTCCTGCCTCCTCTCCACCTTGGACTCTATCCTAGCACTCACCCTCCCATCCCTGCCTTCCCCTTTCACTTTAAGATCACTTTTCCATATCCCCCCTCCTCTCTCTCCTTGCACTCTTTCCTTTTACATCACTCCTTCCTACCCTGTGCCTCTCTTTTACTCCAGTTTCCATTACCTGATGCCATTGAGTTCTTGAGGCTCTGAGTCAGGGTTTCATGCTGGATTGTACAGATCCTCTCAGGGATGCTTTTGTAGAATCTTCCTGTGGATCACTGCTCAAGTGGGTTGTGATCAAAGAAACATCAGCGCCTCCTGCAGTTGCAGGCTATTTTACCAGTGCCATCCACAGAGCAAGACCAGAGTCGTTATTTCATCTACTATGTGGTGCCCAAAAAGGGAGGCTCCTTCCAGTCTCTTCTGGACCTGAAAGCGGTTATTGCTACACTGAGTTCCCAATTTCCACATGGAGACCATCAAATCAGTCATTGCATACATTTGGCAAGGGGTGAGTTTATCTCCCTAAATCTTGCCAAGGCATACTTACATATTGCCATCTTGAAACAACACCAGTGGTTTCTCTGCTTCTGAGTCACCACTTCAAGTTCCAGGCTGTGCTCTTTGGTCTAGCCATGGCTCCTCACACCTTCTCAAAGGTCACGGTAGTGGTAGCGGTGTTTTTCTGTGCAAGCAGGGAATCTGGGTTCACCCATACCTCGACAAATGGCTGATTTGGTCGGTCTCTGGAGAAGTTCAAGGATGACACAGCCCTGGTGATTTGCTGTTTGGAAAGGCTGGGCTTGGTGAACAACTATCACAAGAGCAGCCAGCTTCCTTCCTAGGATTTGGAATACCTCAGGGCTTGGTTCAAAATGCTTAATGGTTGAGCTTTCCTCATTATAAGGAGTTCCCGCAAGCTTTAGAGCCAACTCTTGGGGCATTTTGTGCTGTCAGCCTCAGGGACTGGAATTACCTCCAATTCCTCAGATTCATGGCATCAACCTTGGAGCTTGTTCCATGGGCCAGAGCACACATGCATTCTATGCAGAGGTACCTGCTGGCCCTCTGGTCTTCCTGTCCCAGTAATTTGACTATACCCTTTGTTTCCCCTGCAAGATCAAGGAGCAGTTGAAGTGGTGGTTACAATTCTACTATCTGATGGCTAGGATGCCATTGGAAGACCTAGATTGGATGATTGTCATGTTGGATACCAACCTGAAGTGCTGGGGGGTGCTCTGGTCCCCTCAGGAATCTTCCTGGGTGATAAATCACTTGGAGGTGAGGGTGTTCTGCCTTGTTCTGGAGAAGTTTCAACTTCTTCTAATGAGTAAAGTGGTCCAGGTATTCTCAGACAGTGCCACAGCAGTGGTGTACATCAACAAACACAGTGGAAGTCGCAGTGCCAGGCTGGCTCTCAAGGTAACAGGGCTGTGTTGTTGGGTGGAGGAGCCTCTGATTACCCTGTCCATAGCACATATTGCTGGAATCACAATGTGCAGGCCAACTTCCTGAGTTGTAACACTGTGGATCCAAGGGAGTGGATCATAGCCCTCACATGTTCAACCTCATAGTGCAGAAGTGGGGCCTTCCCATCAACTTGGACACCTAGGAGAATGCCAAAGTAGAGAAACCTTTTCGGCCAAAGGAAGGATCTGCGGGCTGCAGGCTTTGATGTCCTACTTCAGGAGTGACTCTGGAAAGGGATGTTGTATGTCTTCCCTCTATGGCCCTTGGTGAGCTGTCTTTGCAGAATTCAGATTCCTCTGGGTTTTGTGATTCTTGTGGCCCTGGACTGGCCTTGTTGGTGAGGTCCTCCCCTCATTGCCTTCAAAGAAGGGCCTCTTGAGGAAGAGACATCTGGTAATGGAGGATCCTGATCCTTGCTCACTTACAGCCTGGTGGTCCAAGAAGGGCTACTCTGGCGCGGTAGTAGACACCTCTTACATCTTTGGCTTTTATATGAGAATCTAGAGGGTATTTGAGAAATAGTTTTCCTCTTGGTCCCTGAAGGCCTCTTCCTCCTCCTCTTCCTCATCTCTTCTTTGTGGTGTCCATCAAGGTTCTGTACTCTTTCCCCCCCCCCCCTCCTTTTCAATATCTTTCTCATCCCCCTTACTCTTTTGATTCAACAACATGGAATCTCTGCCCACTTCTACGCTGATAATATTATATAACTTTACCACACTAGCCCTGTTATTTTATTTATTTATTTATTTAACATCTTTTATATACCGCGCTATTTGTTATCAGCGTGGTTTACATTCAACAAAGGTTGCTCAATTGTATCTGTTCTCTCCCCAATCAACACATGCTTATCTAGTATATCGACCTGGCTTGCTGACAATTTTCTTCATTTGAATCCTAACAAGTCAGCAGGTATTGGTTCATCTTTGGCAATCCCTCTCCCTTTTTGGCCCCCTCACTCTCTGGCTCTCACATCCCATTGGTCAGTTCCCTTAAATACCTCTGCATTACTCTGGATCCCACCTTATCTTTTCATGCTCATCTTTCCTCCATAATCTGCAGTTGTTTCCATCAGATCTGTGCCATTCGTCCTTTCCTTTCTGCACAATCCTTGACTACCTTACTTCTGACCCTAGTTATCTCCAACATTGACTATTGCAACACTTTCTACCTCGGTCTCCCACAATCACAATTGCATTGCATCCAGTCCATTCAAAACACAGCTGTTTGGAGGCATGGGCAAGAATAAAGTTTTAAACATATCACGTCCCTTTTGATTCATTAGCATTGGCTCCCTGTACAGTTTCGCTTGCAATACAAACTACTTACTCTGGTTCACTGTTCCTTGCACTCTGATTCCCCCTGTTACCTTTTAGACATTCTATTACATTCCACACACCATGTCCTCTGCAGTATCCATGCCATTCTCCTTCATCTCCCACCTGCTTCTCATGCTTAGTTGTTCTCCACTCATTCCTTTGCTTTTTATTTCATCACACCCGCATCCTAGAATTCCCTGCCTCTTGCCCTTAGACTCGAACCCTCATACACTAAATTCAAAGTATTCCTTAGACACATTTATTCTGTACTGCTTTAATCTACCTGCTCCCTGAAGCATTCTGTCCACCCTCTCCTTTCCTCCTCCCCCCCCCCCTTTTCAAGTATTCCTTGTATGATTGGTTTTAAACTGTTCTTTAACCATGGAGTTCCGTTCCATCTTTATTTTTATTTTGTCTTTTTATTATGTACACCATCCTGCTGCTTACTTGAAAGGCGATTAAGCAAGCTAAATAAACATAAGGCCAGGATAGGGGACATAGTTGCTCTTTCATCCTTCTTACAATCTGTCTGGACCAAGGTTCGGGTGGCGGCTCAGGTGTGCTACAGGAGTCATATTCAAGGGATGTCTCTGGCAGCAAACACAATGTCTCCTGCTTCCTCGAGGGAGTAAAGCAGATCCTGACTGCCACTGCATCCAGTTGTTCCTCAGTGGAGTCTTTGCTGTTGAAGGTGAAGGGCCTCCCATAGAGCCTATTAGCAAGTCCTTTCTCAAGCACTTAACCCTTAAGGTGGTGGTGGTCCTGGTGGACATTGGTATTTGCTAGGCAGGTACCTTGTCCTGCAGGGAGTCTTTCCTGGTCATATCAGCAGCTTCTGTCTCCTTGTGGACTGTGCTATCCTTTCTCCCAAAGGTGCTGTCCTCCTTTTACCTTAACCAGACTGTTGCAGTACTACCTTTTAACTTTCGAAAGGGAGACTATGATAAAATGAGGAAAACAGTTAAGAAAAAACTAAAAGGAGCAGTTGCGAAGGTTAAAGACGTACATCAAGCTTGGGTGTTGTTGAAAAATACTATCTTGGAAGCCCAGACCAGCTGTATTCCACGCTTTAAGAAAAGTGGAAGGAAGTCCAAAAAACTGCCAGCATGGTTTAAAGGTGAGGTCAGAGAGGCTGTTCTTGCCAAAAAAGCATCTTTCAGGAAATGGAAAAAAGAGCCAAACGACGAAACCTGGAAACAGCACAAGCACTGGCAAGTCAAATGCAAGGCATTGATAAGGCAGGCAAAGAGAGAATTTGAGAAGAAGCTTGCTGCGGAATCAAAAACGCGAAATAAAGACCTTTTCAAGTACATTCGTAGCAAAAAACCTGTGAGAGAGTCAGTTGGTCCATTAGATGATAAAGGGGTTAAAGGAGCACTAAGAGGCGACAAGGCGATAGCGGAGAGACTGAACGAATTCTTTGCTTCGGTCTTTACTGAGGAAGATGTAGGGATGTTACCCATGATTGAAGTGGTATTTAAAGGTGCGGAAGAATTGAAGGAAATATCGATACATCGGGAAGATGTCTTACAACTATTAGATAAACTGAAGAGTAGCAAATCACCTGGGCCGGATGGTATACATCCAAGGGTGTTGAAAGAACTGAAATATGAGATTGCAGAACTGCTATCAGTAATCTGTGAACTATCATTAAAATCATCTCTAATACCTGAAGATTGGAGGATCGCCAATGTAACACCAATTTTTAAAAAGGGTTCCAGGGGTGATCCGGGAAACTACAGACCGGTGAGCCTGACGTCAGTACCGGGAAAAATGGTAGAAACCATCATAAATAATAAAATTACTCAGCATGTAGATCAGGGGTCTCAAACTCAAATTGCTTTGAGGGCCGAATGAGGACTTGTAAAGTAACCCGGGGGCCGCATAAGACGCGGGGCCTCATTTGCATAAGGGGCCTCATTTGCATAAATATTTGCATAATGTTACCATGCACTAACTTTTAGTAGACATGCCTCTTTAATGAGTGCATGGATAAAGAAAGACTAAAAGATTTAGAAACAGGAAGACGATAATTAAACTGGGAACCCCAAAAGCCAAACTTGGAATGTACAACAACACTGTAGAAATAAAACTATAAATTAATTTCCTCTTGTACTAAACAAAGCGCAAACATTAATGATGCACATTTCCCAGAGCTGACATATTCCAGTTAATAAATTCAAAATAAAGAGATATTTTTCTACCTTTTGTGCATTTTTTTTTCAGTTGCAATTGTTCCAGCCACTTTCTTCTGGTTTCTTCATGTCTTCTGCTAACTCTCCATCGTCTGCTGTCCATTTGCCCTTTCTTCTCTCCTAGTTTTTTTTCCATTCTCTCTCTACATCTGCTTTAACATACTAATCTTTCTCCTTTTTCTCTTTCCTCATTCCTATTTCATCCACTCAAATTTTACCCCTCCATCCTCAATCCCCACTTACTCTCCCAATACCTGGCCAATTGTAGATTTGTCTTCTCTCCCAGACAAAATATTTTTCCCCTCTCCATTTCACTTTCCCAGCTCCATCCCATTCTAATCCTCCCCCAACATCAGCTCCCTTCTAGTTCCAGCCCCACCCAGCATACGCTCCCTTCTAGTCCCTGCATCAGTCCATTTCCAATCCTAGCCCCCCATCAGCCCATTTCCAATCCTAGCCCCCCATCAGCCCATTTCCAATCCTAGCTCCCTCCCCTCACAGCCCATTTCCATTCCAAGCCCCCTCCCCATCAGCCATTTGCAGTTCAAGCCCCCCCCTTCCAATCAGCCCACCTCCAGTCCTAACCCCCATCTGCCCATTTCCAGTCCTAGCCCCCACCATAGCCCATTACCAGTCATAACCCCCCCCTGCCAATAGCCCACTTCCAGCCCTAACCCCCATTACCCCATTTCAGTCAGCCCCTCCATAGCTCATTACCAGTACTAACTCCCCCCATCATCCCTCTTACAGTCATTCCTAACCCCCAACTGCCCATTTCCAGTCCTAGCCCCCACCATAGCCCATTACCAGTCATACCCCCCCGGACAATCGCCCATTTCCAGTCTTAACCCCCCCCCACCACGAGCCCATTTCCAATCATAACCCCCCCTGCCAATAGCCCATTTCCAGTCATAACCCCCCCTGCCAATAGCCATTTTCCAGTCATTACCCCCCCTGCCAATAGCCCATTTCCAGTCCTACACCCCCCCTGCCAATAGCCCATTTCCAGTCCTACCCCCCCTGCCAATAGCCCATTTCCAGTCCTCCACCCCCCCCTGCCAATAGCCCATTTCCAGTCCTACCCCCCCCCCCCCGGGTAAATAAAAAAAACACCTGGCTTCTTCTGCTGCTGCTGCAGCAGAAAATCAGCTGTCCCGCGGCCCCTTCCTCTCTGCCCGGAGATCCCTCATTGTGCTTCATCAGCGTGTGCTTCTTAAGCCGCGAAGAGAGTATTTCCCTCTCGCGCGGCTTAAGCCTATTCACTTGTCAAGCCTCGCGAGAGGGGAATACTCTCTTCGCGGCTTGAAAAGCACACGCTGATGGAGCACAATGAAGGATCTCCGGGCAGAGAGGAAGGTAACGCAGCACAGCTGATTTTGCTGCTTGAGCAGCAGAAGCCCGTTTTAAAAAAAAAAATTGACAGTCGATTCTGCCGCTGCCACGGCGGCAACGGCAGAAGCAAGGCTTTTTTTATTTCCCTCCGTCGCGGGCCGCACAACCTTCTCTCGCGGGCCGCATGCGGCCCGCGGGCCGCGTGTTTGAGACCCCTGATGTAGATAGTCACAACCTAATGGGAGAAAGCCAACATGGCTTTAGACAAGGAAGATCTTGTCTTACTAATCTGTTATGTTTTTTTGAAGGAGTGAATAAACAGGTGGACAAAGGTGAGTCGGTTGATATTGTGTATCTGGACTTTCAGAAAGCCTTTGACAAGGTCCCTCATCAGAGACTTTTGACAAAACTAAAGAGTCATGGGATAGGAGGCAGTGTACTATTGTGGATCAGGAACTGGTTAAAAGATAGAAAGCAGAGGGTAGGGCTAAATGGCCAATTTTCCCAATGGAAAAAGGTGAATAGTGGAGTACCCCAGGGATCTGTACTGGGTCCGCTACTTTTTGACATATTCATAAATGAACTGGAAAAGAGAATAACTAGTGAGGTTATCAAATTTGCAGATGACACAAAACTATTTAAAGTTGTTAAAACCCAAGAGGATTGTGAAAAATTGCAAGAGGATCTTTATAAATTGGAAGACTGGGCATCAAATTGGCAGATGAAATTTAATGTGGACAAGTGCAAGGTTATGCACCTAGGGAAGAACAACCCAAACTATGGTTACACGATGCAAGGTTCCACATTAGGAACCACCACCCTGGAAAAAGATTTAGGCATCATTGTGGATACCATGTTAAAACCCTCGGCCCAGTGTGCAGCGGCGGCCAAGAGAGCAAATAGAATGCTAGGTATGATAAGGAAAGGAATGGAAAATAAAACAAAAGATATTATAATGCCTCTATATCGTTCCATGGTGAGACCGTACCTTGAATATTGTGTGCAATTCTGGTCGCCGTATCTTAAAAAGGATATAGCGATTTTAGAAAAGGTACAGAGAAGAGCCACCAAAATGGTAAAGGGGATGGAAGGATACTCCTATGAAGAAAGGCTAAAAAGGTTAGGGCTCTTTAACCTGGAAAAGAGACGCCTGAGGGGAGATATGATAGAAGTCTATAAATTAATGAACGGAGTGGAACGGGTAAACGTAGATCGATTGTTTACCTTATCAGAATATAGAAAGACTAGGGGACATGCAATGAAGCTACAGGGTAAACTATTTAAGACTAATAAAAGAAAATATTTTTTCACTCAACGTGTAATCAAACTCTGGAATTTGTTACCGGAGGATGTAGTAAAGGCTGTTAGTGTAGCTGGGTTTAAAAAAGGTTTGGACAAGTTCCTGGAGGAAAGGTCCATAAACCATTATTAAGAAGTGACCGAAGATATCAATGCTTGACTCAGTACAAGCATTGTGGAACTTGTGTCTCTTGGGGAAACTGATAGGTACATATGACCTAGATTGGCCACTGTTGGAAACAGAATACTGGGCTTGATGGACCTTGGTCTGACCCAGTATGGCATATCTTATGTTCTTATGCTCTGCCCTCCTTCTTGGAGGAGGAACTTCAGGATGAGCCCTCGCTGCATCGGGTGGAAATGTGGAGGATGTTGATCAGATATGTGGAAATTACCAGTTCTTTCCACTGGTCATGCCATCTTTTTGCTCTCTTCAGTGGTCCAAGGAAAGGAATGACAGTGACCAAGTCCTCTATTGCCTGCTGGATTAAGGAGGCCATTGGGTCAGCATATCTTCTGACTGGTAAGAGTGTGCCAGATGGAGTCAGAGCTCATTTCACTAGGGCACAGATCCCTTCCTGGGCGGAGACTATCTTAGTGTCTTCAAAAGACATCTGTAAGACAACTACCTCAACTTCATTGAGCACCTTTGTGAAACACTACAGCTTGCTTCTCCAGGAATAAGCAGTAAGTCAATCCTCACATATGGGTGATGTCGGCACCAACAGTACCCGTGTGGACCATTTCCCCAGCTTTCAAAGAAAGCCTTTGGGAATGCTATCATGCATGTGTGATCCCCTTCCCGCCCAAGGGTGCCATCTTGCTCAGTCTCCTTTTTTTCGTGGAGCCCAACAGATGCAAATCCATTTTCACCAAAAACAATCCTTCCTAAATCCTTAAAAAATTAGCTGTTCCCAGTTTGCGTACCGGTTCCTCTTCCCGCCTCAAGCTGGTGCTGGACCCGGCACTGTTCTTGGCTCTTTCCCACTTTTTTCATCGAGGCTTGCCTTGACCGGCATTTGTGTCTTTTTTTCACCCAGGGGTTGTTAACCCCAGCCGGTTGTCCCCCACCATGTCTCCCGGTGGGTTCGAATAATGTGACCGTACAGTCAAACTGTGTCTGTCACTGACACCCATGACTGCTGCTTATGCTGCCTTGGACCGGACCATGATAGCACCTCTTGTGAGCTGCTGCAGGCCATGACACCTAAAACTAATAAAAAGAGGTCGGAATTGCAGCAGAAGCTGTTCCCAAGGTCTGACTCGGCACTGGCCTCCCCGATGCCGAGTTCCAAGCCCAGCACTTGAGGCCCGAGCATCCTCTGAGTCCTGTGGTGGCAGCTCCTCTGGAAAGGCCTCGGACCCCGAGCGAAAGAAAGTTCTCGAAGCCCGTTGAGGTTACACCGGGGAAACCCGGTAAGACGAGCCAGAGAGACACAGGCAACTCAGAGAGGTGTCCCACCAAGGTCCCAAAAAAGGATTCCTCAGCTGGCGGATCCCATGTGAGGTTTCTCGAGGCCATAGTCCTTGTTGAGGACACATACGCGAGAGTGCTGGCGCCCGGCCTGACATCTTCGGTGCCCGCGCCAAAAGCTGTGGTGTCTTCTGGCTTGGAGACCAGAATGGTAGCCATGGACCAGAAACATCACTGCATCATCTGCCCCAATGACCAAGTCCCTGACTGCGGGGGGAGTCCCAGGTTGTCGAGCTGAGCTCAGAGTGCCACCAACCTCAGGTAAGTCCTCGGCCCGGGTTGAGGTCCCAGTCCCGTTCCTCTGGCATCTAGTCCTCCCCAGTGTGTTTCTGAGACTTGGACCCCAGGTCCTCAGGGGGCCCCAACCTTTTGACCCAGGCCTCAAGGCATGGAACCACAAGGCCTCGGACTCCCTTTGACTCCGAGTGGGAAACTGATGACGAGACCTTCCCGGGAAACCAGACGGCATGGACACATCCCCTTGGACCCATCTCCCCCGGCACCCTGGTGTCATTCTCATCCATAAGACGTGGCCCCTATTGGTGCAAACTGAAGCGGAGGAGGACCCCTACACTGAGGAACTGGAGATCCTCCAGTTTGAGTCTCCACCCAAAGAAACTCTCACGGTGCCAGTGCAGCCAATCCTCGAGCGGCTACTTCTGAGAATGTGGGAGACCCTGGCATCAGTGCCGGTGAGCAGCTGACGCCTCAACACCATATACCGCATCAGGAAGGGGCCAGGGTTCCACAAGCCCAAATCCCATATAACGCCATGGTTGTTAATTCAACCATGCAGAAACTCAGGAGCCAGAATAATTACTCTTCTGTTCCCCCTGGAAGGGATGCTAGAGCCCTCGATGTCCTTGGGTGAAAGTGCTACCAGGGCTCAATGGTGGGGTGTTGAATCCAAGCCTATGAGTTGTACATAGGCATGTACTTGAAGGCTTTAACCCAGGAGTTGTCCAAGTTCTCAGCAGGGCTGATCGGGGAACATCTCCAACAGTTCCAAGCCCTGACCTCCGAGTCAGCAGCTCGAGCAGCCTAGAATGGATTCAAGTCAGCAGCTCGAGTAGCAACAGCAGACATCGGGGCTCGATGTCAAGCCTGGCTACAGCTATCGGATATTGAGCAGTGGGTCCAGGACAAGCTGCTCAACATCCCTGGAACCGGAGAGAACCTGTTTGACAAACCCATGGCCAACAAGACAGCGGAGATAGAGGCCAAAGTGGTGACCCGACAGAGGCACACAAAGACCTCTTCCTTTCCCCGCAAGAAACCCTTGGGGAAAAGGCCCCTGTTCCAAAGAAAAAAGGGGTACTTCCAGCAGGGTCACCGCTACCAGCCCTTCTCGGGCCAGCAACAGGGTTCTCACCCCAAGAGACAAGGGCAGGGAGCTCAGAAGCTCAAGGCATAGAAGCACCAAGCTTCAGCTCCAGCCCAGATAGGGGGAGCTTTTGACTCCCAAGTCAGGGTTCCCTCCCCCGGGAGATCTTCACCAGCCCACAGGGGGCCGCCTGGCACTCTTTGCCCACAGATGGACCAAGGTCACTTCAGACCAGTGGGTGCTGCAGTTGGTAAGGGAGGGATACCTCCTCCATTTACATCAGTTACCACCCAAGTTCTTCCCAGGAGAGCATGTGTAACCTCTCCTTCACCAGACTCTTCTGCTCTCAGAGCTTAGAGGTCTGCTCAGGGATGACTGTGAAGCTGGTACCAAATCACCTATGGGGGAAAGGCTTCTACTTAAGGTACTTCCTTGTTCCAAAAAGAACTGGGGGCCTAAGGCCCATACTAGACCTGAGAAACTTAAATAAGTTTCTGGTGAGGGAGAAGTTCAAGATTCTCTCCCTTAAAACACTACTGCCATACCTCCACCAGGGAAGTTGGCTGTGCTACTTTGATTTAAAGGATGCATACACACATATCCTAATCCATCCCTACTACAGGCAGTACCTACAGTTCGTCGTGGGAAGAGGGCACTACCAATACAGAGTGCTGACCTTCGGCCTGGCCTCCTCACCAAGGGTCTTTACCAAATGCTTGGCAGTGATAGCCGCCCACCTGTGCCTGCAAGGGGCCTTTGTATTCCCCTACCTGGATGACTGGCTAATCAGAGGGGGTTTGGCCTCAGAGGTCAGTCAGACTGCAAGGCAAACAACTCTCCTGCTGCAGCACCTGGGCTCCATCATAAACTACCCCAAATCCCATCATGCTCCAGTCCAAAATCTGGAGTTCATAGGGGCTCAGTTGGACACGTTGCAGGTAAAGGACGTCCTCCCAAGGGAAAGGGCAGACCACCTCATACAACTGGCAAGGGAGGTACAACACCACCGGTCAGTACCGACTCACCGCCTCCTCTGCCTATTGGGCCACATGGTCTCCACAGTCCATGTCACCCTGTTAGCCCACTTGCACATGCAGACAGCCCAATTGTGCCTCTGCTCATAGTGGATTCAAGTCACAGGCAGGCTATGGGACAGGGTCAAGGTCACCCACCACTTGGCGAAGTCCCTCACCTGGTGGCAAAACTTGTGCCACCTACAGACAGGAATGCCTTTGCAGGCACTGGCACCACAGAGGATCCTGACAACAGATGCCTCCTTCCTAGGGTGGGGGGCGCATTGCGGGGACCACCGCACGCAAGGCAGCTGTCCCAAGAGGAGTCACTCTTGCAGATCAACCTCCTGGAATTCAGGGAAATCTTCGTGGCCCTGCGAGTGTTCCACCACCTGCATCACCGACCTGTGCTGATCCAGACGGACAAACAAGTTGCCATGTTTTATATCAACAAGCAGGGAGGTACAGGCTCGTACTCCCTCTGCCTGGAGGCGGTAGCCTTCTTTTCCTTCCCAGTGCGCAATAGCATGCTCCTATGAGCGGTGTATCTTCCAGGCCAGGACAACTACTTAGACAGGCTGAGCAGAGTCCTTCACCCACACAAGTTGCATTTGAACCCCAAGGTAGTGAAGCAACTCTTCCACTGTGGGGGCAGGCCTGTGGTACACCTCTTAGCCTTCCCGGGACAACATGCAGTTAGCATGCATTTGCTCATGCCAACTACACCTGGGGAGAGTGGCGACAGATGCCTTCCTGATCCTGTGGTCAGGAGGCCTACTCTATGCATGCATTTCCACCAACCCCCCCCCCCCCCAATCGCCAGGACCCTCTTCAAGATCCAGAGCGAGAGGGCATCAGTGATACTGATTGCCCTTAGGTGGCCCAGGCAACCGTGGTTCCCTCTGCTGCTTTCTCTGTCAGTGGCACTCCCAAGCACTGTTCCCTCTAAGCTGTGCGCGTGTGCGCATGTACACACCTCGCCGAGCGAGTGCACATACTTTACAACAGAGCACACAAAAATTACGGTTCTGATTCTGATAGAAAACAACACAGATGTCTCAAAATTTAAAAGTTGTGATTGTAATTACTAGAAATTTTCCGCTTCATTTAGTAATTGTCTATTTTCATTTAATTTGATTAAAATCAATGTAGTGTACATACTGTATTCTGACTGTAGTCAAATTTTAAAGTATATAACTCCGAGTGTCGTTATGTGGCGCACAAAAATTTAACCTTCCTTCAAAAGCTGCACAGCTGATATTTTATGTGCAAATGGTCTACAAAAAATTAGAGGGAACATTGCTCCCAATCCCACTGGGCCAGGCCCTGGACCTCCTGTCCCAGGAGGAGGGCCCCCCTTACATCCCAATCTGGGGTTGCTAACACTAACAGCATGGCTGCTGAAAGAGTAGCGTTGGCCCCTTTCAGTCTTCCTGAGGAAGTCAAGGAGGTCCTACTGGCTTCCCAAAAAACCTCCACCAGAAGGGCATATTCCTTTAAGTGGAGAAGGTTCTCTGTCTGGTGTGTGGAGATGAATCCCTTCTCCTGCTAGGTGAAACTCATTCTTCAGTATCTCCTACAGCTGTCACACACCGGGCTGAAATCATACGCTATGAGGGTGCACCTGAACGCTATAACCATGCACTACCACCACCCTATAGAGCGAAAAAAACCCTCAAGCCAGCCCCTGGTCTCCAGGTTCCTCCAGGGCCTCCTGTTATCTAAGCCCTCTCTCTACACGCTAACAGCGGAATGGGACCTCAACATGGTGCTTTCTCAGCTTACCAAACCACCGTTAGAGCCCCTGGCCACTTGTCACCTTCGGTATCTGTCTTGGAAAGTGGCTTTTCTGGTGGCCTTTACGTTTGCTCGTAGAGTGAGCAAACTCCAGGCTCTGGTGGCAGATCCACCATACACACGATTCTACAAGAATAGGGTAGTGCTCTGCATGCACCCCAAATTCCTCCAAAGGTGGTATCTCCTTTTCACCTCAACCAAGAGGTGGTCCTCCCCACCTTCTTCCCGCGGCTCACGTCAGCAGGGAGGAGTTAGTGCTTCATACTGTCACCAACCTCCCTCTGGTGGCTGGAGGCTGAACGGGGAGGTTGGGCATATAGTTAATTTTAGGAGAGGAGGGTTTTTAAGGCCAGGTGCAGCCTGGTCTATGTAGTCCTGCTCCTGGTGCAAATAAGTCGTGTAAGCCAAATGGAGGGAGAATAAGGCTTTTATTTCCCTTTTCACAAAAAGATTCATTGGGCTACAAAAATTAAAGAAAGTCCTTCTTTTCAGGCATAAACCAAACTCAAGGTACAAAGTAAGCTGTTATAATCTTCACAGTTGTGGAAAGGAATTTAACCAAGGATTCTTTCAACATTGGAGTAAATTACATGTCTGAACATTCTTCTTTCATTCAGCACAAATATGAAAACTTCTTAAGGTACTATCTGTAAGGCTCACAGTTCCGGCAGTGATTCCAAACTACCCACAACACACATGGAACAATCCATCAATTCCTCCTGAGATGAGGGAATAGGGTCTATATGCTCCACTTGCATCGGTTCTAAATCACTATTATCTTCTTCTGAGCTGGGGCCTTCTCTGGCTGTTATCACTGGCCAGTCCCTATTTCTGGTCTCTTGTTTTCCATACAGTTGTTCTAAGGTTCTTAAATGAGCATGGCCTGTTTTATAGCCTCTATATCTTGGCTGGTGAAACTCTGGCCTGCTTTCTCTTCCTTTAAACTGGGCATCTGTTTTATAAGGGCTTCTAGCAGCTGAGCCTTTCTTCATGAATAAAGAATCATCATATCTTGGTTTCCTGTAATAGGCATAGCTGGAAGTGTCCTCCTCAGGTATTTCCCTTAGGACCCAGTCTCTCTGACAATCTTTCTCTTGAAAGCTTCTGGTACCTTGCAATCTAGTCTCCGGGCTTTCTGGCAAGCGTAGGCCTCTCTCCAAGCCTGGCTTCCTGCTTCTTAGCTCTTTACCTCTGGAGTTTCTGGCTACCACGACTTCCACAGGACTGACTCTCCTCCGTCTGTCTTTCTCCCTGGGACCTTCTGGTTTTCTTCCAGTTCCTGCAGCCGTGCCACTAGTCCTGGTTCCACTGCTCCGTTTCTCAGCAGTGCTCTGCTCTCCGGTGCTGCTCTGCTTTCTGTCTCCAGCCACTTGCTTATAAAGGTCTTCTGCCTTTGAGCTTCCCGGGCTAGTTCTCAGGTGCTGCTGATTTGCTAGGTGTGTCCACTCAGCCTCTGTAAGTACACACCTGCTCCCTCTAGCTGTTTTGCTAGACAATTGCATTCTCTGCACCTCATTTGTTTTGGGACAGACAGCTTCTTTTCCTATATCCTCACTTTTATTAGCTCCTGCTCTATGACAATACACTGGATTGCAAATGGGCCTTGTCTACCTACAGCGGACTCAAGCCCATCACAAAGCTCCTCAGTGTTTTGTGTCATATGACCCCAGTAGACTGGGGTTCCCTGTGACTAAGTGAACTCTGTCCACTTGGGTGGCAGACTGTATTGCCCTCGCCTATGAGCAAGCTGGCCTCTCCCTTGAACATCGGATCACAGTGCATTACATGAGGTCAGTGGCCAACCTCCGCTCAGTGCCGGTGATTGAGATCTGTAATGCCGCCACATGGTCTTCAATTTATTCATTCGCAGCTCACTACTGCCTGGAGAGCGAGTCCTACAGGGACAGTGCCTTTGACAAGGCAATACTCCTGTAATATTCTCGGGGTGTAGGCAACTCCTACCCACTGACTCTTCTGTATTCAGGCTACCAGAGTGATAGTGTTGCTTGATGCTAGGGTCTTGCAGAGTCTCTCAGTGGGGACTCACATCCTGGAACTCACGGCTACCCGATTGGTTGCTGTTGGTGCTGTCCTGGTTCAGTCCTTGGCAGCCTGAAGCTAGGGAGTCCCATATGTGAGGACTGACTTCCTGCTTGTTCCTGGAGAAAGCGTAGTTACTCAACTATAACAGGTGTTCTCCAGGGATAGCAGGAATCAGTCCTCACAACCATCCCTCCTCCCCTGGGAGTTGCCTCCCTACCTTGTTTTAGTTTTTACTGTCATCCTAGCTATGTCATCTGACTGACGAAGATGGCGCCCTTGAGCGGGAAGGGGACCACGTATGTGTGGTAGCATTCCCAAAGGCTTTCTTTGAAAGCTGGGGAAATGCTCCATTTGGGCACCGTCGGTGCTGACATAACCCATATGTGAGGACTGATTTCTGCTGTCCCTGTTACAGGTGAGTAACCACGCTATGTGGGAGCTGGAGTTAATGGCACCTTTTGGCAGGGCAGTTCCTTCCAAGGTGTCGTCATCCTCCCACTCTGCATCCTGACTGCTTGGGTACGTCATGCTCAAATGGACAAATCTAGCTGGATGATAAGGAAGAAGAAATTTTTACATACCTGATAATTTTTTTTCCTTGAATCCTGCTAGACCAGTCCAGGACCTGCCCTAGAAGACCTTTTTTTTTTTTTTTTTTTTTTTTTTTTTAATACAGATTGTGAAGTCCTGCGGTTTTTGGATTGCATTGTCAGTATCTGTGCTTGACAGAGCCATTATGGTAAGAGTTTTTCTGAATAGTTCAGTATTGCTAACTGCTTGGTTTCTCTAGTGCTGCACCAGATACCTAGTGATGACATGACTGAAAGTTGCTCAAGTTTGCCTCCACCTGCTGGCAAGGGAGTATAGCCCACACATCTAGACTGGGCTATAAAATATAAAATGTCTCCTTTATGAAATGGCCCCATGCGTAGGAGTATGTGCAATAAAGACATGAGGGCTTGTACGCGGCTCTGGTATAGGCCTATTTGGGGGGGGGGCAGATTTTGGACAGTGGGCAAAATGATTTCCATATATTATGTATAAAATACAAGCAGCTGTGCATGTTTTATGTGCATATATTTACATCAGCTCCTGGTTCGCAGGCTGCTGAAATAGTGTAATTCATGCTAATAAAATAAAGCTCAAAGGATGAGACACCAATTGAAGAAAAGCTGGAAACTGAGGGGGTGGTGGGGGGTGGGGGGGATCTGCCAAAATTCGTCATCCTGTGTGTGGAGAGGAAATAATCTTTGTTAAAATATTCCGAGCTTTTTCATTACAGGGGATTGAATTTTGTTTACATTTTAATTTTTACAAGAAAAATGAAAGCTATGGTAATACGACGTGATCATACTACTTTTATCATCTATTTGAAAGTTAGACCATCAGAGTTTAAGAACTGGGGCCTGTTTTAAAATTGGTGCACAATTCAAGACAGTACATTGCTCTCTTTAATTGCTATAGATTTTTTTCTTTAATAGTTGTGTAACTATAATCCTTTTCTACCTCAGAATGAATGCATGGGAAGAGAATGCTTCACAGCCTGCAATAATGTGTATTTCTGAGTATCTGTCGTTTTGCCTGTGATACTATCTGCTTTCAGTTTCCTGGAAAGGGAGAGCTGATCTGGTGGTAGGGGAATTTTATATAATTATCCTCTCCTGATTGTACTTGATAGGTTCCCTGTGGTAAATACTAAAGGTCACAAAAAGTATGCAGTACACACAAAAGCACCCAAGTTTTAGGTTTTCCATACCAGCAAAGTAAAATTGCTACTCTTCCAGAATAATTTGGTTTTACGTGAGTGCAGAGATGCAAGGTGAACTATGTGAAAAATCTACAGGAAGAATATTTTGCTATTTATTTTGACCAATACTTTACTCTTTCACTGCAGTGCAGACTGCTGGCATGGGAAGCAAATAGGTTTTGGTAACCATTCCTGTGAGCATGCATGACAGCTGAGTGTGACCAGTCTGTGTAGACTGCCGTTTCATTCGCGATTGGTTGCTGTTTGCAGTCTCTTCTATGGCAATGTCCAGAAAGAGTAGTTTGACAGTAGTAGTGTTCATTTTTCTTTCCCCCTAAGCGCACCTCTCCCCTTCCTCCTTTCTCTATTTCCTCAGATAGCACTCTACTCATCCCTGTTTCCTCGGCTTGCAACTTTGGGGTCATCTTTGACTTTTCCCTCTCCTTCTCCACACACATCCAACAGATAGCGAAAACCTTTCACCACTTTCTCTATAACACTGGCAAACTTCGTCCTTTCCTTTTTCAACACACTACAAAGACCCTTAACCATTCTTTAGTCACCTCCCGTCTAGACTGCTGCAACCTCCTCTTTGCTGGTCTCTGAATCATCTCTCCCCACTTCAATCTGTTCAAAACTCAGTTGCACGGCTAATTTTCCACTACTGTCTCTATGCTCATGTCACCCCTCTTCTCAAGTCACTTCATTGGCTCCCTATCTGTTTCCGCTTCCAGTTCAAACTTCTACTGCTGTCCTATAAGTGCCTTCTTTTGGCTGTTCCTCACTACCTTTCCTCTTTTCTTTCCCTACACCCCTCCTCAGAAACTTTCCTGTTCTGGTAGATCCCGTCTACCTGTGCCCTTCACTTCCACTGCCAACTGCAGGCTTCAGTCTTTCTACCTTGCTGCTCCTTATGCCTGAACAAACTTTCTGAATCAGTACTCCAGGTTCCAACCGTGGCCCAGGCTAAAAACTCACTACTTTGAGACTGCTTTTGGATCTTGTTCCCCCTAGTCACCTCTTATGTGCTTCCTACCATTTGCCCAGATATATCCTAGTCCCCAGTTGTGTTGTCTGTCTTGACTAGATTGTAAGCTCTTACAAGCATGGACTGTTTCTTACATGTCTTTGTACAGCGCTGTAGTAGTTTCCACATCTTAGAAATTTTTCATTCTTTTTGTTATCCAACTTCCTTCACAGTAGGACCACTTCTAACCATATTCCATGGTTTCTTGCTGCAGCTCGTGGGTGGATTCTGTGATAACAGGGTAGGAAAAAAATCAGTGTCGCGTTTTCTTGATATGTGGTAATTCTGTGGCACATGTACACAGACTTTTGAATGTTGAATTGTACCTAAAATCCAAAAGTAGACTGCTTCAACGCAATCTCATGCTGGCTGCTACAACATAATCTCAAAATAAATTTCAAAAAAACAGAAGTGAAAACCTCTTCCCGTCACCATTCCTAAAAATCAACGACATAGAGCTAGAAGTTAAAACTGAGATCAAATACTTTGGCATAAAAATCAACCAACCTACAAACACACATGAATAACACCACCAGAATGATCTACCAGAAGATAAAAACCCTAAAACATCTACAACCTTTGCTTGAAGCCCACGAATTCCGAACAATATTTCAAGCACTCATATGCCCACATTTTGGTTTTTTTTCAACATCATATTCCAGAGTGTTCCTAAATACATTTTACTACCACAGCAAATGACCCAACACATGGCAGTCAGGGTACTCGAAGGGGCTTCCAGTATAGACCATATAACCCCTATCCTAAAAAAAAGCTACACTTGCTCCCCTTCAATTCCTGCATCAGATGCAAGGTACTCATGACTACTTTCAAAATCCTGCACCACATGTCCACCGATCACCTTCAAAAAAATGTTAAAAAGACCTCTGGAAAATAGACTTAGGAGATCATGCACCCAGAATACCTTAAACATATCTACTGTACAGAAAAACTAAAATATAACCAAACAACCTGCACATGGGCATTTGCACTAAATCAGGAGGCTCAAACCCCTCCTCAGCCAAGACTACTTCTGTAAAGTCTGCCAAACTGTAATCACACTCACACTAGACTATTGCAACTCCTTATACTATGACCTACCTAAACAAACAACCTGACCCTTGCAGATGGTGCAAAACACTACTGCTCGCATCATTACTGGCTCAGCAAAGCATGAACATATCACTCCCCTCCTGAACCAGCTCCATTGGCTCCACCTCCTGCATCAGATTCAAAAAAAGCTCTGAACATATTCAAAATCCAGCATAACATGTCTGCCAACATATTGAAGAGCCTGATCAGTACAGACCCAAGCACCAGACCAAGAAGGCGCAACACAATGGACACTATCCCAACCCCCAGCACCTTTATGAAAGTCAATCAGTCAACAACCAGGAGATCATTATCCCTTGTGGCACCTGCCCTCTGAAACTCCTTTCTGGATACCCTAAGAGCCACCACAGATGCTAAAAATTTCTCGAAGAAGCTGATGACCTTCCTCTACACGGGCCACTTCGGGAACATTACCTAGTAAACAGGTTCCTCTCTCATCCCTGCTGGACTCATGAAAATGACACATTCCCAACACTCCCGCTATCCCCCTAGCCCGTGATGCCCCCTATACATATTGAGGCACGATCTATTCTGCATGTCCTGGCCTCTGTGTGTCCGGTCAGAACCTGACACACAGAGATAGACCCGATTCTGATCCCACGGGGCACATCTAGCCCCTGCAGCATCAGAATCACGTCTAGGCCTGTATATGCAGGCCGGGACCAGATTCTCATCAGCCTGCACATACTGGCCCCTGCCTGGCTAACCCAGTCAGGCTCCTGAATGGAGCCGCGGTACCATGATGTCCGGCTGCCATGGCACCGCAGCTCCATTCAGGAGCTACGATCCCCATCTGCCGACCACTTTCACCTTTTTCCGTAACCCGACCCCCGATCTGGCCTCCCATGGCCAGGGTCGGGCTGCGGGGAATCTCCTGCACCCCCTCAGCTTTTTGCTCCGAGCTGGGCCTCCCATCCCCCAACCTCTAAGGGGACTTATTCCACCTCGGAGGTGCAATAAGTCCCCCATCCAGTCTGCCGGCCCCACATTAGGAAACACCACCACCCAGAAAAAAGATTTAGGCGTCATTGTGGATAACATGTTAAAACCCTCGGCCCAGTGTGCAGCAACAGCCAAGAAAGCAAATAGAATGCTAGGTATCATAAGGAAAGGGATGGAAAATAAAACAAAAGATATTATAATGCCTCTATATCGTTCCATGGTGAGACCGCACCTTGAATATTGTGTGCAATTCTGGTCGCCGTATCTTAAAAAGGATATAGCGTTATTAGAAAAGGTTCAGAGAAGAGCCACCAAAATGGTAAAGGGGATGGAAGGATACTCCTATAAAGAAAGGCTAAAAAGGTTAGGGCTCTTTAACCTGGAAAAGAGACGGCTGAGGGGAGATATGATAGAAGTCTATAAATTAATGAACGGAGTGGAACGGGTAAACGTAGATCAATTTACATTATCAGAATATAGAAAGACTAGGGGACATGCAGTGAAACTACAGGGTAAACTATTTAAGATTAATAAAAGAAAATATTTTTTCACTCAACGTGTAATCAAACTCTGGAATTTGTTACCGGAGGATGTAGTAAAGGCTGTTAGTGTAGCTGGGTTTAAAAAAGGTTTGGACACATTCCTGGAGGAAAGGTCCATAAACCATTATTAAGAAGGGGACCCAGGATATCAATGCTTGACCCAGTACAAGCATTGCGGAACCTGTGTCTTTTGGGGAAACTGCTAGGTATGTATGACCTAGATTGGCCACTGTTGGAAACAGGATACTGGGCTTGATGGACCTTGGTCTGACCCAGTATGGCATATCTTATGTTCTTATATGTTCTATGTTCTTATGATTTACAGGGACAACTTCAGAATTGGCCCTGTACATTCAGGGCCACGGGCTGCCCAATGTCTGCCCTAACTCTGCCTCTGTACCGCTCCCTCCCGCCCCCTCTAAGCCTCCCCATACAAACTCCTTGTTTGTACAGGGAGGTTTAGTCTGGGATGGCAAGGGGGATGAATAGCGGGGATGGACGTCCCAACAGGACGTCCATCCCCGCTATTTGTGGGACAGAATTGACCCCATTGTATATAGTTTACTATGTAAATAAGTTAGACTACAAGCACTCCCGCATGTCTGCCTTCCACTTTATTACACTGTAAATTGTTCAAGTTAACTTGTGAACTGCTTTGATTAAAGGAAAAGGCGGTATAAAAAAAACGTAAATATAATAAAAATATATGCACCTGTTCTCTGGAATAACCTCTCTACTAAACTCGGAAACATTGACATCCAGCAATTCAGAAAGGACCTAAAAACTCTGAAGACCATTTTGATGACAAAACAGCGCGAATTCACCAGTTACTTCCTTGCACCCCAGTACCACAGAATTACTTCGTCCATGTGCAGATCTGAACAATAAGACGACCTACTCATGCAAGGCAAACAAATCATCAATCTATGCACTATTCCCTTGTACACCTTCTCAGCAATACCATCTCATAATAACATTCAGCCATGTGTCATAGGTCAACTCTCATAAGTCAACACATGTTCTATCCCCTTAAAAGTTTTGTTTCAAGTTAACATTCCATGTTCAATGTAATCTTCTTGTTAAATTATTCTATATCAACCACATTGACCTTTGGAAATGCCGTATATAAAAAATGATAGATAAATAAATACAATTAATTTGCAGTAATTGAAGATTTTCAAATTCTACGTTCTTTAATAAAATAAAATGAGGGACTTCTTAATTTAAATGTGCTAGCACTAGCCCTCTCCCTGTGCTTCTACAAATGTATCCCTATTTCCCAATTTTTCACTTGTATGATACTGGAATAAAGCATTCATTTTCAATAAAGTACACATGTTTTGCCCACAAAAAAATTAATTATTAAATTTAAAGTAAAGTTTCAAGATTTTTACGTCCTCTGCTTCAGAACCTAATGTTTTCACATCAACACAGGGAGATGAGGTGCGGCGTTCATTGGGAATTGGCGAGTGGGTCAGAGAAAGGATTTTCCTCTCGCTTAGTTTAGGATTCTCAAGGATTTCGAAGATTGTTCCAACAAAGGTGTGCGTTCCCCTGAAGAACCAGAGTTGCGAAACGCTTCGGTACCTTAGAGGAAAGGCGTCGGGATTTGGCCGCAGGACACAGCGGCTCCTTCATCAGCAGTATCCGCATATGAATGTGGAATGTGGAAAGAAAAAAGTCAGCTACAATGAGCTAAGTGTCGAATTTTTCTGAGACTGTTTTATTAGCTCATTTAAAGAATGAACTGAGAATGGAGGCCGCCGAATGATCCATAGCACACATGAATTAACAAGAGACATTTATTAAATTATTCATTTTTATAAAAATCTCAAGGATATAAGCAATATTCTACAAAAAGACTGAAAAAATGCAAAGGAAGAGAAATTATACAAGCAGAAAATTGATATAGCTGTTATTAATATTAGAGGACATAATCTTATAACATTCGTTTAAGTAACAAAGGATTAAAATAAAAGAAAGAGGTACTGTAATCAGCTGAATCAAGCTGGGACGCTCCAAGTCCAGGTGATAGCTGAGGATTTTTCTGCTGAGACCTGAGTACCTGAATAATAGATTGTGTCTTTAGATGTAGTTCCATAAGTTATAATTTGAGCACCAAATAATTATTTGATTTGTATTTCAGAGATGATAGGCTCAATATAATAGACCACACGATTTAGTCAGAACCTAATGTAGCTAATAGGGTACCTCTCTGAGATATCACATCTTGTGAATCTTCTAGGAAATTTAGTCAAATTTTTAGACACATTTGGAGTTAAGATCCACTTCCCCATCCCCGGGCCGCGACACTTGAAGCTTAGAAGGCAAATAGTAACATGATTGGACCATAACCTCACTATTCAGCAACAGCACTTTCGCAAAAAAATGTTTTAATAAGATTTCTGGATATAGGAGATAGGTCATAGTGAAGCTGAGGAAATGCAAGTTTTGAGCCAGGGAAAAAATTTCCAGGGCCTCCAATTTATAATGCATAGCTAAAGGATCTTTAATAGCCAAAGCACTAGTTTCTTGCAAATTTAGAAGGTGACCTTCCAAACGTTGCATAGTTTTAGAAATACCACACAACCCATTTTCAATCTCCTGTATTTTCACAACAGCTTTTCTTGCGAGAAAAGGCACAAGGAAGATACAGTAATAGATAATTTAACATCAGTCCCAACAATAACTGTCCATAAATCTTTCAAAGTAATTTCCTGGTCAGCTGTATCTCCAAGCTCGGCCTTGTCCAATGAAGGCAAAAAAAAAAAAAAAAAAAAAGAGGCATCGGACCCATGGGTTGGGTAAAGGTATCTAAATTAGCAGCAATAATGTCAGAAATAGCCATTGAGGAGAGAAGCGGTTGGGGGGAGGGAGGAGTTTGTGCTCGGAGGTCAAGGAAACCCCTTCAGGCAAGGCAGGAGGAACTGGACAAATCACAACGTGTTTGTTGAGTGGACCAACCACTTTGCTCTGCTGCTGGCTGGAAGGAGCAATCTTAGGTGGTAGCTTCCTCTTTTGCCATCAAGAGAAAAGAAGTAATAAAGATAGTACTTGAGGAAATATCAGTCTCCACACCTTCACAGGACGAATCCGACGGCTCCGAGGCTCAGATGGTGCTCCGAAGGGGCACCAAAGGGACGTCTCCTGCCCCTTTTGGATATGCCCCAAGTCTCTGGCGGGTTAAAGCATCCTTGTGGATGATGATATCGGGGGGGGGGAGTCCACTGCAGTGCCTGTGTGATCACTCCAACTCTGAACTCACAGCCGCGGTCTTGGAGGGCTCCAAGATGCCACAGATACACTGCCTCACTCAGCCAATTGCTCTCCCCTGTAGTATTGAACTTTTATTTGTCTTTTTATTTTCCTCATATTTTTTCTGGCTTCCTGTTGTCCTCTAATCTAGTTAAAACATTCTGAAAACTACACTGAAAGTATAGGCAAGCAATGCAGACTTGCTATCTTAATACATGGGGTAAGTTACTATTTTGTTGCAAGGAGTTTACACTTCACTACGTATGAAAGAGATAATATAATGTGCTTGTCCTGGCCCAAGACATAGAGATTTTGGGGGTTCGTGCATTTTCCTGTCTGGCAGGAGTGGGCAATCTGTGCATATCACCAGCTGGGTGCTGGAGTTGCTAGGATTCTCCATAAACTATCCTAAATCCAACTTAATCCCATGACCTCAGTTGGAATTTTTCTGCTTTCTGCTAGACATGACTCGGGCAAAAAGCCTTTCTCTTGACAACTGGATCAGCAAGTTGGTCTCCATGGTGAGGGAAGTTTCTCAGTCAAACTCTGTGTTGATAGTTTATGATTTTTAATTGTATCCTGTCATGGGCATTCTCTACAACCATGTGCAAAAATTGAATAAAAAGAATCTTTTGGGTCAGGTGATGGATATTAGGCCATATAGCATCAATAAATCATATCACTCCCATGACATATTTCTATATGAGACCGGCTCAGTGGATCTTGAAATCCCAATGGAATTGGACCACTTGAGGAGTAAGGAGCACGCCTACTTCACCAAACTCCACACTCCTGGACTTTGATTTCCCATTTACTTCTGACCATGGGAATTCTTTCCCTCCAAATAGTTCTGACAGCTAGACACATAAATACTTGAAAGATGTTAAAGCACAAGGAATGAAGTTGCCCAAAGAAAAGGAAATTGTACATCTAGGGACTATATGAAGCTCCAAGGTGGTCAACTCAGAAGTAGTGCATAAAATATTTTTCAGGAAAAGGATGGTAGATGCCTTAATGCCTCTCAGAAGTGATAGTGGAGACACAAACTGTGAGAGAATTCATGAAAGTGTGATTTACATAGAAGGCCTCTAAATTTCAACCATACATTCAGAAATTCACCTCAAATTTGCAGTACAGGTACAAACTTAGACTGTAAGCTTTCCAAGGAAGGGAAAATAGCTACTGTACCTGAATGTACGTAACTTGCTTTGAGTTACTCCTGTAAAAGATGTCAGCTAAATCCAAAATCCATTCCCTTCCATGTAAAAATGACATACACTTATTAAAAGGCATGAGGGGAGAGTAACCTGTATGAAACAGCAGTTACAACCTTGACCATTTTACTGGGCAGACCGGCCTGGACCATCACAGACTAGGGAGCTCATATTTGAAATTCACACCCAGAGTTCCCGGTCTCTACAGTAGAAAATCTACCATATAAGTTTCCTGGAGCTGTGGAGAGTAAGAGATGCTCTAAGAGCTTTCAAAGATTGGGTAGCCAACACATAGTTGCCCTGGTCCGTGAACATGCAGGGAGAAAGGTTCATTTTCTCTTTTTGGAAATCTGTCAGGCTGTGAAACTGAGTTGAGGGAAATGTTCTTTGCTACGTACCTAGCAGAAAGAATATCCTGGCACATGTTATTTGAAGAGATGGGGAAGTGACAGTGGCAATCATCTGTCTGTCTATCTCCCCCCTCAAAATGACAACAGCTGCAAGCTTTCAGCTTCTCACTCATGCCCAGCAGTTTGTTTCTCTCTCTTGAAATGCCGCCTTTCCATTACCAGGTAGCAGCCCTTATCTCTTCCTTACTGTGTCTAGGACAACAGTTTTCAACCCAGTTCTTGGGATGCGCCCAGTCAGTCAGGTTGTCAGGATAGCATTAATATGCATGAGCAAAATATGCATTTAATGCATATTCTTGTGCATATTCATTATAGATATTCTGAAAACCTGACCTGTTGGGTGTGTCCCAAGGACTGGGCTGAAAACCCCAGGCCTAGAGCGTTTATTATTTTAGTTAAATAGTATTTCCAATTTCAGGTAGAACTATTGGCTAACCAACAATGTAAAACATGGTTGACTTTTTCAGGTTTATGTTTAGAATTTGTCTGTAATTTTAATTTTTTGCACCTCTCCATATTTTCTCATTGTGCAGTCTTACCACTCACACGGTACAATGCTGTTGGAGGTTTCCAAATTTCAAAAAATAAAAAAGCCTTTCATTCACATTTATTGCTGTACATTAATTTTCTAAAAAAATAAATTTGTGCTTCTAAACAGAACATGATCTCTGGTGGGGGTGGTGTTAGGATGGTTCTCATATCAAGAATTTAATTTATCTTGGCCACTAACTAGTACGGTATTCCTAAGTGTAGTACTATGCAGTGGTATTGTGTTAGGAGTGTTCTGATATCCCGTGATTGCTCGTACGTATATTGCTAGTAATTTCCACATCTTTATCTACAAGGACAAGTCCTCTCATTGACCTGCCTGACGCTTTGATTTGCAGCTGAGCATTGTCTCGTCAGGCGCATTCTGGTAGGACTAATTCTGCTTGTCATCTTAGTGTTAGACTAGTTGAGTGGCTGGGAGCTTTTAGGGCGGTCTCCACTCATTTTCATTCTGTGCAGCGCTTCCCTTTCAGACAGACCTCATGAACTGCTTAACCTAATCACCATCCCAGAGGTTTATTTAACAGCCTATTGGGGTTGCCAGAAAAAATCAAAGCGTGGACCGAGAGGTCGATTTGAGCAAACCTGAAGCATCCTGACTTCATTACTTCCATGGGGAGCTATTCACTAGGATATAAATAAGGAGTATGTGTAATGCAAGTTTTTCACATGCTTTTTCTTTCAGCTGATGGCACAGTGCACCTGACATGTAGCAGATAAATGGCCTGGCCCAATGTGGCTGTGACTGTTGCTCATCTTGGTGTGGGCAATGAAACTGCAAAGGAATAGATAGTGCACTGGCAGGCAGAAACAATTTGTTTGTTCTAGTGCAAGCAGTATAGCTGCCATTGAGTAAGTCTAGCAAAATGCCAGGGGCTGCCCTTTGGGGGGGACTGAGTTCTTTAAGTGAGGGTAGAGCAGTGAGTCCAATGATGATGCTGGGAGAAGATGAGCTCAGCACATTGCCTTTACCTCTAGCTCTACTGCCAGCCACACTGCCTCCCGATCCCTTGATTCAAATCTGTCCACCCTCCACCCATGCGACTCGGGCAGCAGGAGTAGCGCTTAAGCCCCTCATTCCCTGCCGTAGCACCAAGTCTCTTGTGGTATGAGCCATGAGGTCTTGCAGCACATACTGGGCGACTCAGCCCAGCGGGAGATGGAGTGCTTAAATACTGTTCCTACAAGGGGGGTGGAGTCGAAGAACGGGATCAGGAGGCAGTGAGACTGCCAACAATGCTGGAGGGAAGTGTGGTGTGTCGTGCTCTCTTCCATCTCTGACAGACGTGAGAGAATATCCCTTTTCTTGGTTTTTGACACCACTGCCCCAGGCACACCTTCTACAATTAATACCCCCCCCCACACACACACACACAATTCGCTCATTCACACCTCACATCTCACCAACCTCACTGCACCCTGACATACAAAAACCCCTTACTTCCCAGTGCGGACATCTCACCATTAACAGCATTTCCCAAACACCCCTACTGTCTGAAAAAACCCTCTACATATGCCACATATAGCCTCCCTCCCCTGCCGAACAGACCAAACTTCCCTACCTGGACGTCCCCTGCACATGTTACCTTGGTACTTTGGGCCCATTTATTTATTTAGCTGTGCTTATATACCGCTTTTCACCGGGTCAAAGCAGTTTACAGATATATATGTTAACAGGCACTTTTGTTTATTCCCTCGTCCCCGAAGGGCTCACAATCTAAACCCATCTTAATCTTTTCACCCGGAGCCCACTCGGTTCTTGCTATGCATTCACCTGATGATGGAAACTCGTCTTGCAAAAAGTTGTATCATTTTCTCAGAAGTTCAATAGAACAATATCTACAGCACTTTGCTCCTCTCTAGATACAAATATGAACACTGTTTTGGCAGGGTTGGCCTTAGTACTGGTGGCTCTGTGTGCGGCATGGGCAATGGTGCCTTGTATGACCAAGAGGTGGGGGTTGAAGGAGCTGTATCCTCCCAAAGATCAAGAGCAGTGACCGCATTGTTTGCTGTGCTTCCTCTTGTGCTTTTAGTCTCCTTTCCTGTCCCCTTACATTTGTTTGAAGTGTTTGTTTTCTTTTTGGTGTAAAACATGCTCTTCTTCGACTGTGGCTATAGCCTCTATTGTGCAGATTATTGCTTATGTCTGTTCCTCGGTTGTTTTTGCTTTACCTCCAGCTTAGATGCTCTATAAATTTAATGCAGTTTTGAAAATGAAATATAAATCCAAATTAAAAAGGAGCATTTTAGAGATTTTGTATTCTAAAGAAACTGTGTAAAAATATGTTTTGCTAGAACGTTGCTTTGAAAACCTCCCAAGACCCAAGACTTGCACCAGATGGCTCTTAGGACTCTCCCTGGTATCACACTTTGTCTTAGTCTCTTGTCCAGCCCTTAATGATTTAATATTTTCTATGATTTTCAAAATGGTGGCACCCCTCGGACCTTATTACGGTAGCATTAGATTTTAGCTCCATAGTCCAATCCTGCTTCCTGTGGCATTTTGCACAGAAGTACCTCCTCTGGAGCTGGGGAAGAGGTGCCTTCCCTTGCAGGAACCCCTCTCTGTATGAAACTCCTTCCAGATCTTCTGCCATCACAAGTCTGACCAAGTAAAAGCATGAGCCAAAAGTACATGCCCTATGTCGGGGGAGGAGAAGCAGCGTTCAAGGTGGAATTTCTTTCCTGCCTGTTGTGGCTCTCTCTCTCTTTACATCCTGCAGTCTCAGGTGGCAGACTCCTTTCCTTGCCAGAACAAAATCACTTTATCTTTGGAGGGTAAAGTAGTGTTGTTATCCTGTTAGTCCTCTTTAATGGTTGATAAAAAAATAAAACAAACATTATCCTGACCTGAGAGAAGGTTTCAACCTTTGAAAGCCAGTCAAAAAATGTATTGTTTGTCCAATAAAAAATGATAATTACACTTACCTGGTAATTGTAGTTCCTTGAGTGACGACAGTTCAGTCCTCTACTTCTGGATTGTCAACCTCCTCCTGCAGCCTGGAGACTGGTATGTCCAAATCATGACATCACTGGATATAGCCTGCTGTACACGCTCACCCCCTCCAGTGTGAACTATTAACAAAGCAGACTCAAAGGAGCAACAAATAAGTAGCTACAATATCAACTGCAACCTATGCTAAGGAAACTAGAACATTAAACACAGCATGTAGGTCAGGCGCCATACGCCCTGCACTGTCATTGGTAATATTAGATACATTTTCCTATCTGACCGATAGAGAATTGACTTGCCTGTAGTAACTGAATATGCGACAACCGGCTGACCCCCCCTTGAAAAACCACCGGGTGGGAAGGAGGACTGAATTGTCGTCACTCAAGGAACTACAATTACCAGGTAAGTGTAATTATCATTTCCTTATCGTTCCTCCAGTTCAGTCCTCTACTTCTGGGATGTACCAGAGCAGTAACTATCGGGAGGGACCTTTCCAGCCAGTGCGCAACACTGTCGCCCAGAAACAAGCATCTGCCGCTGCGATATCAAGACGGTAATGTTTACTGAACATATGCAGCGACGACCAAGTAGCCGCCCTACAAATCTCACTTGGTGGCACCAAGCCATATTCCGCCCAAGAAGCCACCTGCGCTCTGGTGGAATGAGCCCTTAAACCGTCCGGAACCGCGCGACCTTGCAACAAATAAGTGAAAGCTATTGTCTCCCTGATCCAACGGGCTATGGAAGCCTTCGACGCTGCCTTGCCCTTGCGCCTGCCTCCAAACAAGACGAATAGTCGATCCGATTTGCGAAAAGCCTTAGTAGACTTCAAATACTGCCGCAAAGCTCTCCAGACATCTAAGAGATGGAAACGGCGATCCTCCGAGTCCCCCTTTAAGGATCCCAGGACCGGCAAACATACTGACTGATTCAAGTGAAACGGCGAAACAACCTTAGGCAAGAACGAGGGCACGGGTCGTAACATGACCTTTTCCTTGGAGAAGGACAAAAACCGTTCCCGGGAAGACAAAGCTTGCAACCCTGAAACGCGCCTTGCCGAACAGATCGCCACCAGGAACACGACTTTCAGAGTGATATCCTTCAATGACGCACTATGCAATGGCTCAAAGGGCGGCTTGACCAACGCCGCCAGAACCAAATTAAGATCCCACGACGGAACCTTTACTCTACGGGCAGGTCGCAGTCTAGCCACTGCCCTCAAAAAACGGATGACATCTGCATGCGCCCCCAAAGGCACACCTTGAACCTTGCCGCGATAACAGGATAGCGCCGCCAACTGCCTCCACAACGACCTAGCGGCTAACCCTTTATCAAATCCATCTTGCAGGAAGTTCAAAACTGAAGGCATGGTGACTGTGGACGCTCGAATCTGACGTCTCGAACACCAGTCCTCAAAAATACGCCAGATTCTCACATATGCCAAGGAAGTGGACCGCTTCCTCGCCCTCAGCATCGTAGAAATCACCGACGCCGAGTAACCCTTTTTCGTTAGCCGCGCCCTTTCAATGGCCATACCGTAAGCGAGAATCGATCCACCTGTGGCTTGAACAGGGGCCCCTGTCGCAGCAGGTCCGAGCGAGTCGGGAGCCGCCAGGGTTGCCCGTCTAGGAGCCGCACCAAATCCGCATACCACGAGCGCCGTGGCCAGTTGGGAGCTACCAGAAGCACCCTCCCCTGATGAGCCTCTATCCTTTGCACCACTTGACCTATAAGTGCCCACGGGGGGAAGACGTACAGGAGACCCGACGTTGGCCACTGCTGCAAAAGCGCGTCTATGCCTTCTGACATTCTCTCCCGTTTCCTGCTGTAAAAGCGCGCGGCCTTTGCTGATTGAAAGGTGGCCATTAAGTCCATTATTGGCGTCTCCCAACGCTGCAGGATCTGTGCAAAGACTTCGGGATGCAGTTCCCACTCCCCGGCATCCACTCGTACCCTGCTGAGGTAATCCGCCATCACGTTGTCCTTTCCCGCAACGTGCGCTGCCGAAATTGCCTCTAACCGACCTTCCACCCAGGCAAAGAGTAAGTCCGACTCCTCTTCCATCGCTGCACTTCCTGTGCCTCCCTGACGATTGATGTACGCAACCGTCGCCGAGATGTCGGACAGGATCCGAACCGAACACCCCAGCACTATGTCCTCGAACGCACTCAGAGCTCTCGCCACCGCTCGCAACTCCAACCGATTGATGGACCAAGTTGACTCCAGTTGGGACCAGTGACCCTGGGCAAACTGTCCCCCGCAGTGGGCTCCCCAGCCGACGAGACTGGCATCTGTCATCACCAGAACCCACTCCGGTTGCTCCAGGGGCATTCCCGCCGCCAACGAGGACTGCAGCAACCACTACCGAAGCGACTGACGTACCTTGAGCAGGCACGGGAGCCGCTTGCTCAGAGAGTCCCGCTGATGTGACCAGCGGCGCAACAACGCCCTCTGCAGCGGTCGCATCTGCACTTTGGCCCAAGGCACCGCCTCCAGGGTCGCCGCCATCGTTCCGAGCACACGGAGATAAAACCACGCTGTCGGCGCGGGAGTGGCTCTGAAACTGCGCACCAGTCCGCACAGAGCCTGTGCCCTCTTGCTCGGCAAAAACACCTGCCCTCTGCGCGTGTCGAACTGGACTCCCAGCTACTCGAGAACCTGAGATGGCTGAAGATGGCTTTTGGACGGATTGACCACCCACCCGAGGTTCTGCAAAAAACTGACCACCCTGCTTGTCACCTGCCTGCTCTCTGTCTCAGACTTCACCCGAATCAACCAATCGTCGAGGTACGGGTGGACCAAAATACCTTCCTTGCGCAACGGCGCCGCCTCCACCACCACCACCATGATCTTGGTGAACGTGCGCGGCGCTGTCGCCAGGCCGAAGGGCAATGCTCGAAACTGATAGTGACCCCAGGGCAAGGCGAACCTTAACAACCTCTGAGCCTCCCGGATGGGAATGTGCAGATATGCTTCCGTTAGGTCCAATGAGGTCAGAAACTCTCCTTGCCGGACCACGACAATGACCGACCGCAATGTTTCTATTCGAAAGTGGGGAACACGCAAACAACGATTCACGCCTTTGAGATCTAAGATAGGCTGTAGCGCCCCGCCTTTCTTTGGCACCACGAAATATATGGAGTACCGACCCAAGCCGTATTCTTCCTTCGGAACCTCCACGACTGCCCCTAAACGCAACAGACGCTCCAGAGTGTCGTGAACCGCTAAGATCCTCGTCTGTCCCCGGCAAGGAGACATGATGAAGGAATCTCGCACGGGCCGCGCCAGCTCCAGGGAATAGCCCTGACGAATTATCTCGAGAACCCACTGGTCGGACGTGATGAGGGTCCAGGCAGACAAACTCCCGCAGCCTCCCACAAATAGGAGTGTCCTCCACCAGGACCCGCCTCATCTCATTGCGATTTATGAGTAGTCGATGCGGGTCCCGAGGCGAAACCTCTAGTTGCCCCTCGAAACCCCCAGAATCCTTGACCGCGGGAAGAAAACCTGCCCCTCTGAAAGGAGCCATACCGCGACGAACGAAACCTACGAAAGTCACAAAACTGACCTCGAAAATTTTGACCGGCCTTACCCTGCTTCGGCTTATCCTCAGGTAGTCTACCCGCCTTGGATTCCCCTAGGTCCTTTACTAACTTATCCAAATCTTCTCCGAACAGCAACTGTCCTTTAAACGGCAGCTTACCTAGGCGGGATTTAGACGAACCATCCGCCGACCAGTTATGCAACCACACTGAACGGCGAGCGGCTACTACAGATGCCGTGCTATTCGCCAGCACTCTAATCAAATCATTAAGATAAATTCCGGGCAAAACTCCACCGGAGCCTCAGGCTGCGCCTCCCGCGACGGAGCCGAGGTCCCAGCCTGCTCCTCCACAGGAGCTTCCTGCCCCGGGGCTTGGGGAAACGCCTCTATCCCCGCCGACGGCACCACTGGTGGCTCAGAACCCTCCCTGACGTCCATCATCTGTTCACCCGGGGACGACAGGGAAGCACAGCCACGGCACACATCGGACTCCGTTACCGTGCCTCTCCTGGAGCCACAGAGCACACACTGTGGCCGCCCTGCCATAAAGCTTCTTCCAAGTATACTTTAAAATTATGCTTTAAAATTATACTTTGAAACTATGCTTAAAAATTATACTTTACATTAGCCTTCAGGGCTAGACGCAGAATCAATGGAGAGCCTTGACTGCCCGGGAAAAAAAAAAAAACGTGCCGCAAACCCCAGGCAAAGCAGCCGTGATAAGACCCCCCTTCTCCCCCCCCCCCCCCCGCGGCACCACCCGTGCGCGGGAAAAGCTAACGAAAGGCAATGAAGAAAATAACACCTACTTCCGATAGCGTTAGCCGTGGCCAGGTAAAAGATGTCAGCAAGGGCTGCCAACCTGCTCAGCGCACCCAAAGCTTCACAGCCACGCGGTCTCCCGTGCGACTCAAAATGGCTGCCAGGAAACCGAAGACTAAAAAGAGCACCAAAATGCTGCTTCCCTAGCGCTCCAAGAACGGGCTGCACTGCCTCCTCTGCCAAAGCAGCCTGCTCCGGTTAGAAGCTCACCGGTCAGATCTGCAGCATCTCCCGATCCAGCCTGGAATCGCCGGCACCGGACCGGGCCGAACAGTGCCCTATAAAAGGGAGTGCAGCGTCCCCAACCTCCGGAGCCGCGATCAAGTACTGCGGCCCAGCAGAGTACAGGGATTCCGTAGGGGCTCTCCCCCGTAATGTCCGGGGGGAGAGATCCAGCGATCACCAGAAGAGCACTCTGCACCGCACAGCTTTATCGCTGTAAGGCTGATTAAATAGTTCTAACCGGCTGACAGGCAGGGAGTAGTAAACTCGAAACTTTTGACTCTCTCTTATTCTATGATTTTTTTTTTTTTTACTTTAAAGAAACAGTAACCCAAACAAAAAATGCTTTCTATCTACAATCCCCCAAAAATCTAAGCCTACTCTCTCCTTATCCGTTACTCCAGTGAGCCCTCTCCTGGGCTCACAACGTCCTCTGGCTGCATGGAGACTGGTAACACTGGAGGGGGTGAGAGTGTACAGCAGGCTATATCCAGTGATGTCATGATTTGGACATACCAGTCTCAAGGCTGCAGGAGGAGGTTGACAACCCAGAAGTAGAGGACTGAACTGGAGGAACGATAAGGAAGGTATCGTTTCATGTTCCTTTTTTGTTTTGTTTATCAACCTTTGGAGGATGAAAGTAGGGCAGGCACAGGCAATGGAATTGGGGAGATTACAGGGATCATGGCCACACCAAATTCTTGCCTAACACTGCATCAGCAACTAGAGAACTAGGAGGGGAGGGCTAAAGATTCAGGGCCGGCACAAGAAGAATGAGGCATCTTAGGCGAACCTCATCCCTTGTGCCTCCACCCCCCCCCCCATGGCACCCATTGTCACTGCCGCCCCCCTCTCTGGAACATGCAGCGGTGGCAGCAATGGTCGCAATGAGCCCTGCAGCGCTTATCTTACAATTTTGGCACTGCAGGGCTGTTTGCTTCTGCCCCCTTGGACTTCCTGATGCTGACTTCCTGTTTGCAAGCATAGTCTGCATTGGGCATCGGATGGGTCAAAAGCAAACAGCCCCACAGCGCCAAAGTTGTAAGATAAGCACTGTGGGGCTGTTTGCCGGCATTGCCACAGCCACAGATCACAACATGGGTGCCCCCCACCAAGAGAGCCAACCCTCTAGACGACTGCCTAGTTTGTCTAATAGTAGCGGCAGCCCTGCAGAAGTTGATTTGTTTGGTCCCTGCAACCAAAAAGGTGTTGTGTTGTCCCTGAAGGCAGCATTTGTCAGAGATCCAGGATTTTGTTAGAAGTAGTGAAGTGAAAGGACTATACAGTAAAATTAGGGGAAAATATTTTGAAAGAAGGGAACTTGCAGGGAGGAAGAGAAGTGACTGAAGGAGGAATATTTTAACAGGGGAGAGAATGCAATGGAAAAGTAAGCGTAACTGAGAAATGAGGCAAAAATGCTACAAAGGAAGACTGAGATAAAGGAAGCACTGATTGGAGAAGAGGAGGAAAAAGAGGAAAAGAAAACCTAGGAGAAAACGAAACGTGCAGGTGAAATTAAAAAAAAAAAATCAGTTACCTATTAAGGCAAGGCATTAATATGGCATAAATTTAATTTCCTTTGCAAGAAAATTATTTTAAATTTTAGTTAAAATCAGCACAGGAAATATTCATAACTACTCTGCATTCAGCATCGGATGCTAATTGCATAAGTTGTGTGGGGCTTTTTTTTTTTTTTAATTTTCCTGGCAAAGATAACGCATTACCTTTGGCTGCATAAGTTGTGTGTTTAAAATGGAGTGGGCTCTGGGATGGGCTGGGAGCAGGATCCGTAGTTATTTGGATAATGGCAGTCCTCGGCCACTATTTGTACAGCTTATGCATTCAAATCTGGACACAGGAATAGCAGAGAACATTATATCAATAACTAATTAGTATAAAGTTAGGCTAATGTATTCAGCATTCAGACTTGAACACATAACTGGGCTGAAAATCCACATAAGCTACCCATGTATTTTTTTGTATCCCCTCCTCCCAACATCCTACGGAGTTACTAATAAAACAATAAAGAATGCCTAATGGGCAGGTTGTGTCCATTTGTCTTATCTGACCCTGTTCAGTGGCTAAATGGGAGGGGGTATAGTGTTGCCCTTTGGATTGTGTGAGCTCTTTCCTGTCCCAGTCTGAATTTAACCATCACAAATAGGATGCATTTATTAGCTCACATCTTGCAGTGACCCACTTACTAGCTAATTTGTGCTTTAAAAGTGCTGAGTCTTTCAAACCCTTTATTGCTTCAAATGGCTTGTATGTTCCTTTAGTGGATGTTGACATTTTAAAGTGATCATCAAAGTCTATAAAGTGAATTAGAGGAGCTACTAGTAAGGAGGCTTATGATTCACGGACAGATGCATTCAGAAGGACATGGAGGTGGGTGATGGTAGAATTTCTATCACAGAAAGCTGGTAGTGGTTTGCTGTGCTGTACTTTGTAGGGGGAACGCAGGGCGTATTTATGCCTTGAATCCTCTGGAAGGTGAGGTGGCTAATTACTGTGAATATTTCAAAAGTTGCATAGGAGTGGAGGAGTAGCCTAGTGGTTAGAGCAACAGCTTAACACCCAAGAGATCAGGATTCGATTCCCACTGGCGCTGCCTGTGACCTTGGGCAAGTCATTCTACCTTCCATTGCCTCGGAAGAAAAGGCCTGGCAATCTACTTCCAGTCATACCTTGCCAAGAAAACTCAGGGCTTGCTGGGTCGCCAGGAGTCAGCATTGATTTGATGGCGCTTAATAAATAAAAAGTCACAAATGTATTCCTATAGGACTTTATACTGCTTGTTGTATTCACATCTAACCTTGTCTGCATCTCTTGTCCAGAATAAAAACCATGGTTGGTGGCTGTTTTCCGAAAAACCAGTGCTCATATACTGTAATGGATTAATACTTAATCTTTTATTATTGCTAAAATTTTCAAGCTGATTAGTTTGGGGAAGGAAAGGAGTGGGGTGTGAAGTTGCAGCCAGTGAGCATTGAAGGCCCCCAAGGAGTAGGAGAAAACCGCTAGTCTCCTCCCCCAAAACAGTTGTAGGGGGTGTGCGGAAAGGAGGAATGATGCTTTTGTGATTTACAGTGGAGTGATTTAGCCTCCAGCACAGACAGGGGGGGTTGGATAAGAGAGAGAAAGCAGCAGTGGAAGGAGAGCTAGCAGGTGAGAGAATCCTGGTGTAAGGCGGAGGGTGAGGAGTAGTTGGACAGTTGAGAGCAGGCCCTGGCTAACTGTGGGGATGCCTCGGAGGGGAGGTGGGGTTGCTGGCTTATAAGGAATTAGGACTGCAGAGGGGAGAGACTGGGTGAGGGCAGGGTATGAGGGACGTGTGAGAGAGAATTTTTTGCTTAGGTATCATTGAGTCATGATGGTGCAGCTATAAAGGGTCATGGATATGCTGCTGACAGCAGGCTTGCTAGGTGTGGTGGTGGGGGGGAGGGGCCACTGCCTTGTGTGGGCACTCTACAATAGCATTTTAAGGGC
Organism: Ichthyophis bannanicus; assembly: GCA_033557465.1. NCBI lineage: Eukaryota > Metazoa > Chordata > Amphibia > Gymnophiona > Ichthyophiidae > Ichthyophis > Ichthyophis bannanicus. The sequence continues at coordinate 691,059,598 of CM066036.1, read as the reverse complement.
CTGATTAAGCTTTCTTTTCCCATAGACACAGAATGGGGAAACAGCATTAATCCAGTCCTACAAGAGTGGCGATGCACGGGGTTTTTTTGGGGGGGGAGGGAGGGATGAGGGACGATATTGTGACAGATCTTGGTAGCTGGCTCCTAGATTCAAAGAAACTTTGCTAATGCCTGATTTTGAAGGAACCAAAAGCCCCTCCTTTTGATAAATGTTGGCAGGAATGGGGGAGGCCCCTCTCCCTATGGTACCTGTAGGCGCCCAGCTTTTAAATCTAGCCCTGGGAATTGTGGAGTAAGAACTTCAGATGATCAATGGGGTGCGAGAGATCAGTTTAAATGGCATAGGTTGAGGTTAGACGCGTTGAAATTGGAACTTCTATGAAGGGGGCTGAATTTTGGGTTGTGGATGGAGGATGTATAGTGTTACCATTTTAGCAATAAAATTTGTAAACTCGGCGTATGGCTGGATTCAGTACTGTCAATGGCATTGCAAGTGATAGCAGGGTTTGTGAAATTGTGTATTTTGCGACAGCTGCATCCTTGTTTTGCCTTTCCAGGGTCTTTTGGCTGTGATGCAGGCTGGCTACTAACGAGATTAGATTAGCAGCCAAGCCTACATCACATTTCCATAAACAGATTAAATACTTGCAGACTGTGCAGGACACCATAGCCAGTATCATTGTGGGGCTGAAGAAAATGGACCATGTAGCCCCTATATTAAAGGAATTGTATTCATTCCCAGTAGAAGGAGGTGCAAGTTTAAGGTTGTGATGCTGACCTTTAAGCTGCTATGTGGTATGAGAACGGAGTATTTGTCAGACTGCTATGAGGAAAATATCACTACGCTCTGTGCAGAACAATTTGCTCTATGTACTAGGTGTAGATGCAGCTATATTGACTACTCAGAAGGACTCTGTTGTGGCCCCAAGATGCTGGAGTTCTCTACTGGAGAAAGTTTGTGAAAGGGGGAGTATTTGAGATTCTGAAAGCTTGCAGAAAGCATGGTTATTTGACCAAGCTTATCAATAAGGATGTTTTGTACCAGATTGGACTGGTGTGTAGGCTAGTAGCCAGTAGGAAGTGGGTTAGCAAAGTTTTATGAAAGGTTTGGACAGGGATTTTTCATTTGTGTTGGTTTAAACTTTATACGGATTATGTGTTAAAGTGATGGTGAATCACTTTAGGTTTGTTTGAAGAAGTAAGCAATAAATGTAGATAAGTAAAATAATAAACATTACAAATTAGCAACTATACTTATTGAACTGCAGGCATTGGTATCACTGGAGATAATCACAGATCTCTTTGCTTTACACAGAATTTCAGGAAATATAATGAAATGGCCGGAAGCTAATTGAGTTAAGCAGGCACATAGCAGGTTTTTCTCCACACGATCCTTTGCAGAAACCAGATGTGTGCAGTTAAAAAAAAAATGTCACACCAAGCTAGCATGTATTGTTCTGTCTTCTGTGAGGAGACCAGGGTCATAACTGAATAGACCTTATGTTCGGATTTTGGTTTTATCATCTGACTCATTCAGTGTTTGTATCTGTAAAAAAAAAACAACAAACCAGATTTGGAGTATTGCAGATTGGAAATATACAATGGTGACTAAACCGCGTGCGGGTAGTGTGGTTTAGAAACATGCTGCATAATGTATGCAGACCTTTACGTCTGCCTCAGAGCAGATGTAAATTTATGCGAGTGCATTTCTGCGCTACTGGGGATTATGTTAGAAAGGGATATAGGTTCCTGTTTGCCATGTATATAATGACCCAAATCTGTTTTTTATTCTCACAAACCATTTGTAGGGCAATGATGTTGACATCTTTGGCTGGGGATAGGGATGGGAGTCCTAAGGCCAAGCAGGCACAATCTACACATACCGTTTCCTACGTGTTTACAACCAAGGGTTCTTAACCTTTTCTCTGACCCAGAAAATTGCTGTACCTGCCTCTGGTCCTATAGCCCTGCTGCTTTTCCAAGAGCACACTGAAGGATGTTTTCTTCAAAGTACATGCACCCAGCATTCCCTTGTGACCACAGTCTCCTGTGAGGGACTATTTTAGTACAGATACCACTTAAAAAGAGTTAAGCATATTATATATAGAAAGAATCAGAAGTGTTCCATACATTTTGTTATAAATGTGGGGCCTGATATTAAAAACAGCTGCATAATTCATAAAGATAAGCACCTGTGCATAACCTTCTGTACATGATGTGGTCTGTGCATAAAATTATGCATGTAACGGACAAATGTTATTTTAAAAAAGGCACCAAACTGACTAAGGGGCATGTTTGCAAACCTGCACCAGCAATTAGCACGGGGTTTGCTGTGCTCACAGCACAGGGCCCCGCATCAGCAATCCCATGCAGTGCCGCATGGTGGCATTGCACTAAGAGCAGGGAACACATGCACATGCCCCCTAAAGTTAGTGCAGCCCTCCTTGCTAGTTTTGTGCCTCAAATGCATGCTACCAGCACGCCTTTAGTAAACATGCCCCTAAGTCTTTTTAGATGCCAAGCCCATGATTTTTCTTAATTTGGTTGTTTGACCTGTCTTTGCATAAATGTAACTATAGCACAGTATTAGAATTGGGAGTAATAAATTAAGAGTTGATATTAACTGGGAGTTAAAGAAACAGCTTCTTTAACTAAAAAGTGAAGTGTATTTTACAGCTTCAGCTGATGGACAGACCACTGTGTGTGTGTGTGCGCACACGCGTGTTAATGCACAGTCTGGGGTTAACTGTAAACTTGTGATGAGCCTTTTGGGATAGAGCTGCTGTGTATAGTTCTGCAAATTGTTGTAGCAATATGCTTTAATCATTGTAGCATTAAAGATTAATGAATTTCCCTTGAAGGTTCTTCAGTTGTGTACTGTATATACTGGTATAATATTTCCATCTGTTCTGAACAGATGTGTGAATTTATTGGAAATTTTCCTATATAATCTTTTTCTTTCATTTTTTATATAATTTGCTTATGTTTTCTCATTTTACTATTCACATTTTCTTAATTCCTAAAATAAATTTCAGATCTCATTTGGCATTTTATGTGACCTATATATTTAGTTTTAAATCCCTTACCCTCCCCTCCCCGCCCAAAAAATCCCTTCACCAAACTAATTTCCCATCCTGCATCACAAATGTTTTTTGAAGTAGTTGAACTTAAATACTGTACTTGATTACGGGGCAAAATGATTAAAGGCACTAGTGTAATTTTTAGAAAGGTTTTTCGGCATGCACAGCTTTTACAAAATTACTTGCTGTGTACGCACATAGAAGTGCGCATGTTGGAAAGATTGCACTGCTTGTAAGCATTCCCAGGAGTGTAGTCTGAGCAGAGTAGGAGGCAGAGTTATGATGTGTGCGCACATTTTATAACATATACAGTAGGTGCACAGAGCACACACCTGCATTTCTCACATTTACCCCTTCTTCAGAGTAAGTGTAAATTTGTGCATGAGCATTTGCCTGTTTATTGGGCTGGTTCTGGATGCTTATTTTATAAGGGTATTTAAATGCCTGTGTCGCCTTTTATAAAATGCATAAAATTGTTGCCTTTTTGTTACATTAACATAGCTGTTCTCTTATAAAATTATCTCCTTAACATGGATTAAATGTTTTAGTAAATTAAATTCAAAGCTTGAAATTGCTAAGCTTTGTATTATTGCATTGTTAATGACTTTTATGAAAAAAAATTAAAAAATGGAAAATTGCCCACTCTGGCTTATACATTTAGATAGTTTTATTAGTTTTTTTTTCTGTATACTGCTTGACTTCTCTCAGATAGCTTCATAGCTTGCCTGATTATGGAAATATAACTTGCCCTCTGAATCAAGCCACAGTGCTTCCATGAAGCAGAATGGAGAATATTCAGATTTGACTTTTATATCGCCTATTTTATAAAACAAAATTGAAGTTAAAGTAATATGAATTTTTCAATCACTTTAGATGGTCTCCCTTGGAAGGATGTCTCCAAATTGGTTTGCTTAGCACATAAACAATAAAAAACCCAGTTAAAACAGAGTAATGGCAATAATTGTGAATAGCATCATAAAAGGCATTTAAAAGTTTTCATACAGTAATCACAAGAAAACTTAAAATGATTAAATTGCGTGAAGTTATCAGTCTGACGTTTCAGCACCTGCCTGCTTCAGGATGTATGAATGTTGATGCAATTAAGAAAGCAAAATTGTAAAGACCAACCAACAGTTCTGGAAGTGGCAGAAGGATAAATAAAGACCACCTGCTGGTGGTATAAAATAGAAAATCAGCTTCCTAAATTATGTTAAAGAAACAAAAAGTAAAAAACAAAACAAAAAAGGGGAAGTGGGAAAAAAGAGAACCAATGTGGAACTTACTTGAGCAAGGCTGAGATGTGGGCTAAAGAGTGCTTAAAATATTTAAAAAATATGCTATAAAGGCTGAAAAAAAATTACATAAAAGATCATAATAAAATTAAAGGAGATGTAAAGAAATACAAAATAGGCATCTGTTCCGTAGAGGCAGAGTGAAGGGAGTTCTAACACAAGTATTGCTTTTTCACCATCATCCGAGAACCACGGCTAATACCTGTCACAATGAAAGTACCAAGGAGTTGTTGTTGTTAAGTGCCGTCGAGTCGGAGTCGACTCATGGCGACCCTCTGGATAGCTATCCTAAATTGTGTTCGGTCTTCAGTCAGGCGGTTCATTGTTGACAGACTGGTACCCGTAGCTGCTGTTATTGTATCGATCCATCTCATTGCTGGCCTTCCTCTTTTGCGTTGACCTTCTATCTTGCCAAGCATGATGTCTTTCTCTAATGATCTCTCTCTTCATATGATGTGTCCAAAGTATGAAAGTTGAAGTCTTGTCATCTGAGCTTCTAAAGAAAGCTTAGGTTTGATCTCCTCTAGTACCGACTGGTTTGTTCTTCGGGCTGTCCATGGTATACACAGTATTCGCCGCCAGCACCATAATTCAAAGGCATCAATTCTCTTCCTGTCTGTCTTTTTCACTGTCCAGCTTTCACATCCATATGATGTTATTGAAAATACCATGGCTTGAACAAGTCGAATCTTTGTATGGAGAGAGACATCTCTGCTCTTGAGAATCTTATCTAGGTCTTTCATAGCCATTCTGCCAAGAGCAATGCGTCATCTGATTTCTTGACTGCTTGTTGCTTCTTTATTGATAGTTGATCCAAGTAGGTTAAAGTTGTTCACAATTTCAATTTCTTCTCCTTCAATGATGAACCTGTTGATTATGCCAGTTGTCATGATCTTTGTCGTCTTTACATTAAGGTGCAGGCCCATTTTGAGACTGTTCTTTGATTGTGAGAAGCAAATGTTTCAGATCATCTTCACTTTCAGCCAGTAATGTAGTATCATCAGCATAGCGAAGGTTGTTGATGAGTCTTCCACCAATCTTCACACCTCTGTTGTCTTCATACAATCCTGCTTCTTTGATGATTTGTTCTGCATATAAATTAAACAGGTAGGTGGAAAGTATGCAGCCTTGTCTTACACCTTTGCTTATTTTAAACCATTCTGTTTCTTCTTGTTCCGTTCGAACTGTTGCTTCTTGATCAATGTACAGATTGCGCAAGAGAACGATCAGGTGTTCTGGTATACCCATGCTTCTTAATGTAGCCCAGAGTTTCTCATGGTTTACACAGTCAAAAGCCTTGCTATAGTCGATAAAGCACAAATAGATATCCTTTTGGTATTCTTTAGTCTTTTCAAGGATCCATCTCACATCCGCAATGATGTCTCTCGTTCCTCGCCCTTTCCTGAACCCTGCTTGCACTTCAGGTAGTTCTTGTTCCAGGTATGGTTGTAGTCTCTTTTGAATAATCTTAAGTAGAATCTTGCTGGCATGTGGGATCAGAGCAATTGTGCGATAATTTCCAGTCAGTTGGATCACCTTTCTTTAGTATTGGTATAAACACAGATCTTTTCCAGTCAGTTGGCCATGATGTTGTCTTCCATATTTCTTGGCAGAGCCTTGTAAGTATGGTAACAGCTGCATCAGATTGCTGCAATACTTCTATGGGAATGCTATCAATGGCTGGTGCTTTGTTCTTTGATAAGGCTTTCAATGCTGCTTCAACTTCCTTCATCACCAATGGCTCCCGATCATAAGATACAGGTTGAAACGGCTGTTGGTCCACTTTATCTTTATCATATAAAAACTCTGTATATTCCTTCCACCTTTTCTTGATCTTCTCAGCATCATTCAACATAGAACCTTGAGCATCTTGTAACATTCCAATTCGAGGCTGGAACTTTTTCTTTAACTCTCGTAGCTTTAGGAAAGCCGATCTTGTTCTTCCTCTAATAGTTTCTGCTTCTATTTCCTTGCAAGTGTCATTGTAGTACTTTTCCTTGTCCTGTCTTGCTGCACATTGGAAATCTCTGAGTTCTGCGATTGTCTTTCTTTCTCCTCTGGCTTTAGCTTCTCTGCATTTCTGGGCAATTTTCAGAGTTTCTTCTGTCATCCATTTTGGCCGTTTTTGCTTTTTCACCTTTTGTAGAGACTTCTCGCTTTCTTCCAACACAACCTTCTTGATGTCATTCCATAACTCTTCCGGAGCTCTGTCATTTGTATCTAAAGCAGCAAATCAATTTTGCAGGCAGTCTTTAAATTCCAGTGGTATATTCTCTAGGTCATATTTTGCTGCATTCATGAGTGGTTTGCTCTTTTTCAACTTTAGCTTGAGTTTGCATACTAGTAGTTGATGATCTGTACCACAGTCAACTCCAGGTTTTGTCTTTGTTGATGTTACAGAGCTTTTCCATCGTTGACTTCCACATATGTAGTCAATTTGATTTTTATACAATCCTTTGGGTGAAGTCCATGTGTACAGTCGCCGCTTGTGTTGCTGGAAGAAGGTGTTTGAGATGAATAGATCATTGGTCTTGCAGAATTCTATCAGTCTTTCTCCAGCTTCATTTCTGCTGCCAAGTCCATATTTTCCAACTACTTTGCCTTCTTCTTTGTTGCCAACTTTTGCATTGCAGTCACCCATGACTATCAGGATATCCTGTTTGCATGTTCTGTCAATTTCAGCTTGTACTTGTTCATAGACCTCTTCAATTTCATTCTCTTCTGCAGCTGTTGTTGGGGCATATACTTGTGTTGATAGGCAATCCTCGTAGACGAATACAGATTAAGCGTTCGCTGACTGCATTGTATTTCATTACAGTTCTTGCAAGTTTCTTCTTTATTATAAATGCAACACCATTTCTTCTTTGTCTTTCATTTCCAGCATAGTAGACCATGTGATCATCTGATGCAAAGTGCCCGATGCCAGTCCGTTTCAGTTCTCCGATACCCAACAGATCAAGTTGTACACGTTCCATTTCATTCTTGACCACCTCCAACTTCCCTTGGTTCATGCTTCGTACGTTCCATGTTCCAATGTGTAAGACATCTTTACAGCTTCTGACTCTCATTTCATGCACAGCTACATCAGCAGTCATACTTCCCGAGGGCTTTGATCCAACCACATCATAAATGCTGGCTTTACTCTGAAAAGTCTTCAGCTCTTCCCCAGTAGCTAGTTGAGTGCCTTCCATCCTGGGGGTCTCATCTTCCAGCACCATAGCACAATTTTTGTTGTAACTATCCATCGGGTTTTCATGGCAAGATACAGAAGTAGATTGCCGGGCCTTTCTTCCGTGCAGTTTAAGTTTGGTGGTGTTGCCATTGTCACAAAAATGTGATCCTCAACACTATCCCATTCTGCTGCTGCCCAGATGGGTGGTTTGTCTTGGTCTGGCACCTCAGCTGAGACCTGTCCATCTTGGGCGACCCTGCCAGTAGTTAAACTACCGATAGTTTAGCTCTCAGCATCACTGATGCATGCAAGCCCTCACAGCACGACAAGCTGCAAACCAAGTGAGTAAATTATACACCAAGGACAAGGAGTAAATTATATCAAATTAGGACAGTAGTCGATAATTGGAAAACAAATATAAACATAAAGGCAACAATAAATCCTTAATTTAAAAAGTTAGAAAAAAATATTAGTAATCGTGGGGCCATTAAAACCAAAGAACTTTGGGGATCAGAAATGCAGTAAGTCAGCCACTTCTCCAAACAAACTTATTCCAAAGAACGCATAGCGCAGCCCTGATCTTAGGCCTCTGGGGACGGGAAATGCCTATGTGCCTGAATGTAACCTGCCTTGAGCTACCATTGGAAAGGCATGAGCTAATATTAGTAAATAAATTAATTCTATATGACTCATCAGACTAAACTTTTATTTAAGCTAGAATACCTTTCTAATACAAAGTGAACAGAAGATGTCCTCATACAAAACTCGGAAAGGGAAGTTCACCCGTGCAAGTCGGTACCACCATTGTCAGCTTCACGCATAGGGACATGTTTACTAAAGGTTAACACGTGTTAGGGCAGTGTGCACTTAACGCGCGCTAATTCTATTAACACGCTTTAAAACCGGCCACTCTAGGTCTCAGACTGCCTTTAAATACCAGCTTTCCCACTGAAAAACGGTCTGATGATTGCATAACTATATTGAAATTCCCAAAAGCGTGCTTCAAAAAAGGGCCCCAAAAGTTCTTTTTGGTTTTAATGATCTTGTATTGGTCAGCTCAAATTCCATGGAGAGCTGCTTCTTTGCAGGAAACAGCTGCACAGCGACAGCACAGACAAGAAAATAGAATTCTTATCTGAGGCAGGCTAGGGGTGTGTGTGTGTTGGGTATAGGGGGACTTTGATGGCATACACAAATAGATGCATACTGACAGACGGGCAAACAGACTGAGAAATTCATGAATGAGCGAGGCTCCAATCTCAATCTAATCTTCAGAGGATATGGAAGTCTCTCCAAAGTAGAGATTTCCTTCACCTTCTTAGTTTAATTGTGGTTCATTTTTCTAGTAAACTTATTTTAATTTAATTTATTCATGTATTTGCATTCCGCTTCTATCAGGAAAGTGTTCAAGGCGGATTACATATGGCACTAATGTACTGGTACGTCACCCAACCTCTGCTAACCAGTTAATGAGCTTCTTGGCATTTCCAATAAAAGCAGCATTAGTCCAAAGCCCCAAGAGTTTAATAAGATTAAGACTAAATGAGCTTCCAAACATTTTGGACATGTCTTCAACCATAAACGAAAATGTCTGCCCCATGGGAAAGAGCCAAGCCCAGCCGGGAGTATGTGAGGTGAATAACTTGGGGCTTTTCAGCAATGAGGATCTATGGATAAATCCATGAAAGATATCCATAGATGCAGCATCGATGAATCTGAGGATCGTTTTTGAGCAGCAGTGCTTTATTTTAGGTCATGATATTAGGCTAATCAGACTGTATTCCAGCTGGCACAGTGACTCTATTAAGTGCTGGCTCTTAATACATATATACTGCTCTCTCTATCGGTAGTGTCACTGAATAGACAGGTAGTGTGGGCGCTGTGCTGGCCCTCTTCCTTTAGTTCGGAGCAGTGATTTGGCAGTGCTAAACTACACATATCTTATCTGCTTAGTGGCTGCTGTGAACATGTAACATTGTTTGAATATTGGGCTGATTAGTTTTTTCCCGTGAGAAGCCATGGTAATGAAGATGGGGTTGTCTCAGATTGTTGCTAATTTATCTGGACGTCATTCCTCATCCTGAACCTTACGAAATGTTTGTGACAGATCGGGGGCAGTGACCGTCACTGTCTGGTTTGCAGCATACCGGTTAAAGTTAAGTCATCTGAATAGCCGTCTTAATGGTAACCAGCTTTTGCTATCTGAATATCACCACTAACCACTTAGCAACAGGACTATCCAGCGAGTCTTGATATTCAGCTGTGAAAACGGGATATTTTCCGGCATTGAATATCAAGCTTTAAATAAAGCAGCAGTGGGTAGACACTTTAATAGCCTAGCTGTCACAACTGAATATGCCTCCCGTTGTCTTTAATCCCAGACCTAGAAGTCTGATCCAGAAAACATTTGGCTACCTAATATATCCCCTCCATTCGTTCAGAGTTTCCTTTACTGATATTTTGCCTCTTGTACTCCTTTCTTGCTATCCCCTTTGTTCTTCTACCTTGTAACTTGCTCTTCCATGCCAGCTCATCCTTTCCCTTCGCCCTGATTCCCTTTCTTTTGTCAAGGCTGGCATTCTTTCATTACATCTTACATGTCTCTCCATTTTAAGAAATTTTGCAAAAATAATAATTATATTCACAATACTTTAAAATTCTGCACAATTCTTGGTCCTTTAAATTTGTGAAAAGGCAGGTGCAGATGTGTGTGTGTGTGTGTGTGTGCGTGCTTGCTTGTAGTCTATGTGTATACGTGTATTTCATGAAGCACACCCGCACTGCAGCTTCACCCCTACTCGGCCTAAATTCTGCCTCTAGGGTCACCTATGCGTATATTGTGTAAAGGTAGGGGGCTGTGTTGCTGGCGCCTACTTTTTATGCACATATACCCCTTGCAATTTATAGTAGCCATTTTTCTCATGTAAAACACGCTTTACACTTAGAAAATGCTTTATGAAATCGCCCAACCTAAAAACAATGAAGTAGGCTATTGAAGTAAGGAGTGTTTGGAAGGGTCAAAATTATAGTCTGTTTTTTAGTCTCTAGTCAGAATGAAAACCTATTATTTACATCACAAATAGTACATAAGCAATTAAATACATACAAAAAATATAAGAAATAGAGCACATTAAGAAAAAAGGTACATATACCTCAAAAGCCCACATCCAGGCGAGACTAATACCTGAGCCAAGGGAAATAAGAAAAACTAAAAAAAAAAAAGAAAAACACATCCTGCAGTGAACCCTTCTAAACCAAATCCATTATTCCATGCAGATTAACAAAGACACATACAAGTAATAATAAATACTCAAAATTAACCTTACTATCGGTCTCTCAGTAACCCAGGTGAAAACCCTCACTTAACCACAAATGGTTGAAGAAACTTCTCAAGCTGTGATACACGAAAAACACAGTTCCCCCCCCCCCCCCTGACGTCACCAGGCATTTACAGGGAAATTTCAAAAAGAATGTAGCGCCCAAAGCCAACATATGCGGCTTAAGAGCAAGAAAAGCCTTACGGGGAACCTAAGTCTGCCTAGAGATGTCGGAGAAGATATTGATCTTTTGTCCACAAAAGGAAACATTCTTTTTCTGAAAAAATAAGTGAAGAACCTTATTTCTATCTAAAACAAAATTAAAAGAAACCAGTAAGGTGGCCCTAGTAGGTATATCATCATTAGATGACTCAATAGATTCAGAGATATTGAAATTATCTACTAAGGAAAGAACATCATAACCCTCAACCTCCTTATTCAAAGCCTTTGCTGCCCAGGGCACATAATATAAATTATCAATAGATGGCTTATCCACATCAGAAATTTGTAAAACTTCAGTCAAATACTTTGAGAACAGAATTAAAGGAGACAAATAGTGTGTCACAGGAAAATTAAGACACCTCAAATTCTTAGCCCTTAAGGCATTCTCCACAAATTCCTACTGCCGATGTAAAGTAAGACTATCCTTCACAAAGGTAGCAGAGGTACACTGCAAAACAGAGTATTGAGTCTCCAAGGACTGAACACGAGTTTGAGTAGAGACCAGCTGAGATTCCTGATGGGCCAATTTAGCCACTGTTTCTTTAGTAAAGTCTGAAAACTGTGAAATAATGAAGCTTCAATTCGAAAAAGAGCCTTCTATATGTCTACTAATGAATTGTCTGAAGAATTGTCACCAGATGCTGAAGGACCAGAGAAACCTTGTAGATTATTGGAGACATCTGGAACTTACACAACTCGAGGCAGTGGAACTAAGCCAAGGGTGGGCAAACCACTAGAAGGCCCCATCAAAGACAGATCCTCTAAAGGGCACTGCTGATCCTCAGAAACAGGTGAGGACGTTGCAGGACCTGTTGTAGTTATATCAACTTGTGGGGTTGGGTTATCCCCCATAGAGGAAGAAGAAGCATCTGGAGAATCAGGACCCGCAGAAGAGAGCAATCATGACCCATTCATTTCTTTACCGGCTACCAAAACATGTCTATTCATAGGACCAGTAATCTTAACTGACTTGGATGGATTAACAATACTCACTGCAAAGACCTTCTTTCTTGCTCCTTATGCACCTTCATGCACCTGGGGCGGATCTACTCTTTGGTCACACCCCTTAGATCACGCCTGCGGCTGTGTTTAAAGGTCCCCTGCTCTCACAGAGGCTAATCGCTGGGTAGTTGGTCTGGGCGGCAGAGAGGAGCTCCAGCTGGCTGGCTGCCTGCTCGAATTACCTCCTGCGATCTTCACAGCAAGACGGTGCAGGTAGTAATATCCAGGAAAACCTACTTTAGATTTAAAACAGAATGGAGGTAATCTTACAAATGTTTTATGTGTAAAACAGCTTATATAAACTTTTACGTGCTTAGAAAAGGCCTGTATAATTACCTCACACTTACAAAGTACATTTAGCGCATATATGTACATGATTTTAGAGTAGGTATGTTCAGGGGAGTGGTTTGGGTGAAGCACAGGCGGAGTTGTGATTTACATGTATATTTTTATAAGACACCACCATGCACATGTGCGCTTTACACTTTAACACTTACCTACACCTGCTGCTGAGGAGGCGTCAATATCCACGGCTTCAATCTAGCCTTTTGTTTCTGCAGGATTTCTGCTGGGATTTTATAGGTGCTTATAGGGATTATTTTAGAAGCCTTGTTCACTATTTCCACATGGAAAATTAAGCATTTACACGTGGAAATGGCAGTTTTAGAAAGGGCTATGTGACATGTGACTGTCCATAATATATAGAAAATTGCAAGAGAGCATGTCTGAGATGTGGTTAGGGTGTGACCTGGTTCAAAACTTTACATGTGTATTCCGCATTTCATATAGGGAATGCGCATGTATGACCAAAATTGTCCATGTTGGGATTTACAGCTGCTCCCTGGCATGGATAGATTTTGAAAGTGCTTGTTTCACCAGCACAAGAGCGATTAAGGGGGCTATTCTCCTTAATTCCCCATTGTTTATTTCCCCCTCCATTGAAATGAATTAATGATAGTTAATTGGCAACATTTTATATATGTAGCTTTACAAAATACCAGCTTACACATGTAAACTGCAGGACTTCCTCCACTGACTTTGATTCTCAAATGTCAATTTGTAGAGTGGCTCCTCTGGATGTACATATCAGTAAATACACCTGCACTCCTGCATATCTTTATATGTATTTTAGAAAAGGCTCCACGTTTGGCAGAAGTATATTTGAATTTTTCAGGTGTCTTTTGATTTTTATAGAAGTCTGTGCTGTGTCCACTGGATACAGTAAGTGCGGAAGCATAGGGGCATGTTTATTAATCCGGGTCAATGCTTAGCATGCACTATTTATGACTAGGCCCCGTGTTATTCAGTGGGACCTAATTAAAAGTAGTACTTGCTATGCGTTAGCTCAGCTTCGTAAACATGCTCCAGAGTGTGGTTTCTTTAATCTTTTATTACCCCTTTATAAATCACTTAAAATTGGCGTTGCCCGTGCTTTAATCTCACAAGCAGTCTTTTCACATCTATTTTATTCTGTCTCATCACCTAATTTTTTTAAAATTTGTTAAAAAATGTATGTTGTACCATATTTTCTTTTGGCTCTTGAGCTAAAATACTAGCTCTCAGGCTGTCTTTATGTCACAGTATGTGCTCCAGTATAGGGATGGGAGGGGCGGTACGGAGATTGACATCATCTGTAAGTCATAGCAGCACCTGCACATACTGAAACACTGTCAGCAGAAGCATTTACAACATAAAGCACAGCTCATTTAAAATTACATTAGCATATTTATCATTTAGTGCAGGGCTTCTTACCCTTTTTATGACTACAGACCCCCAGTGTATACCCCCATACCCCCTTTGCCAGACTGTGAAAATCATATATATGCATATAGCTAGAAACAGAACAGTTTAATGAAAATCGTAAGGATTTTATCATATTTATTCACATCATAAATACACAAGCTAGCTACAACTAGTGAGATTTTTGCTGTTGTTTTTGGGCAATCAAAATGGAATTGAGGTAGTTTCTGACAATGTTACTCGCATATCATCTGACATATCAAGTCAATTTCTCCACTTTGATTTTAGTTTTAATAATGCAGAGAATCCTCTTTCACAGAGAAGTAGTTGTGAAGGGAACCAAAACATTCATCGCCAAGCTAGAGTAAGCTGCGATTTGCTCACACCAAAACTGCCTAATATCTAAATCAGCTTTCTTGGTTCTTCTTGGAATTAAATGAAATCATCCTTTGCCAAATCGTTGTCACTCATTGGAGATATATAAAGCACGAATGGGTTCATGATCCAAACAGGTTCTGGGCTAAAATCATTAATATCTGAGAAGTAACCCTCAAAATTTGTACTTAGGACTTCCAAATGGTTCTTGACTTCTTGAAGTTTTTCTACAGGCAATGTTTTATCATCTCATGCAGTGTTGATAACTGTGATAGATTAAAATTTAGATTATTAATTAACAGCATCTTTTTTTAATTGTTCAGAGATCCAGTCCCATGCTCCCATCGTTTGGTTCCCACGTTTAAGAACCCCCGATTATGTTGGACCACAGAGGGAAGCAAATAGATGGCTGGAAATAGGGTCAGGAGGTATGGAATAATCCAATATATGCTATAGACATGCCAGTTCTACTGATTTGTGTCTTTGTGCTGGAATATTTTCTGGCTAAGATAGTAAAGCTGGATGTGAGGCTCAAGCAGGGAAAGAGAAAGGTGCTACTGTTGATTAGGGCAGCTATATCTGTTTATTTAAAAGTATCGCCGGATTAATGGGTTGTAAAACATGCTGACTGATGGGGCCTTTTGGAGTGGGGTTCTGTTGAAACTAGCAGCAGTAGGTGTAGGCTATCTTCATGAAGGCATTAAAAAGGCTTACTTACAGGAACTCCGTGCTCAACGGGATTTACTATTGGCATCTACTGAGAAGGATACTACACAAGCAGCAGATTTGCTAGTTTGTACCCTACCGTATTCTATTTGGGCTCCACAAATAGCTTCTCTAATATATAGACAATAGCAAGTATTATAGCTGCCTGAATGTTTTAAAGAACGCCCTGTAGTGGCTTTGCGTAGAAGCAAAAATATCACTAATTTTGTCAGCCCTTCAATGACTGGACTTCCCACAAATGAAATGTTTGATAATCTGGGCCATTTTAGTTGTGGCATATGCGAATTCTGTGTATCGATGATTGAGGAGAGATTTTGGATGGATCCTGCATCATGTCGTGTTATTATGTCCCGAAGTTATACCGATTGTAAAAACACTTATGTGGTTTATCTGATAGTATGTCCGTGTAAAAAAAAATGTATGTGGGTTGAACACAGAGAAATATGATAGCAAGACTTCCAGAACACAAATCCTGGATCAGTACAAGTACTTGTTCTGCCCTGATCGTTGAGCACTGTATATGAATGCAATATACATCTGTGCAACTGAGATGGCTGATTCTTCAGGAGGACGCCGAGATGTAATGTTAAATATGAGTTTAGGATTTTTTTCTTTTGGATACTGTGCAACCCAAGGGTTTACATTTGCAGATTGATTGGCACAAGCTAATATAATATATCTGGCACTTTAATTATTGTCTTGGGGCGGAGCTATAAGAAGCTTAAGACGCAGCAGCCATACTCAGGTAGTTTGTTCCAGGCATAAGGAGCAGCAAGGTGAAAGGAGCAAAGTCTGGAGTTAGCAATACAAGAGAAGGGCACAGATAGAAGTGATTTGCCAGAAGAGTGGAGTTCCCAAGGAGGGGTGTAGAGAGAGCTAAGAGGAAAGGTAGTGAGGAGCTCCAGAGTGAATGCACTTTATAGGTCAGTAGGAGAAGTTTGAACCGGATGTGGAAACGGATAGGGAGCCAATGAAGTAACTTGAGAAGAGGGGTAATATGAGCATGACGAGGCATGCAGAGATCAGGGCCTGGATTGCTGGAGAGATTTCAGGTGTAGAGAGGTAGGTCTGTGAGTCATCGGCATAAAGAAGTTACTGAAACCATTGGGAAGAGATGAGTGCACCAAGGGACTGGGTATAGAGAGAAAGGTAGTGGACCCAAGACAGATCTTTGAGGTACACCAACTGAGAGTGGGTTAGCAACAGAGGAGGATCTACTAGAACAAACATTGAAAGAGCGATGGGAAAGATAAGAATGCCCTCTCGATGGAAGTGGTGGGGGCAAATACAGTGACAGAATTCAAAATGGCATGGGACAGATACAGTGGGTCCCTTTATAGAAATAGGATAAAATCTAAATAAATTTAACTGTCTCTGATATCTCAACAAGTAGAGGTGACCTGCAAGGAGCGATGGGTACACCCCTAAACAAAGGCATGGGGAGGGGTGACCTGCACGGAAAGTCGGGTGCACCTATTCCTGCCACCTTGTTGGGCAGACTAGATGGACCATGCTGGTCTTTATCTGCCATCATCAACTAGGAAAGTACAGAGCCCTTAATACCAAGCGAGGACAAGATATCAAAGAGAAGGTTGTGGTCTACAGTGTCAAAAGCAGCAGAAAGGTCAAGAAGGATGAGGATTGAGTAAAGGCCCTTGGATTTTGCCAGGAACAGGTCACTGGAGACTTTGGCAAGAGCCATTTCAGTACAATGTAAAGGATGAAAGCAAGATTTAAAAGGATCCAGGAGGGCTTGAGAGGACAGAAAGTCTAGGCAATGGCAGTGAGCTGCACATTCAGGTAGTTTAGAAATGAAGGGGAGGAGGGAGATAGGTCTATAGTTAGGAAAGGTAGGGTCTAGTGAGGGTTTCTTGAGAGGTGTAACTACAGCATGCTTGAAGGCTGCAGGGACAGTTGCAGTGGAGAGCGATAGGTTGAGAATATGAGAGATGGAAGGGACAACAGTGGAGAAGATGGGGGCTTAGGAGACAGATGGGAATAGGATAAGAGGAGTAGGTAGTGAGTTTGGATGAGGAAAGAAGGTTTGTGGTTTCCTCCTCAGAGATCATAGAAAAGGAAGAAAAGATAGCAGCTGGGAGTGGAGAGGGGGAGGAGTGGAAGTAGCTGACTTCATGGGGAATTGGACGGTGATCTTGTGGATTTTGTCATGGAAATAGTCATCCAGGATTTGGACAGAAAGGGAGGAAGGGGTCGGAGGCGGAGACACCTTGAGGAGAGAGTAGAGAGTAGTAAAGAGACGGCGAGGGTCAGAGGCAAGAGAGTTAGTCAGATGTTAGGCAAGGTTGAGGTAGCGGGTGATGAAGAGTGAAGCTTGGCAGGAGATGGTCCGATAAGGGAAGAACTGAGGTACAGAAGTTTGAGGATAAGCAATTAGAGAAGAATACAAGGTTGAGGCAGTGGCCGTGCTGGTGAGTGGTGGAGTATTACAAAGCTGGAGGTCAAATGAGGAGGTACGAGAAAGGACATTTAAAGCATAAGGATCAGAAGTGTTATCAACATGAATGTTAAAATCTCTTAGAGTAAGTGTGGGGGAAGAGTAATCCGGAAAGAAGGAAAGCCACGAGTTAAAGTTAGTGAGAAAATTAGAGGTGGACTTGTCAGGAGGTCGATAAATAACAGCTAACTGGAGAGGTAGTGGAGTGAAAAGATGGATGGAGTGGACTTCAAAGGAGGGAAAGGAATAAGACTGAGGCAGCAGGAGGGGTTGGAATTGGCAGGAAGGAGAAAGTAGAAGCCCAACACCACCGCTACGGCCAGTATGACGAAGCGTGTGGAAGAACTGATAGCCACCATGACAGAGAGCAGTGACTAATGCCAAGTCTTCTGGGAGGAGTCAGGTCTCAGTTAGAGCAAGAAGATGGAGAGCATTAGAGATAAACTTGCCTTTACTCATGACCTCTTTATTTGAAATGGAGTGTGCATTCCACAAGGCACATGAGAAGAGAGAGAGGAAGGGGAAAGAAAAGAGATATGAATAAGATTTGAGGTGTTGCATGAAGATCTCTTCTCAGTGTGACAGAAATCTAGGAAGGCCAGGGTTGGGGTTCATATCTCCAGATGAGAGAAGGAGAAGGAGTAGAAGTGTGCAGGACAGAGAAGAGACAGCACTGCGGAAACGAGGGTGAGGTTGTTTTAGAGGGTGAGGAGACAGTGGTGAAGCTCTAGAGCTGATGATAGGGTAGAGGACAGAATGGAGGGAGAAGTGAGAAAAAGGGGAGATAAGGAGGGCTTCTGTACATGAAACTACTGACCAAATGTCCTTCAGGGATGGAGGATGTAGTAAAAGCTGTTAGTGTGGCTGGCTTTAACAAAGGTTAGACAAGTTCCTGCAGGAAAGGTCCATTAACCATTATTAGAGGACCCAGGAAATCCACTTCTTGCCCCAGGACAAGCATTGTGGAACCTGTGTGCTTTTTTGGGAACCTGCTAGGTACTTGTGACCTGGATTGGCCACTATTGGATATAAGATACTGAACTTAATGGACCTTGGTCTGACCCAGTGTGGCATATCTTATGATGTTATGATACATAACTTGCAGAAAGATCTTTTGGCTGACTGCCAGCTAACGGCATCGGCAAGTTGAACATCTTAGGCATAGAAGCCACAGGAGAGGTACCTGGTTGTGCAACAGACAAAGGTTGAGTGGGCACTAGGAGCGAGATGGGAGGAGAAACCGTACTAGGAGGATCCTCCCCACTCACCAAAGTCTGAGAGATAGACGGAAGGGGATGGGTTACCTCCTCAACAGGAGACGATTCAGCAGGAGAGTCAGAGCTTATGGTCATCAATGAAGGTAGAGGATGTTCTTCTATAGTTCGCCTTATCAGATGTTTATTGATAGGCCCTTACACTTTAGATGATTTAATGGTTGAGACAGATAGCACAGTCTTCTTTATTTTCTTTTTCCCATTGCTGACAAAGGACTCCTCTGCCCCTGCTCCTGGGGTGCCAGAGGGGCATAACCAGCCCCTTTGGGCACGTGACTGCATCCTGCAGTGGGGGCCGAAGTTTTAAAGCCCCTGGAGACATCACTCACATGCGCCACAGGCACCCGCAGGTAGAGAAATCAATCTCTTAACATGCCTTTACACAGTGCCAACAGAAGGCAGCGACCCTTCTCTGCCGCTCCCTCCCACCAACCCCAGTGAATACACTGTCAGCAGCATATCAGTGGCCCGAGGCAACTTCTTTTTTGCTTTACAAATCACCATGGCCTAGTAATATGTGAAGCAAAACGACAAATGAAATCTTTCATAGCCCGCTCACCCTATCTATTTCACTCACTCTCATATATAGCCCCCCCAGCCATCATCCAGTGTGTTTGTTTGTGTGTGTGTGTGTATCTTTCTATCTGTTTTTCTCTTTCTTATAGCCCCCCCCAGCCATCACCTGATATTTGTCTCCCTAATCTCCCTCCACGCCACAATCAAACGATGTTGTCTTACCATTCCTGCACCAGTACTGCCTCTACTATGATCAGCTTTATGCATGTAGCTTGAGCCACGTGGTGGAGGAAGTTATGCCGATCCCGCTGCTTCATATCTTGTAATTGTGGCCAGAAGAAAGCAGGAAGACCCTATTGGGCCCCTGGGGAGGGTTGTTAAGTTGGGCCCAGGATTTCCTTCCCTCTTGCTGTCCTTTAATTGCTAGCTAGTTATTTTTTAGATTTTTTTTTTCTAATTTTTTTTTTTCAGTTCATTCGTTCTAGTTTGCTGTATTTGGTTCTCTGAACTGCTTGATAAAGCAATTCAAAAGGCCTGACCTTTTTTTTTATTCAGCAGTAGGGCCTCTTAGGCCTGTGTAGGTTTTTCAAGAGATGGTGGCCCCTTGAGCGCCCCTTTGGTGCCACTGCGGCGTCTGCGGGGCACTTTCCTTCCTCGTAGTTGCTATGGGGAAGCGGAAGTCAAAGGGGACGAATAAAGGTCTAGAGGCCGGCGGCGGTGGCGACAAGCCGACCGGTCCTCTTGACAAGCATTTCGCCCCTGCCCCGCTTGCGCAGTCCTCTCCAGATGGGGTCTCCCTGAGTTCTGGTGGGAGAACCCCTCCTCCCTTGCCGTTGCCATCTTTAATGCAGTGTTTGCCTGATGAGTCCTCAGAAACCGCAAGTATAACAAAAATCAATGTTAAAGTTCCTTCGCCAGTCCAGCTCGCTGTCTCTGACAGTTTGCTTGACCCTTTTTCTAAATCTTCTAATGAAGAGATTACCTTAAAAGACATATGGGGTGCTCTCCAATCTATTGATAAGAAAGTATCTGTAACGTTAAGTGCCCTATGTGTTTTTTCTCAAGAAGCTGCCGTTGCTTTTCGGCAGCTCGATGAGAAAGTTACCTTAAGTGGGAAAGCTGTCGGTAAGGTGAACTCCCAGGTTAATTTACTTTCAGCGGCCAGTGCTGCTGCAGTTAAGGATTCCTTGATATTATATTCTAAATTGGAAACCTTGGAGAATTCCTCCCGAGCTTGCAACCTCCGTTTCTTAAATTTCCCTCATTCGTCATTGTTGTCCGCTAGAATTCTCCTTGATAAGTATTTCAAGGAAATCTTAAAGTTTACAGACTCTGTTAATGTTTCTCATGCTTATTATCTCATGTCTAGTACTAAACGCATTAACACTGTTGAGGGTGATATGGATGAGATTATTCCCCCTATGTCTGACTTGACTGCTTTTCTTGAGGACTCTACGGACATGATTTCCACTAGATCCACATTAATGGTCATATTACCTTCCATAGAGTGTAAGCAACGCATTTTGCGTGCATTTTTTAAAGTTAAGATGGCCAAATTCTGTGGGCAAAGTATAAATGTTTTCCCTGATGTCTCTCGCGAGACGCAATTGCGTAGACGTCAGTTCCTACAACTGAAACCAAGGGTTTTAGCACTGGGAGCAACTTTTTTTTTACGTTTTCCCTGTAAATGTATGGTAAATTATGAGGGTGATTCTTTTGCTTTTGTTGATGCCTCGCATCTAGAGAAATTTATTGTTGATCGAGTAAGTAAACGGTAAGGGTTTGATCTGGGTATGTATTGATCCTTTTAGTTTATGGGCCTGTATTGGCCCTGTTTTCTGTAATTTAATATTTCTTGGTAATCTTATCTCTGTATACCTCTCTTGATGTGGACTAAATCTGTTATGATGTGTTTCATGATGTGGTATTGTATTTTTGTCGATTTGCTTTATTCTTTGTGATAATGTATTTCACTGAAAATCTAATAAAAAAAAAAAAAGAGATGGTGTTCCTCTTGTTTCATGGAGGCCAGGAGGGAGTATATAATCGCCATATTGTCCTTCTTAACAGTCCAGTCTGGACCAGGGCTTAGGCTTGAACTCCATTAAGGCTCAGCTAGTGGCCTTGGGATGCTAAAGGGGTCACATCCAAGGGATGTCGGTGCACCCTTATGTCTCCTGCTTCCTCAAGGGGATGAAACCGATCTGGCCGCCAGTGCGTCTGGTTGTTTCTCAATGGAGCCTCTCTCTGGTGATGAAGACACTGAAGGGGCCTCCATTTGAACCTATTTGCAAGGCCTCTCTGAAAGATTTGACCCTTAAGGTAGTGTTCCTGGTAGCCATAGCAGCCACTAGGTGGATACCATAGCTGCAGGATACTTTCTTAGTTATCTTTGCAGCCTCCATCTCCTTGTGGACTGTGCCATTCTTTCTCCTAAAGGAGCTGTTCTTTGATCTTAAACAGACTGCCATTCTGTCGTCCTCCTCGGCGGAGAATCTTCAGAGGGACCCCTTGCTATGTCTAGTGGACATGCCGAGGGTGTAGATCAGGTACCTGGAAATTACTGATTCTTTTTACCGATCTAATCATCTTATTGTACTTTTTGAAAGCCCGAGGAAGAGACGAGCAGCAGCCAAGTCCTGTCACCTTCTGGAATAAGGAAGTCATAGGGTCAGCGTACCTTCTGGCTGGTAAGCTGGTGCCAGAGGGAGTCCAAGCTCATTCCAGTAGGGCATAAGTCTCCTCCTGGGTAGAGTCTACCTCGGTATCTCCAGTCTACCTCAGTATCTCCAGTGGACTTCTGCAAGACAGTTAACAGGTCATCTCTGAGCACCTTTGTGAAGCACTACAGATTGCATGTGAAAGGCAGGGCAAATGGTACTTTTGGCAGGGCAGTCCTGTGTAGAGTGTCAGCTTCCTCCCACCCTGGCCCTGACGGCTGGGGTACATCCCACTTGTTTGGACAGATCTAGCAACATAAGGAAGGAGAAATTTTACCTGATCTTTTTCTTTCCTTGAATTCTGCTAGACTAGTTCAAGACCCACCCTGGAATACTCCTATTACATGTTGGGAAGCCTGCTGCCTTTTGATCATGTTGTCAGTATCCATGCCTGCCGCAGAGTTAATTCTGGTAAAAGAACCAAATATTTGCTCATGTTTGTTAATGTTTGTTGCAATGTTGAATTAGTTATTAATGTTATTTTTCTGAGTTTTACTGTTTTACTGCTTGGGAAGTGTCATACTGTCTTCTCTCGGTGCTGCACCAGCATATACACAGAGATGATATCACTGAAAGGTTGCTTGTCTGCCGCCTCCTGCTGGCAAGGGAGCATAACCCACTCATATTGACTGATCTAGAAGAATTCAAGGACAGAAAATTATCAGATAAGATTTCTATATCTGATATCTGTATATTTAGTGACACTACCTGAATGTCTGGCACTGCTGAATCCATGTTTAATTTGAAATGTCTTCATTAGACATTTCAGATATTCTCCTTATCCTGCTATATATTGGCCATCTAAATGCATTGTGTAGAATGGAGAAGAGATCTGAGCTAAGAGGAGTGAATGTTAACTGTTGTATGTGCCTGTTGTCAAATAATCCTTCTTAATGTCATGTGTTAATACTTTTGTGTCACCAGTCCAAAGCAATAGTATATATTCCTCAGACCACTAAAACACACTTAAAGGGTAATATTATAAACCATATTCATGCATGTGTGTAAAGGGGCTCTTATAAAATTAGGTCATGTCTTAAAGTACTCATGGTACAAGCCGATGTATACATTACAGTAGATGACTTCTGGGCAGAATTTGGATGGAGAAACTAAGAACAACATGCCCTCTGCGCTCTTGGATCCTGACTCTCTGTTCTCCTGTATCACTAGATCATCTCTAGTCCCTTGTTTGTTGTATTTCTGTCTTGCATAGAATGTAAGCTCTATTGAGCAGGGTCTGTCTCTTGTGTATACATGTAATGCTGCATATGCATTGTAGTACTATCGAAATGATAAGTAATAGTAGTAGTGATATACACACACAAAGTGCAGTCTATTCAAGTAGGTGTAATGATTGCGCCTTCAGTCTAGGTATGATTTCTGCAGGATCTGTACTAGTATTTTATAAAGACACATAGGCACCTTCCTGCCCTATTAATATAGGCATCCTGTTGTAAAATTACCCTCATAATACCCAGTTTTTATGTTGTTGTATTAAATAAAGTGGCAAGACTTTCATCTTTATTTTGAAGGCCATGGGAGAAGCAACAGTAGTTAATCTTTTGGTTTGTTCATTTCATGAATAGTTTATTAAGGCAAATTGTCTGGTTCAAATCACCCCGCCTGTCCTTGTGCGCTTGGACAAATCACTTAACTCTCCTTGCTCCTTGCTTTATTAAAGTGTGCAGTTAGCATGCAGTAACAGAGCACTTGGGTCCACAGTTACTGCATGCTGAATCATGCATTAAGCGTAAATTGCACGCTGGACAGGGAATGGGTGGGTTGGGGGGGTGCAGAGAGAGAGCGTTGAGAGCACATTGCGGTTAGCACGGGGGAACATTTCATATGCTAATTGGAAGTATTGCAATTTGCATGGATTCACATAACGGCACCTCATTGAGTGGCATTAGGTGCACCTGCGGTACTTGTACCACATGTTAGGGGGTGTGTCCCCGCAGTAATTGCTAGGAACAGGCTGACCACGCCCATGACAATTACCATGAAGGTTTTGCACTTAATGAGCATTTAGCAGTAAAACTAATGCACATTAAGTGTGAAAACCTAACGCACTTTAGTAAAAGGACCTCTTAGACTGCAAAGCTCTCAAAGGGACAGGAAAATACTTGCTGTACTTGAATGTCACCCACCCTGAGCTATTCCCTTCACTGCAGTCTGGCACACAACTTATGTTCTTGCCTCCAGAGGACTTACAATTTCAGTTGTACCTGAGGCAGTGGAAGCTGTAGTGACTTGCCCAAGTCACATGGTGCATCAGTGGGAGAAGCAGGATTTGAATCCGGGTATCCCTGGTTCTCAGTCTGCATGATGAACCTTATGAGTGTTGTGAAGGATTAGCTTTATTTTACATGAAGGAAAATTGCATTTGCTGTCTCAAGAAGGAGTTACTACATTAAGAGAGTACATTCATTTTGCTTCTTGCCAGGGCTACGCATTAAAGACCTCTCCACTGGCCTCTTAACCAATGAGTAGCTTAAAGGATATTTTGTTTTTATTCAGTGGTTGTTGAGAATCCTGCATAGCAGGACATAGCGAGGAAAATACGGCATATCAGCAGGGTTCTGGGGTGGCTGGTGTTTTTCTTAGTCAAACTCATGCTCTTGTTTTTCAGAGCTAGTTGTAGCACTCTGTGCTGCTGCGACCACAAAAGCTTCTCGGAAATCTGTGATTCACTTGAAAATGGTGCTGAATCTTTTCCGATGCTCGCCATGTGCCTCATGCCTTCGTGAATCAGTAGTGGGAACGGTGGCATGAGTGGACTATCTGAAGAGAGCCTGCTGATAGTGCCCGGAGTGGTCTCTGGAAGGGGTGATGGAGTCGCATTATCGAAATGCGAGATGGTCATTGAAGCTTTTACAGATTCAGACCAAGCTGCTCAGGACTCTCCCATCTGCGCTGCTGCTGATAGGAAGAGGTGCTGCGATATTGCATATTTAGTTGTGAGGCACAGGCAGTTCCTGCTCCTCGTGACTAAAAATGCGATATTGCAGCACCTTCCCTTACTAGCATCAACGTAGCCAGAGGACTCCTGCGCAGCTTGGTAGGAACATTGATTCAGACAGCTTTATTAGCATGACAGGTTTTACATGTGTTGCCAAGTAATACATTCAGGAGGGGATAAGTTATTGTGTGGCAACAGTAATGATATTGCATCTGCTATCCAGATAGCTATTTGGATAAATTTAGGGCATCTTTTTTTTTTTTTTGTTGCCATCATAAATTTACCTGGATAATTATCCGGAGGACGGCCTGACTATTGTCGCTGTCAGGATAACGGTGCTCTGCCCATATTGCCCTACACTATATGGATAGTGCTGGGGTAGTCTGTAAAGATGTTAAGCGGAACTGTCTGCATAGTGTTGCTGAATATCTATGGATAGCAGTGGCCAGCGCAACGTTTGTTTTCAAGTAGTAGCTGAACAGTTTCGGAATAATTGTGTAAACTGGAGAATGGGAAATAATTTTTTCATAGATGCATGGAATGGATGTAAAGATCGTAACAGAATTCAAGAAAGTTTGGGGATTCCTAGTGTGAAGAAGTGAAGAGAGAAAGCCGGAGAGAAACTGGGCAGACTATAGATGGAACTTACCATTGTTCTAGTTTTCTGTGTTTATATGGTAGAAATAATGAATGGTTCTAGCCATTTTCAGGGATAATGTTTAAAAGAAATATGGCAAGTGCATGGGAAGATTCTTTGTCTATATTAAGTAACGACGGCTTTCTTCCTGGCCTAGCGCCTCATACTGGAGTCGGCCTTTTCTAGAAAGCTGTACTTAGGAGCCTCGTGAATGATGGCTGTGGTTTTATCATGAGGGCAAATACATTAGTACCCAGTAGTGCTGTGAGACCAGAAATGGGAAATTCAAGTTCAGTGCTGGTATGTGGCTAGTGGCCGTTGACTAATATCCGATCATTGCAGCTAGCGCTATAAGCATATTGGTGATTTTCCAGCGCCACTGTACAGATAGCCACATAGCTGTTTGCTGCCTAAGCTAACTGTCCATATAGCAGGGCTGAAAATTGCTGCTGTACAAATAACTGGCAGCTGTGCCCCCAGACTGACCTGACACTATGCAAATAGTTCCAAGGCTATCAGAGGGAACATTCAGTGGTACTGTCCTTATAGTGCCGCCGGATATCGCTCTCAACCACACTTATCTGGTACAGCTAACCAGATAAGTGCCTTTGAATATTGGCTCAATTTGTTTTCCATCAGACAGTCCTCTCTAGATGCATGTACTTATTTCTGAAACTTCAGTGCTCTGTATGCAAACTGAGTAGTCGAACCTGTCTGATGCTTGGAACAACCTAAGGTCCACTATCACTGTTTGAACAGTTAGTTTAACTACAGCCATGCAGTGGAGATCTTCACTTAATATTCTTGCCATGAAATGTTGGAAAGCTTCTCTAGTGATATGTTTGGCTGTATAGGAAAGTGAGCTTGAGATGGTCTCGGTTGTAAGCTGCCCCATCTGCAGCTTGTATACAGCGGAATTAAGCAGCGTACTCCTTCATGCCAGAGTCCAGGGATCAAACCAGTGGTGAAAGCACAGTGGTGTGACCTGTCATTTGGCAGCAGCAAGCAAATTCTTTCACTTCCTCCTCGGTGTGTTGCCAAACTAGAACTGTAAAAAGCCTTTGACCTCTGTGTTAGTTCATTTCACATGTCAGCCTCTGGCTTTGACCTAGTTTAAAGTGATATCTCTGCGGTGTCGAAAAATACAGTTGTCAACAAGTTGGCAGTGCAAAAGTGTTTTGGTTGTGAATAGGAATAATTATTGATGTAGAGACTAATGTGATAGAGAGGGAGCATAATTAAATTGGCAGTTCGTTAACAAGACACTGTATATTAAAGACACCTCTTTAATAAAGAGTGCATTTTTGTATCCAACAATTAACTTTTGCAGTACTCACAATTCCTAAGGTGTTTGGTGTCTAAGATGTTTTTCGAAAGGGACACTTAGTGGCCAGACTTGGCGTCCACAGCTGGGAAGTAGAGGCAACTGTGGGGTTTTGTTTCCTGGCTGAGGACTGGGGCCGTAGTAGCTGGGCTGAGTAGGAGAGGATATAAAATGAAGGAGGAATAAAGCCCGAGCGTTGTGAAGGAAGGCTTATGGTGCCAGAATCCAACAGAAGAACTAAAGCAATTCAGATGGGAACCCAAAGGGGAAGGAAGAAACTGCCAGTCCAAGAAAGAAAAGGGAGGGGGGAGGGGAAAACCCTCCTATTAATGTCCTTGATCACATATTGTAACACTAAAAATGAAAGTAAAAGCAATCCACTGCCTCACATTAGGAAAAAAAACTTTTCAATTGGTGCCACTGGTTTTACTCTTTATATTTCGCTTCAATCACAAGCAGCTTCTGGTGGGTATAATCTTATGTCAGGAATTAGCAATGCTGTAAGTAAGTGAGCAGCTCTCCTTTTCCTTATCCTGCTAAAACATTCCAGACAAGTGGGTTATTGTCCCTTTCCAGCAGGTGGAGGCAGTCTTGCACAATTTCCAGTGAGGTCATTGCCCGGTCTATCCATTGCCCCAATATTTGTCTGCCTCCAGAAAGTGGCAAGGTGTGTGGATTGGTGCAGCAGTGCAAATAGGCCTTTCTTCCCTGGCCCAGACCATGGTCCTGTGGCTGTGGCCTGTGTGGCAGAGACCTGTAAGCTCAGGAACACCCTTGAACCAACAGCTCGCCCTTGATCCAGCACTGCTACCCACGGGTTCCTGCACTTGATGAGCCAGAGAGAGGACAGGAGGCCCCTGAGGGGAGGTTGGTAAGTTGAGCTCAGGCCCCTTTTTCCTCTCGTTGGTCCTCCATCTGCTGCTGGGTTTATTGATATTAGTTTTCTTTCTTCTGAATTTTTCTGATCATTTTTTTTCTAAGTCTGTTCTTCATATAGGCTGTATTTAACTCTTTTGATTGCTTTAATAACATCATTTCAAAAAAAATAAAAAGAGGTTTTACTGTCTTCAGCAGCTGGGCTGCATACTGCAGGGCTGTTGTGCTTTGCTTTCTTGGGTTTCAGCTGGCCAGCCGATTCTCTTTTCACTGCAGTTTTTTTTTTCTTTATCAGGCCTTTTGTCTTTGTGGATTTTTCTTTTGTGCCGCATGGCGTACTACCACTGGGGGCCCGACGCTGTCCCTCTTTCGGCTCCCACTGGCTCAGCTCCCTGGCAAAATTTTATTTGCTCTGTGTGACAGTGAACCACTTCAGGTGCAATTTCTTTTTCAGCATATTTGGGACCTCCCCCAGAGGGGCCTGTGGACCCAGGGCTCGATGATGATTCTGATGCCTCCATGGATTCTTCCACAGTCTTCCCACTTGCAGTACCTATGGCCATTTTGGATGCCTGTGTGGTCTCAACAGAGGATGCACGTGGTGAGGAGGCTACAGTTTCTCGCCAGCAGTCCCTGCTGGGCCCTCTGGAACCACAGGGTTCTCTTTCACCTGATTTTGAGCAGCAGCTTCTGAAGCCGTTCCTATCTGCTTGGCAGCACCCTCTGAGAGGGACCTAGGGCCCTCAAATGCATCTGCCACCGATGGTAAAGGGGCTTAAGTGTCCTTGCATTATTTCTTCATCTGCCTGTTCCTCTTGGAGCCCAGTCCTATCCCCGTGGTGATTATCTGAGAGGATGAAGAGGATTCTTTGTCTCTGGGAGGTAAGTCTGAGGAGGAACGGGAGATTCTCCACATGGAAGGTGAGGGGAATCTCGCCACTTTGATTGCCTGTTTCAAAGAGAGAACCTCCTTGATCTGATATAGAATGCAATGTTGGCTCTACATATAGTTGAGCCTGCTCCAGTGCAAGCTTAATCTGTGGACCCTATTATGGAGGGTTTCAGGCACCCTTTGGGATTTTTTCCTCTTCTTGAGCCTATGTGTCGGCTCCTTGTCTCGCAATGGGAGGCCCCTGAACTGGGCCTTTAGGGGTCCTAAGGTTCTGTCTCAGCTGCAGCATCTACCCTCATGATATCAAAACTGAACACCCTAATCAAAGGTACACAGACAAAGCACTCTGGATATGCTATGATCTTTCTAGACATTTCCACAGCATTTGACACCATCTCCCACAACACACTCCCACATAGACTACAAGAGATTGGCATCAAGGACATAGTGTTACAATGGTTCCACTCCTACCTGACCAATAGACAACAGCTAATCCGCACAAACATGGCAACCTCTCCCCCCACCCCCTTTTCGACAGCACCAAGGAGTACTCCAAGGCTCCACACTATCCGCGATGCTCTTCAATATCTACCTACAGCCACTCTGCTCGGTAATACGTGCTCACATCAACTACCATATCTACACAGACGACATAATGCTTTATGGACCCATCACAACCACAAACCCATCACCTATCAGATTGCTTTATTGATGTCTCCAGCAGCAAAACTAAAACCTTCAAAAATGCAATGAGACCAAGTGACATCAATATCAAAAAGTCAAAACATATAAAGAGCCCGGGAAACAGCCATCCAAAACCCCAAAACATTAGCTCAAAAAACAAAAATGTGAGGGTAACAAACGTATTTTATTGTCGGAATCCGCCGGCAAGAGATGGGGAGGAGGAAAAGCTCCCCACTCGATGACGACAGAGACATTGATGTCTCCAGCTGGCTAAAAGAGAACAACCTCTCCATCAACATTAAAAAAACGGAAGCCCTCATTGTGACCAAGGACCCAAACTTCACCCCACCACCACACCTCACCTTGGGAACCACCCAAATACAAGTCCAACCCCACATAAAATACTTGGGAATCATCATTGATCAAGCCCTTACATTCAAACAACAGATCAAAAAGACGGCCGGAACAATATTCCACAAAGCAAAGACAGTACAACAGCTCAGACCACTCATCGACCCACAGGACTTCAGAACAGTCATGCAGGTGCTGACGCTCCCTCACCTGGACCTGCAATGCAATTTATCACGTACTACCCGCTGCCCACACCAACCCCCTACGGACTGCCTTAAACAACACCGCAAGAATCATCCAGAAGGCAAAAAAACACGATCACGTCACCCCAGTCCGGAGAGAACTTCACATCCTGCCCCTCGAAGCAAGGATTAAATACAAATCCCTCTTACTTATCCACAAGCCCTCCATCAAACCCCGACCACACAACTTCGGACTCTACTACCTCACCCTACTCTCAACAGACCAACCTGTCAGACCACCAGCAACACTCTCACTATCCCCCATGAACGAACTAAGTTCAATCAGCAAACCTGCAACAGAGCATTCGAACTGTACACACCCTCCCTCTGGAACTCCCTCCCGAACCAGATCCAAAGCACCAAAGACCTCTCTGCATTCTGGAAACAGTTAAAAACCATCCTGTTTCATAAATATCCTGGACCTGAAACAGACACCTCTCAATAACTGCTCACCAGAACCCCCTGACCTACCCCCCCAGCAACCATCTAAGAGACTACCAAAAAACGTCTACTGTCTAGTACTGTTACTTTCTGTGAAGATCATCAATGTTATCCCCCTGATGATGGCCCCCCTCCCTCTTTCTGTCAACTTGATTATTGTCCCCCTCCCCTTTTATGTTAAACCGCTCTGACCCGGTGAAAAGCAGGATATAAATGCAGATAAATAAATAAATATGTGTTGGAGTTCACAGAGACTCTGCAGGACATCTTTGTGGCATTTCCCTGCGGCTCCCCACTCAAGTGAGTGGTGGTGAAAGAAACGCTTCAGCACCTCCTGCTGTTTCACCCGTGCTCGCCAAGAGCAGGGTCAGGGGCATTATTCCATCTACTTTGTTGTGATAAAGAAGGTACGATTCTTTTGGCTTATCCTGGATCTGAAGGCACTTTGTGTTCACATTTCCGTATGGAAACCATCATGTCAGTCTTTGTCATCTGATAGAAATGTTATTCTTTTGATTCACTTTTCAGAGCTGAATAAGTGGCGTCTCTCGTATAATAATAAACTGCTCTGGAGTGCCAGAGATTTTTCTGCTGTAATGTGGGCTGCTTACAGAAGTTTCTACTGTGGACCCTGTGGTTTGAAGTTTGTGGAGTATCTTCAGTTTGTGCATTTGATTTGAATAAATTGACAAGAATGGAACCACCATTCTAGGTCTCTGCTTCAACTCTTTTCAGAGTTTGTTTTCCCTAAGAAATTGAGGCAGTTCTCCAAATGGGTTGGTTTTGCAGTTACCATGATAGTCATGAATCTCACTTCTAAGCCAGGGTATGTGGAATATGATCTTAGTCTCCAAATTTACTGCTAATACTCAGCGTAGTTTTTGCATCATACTAAAGAGAGCTTCCTTCTGAAGTTCGTAAGATGTAACAGGTAGCGGCAATTTTCCTCTTTCCAACAGCTTTTGGCAGTTTCTCTTTGGATAACCTCTTGATTTAAATATAGAGTTTGTAGTATAAAAATAGCAGTATATTATCTCCTCTTTATCTGCAGAATTCCACTTAACCATAGGTACTCCTCTTAAAAAGGAGATAGAGCAGCTTTTAAACTAGATATTAGGGGAAAGCCGACACTCGTCCAAGAGCGGATGGTTCAGAAGAATGTATCTTTGAAGGATACTACCAAAAGTAGAGAGGTTCCACAAAAGAGTAAAGTAGCCCAAATGCCCTCAAGTATGGAGCAGACAGAGCTTAAAGATCACAAATTACCCATGTTTAACAATAGCCAAAATAATATGAATAAAATACATTCTCTAAAATGCTTGTACGCAAATGCTAGAAGTCTAAAAAATAAGATGGGAGAGTTAGAATATATAGCACTAAATGAAAAGTTAGATATGATTGGAATATCAGAGACATGGTGGAAGGAGGACAACCAGTGGGACACTGTGATACCTGGGTATAAACTACATCGTAATGATAGAGCTGATAAAATTGGTGGAGGGGTTGCTCTCTATGTTAGAGAGGGCATTGAGTCAGAAAGGATTAAAGTTTTGCAGGAAACAAAATCTGCTGTAGAATCTATATGGATTGAAATTCCATGTAAAAGGGGGAAGGCAATGGCAGTGGGGGTGTACTATCGAGCGCCTGGCCAGAATGACCAAATGGATGATGAAATGCTCAAAGAAATCAAGGAAGCTAACAAAAGTTACAGTGCAGTAATAATAATGGGTGATTTCAACTACCCCGGTATCGACTGGGTCAGTGTCACGTCAGGACATGCTAGGGAGATAAAGTTCCTAGATGAAATAAATGACTGCTTCTTGGAGCAGCTGGTTCATGAACCGACCAGAGGGGAAGCCATATTAGACCTAGTCCTTAGTGGAACACCAGATCTAGTGCAAGAGATAAGGTTGTTGGGGCCACTTGGCAATAGTGATCATAGCATGATCGCCTTTGATTTAATTAGTGGAGGAGGGATAGTAAGGAAATCCACAGTACTACCTTTTAACTTTCGAAAGGGAGACTATGATAAAATGAGGAAAACAGTTATGAAAAAACTAAAAGGAGCAGTTGCAAAGGTTAAAGACGTACATCAGGCTTGGCTGTTGTTGAAAAATACTATCTTGGAAGCCCAGACCAGCTGTATGCCACGCTTTAAGAAAAGTGGAAGGAAGTCCAAAAAACTGCCAGCATGGTTTAAAGGTGAGGTCAGAGAGGCTGTTGTTGCCAAAAAAGCATCTTTCAGGAAATGGAAAAAAGAGCCAAACGACGAAACCTGGAAACAGCACAAGCACTGGCAAGTCAAATGCAAGGCATTAATAAGGCAGGCAAAGGGAGAATTTGAGAAGAAGCTTGCTGCGGAAGCAAAAACCCAAAGTAAAGACCTTTTCAAGTACATTCGTAGCAAAAAACCTGTGAGAGTGTCAGTTGGTCCATTAGATGATAAAGGGGTTAAAGGAGCACTAAGAGTGCGACAAGGCGATAGCGGAGAGACTGAATGAATTCTTTGCTTCAGTCTTTACTGAGGAAGATGTAGGGATGTTACCCATGACTGAAGTGGTATTTAAAGGTGCGGAAGAATTGAAGGAAATATCGATACATCGGGAAGATGTATTACAACTATTAGATAAACTGAAGAGTAGCAAATCACCTGGGCCAGATGGTATACATCCAAGGGTGTTGAAAGAACTGAAATATGAGATTGCAGACCTGCTATCAGTAATCTGTGAACTATCATTAAAATCATCTCTAATACCTGAAGATTGGAGGATCGCCAATGTAACACCAATTTTTAAAAAGGGTTCCAGGGGTGATCTGGGAAACTACAGACTGGTGAGCCTGACATCAGTACCGGGAAAAATGGTAGAAACCATCATAAAGAATAAAATTACTCAGCATGTAGATAGTCGCGACCTAATGGGAGACAGCCAACATGGCTTTAGACAAGGAAGATCTTGTCTTACTAATCTGTTATGTTTTTTTGAAGGAGTGAATAATCAGGTGGACAAAGGTGAGTCGGTTGATATTGTGTATCTGGACTTTCAGAAAGCCTTTGACAAAGTCCCTCATGAGAGACTTTTGGCAAAACTAAAGAGTCATGGGATAGGAGGCAGTGT
This sequence comes from Ichthyophis bannanicus, assembly GCA_033557465.1. Taxonomy (NCBI): domain Eukaryota; kingdom Metazoa; phylum Chordata; class Amphibia; order Gymnophiona; family Ichthyophiidae; genus Ichthyophis; species Ichthyophis bannanicus. The sequence goes on along the minus strand of CM066036.1, from coordinate 691,026,186 downwards.
ACTATTGTGGATCAGGAACTGATTAAAAGATAGAAAGCAGAGAGTAGGGCTAAATGGCCAATTTTCCCAATGCAGAAAGGTGAATAGTGGTGTACCCCAGGGATCTGTGCTGGGTCCGCTGCTTTTTGACATATTCATAAATGACCTGGAAAGTGGAATAACGAGTGAGGTTATCAAATTTGCAGATGATACAAAACTATTTAAAGTTGTTAAAACCCAAGAGGATTGTGGAATATTGCAAGAGGATCTTGATAAATTGGAAGACTGGGCATCAAAATGGCAGATGAAATTTAATGTGGACAAGTGCAAGGTTATGCACCTATGGAAGAACAACCCAAACTATGGTTACACGATGCAAGGTTCCACATTAGGAACCACCACCCAGGAAAAAGATTTAGGCGTCATGGTGGATACCATGTCAAAACCCTCGGCCCAGTGTGCAGCGGCAGCCAAGAAAGCAAATAGAATGCTAGGTATCATAAGGAAAGGAATGGAAAATAAAACAAAAGATATTATAATGCCTCTATATCGTTCCATGGTGAGACCGCACCTTGAATATTGTGTGCAATTCTGGTCGCCGTGTCTTAAAAAGGATATAGCGATTTTAGAAAAGGTTCAGAAAAGAGCCACCAAAATGGTAAAGGGGATGGAAGGACACTCCTATGAAGAAAGGCTAAAAAGGTTAGGGCTCTTTAACCTGGAAAAGAGACGGCTGAGGGGAGATATGATAGAATTCTATAAATTAATGAATGGAGTGGAACGGGTAAACATAGATCGATTGTTTACCTTATCAGAATATAGAAAGACTAGGGGACATGCAATGAAGCTACAGGGTAAACTATTTAAGACTAATAAAAGAAAATATTTTTTCACTCAACGTGTAATCAAACTCTGGAATTTGTTACCGGAGGATGTAGTAAAGGCTGTTAGTGTAGCTGGGTTTAAAAAAGGTTTGGACAAGTTCCTGGAGGAAAGGTCCATAAACCATTATTAAAAAGGGACCCAGGATATCAATGCTTGAACCAATACAAACATTGTGGAACCTGTGTCCCTTTGGGAAACTGCTAGGTACATATGACCTAGATTGGCCACTGTTGGAAACAGAATACTGGGCTTGATGGACCTTGGTCTGACCCAGTATGGCATATCTTATGTTCTTAACCTTTATCATTAATTTCTGTGGTTTATCTCCTGCCACAGTGGATCCACGTACAGGCCTTTATCTGTGCAGGAATGCTATCTACATCTGCAGCGCTTGCACTGTCCCAACCACAATCGTTAGCCCTAGTGCATAAGCTCTGGGTGGGCATCTTTTTGTCCTGGGCGACGTGTGGCCAGTATGTATTTTTCGTTTTCATTCCCAGCATAGTTTAATTGTAGTGTCGCCTTGCTGAGATTTGGTATAGATGTTATACAATGGAGTCACCACGTGAAAGTACTCAGCAAGACTTGAGGAAGGAACTTTATACTTTCTTCCTAAGAGATGCACATCAATTCAGCAACTGTTGCGCACCCCTTTGACCCCTTTGGGTAGTGTGAAGTGTTCAGTGTGTAAGAGAACATGAATGGTCAGTGTGAACCACAGAGGAGAAGGTTGATTTTGGTTCTCACCTCGCCAGTAAAGGGATCACCTGGGGCCTGGTCCAACTATACAATAGCTTTTTGACTATTCTCTAAAGAAGTCAGTATCTGAAAAAGGGGTTTGAACCTATCCATCAAGCACTGCTTAAATGTTTGTTATTGGCAAAGTGAAGAGTTGGATGATGGGAGCTTTAGGGACCTGGTTCACCAAGGCCTTTTCTTATTCTATGAGAACAGACCTTAATGAACCGTGCATTTTAAATGGACTGTGATCTTGGTGCTCAGACAGCCATCTGACTTTACCTAGCCAAGTGCATTAGCTGTTATGAACAATAACTTGAATGATAGTGTAAATTTAACACATTAGCATGTATTAAGTGTATATATCTACAGTATTTAGGAATTGGATAGGAGGCCACCTGCCAGGTGCTGTAGGCTCACTGCATGGAAGAAAGGCCTGACAATCTACTTCTGGTGGCACCTTCCAAGAAAACCTGGTGATAGTCATAACGTGCCGTTATCCACAAGGTCATCAGGAGTCGACATAGACTCGACGGCACTTAACAACAACATTGGCCTAATACTGAGCATTCTTTCAAACAAAATGCCTTCATTCTAAATATTTGAATTGTTAATGGATGTTGGAAGCACTGAAGGGGGAGCAGCAACATATTAACTAGTATTCTGAACATTCACTAGAAGTATATTCAGCAGCACTGGCAGCTAGCGCTTTATTTTAAAACTGGATATTCAGTGCCGGGCCACATCAGGCAATTGGCACTGAATATACAGTTTGCCTAGATTTTTTCCAATGTTATTCAGTCGCTGGTCAGATTGCAAAACCACCTAAAGTTTTTGGACCGCTTTTCACCTGTCCTAACTTTAAGCGTTTGCAGCTCAATGTTGCCCCTGACTGTCTAGCTACTGCTACTGCCCCCCAGAATGCCCCATCGCTAACCAGTTAGTGATGGGGTTTTGAACTGGGTTAGGAGGGGAATATTAATAGCCTGGTGACCACTTTTTAGCCAGTTAGCAGGTCAAATAACCAGCTAAAGTGTTTTAAACCTGCCCGCCTCTGTTCTGAGTGAAAATGTTTCATGTAACATTTATTTATGTAACCGTTTCAATTATTAAATTATGTGCCTTATGGAAAAAAGATATTTACAAAAGTTGCCTTTCGTTTCCAGACCCTCGCACCTCTAGGCACTGGTGTGCTGCTGGATGTATACAGTAGGACTTTGTGCAAGTCCTATGTATCCAGTCTAAACTCTTTAATTCAACACTGGCATGAGACTTAAAAACATTGGCCTTGGAGCCTTGAGCCACTCTCTGACCTTGAGCAAATCGCTGAACAACTCTATGCATAAACTTAGATTTTGATCTCTTTCAAGCAAGGTTATTATAACCCATTGGAATAGCATTGCTCAATAAATCCTCCTACCATATGAAGCCAGTTTTGCAAATATTGCACTGACTCCTGACTGAGAGCAGGGCAAAATTTTAAATGTTATGCTTTTTTGTTCAAATACTTAGTGTCCTTAGAATCAATCTCAACTGCTGCTCTCTTATACCGTAAAACGGGAACTTTGGCTGTCTGAGCAGGCCCTTCTGTCCTCCCCACTGCTTGCATCAGCAAGATTAACATGCAGAAGGCTTTGTGCATTCAGCAGCTTTGCAATGAGAATATGGAACAAATACTTCTAGAACTGTGTATGGAAACTGGTTTCTTTCTTCTCACAGAAAAAACCTTAAATCTGGCTGCCAGGCCTTCCACTGGACTCTTTCCAGAGACTTCTCATTCCCTCCCTGTCTCTGCCCCAGTTGTTTTAACTGTGAGTTGCTTACCCCGACTGCTTTCTTGTCCTTCCCCTTTGGTGCTTGGTGTATCTTGCATCATTCTTGTACCAATGTACTCCCTCATCTCTTACAAATGATCATTCTGCTCAGAGTTCTTGCTTTATTCCTGTACCTGCTAATGCAGAAACGTAATACATACCTAGAGTATACTTCCTAATTTTCAGTAATATACCTTCTACTTTATCCCAGGAAAAAGCAGTATATTCAATGAATATGATATAAAGAAATAAAAACATAAAGGCCGATATTCAGCCTCATGGAGAACATATAGGGAGGGGCGTATTTGATGGCAGTGGCCGACAAGATTAAAGTGGCTTTAAACTAACGACGGATATTCATAGCCGAGAGGTGGCACTGAATATCTGGTTTGCCTGGAGAGTGCTTTAACTATCTGATCAGCAGTGATATTCAGCCACTGGCTTAAGTAAGGCTAACTTTTTCTTGTCCTAACTTTCCCTGGTTTATCTTAACCAGCCAGAGGCTGTAGGTGCTGCCCCTGGAGTTCCCCAAAGCTGAGTGGTTAGCATGGGGAGTGTTGAGCTGACTTCAGAGAGGATATTCAGAGACATAAACTGAATACATGCCGCTGAATATCCCGTTCAGTGGGATTAACATGATCAGCACATTTGCTAATTGCATTATTCCCTTTGAATAGGCCTCCCATAATTTTGAAATGCCTAAGTTGAACGGTTTTGAATCATATTCACTGTTGCTGTCCATTTAGGTGGCGCTGATGAATATGCACTTAGAATTTGAATAATCTGAGTTGACTGTTTCAGGTTCTACCTGCAATTTGTGCAGCCACCTAGATGTATAACTTTTACATGATTAGCAGCAATGCCCACTGAATAGGATTTCTTCCCCCTAGGCAACTGAAAGGATAATTTTGGATATATAAATTATTATTGTATATGCCTAAAGTTATCTGTCTAAAAATGGGGCAGGGTTTGGGGCATTCTGGGGGGCAACACTATTTATCAGAACGTGGACAGCAAAGAGAAGGATGTTCTTTATTGGTCAATTTTAGCCTATGGCCCGACACAGGCCGTGTTTTGTAGCCTTCTTCAGGGGCAGGCTAAACTAAAAACATATTAAAAACAAATATAAAAACATAAATAACATAAAAATCATCAATTGACTGAGGCCTAAAAATTAGCTAATGTTAATACATATAAAGACAAATGTAAACAAATTAGAAACACACAATAAATCAGCACAGAAACATATAATATAAATAATAATAAGTGTGGAACTGTAGGTTAAAAAATGATAACTACTACATAAGGATGCTATTAACTAAAGGTAACATACCTCTGTAAATACTTGTACCTCCAATATATGCTCTGTTTACTTATGGGATAAAAAGACAGTTTGTCTGATCAGTATATCCATGTATGCAAAAAATTCATTACTAAGGTCAGACTCTGCCACTAGACAACATAACCACAAATAAAATTGATCAGTATCTGTAGTATGCAACATAAATCAATAATTCATTACAGAGGGCAGGGTCTGTCAAAAAAAACGGAATCAGTGGAAACAGGGATGAAAACCCTTTGAATTGGCAAACGCATATGAGTTAAATTATTACCTGTGAAAATGACGTCTCTTCTTCCAAACCATATCATTCGGCAACCGCCGACAGTATATGACTATTTTTTAATTTTTATTTTATTTATTTAACGAACTTTTATATACTGCAGCCTTCCGTTGATCAGGTGCGGTTTACAAATAACAGTTGAGGAGACAGAATGGCATTTCTGTTTACATTGAACATTATATGAACTATATACATGAACAATTTAACTTTTAAATTTTTAAACTTTGGAGACTATGTACAATTTACAATTTAACTTATGTACAATTTAACTTATATGACTATAAAACACAAGATGTCATTGTTCATAAAGGGGATAAAGTTTTAATATGAAATACGGTGAATTTAACCTCTGTTGAAAACGTCACAACACCCGGAACTGCAATTTGAAATACGTTACCCTTACCCATAAGGTTTTCGTTGTGTCGTATATCGACATATATGTAGACTTTTTAAGTTACTTAACCCCCGTGATATCCTCAACATATGACTATAGAACACAAGATGTCATTGTGCATAACGGGGATAAAATTTTTAATATGAATTTAACCTCGGTTGGAAGTCCATATATCATCTCCCAAAAATGCAGTTTAAAATTAAAACGTTGTTCTTACCTATCAGATTTGACTATTACCCTTAAAATATCAATATAGCCAATATCTCATATTTTCACCATGTCCATACCAAGGTAGTTGATTTAGAGTCATCTTCGCTTGTCTATCCCCTAGCGAACCACGTATTTTAAAACATTTTGCCTTCCTGAGTAGAGACTTTAAACCATTCCTCTAATGCTACTCTATGCAGACTCATGCAACCTATATTATCCAAACATAAACTTGATGGATACATACATGAATTAAAAGATTAAAAATAAGTTAAACAAAACTTACATCTCTAACAATTCGTTAATACAAACATGAAGATCTACGATGCTCTGCCGGCTGTATAAGTGTAGGACGCCGGCGCCTGCGTACAAGCTTAAAAAAATTCCCGCGAAGATGCAAATGTAATGACATGTAACTTCAAATTTAATTATGTATGTGGTGGAGGAACCACGAGTCGAACCCTCTCACTCTCACCGTGCATTATAGACCTCATGTATACATAACACGGGAATTAAAATTAATAATAAATACTAATTATTACTCAATTTAAAAACTAATAAATACTAATTATTACTCAATTTAAAAAAGGGGGGGGGGAATACACCACTGTGACTCATATGACTTATAATGCCCTGGTATATATCATGTAATAATATACCAAGAACTATACAGTCCATATGTTTGTTAAGATTCTGAAGCATGCCGTGACCCTACATAAGTAACCAGGGAACTAAGTTAGCATTAATATTTGCTATATAAGCCTAAAAGGCACCCATAGACCTAGGAGTAAAATTATATTGTCCATATCAATTAATCTATGATAAATTAATCTATGATCTACTCATTAAGAAGACCGATAGGGAATTCATTACCACACTCTATAGAAAATCCACAGACAGGAATCAATTACTTCATTACAATAGCTTTCATAATTCATCTCTAAAATACAATTTACCAGTAGGACAATTTTTAAGAATACGTAGAATATGCACTTTAGACCAGGATTTTAAAGAGCAGGCAATGATGATGAGCGATAGCTTTGAAGTGAGACATTATCCACAACAACACATTAAAAAGGCATGTAATAGAGCGCTGAATTGTCCCCGTCAAGAATTGTTACAGCAACAGAAGAAAGCTAATGATGTAGGTTTGGTGTGCCCTCTCTTATATTCCTATCAATCACATCGAATAGCCAAAATAATAAGAAGACATTGGCACTTGATCCAGACTATCCCATGTTTTCAGAATTTGAAAGTTACAATTGCTCACAAACGTAATGTAAACCTGAAAAATCTGCTTGTGCCATCTGCATTGACTGAGAGAAAATTCCTGTCTAAACACAAAGGTCATTTTCAATGTGGCACATGTTCTGTGTGTATCCATGCCCTTACGGTCAAAAAACAATATATTCATCCCACAAATGGACATATATTTTATTTAGATGACTTTTCCAATTGTCGTACCAGCCATGTCATTTATGTGATACAATGCCCATGTAAGAAATTGTACGTGGGTATGACCACCCGCCCAGTACACAACAGAATCATAGAGCATAGAAGCTGTATTAAGAGAGGGGCAGGTGATAAACCTCTGGTCAGCCACTGGCAGGAACTTACACACAAAGTTTCTGATCTTAAAATTTTCATCATTAAGAAAGTTAAAATGAATTGGAGAGGAGGGGATGTTGAAAGAACGATGCGGCAGCTGGAAGAACGATACATTTTTGCTCTTGATAGCTTGCATCCTAAAGGATTGAATATGGATAGCGATCTATCCGTTTTTCTTTGACTTATAATCATTTTTTACACCATCCCCTCCTTCCCACCCCTCTCCTCCTTCCCCCCTTCTCCCTCCCTTCCCCCTCCCCCCTTTCCCCCTTTCCCCCTCTCCCTTCCCCCTTTCCCCCTTTCCCCCTTCTTCCCCTCCCTCTTCCCTCTCCTCTCCTCTCCCCACCCCTACACCCCCTACCCCACACCATACACACATACCCATCCCCTCCTTCCCCCTCCCCTTCCCCCTCCCACCTTCCCCTTCCCTTCTCTCCTCCCCCTTCCTCCTCCCCCTCTCCCCCTTCTTCCCACTCCTCCCCCCCTCCCCCCACCTACTCCTGGTTCCCCTGGATTTACATTATCAGTACATATATTAACTATAGTTATTAGTGCATAATTTTAATATATTTTATTTGGGTCATTTTAATAAATTAATTAGTGAATTAGTTACCCAATCAATATAACCGCTGTTTATGGACAATATAATTTTACTCATAGGTCTATGGGTGCCTTTTAGGCTTATGTAGCCCATGTTCCCTGTAAAATAGTTATCTCCAAGTTATAATGTCCTGTTCAATGTAATTTCAGTTTGTTCAATGTAAACCGCACTGATGCAGAATAGCACGGTATATAAGAGAATGTAAAAAATAAATAAATAAATAAATATAGCAAATAATAATGCTAACTTAGTTCCCTGGTTACTTATGTAGGGTCACAGCATGCTTCAGAATCTTAATAAACATATGGACTGTATAGTTCTTGGTATATTATTACATGATAGTTTAACTTCATACAGGTTAATATAAAAACGGGCTTGAAAATGAATTGTGATGGTATATCCATTGCTCTATCTCCTGTGCACGATAAGTAAAATAATTCATTCGTACTTAAAGCAAGTGCATATTATCATCACATATATACCAGGGCATTATAAGTCATATGAGTCACAGTGGTGCATTCCCCCCCCCCCTTTTTTTAAATTGAGTAATAATTAGTATTTATTAGTTTTTAAATTGAGTAATAATTAGTATTTATTATTAATTTTAATTCCCGTGTTATGTATACATGAGGTCTATAATGCACGGTGAGAGTGAGAGGGTTCGACTCGTGGTTCCTCCACCACATACATAATTACATTTGCATCTTCGCGGGAATTTTTTTAAGCTTGTACGCAGGCGCCGGCGTCCTACACTTATACAGCCGGCAGAGCATCGTAGATATTCATGTTTGTATTAACGAATTGTTAGAGATGTAAGTTTTGTTTAACTTATTTTTAATCTTTTAATTCATGTATGTATCCATCAAGTTTATGTTTGGATAATATAGGTTACATGAGTCTGCATAGAGTAGCATTAGAGGAATGGTTTAAAGTCTCTACTCAGGAAGGCAAAATGTTTTAAAATACGTGGTTCGCTAGGGGATAGACAAGCGAAGATGACTCTAAGGGGCTTGTTTACAAAGCTGCAGTAGCGGTTCGCGATCGTTATCGGAGCCGCGACCCCATTGATTTCAATGGGGCTGCGGCTCCGATAACGACCGCGAACCGCTACCGCGGCTTTGTAAACAAGCCCCTAAATCAACTACCTTGGTATGGACATGGTGAAAATATGAGATATTAGCTATATTGATATTTTAAGGGTAATATGGGGGGTAATAGTCAAATCTGATAGGTAAGAACAACGTTTTAATTTTAAACTGCATTTTTAGGAGATGATATATGGACTTCCAACCGAGGTTAAGTTCATATTAAAAATGTTATCCCCGTTATGCACAATGACATCTTGTGTTCTATAGTCATATGTTGAGGATATTACGGGGGTTAAGTAACTTAAAAAGTCTACATATATGTTGATATACTACACAACGAAAACCTTATGGGTAAGGGTAACGTATTTCAAATTGCAGTTCCGGGTGTTGTGACACATATTTTCAACCGAGGTTAAATTCACCGTATTTCATATTAAAACTTTATCCCCTTTATGAACAATGACATCTTGTGTTTTATAGTCATATACTGCCGGCGGTTGCCGAATGATATGGTTTGGAAGAAGAGACGTCATTTTCACAGGTAATAATTTAACTCATATGCGTTTGCCAATTCAAAGGGTTTTCATCCCTGTTTCCACTGATTCCGTTTTTTTTGACAGACCCTGCCCTCTGTAATGAATTATTGATTTATGTTGCATACTACAGATACTGATCAATTTTATTTGTGGTTATGTTGTCTAGTGGCAGAGTCTGACCTTAGTAATGAATTTTTTGCATACATGGATATACTGATCAGACAAACTGTCTTTTTATCCCATAAGTAAACAGAGCATATATTGGAGGTACAAGTATTTACAGAGGTATGTTACCTTTAGTTAATAGCATCCTTATGTAGTAGTTATCATTTTTTAACCTACAGTTCCACACTTATTATTATTTATATTATGTTTCTGTGCTGATTTATTGTGTGTTTCTAATTTGTTTACATTTGTCTTTATATGTATTAACATTAGCTAATTTTTAGGCCTCAGCCAATTGATGATTTTTATGTTATTTATGTTTTTATATTTGTTTTTAATATGTTTTTAGTTTAGCCTGCTCCTGAAGAAGGCAACGAAACACGGCCTGTGTCGGGCCATAGGCTAATATTGACCAATAAAGAACATCCTTCTCTTTGCTGTCCACGTTCTGACTGGGTATATAAGTAGCACGTGGACTCGTGCTTTGTTGTTGGAGGGCAACACTATTTGGCCATATAACATTATGTCTAAGCAGCAATTTTTCGGCCATTAAATATTTGCTTTTGGATATCGACTTCATAATGCATATGTTCAGGCACAAAATTTCCAATTAACAGCTCGCAACTGATGACTAGGAAATCGAAACTGGCCGAGTGGCTTATCCATGCTAATAATCTAGTAGTGCACCAATGCTAGCAAACTGGTAGGGCCAAGAGGTAGGACGTGCTCCTCTCAAGCTCTGCTCTTCCTGCCGCCGCCTCCTGCTGCCTGTCAATTATTCACACTTGAGCTGGTAACCTGCAGGCTATTGGAGAAGATGGAAGTAGAAGTGCTTGAGGGAGAGGCTTCCTACCTCCAAGTCACCATGGTTTACTCATTTTGTAGTGCTGACATGTTGCCACTGTAAGTAGTATAACCTTGGCTTTCTGTTTGTCATGAGACAGGCAGAAGGGGTGAGAAGGAAAGAGAATACTCTCTAAAATTCCACTGGAGGTGGGAATGCACAGGAATTGCCAATTGACTGGTATTCAGGCAACCTGTTGGGTTTTCTTCAAGAGAATCCTGTGGCCAACAGGAAGAAATCCAACTTACATAAGTGTCAGTGTTTTGCATACTGCTGATCTCTAGACTTGTATGGAATTCTTGTTCCTTATTTATTTTATTTATTTATTTATTTATGTGATTTTTTTTATATCAAGAATCATAGTGGTTTACATAAAACAACTGAATTACATTGAACAAGGTAGTGATGGCATATAACAACAAACAATCAGAGATATATACATGATTCAAATACCAGAAAGCTATTTACAATGAATCTGTTCTTGATGACTAAATGTGCTTTCAATATTATGCATTTTTGAAGAGGTAATCAGAGCAATGTAATGTATTGTGGGGTTGAGAATAAATAGAGAAATTGTGGAGTGTAAAGTACTTGATTCTTCTCAAGGTTATGTCAGGTCAATTAGTTGGAGTGATCTCTGTCCAAAATGTTCTATAAATAAGAAAGTTTTGAGATGTGTGTGGAAGATGGGAAGGTCAGTTATATTTCTAAGTCCCTATGGTAATGGGTTCCAGAGCACTGGAGAGAGATACTCGAATGCCCTGTTACTTGTGTATTGTTTTGTCATTCTGTAATCCTGTGGGAATAGGAGGGTGTTATTCATTGCGCCTATTCGGTGTCGATCATTGGGTTTTTTTTTTGATAAGCTGAGATAGGGTAGGGGGGGTGCTAATTCTCTCATGATTTTGAATGCTGTAACGATAAGCTTATATTTAATTCTGCTTTGCATGGGGAGCTAATGAAGGGTGTGAAGTATGGTTGTGATATCATCTGTACAGTGTGAGTTAGATATGATGCGAGCTGCCATGTGTTGTGCTATTTGCAAGGGGTGAAGAGTTTGTTTCAGTTGGCCATGGAGGAGACTATTACAAAAGTCAATATGTGAGGTAATCATTACTTGCATCAATAATCTGAAGTCATTACTATTGAGTAAGGGCTTCAGATGTCTTAGTAGGCAAATTTTATTATATATGGCTTTAGTTGTGTTTTTAATGTGAGCTGTTTGTCTAAGGTAACACATAGGTATTTTACTTCATCTTTCACATCTAGAATGGTTTTGTTGAAAATTATGTTGCTTGTTGATGTGTAATTTAGATTTTTGGAAATTATTAGTACTTTCGTCTTTTTATAGTTGATGTTCAATCCATGGGATTTGAGCCAGGCATCAATTTCAGTAAAGCATGTAATAACCGAGGCAGGTTGGACCCGGTGCTCCCCTTGCACCCCCCCACCCCACCCACCCCGAGACCTCACCTTTGCCCCCCTCCTTCCCCCCAGCCCCCACCCCCAGCCTTGCTAGCCCCTTCAAAGCTCCACACCCCCTTTTCAAAAATACAACTGACTCAATTTTTTGGGAATCATCTGGTCACAGCTTTATTAACAATCATAACATTCCATAACATTTCCTTACAAGATAAACTTCTTAATAAACCAACTAGCGTAACGAGCTCTCACCCACCATGCCATTAGCAAGGTGACCTCATTCCACTTCTGCCGCGGCCGGGCCAGCGGCAAACTCCAACCCCCCCTTTTACCCAGCCTCGCCATATTACTAGCAAAATCTGGCCAGGGGTTATACAGGTTGGGGGCAACCGCCCCCGCCCCAATTACAGTTTAAGGCTCCGGACCCCGGAAACCTCCGGGATTCCGCCATCCGGCACAGGAGACTTTAACATCTCTGCACCACCACCCCCCCCAAGACCAAGCTGTGACCAGCGAGCCTCCCACTGCACAATACACTCCAAAGCCTCCTGCCAATCATTAAGCAGCAAGTCCATCCCCACGGGGGATAAGTGCACCCCGTCCTGCCGATACAATCCCCCACAATCCACATCCACCCAATGGTGCAATATTTGATATCCCCCATGGTCGCAGACCCAATGACCAATCTGCTGATTAATCTTCGCCAGTCCGCAAGACCAACGCCTCTGGTGTCGGCAGGCAGGCCTGGGAATGATATCTGACCATAACAACTTCTTTACCGCTCTAATCAACTGTTTACAAGTCCATGCAACCAGGTCATTGCCACCCACGTGCAGCAGAATCACTGAAGGCTCATTCCTCACCCACCTATGGTGCCAAAGTAAAGGTAATAGCTGTGGCCAGCGCAGACCATGCTCGCCCAACCATAGGATGGACACCACTTCCAGGTCAAGACCCAAATTGATCCTCAATGGCCGCTCAGCTGCCTGCAGGCCCGCCCAATGAACAAATGAATGATCATCCAACAGCCATGCGGACACCGCCCAACATCTGAAAGAGAAAACAGAAGTTAGCCAGATGGACAGATACCTCCCCACTCATAAGCGCACATAACCCCTAAAGGCCTGAGAGCGCCATCTGCCAATACTCTGTATCTCCACATCTGTCAGCCCCGCCGCCGCTGCACTGGTTGCTGCTCCAATATGGAATGAATGTGGCGAATCGGCGAGGATCCTCACTTACGTGCAGCAGGACCATCCTTAGGACTGCAGCAACTTAGAAACGCGTCAACCAGCGAGAATCCTCATGTAGGAAAAACAATCGCCCCGAAACCAGGTGCACCAACAAGTACTCTTTCAATGCAGCCACAGGGCATGTAGGAAGGGAAACAACCTCCTTCAGGACCACCCACAGTCCTTTACCCAGCTGGTCCATTTTTGATCTGGCCAACCTTACCCTCAGCTGGCCCTCTCCGACCTGCACATGCCTACTCAACAGGCCACCACTACCTGAGGAACGGCCTGAGCTTGCCACCAACTCCCCCATCCGAAATGCGCCGAAAAAAGTCAGACAAAACACTGCCCTGAAAAGTGTAGCTTCATAACATAACGCTATCCTAGGTAACGCCGTACAGAGTCTGACAAGCAGCTCATGTGTCACTGGCATCCTGTTATCAACAGGAGTTGGACAGGCTCGCTCCCATCCATGTAACAATCTCTGAGCCAGGAACCCTGGAGTTGAGTGGCCCCATCCTGCTGCCCTAGCAAAAAAGGTAAAGCCAGCCAAGTGACTACGTACCGACGCCCTGTAAACCCCATTTCCTTTTGCATGAACTATATATTGACCCATTAGTCTGTCAGAGGTGAGACCGGGCTGCCAACCTTGTGACTCCAGAAACTCGACCACCTTGTTGAAACCTCTGAGATACGCCGTCCATGTCGCTGCAGACACAGAATTCCGCAGCAGATTCACCATCTCCGCTGGCCAACCTGCCATAATTGCTCAGGGACTGTCAACCCCTTGGCGTCCGCCTCTGATGCCAAGGTCCGGAACAGCTCCCACTTGAAACGAGAAAGCGCATCAGCAATTCTATTAGTGCATCCTGGTATATGCCTGGCCTTCACAAACACATTCAAACGCAAACAAGCCAGAACTATTTCCCTCATCAACCCAGTTACCTGTGCACAGCGTGGAGTGTAACGGTTGACCACAGTGACCACCGCCTCGTTGTCGCACCACCAAACAACTTTACGATTCCAGAGCTTATCGGGCCACAACTGCAGCACTACCAACATGGGAAAAAGTTCCAAGAACGTAATATTGTTAGTCAAACCAGCTGCGTGCTATGACTGCAACCAGCTAGCCGCACACCAAGCCCCCCCGAAATAAATACCCATCCCCACGCTACCCGCCGCATCTGTGTACAGCTCTAAATCTGTGCTAGACGTCTCTGACTCCATCATGACCGATATCCCATTAAAACCTTCCAGGAAATCGTCCCACACTCTCAAATCCGCCTTCATGATCTTGGACATTTTGATGTGATGATGTGGCTTCCTTACTCCAGCTGTGGATGCTGCCAGTTGTCGCAAAAACACACGACCCATCGGGATGACTCGGCACGCAAAATTCAAGGAACCAATCAAAACTTGCATCTCATGCAAAGGTAACTTATTGGAAGCCAACCCATTAGCCACCAACACTCGCAACTTCACCACCTTTTCCATCGGGAGGCGAGCAACCATTTCCAGCGAATCAAGCTCCACCCCAAGAAAAGTGATTCTCGTCGCCGGGCCTTCCATCTTAACGGCAGACCCCATGCACTAGACATATCCACGAAGCCTTCCAACAACTGCTGGCACTCATCTGACTGCGCTGAACCGACAAAAAAGAAATCATCCAGATAGTGGACCACATTCCTGCAGCTGACTTTCGGGACCAACGCCCAATACAAAAAGGAACTAAACTTCTCAAAGTAGGCACAAGAAACCGAGCACCCCATAGGCATGCATTTGTCCACGTAAAACTCATCCTCAAAACAAAAACCTAACAAATGAAAAGTTGCCGGATGTACTGGCAGCAAACAAAACGCAGACTCAATGTCTACCTTCGCCATTCAAGCTCCCGTGTCACACTTTTTCACCAAATCCACCGCCTCATCAAATGAAGTGTAGCGAACAGTGCACAGTTCCCTTGGTATGTGATCATTCACCGAAGCCCCTAATGGAAATGACAAGTTGTGAATCAAGCAAAACTTTCCCAGCTCTTTCTTAGGCACTACCCCCAGCGGAGAAACCACTAAATCTGCGAGGGGCTGCTCCGCGAAAGGGCCCGTAATTCTACCCAAGTTCAGCTCCACTGCCAGCTTATCACGGACCACGGCTGTGAAACTCTGCACCGAAGGGGAATTGCGTGCTGTCCTCCCCACCACGGTCCCCTGCACCAGTATAATAAAACCAAATTGGAACCCCCCTTCCAACACCTCCTTGTCCTTACTCCTTGGATAGCGTCGCAACCACGCCCTTATTGCCTCCCAATGAATCTGGGTGGAAGCCAACTCCGATATGTCCTTATTACTTGAGAGCTGGCAAGGGCATGCCCGTGGTCCCTTTTTTAATACATTTACTTGCTGGATGTCCACCACTACAGACCGAGCAGGCATGTCGGAACTTACAATCGGGGAACGGGCACGAGGACTTATTGAATCACCAACAGATTTCCCCAGTACCTCCCCCCCCCCCCCGCTTTTTGTGAGGAAGTACCCCCCCCTGCATGAAAGGAACGACCCATTCCCGCCGCGTTCCCCATCCCACCTCTCGTCCTGCCTCCCCCCCCCCCCAGAACCCGCCCTAACCGACATCTGAGTCAGCCATAAATTAATATCCTGCGTACCCCAGGTCAGCACTTTACTCTCCTCCATCTTGTCCCTAAACATTTTATTGTAATTCAACCAGGCCCACCCCTCATGTGTCTGCGCCGCCTCCAAAATGGAATCTGCGTATGCTAACAACATTCCATAATCCTCAGGAGACTGCAGACCCCAAACACTTGCCAACCGCAAAAAGGCTCTTGCCCAATTTACCACATTACGTGCCACTTTCCTTATCCGACCTGCCTTCTCATCCTCCTTTCGCTTCTTCCTACTCTCGCCCGACCGCTTCCTGCCCTCCAATAATCGGAAAATGTCTATGTACCACTGCTTCCTGATCTTACGACGCAAATTTCTAGGCACCCCTTCTCATAACTCCGAGAACGAGACCAACGTAGGTGTGCCCTTTCCTCCTGTGGATCCTACCTGCACCCTGCCTACCCCATGACCCACGCACTCCATTCCCGATGAAGAGGACGAGGAACTGGAAGCGGAGGAAGAGGACGACTCAGAACTGCGCCACTGCCTGCTCGAATGCCTCCTCTTCTTTTTCGCCTTAGACCACACTCCTTCCTGTGCGCCAACTTGCTCAACCCCAGCCCCACCCTGTGCCTGTAACTCACCTGCTGCTGCCGCATCCCTAGCCTGCCGCTCCCTTGGAAGGGTCATTGGCTTGCGGATCCCCGCTTCCGGCTGCTGCATCCCTCTGATGTCTGCCATGCTGGCCTCTGGCCTCCGCGGGCACCCAGATGGTGATCCTGTTTGAGCCATTGCCATATCCTGTTGAGGCAAAAAAGACAAGGAAGGGGGGCAATGGGGGGCAAAGCGGGTTGCCAAGCCCCCAACCACTCCGCCCTGGAAGAACCTTGCCCTCTCCCACCCAATGCTCCCATGATGCAGGTGCACCAGGTGTCCCCAAACCTCCTTACGCACCCGACCAACCTATCGGGAAAGGATGTCCCTGACCCCCGAAGCTGGGGGCCCCCTACCACAGCATGACCTGGCCTCCAACCCCCAACCCCCCACCCCACCTTACCGGCCCATTCCCACCCATGCCTTGCGCCAGGACCCCTCCCACAGAATTTCTTGCACTCCCTTCTGCCCCAAGGGCACCCGACCCCCGGCTAGGAATGGCATCATTGGTGACTACTGCTTCACTGGACCCCATCTCCTGCACTTGGAGCCCGGTGCCACCAGCATGCGGCCCTACATTGCCCACCCCAGGACAATGACTCCCCGGAGTGAGGGTCTCCCCCTACGCGGTGTGGCTGGGGCTACTTCCCTCCCCCCTTGTGTCCCAGCCCTCCTGGTGCTCGGGGTGCCCCTAACTACCAACCCACAGCCAACCTGACCCCTCTTTTCCACCACAACCCTCTCAGCCTCCCTAGTGGCCCCTCCCAAATCCACATGCGGAGGTGCTGCCCTGCCCGCTGCCGCCCCCCCCCCCTGCTAGGCCCCCTGACCCTCCCCTGCCGGCTCCTCCGCGAAGGCATTATATGTCTCAAAAGTCAGCTTTGTGACTTCTCCCTTCTTTTTTTTTTTAATGAATTCCCCCACACTGCAGCCCTCCACAACATGCACAAAACCTTACTTGCCTTCTCCTAATGCCAACACCGCAAACCTGCCAACCTCCAGCACTACGCCGTCAGATCCGGACAGCTGCAGCTCCCCCAATGCCAGCTCCACACCAGGTGATGCCATGAAACCTCAACCCGCCCCAGGTCTGAACACCGACTCTCTCTGCAATTCCCGTGGCCAGACCCAGAACGCGACTCCCAGCCAGCGCCTCCACACCCTTCTTCCCCCCTTGCCGCCGGAGACAAGCGCTGCCCGCGCATCTCCCCACAATGCACTGGGCTCCACTCTTCCCATTGGCTTACCCGGCCATCACTCACTGGTGAGCCAATGGGTTTAAAAGATGCCCCCCCCTGACGCCGACCACTCTGACGGCCGCGCACAGGGTCCCCGCACCGGGCCTCGCGCCCGGTTACCATCGGCCGACGGGGACCCTGCCCTGCGGCCTCGCTATTATGGGATCAAGTATTTGTGTCCGTACATTGAAAGGAATGTATAGCATTATGTCTTCGGTATAGATGGCATAATCAACATTGAAGTTCTATATTAGCTGACAAATTGCCTGAATGTATATATTAAAAAGGAGAGCCGATAGTGCTGAGCCTTGAGAGAGTCCTGTAGTTTGCTTGAAGGTGCTAGAGAATTGTTGGCCAATATTTACCTGTTGCGTTCTGTCTGTTAAGTATGATGAAAACCATTTGAGTGGTACCACCAAGTCCAATTTGAATGAGTCTATGTATAAGTAGTGAGTGGATAACTGAGTCAAATGCTGCTGCAATATCTAGAAATATTAGGATGTAGACCTGATTGGAATTAAGTCCTTACCCTACATATCTTCTATTCTTTAATCGGCTTTAATCAGGGGTCAATCTGAGGCCCAATTTCAGCAGCAGAATATTTAGGGTATGTAGTCATGGTGAGCTGGGGATGTAATCAACATGCATTTTCTCTCATAGCAGCCAGGAGGGGGCAAAACTGCCTCTGAGATGTGGGAGAGGAACGCTTGCTAATTCTATCCCCGGCTCTCCTGGCCTTCATAGCCTAAATCTGCTGCTGCCACTGCATTCAGGTCTCAGAACCGGCCCCCTGATTAAGGAACAGTAGACCAGCAAGGCATGGCTAGGTGGCTATTTGATTTTTTATTTTTCCAACCCATTGGAATTTGGAAAGATTTACACAAAAGGGGTCTGGAGATTATTTTTGCCTGCCAGTCTGTCTGGGGCAAAATAACTCTCTAGAAATTAAATGGAATGGGATAAACTTGGCATGGAGGGAAAACTAGGGAAAAGATTTGAAGTGGCATTTTAGAAAGGGTATTCAAGCACAATCTGGGACGACCAGGGCAGAACCTGAAGAAAAACACTGGGGATATCTGTTTTAGCCTGATTTTAGAAAAATAGATGCACCTGATGGTGGATGCCTGCAATGGCATCCACATTAGACGTCACTGCTATGAAACCATGCATAAGGAGACTTTAAGCTAAATCTTCTTAGACATAGCCATGCCATCTTAGAGTACATAGGATTCTATTAAGGAGAGGGCAACTTCAATTATGTTTTTTTTATTTACTTGTCAAACTTTCTTTATTATTTCTCCATTCCGTAAGTGTCTGATTCAGTCTCTCTACTTTGTTAATCTTGGAGTGAATCTGACTAGTGGAATATATTTTTTTTGTGGCTCTTAGTCCTTAGATTTCACACTCTAGATATATAAATGGATGCCAAAATGCAATATACTTGTAAAATGATGCTACTAGGAGGTTTTAGTATTGAAATCCATACTAATGCTGTTTGGATTTTCAAAGGAGACATGTTTGATATGCAGGTTACTTTAAGAATAACAAAAGTGTATGCGTAAGGTACTTGGCATGATAATTGAGTTGAATTTCGTCATAGACATCTGGTGCACACAAGTTGTCTGGTACAGTTCAGATCATTTTATTATGAAGTACAGAAACTCCAGTGTTCCCCCCTAAATCTCTCTAACCAGATTTGGACAACACTGTCGCCACGGGTATGTGTGACATGAAATGACTCCGTTGCCTTGGCGGTGAGCTTTGAAGCTTTGGTTCAGCATTCTCACCCAAGACAAGATTGCAAGGCTCTGAAATGCATTCAGCCTGCCCTTGGCATTTGAATACAGTTACAAGAGCACTGGGACTTTTTTAAAATTTGTTTTTATTGTTGAAATGCAGATATTAAAATTACAAACTGTCAATACAAATATTAACATTCAAAAGAGGGAAAAAACATAGCATTCAAATAGAGAAGAAGTTATCTATCTAACTCTGGTCTTTTTCCATATCACTATTTTCTTTGTTAACCTTTGCCATACTGCAAACATCCTTACCAACATTTTCTTCCAACACCATTTTCACAAACTTTCACTCACATTCACTCTGGTTTATCACACGGAAGAGCAGATTTCGTCGTTGAATCGGGAAGGTGATTCCTAAGAGGCTGTTAGTGAAAGAATGCAATAATTTGCTGAAAACTCTCTTCTTATAGGGGGAGGGGGGAGTTGGTTTCTGAAGTACGAAACTTATCATGGTTGCAGAAAACCCCACCTTTTTTCTTGGCAGGGAATGAGAAAGTGCTCTGTTCCTATGCATAATGTTTTTCATGAAGCTGCCTATATTGAGGGCAGCACAGTGGTGTCCATGATGGCTGCCACAAAAGCTAACATTTGCAAGAAGCTGATGCTGTTTACAGTTCTTCTTGGCCCAATGCAAACTCCAAAACACCAGAAGTGCCCATAATAAAGCAGAAGACCAAACTACCCTTACAAATATACTCTTCCCCTCTCCTAGATTATTCCCTCCAACACTGTCTCCTCCACCATCA
Source organism: Ichthyophis bannanicus (assembly GCA_033557465.1). Classification (NCBI taxonomy): domain Eukaryota; kingdom Metazoa; phylum Chordata; class Amphibia; order Gymnophiona; family Ichthyophiidae; genus Ichthyophis; species Ichthyophis bannanicus. The sequence continues at coordinate 691,005,996 of CM066036.1, read as the reverse complement.
CGCTAACTCTTTCCCATATCCTTTCCTATCTTGTCCAGTGCAACATACACTCCTCCCTAAAAATCACTCTCCCTTCTCCCAGTCCCACCAGCGCACTCTTCCCTCTCCATACTCTCTCCCCATACTCCCACTACCATAAACTCTTCTTCCACAGTTAGTCCCCACAAGAGTGTCCTCCTCACACATGCTAATGACCTAAAATACATGTATGCAAATGCTAGACGTTTGAACAATAAGATGGGAGAGTTAGAATATATAGCACTAAATAAATGGCATCTCAGACACCTGGTGGAAGGAGGACAACCAATGGGGCACTGTGATACCTGGGTACAACCTATATTACAATGATAGGGTAGATCAAATTGGTGGAGTGGTTGTGCTCTTTGTAGGAGAGGGCATTGAGTTACACAGGATTAAAGATTTGCAGGAAACAAAATACACTGTAGAATCTCTATGGCTAGAAATTCCATGTAAAAAGGGGACGGCGATGGCAGTGGGGGTCCACTACAGACTGCCTGGCCAGATGAACAGATGGATGATGAAATGCTAAAGGAAATCAGAGAAGCTAACAAAAGTTACAGCACAGTAATAATGGATGATTTCAGTTACCTCTGTATTTATTTATTTATTTATTTAACAGTTTTTATATACCGTCTTTCTACAATTCAAGAAGGTTTACATGTAACATAACTGACAGTATTATACAACTGTTTACAAAGAACATAGAACAAGGTAACAGATTACATAGAACGAGAATATGTGGCTATATAAGTAACATAGGAACTGGGAAACTAATAAATAAATAACTATGTACAAAATATTATTTACACTAATATGAATCGTTTGTTTACCTAGAAATAGCAAGGGTCACTGAGATCTCAATTAGAGGGACTAGTAGAAGGGTGGGAGTAGTGGAGTGGGAGTAAGGGGGAGGAACTAGGGTGGTAGGGAAAAGTGTTCGAGGAAGAGGTACGTTTTTAATCTTTTTCGAAATTCTCCGTGGCTCACACAGTTACGTAGGTCATGGGGAAGGGTATTCCATAGGGAGGGGGCATAGAGAGAGAAGGCCCTGTTGCTAGTAGATTGTTTAAAGTGTATCTTGGATGTAGGAATAGATAGAAGGTTTTCTGTCTCCTGGGCTGCCACTTCCAGTTGCAGGCTCTGCCCATTGGCCTGGCCATGGCTCCTTCCCACCTTCTTGAAAGTCATGGTGGTGATGGTGATGGCGGCAGCAGCGATCCTGCACAACTCAGTGATCTGAGTTCACCCATATTGGAATGACTGGCTGATTCAGTCTAGAGAGGACACAGCTCTGGTGATTCCGTGTCTAGAATGGTTGGAATTTAATGATCAATTATTCCAAGAACCAAATCCTAGGGGGTATCTCTGATCTCAATTCAGCACTCTCCTGGACTTGGTCTTCCTCATGCTGAAGAGGTCACAAGCTGCAGAATCAACTCAAGGGATTTTTGTGTGCAGCTTGCTCCTTGAGTCTTGGACTACCTTTAACTTCTAGCATCCATGGCGTCAACCCTGGAGCTGATTCCATGGGTCAGGATGCATATGGACCTACTGCAGAGACATCTGCTGTCTCTCTGGTCTCTCCGCTCTCAGCTGTTCGACCAAACTCTTCCTCTTCCCCAAAAGATCAAGGGTCAGTTAGCATGGTGGTTTCAGTCTTGCTGTTCTTATAGTTTCATTAATATGCAGTTACAATGATAACTTCTGTTCCAAAACCACACCTTGTTACAAAATATCCTTAAATGTAATCTCTACCTCTCCTAGCTTTCAAAACAATCTGTTTATTTTTTAGTTCCATTTCCCAAAAGTGGTAGTGGCCATGTCCCTGGTTTTGGCCATCTAATAACAGCTGTAGACAGGGCTAGTGCAAGGACTGAAGGCAGCCTAGGTGAGTCCCTCCATTCTGCTGCCCCCGGGGCCAGCAGAAGTGACACTGGCAAAGAAATCATGATGTAGCATTTATCAAAGGCTCTAGTGCTGCGTTATGGTTCCTGAATGCTATCATCAGCCGCTTCTGCCTCCCTCCGACAGAGACTTTGTTATGTGTCTGGTTAATTTGGATCATGTGTAGTGGGGGTGGGGGGTGGGCATGGATTTTAATGATCAGTGCTGGGGGAAAAAAGGTAAAAGGATAGAGAATGGAAATGGTGGTAGGGGAGAGAACTAGGGAGGGAAAGGGAATTTTGGAAGCAGAAGATGGGACAGGATTTGAGAAGCGATGTAAGAGAGATAGGAGATGGGTGGGAGGTCCTTGGAATGGTGTTTGATGCACAGAGATGGGAGATGACTCTGTCTGGTCCTGTTTAAATCCAGGCTAAAACTCCACCTCTTTGAGATTGCTTTTGGATCCTGACCCCTTGTACTCCTGTATAACACCCATGTGTGTTTTAACCATTTCCCTTTAGATTTACCGTAGTCCCATTTGTCTATCTTTAATAGTGGAGGAATGGAATGGAGGAGTAGCCTAATGGTAGAGCATTGGCTTGGGAAACAAGAGACCTTCTAGGTTTACAGTTTCCCCGTGTTTGAAAAAGGTTTGTTAGAGCACCAGCTTGGGAACCAAGAGACCAAGATCTGATTCCCACTAGCACTCCTTGTGGCCTTGGGCAAGTCATATAACCCAACATTGCCTCAGAAAAATCCAAGTTATCAATGTCCCTGTTTAATGTACATTACCAAGTTTAAGTTACAATGTACATTGCTGTGACTGAAATGATAAAGCAGTAAAAAAAAAACCAACCTGTTAAATAAATAAATAAATAATAGTCTGTATAGCAGGAATTGTCTCTTTTTTATGTATATGTTATGGTGCTGCATATGCCTAGTAGCATTAAGCAAATGATTAGTAGTAGAGAAGGAAGGATTGTCATAAGAAGAAAGAAGAAAAGGGGAACAGGTCAGGAGAGGAAGATATGCAATCAGGGAGGGAGCGAGGATATACTCTTACTCTTACTCTTCCTTCTGACTCACACCCCTAAAGCCTCTTCAATTCGTCCAATCCATTTGTACCTTCTCTAGTTCCTTCACTCACTCTCCAACCCTCTGCTATTTGCTTAATCTCTCTTCGCACATCCACTCCAGTCCCCTCACTGTTCCCCAGCACCCTCCAATACTCGCTTTCTTCTCTCTCCCCTCCTCTCTCCACCCTGCATCAGGGCCCGCCCAACCACTAGACAAACTAAGTGGTTGACTAGGGTGGCATCTTCTGGCGGGGGGTGGGGGGGTAAAGAGTAGGGCAGTCAAGGTTTCAGGCTTAAGGTTTGCCTAGGGCACCAACACCTTGAACCAATTCTGGGGCTGTCCCTGTACTGAATCTTTTTAGCCCACATTCCAGAGGGCGATGACATGGCCCCAGGTACTGTGCTGCTACTGTCTTCCTTGGGAAAGTGATGAAGGGATTGGGCAGAATACATGGAGAGGAAGAAACATACACCATTGCTACTATTTTTCCTTTGCTTTGGACTCGGCTCTCACGATCTTCCACGATTCCATGAGCAACAACCAATTCCAAGGCATGGACCAGATTTTGTAGCCTTCACAGTGGCTGCAGAATTTCAGGAGACTGGAGTGGGGGGTGCACTGATTGTATCCTTCCATTGTTAGCAGGTAAAACAAGAACATGAGGAAAAATATACATCCCAGTACCAGAGAAAGGGAAAAGGAAAAATATATATCAAAGAAAAACATCAAATCCCAGATGCACATTTATCAGCTTAACTATTTTCAGTTCTGGAGATAGTGGCCTAACAGTTCACCCCTAAATTGGTGGAGGGGTTGCTCTCTATGTTAGAGAGGGCATTGACTCAGAAAGGATTAAAGTTTTGCAGGAAACAAAATCTGCTGTAGAATCTATATGGATTGAAATTCCATATAAAAGGGGGAAGGCAATGGCAGAGGGGGTGTACTATCGAGCACCTGGCCAGAATGACCAAATGGATGATGAAATGCTCAAAGAAATCAAGGAAGCTAACAAACGTTACAGCGCAATAATAATAATGGGTGATTTCAATTACCCCGGTATCGACTGGGTCAGTGTCACGTCAGGACATGCTAGGGAGATAAAGTTCCTAGATGAAATAAATGACTGCTTCTTGGAGCAGCTGGTTCATGAACCGACCAGAGGGGAAGCCATATTAGACCTAGTCCTTAGTGGAACACCAGATCTAGTGCAAGAGATAAGGGTGTTGGGGCCACTTGGCAATAGTGATCATAGCATGATCGCCTTTGATTTAATTAGTGGAGGAGGGATAGTAAGGAAATCCACAGTACTACCTTTTAACTTTCGAAAGGGAGACTATGATAAAATGAGGAAAACAGTTAAGAAAAAACTAAAAGGAGCAGTTGCAAAGGTTAAAGACATACATCAAGCTTGGGTGTTGTTGAAAAATACTATCTTGGAAGCCCAGACCAGCTGTATTCCACGCTTTAAGAAAAGTGGAAGGAAGTCCAAAAAACTGCCAGCATGGTTTAAAGGTGAGGTCAGAGAGGCTGTTGTTGCCAAAAAAGCATCTTTCAGGAAATGGAAAAAAGAGCCAAACGACAAAACCTGGAAACAGCACAAGCACTGGCAAGTCAAATGCAAGGCATTGATAAGGCAGGCAAAGAGAGAATTTGAGAAGAAGCTTGCTGCGGAAGCAAAAACGCGGAATAAAGACCTTTTCAAGTACATTCATAGCAAAAAACCTGTGAGAGAGTCAGTTGGTCCATTAGATGATAAAGGGGTTAAAGGAGCACTAAGAGGCGACAAGGCGATAGCGGAGAGACTGAATGAATTCTTTGCTTCGGTCTTTACTGAGGAAGATGTAGGGATGTTACCCATGACTGAAGTGGTATTTAAAGGTGCGGAAGAATTGAAGGAAATATCGATACATCGGGAAGATGTCTTACAACTATTAGATAAACTGAAGAGTAGTAAATCACCTGGGCCGGATGGTATACATCCAAGGGTGTTGAAAGAACTGAAATATGAGATTGCAGACCTGCTATCAGTAATCTGTGAACTATCATTAAAATCATCTCTAATACCTGAAGATTGGAGGATCGCCAATGTAACCCCAATTTTTAAAAAAGGTTCCAGGGGTGATCCGGGAAACCACAGACCGGTGAGCCTGACATCAGTACCGGGAAAAATGGTAGAAACCATCATAAAGAATAAAATTACTCAGCATGTAGATAGTCACAACCTAATGGAAAAGCCAGAAAATGATACATTCACTCTGCTATAATTCAACTTCTTTTTTAATTTTTTACTTATTTCATTTTTTTGTTATTTTTTATGTATAATGGAAAAATTTTCTTGTTGTATTGCCTCCGGTCTCAGATAAACGGTCTTATTTGACACACTTTATTATGGGTAATGAACCTCGCCCAATATAGTGTCCGTTCACATCAATGACCTCAGGCTTATCTTGTCTCAAACTCACTTTTCTTATTACGTTACTCAAATGTTTAAATAACACAGGTACACTAAAAATTTTTTTTTTTAAACTGCCTCTAATGTTTCGATTGATTTTTACGTTTTTTGGTGCGCTGAATCCAAATCTGGTAACCAATTTGCTCCATCACGTACAGATTTTTTGCTACATTGGGTTAGCAGTTTGAGGTGAACATTTCAGATTGAGTGCGATCGAGAGAAAAGTTTCTTGGATGAGTTCTTTATACTAATTGTTTAGTAGTTATTCAAATAAGAATAAAGAAAATTGTAACAAGGCAGCACATAAGAATAGAGTAATGTCAACAAAACACACTGTGATGGTAGCAAAATTGTCTGCACTTAAAACAGCCACATACATGTGCACAAACATTGAGCATATAAGAGCGAGGTTAGACACAAAGCAAAGCAAAGAAATGTGCAAAAAATGTTGTACAAGTATGTATGTAAGAATAGAAAACGCAAACCGCACCATTGCAATACATGAAAACAAACACCCGATGGTGTGAAAATAAAATTCTAATAAATGAGATCCGACACTGTGGTAATAACTAGCAAATTTTTATTTCAAAGTTTAGTAAAAACACGATATTTGTCAACACAGTTTAGATTTTAAAGTCATTCTTGGGTCAATCAATCTCCTGGTGGGCCCGTTCCTTCTTCCCCCGAATGCTTCTCTTGGTGCGCTGCTTGGCGTATTTTTCATCTGGGGTTTCCCGCAGCAGCAACCAGCAGAAATCAGCCATCATAGTGGTGTTCCATCTTCCTTGGTACCTTCTCTCTGCGTCCTTGATGTCCTGGTGAAACCTTTCACCTTGTTCTTCACTGTACGCCCCCAAGTTTTCGGGAAAGTAGTTCACATGGGAGTGCAAGAAATGGACTTTCAGGCTCATGTTACAGCCTTGTTCTTTGAAGGCATTGAGCATCCTGGCAACAATATCCTTATAGTTCTCATCCCGCCTGTTCCCCAAGAATTTGAGAACAACATCCTTGAAGGAATCCCAGGCTTCTTTTTCCTTCTCAGACATCGTTTCAGCGAATGCTCCATCTGAAATGAGTTTCCTTATATCAGGGCCAACAAACACTCCTTCCTTTAGCTTTGCTTCAGAAAGTCGGGGGAACTTTGAGCAAAGGTACCAAAAGCACTCACCATCTTTTGGAAGGGACTTGATGAATTGCTTAATGAGACCCAACTTAATGTGGAGAGGTGGTAATAGAATTTTATCACGAGGTACCAAGCTCTCATGAAGAACATTTTTCTCACTGGGTCTCAAATACTCCCGAATTGGCCAGTCTTTTTTCCCCCAGTGTAGGTTGCGGGCCCGGCTATCCCACAAGCAAAGGAAGCAGGGATATTTGGTGAAACCGGATTGCTGCCCTAATAGCATGGATAGAATTTTAAAGTCTCCACAAATCATCCACTTATGCTCATCATAACGAATCTTCTGAAGAATCAGGGCCAAATTCTCGTATTTTTCTTGGAGAATAACAGAGTGAGCAATAGGAACTGAAGCGAATATGTTGCCATTATGAAGAAGAACACCTTTTATGCTGTCTTTTGACGAATCAATGAACAGCCGCCATTCAGCAGGATCATACTTGAGTTTAAACTTTTCCATCACTCCGTACATATCGTTGCAAAATACCAAATCTTCCTCTTTGCTGAAATACTTCAAAAATTGTGTCTCGCGGTTGCGGTACCAATAAAAAGTTGTTCCTGGTGACAATAGATTTTTCTGTTTAAGCCGAGAACCTAGCAGTTGGGCAGCATCTTTTGGGAGTCCTAAATCCCGGACTAAATCATTCAATTCAGCTTGAGAGAAAAGTTCAGGTTTCGGATCTGGTTCAGTTTCAAATTCGGAAGTACTGGACTCATCGGGAAAAGCCATCTGATGAGTCTCATCATGATCAGAACCATCCACACAAATATGATCCAAAGATTTTGGTGGTTCAGGCACAGGTACTTCGTTGCTATGAGGCATAGGCCTAATTGCTGAGGGAAGGTTGGGGTAACTTATTACGTTCTTATTTTTTAAGTTGTATCCCTTCACAATGCAAGAGCAAAAATAGCAGTCACTGCTGTGGTCTCTTTGTTCACGCCACATCATAGGTATTCCGAAACGAAATGCTTGTTTTTTTACCTTTCATCCATAAGCGTAGATCTTCCTCACATGTCTTGCACACTTTGTGAGGAGCCCACGGTTTGTCTTGATCGCCTAACTTCAAACCGAAATAGGCGAAATATACTTTTTTAATAAATGCAGAAATGTTCCTCTGCTGCTTTTTCACGGTATATTCCCCACAAATAAAACAAAAACTGTCCGGAGAGTTGACGCAACCTCTGGCTCTGTGAGCCATCACAAATACACAGCACTGCAAACTACAACTGTAGTGAACCACTTCGGAATAAAGCTGGATTACGACTGAGCAAACAAAAGGTAATAATGAACTTGCAAGAAACTGAAATTTGACAGGAACGTTCATGTCGCAATCACCGTGTTTGAGCGAGCGAACGAGGCGAGGCGAACAGGAAAGAACATGCGCCAGCGCGAGTACTGGATTTAGCCCCCCGCCTCCCAATTGTCCTGTTAATGTATAAAATGAATACAAAACACTCTAAAATATCATGAGGGAGTGTTTCTAGTTAGTTAACCATTACAACCTCTATTTTGGGCCAAGAAAATAAACTGCAGTCGGCTAAAAAGAAATTATGTGAACATTCCTTATATGGGTAAGAAATCTAATTTTGCAAGAAAACGTGACGTGATGGAACATTTTGGCTATTTTTCCTGGATTCAGCACCCCAAAATCTATAGGAATCAGTTGCAAAACTGGAGGCAGTTTTTTGGTAGTGTACCTGTGTAATCAATGAACTCTTTTATAAAAACTTGATTTCAATCGCCACACCACTTATCTTGTATGGGATGATATCCTTTTTCGGTTCAGTGCCCCTGTCCAATTGATTTGAAAAAACCCAAACGCCTCAAATTAGGGAAGGCCAGGAGAGGGGAAAGGCAAGGAGCTGATTCTTTTGAGATAATCTTATGAATAAGGGTGAGCACTTTAAATTTAGCTCGGAGTTGGATTGGGAGCCAGTGTAAGTCAAAGAGGACAGGTGTAATATGGGATTGCCTAGGGTTGTTAGTTATTAAACGTGCTAGTGTATTCTGTGCAAGTTGGAGAGGTTGGATAGTGGTTTTAGAGAGGCCATGATAGATAAGATTACAATAGTCAAGTGAGGGGGTTGTGAGAGCCTGACAGACAGTACGAAAGGAGTTGGGGCTTAAGAGGGGCTTGAGGTTACGGATAGTACGTAACTTTGCATAAACTGCGTTAGTAGTTTTCTTTATATGATCAATGAAGGAGAGGTTCTGATCGAGGATGATTCCAAGATATTTCACTTGACTGGGTCAGTGTCAAAGCAGGACATGCTAGGGAGCTAGTTTCTAGATGAAATGAATAACTGCTTCTTGGAGCAGCTGGTTTCATGAACCGACAAGAGGGAAAGCTATTTTGGACCTAGTCTTTAGTGGAACATAGGATCTGGTGCAAGAGATAATGCTGTTGGTGCCATTTGGCTATAGTGATCATAGCATGATTGCATTTGATTTAATAAATGGAGGGAGGACTGCAAGGAAATCCATAGTACTACCTTTTAACTTTCAAAAGGGAGATTACAATAAAATTAGGAAAATAGTTAAGAAAAAACTAAAACAACTTTGTGGCGTTTAAAAATACTATCTTGGAAGTCCCGACCAGATGTATTCCACACTTTAAGAAAAGTAGAAGGCTAGCCCAAAAACGGCCAACATGGTTTACATGTGAGGTCAGAAAGGCTGTTGTAGTTTAAAAAAAATTCTCAGGAAATGGAAAAAGGATCCAAATGATGAAAATGGGAAACCACATAAGCACTGGCAAATTAGATGCAAGGCAGTGATAAGGCAGGCAAAGAGAATTTGAAAAAAAATTTGCTGTGGAAGGCAAAACACATAATAAAAACTTCAAGTACATTTGTAGCAAAAAACCTGTGAAAGAGTTGGACCATTAGATGATAGAGGGGTAAAAGTCCATAGCAGAGAAACTGAATTCTTTGCTTCAGTCTTTAATGAAGAAGATATAAGAAAGTAACCCATGCCTGAAATGGTATTTAAAGGTGATGTATTGGAAGAATTGAAATAAATACATATTGATAAACTAGGAAGATGTAATACAGCAACTTTATAAACTGAAGAGTAGCAAATCACCTGGATTGGGTGGTATACATCCGAGGGTATTGCAAGAACTGAAATATGAGATCGTAGACCTACTATTAGTAATCTGTGAACTATGATTAAAATCATCTGTAGTACCTGAAGACTGACAAATGGCCACTGTAGTGCCAATTTTTAAAAAGGGTTCCAATGATGATCCGGAAAACTACAGACCTGGTGAGCCTGACATCTGTACTGGGCAAAATGGTAGAAGCCATTATAAAGAATAAAATTACTGAACTTGTAGATAGTCATGGTTTAATGGGAGAAAGCTAACATGAATTTAGCCAAGGAAAGTCTTGTGTTACTGTTATTTTTTGAAGGTGTGAATAAACAGACAAATGTTTCAGTTGTTATATAGTGTATCTGAATTTTCAGAAAACCTTTGACAGGATCCCTCTTGAGAGACTCTTGGTGAAATTGAAAAGTCATGGAATAGGAGGCAGTGTACTATTGTGGATCAGGTACTATTTAAAAGATATAAAACAGAATGTAGGGCTAAACGGACAATTTTCTTAATGGATAAAGGTGAATAGTGGAGTATCCCAGGGATCTTTGCTGGGCCCACTGCTTTTTAACATATTCATAAATGACCTGGAAATGGGAATAACGCATGAGGTGATCAAATTTGTAGATGACACAAAATTATTCAAAGTTGTTAAAAACTCAAGAGGATTGTGAAAAATTGCAAGAGGACCTTGATAAATTGGAAGACTGGGCGCCCAAATAGCAGATGAAATTAATGTGGACAAGTGCAAAGTTATGCACATAGGGAAGAACAACCCAAACTACGGTTACACGATGCAAAGCTCCACCTTAGGAACCACCACTCAGGAAAAGGATTTAGGTGTCATTATGGATAATACATTGAAATCCTCTGCCCAGTGTGCAGTGGCAGCCAAGAAAGCAAATGGAATGCTAGGAATCATAAGAAAAGGAATGGAGAACAAAACCAAGGATATTATAATTCCTCTGTATCATTCCATGGTGCAACCGTACCTTGAATATTGTGTGCAATTTTGGTTGCCATATCTTAAAAAGGATATACTATAACAGAATTAGAAAAGGTACAGAGAAGAGCCACCAAAATAGTAAAAGGGATGGAGTGGAGGAGTGGCCTAGTGGTTGGGGCAAGGTACTTCAGGCCAGAAGGTCGGGGGTTCAAATCCCACTAGAGGACAGCAACCTTGGGCCAGAAGGACTGGGGTTTCTAGTCCCACAGGTGCTCCTTGTGGTCTTGGGCAAGCCACTTAACCCTCCATAGCCCATGTTCCCTGTAAAATAGTTATCTCCAAGTTATAATGCCCTGTTCAATGTAATTTCAGTTTGTTCAATGTAGACCGCACTGATGCAGAATAGCACGGTATATAAGAGAATGTAAATAAATAAATAAGGATACCACTATGAGGAAAGACAAAAGTTAGGGCTCTTTCACTTGGAAAAGAGACAGCTGAGGGGAGATATGATAGAGATCCATAAATTAATGAATGGAGTGGAACGGGTAAACGTAGATTGATTGATTGTTTATTCCTTTAAAAAGTAGAAAGACTAGGGCACATGCAATGAAGCTACAATGTAGTCCATTTAAGACTATTTTATTTAACATCTTTTTTAGAACATCTTTCTACAAGGCAAGACTGTTTCTAGAGAACTCCGTGCAGTAACATTAGCGCTTGAACAATTAGGTGCATATTACAAGGAACATATAATTTAACACTAACAAGAGAAAATTATTTTTTCACTCAATGAGTAATCAAACACTGGAATTCGTTATCTGGAGGATGTAGTAAATGTTGCTAGTGTAACTGGGTTTAAAAAAGGTTTGGACATGCTCTTGGAGGAAAGTCCATAAACCGTTATTAAAGAGGACCAGGGAAATCCACTGCTTATTCCGAGATAAGTATTGTGTAATCTGTGTATCTTTTTGGAAACCTGCTAGGTACTTGTGAGCTGGATTGGCCACTGTTGGAAACGGGATACTGGACCTGATGGACCTTGGTCTGACCCAGTATGACATTTCTTATGTTCTTCTACCCCATTCACCACCCAGGAAAAAGATTTAGGCGTCATTGTGGATACCATGTTAAAACCCACGGCCCAGTGTGCAGCGGCGGCCAAGAGAGCAAATAGAATGCTAGATATCATAAGGAAAGGAATGGAAAATAAAACAAAAGATATTATAATGCCTCTATATCGTTCCATGGTGAGACCACACCTTGAATATTGTGTGCAATTCTGGTCGCCGTATCTTAAAAAGGATATAGCGATTTTAGAAAAGGTACAGAGAAGAGCCACCAAAATGGTAAAGGGGATGGAAGGATACTCCTATGAAGAAAGGCTAAAAAGGATAGGGCTCTTTAACCTGGAAAAGAGACGGCTGAGGGGAGATATGATAGAAGTCTATAAATTAATGAACGGAGTGGAACGGGTAAACGTAGATCGATTGTTTACCTTATCAGAATATAGAAAGACTAGGGGACTATTTAAGACTAATAAAAGAAAATATTTTTTTACTCAACGTGTAATCAAACTCTGGAATTTGTTACCGGAGGATGTAGTAAAGGCTGTTAGTGTAGCTGGGTTTAAAAAAGGTTTGGACAAGTTCCTGGAGGAAAGGTCCATAAACCATTATTAAGAAGTGACCGAAGATATCAATGCTTGACCCAATACAAGCATTGTGGAACCTGTGTCTCTTGGGGAAACTGCTAGGTACGTATGACCTAGATTGGCCACTGTTGGAAACAGAATACTGGGCTTGATGGACCTTGGTCTGACCCAGTATGGCATATCTTATGTTCTTATGTTCGTATATTCCCCCATTCTATATCATCCTTACAGTCTCATTCAGGGGCTGATGCAGTTGCCTTTTAATATAAGCCTAATGAAGAAAGTTTGCTCTCTAATGCTGTATGCAAACTGGGCTTTGCTTAAGTCATGTGCTAACATGGGCAAGCATGTGCACACCCATGCAGGGGCCGGCTGAAAAGTTGCTTCAAGGTGTTGACACTCTAGGCAGACCTTAAACTTTACAGACCCTCGGACTGTCAAAATGTATTGTTTAACTTTGAATGTCCTGCTCTTTGAAGCCCCCCTTCCTTAGAAATTGCCACCCTAAGTGACTGCCTAGTTTGCCTAGTTGTTGGGCCGCCTCTGCACCCCGTGCGCCTGCCAGATGTGCACATAGATCTGTGCTAACAGAAGCTGTATTAGCATCCACTGCGCCTGTGATGGGAAGTCATTCTACACATAGCCATGGCTACACAGGATAGCATTCCATCATATGTGCGCATCTTCTGCGCATGTGACTCTGCTGCGCCATACACAGTTCAGTACTTCAGACTTGCATGCCGTTAACATCCACACATATGATGGAGTGCTATGCTGCGCGTAAATAATATTTGCAAATAGCTATGTACAGAAGAGTATTCCAGCAGATTCCGACAGAAGAAGAGGGCATGAACTCCTCACTGGTGCTGAACGCAGAACAGCGAGCTGCCCTTTACTTCTCCTCACACCTTCCATTAAAACACCGGCTTTGCCTTAGTCTTTATGGTCTTGTTGCACTTCTCAGTGTCAGTGCTGCATATCTCATTGCTTCATTACTATCAATTTAAATGCATTATGCGCTGCTGCCTTCTCGGAAGCTTTGCACGCGGTTATCTCGTGCGCAAGGCTGTTTCTTGTAGTGGCAGGGGACAGAATCAAGTGCTGAAATCAAGCTAAACCTTTGCACAAAGCTTAGTGCATTTTCCTGCATCTGTCCATCAGATGCCGACCTTCCCCACCAGGTACTCCTGGTTTTTGGTTTTTACTCACCGACCCAGAATAGCTGTCTTCCTGCACCATGCTGCAATCACCTTGTCAGCTGCCTGATGCCTCAACTCCCGCGCGGTTCTCAGTCTTGCAAGAAGAGGGTGGGAATGTGGCTCACCCTTAGAACCATGCAGTGCTGGAAAACAGATCACCAACTCCTCCTCCTTATGTGTTCTTCATACAGTGGCAGCTTCATCAGCTTCTCCATCTACAGCCTTGTGAAGCTGGTTCATTATACTGATGTATTCACGCAAGCCGGCTCTTCAGAAATTATGAACAGAAAAGGCAAGTTTTGCACTGGGGGAATTCTGCACAAATTCTGCATTACACAATTCATAGAATTCCCCTAGGAGCAACAAAAAAAAGTGAGATTCAAAATGCAAATCTGGCCTAGTTGCAGCCTTAACAATTTGCCTGTTCATAGATATTCTCTATACCTTTTGTGACATGATTTCTCGAGCTGTTCCTGACGTGCCCTCTAGCTAGTTTAGTTTTCAGGCACAAGTTCTTATCCACTGAGGACAAAGAAGGAGAATATTCTCTGGAGATCAGAACACACTAACAAGCCAACATTCTGGTGGCCTGTTGGATCCTCATTCAGGGAGTCTAGTGGCTGGCAGGACCCAGAATAAACAGCTGTTGTAGTTCTCAGTTTTCTTATCTACCACTGATCTCCAGACTTACATGGACACCACCCACAAGCTATCCTCTGTCCTTTTAATCAGGGGTCAGTCTGATTGCCGTAGTAGCGGATTTAGAGTATGAAGGCATGGCATGCTGGGAATGGAGTGAACCTGTGTTCCTCTCCCAGGTCTCATCTTCCTCCTTGGAGATGCGGGAGAGAAGCAGGTGCCGACTCCTTCCCTAGCTCACGCTCACCAGCCCTTCATGCACTAAATCTATTGTCAATGCATTAGAGTCTCAGACCAGCCGCCCCCCCTCCTGATTAAAGAATAATAGGTCAGCGAGAGAGGGGTATGTGGTTGTGGTGGTTGTTTTGTTTTCCCAAAGTTGATGACCCTAGAACACACACAAGTTCTTAACTCAGTCTGATGAATAAAAATGTTGTGCACTAGGTCTGTTTCCCAACGAACATTTTACTTGCAAGCTACACATATTTGAGAAAGGTTTGCATGCAGGTTCCTTTGGGTGCAGATATTTCTGTATCTTGGGTGCCCTTATGCTGAAATCAGGCTGGCTAGGAAAGTACTGCAGGACCAGCTTGAAATCACTGCATTATTGCACTAAGTAAGAATACCTTATTTGTTGCACTATAAATAGCAGAGACTTTCCTTCAGTATTCGGAAGCCTAACATTGCATTTGATACTCGGTTAAAATTCCCCATTGAACCACACTCATAATCACCTACCTTTAATCACCTCAGTCTTGGGCCTTGTTCTCTCAGAACTTCTTTTTTTATTTTGTCTATCTTGAGTAAGCTCCCAGGACTAGGAACTGCCTCCTTTGCACTATACTAATTAATAATAAAGTGAATAAAGAATGTTTGAGCTGGCAGGTGAATTTTGAATGTTATATTTTAAATAGTTCTATAAACCCTTTTGGGAAGGGACATATGCAATGCTGTACAGTATTGTGGTACAATATCTCCCGTAGCATTATAAAAATAAAGTATTATTTCAAACTCTGTAGTAAGTGTATGCCAAGGCACCTAGTCTGCCACTCCATGATTTCATGGCAGCCCAGTGATAAGGCCAGGAAGAAATGAAGCACTGTGGTTCCCCCCTCCCCAATCTGAGAAATCTCGTATTTCTAGAACCAAAAAAGCTTTATACTTTTAAAGAAAGAAGGAATAAATTAGAGCGGAGGAGTTCGATGACCTGAGTCCTTGGAGCAATGTTCTTTCGTTTTAATCCCTTCTGTCTCTACTGTACTGTAAGTCTTCTATTATGTTTCTTAAATGTGAGCTTGAAAACTGAACCATTCTTTTAAATATAATGGAATATATATTTACAGTTGATTTGAGACCAGGTTCAGGTGTTTAGGTGAGAGTTTTAAATATTACCCTTGTTACTTTTAGCCTAGTTCCCCCCCTCCCAGGAATTTTGAACCATTTATCCAATTTCATTGCAATATATGGTACAAGTACTAAAGCACCCATTGACCCCTGGTGCATACTTTTCATGAACGCTTGACACTTGGAAACCATTTTTTCTTCTTATTTCCTATAGGAAAGCAGGCCAGCTCACTAGCATTGAAATCCTTGGAGTTCGAAGCATGTTTAGTGTCACTCAGTGACAGAGCAACATAACTATGCTTGATGACATTGCAATATTTTTAATGCTGCCTCACCACTGGCTAGTGTCTGGTCACCCAGTAGACTGTGGGGTCAGGAAGAGGGTGGCAAAAAGGGAAGGGGAGGAAGAGGGAGATCCGCTCCTCATGCTTCAGGGACATTGGTGGTGATGCCAATTTTGACTGCATCCTGTTACCTCTCTACTGCAGTGGGAGTACATGATGAGGTCGGGCAAGTTCCTCTTTGAACCATCCTGACCCAGAGAACCAGAAGCTGAAGGACTACTGGCTTCCTGGAATGGTAGGGAAAGGGAAAATAAACCACATGGATGGGGTTGAATTCTCAGTTCACCAATGGATCAATGTCCTGAGACATGGGAACAGGTGGAGCTGTAACACGGGGCACAGAACTATCCAGTTAGGTACTGTTTTTGCTGTAAGTTGCAGCCATCTGGTGGTGTTCGTCCCACTCTGAAACTCTGCTGGGTGCCCTGCCCCATGTAGTGAAAAGGTGGAGTGTGTGGAGGTTTAAAGTGAGAAGACGGTGGAGGTAAGAACATAAGAAATGCCATACTGGGTCAGACCAAGATCCATCAAGTATCCTGTTTCCAACATTGGCCAATCTAGGTCAAACGTATCTAGCAGTTTCCCCAAAAGACACAGTGATGGAACTCAAAGGCATACATGGAGGATCTCTAAATAGCAACAAGATGGAAAACAAGCATTGAGCGCTTCAACGCAAAACAGCAATGAAATGACTTTTGCATTTATTTGGATTGCATAAGGGAAAGGGTAACCTGTACAAAAGGGAAGGTACAACCCTAACCACCTTACTGGAAGACTAGGTGGGCCACTTCAGCCGTCATCTACTGTATGACTGATATGTTTTGCCTATTTCTTTATAGGGAAACCCATTTCTAATATTTAATGATATACTTATTACACAGAAATTCACCTGATTAGTGTTTTCATAGCTGCATGCAAATTTCTGTACCAAAGTGAGAAATAGGCATCATTAAATTTTATTTATTTATTTAGCTGTATTTATATCCCGCTTTTCACCGGGTCAAAGCGGTCAATTGGGGGATACATTTAACACGAGGGGATATGAGACACATACACTAATACTTACAGGGAACATGGGCAATGGAGGGTTAAGTGTCTTGCCCAAGACCACAAGGAGTGCCTATAGGACTAGAAATCCCAGTCCCTCCAGCCTGAGATTGCTGTCCCCAGGTGGGACTTGAACTCCCGGCCCTCCGGCCTGAAGTACCTTGTCCTAACCACTAGACCACATCTTGTTTTTCCTCCTAGTGGTTCATGAGGGTCTTTTTCCATAGACATAGAATGGGAGAAAAGCCTTTGTGAATCAGGCTTTTGATATTATAATGCCTCTGGATCGTTCCATGGTACGACCGCACCTTGAATATTGTGTGCAATTCTGGTCAC
The DNA here is from genome assembly GCA_033557465.1 of Ichthyophis bannanicus. NCBI lineage: Eukaryota > Metazoa > Chordata > Amphibia > Gymnophiona > Ichthyophiidae > Ichthyophis > Ichthyophis bannanicus. The sequence goes on along the minus strand of CM066036.1, from coordinate 690,988,778 downwards.
CGTATTTTAAAAAGGATATAGCGTTATTAGAAAAGGTACAGAGAAGAGCCACCAAAATGGTAAAGGGGATGAAAGGCTACTCCTATGAAGAGAGGCTACAAAGGTTAGGGCTCTTCAACCTGGAAAAGAGACGGCTGAGGGGAGATATGATAGAGGTCTATAAATTAATGAATGTAGTGGAACGGATAAACGTAGATCGATTGTTTATGCTATCAGAATATAGAAAGACTAGGGGACATGTAATGAAGCTACAGGGTAAACTATTGAAGACAAATAAGAGAAAATATTTTTTCACTCAACGTGTAATCAAACTCTGGAATTTGTTACCGGAGGATGTAGTAAGAGCTGTTATTGTAGCTGGGTTTAAAAAAGGTTTGGACAAGTTCCTGGAGGAAAGGTCCATAAACCATTATTAAAAAGGGACCCAGGATATCAATGCTTGACCCAATACAAGCACTGTGGAACCTGTGTCTTTTGGGGATACTGCTAGATACGTATGACCTAGATTGGCCACTGTTGGAAACAGGATACTGGGCTTGATGGACCTTGGTCTGACCCAGTATGGCATATCTTATGTTATTAGGCTGTTGGAGGCAACACCTTTTAACTCTTTAAGTTGAAAATGGTTTCTTTTCATAATCTTTTCATTCTTATCTAAGATTGTAATGAGGTAATCTCTTTTCTTTTTTTTTTAGCTCTTCCTTAGAAAAGGGCCACACCTTTGGGTACTGTTGAGGCCAGACAAAACTCCATGTAGCCTCAGTGAAATGTCAGGACTGAAAACGCCTTGTAGCACTTTTGAAATGATTAGTAGTAGTAGGACAAGGGGAAATGTGTACTTGCAGGCCTTTGAGGGTCAGTGTAAGAGTCAATGAAATAAAACTTCACACACTAATTTGTTCTTCCAATGCAATAAAAGTTTATTTATGCACCTAGCAAGATATAGTTGAAATGGCTGTTAACAAAACATGTTCCAAAATTATAGTCTGTATTGAAAACAGTTACTGTAAATTTCTGAATTACTTTGGCTTCTTTTGTTTTCAGGGCTACCCTAGGAAATAAATATGGTATTTTTTGTTGTTCTACAGACTCTCCTAGTGCCTGCAATCTCTGCAACCTCCAAGATGAGTCTTCCTTCCATAGATCAGGAAGGCAGAGCTCTTAGTTGCAGAATTTTCACTTCTCGGCTTCACAATTGAGGGTCACAGGACTAGGAGACCCTTTTCCCTTCAAGCAGGGTTGTCAAGTTACCCAGTTCTAGGAGTGAGATTGTAGCCCTTTCAAGGCCTGCTTTAAAATTTTAATCCACATTCTGCAGCCGGGTTAATTTTTGCATATTTCAGGAAAATTGTACCCGTCTTATTCAATATGTTCTAATAGCTGCAATTTTCCTTCTGCTATGGTCATGTATTATATACCATTTGATAGGAATATTTAGTTAGAATTTTGGATCCCGAGAGTTTTGGGCTCGGCCTGGAAAGGGTTAAGCCAGTCCTGGATTTCTGCCAATCGCATGCTGTTGCATTATGGAACCTGCAACACTGATTCCAATGGGTAAAATCAGAGACTACAAATATCATACTGCATTGCAGTGCAAATTTAAAACCAGAACTGGCCAAAAATCTCACTCTTGGAACTGCGTAAGTTGGCAACTCTGCTTCACATGAGGGAGCAGGAAGGCTAACTCACCCTCTTCTCCCACTCCTTCCATAAAAGCAGGTCATACAACAAAGATGCCTCACTCCTACTTTTTCTTTCACTCCACTAAATCTCCAGGAGGCTTTGTTTTAAATACTACAGAAACTTGCAAAACACCCCCCATGTAGAATGCGTTATGAAAATAACTCTCCTTTCTACACTGCAAAGCATATGTGCTCTTACATATGTGTAACAAATGCTAGATATGTATTTTAACACTAGTAAAGATCCAGGGTACTGTTATGCTGAATTTTCTGTATAAAATGAAGAGAAGACAAAAGAACAACAGAGAAAATGGAGAAAAGGAAATAAAAGGAAAAAAAACCAAACTATTGATTACTTTTCAGTTGATTGTGGCTTATAAATACATTTCTTGGAAAATGCCCAAGTCCAAACCAGATAGAATTTTGTGGCCAGGCAGAATGCTGTACAGTTTTGAAATTGATTTACTGGTTTGGAGATGGTAAAGCACTCAGAATTTGTCTAGACCTGAACCTGAATAAATGGCCTAAAATCACCAGATAACTATAGAAAAATATTTAGGAATTGTAAGAAAAAGAGCTGGATTTTTCTCATGTTACACTGAGGTTAGATACATAACATGAAGCTCTGTTTACACTTAGTTTTCGGGAGCTTTGTATTTTTTTGAGTGGCTGTCTTTTTATGTGCTACGGTTACAGTGATGTGAAATAGTCTTGCATAGGTAGTGACGAATTGGCTGTTTTTAGTTGTTTGGATCACAGGGACAAAATGTGTTACAATTTACAACCCCTTCTGCATGACATTTTCTTCCCTTTTGTCTTTTGTACAAATCTGTCAAATTTGCCATGACTTGAGCATTCTTTTGTGATAGTTTAATACCCATGTTTGTTTGGTTGTGAACCTGATGCAATGTGTGCCCAAAACGTTGTGTTTTCTGTTCCGTGTATGTTGGCAGTGTGCATGTTTTCTTCTTAACTTCATTAGATAGCCCTGAAAAGGGCTGTTTTTTTGGGGGGGGGGGGTTATTGTTGGTAGTTACTAGAGCAAGGGCTGGCCTATCATGTACTTTCTCACCAGACGATGTCTGTCTGGCAAGGAGTGGACCAGTTTGACGAGGTGTTCATGCGTTATGATGTGATTCCAGGCGGCAATCAGTGGCTCAATCAGCTCTCACGTGGTCCGTGACTGCTTTTTGGCGATCTCAACTGATACCTTGCACCAATGTTCCCTCTAATTTTCTGTAGGCTGTGTGCGCATAAAATATCAGCTGTGTGCAGCTTTTGAAGGAAGGTTAAATTTTTGTGCGCCACATAACGACACTCGGAGTTATATACTTTAAAATTTGACTACACGTCAGAATACAGTATGTATACCACATTGATTATAATCAAATTAAATGAAAATAGACAATTACTAAATGAAGCGGGAAATTTCTAGTAATTTTATTTTATTTATTTATTTAGACAATTTTGTATACTGCCTTATCCTTCAATCAAAGCAGTCATGACACAATTGGGGGATACATTTAACACGCAGGCATATGAGACACATACACTAATACTTACAGGGAACATGGGCAATGGAGGGTTAAGTGGCTTGCCCAAGACCACAAGGAGCATCTGTGGGACTAGAAACCCCAGTCCTTCCGGCCCAAGGTTGCTGTCCTCTAGTGGGATTTGAACCCCCAACCTTCCGGCCTGAAGTACCTTGCCCCAACCACTAGGCTACTCCTCCAATTACAATCATAACTTTAAAATTTTAAGACATCTGTGTTGTTTTCTATCAGAATCAGAGCTGTAATTTTTGTGCACTCTGTTGTAAAGTATGTGCGCTCGCTTGGCGAAGTGTGTGCGCGCGCACACGCGCACAGCTTAGAGGGAACAGTGCCTTGTACCAAAAATTCTCAATCTGGTTGAGATTGGGTGAGTGAACTGGCCAGTCAGTGGTCTGAACTCTGTTTGTTTATTTTCTTCCAGTTGGTGACAGTTTTCACTTAGTGGCAAGGTGAATTGTCATCCTGGAAGAAATATCTGCCAGGAAACAGTTGCTCATCTGATGGCAGCTTGCACTTCTGCAGAATTCCTATGTAATACACCGCATTCACCGACAATGAAATGGAGCCTTCCAACATCACTGGCTGCCATGCATCCCCAGATCATGACCATGGTTGGATGCTTCATGGAGATATTCAAGCACTCTGATTGTACTCTTCATGAGGAAAACTCCTCACATAGGTTTTGCCCTGCTCACCCAGAATGCAGAATGTGTTTTTGTTGCTGAACAGAACTTTCTCCCAGTCAGCCTTGCTCCATTTTAAGTACTTGGATGCCCACTCAATGTGTCTCTTCCTCTGTTCCACCATTAGTAGCAGCTTCCTTCACGCCTTACAGCCCCTCAACCCATACTCCAAGCATCGTCTCCTCACAGTGGAATTGCAAACTTCAGTGGAACACTTCTTCCATTCCCGCAGAAACTCAGGGGAAGTTAGCTTGCAGTTGCCAAGTGATGTCCTTATCAAGGCCCTGTTGTCCCTCTTAGTTGACTTTCTAGGCCAACTGTTACGATGTCAGTCCTGCATATTTCCTGTCTCCTTATGCTTCTGCAGAATGTGGACACCCATGCTGTAATTACAGCTGACGTTTGCTGCAATCTGTGGCTGGAATACCCTCCTCATGCAAAACCACCACCTGGACCCGGTCCTTCATTGATAGAAAATGTGATTTCTTCACCATGCCAGGATGTTGAGCATCAGATGCAATACGCACCAGTTGATCTGCATTAAATTCAAGCCCTGTGTGCTGCCAAAGTACTATGCACTGATTGGCTATCAAATATGACTACCTGTTGGCTAAGGAAGCCTAGTATTCTATTTATTTATTTAATTTATTTATTTAACAATTCTTATATACCGCACTATTTGTTATCAGTGCGGTTTACATTTAACAAAGAGTTTTCAGATCAGAGAAGACTGATTGAAATTACATTATAACAAGGAATAAAACTTGGAGAACATGGGAAATTATTTACATATTGACTATTGGTTCATTTCGATCCAGCTTTGACACAGAATCAGATTGACCATACTATGACATGGCTACCTCATGACAGCCATACAAAAGTTCACAGACAAGTAATTTTGCTTGCAGAAATGGCTGCCAAATTAAATTTGCAACAAAAAAGTGATAAGCCAGGATTCTACCACAGAATTTGGAAAGATTGTCAAAATAAAGCTGAGAATAGCTTGATCATGCAGCTTATGCAAGACTTTTTTGTACACAACTGTAGATGAGAATTTTATTGCTCTGGCATAGCTCCAAATGCCTATAGCTTGCTTGGAATTGGATAACACTACTGAAGTAGACAGATGTATTTGCACTCAGGAGAAGCAGAGTCTATCCAATGTAGTCCACCCAGTTCATGAACTTAGACAGCGCTGTACCTAGTCCTGTGTGAGCAGTGCAGCCACACAGGGTGCAAAGGATTAGGGGTGCATTTGGGATTGCCGGTCTCAGCTCTCCTCCAAGCTGCCTGCCCTTGCCCCTCCGCTGCTTTTTGTGTTCCCTCGTGGTGGTGGCGATGGCAGCAGCGGAGCGGACCTGATCTCAAATTGAAAAAAAAACATGCGAGTCTTTCCGACTCTGCACTTGCACACAGGGCTGATCCCTCCCCTTCTCTGACACAAGCTTGCATCAGAGGAGGGAGGGGCCAGACTAGCCATTCAAACGTGGGTCTTTGCAACTCCGTGCAAGTGCAGGCAACATGGGAGGGGGGAGCAGGCTGGAAATGGAGGTGTGGGGTAAGATGGGAAGATGCTGGGCCTGGGGCAGTTCAGATGGGGGGGGGGGGCTGGATGTGCAAGTTGCACAGGGCATATTTACGGCTGGGTTCAGCTCTGCGCCTAAAATTTGCTTAGCCTTGATACATACTCTTCAGTCTGCTCACTATAAGTTCTGAGGTCATAGTTACTGAATGTCTTCCACCACCTGTTTTTCTTTATCTTAACTTTTATAAATCCAGCCAGTTTATGAATAATTCAGATCCTTTGAGGTGGGAGAAATGCAGACTATCGGCTGTGAGCTCATAAAGTGAACCAGTTCTGTACTGAAGGATTTCAGTGCAGCCTGTGCTGTTCTGGGTAATGTGATTGTCATTCAGGGGTAACTTTTTGCCTGTTTAATTACTGTGATGTAATGCTGGGAGTGCATTGTGTAAGGATCCCTAGGTGCATCTTGAGACAATCTGCTGCCTGAAGCAACGAAAGGAAAGGGCACCCTCAGAACTCCGGTCAGGGAGTGGAGTGGGGGGGGGGGGGTCACTTTGCACCGAATACTGGTCTGATGGTTGCCCCAAAAAGAATGCGATTGATATTCCCAGGCAATATATGGTTTCTGATTAACTATACCGCCTTTTGCTGGGTCTACAAAGTGGTTTACAAATATAATATAAGAGAAAATGAGTTGGAAAAATGGAAAAGGAACTCCAATCAATCAGTAGGACAATAAAAGCAAGCGATGAGAGAGAGGGAAGCATGTGGCAGATTCAAACACCAGAAAGAACACTTGCTCAAGAAAATCAGACATACTCAGTCTTCCAGGCAGGGACAACTCACAACACCCCCCCCCCCCATTAGATATAGTCTATCCTTGAAGTTCAAATGCTTGCTGAACAGATAAGTTCCTTCTTAAAGCGATTGAGAGAGGAATGCAGATGAAGGTCAGTGGGAAGGGTATTCCACAACAATGGGGCGAGGAAGAAAAAGACAGAATGCCTCGTGACCTCATACCAGGCTCAGGTTGGCGAGGGTAGGCATAGTCTAGTCCCATTCATTGACCGGTGATAGCAAGCTGGACAGTATAGTATGATGAGAGATGAGAGGTAATCTGGAGCCATTTAATGTAGGGTTTTATAGGTTAGAAGAAGGATTTTATAGCAAATATGAAATTTTACTGGAAGCCAATGATGTTGAATAAGTAATGGGGTTGGTACCATACTTGTGGGCCTGAGTGAGCATATGAATAACAGTAATCTGTACCATTTGGAGACTCTTGATTCCTGAAGAGGACAAACCAGCAAAAGCAGAATTACAGTAATCTAGCCTAGTGATTACTGTACTGAGAACAACAGTATATTGTACCGATACATCAAGAAAAGAATGAATTGCCCAGAAGCGACACATTAAGAGGATTTGACACTTTACTGATGTGATGTATACAGGAATCTAGTTTCATCCCTTAGATACTGTATTTAGGTGTCTCTCTGGATTCAATGTAACAAGCAGTCCCTGGATCATTGAGGCAGTATCAGGGCTAGGGCAGGGGCTGGGGCTGGTTATAGTGTGCAAAAACCTGTAGTTAAATTATGTAGCCTGGCACTCCATTTTTTTTAATATATATATATATATAAAAAAATACTGACTTATGATTCAGCACACTTGGAAACATCTGGTCTGCATCCACAGACATCCTCCTTGGAGACATTTCACCATAGAACTCACCGTACAAAAAAAGTCTGATTTTAGTTTCACCTCAGTGACGGCAATATAAACTCTTCCCAGTACGAGGCATATTGTGAAATAATACAAAACCCAACAAAGGTCAATCAGGCCCTATAGAACATATCTACTATAACTATTCTATAATAGCACCAACTTCCAAAACTAATTTCCTTATCCTGCTAGACCAGTCCAGATGAGTGGCTTGTGCTTCCTAGCCAGCAGGTGGAAGCAGATGTGAGCAACTTTCTGTGATTTTATTTTATTTATTTACAGAGACATACAGTACTGCCTTTTGGGCTAAGGGGCATATCAAGGCAGTTTACATACTAAAAGCTATGAGGGTTGTGGGGGTGGGAGGGAAGCAAACAGCAGAAGGAAAGGACAGTGGGAAGGATGTTAGCAGCTGCCCTGTATCCAGCGCTGTTGCCCACAGTTTCCAGCACTGCTGGGCCAAAGAGTGGACAGGAGAACCTGACGGGGCTCCTAATGTAGGTGATAAGTTGGGCTCAAACCCCCATTTCTTGTTGCTATATCTGTCTAATTGCTGAGCTTTTTCTAAATTGTTTTTGTTACCCATTACTTTATATTGGGCTGCCTTTAGCTCCCAGCGTTGCTTTTAGTATAGTAATTTTAAATTTTAAAAAGGTCAGACTTTGTTTATTCAGGCAGTGGTGTTTCCTAGGCCTTAAAAGATGGCTGGGGAAGCCCTGACCAGGTTTCCTCGATTGGCCTATCAGTTGCTGGGAATCCTTTTTTGCTGCAGCCTGTGTGGGGTTTTTACAGCTGTTCTTTTTCTTGTCTTTTCTTTTTTTTTAGCAACTTGTGCTGTTCTTTTCAGCAATTTCTTTGTTTTTTGCTGTGTGTAGCCTTGCAAACAGGGCCAACTCTACAGTTGGTCCAAAATGTTGGAGCCCAAGGTGAACCTACTACTATTATTAATCATTTATATAGTGCTACAAGGTGTACATAGCACTGTACAAATACATATAAAAGACAGTCCCTGCTCGTAGAGCTTACAATGTTGTTAAGACAGCACAATACAGGAGAAATAAGAGGTTCAATAGGGAGAGGTGACACAAGAGGAGTAAGAGATTAGGATACAAAAGCAGCCTCAAACTTTACACCCCCTCTGGCTGTCAAAATCTATTATTTAGCTTTGAATGGCCTGATTTTTCTGCCCTAAGCAACTGCCTAGTGGTTGGGTATTGTGCCACGTGTGCCCATCATTGGGTTAGCTCTGTGGCGGGAGCTTTTTGTCCCCCTATACAGTGGGGATGCCCAGAGCCTGACTTTTTTTCCCAGCATTATTGGGACCCCCATTCTAGTGCCTCTTCTGAACTCTCCATGTGTCTCCAGCCTGTGGGACAGGCAGTCCTCTTGGAGGCTGGCAAGGCATCTGCTCAGAGGGACAGGAGTGAGGAGGCCTCAGGCTCTGGCTAGCAGCTCTCCTTGGGTCCCTCAGAGCTCCCTCTCTTCTGATTTTAAAAGCAGCTACCAAGACAGCTCACGGGCTGTTTTCAGTCCTTTCTTATCATTTATTGTTTATTCAGTCTTGATATACTGCGCTATAACGGTAACATTGCTGAAGGTAAGCGCAATGCAGCATGTTACATTCTCACCTTCTTCCAGCATCATGACTACCTCTACGCCCTATTTTTATTAAATTGGTTCACAGCAAGCGACCCTACCAGCAGGTGGCCCTTGGCCTTTTTACGGGCTTACTCAGTGGTAGCTATGCCACTGGCCAGGGCTGGTATGGAACAGTATAGGACACGGGATCTGAACCAAAGCCACAGGGGTTGTAACTTTGGTTAAAAATGTCCCCTTCTCTCCCTACACTATATCTGTGACTAAGAATTCCAAAATGGCTGCATTTAAAAAATATATAAAAAAATATTTTGCATTTTGTACAGAAGTTTTAAAATTACATAATCAACACCAAAATGAAAAGGGATAACTACATAACACATTGAGCCTAATACCATAATGTCCCATGATATCATGACCTTTAACACTGCCTAAGATGTTTATATATAACTACCTCTCTCGTTGAACTCACTTTTGTTAACTGTACATAGTTGATTGTACATAGTTCACCTAAGTTAATTGTTTGAGTTAAAATGTACATAATTCCTGCAATGTTTAATGTAAAAACAGATATGTTATCCTGTTTACTTGACTGTTTTATGTAAACCGCACCTGATCACCGGAAGGTCGCGGTATATAAAAGATGTTTAAATAAAATAAATAAATAAATAAATAAATATGTGAGAGCATACAGAGTGGTTTACAACTATCAGAACAGAAAATAAGGCCATCATAGTACAAGAAAGGAAAGAAATGAAGTAGAAATGAGAAAAGGAGAGGAGAGGGAAAAGAGAACAAAAGGCAACACAGCTACAATGGCAGCAGGACACAACTGAGCAGTAATAGAGCTTGTGCCAAGGGTCTGTATTGGGTAGTTACATGCATGCATACATATATACACAGTCCTCCTAGGCTGGCCCAAGGCCAAAAGCCTGCCCAAACAACTGGGAGACAGACATGCTAAAGGAAAGCTCAGGCAAACAATTCCAGAGAGTCAGGGCCACAAAGAAGAAAGCGGCCCATCTAGTGGATTCCTATTTGGCATGGGATGGGGGAGGTTAAACTAGGGTTGCCAACTGGCTCCAGACGCGTCCGACAGGCTTGATCCAGTCCTGGGTTTACCCCATTGCATGCAGGAACATATAGTCGTGCTTTTCTTATGGAGTGCAATGGAAAAATCAGAACTACATGTCCCTGCATGCAGTGGGGTAAACCTAGGACTAGATCAAGCCTGTCAGGCACATCTGGAGCCAGTTGGCAACCCTAGGTTGAACTAATCCATTATCATGAAGGGAACGCAGACATCAAGGAAGGACATGGAATAGTGAGGTGGGAGAGCTACTGAGGAGCATTATTGTTAAGAGCTTTCTGTGTCAAAATAAGGATCTTATACTGAATGTATTGGGGGAGCGGGAGCTGCTTGGAAACTCTCTTTGCAGGGGTCAGAGGTTCAGGCCTCCCCTATGGGGGACCTTGGGCGGCTCTGCAACAGTTGGCAAAGGAGTTTAAATATTGACGCTATGCTCCTTCAACTATGAATTCCTCTGGGACCCCAGCCTTATCTGCTGAGGAGGGTTTTTGGATACTGAAGCAGAGTCTTTTTTTTCTCTAGAAGGTGAATCTGAGGAAGAAGGGAAGCTTCCCCTTATGGAGGGCAAAGATCCTTCCATGATCTGTCTTTTTGACAGAGAGGGCCTTTTGGTACTGATTGACGATGCTATTGCAGCCTTACACATTGTGGAGCCTGCCTCTATGATTATGTCACAGGTGGATCCTATCTTGGAAGATATCAGAAGTTCTTCTGGCTTTTATCCTTTGCCCGAGTCCATGTGACAGCTCCTGGTCTCCCACTGAGAGACTCTGGAGCTGAGCCTTAAAGCCTCTAAGATTCTCTTGCTTTTATCCCCTGCACCAGAGAGAGCTGGATCAATTCTTTTTAGCTCCCTCGGGTAGATGACATTGTCATGGTGGTGACCAAGCACATGGCTATTCCAGTGAAAGGAGGCACCGCACTTCAGGAGTCTCATGATAGGAACATAGAGACCCTCCTTAAGAATGCCTTTGTGGCCTGTGCCTTGACCTTACAGACAAACTTGTGTGTATACTGGGTTCATTAACTGCCAGACAGCCCGGAGCTTACAGATTGGATTGTGTCAGATGCCCTCTATGACTTAAACAGGTTCTCCTCCAAGTCCATAGTAGCAGTAGTTTTGGCTAGGCAGTGGCTCTGGCATCATGAGTGGTCAGCTATGTGTCTCCTATTTGTGACTGAACAAGTGCCACTTTAAGGACAGCCTGCTCTTTGGGGAGGATCTGAAGAAGTTGGTGAAAGTCTTTGGGGAGACATGCCCTCAAAGGCTCTCAGAGGACAGGTCTGGGGGTAGCAGGTCTGTCTCTTGAAGGGCCTCATGTGGAGCTTGGAGATGCTCTTGGACTGCTAGGAATCCTGGTAGACCTACACCCAAGAAAGGACAGCCCTTTAGGAGCTTTAATGATCCCGGAATTCATCAGCAGCTCATGCTGGATTTATAAGCTCTCATAATGAGATCTGGCAGAGCTGATGGGGGGGGGGGGGGGGAGCAGCTCCAGTTGTTTTCTCTTAGAGTGGACCCATATTACATCAGACCAATGGATCCTAGTTTTTTGAGTCAGGGATATGCACTGGAGTTTGCAGAGCCTCTAAGGGACAATTTTGTGGAGTCTCCTTGTGGCACTCACTCAAGCAGGTGGCATTGCAGAAACTATATAATATTTCCTGCAGTGTCAGGCATTTCTATCCATGCTTTCTGCAGATCAAGGCCAGGGATGTTATTACATCTACTTTGGAGTACCCAAGAAAGGAGATTTCTTCTAGCCTATTCTGGACCTGAAAGCAGTCATTCCAAATTCTGAGTTCACAATTTCCACATGGAGAACATCAGATTGATCCTTGCCTCTGTTTGGCAAAGGGAGTTCCTTACCTCCCTAGATCTCACCAGTTGTACTTCCATATTCCCATCCTGGAGCAACACAAGCAATTTCTTCACTTCTGTCTCCTGGGCTGCCACTTCCAGTTGCAGGCTCTGCCCTTTGGCCTGGCCATGGCTCCTTCCCACCTTCTTGAAAGTCATGGTGGTGATGGTGATGGCGGCAGCAGCGATCCTGCACAACTCAGTGATCTGAGTTCACCCATATTGGAATGACTGGCTGATTCAGTCTAGAGAGGACACAGCTCTGGTGATTCCGTGTCTAGAATGGTTGGAATTTAATGATCAATTATTCCAAGAACCAAATCCTAGGGGGTATCTCTGATCTCAATTCAGCACTCTCCTGGACTTGGTCTTCCTCATGCTGAAGAGGTCACAAGCTTCAGAATCAACTCAAGGGATTTTTGTGTGCAGCTTGCTCCTTGAGTCTTGGACTACCTTTAACTTCTAGCATCCATGGCGTCAACCCTGGAGCTGATTCCATGGGTCAGGATGCATATGGACCTACTGCAGAGACATCTGCTGTCTCTCTGGTCTCTCTGCTCTCAGCTGTTCGACCAAACTCTTCCTCTTCCCCAAAAGATCAAGGGTCAGTTAGCGTGGTGGTTTCAGTCTTGCTGTTCTTATAGTTTCATTAATATGCGGTTACAATGATAACTTCTGTTCCAAAACCACACCTTGTTACAAGATATCCTTAAATGTAATCTCTACCTCTCCTAGCTTTCAAAACAATCTGTTTATTTTTTAGTTCCATTTCCCAAAAGTGGTAGTGGCCATGTCCCTGGTTTTGGCCATCTAATAACAGCTGTAGACAGGGCTAGTGCAAGGACTGAAGGCAGCCTAGGTGAGTCCCTCCATTCTGCTGCCCCCGGGGCCAGCAGAAGTGACACTGGCAAAGAAATCATGATGTAGCATTTATCAAAGGCTCTAGTGCTGCATTATGGTTCCTGAATGCTATCATCAGCCGCTTCTGCCTCCCTCCGACAGAGACTTTGTGTCTGGTTAATTTGGATCATGTGTAGTGGGGGTGGGGGGTGGGCATGGATTTTAATGATCAGTGCTGGGGAAAAAAAGGTAAAAGGATAGAGAATGGAAATGGTGGTAGGGGAGAGAACTAGGGAGGGAAAGGGAATTTTGGAAGCAGAAGATGGGACAGGATTTGAGAAGCGATGTAAGAGGGATAGGAGATGGGTGGGAGATCCTTGGAATGGTGTTTGATGCACAGAGATGGGAGATGACTCTGTCTGGTCCTGTTTAAATCCAGGCTAAAACTCCACCTCTTTGAGGTTGCTTTTGGATCCTGACCCCTTGTACTCCTGTATAACACCCATGTGTGTTTTAACCATTTCCCTTTAGATTTACCGTAGTCCCATTTGTCTATCTTTAATAGTGGAGGAATGGAATGGAGGAGTAGCCTAATGGTAGAGCACCAGCTTGGGAACCAAGAGACCAAGATCTGATTCCCACTAGCACTCCTTGTGGCCTTGGGCAAGTCATATAACCCAACATTGCCTCAGAAAAATCCAAGTTATCAATGTCCCTGTTTAATGTACATTAACAAGTTTAAGTTACAATGTACATTGCTGTGACTGAAAGGATAAAGCGGTAAAAAAAACCCCAACCTGTTAAATAAATAACAGTCCGTATAGCAGGAATTGTCTCTTTTTTATGTATATGTTATGGTGCTGCATATGCCTAGTAGCATTAAGCAAATGATTAGTAGTAGAGAAGGAAGGATTGTGATAAGAAGAAAGAAGAAAAGGGGTCAGGAAAGGAAGATATGCAATCAGGGAAGGAGCGAGGATATACTCTTCCATATCTCCTTCCTTCTGACTCACACCCCTAAAGCCTCTTCAATTCGTCCAATCCATTTGTGCCTTCTCTAGTTCCTTCACTCACTCTCCAACCCTCTGCTATTTGCTTAATCTCTCTTCCCACATCCACTCCAGTCCCCTCACTGTTCCCCAGCACCCTCCAATACTCGCTTTCTTCTCTCTCCCCTCCTCTCTCCACCCTGCATCAGGGCCCGCCCAACCACTAGACAAACTAAGTGGTTGCCTAGGGTGACATCTTCTGGGGGGGGGGGGTAAAAGAGTACGGCAGTCAAGGTTTCAGGCTTAAGGTTTGCCTAGGGCACCAACACCTTGAACCAATTCTGGGGCTGTCCCTGTACTGAATCTTTTTAGCCCACATTCCAGAGGGCGATGACATGGCCCCAGGTACTGTGCTGCTACTGTCTTCCTTGGGAAAGTGATGAAGGGATTGGGCAGAATACATGGAGAGGAAGAAACATACACTATTGCTACTATTTTTCCTTTGCTTTGGACTCGGCTCTCACGATCTCCCACGATTCCATGAGCAACAACCAATTCCAAGGCATGGACCAGATTTTGTAGCCTTCACAGTGGCTGCAGAATTTCAGGAGCCTGGAGTGGGGGGTGCACTGATTGTATCCTTCCATTGTTAGCAGGTAAAACAAGAACATGAGGAAAAATATACATCCCAGTACCAGAGAAAGGGAAAAGGAAAAATATATATCAAAGAAAAACATCAAATCCCAGATGCACATTTATCAGCTTAACTATTTTCAGTCCTGGAGATAGTGGCCTAACAGTTCACCCCTAGTCTGAATTGTCATTTTGAGCCTGTTTCTAATGTATTCTATATTTATCTAAATTTGTCCAGTTGACAGTATATGAATCTCCATCTGTGCATCATAACATTCATTTCGAAACCAATTATAAAATGAAATAATATACATCAAGTCAATGTCAGTTAAAGAGTTTTGCTATTTGCCCATGAAGGCTGTTCTGCAGTTTTGCTTTTTTGGAGTTTGATGTTGCTAAGAATCAAAATAGCTGGGTCATATGGGGCAAAAGCTAAACAATTATCGAATATGAACCTATGGCTAATATTCCAAAAAGAGAATGCATTTCTGGAAAAGATAACAAGCATATTAGGGTACCTTTAGCCAAGGGGTAACCAAACGTTTTCCTTGAGGTTGCAGCCCAGTCAGGTTTGCAGGATTTCCACAATGGATATGTGTTAGATCTATTGCATGCAATAGCTTTCATGCACATTCTTTGTGGAAATCCTGAAAGCCTGTAAGTTATGGCCCTTGAGGACCAAGTTTGCCTCAGACATTCTTCAGTGTTTGCTTGAGTGAGATTAGTAAGTAATACAAAGACAGTCAAAGGAATCAAGCATATTTGTCTGTGTTCCTTGGTGCAAGCTCATAATCTAGTCCAGCGATGGCGAACCTATGGCACGCGTGCCAGCTGTGGCACGCGAAGGCCTTGCAGCTGGCACGCGTGAAGGTCCGCAAAAAAAGAAAAAGCGGGCTCTGGCTGCTGCCGCAGACGCGGCAGCATGCAGTGTCCCGCGGGGCCCCCTCCGCCCGCTAAGCCCCTCTGCAAGGGCTTTCAGATTCGCGAGGGAGACAGCGTCTCCCTCGCGTCTCTGTTAAGCCCGCAGGGGTTAATGGGAAATTTCCCATCAGCCCCTTTAGACGCGAGGGACTGATGGGAAATTTCCCATTAGCCCCTGCGGGCTTAACAGAGACGCGAGGGAGACGCTGTCTCCCTCGCGAATCTGAAAGCCCTTGCAGAGGGGCTTAGCGGGCGGAGGGGGCCCCGCGGGACACTGCATGCTGCTGCGTCCGCGGCGGCAGCAGCCAGAGCCCGCTTTTTCTGTTTTTAAATTTGCCGGGGGGGGGGGGGGGGGGTAGGACTGCTAATGGGCTGGGGGGGGGGGTTAGGACTGCTAATGGGCTAGGGGGGGGGGGGTAGGACTGCTAATGGGCTGGGGGGGGTTAGGACTGCTAATGGGCTAGGAGGGGGGGGGGGTTATGACTGCTAATGGGCTGTGGGCTGATGGGGGCTGTCTGGAAATGGGGTGATGGGGGGTTAGGACTGCTAATGGGCAGGGGGGGGTTTGGACTGCTAATGGGCTGGGGGGGTTTGGACTGCTAATGGGCTGGGGGGGGTTAGGACTGCTAATGGGCTAGGGGGGGGTTAGGACTGCTAATGGGCTAGGGGGGGTTAGGACTGCTAATGGGCAGTGGGCTGATGGGGGCTGTCTGGAAATGGGGTGATGGGGGGTTAGGACTGGTAATGGGCTATGGGGGGGGGGTTAGGACTGCTAATGGGCTAGAGAGGGGGGGGAGTTAGGACTGCTAATGGGCTAGGGGGGGGTTAGGACTGCTAATGGGCTGGGGGGGTTAGGACAGCTAATGGGCAAGGGGGGGTTAGGACTGCTAATGGGCTGGGGGGGGTTAGGACTGCTAATGGGCTAGGAGGGGGGGGTTAGGAATGCAAATGGGCTAGGGGGGGTTAGGACTGCTAATGGGCTGTGGGCTGATGGGGGCTGTCTGGAAATGGGGTGAGGGGGGTTAGGACTGCTAATGGGCTATGGGGGGGGGTTAGGACTGCTACTGGGCTGATGGGGAGGGGTTAGGACTGGAAATGGGCTGATGGGGGTTAACACTGGAGGTGGTCTGATGGGGTTAGGACTGGTAATGGGCTATGGGGGGTTTAGGACTGATAATGGGCTATGGGGGGGCTGGGACAAGAAATGGGCTGATGGGGAGGGGTTAGGACTTGAGGTGGGCTGATGGGGTTAGGACTGGTAATGGACTGTGGGCTGATGGGGGGGGTTAGGACTGGCAATGGGCTATGGGGGGCTGACTGGAAGTGGGGGGTTAGGACTGGTAATGGGTTATAGGGGGGGGCTTAAACTGAAAATGGGGTGATGGGGGGTTAGGACTGGAAGTGGGTTGATGAGGGGGGGATAGGACTGGTATTGGGTTGGGGGGCTGCTAGGACTGGAAATGGGCTGATGCAGGGACTAGAAGGGAATGGATGCTGGGTGAGGCTGGAACTAGAAGGGAGCTGGTGTTGGGGGAGGATTAGAATGGGATGGGGCTGGGAGAGTAAAATGGAGAGGGGAAAAATATTTTGTGTGGGAGGGATAAAAAATCTACAATTGGCCGGGTATTGGGAGAGTAAGTGGGGATTGAGGATGGAGGGGTAAATTTTGAGTAGATGAAATAGGAATGAGGAAAGAGCCAAAGGAGAAAGATTAGTATGTTAAAGCAGATGTAGAGAGAGAATGGAAAAAAAAAACAAGAAGACAGAAGAAAGGACAAATGGACAGCAGATGGAGAGTTAGCAGAAGACACGAAGAAACCAGAAGAAAGTGGCTGGAACAATTGCAACTGAAAAAAAAATGCACAAAAGGTAGAAAAATATCTCTTTATTTTGAATTTATTAACTGGAATATGTCAGCTCTGGGAAATGTGCATCATTAATTTTTGCGCTTTGTTTAGTACAAGAGGAAATTAATATATAGTTTTATTTCTACAGTGTTGTTGTATATTCCAAGTTTGGCTTTTGGGGTTCCCAGTTTAATTATTGTCTTCCTGTTTCTAAATTGTGATTCCTTGTTTGGTGATGGTCTGTTCTGCATGTGTAACTGAGCTGAGGTATTCTGTTTATATAATTCCTATTTGACATTGCCACTTGTTCTTTCCCCAGTAGGTCATGTATTGTTGTTCTCTGAGATGTATTGGTTTAATATTTGCAGTGTTGCCTTTTGATAGGTAGAGTATGGTGCTTTGTGAGTCCTGGTAGTGCTGTTAGGATACGGCGGGTTTGCTATGGGTTCTAAATGGGCAGCGTTTGTAGTAGTTCCTAATGTGCCTGGCGGTTGGTACTGGATTATAGTAATGTAGAAACCTTTTAGTCTTTCTTTATCCATATACTCATTAAGAGGCATGTTTACTAAAAGTTAGTGTATGGTAACATTATGCAAATATTTATGCAAATGAAGCACCTTATGCAAATGGGGCTTTAATTGACGTGCTGGCACTTTGAGGAAATTCTTTGGTTTTGTGCGGCAGTTTGGGCACTCGGGCTCAAAAAGGTTAGCCATCACTGATCTAGTCGCTGAATTAGTAATTCCTTTTGCCAGTCTGCTGGAATGTAAGTGGCCCGAGCCAAAAGCCATGCAGATGAACCACATATTTGCCCCAGAATTTGAGAAACTTTACTTTGCTGCAGGATTTTCTGTTGCCACAGACTCTACCCTTGAGCTAACGCAGGGAACTAGAAGCTATGCATATATTACAGCACTGCATTTTCTAGGATTAACACTAACTCATTTTCTGTGTGCACACAGGAATAGACTACTAGAAAAAAATTCATGTAAACAAAGTAGGTGCAATGAAAGCATGTAGTTTTAAGACCTATATAAATAAGCATTCTTGGGCGATGTAGTGTAGGCAGAGTTGTTATGTGCATATTTTATAAAACATTCACTTGCACATATCTGTACCTATCTCGGAGGAGGTATAAATTTGCACACTACTGGGGTAGTTCTGGAAGCATAAAATATGTAGTTTTTTGGAAATATTTATCTGCACCCTGTTATATATGTACCTCCTCTATGTATATTCTATCACAGTTCAACTTTGACATTGAAATCATTACTTTTTGGGATCCTGCCAGGTACTTGTGACCTCGATTGCTCACTGTTGAAAACAAGATAGTGGCAGGGCTTAATTTCTGGGGGTATGGCCTGGAACACAGTTCCAACACTTCTTTTGAGACTCCAGAGCTTCTGGGGTATTTTGCCCTAGCTCCTCCTTTTCAGCCACCCTGCAGGGAAGCAGTGAGAGAGGGGAGGGAGCCCGGAGCGCTTGGAACAGCCACTCCACTGCCTAATCCAGCTCTTTGCTCCTGCCTCTAGCCCATCTGCCTCCCCCTTCCCCCAGCTCCACAGTTCCACTTCCTTTTTGTCTACAAATTAACGGTCCAATGCAGAAAGCTAGCACGGCCTTTAAGCACACATAACACCACGTTTAAGCACATTTTACAACTTTTTGAGTTCAGAAAATAGATGTAACCCCCCCTCCCGTGGAAAAGCTAAGACCCAATTAACGCCGTGTGTATTTTAATGCATTTAAATATATTTTAATCAACTACATGGTATGCAAATCACGGTATGCCTGATGCAGAGACAGGTGTAGATGATTTCACAACCAACCATAGCGCCAAAGGTTTTACTTCAGGATCTGAGGTGACTTAAATCTCTAACGCATGCTCCCGACAGTATTTTGATGGCACCAGGTGCTTTCCCCAATGCCTAGATCAGCGATGGCGAACCTATGGCACGCGTGCCAGCTGTGGCACGCGAAGGCCTTGCAGCTGGCACGCGGGAAGGTCCGCATTTAAAAGGTCCCAAATTTAAAAAAAAAAAAAAACCAAACAAACCGGCTGCTTCTGCCGCGGCAGCCTCAAGAGCTCTGCCGCGGCAGCCTCAAGAGCTCTGCCGCGGGGCCCCCCCCCCTGCCCGGCAGAGCCTCCCTGCATCATCTACCTTCAAGTCGCAAAACGCGGGCTTCTTTCAGAGCCGCGAGAGTTTCCTTTCTCGCGGCTCTCCCGCGAGAAAGGAAACTCTCGCGGCTCTGAAAGAAGCCCGCGTTTTGCGACTTGAAGGTAGATGATGCAGGGAGGCTCTGCCGGGCAGGGGGGGGGCCCCGCGGCCGAGCTCTTGAGGCGGCCGCGGCAGCGCTCGTGCGGCCGCCGCGGCAGAAGCAGCCGCTTTGTTTGGGTTTTTTTTTTTTAATTGGGGATGATAGGGGGGAAGGGGGTTTAGGACTGGTAATGGGCTATGGTGGGGAGGCTAAGACTGGAAATGGGCTGATGGGGGGGGGGGGTTAGGACTGGTAATTGGCCATGGGGGGGGCTAAGACTGGAAAGGGGCTGATGGGGGGGGGTTAGGACTGGAAAGTGGCCGAGGGGGGGGGGCTAAGACTGGAAGGGGGCTGATGGGGGGTTAGGACTGGTAATTGGCCGGGGGGGGGGTTAGGACTGGTAATTGGCCGGGGGGGGGGGGGTAGGACTGGTAATTGGCCGGGGGGGGGGTAGGACTGGTAATTTGCCAGGGGGGGGGGGTTGGTAATGGAAATTGGCCAGGGGGGGGGGTTAGGACTGGTAATTGGCCATGGGGGGGGGCTAAAGACTGGAAAGGGGCTGATGGGGGGGGTTAGGACTGGTAATTGGCCAGGGGGGGGGTAGGACAGGTAATTGGCCGGGGGGGGGGGGTAGGACTGGTAATTGGCCAGGGGGGGGGTTAGGACTGGTAATTGGCCGGGGTTAGGACTGGTAATTGGCCATGGGGGGGGGCTAAGACTGGAAATGGGCTGATGGGGGGGGGTTAGAACTGGAAATTGCCCATGGGGGGGGGGCTAAGAGAGTAAAGGGGCTGATGGGGGGGTTAGGACTGGTAAGTGGCCGGGGGGGGGTAGGACTGGTAATTGGCCGGGGGGGGGGTTAGGACTGGTAATTGGCCGGGGTTAGGTATGGTTATTGGCCTTGGGGGGGGCTAAGACTGGAAATGGGCTGATGGGGGGGGGGTTAGGTTAGGACTAGTAATGGGCCAGGGGGGGTGCTAAGGCTGGAAGTGGGCTGGTGATGGTGATGGTGATGGTGATTTGGGGGGGGGTAGGACTAGTAATGGGCTATGGGGGGGGGCAAAGACTGGAAATGGGCTGATGGGGGGGTTAGGACTGGTAATGGGCTGATGGGGGGGTTAGGACTGGTAATGGGCTATGGGGGGGCTAAGACTGGAAATGGGCTGATGGGGGGGTTAGGACTGGTAATGGGCTATGGGGGGGCTAAGACTGGAAATGGGCTGAGTGGAAGGAGGGCTTGAACTGCAAATAGCTGATGGGATTGGGGGTTGGAATGGAAATGGGTTGTGAGGGGGAGGGAGCTAGGACTGGAAATGGGGTGAGGGGGGGCTAGGACAGGAACCGGGCGGATGGAGGGGCCAGAACAGGACTGGAATTGGGCTGTTGTTGGGGTGCTCAGATTGGCAAGGGGCTGTGGTGGGGGTTTGGATTGAAATGGACTCATGACGGGGCTAGAACTGGAAGTAGGCTCATGGGGGGCTTGGATTGGAAATGGGCTGAGTGGAGGGGAGCTAGGATTTGACATGGGCTGATGGTGGGGCTAGGAAAGGACTAGAAATGGGCTCATGGGGGGCTGGGTTTGGAAATGAGCTGATGGAGGGACTCGGATGGGACTGCAAATAGATGGGGGAGCTAGGACTGGAAATGGGCTTATGGGGGGTTAGGACTGGAAGTGGGTTGATGAGGGGGGGCTAGGACTGGTATTGGGTTGGGAGGTTGCTAGGACTGGAAATGGGTTGGGGGGCTGCTAGGACTGGAAATGGGCTGATGCAGGGACTAGAAGGGAATGGATGCTGGGTGAGGCTGGAACTAGAAGGGAGCTGGTGTTGGGGGAGGATTAGAATGGGATGGGGCTGGGAGAGTAAAATGGAGAGGGGAAAAATATTTTGTGTGGGAGGGATAAAAAATCTACAATTGGCCGGGTATTGGGAGAATAAGTGGGGATTGAGGATGGAGGGGTAAATTTTGAGTAGATGAAATAGGAATGAGGAAAGAGAGCAAAAGGAGAAAGATTAGTATGTTAAAGCAGATGTAGAGAGAGAATGGAAAAAAAAAACCAAGAAGACAGAAGAAAGGACAAATGGACAGCAGATGGAGAGTTAGGAGAAGACACGAAGAAACCAGAAGAAAGTGGCTGGAGCAATTGCAACTGAAAAAAAATGCACAAAAGGTAGAAAAATATCTCTTTATTTTGAATTTATTAACTGGAATATGTCAGCTCTGGGAAATGTGCATCATTAATTTTTGCGCTTTGTTTAGTACAAGAGGAAATTAATTTATAGTTTTATTTCTACAGTGTTGTTGTATATTCCAAGTTTGGCTTTTGGGGTTCCCAGTTTAATTATTGTCTTCCTGTTTTTAAATTGTGATTCCTTGTTTGGTGATGGTCTGTTCTGCATGTGTAACTGAGCTGAGGTATTCTGTTTATATAATTCCTATTTGACATTGCCACTTGTTCTTTCCCCAGTAGGTCATGTATTGTTGTTCTCTGAAATGTATTGGTTTAATATTTGCAGTGTTGCCTTTTGATAGTTAGGGTATGGTGCTTTGTGAGTCCTGGTAGTACTGTTAGGATACGGCGGGTTTGCTATGGGTTCTAAATGGGCAGCGTTTGTAGTAGTTCCTAATGTGCCTGGCGGTTGGTACTGGATTATAGTAATGTAGAAACCTTTTAGTCTTTCTTTATCCATATACTCATTAAGAGGCATGTTTACTAAAAGTTAGTGTATGGTAACATTATGCAAATATTTATGCAAATGAGGCACCTTATGCAAATGAGGCTTTAATGGACGTGCTGGCACTTTGAGGAAATTCTTTGGTTTTGTGCGGCAGTTTGGGCACTCGGGCTCAAAAAGGTTAGCCATCACTGGCCTAGATCATCTTCACCTCAGATGGTCAGGCATCAGGCAAAGCCTCCAATGCCATCAAAACACTGTTGGGGGCCTTGCCCAACACAAAAGAATCCCTGGTGGCCCCGTGGCCTGATCCACACCCCCCCCCCTCCGACAGTATTTTGATGGCATCAGGAAAAGTATCCGATGCCATCAAAACCCTGTCAGGGGCCAGTGCCTGACAAAAAAGTAATTACCTGGTGTCTAGCGGCCCCTTGAACAACCCCCCCAACCCCAAGTTAAACTAAAATTACCTGGTGGCCTAGTGGCCCCTAAATCCAAACAACCCCCTCCCCATACCTGCTGTATATGGCAGTCTGACTTCACCTGGTGCATCCCCGGACGCACTGCATGGGGCTAGGCATTGCCATTTTACAAGATGACGGACCAGAGCTGGAGCACGTAGGCAACTTCCCGCCTGTTTTAAGGTATGGGGAGGTTATTTGGATTTAGGGGCCACTAGACCACCAGATAATTTTAATTTTAGAAGCTGGCTCCGAGGACATCCCCAGCATGAGAATGTCTGACTCTGAACAGGGGCATGGAGAAGATATGGCCAGGGCATTCCTGGGAACCGGGAGGCGTGGTTAGGGCATTTTCAGGAACCAGGACGTCCCCGCCTCATCACAGAAATGCACATCCGGCATCGCGTCTAACTCTAGACCTGCTCCGAGGCACGAATAGCAAAGAACCAGCATCTGAAAAATGCTCATTTTAGCTGAAAAACCTCCAGAGGGTGCAGAGAACACCCTCACTCATCCCCAGCACTCAGCACAATATCAACGACAGCAGCAGCAGGATTTGAACTCTGCCAGCCTGCCCTGTTCCTAGCCAACTAACTATTAGGCGATTAGGCTATCCTAGACCTCCAGGCTCTGTAATACCATTCTGGGAACTCTAGATGGTGCCCCCGAAGATGTAAATATCGGTCAGGTCAAGGTTTGTGAAATCACCTCCACACCTGGACGTCCCTGCATTTTTTTTCAGGCGTTCTGGCTTAGACATCCCAGGGTGCACTTCGACAGATCTTCTAAAATTCCCCTCTATGTCTCTCATCTCACAGTTCTATTAATAAGTTCACAAAAATTGCCATACTGGGTCAGATAGAAAGTCCATCAACAACTGTATATAGGACTTAGAGGCCGATGCAGAAAGCTGGTGCTAGACCCACGGTGAAGTGATTTTTTACGTTCCTGACAACATATACATTTTAACGTGCGATGCAGGAAGGATAAGGTATGCAAATGACCCCCCGTTAACTGTGCACATGCAAATGAGCCACTGCAGCGTTAAACTGGGAGAGCAAGCCAAACACCTTTGCACAAGAAGCCTGTGCTAGTTTGGCTTGCTCTCTGGGCACCGCATTGCTAATTGCATAAGAGTATTTTGATGGCATCGGGGACAATCGCAGCATCGGGAAAAGCCCCCGATGCCATCAAAATACTGTCAGGGGCAATACCAGATAAAAAACAATCCCTGGCGGCACAGCAGCCTGTCCCCGGCCCCCTCCCTGACAGTATTTTGATTGCACTGGGGATGATCGCAGCTTCGGGAAAAGCCCCTGATGCCATCAAAACACTGTCTGGGGTCGGTGCCACAATTAAAAGTAATTACTTGGTGGTCTAGTGGTCCCTTGAACCCCCCACCCCGAAGTAAAATTAAAATTACCCAGTGGTCTAGCAGCCCTTTGAACCCCCCAACCCAAAGTAAAATGGCTCTGAGGATGTCTCTGTGCTTTAGGCATCTCTAGGCCCATTTTTGGATGGCCATAGCACGAATAAGGCTTCCAAAATAACCCCCGTAGGTAATAGATACTCTATTTTTGGTGCTACTGCTTCTATTTTTAAATGTCTCAGCAATGTAAATTCCTATGATGTTTTATTTGTATTTAATTTCCTAAATGCACTTAAAGCAACAACTTTAAGTTTCCATGTGGCTGAAACAGAACCCTAAAATATGCAAAATATGTCCTTTGAGGACTCGATTGGCAACTACGCAGTACATCACAGAACACACATGACTTCCAAACTTACTCATGTCTCTCTGTCTGCCAAATAATATAGGTGAGGTTTCCATTCCACAAGCTAAATAGACCCAATGATTAACCCCAAAAAATTAATCACAGTAGCAGATGGGAAAACCTTACTACAAAGGAGCATATTGCTAAAAGGTTAAAGCTCCTAAAACAGCATGGAACTTGATGTTTTTCATTTAATTTAAGAACTGTGAATTACATCCAAATCATGAACTTTTTGTTTATCATATTCATTGTGTCAGCTATCAAAAAAAAGTCACACTAGATTGTGATACGGTGCACCTGCTGTGAAAACAAAGATCGCACCCCCACTTTCTGTCTTATAAATGGTATTCAAATGAAGTGGCTTCGCTTAAAGATTCATCCATTATGTGAGACTTGATGATTAGTGCTACCTTATTAACCATTTAAAAAAAACATTAAAATATGTTGGCAAGAAAGGGTTTGTTGAAAGATGTTCATTTCCCCTAGCTACACGAACCACTTCAACAGATTAGGGTTAGAAGATTTCCTGGTGTGCGTCTCAGTAATCCTTCCCAGCAAAACTGTTCGGAAATGTGGAGAAAAAACTTCAGCAGAAAACCAAACCTTAGCATGTATTTGACTCCACTATATATATCCTAGTCGCCATTGTACAAATAAGCTGCAAACTACAGTAATTCCTCCTCCTAGAGGCAAAGATTAGAATCACCTTCCAATTAGATAGTATGTGACAAACTTACAATCGCACATAGCAGCTCTCTTGCCGGTCATCTTTCAAATGGCATGGAGCACTGGCAACTATCACAAAGAATTCAGAATGTGCCATGTGAATAGCAGCAATGACTTGCTTTCATAAGGGTGCTTTTCTTAAATTCAACCGTAAACGAAATGGATTAAAACACAAAGCTTGAATTTGCTTTCTTTTCTGAACTCTAGCTATTGAAATGCTAAAAAAAAAAAAAGAGTGAGGTTTCAGGAAATGAATTTTATTTCCTCTGTAAGAAAAAGCCTCCTAGGATGGCACTATGTTCCATACAGAGTAAAGGAAAGAGGAGGTTTGGTATTCTAGTGCAGAATTTCCTAAACCTCTCCTGGAAGAACGCCCAGCCAGTCGGTTTGCAAGATTATCGCAAGGAATATATGACACACATTTGCATATACTTGGTTTCCAGTCTCATGCCTATTCCTTCTGGCTTTCCTGACAGTCCAACAGGCTAGGTGTGCCTCTAGGAGAGGGCTGGGAAGCGCTGTTATACTGCCAGTCAGGCGAGCACGCTCTTAGAGTAGAGAATGTCTTCTCAGAGAAGAAAAGCATATACGACATTAAAGAGAGAAGTAGTTGAAGAGCACTGTTTGGATCCTGAGAAAATTTTGCTTGTATAAAATGGAGTGCAAACCAATGTGTTGACGTTTAAGTCTAGAATAATGTTAATAAATGGACTATAAATTAACGGCTCTTTTCTGGTCCTATGCCATCAATGCATAATGTAGTCTTTCCTCTTACTATTCTTTCAAACGTTTACGGTAATGGGAGTGGCAAGGCTTAGAAAATATTGAGGAATTTTACTCTGCAAGTGGTCTTACTATTTTTGAAACTTCATTAAGAAATTTGGTTTATGTTGGAATAGCTATTTTCAGTTTCTCAAAGTACAGCATTCTGTTCTAACATTCAAGAATTCTGCTCTTGATCCTTCTTATTCCCCTGGAGAAAACAGTTAAGGATTCCAGGACAGTGACCTCCAGTCTGTACAAATTGCAAAGAGAAGATTTACCCTTTAGATTGAAATATATAGTAACTTGTGAAGAAAGCTTAAGTTATGCATTCTTGAATGAGTAGTGGGTCAAAATTATGGCATGGTTAAGTAGATATTTCAACTAAAATACTGATTAGATAGAGCAAGAGCCTTTTAGTTTTTGCTTTCTTCAAGCTAAGACAGTATGAGATTTTAGAAACAATTATATATTGTGGGAATACATTGTTACCTTCTTTAGGAGCACAATTCAAAATATTGTAAGTGAAATTACTGTATTTTATTTATTTTATTTATTTATTTAGACAGTTTTGTATACCGCCTTATCCTTCAATCAAAGCGGTCACAACATAATTGGGGGATACATTTAACACGCGGGGATATGAGACACATACACTAATACTTACAGGGAACATGGGCAATGGAGGGTTAAGTGGCTTGCCCAAGACCACAAGGAGCATCTGTGGGACTAGAAACCCCAGTCCTTCCGGCCCAAGGTTGCTGTCCTCTAGTGGGATTTGAACCCCCGACCTTCCGGCCTGAAGTACCTTGCCCCAACCACTAGGCTGCTCCTCCCTCATATATGCATGTGCTTCTTTCATGGGACTCGAATATTTCTTTTAAGTCTACTTCCACAGAGCAAATTTAAAACATAAAAGAAATATTTGTGTTTTGCTATCTTAGCTATGTCTTATGACTGAACAAGATGGCACCCTTGGGGGGAAGGATTACGCATGCGTGGTGGCATCTCCCAAAGGCTTTCTTTAAAAGCTGGGGAGATACTTCCACGCGGGCTCCATCATCGGCGACATCGCCCATATGTGATGTACCTAGAGAACACTTTCCCTGCAGCTTATTCAGAATTCCATAGCCTGTGTGATTTTAGGTTTGTGGAAATCTGATTAAATCTCGGATAAATTGTTTGAACTTCACTGGCTTCCTGTTGAAAAATGTAATCTCTCTTTAAAACTTTGTGTTTGGTTAGCAGAGTTTAGTAAGAGGGTCCCAATGTCTCGTACCTTTTCTATGGGTAGTCCCATAAGTTGAAAATATTCTTCCAACAATTACGTATAGAGAAGGATTTTATTTTAGTTTTGTAAATTATTGAAGACCTACTTGTTTCAACTTGCCTTTTCTCACTTCTATATATAATGTGCTTGTATTATTGCTGATGCTGCTGTGCACATGCCCGTGTATACAATCAGATTATCTGCTTAGAAGTCCCACCGTAGGCAGGCTATAACTATAATAAATTAAAATGAAGTGCTATATTATTCATCGTTCAGTGATATATAAGGGTGTTGTTTGTAGCCTTTACTTGAAAAAGTGGCTCCTGAATCTCCAGTGCCATCGTTTTTGCTAAGTGGTGCTGGAAACTCCATAAGATATTGGACAGCATGAATCAGACACTGTTCAGCCTCCTAGCTTTCTGACAGTAACAGCTCCCCTTTATTACTGCTTTGGCAGTATCCCAAAACAGTTTCAGGTCATTCGTATGCTGGGAATTAAACCCAACATAATCCTGCCATTATTTCCCCAGGTATTCCACAAACTTGGCATCCCTCTCCAATCCCATAGGCATTTTCTAGCGGGCTTTCCCAGGGGCCATCCATAAAATATATCCAAAGTTACTGGGGAATGATCAGAAAGAAGTGGCTGGCCGATATTCACCTTGTGCACCTAGCAAAGTTACTTCAGAAATTAAAAAGTAATCCAGCCTACTCTGAGAGAAATGCACTCAAGAAATACGCGTTCAAGAAGTGTGTGTATACATCGTCACTCCAGGATGTAAAAGTTGCCAAGCATCAGCTAACTGTTCCTCCCTCATAGCCAATAAATCATCTTATTATCCTTGTCCTCCAGTCTTCTACACTATTAAAATTCCCTGCCATAACAATAGGGGCTTCCCCTCTAAACCAGGGGTTCTCAACCCTGTCCTCGGGACCCACCTAGCCAGTCGGGTTTTCAGGATAACCACAATGAATATGCATGGGAGAGATTTGCATATAATGGAGGCAGTGTATGCAAATCTCTCTCATACATATTCATTATGGTTATCCTGAAAACCCAACTGGCTAGGTGGGTCCTGAGGACAGGGTTGAGAACCCTTGCGGGCCTAAACCCACTATCAAACTGTTCAACTTAGAAAAGTGCAAAACATCCCTCCCCATTGAGAAGTAATAAAGGAATTTGGGGGTGAGAAGTATTGGATGTTAATACCTCTTTACATATCACCCCTGAGGATCCTTAAAAGCTTTCTTCTCAACAAATGAGACGTTCTTATGAATCAATATTGCCACCTCTACCTTCTGAGAGTTGGGAACTGAGATTGCAAAACACCACCCCACCCATTCCCACTTTAGCATGTACTTTATTCAAATGGTTTCTTGCAAAAGCGCCATCATTACATTACGCTAATGTAACTCTGTCAGAATTTTTTTCCTCTTGATTGGAGAACCAATTTTAGTAAAATTCCATGAGACAATTGCTTTAGTAACTATTCTCACCTTCCAATTTGCACACCCTCCATATAGTCCCCCCCCCAAAAGGCATAGATGCCCTCTCCCAAAAGGCATTCCCCTAGGAGCACCCTCATTCTAGATCCAACATAAACACTGTATTAGAACCAAATATGTATATAGTTCATCTGCTAACTGTATTGACTGTATATAACAATGCCAATGTACTGTAGTTTTAACTGTTCCATTTAATTGAATATGTACCGTTTATTGTACAATTCAAAGGTTGTTTATTGTAAAACGCATTTGATCTGCTGGAAAATACAGTATAAAAATTTCTAATAAATAAATAAAATAGCCCCTACACACATACTACAAACATCCTAATACACTTGCATACTGAAATGTAACCAAACATATCACCCCATCTCACACACAGTCCCAGTGCATTCTCCCAGCATCCATGCATATGATGACCCTTTACCTTCCAAAATTCCCTTAACTCTTGTTCCAATCAAACTACTCTCACTGACCTCCAGGTCTTCAGTAAAAGAGAGGAAATTGTCACCAGTAGACAGTCCAGTTACTCATGTATGCTTCAGCACACACATTCATACCCATTTCCATTACACCCCCCCCCTCACAAATATAATCCTTACCAAATTCATAAGCAATTCCTTCCATCCCAATATCAACATAAAGTTAGCATCGAAGGCTCAAAAAACTGCCCAAACAGCAAGACACTTCAGTGCATCCTAAATGAAAAACAAATGTCAGACATCAATGCTTATCTGCAGAAAGATGGCTCGTATGTATCATTCCACTTCAGTCTTCCTAACAGTCTTGGCTTCCATCTGCAAATCAGAATGTTGTGTCCAGAAGTGTTTACCACCCCCAGGAACACACTGCCATCTTGATTGCTTAGCTAAGGCATAACCACTGACAAAGTAGGCCGAACACATTCCTTAACCAGACTTGCTGCTATGAGTTGTTGCTAAGCTTCTTCAGATGTATAGCTCCTATAAGGGGTGCCCTTAGTTTCAAATAATAATCCAAAGAGATACAGCCATCAGTACCATATGTAAGCATTCCAAGTGTGAACAGTGACTTCCTGAAAGTCCTGGTGTTTTTGCAAAGTAAGCAGGGGGAAAAAAACCCATAAATCTCAATTTTATGACCCTCTCAGATTAAAGCTAGGATGGCTCAAGCTCTATGCAGAATATCCTCCTTAACAGGAAACTGCAACAGGAAAACAATAATATCTTAAGGAAGCTTAGCCCAGGTAGGCCCCAAAGCCCGATGCAATCGTTCCAGATAAAGTTTTCTCCTGATTGGAGGTTTCCCTAGCTGAGAAATGCAGTATGTGCTAGAAAATCTTCTGTGCCACCTCTGTATTATCACTGTATTGTGCCTCAAGAACATAAGAACGTAAGATATGCCATACTGGGTCAGACCAAGGTCCATCAAGCCCAGTATCCTGTTTCCAACAGTGGCCAATCCAGGTCACAAGTACCTAGCGGTTTCCCCAAAAGACACACAGGTTCAACAATGCTTGAACTGTGGCAAGCAGTGGATTTCCCAGATCCCCTTTAATAATGGTTTATAGACCTTTCCTCCAGGAACTTATCCAACCCTTTTTTAAACCCAGCTACACTGCTGGGTGCGGTTTTCAGTGTCTTTCAGTTTAGCTAATACTTCTTCTCAAGCTGACTCCATCTTATCCATTCATCCTGCATGCTGCCTTCTCTTCTTCATGTGCCTCTATGCGTTGCTCTGCTTCATTGATCCGATTGCCCAGTTCACTGATATTATGATGTAAGTCTGCCAAAAATGATTTTACTTCATTTGAAGCAGCTTCTATATCTTTCTTTAATGCTTTTTGCAAATCAGTCTGTAGTCTCTTCATTTCTATACTGGTCAGGGGCGTTGACACATTTTAAAAGTCCTGATCGCTGGTCTTGGAGTCTGAGTGCTCCGCTCATTCTACGGTCTATGACGTGCTTCCACTTGGTGGAGGCTCGCCTTCTTGGTTTGGCAAAAAAGATTGTTTGAGAGTATCGGGTCCAAATTTTTTCGACATTATCACCTGCAGCATCCCTATTAAATGTAGGCACTGCAACTAATCTCACATTGATGGAGATCATGCTGAAGGAACAATTTTTACTGTTTCTCCCCCACGGAACTTTGGGCTTAGAATGCTGTCTTAATTGGTGTCTTCACTCCCCCCCTCCCATTTAATCTTTGAACGCGGTGCTTCCCTAACTGTCCTGTTAGTATGTCTAACCAGTTTGGTTTTTAGGATATCTGTAATGAATATGCATGAGAAATTTGCATACACTAAGCCGTCAATGAATGTGAATGCAAGTCGATCTCATGTAGGTTCCTTGTGGCTGTCCTGAAAACCTGCCTTTATGAAACAGGTATAAAATAAGTGCGTTTTTGGGAATTGTTTTTATAGGCACCCTTGTGGGGGTAAATACAGTAGCAGAATTCAAAATGGCATGGGACAGACACAGTGGATCCCTTTATAGCAAGAGGATGAAATCAAAGCAAACTTAATTATCTTTCAATAGAGGGGGAGGGGACCTGCACGGAGCAGCAGGTACAACCCTAAACACAGGCACAGAGGGGAAGTGATCCGCACGGAGCTGCAGTTATAACCACTCTAGCACCTTACTGGGCAGACTAAATGGACCATACTCATCTTTATCTATCATCATATACTATGTTACTATGTTATCAAACTACCCATATGCACATGATATACCTAGGGTTGCCAACTTTTTCATCGAGAAAAACCCGCAAAACTTACCGAGGATACGTGTAGGCTAACTTCCTTGGTCAGATAATAATTAAACTGGGAACCCCAAAATCCAAACATGAAATGTACAACACTGGAGAAATAAAACTATAAAGTAATTTCCTCTTACACTAAACAAAAACGCAAAGATGTTAGCAATACACACTTCCCAGACCAGACATATTCCAATTAATAAATTCAAAATAATAAGTATTTTTCTACCTTCTGTTTGGGCATTTCATTTTTCAGTTGCAATTGCTCCAGTCACTTTCTTCTGGTTTCTTCGTGTCTTCTGCGAGCTATCCATTTGGCCTTTCTTCTCTTTTAGATGTTTTCCATTATCTCTCTATATCTGCTTTAACATAGTGATTGTTTCCCTTTTGCTCTTTCCCCCAATTCTTTCCTTATTCCTTTATCATCCATTTAAATTTCACCCTTCCATTCTCAAGCCCCTCTTACTCTCCCAATACCAGACCCATCATAGACTTTTCTTCCACACAAATATTTTTTCCCCTCTCCATTCTCATTCCCCATCCCTATCCCTTCTAGTCCTCCCCCAAAATCAGTTCCCTTATAGTTCTAGACCCACCCAGCATCCACTCCCTTCTAGTCCCATTCTCCCATGCCCCACATCAGCCCATTTCCAGTCCTATTCCAGCTCTTCATAAGCCCATTTCCAGTGCTAGCCTTCACATCACAGGCCATTTCCAGTCCTAGCCCCCGCCCCCCAATCACAGCCCATTTACAGTCCAAGTCCCCCATCACAGCCTATTTCCAGTCCTAGGCCCCCCACCATCGCAGCCCATTTGCAGTCCTAGCCCCCCCCCACCATCACTGCCCATTTGCAGTCCTAGCCCCCCTACTCACAGCGTTTTTCCTGTCCTTGTTCCCCCTGCCCCCACCATAGCCCTTTTCCAGTCCATGTCCCCCCCACCATAGCCATTTTACAGTCCAGGTCCCCCCCCCATCACAGCCCATTTCTAGTCCAAGTCCCCCCCCCCCCATAGTCCTTTTCCGGTCCAGGTCCCCCCCCCCCATCACAACCCATTTCTAGTCCAAGTCCCCCCCCCATAGCCCTTTTCCAGTACAGGTCCCCCCCCCATCACAGCCCATTTGTAGTCCCCCCCCCATGCAGCTGCTGCTCCTGCTTCTTACTGAGCAGCAGCTGCAATAAAGTTAATTTAAAAGTAAGGAAACCTGTGAGAAACCCTCGGCTCCTATGAAACTCCTTCTGCAGGGTCCCTGGCTGAAAAGGAAGTGACATCAGAGGGGCGGGCACTGCAGAAGGAGTTTCATAGGGCCGGAAGGCCCCTCACAGGATTCCTTACTTTTAAATTAACTTTATTGCAGCCGCTGCTCTGTAAGAAGCAGCAGCAGCGACTGCAAGGGGGGGGGGGCCAGGACTGTGATCGCAATTGCGATCGCAAGCGCAAAGCCGGTTTTCTGCTCTGGCCGCTCCGATCTCGCAGCCAGAGCAAAAAACTGGCTTTTCAATGGCCGGTTTCGGTTCTCTGCCGGCAGCCGGTCCGACCACAGGAAAACCGGCCAGGCCGGCTGAAAACCGGCTGGTTGGCAACCCTAGATATTTACATACATTTACATTTTTACATACATTCTCTTATATACCGCGCTATTCTGCATCAGTGCGGTTTACATTGAACAAACTGAAATTACATTGAACAGGGCATTATAACTTGGAAATAACTATTTACAGGGAGCATGGGCTATGGAGGGTTAAGTGGCTTGCCCAAGACCACAAGGAGCACCTGTGGGACTAGAAACCCCAGTCCTTCCAGCCCAAGGTTGCTGTCCTCTAGTGGGATTTGAACCCCCGACCTTCCGGCCTGAAGTACCTTGCCCCAACCACTAGGCCACTCCTCCACTCTCTGTGTATCTCATATGCATAAATACAATTCTTCAAATTTATGTAATCCCTTATGCAACTTCAGTCAAGATGACTAGTATTTGGAGACAAAAATGGGTTTGAATAAACTTTCTCTAATGTTTAAATGTAGCATTTTGAAGAGGTACTAAAATTGCAAAGTTCAGTTCGAATGCAGAATATTTTTATGTGGCACGGTGAGGGAATGTTAAAGAAGGAAGTATAATGGGTATTTCACATGAAATAAACTCATCCTCCTGCAAAAATCTTATTTTATCCATGTGATATGGCATACATTAATCACTTAGTTATTTTCAAACTTATTGCAACTTTCCAGAAACTTGACTGTAACCAGAAAAGTAATGGGGACATATATTCATTGTGGAAGTGCAGTGTGGGTCCCTGCTTAAGCAGTATATTGTGAAATTTAAGAGTCATCATTCCATTCTTGGATGGTGGGCTTTTAGCTGTAGGCCTAGCAGTACACTTAAGGCTTATTTAAATGAATCATTCTGCTTGGCACGTCATATTCTATTGCTTAACTGTGCCATGCTCCAAAGACAGTTGGACTCATGGATTTTCATTCCAGCCTCTGCAATCAGCTGTGAGGTAGCAGGTAAGATCGTGAACCTTGATTTGACAGCTCCTACCGCAAGAGATGGTCATGGGCTGTAAGTCTTAATTGTAAAGTGCCCAACCCCATGGCAAAAATGAAACCAGATAGTCAGCACTGTAGCTTATCTGGCTTCTGGAGCTGAATATCTGGTTTTGTTGGAGATCAATCCTGCTGTCCAGTTAGTGGCAATACTCAGCTGCTAACCAGATGGCAAGATCCACATAAATTTAGGACAGCCATTGACCTGTCCTAACTTTCTGTTTTGCCATTCCGGTTAGCGGCTGACCAGATAGGTGCCGGGACCTCCCCAGCTCTGCCCATGGAGCTCTCTGAAACTAACAGCACATTTCTAGAATGATCTGTGGGAATATTCAGCAGCACTTGCTAGTTAGAGCTGCCAAATATCGGGCAGAGTGGGTTTAGGCAGTTTTCAAACTACATAAACCCTTTCAAATACTGACCTCATAGAAGACTGCTGTTCAAGCAAAAGTCAGGCTATTTTTTTGCTTTTTGCTTTTTTTTTAAATCTTTTTATTGAGCATATCCTATTAGCAAAACAACTGCTTTGGGGTAATTTTATAAAATGCTATCTAAAGTTACATACCATCAATACATGTAAAACACAGTATTTTAGTGGTTTATGCATGTAAGTGATGCAGTCACTATTTTATATGTATGCACGTCACCCCAGTGGCATGTACGTTCCCTGTGGATGTGCAGGTGGGCAGCGCACATAGGTGTGTGCGTAAATTATAAAAATCTTATAGTCTACATGCATCCTTAATTTAATCCCTGTGCTTAGATTTATAAACACACACATGTGGCCACTGATGCTTCTCCTCGGCCCCATATCTTCCAGTCCTTCAGATAACCCCTCCCCATCAGCTTCTTTTGCAGGTTTGTGGGCATCAGCTCATAGAACTGATACCATGCTTTGGCATGCCCCTCACCAACCTTCTGCTGAGTCATCAGCATAAGCATTTGTCCCAACTGGATGAATTCAACCATTTTGTCCCTCCAGGATATCAAGGTTATTTTTAGTTATTTATTTATTTAATGTCTCTTTTATACCGCGCTCTTTAAAATCAGTGCAGTTTACGGGTAACAGATTTGTGCAGTGCAGTGCAGGCAGGCAGGCCTACACTGGACTTACAATAAACAGGGGATTATATACAGGGCTAACAGGGTAACTATGTACAAATTTAACTGGCTGTCGAATGCTATGTGGACAGCTCAATACTATTTACATATTGGCTCAGCTATATACAGGGTGACAAGGTAGGGGTGCATACCTCCGCCTGTCGAGGGGATCGGGATCTAGCGGGCTGGGCTGCAGACTCTTGGAGTGGCTGCGCTGGGGGTGTCAACCTGGGTCCTGAGTGTGACTGGCTGCGGGTTGTCATCTGGTTCGGTATAGTGCTGGAGGAACAGATAGTGCTTCAATGCCTTCCTAAACTGGGCGAGGTCATTGATGGCACGTATGGCAGGTGGCAGGGCGTTCCAGCATGTGGGTGCATACAGCACAAAGGCTCTGTTTCTAGTTGACTGAGAGCATTTTGTGACCACCTTCGGGAGTATTGGCGGCGGCTGATCTCCTTACTCTGTTGAAGGGGGTAGTCTGTATAAGATCTGTGAGGGAGGTGGAGGAGCACTTGTTGATGGCTTTGTAGGTCATCATTAGAATTTTAAAGGAGATCCTGCAGTGGACCAGCAGCCAGTGCAGATGCTTCATAATTGGGGTTATATGTTCCCTCCTAGAGGCTCCGTGCAGGATTCTGGCGGCCTGTACAGTGGCATAAGTACCTCTTCCTTTCTGCTGGTAATCCCTCTTTGAATGCAGCCCAACATCCTCCTGGCTTTTGCCACCGCCTTGTCGCACTGTTTTGCCACCTTGAGATCATCAGAGATAATCACACCAAGGTCTTTCTCCTGAACCGTGCATACCAACCTCTCGCCCCCTATTGCGTACATTTCCCTTGGATTTCTGCTACCTAAGTGCATGACACTGCACTTTTTCGCATTAAATCGTAATTGCCAAGCATTAGACCATTCTTCCAGCTTTTGTAGATCTTTCCTCATGTTATCCACTCCCTCGGGGGAGTCCACTCTGCTGCAAATTTTTGTGTCATCTGCAAAAAGACAGACTTTTCCATTCAGTCCTTCAGCAATATCACTCACAAATACATTGAACAGTGCCGGGCCCAGGATGAACCCTGGGGCACCCCGCTAATCACCTTCCTTTCATCCGAGTGAGCTCCATGTGCCATCACCTTCTGTCAGTCAACCAATTTCTAATCCAGTTTACCATCTTGGGACCCATCCCCAAGCTATTGAGTTTATTGACAAGCCTCCTATGAGGAACAGTATCAAAGGCTTTGCTGAAATCCAGGTAGATGACATCCATCACATGCCCCTGATCTAGTTCCTTGGTCACCCAGTTAAAGAACTCAATCAGATTTGTTTGGCAAGACCGTCCTTCAGTAAAACCATGTTGCCTCGGATCTTGAAACCTGTTGGTTTTGAGAAAGTTCACTATTCGCTCTTTCAGGAGCGCCTCCATTACTTTTCCCGCCACCGAGGTAAGGCTCACGGGTCTGTAGTTTGACACTTCTTCCGTGTCACCACTTTTGTGTAGAGGTATGACATCAGCCATTCTCCAGTCCTGAGGAACCTCTCCTGTTTCCAAGGATCTGTTGAATACATCCTTTAATGGCCCTGCAAGAACCTCTCTGAGCTCTTTCAGTATCCTGGGATGTATCCCATCTGGTCCCATGGCTTAGTCCACTTTCAGTTTAGCAAGTTGTTCCAACACCTCATCTTCTTTGAATGGTGTGGTATCTACTTCATTCCCATTTTTATATTTGGGAGTCACAGCTGGTCCATCTCCAGGATTTTCTTTAGTAAAAACAGAGCAGAAGTATTTGTTTAGCAATTTCACTTTTTCTATGTCACTTTCCACAACCTCACTTGGAATACTGTGTTCAGTTTTGGAGACCATATCTTGCAAAAGATGTAAAAAGACTGGAAACTGTTCAGAGGAAGGTAACCAAAATGATTTGGAGCCTGCGTAAGAAACCTTATGAGAAGAGACTTGAAGACCTAAATATGTACACTTTGGAGGAGAGAAGGGATAGGGGAGATATGATTCAGACCTTTAAATACTTAAAGAGGAACGATGAACAAACAAACTGCTTCCAAAGACGGGGAAGCTGCAAAACTAGAGGGCATAACATGAAGCTGCAAGGTGAAAAATTGAAAGGGAATGTCAGAAAATATTTTTTCACTGAAAGGGTGGTGGATGCTTGGAATGCTCTCCCGATGGAAGTGGTGGGGGCAAACACGGTTTATAGGCAGCTGCTGATAATAACTACCCATTCTTCTGCGATTCCTCTTGGCTGGATTTTTCCATGACATCTCCTCGCCTCCTTCCTCGATCCCTTAGCTCTTTCACACACCTCAGCCAGACTCCTTCCCAGGCACTCACTTTTGGCTTCTCATGCTAACTCTTGGAAGATTCCTTTCTTCCTTAGTGCCGGGCTGAATCAGCAATTTGGAGCTCACACTCCACAAGAGTTTGGGCTCTAGACTGCTTATTCCTCCTGTTTCTGAGAGTCAGGAAAACCCTCTAGGGAAACCGACCAGCTTCTTTATCTGGAGTGGTTGCTTTCTGCTGGGAGCTCTCTTCTTTCTTGGATCACTCCTATTTGGGTAATGATCGGCTATTTCTCCATTCAGGCAGCTTTTTTTTCCCTTCTGAGTTGCTTCTTTTCACTTCTGCCCTAAGACCAGGGTAATGCTTCAAGGCCCTACTCTTGTTGGCATGTGCTTGATGCTGAGTGGCAGTAAAGAGCAAAAGACCCTTTTCCCTCCAAAACTGGGACTTTTATGACCTCTGGGACCATCTAGTTCCTCTCCTGGTTTTCCCTTAGAGGAAGCCCAGTTCGAAAATTCCTGGGGTCATAATGAATTATGTTGCTCCCAGGGCTAGTCTATTCCTGAATGGGCAGCACAGAAAAATAATTCATCTCTTGTTGCTAGGGTTTTAGTGATATCTGCATTACCCTGGATTCTGAGTCATTTATTAGACTGCTCTATTTTATCTGGATAAATAATAAAAATAAATATTTGAGATAAACAACGGGCTACTGAACAGATGCATTTTAATATCTTATTAAATCCTCTATTATTGGATGATTAGCAGTGCTATGAAGGGTCCTACGTTAATACCTCCAAAGGTATTTCATTAAAAAACCTGTCGGGGGTCACCAGCACTGTTAATATAAGCCAGCTGGATTCGTGGGAATGTTCATAGCATTCCTGGTGGTGTATGGAATGCCAAGTGTCTGCGAGGAAGCTGCTTAGAAAAAGGTGAGAATAGCGAACATTTCAATTGTGGGTTACTATCTTTGATAGTAAACTTTCAGTGCTGCTCAGTGTTCTCACAAAGGCATGGGAGTAACCTGCATGGAGTAATAATTACTAAACAGCAGTGACCTGATTGCATTGGGCAGCCAAGAAAGCCTGGGAGACTTGCTATTTAAATCATGCTGTGATAATAGATTCAAACTAGAAGTTGTATCTGTCTAGAAGGCTCCAAGTTCTCTAATTAGAATTATTAATGGAAAAATAGGTGCTCATTTAGTGGGGTCTGTAACGGGAAGTAGGAGGCTGGATATTTGGGAAACAGCTATATTAGTATTGTTGGATATTTAGATTAGATTATTGTGGGACTTTCTGCTTCAGCTCGGATAACTTGGGGTGCTGGAGGGACCGAAGTGGAGATGCCATTGCTCTTCTATTCAAGATGGATCACAAAGGAGGAAGATAGATTTTTTTGGATTGGGGAAAATCCTGTAGGCAGTCGCACCCCATTGCTGACATTTGGGGTTTATCCTTAGCAGTGTGGACAGAACAGCTGTGTAGACTGGATGAACTGGATGATCTTTTTCGTCATTTGCTTTGTAATATGGAGGATAATTTTATAAACTTCCACACAGGCAAAGTGCATTGCTGTATGTGTGTTTGGGGTCTATTTTATAAAGTAAAGCATGCATGTGCTTCACTTTATAAAAAAGGAGTGTACGGAAGTACCAGAACCTAGGCATCTACACTTCACCTGAGCTCTGCCTCTGTGCACATCCCAGCGGAACGTATTTATTTTATTTATTTAACTGTTTTTAATATACTGTTTTTCTACCAGTCAAAATGGTTTACATTGAACAATGGGGCATGCAGGTAACATGGAACTTATTGAGGGAGCATGCAGGATCGTTATAACATTAGAACTTGTGCGGGATCAGTACTAATTCACACACTCACAGAATAGCAACCGGCCAGAGTGCATGAAGAAGTGCTCATTCACATGCGTAAGCCTTGGGAAAATAGGGGCTTACACCCCTTAGTATGTGTACTTTGGCAAGGATACATTGTTCACATATTCTTTTTAAATGGTCCTAATATTAGAAACATAGAAACATGACGGCAGAAAAGAGTAGTTACTCACCTGTAACAGGTGTTCTCCAGGAGCAGCAGGAATCAGTCCTCACATATGGGTGTCATCGACGTCGATGAAGCCCCAGCGGAGCATTTCCCCAGCTTTCTATGAAAGCCTTTGGGTAATAAGGAATGAGAAGAGCTGATAAAGGAGAGATCCTGCTACCAAGCCAGGAAGAGTGTTTTAAGAGGAAAACCCTCATAGGGTAAAGGCTGAGGCTTAGTTGTCAAAACCTGAAAGTAAAAACTTAAATGCTGTTCCAGTTTGTTTTAAGGAGTGCAGAAACAGTATTCTGGAGTAGTGACGCTGGATAGTGTGATTGCTGTGTCCAGTGGTCTGACTAGAAGCCATAATGAAACACTTACATTGGGCACAGGTGGAATAAATGGCTTAGCTCATAACTATGCAAGGCTAAGGCATATAAGCCACAGGAAGGAATCTCTTATTCTGGAAATGTGAAATATAGTTGAGGATATTAACTGGAAATGTGCTGAAAAAATTAACTCTGAGTTTGCTGTTTTAAAGCCAGAGATTGTAGTTGGGATGAGGAAGAATCCAGGAGATATTATGGTTTGAGGAATGCATTTTGGATTAAATTATACAACTGGATATATAAATGGGTGTATGTTGGAAAGATTTTAGTGAGTATTCTATAGAGAAACTGCCCACTCAAGTCTATACATAGAGCATGTAAATAGTTCACTAGTGTCCTGATCATTCACAATACAGAAGTCCATGTCCCAGAATGCTAACCTAGAAGAGACCATTACCACAATATATAGAAGAAAAATTCCCAAAAGAAGGTTAGCACACTTGCTGCTCCTCTCAACACTACTTTAGCCTTTAAGAACTGCTGTTTTCAAGGGAGATATTTCCAAATTTTTCTCGTCTCAAGCCCTTCTAGATCCTCTAAAATCTGGCTTTCATCCTTTACATTCTACCGAAACAGCTCTTGCCAAAGTCTCCAGTAACCTGTTCCTGGCAAAATCTAAGGGCCTTTACTCAATTCTCATCCTTCTTGATCTTTCTGCTGCTTTTGACACTGTTGATCACAACCTTCTCCTTAATACCTTGTCCTCGCTTGGCTTTAAGGGCTCTTTGCTATCCTAGTTCTCTTCTTATCTCACCCATTGCTCTTTCAGCGTTTGTTCTGGTGGATCTTCCTCTACTGCTGTCCTGCTTTCAGTTGGTGTACCCCAAGGGTCTGTCATGGGTCCACTCCTTTTCTTTCTCTATGCCCAGTCCCTTGGTGTTCTCATCTCTTTGCATGGCTTTCTACCTCTCTACACCTGAAATCTCTTCAGCAATCCAGGCCCGGATCTCAGCCTGCCTTTCTGACATTGCTGCTTGGATGTCTCACTGCCACTTGAAATTGAACATGGCCAAAACTGAGCTTCTTATTTTTTCCCCTAAACCCTCCTCCTCCCTTCTTCCTTTCTCAGTCTCTGTTGATAACTCTGTACTCCTCCCTGTCTCCTCAGCTCACAACCTTGGGGTCGTCTTTGACTCCTCTCTCTCCTTTTCCACACACATCCAACTGGAGTGGAGGAGTGGCCTAGTGGTTGGGGCAAGGTACTTCAGGCCGGAAGGTCGGGGGTTCAAATCCCACTAGAGGACAGCAACCTTGGGCCGGAAGGACTGGGGTTTCTAGTCCCACAGGTGCTCCTTGTGGTCTTGGGCAAGCCACTTAACCCTCCATAGCCCATGTTCCCTGTAAAATAGTTATCTCCAAGTTATAATGCCCTGTTCAATGTAATTTCAGTTTGTTCAATGTAAACCACACTGATGCAGATTAGCGCAGTATATAAGAGAATGTAAATAAATAAATAAATAAAACTGATAGCTAAACCCTGCTGTTTCTTTCTCTACAACATCAGCAAACTTCGCCCATTCCTTTCTGAAACACTACTAAGACACTTAACCACTCCTTAGTCACCTCCCATCTGGACTATTGTAACCTGCTCCTTGCTGGTCTCCCTCTGAGTCATCTCTCTCTCCTTCAGTCTGTTCAATACTCTGCTGCCTGGCTAATCTTCTGCCAACCTCGTTATGCTCATATTACCCCTTTTCTCAAGTCTCCTCATTGGCTTCCTATCTGTTCCCACATTCAGCTGACCTATGCGTGCATTCGCTCTTCAGCTCCACATTATCTTTCCTCTTTATTCTCTCCTTACACCCTTCCTCGGAAACTCCACTCTTGTGGCAAATCACTTCTATCTGTGCCCCTCTCTTCTATTGCCAAATCCAGACTTCGCTCCTTTCATCTTACTGCTCCTTATGCCTGGAACAAACTACCTGCATCTGTATGTCAGGCACCTTCTCTGACCCTGTTTCAAATCCAGGCTGAAAACTCACCTCTTCGCTGCTGCATTCAGATCTTGACTCACCTAATGTCCTTTGTGTTTCCTTAGCATTCCCTCTAGCTGTATCCCATGTCTACAGCTACTGTGTTATATGTCTGCATTAGACTGTAAGTTCCGATGAGCAGGGACCATCTTTTACATGTGTCTGTGCAGTGCTGCGTACGCCTTGTAGCGCTATATAAATGTTCAGTAGTAGTAGTAGTAGTAGTCCCCCAGAGCTGCTGTCTTATAAATGATTGAAAAACCTCTCATATGGAATGGATGTTGTAAATGACCTTTACACAACTGTATATACTTTAGATGTAATCACTACTAGAAGAACCAGGTGGGATAGAATGGGGAAGGAACTTGAGTTATTTATTGAGGTGTTTTATTTTTAAGTCACTGTTATAGTTTTTTCCATATTTATAAGGCACCTTCAGAAGTTGGAAGGATGGGGTATAAATTATATAAGTAAACCTCTCAAACTAAGGTTATGGTTGCCGATATACTTAAGTGTGCTAACATTGACCTTCCAGTTCAGGAGGAAGTGTCATTCCAGCTGTTCAGCTCCGGGGAGCAAATTTGCCATATTTAAAAAAAAAAATTGTTGTTCTTGTAGGGAAAAGGTTAAAAAGCTATCTTGAACAAAGCCTTTTCTTGTATAACACACCAATTCTATAATGCCCGTCCCCTCTTTCAAAAAGCAGCTTAAGTTCTTTATGAAAGCAGCTTTAAAAAGCTGAATGCCTCCATCCCCAGCAGGTTAAAGCAGTAGTATTCATTGCCTGATGCAAACCACTTTGGGCTGAATTTATCTTGAAGAAGGCAGTACAAAAGTATAGCATAACATGGGCCCTTTAAAAGTATTTTTGATCTGCTGTCACGCATGTATTATCCCTTATGGCATGCATATCATCTTTCTCTGATCTAAGCTTTTTTCCTTTCATTCATGACTTTATGCTCTTTCTCTCACACTCATTGTTCTTCACACACATTCTAAAGGAGGAGTGGCTCAGTGGTTGGGACAGGTTACCTCAGGCTGGAAGGCTGGGGGTTCAATTCCCACATGGGGACAAGCAACT
Organism: Ichthyophis bannanicus; assembly: GCA_033557465.1. NCBI lineage: Eukaryota > Metazoa > Chordata > Amphibia > Gymnophiona > Ichthyophiidae > Ichthyophis > Ichthyophis bannanicus. Next base: position 690,946,240 of record CM066036.1, on the reverse strand, counting down.
TCAGGCCGGAGGGACTGGGGTATCTAGTCCATGGCCACTCCTTGTGGCCTTGGGCAAGCCACTTAACCCTACATTGCCTCAGGTACACTTAGATTGTGAGCCCTTCGGGGACAAGGGAATAAAAAGTACCTGTTAGTATACATCTAAACCACACTGATTCTAAAGAGCACGGTATAATAAATAAAATAAACATGTTTTCTACATACCCACATTTCATATTGTCTATTACACAGCATACACCTATTGCACAATCCAATCCACCAATCTCATAGGAACATAGGATACTGCTGTAATATATTAGCAAGCATGAATCACACATGCTGACTGCTTATAGCACTATTACATATCAGCATTTATCATAAAAGCTAATGTACATACGTTATATGCCTCCTTCATACAACACATATCAACTTACAATAGCACTCATCTCTCTTCTGCCGAAGAAAACATTCCTGAACTCACAGCATACTAAAATAATGACACACACAAGTAATGTACAAAATATAAAAAATGTAATTGACGGGAACAAAAAATCTAAACTAAAAACCCTTTGTTGCTTGACTGCAAGTTCATCTTTAGGATCTTAGGTTGGAGGAGTGCAAATTTGGTTGCCCAGATTTTTTTCTTTTGTATTTTGATTTAGTTTGTGTGTTTTATTTGTGTTGTAAGAGAAGATGACTGTGTTTTAGGGGTGTGCAATCATTAGAATGCTTTAAAAAACTGAATTCATTCTAAATTGATTTACATTTAACTAATTGACTTGTGTACCTTAATTCATCAACCAGTGTTCGCTAAATCAATTTAGCGTGCACTAAAACTGCTCTATTAAAATGAATGTATGCAACTAATGGAAAAACACACATGCAAAAATGGGGAAAAATTAAAGAAAAAAAAAAGAAAACTAACCAAGTTTTTTCTTGCTTGTGCACATCCCTAGATGAACATCCCTTTCCATTATTTTTCCCCATTTTTCTACCCTTTTGTCCTGGGTTGCTCTGTATAGTCAGATCGAGGCATCTCATTCTATTAGGGATGAAGTGGAAATTCTTGCTTCAGATTAGCTAAAAGCAGATATTTTTCTGATGTGCAGTACTATTAAGACAACATGCAAATGAATTGGGCATTTAAATGTAATTCTGTATCCTTCAGTATAACTTGTAAACGTTCCATAACTCTTCTGTGTTGTTCTCTACAATGTCTTTCTATCTGTAACTTATTTTCTCATTAGAAATGGAAGATTTCTGTGTCTGTGTCCCCCTCCCCCATTTTCCTCTTTTCCTCCATTGATTCCTAAGGTAATTAGCTTCAAAAACAATCCTCTGAAGTGCCCCAAGAATGCTCCTGCAGCAGCAGCCTCACTTAACTCCTAGCCTTCTGGTTCAGCATTCCCCCCACCCACATTCTCCCATCTCTGCCACCATTGCTGCTGTTTCTGGGAGCCTGTGGTAGTGGCAGTAAACCAGAAAAAATGCACGGAGGTCTTGAGCTTGTGTGACTGGGGCTCTGCTGGTTTTGCCACTCAGAAACAGGAAGTTACATTGGAGGGGATGGGACCATTAAAGTTGTCAGCAGCATACATGAACTTAAAAATTCCAGGCCTTTTTTCTGGTTTATTGCCATTGCCACACAGCTTGGAAAGCGGCAGCTGTGTGGGTGGTTGGGGGAAGGGAGGTATTGAACCAAGGTAGGGCAAAGAAGTAGGAGATACTGAAATGGGGGGAGAAAGAGGATATGGTGGCTTAGGGGTGTGAAGGGGGATTGTGGAAACAGGAGATAGATGACAGAGGGCTTGGAGGGAAGGGGGAGGGTGAAGGAAAAATGGGGATCAAAGGGGGGAATGCTGTACATGGGGGGAGTAGGGTGACACAGGCAATACTGGACAAAGGGAAGGAGTAGGGACAGAGTGGGGTGATGGTGGATAGAGGAGGGACATTGGGACATGGGGGGATAGGAAGATAGATGGGAGATGCTGGAAACAGGAGGGGAATGCTGGACATGAGGGGAATAGTGAGATGGGAAGATGCTGTACATAGGAAGAGGGGAGTAGGAAGGCAAAGAAGAGATGCTAGACACAGGAGAAATAAGGACATGGGGGGAGTATATGACAAAAGGGAAAGCTTGAGACTGGATGGAGCAGGGAGACGAGAGATGCTTGACATGGAGAGAAGGGTAGGGAAACATGGTGGACACAGGAGAGTAGCAGGATAAAAGATATGCTGGACACAGGTGGAAGAGGAAGACAGTGGGATGTGGACTATGAGAGGGGGTAATAGGGAGCCAGAAGAGCAATGTTTGATAGTAGGGGGATCTGTGAAGACAAGAGGGTGCTGGCAGAGGGGAAGACAGAGAAGTGATGCTGGAGGGAGGGGGAGAGAGAGAGAGAGAGAGAGAAGACATAAGAATATAAGATATGCCATACTGGATCAGACCAAGATCCATCAAGTCCAGTATCCTCTTTCCAACAGTGGTCAATTCTGTCAGGTACACAGATTCCATGTTGCTTATCCCAGGATAAGCGGTGAATTTCCCTGGTCCTCAATGGTTTATGGACTTCTCCACGAACTTGTCCAAACTTTTTTTAAACCCAGCTACACTAACAGCTTTACTACATCTGGTAATGAATTCCAGAGTTTGATTACACGTTGAGTGAAAAAATATTTTCTCCAATTAGTCTTAAATGGGCTGCATTTATTTATTTATTTATAGTTCTTTTATACCGCACTCTTTTTCATCAGCGCGGTTTACATTAAAACAGGAATACTCATTGCAATCAACAGACTGTTGAGTTTACATATAACAGGATAATACAACTGGGATTATAACTTTGGGGAACTTTGTACATATTTGTAACTTGAAAAGAACCTATATACACAGTATAGAAATTCTTATTATCATCTTAAGGCATTTACACTTTTACTGTAAGTGTTGGAGGGTTGATGATGTGCTTTGGAAATGTAGAATGAAGAGATGGTGCTTTATGGCTTTTCTGAATTGCTTGAGGTCGGTAATAGCTCTAATGTTGGGAGGTAGGTTGTTCCAACATCTGGGTGCGTAATACGCGAAAGCCCTGTCTGTTGTTGAAAGTTTGTATTTTGTGGCCTCAGGAGGTGTAGCTAAGGTATTTGCTGCTGCTGATCTCCTAGATCTGATGTTGGGAGTATGATGGAGGAGTTTTGAAATTGATGAAGGAGCGATAGTATTTATCGCTTTAAAGGTCATGAGAAGGGCTTTATATGTTATTCTGCAGTATATAGGGAGCCAGTGAAGCTCCATTAGGATGGGTGTTATATGTTCGTTCTTTGAGGCACCGTATAGTACTCGGGCTGCGGCATTCATGGCTAGTTGTAATGTATTTAGGGAGTTTTTTGGGAGACCATGGAGTATTATATTCGCATAGTCGAAGTGGGGTGTGACTATGGCTTGGAATATAGTCCTGAAGCTGTCTGGGTCAAGCATATTTTTCAGATGACGTAGGGTCCTTATCTTGAAGTAAATTGTTTTAACGGTACGGTTGATATGTTCTTTAAAGTCCAGTCTATGGTCCAGTATTACTCCAAGGTATTTTATGTAGGGCTTGATTGGGAGTTCTGCGTCACTTACTCTTAGGGTCTCGGGGGGGTGAGAATTCTCTGTTCTTCGTGACGATCAGTACCTCGGTTTTTTTGTAGTTTATTCGCATATTCTGCGTGAGGAGCCAGTCTGCTATTGCGTTAAAGTAATCTACTAATGTTGTGTAATCTGGGAGCTTGACAATGAATGGTGTGAATATTAGCACATCATCTGCATAGATCAGCGAGGATATGCCAAAGGAGCGAGTGATATCGCATATAGGCTGCATGTAAATGTTAAATAGTAGCGCAGAGAGGGATGAGCCCTGTGGTACTCCTTGTTTTAACTGGAAAGGTTCTGAGGTACCTGTAACAGTCCTGACATGTTGCAAGCGATCTTCCAGGTATGATCTGCACCATTCCCATGCCAGCCCATGGATTCCCTTGTCATGTAGACGGGTTAGTAGTATTTCATGGTCCACAGAGTCAAATGCTGCAGATATGTCGAGGAATATTAGTGCAAAGCCCTTTTTGATGTCCTCCAGTCCACTGATGAGTGTATTGGTTAATGTGGTCAACAGTGTCTCTACTCCATGGGCTTCCCTGAATCCGTGCTGACTGGGGTCAAGGGAGCATTGTAGCTTCATTGCATGTTCCCTAGTATTTCTATATTTTGAAGGAGTAAACAACCGATCTATGTTTACCCATTCTACACCATTTATTATTTTGTAGATCTCTATTATATCTGCCCTCAACCGTCTTTTTTCCAAGTTGAAGAGTCCTAATCTTTTAAGCCTTTCCTCATTGGGATATCCTTCCATCCCCTTTACCATTTTGGTAGCTGTTCTCTGTACTTTTTATAATTCTGCTATATCCTTTTTTAAGATATGGCGATCAGAAATGCACACAATATTCAAGGAGAAAAAAAGGCCACTACAGAGGCTAAGACTGCAGGAGCATTGTCTGTTAAAAAAAAACAAACAAACAAAAACCACCTGGATAAGCAGTCTCATCCAGAAGCCTTTGGTGGATAAGGAAAGCCCCTTTGGAGGGGTCAGTCTCCTGCAGGGGATCAGAAAATTTGCCATCATTTCATAGTCTGTGTGCGTTAAGGTGAGTGAGTATGTTTGGTTTTTTCTGGTATTCCGATGCTGGTTCTTGGTTTGAAAGTAGCATGAGCCTTTGCCATGGAATCACTGAGTGATGCCAGCGACAAGAGCATGCTGGTTTTTAAGATGACGTGTGCAGCGTGTGGTGTGCATTGAAGCTCCCTGTCACAGATGGGCTGTTGCAAGTGAAAGAGAGCAGGCGGGGGAGACTCTTCTGGAGGATCTGTTGCTCCAGGGCATGTGAACGCTGCAGAACTCATTTCCAGTACACAAGGCCATCATGCAGATGATTGAGCCTGAGTGGTCACTGCCGGAAGCAGGTTTACCTAGCAGTTGGGAGATGGCCCATTTGTACCTGGTCCCACCAGCAGAGAACTATCTTTTCGCCAGTCCAAGGGTGGATGCCCTGGTCACGGCGGTGACCAACAAGACTACAATCGGTGTCTGGAGTCTTTGTTGAAGCAAGCATTCAAAGTGAGTGCTCTTTTCTTGCAGGTATCCATCTGCAGGGCATTTATGGCAACAGCCTGTATGCCCTGCCCGAGCTCTGCCAGGAGGGCACGGCAGAGGTGGCTAAGATAGAGTCTGCCTCGGCCTATCTGGTGGATGGCGACACTCTTAAGAACCTCGGGGGAAACTAAGGGTGCTCAGTTGCAGGAGGACAAGCAGTGTGGAGGCAAGGGGCAGTTCCAGCAGACCTGAAGGGGAGCGAGGGATTTTTGGCATTTTTGGACAGTGTGGTTTGTCCTGCCACAGCGGGGACATTACCCCTATCAGGGACAGTCCTTTCTCAGAGAGACACTACCCGGATCCAGTTGATTTTCTCTTTACTTTGTGGTTCCCAAGAAGGAAGGAGCCTTTCGACCTGTCCTCGATCTCAAGCACATCAACCAAACCCTTTGAGTGCTCCACTTCCTCATGGAGACACTACTCTGTTATAGTAGTGGTACAAATGGGAGAGTTTCTCACAGCGTTGGATCTTACAGAGGCGTACTTGCACATTCCAATTCGGCCCGAGCATCAAAGGTTTCTTTGATTCGTAACACCCATGGGTCACTTTCAGTTCTGGGCCTGCCCTTCAGGCTAGTCACAGCACTGTGAACGTTCACCAAGGTGATGGTGGTAGAGGCGGCAGCTCTCCAGAAGCAGGGAATCTTGGTGCACCCCTATCTGGATGATTGGCTCATTCACGTAAATTTACGTCAGGAGAGTCAGGACGTGACCCAGAAAGTCTGACCTCCTTCTTGCAGAGCCTGGGATGGGTCATCAATCTGGCTAAGAGCAAGTTGATTCCATCTCGGCAGTTGGTGTAGCTAGGCGTGCAGTTCTACACGACGAGGGGGCTGGTGTTACTGGCGGAAAGAATAGAGAAATTGCAGTGGCTGCTGCGCCGGTTCTTGAGAATGTTGAAACCCTACACCTGGCATTACTGCAGATTTTAGGACTGATGGTGGCAGTGATTGATCTAGTTCCCTGGGCCACAGAACACATGAGCCCTCTACAGAGAGCACTTCTGTCCCGCTGCTCTCCTCAGCTACATCCCTTGTCCCGAAGGCTTCAGTGCCCAGAGGACATCAAAATTGAGTTACAGTGGTGGCTGAGAATGGATTGTGGCATCTCTCTGGAGAAGGTCGACTGGATGGTAGTGACAATGGATGCCAGTCTATACAGCTGGGGAGCTCACTGTCGCATGTGGCTCAGGGACAATGGTCAGCAGAGAAGACATGATGGTCCATCAACCATCTGGAAATCAGAGCGGTTTGTAGGGCATTTCAACAGCTTGAGCCCCTGCTGCAGCACCAGGCAGTGAGAGTGTTCTTGGACAATGCCTCAGCAGTAGGATACCTGAATTGGCAGGGGGGCACAGGAGGCGAGGCGCTAGCTGCTGAAGTTGTGCCAATTTTGATGTGGACTGATCTCCACCTGACAGCGCTGTCAGAGGCTCATGTTGCCGGCAAGGACAATGTGCAGGCAGATTACCTGAGTTGTCATCATTGGGATCTGGCGGAGTAGACTCTGGAGGACTCCGTGTTTGCCAGCCTAGTGCGATGGTGGGGTCAACCAGTGATGGATCTTATGGCATTCACAGCCAATACTAAAGCAAGTTGTTGTTTTCATAGATGAAGACAACAAATGCCCTCATTCAGCTTTGGCCATGAGAGGGTCTTCTATATGTATTTTCTCCATGGGCACTCATAGGTCATCTTCTGCAAAGGATAGTGCAGCATACCGGTTGGGTGACTTTGATGGCACCAGATTGGCCCAGGAGACCTTGATATGTGGATTGGCAGTGATGCCTACACCAACGACACGACCTCCTGTCTCAGGGGCCAGCACTAATACTTCAAGTGGATCGATTCTCACTTACAGCCTGGCTCTTGAGTGGGTACGGCTGACCCAGTGGGGGTGTACCCCAGAATTATTGCTACCTTGTTGAAGGAGCTTAATATGTATACTTTAGAGGAAGGGCAGGATAGAGGTGATATGATTGAGACATTTATATACCTCTATGGAATGAATGCACAGGAGGAGAGCATCTTTCGACTGAAAGCAAGCTCTGCTATGAGGGGACATAGGATGAGGGTGACAGGGGATAGACTCAGGAGTAATGTGTGAAAATGTTTCTTTACAGAAAGAGTGGTAGATGCGTGGAATAGTCTCCCAGTGGAGGTGGTAGAGATGAGGACAGTATCTGAATTCAAAAAAGCATGGGACAAACACAGAGGATCTCTTAAAGAAAAAAGGGGACTGTTGTAGTCATTGATATGGAAGGGCAAACTAGATAGGCCATGTTGTCTTTTTCTGCCATCATGTTTCTATGTTTCTAAAAGTCTACGTCCTTGTCCTATATTAGCATTTGGCGAATATTTGAAGAGTGGTGTGCAAACTTGGACGTCTGGCCACTGGGAGCCTTGGTGGTGGATGTTCTGGCCTTTTTTCAGAATGGCCTCGATAGAGTCCTCGCTTTGAACTCACTAAAGATGCAGGTGGTGGCTCTTGTCTGCTATCAGGGAAAAATACAAAGGGCTCCATTGATGGCCCATCCAGATGTCGCACGTTTTTTCAGAGTGGTGAAACCGGTTCAACTGCTACTGATGTTGGTCATTCCTCCCTGGGATTTGAATCTAGTGATGTCCGTTTTGACAGGTTCCCCATTTGGGATGTTGAGTTACAGCTTGATGAAGGATTTGACCTTGAAGGTAGTATTATTGGTGGTTATTTGTTCAGCTAGGCGCATTTCCGAGTTGTAGGTTGTTTCTTATAGGGAGCCCTTCTTGATGATTTCCAAGGAGAGAGTGATGTTGCAGCCAGTGCCTTTCTTCTTTCTGAAGGTGGTGTCCCCGTTCCATCTTAATAAAGTGGTGACTCTTCCGGTCTTTGAGTTGCAGGACACTGACACTTCTGACAGGTGCCTACACAAGTTGGATGATTACAGAGCGCTGCGGTGCTACCTTAAGTGCACCCAACCCTTCCGGAAGACGGAATGGTTACTTGTGCTGTTTGGAGGACCTCAAAAGGGGGGAGGTGGCCTTGAAGGCGTCCATTTCTAGATGTATTAAGGAGGCCATTGCATCAGCATACCTGCTCAGACGTTGAGCAGTTCCAGTGGGCCTGTGGGCACATTTTACCAGGGTCGAGGCCACTTCCTGGGCAGACTTTACCTTAGTGCCTCTTCTGGACATTTGTCATGCGGCAATGTAGTCTTTGCTACATACATAATAACATCGTATATAACGGCAGATAAAGATCAGCATGGTCCATCCAGTCTGCTCAGCAAAGTGACAAGAGTAGGTGCACCTACCGCTGTGTGCGGGTCACCCTTTCCCATGCCTTTGTTTAGGGGAGTACCCAACGCTCCATGAAGGTCACCCCTATTTGTTGAGATGTAAGAGATAGTTAAATTTATTTTGATTTTATCCTGTTTCTATAAAGGGATCCACTGTGTCTGTCCCATGGCATTTGAATTCTGTCACTATATTTGCCCCCACCATTTCCATCGGGAGGGCATTCCAAGCATCCACCACCCTTTAAGTGAAAAAGTATTTCCTGACATTGCCTTTCAGTTACCCCCTTGCAGCTTCCCCATCTTTGAAAAAAGTTTGTTCATTCATTAGTACTCTTTAAAGGTCTGCATCATATCTCCCTTGTCCCTCCTCTCCTCTAACGTATGCATATTTAGATCTTCAAATCTCTTTTCATACATCTTCTGGCTCCAAATCATTTTAGTCGCCTTCCTCTGAACCGTTTCCAGTCTTTTTATATCCTTTGTGAGATATGGTCTCCAAAACTGAACACAAAATTCCAAGTGAGGCCTCATTAGCGACTTGTACAGTGGCATTAGTACCTCCTCCTTTCTGTTGGTAATTCCTCTCTGTATGCAACCCAGCATCCTTCTAGCTTTGGTCACCGCATTGTCACACTGTTTCACCACATTAAGATCCTCAGAAACAATCACTCCAAGGTCCTTCTGGTCCGTGCATACCAATATCTCGCCCCCTCTCTCATACAATTCCCTTGGATTTCTGCATCCCAAGTGCATTACACTGCACTTCTTCATATTAAATCTTAACTGCCAAGCGTTAGACAATTCTTCCAGCTTTTGTAGAACTTTCTTCATGTTCCTCAGGGGAGTCCACGCTTGCAAATTTTCGTGTCATCTGCAAAAAGACAGACTTTTCCATTCAGTCCTTCAACAATATCACTCACATTGAACAGTACCGGTCCCAGGACCAGTCCCTGGGGCATGCCACTAATCACCTTCCTTTCTAGATGGATTAACATAGTAACATAATATATGACAGCAGATAAAGACCAGTATGGTCCATCTAGTCTGCCCAGCAAGATAAGAGTAGGTGCACTTGCCGCTCCGTGCAGGTCACCCTTCCCCATGCGTTTGTTTAGGGGTGTACCCATCGTTCCGTGTAGGTCACTCCTATTTGTTGAGATATAAGGAGGCCATTGCATCAGCATACCAGCTAAGAAGTCTAGCAGTTCTGGTGGGCATGCAGCCACATTCTACCAGGGCCGAGGCTGCTTCCTGTGCAAGCAATGCAGGAAGCAAGGTTTGGTGACTGAGTGGTAAGGTCCCCCCATGATTAGGTATTGCTCTGGTACATCCCATCTCTCTGGATGGGACTGGAGGGACATGGATGAAGGAGAAATTAGACCTTACCTGCTAATTTTCTTTTATGGAGTCCCTCCAGTCCCACCCAGAACCCACCCATTTTCTGTCTCAGTTGGTTTTTGGTCGCAAGCCCACATGCGGAAGATTGGTTGCTTGGGTGCAGTTCTGTTCCTCATGGAGAACTGAGTCACCAGTTATGGGTTATTTATTGCCCTCTCCACGGGTCTCGGATGAGGCCAGCATAGTCAAGAGAACCTATATCCAAGTAAGATCTCCAGTGGAGGTCTTATGAGCAGGCCTTGATAAAATTTAAAAAAAAAAGGGAAAGTAGAAAAAAGATTGAGGAAATTAAGTTTGTTGAATAGTTGGTGTTGAATTAGTTCCAGTGTTAGTCATTGGTGGCTTTGAGAAGAACATACTGCAGAAAAGGAGACGTGCTCCTGCTGATATTGGGCAAGATCACTAAACATTTACATAATCAGTCTTCAGCTGCTGGTGGACAGACAAAACCCATCTGGATGGGACTGGAGGGACTCCATAAAAAGAAATTAGCAGATAAGGTCTAATTTCTCCATCGAACAGTCGTTTCTCTTCCACAGACATAGGAACCTCAAGTGCCAAAGATTTAGAAACAATCAAACCATATATTATCATGGTAATCAACCCAAAAATATTTTGGATAACTTGTCATACTCCTTGCCAAGAGGGTTGAACATTAGGATAGTAAAACCTGAGATGATCCAACGTCCCTGTGTCACCATAAAAGAACCGGCATTGGTTAGAAAAGCTAGGATCAATTTGATGGGATCCAGAGTCCAGAGTGCTCTATGTGCAAAAACAAAATTGGTAGAAATATGGAAAAAGAAGAGGAAACTCTCACTACATCCTTTCAGAATCTGCATAGGATATGGGTGGAAGGCCAACATTACCTTTATTATGAGCAGCCTGGAAAAATAGACATGTCCTCCAGTATGTCCAGCAGCTTCTGGAGTGGGAAATTACTAGCCCCAATGGCGTGCTTCAGTTGCAACCATTTAAAACAATGAGAAAAGGATCTCTTATAAGTATTTTGCAACTGCTGGAAAGATAACAGCTGCCCATCCTGAAAAATTTGACCACAGGACCAAATGCCTTTAGCCATCCATAAATCCCATTGAGCAATCTTTTTATTAATTCTAATTAAAGGATTACACCAGAAGGTTATCCATTCAATCAAGCTCCACTTCTCTTCTAGTTGCCTGTCCAATGCTACAAACACCTTAACCGTAGAGGTCAAAATAGGGTTAGAATTCAAAGGACTAGGCAAAGAGTCCCCTAGCTAGAACATACCACAAACACAAGGGTTTAACCAGCTCTCTCCTATAAAGCCAAACAGGGAACCCCCTTATTCTTCCTCCAAAAACCCACTGTCACCCCTAACTAAGAATCAAAGCATAGTGGTAGGACAAAACGTTGGAAAAATCTAGCCTTCCAGGATGCTTAGGAGCCTTCAGTTTGCATGCAGCTATCTGAGGCTGTTTTGTATTCCTTGAAAAAGTAATCAAAATCCTATCCATCTCCTTATAAAGAGAGGAGGAAAATAAGATGGCATATTGAAAATATTCAAGACTGCAGGTGTTACCATCATTTTAATGGTAACCAAATGGCCCCACCAGGATAAAAAGCAAAGGGTCCAGCTCAAACCTAGGTCTTTGACCCATGGTAGTGGATGAAGAATTTTATTTTTAATTTTATGATTGGAATGTCAGCTTTTGACATTTATATCTGTACAGTGCAAGAAGAAATGCATTGCTCTGTCTAATTGTCTGGTGTTGCACTGCATTTAGAGTATGGCTGTTTGGGGTTTAATTTTCGACTATAGATTTCTATATTTAGTTTGTGGTTAATTTATTCTAGACTTGCTGAGGGGTTACCTATAGAGCATATTTACTAAGCTGGGCTAATGGCTAGCATGCGCTATTTGTAACTAAGTCCCATTGAATAACATGGGACTTAGTTACAAATAGCATGTACTAACCTTTAGCCCAGCTTAGTAAACACACCCCCCCCCTCTATGTTAGCATGCATGACAGAGGGCTGGTATTGTGTTAGAACAGAATGTCTGTGTAGGGATTGTAGTAATCTGGTTTGTTTGTTTAATAGGTGTTTTGATGATCTAGGGTTCACCTCATTGTTTATGATGTTTCCTTTTCCTAGATAGAGTCCTTGTTGTGTGACTCCTGGAGGTTAGTGCTGTTATGGTATGGTAAATTTTCTCTATAGCTCCTGAGTGACTTTTCTAGGGCTTTTTATTACTTCACAATATGTTCTGGTACTGTTTTCTGTGGAAATGTCTTAATCCTACTCTGCACCTATTGTTGGGGCAAGCACCACGAGGGGTTCTGTGGGTGCAAAATATATTTAATATAAAAAAAAATACTGACCCCTAACACTGAACAATGGACTGTCATGCCATGTAAAGTCACAAACTACATAATTAAATTGCTACTATTTTTGCTGAGTAGAACCAGAAATCACAAAGATTTTTTTTTAATTATATAGCCTGGGAATGTAGGTTGCTTTGATTTTTCTTGGGGCAACAACCTGGCTGGTGTTCTGAATGATGGGCCTTCCTGCTTCCTGAGGAAGCCCTTCTGTTTGGGTGCCTTTGGGGGGGGGAGGGAGTAGAAAGACTAGGGGGACAGTCAATGAAGCTACAATATAGCCCATTTAGGACTAATTGGAGAAAATATTTTTTCACTCAACCAATAATCAAACTCTGGAATTTATTACCGGAGGATATAGTAAAAGCTGTTAGTATAGCTGGGTTTAAAAATGATTTGCACAAGTTCCTGGAGGAAAAGTCTATACACCATTATTAAAGAGGACCAGGGAAATCCACTGCTTACCCCAGGTTAGGCATTGTGAAATCTGTGTACCTTTCTGGGAACCTGTCAGGTACTTGTGACCTGGATTGGCACTGTTGGAAACAGCATACTGGGCTTGATGGACCTTGGGCTTACCCAGTATGGCATTTCTTATGTTTATTCCTTGCCTGACGCAGCAAATTGCCTTGAGTCGCCTCTGCGTGGGGTTTATAATGCGCACGTACTTTCAGCTGAATTAGGGAGGTGGGGAAAGGGAATGCTCTTGGATGTATTCAATTCATGGAAGTAAAGAATATGCACAGCAGAGCATTTTCAAATCTAAAGTTTTACTTTTTCAACCTATGGCAAATTAATTTGTGCCGTGCGTGCGTAAGTGAATATTTGAAAGAACTACCCACTTAATTTCTTTTGAAGGTCGCCACAGACTTTGTACTTAGGTGGGTTACTGAAAAAGGTGTTCTTTAGAAAATGAGATAAATGATGCTTGAAATGTAGACAAACATTTTTGGCTTATTGCCCTTACTCCGAACAGACATTAGTGTAGCAGTATTTTCAGAGTGTTTCCTCAGATGTGAAGGCCTGGGAACAAAAAAAACCCTATTTTTCTTTTCAAAATTTTCCAAAATTTCTACTTCTGGTTCTAGAAAAAGAAAAGGAAAACATATATTTTCCAGACTTTTTCCATTTTTTTGTAGTCTTCATTAAAATGTTAGGTATTTATGATAATCAGGGCTGGTCTCTTTTATCTGTAGGTATAAGTAGTAGTAGCAGTGTCATCAGGGCATAGTTTTGCATACCTGTAAAGAAGGTAATGCCAGTCTGTTACTGTAATGAAATTGTGTTACGTGATTTCAAGTGGGTGTCAGTGTAAAACCCCACATAGAGGTGATTTGTCACCGTTCTTGTGGTAGTCCAATCCATGAACCTTATAAAATCAGATTTGACTACCTCTATTTGCCGTGAATGCCAAAAACGCTAAGATTTGTTTTGCTTTCCCACATTCGTATTTAGTATGTAGCATTTAGCTTATACCTTTCAAGTAGTTCAGTGCAAGTTACAGTCGGTACAGTAGGTGCCTGATTGTAGCCTCCATGGCTATTGGCTAAGGGCTTTTCAAAATTGAGCCCACAGATTTTATTTTCTTATTTCCTAAATGTTTTGACACGGTGCTTTTCTCCTGCTGCTTATCTGGAACTAGGGCTGGGATGTGGTGCCATAAGCCTTTATTTGCTTCTGTGCAGGGATTTTTTCCACTATTTTATAGGTCATTATTGTGATGGTCCTAGACCAGGGGCCGGGTACCAGGGCTCTTCACCTTTTCTATCTATGACCCTACAGGGGCTGTGAGTGCTGTCTCTCAGTGTTTTTAATTTAGATTTGTGCTATGTATAATAAGCAGTGTCTCTGGTTTGACAGTCATCCATAATCTCAGATTGTCCCATCTGGCTCCTTTTCTACCCTTTTATCACTTGTTCTGCTGTTTTAATAAGTACTCTATGTTCCATTTTATTAGGTTTACTCACTTTATCGAAGATATGAATATACACAACATCTTGCTACTGGCTGGATTTATTGATTTAACAGAGCAATCCTGTTTTTCAGCATTTCATGTTGGCCTCCTGTACAGACCACGTTTTATTAGATTTTGTGGGAGACATTTAGGATGATTGATAGGTGTCTTCAGAATCACATGCCTGCAAAAATTAGAATTTTTTTGAATTACAAATGTTATTATCAGTATTGCTTATTAAAACTGTGAATTGATTTTGGGTTTTTTTCTGGAATGTTTTAGATTTTGTGTCCAGACAAAAAGAATTGGAAAGAAAATAGCGGAGTAAGCACAGTAATATTTTCTTATTCTGTTGCATCATCTGAAGACTTTGTTTTCACTTTGCAGAATGCAATGAACCTGCCACCTGACAAAGCAAGGCTGCTACGCCAATATGACAATGAAAAAAAATGGGAACTGATCTGCGATCAGGTAATTATAACATAAGAGCCTACTGTATGTATACAACATGCATATTAGGGATTGCAGTGAAGAAAAAGTGCAGTCCAGAAGGCCAAAATCCTTGTTAATGTGTCATCTCCCCAATCAGTGAACTCTTCAGATTGTGAACTCTCTAGTCGTGAGGTATCCTTAATGATTAGATTTTGGGCTTTGCCACAAATTGGTGACATAAGACTTGAAACCATGCAACTTTTTTTTGGCCACTAGGTATCATCTCTTGCTTTGCTTCAGTAATGTGATTTCCCGGCTTGATCACTGTAATAATCTGTACATCAGTCACACTGTGAGACTACTGCAAATCAGCCAGAGTGGTGACTCGTACCCCATGTAAGGATCATATCACCCCTTTTGTGAAGTCCTTGCATCGCTTACTAGTTGTCTGCAGTGTGCAGTCTAACACTTTAGCTTTAACCTTGCAATCTGTCACATTCAAGTAAAGAAGATATTAAGGGCGGTAGTTAGTAAGCTGCGTTAAAATCTAGGCGAGGGGGATGTTCAGTGGCGGCGGTTAACACTACTACAGCTACTAGCTGTTGCCGCTGAAAAGTGAACCCAGATATTCAATGCCGAGATCATATCCAGCCTTGGCTTGAATATCCGGATTGGCCATATAATGAGTTAGCTAACAGGTCAGCGACAGTATTCAGCCTCTGGCTGGTTAGCTAAAACGATTGAAGGTAAGTTGACCATTAAAGTGCCTAACGTTAGCTGCTTTGGGATAACTGATAGTCACTGCTGGCCGGTTATCCCTGGGTGCCTCCTCCACTCTGCCCCACGAACGTCCCAACGCTAGCTGGTTATTTTTGGGGCAGAGGCTGCAGCCAGGGATATTTAGTGTTAGTGCTGTTGAATATCCTGCTGAGTGCAGATCTGCAAATGCCTAAATGGCTTTAAATATCATCTCCTAGGATTTTACCTTAGCTTATTTCCTGCAAGAGTCACTAACCTACAGTAACTCAGTAGCAGTAAAGGAATAACACAGCTTGTTGTGAGCACCAGAAACTGTGTTATCCCAAAGGAAATGTAACATCAGTTCAAAGATGCCATTATTTTTCCATCTAGGAGCACTGGGCCTCTAATACACGACCCGATGCTCCCAGCCACTTTCTTAAAAGGACCAATTATATAAAGTGTAATTGGTGGTGAAATGAAGACGTTCCTCCCAAATGACTCCCACCTCCTCCAAAGACACCTGTCAAAGTCCCACCCCCTCCCTGAACTCAATCCAACCTCCCCACCCCCCTAAGGCCTACCTCAATTCAGTCCTGATAGTCTAGTGAGGCCTGGACATGAGTGATACCATTCACTCACATCCGGGCTGATACTGGTCCAAAATGTCACCTGCGATCCCCTAGCAATAGTCTCACAATACTACTGCTGGCATTAACCTCTAGCAGAAATACTGCAAGACTACCGCTAGGGGATCGCGGGCATCATTTTGAACCAGTAACTGGCTGGGAACAAATGAGATGAGGGTGTTGCACCCGTCTGTGCATCTCTAAATTACCAAGATTGAGATGAGATAGGCTGGGGGGGGCGGGGCGGGACAGAAGGTTTAGATCAGGTTCAGGGGGTCTTGAAGGGGAAGGGTGGGACTGAATGCTGGAAGGTGGGACTAGGTGCTTATCCATGGGGCCGACCAACCCACTATTCGAGGCAGCCGACCCCAGCACCTTAGCTCCCACTTTGATTTTCTTTTTACTCATAATTACAACCACTTAACACCAAAAGAAACAAAACCTTCAGCGGGGATTACCCACACAGGGTGACGCCGCTGTGTCGCCGAAGGGGCGCCAAAGAGGCCTGTAAGCCTCTTTGGCCACACCCCTTTAGCCCACGCCCTGCAGTCACGACCCACCTTCGTGGGAACACAGTGGTTCTGAACTTTTATAGAGAGAGATAGGGATCCTTAAGTTAAGCCTGGGTTCCCATGATCTCTTTATCTCTAATGCTCTCCATTTTCTTGCTCTAACTGAAACTACCTCAGTCTCATTCCTTTCCCTTCTTTGAAGTCCACTCCATCCAGCCTTTTACTCCACTACCTCTCCAGATAGCTGTTATTTATCGACCCCCTGAGAAGTCCACTTTTACCTTCCTCACTGACTTTGACTCATGGCTTTCCTTCTTTCTGGATTCATCTTCCCTTCCCTTATTCTCGGGGATTTTAACATTCCTGTTGATAACCCCTCTGACCCTTATGCTTTAAAGTTCCTTTCCCTTACCTCCTCATTCATCTTCCTGCTTTGCTCTATTGCCCCCTCTCACTGGCAGAGCCACTGCCTCAACCTTGCCTTCTCTAATTGCTTACCCTCAAACATCTGTACCTCATTTCTTCTGTTATCTGACCATCACCTGCTCACTCTTCATCACACCCCACCTCAATCTCACCCAGTCTCCTCCAACCTCTTTTGAAATTTTCATGCTATTTACCCATTGGTCCTCTACACTACTGTCTCATCACCTCTTTCCTGTGTCATCTGAATCTGTTGATGAGGCAATAGCTTCCTATAACACTGTGCTCTCCTCTGCTCTGTATGCTCTTGCTCCACCCAAGCCACATCCTGTGAGGCATACTGTGCCTCAGCCCTGCTGTCTTCCACTACCCACTATCTATGTTCCTGTGCCTGCTCAGCTGAGTGCATTTGGCCCAAATCCCTCACCCTTGTGGACTTTCTACACTTCAAATACATGTTTGCCTCTTTCCAGTCAGCCATAGCACTCGCCAAACAAGACTGTTACATCCACCTGACAAACTCTCTTGTCTCTGACCCTCGCTGTCTCTTTACAACTCGCAACTCTCTCCTCAAGGTGCCTCTGCCTCCGACCTCTCCTTCCCTTTCTGCCCAAACCTTGGCCGACTATTTCCATGACAAAGCCCACAAGATCACACTCCAGTTCCTCACGAGGTCAGCTCCATCCTCTCGTCCCCCCTCTTCACTCCCAACTCTTCCCTTCAACCTCTTTTACCCTTTCTTCCTTTTCTATGTTGTCTAAGGAGGAAATCACACATCTTCTTTCTTCTTCCAAACTCACTATCTGCTCCTCTTATCTTATTTCCACTTGTCTCCTAAGCTCCATCTCCTCTACTGTAATCCCTTCCATCTCTCTTATTCTCAACCTCTCACTGTCCACTGCAACTGCTCCTGCAGTCTTCAAGCATGCTGTGGTCACACCTCTCCTCAAGAAACTCTCAATATCTGTCCTTCTGATTATTGACCCATCTCCCTCATCCCCTTCATTTCTAAACTATTTGAACATGTGGTTCACAGTTGTTGCTTTGATTTTCTCTCCTATCCAGTCCTTCTGGATCCTTTGCAATCTGCTTTCGTCCTTTACATTCTACTGAAACGGTGCTTGCCAAATGGCAGAATCCAAGAGGTTTTACTCTATCCATATCCTTCTTGACCTTTCTGCTGCTTTTGACACCGTGGATCACCACCTTCTCCTTGACACCTTGTCCTCACTTGATTTTAAGGGCTCTGTGTTATCCTCTCCCATTGTACTTTCAGTGTCTCTTCTGGTGGATTCTCCTCTACTGCTATCCCACTCTGTTGTGTACCCCAAGGGCCTATCTTGTGCCTGCTCCTATTCTCTCTCTATACCCAGTCCCTTGATGCGCTCATCTCTTCCCATGGCTTTCAGTACCATCTTTATGCTGATGACACTCATATCTACTTCTACACCTGAAATCTCTCTAGCAATCCAGGCCTGGATCTCTGCCTACCTATCTGACATTGCTGCTTGAATGTCTCACTGCCATTTGAAATTGAACATGGCCAAAACTGAGCTTCTTATTTTCCCCCCTAAGCTCACCTTCCTGTTTCCTCGGGTCGCAACCTTGAGGTGTCCTTGATGCCTCTCTCTCTTTCTCTACACACATCTAACTGATAGCCAAAACCTGTCATTTCCTTCTCAGTAACATCAGCAAAATTCACCCCTTCTTTTCTGAATACACTACTAAGACATTTACCCACTCTTCAGTCATCTCCCGTCTAGACTATTGCAACCTCCTCCTTGCTGGTCTCCCTCTGAATCATCTCTCTCCCCTTCAATCTGTTCAAAACTCTGCTGCGTGGCTAATCTTCTTCCATCCTCAATATGCTCATATAACCCCTCTTCTCAAGCCCCTTCATTGGCTCCCTATCCATTTCCGCATCCAGTTCAAACTTCTACTACTGACCTGTAAGTGCCCTCACTACCTTTCCTTTCTTATCTCTCCCTACACCCCTCCTCGGGAATTCCACTCTTCTGGCAGATTGGTTTTACTGCTCTTCTCTTCTACTGCCAACTCCAGACTTTGGTCCAGGCCTAAGGAGCAGCAAGGTGAAAGGAGTGAACTACCTGAGTCTGTATGGCCCTTTTCAAATTCTGGCTGAAAACTCACCTCTTCGAGGTCAATTTTGGATCCTGATCCACTTAATCTCTTTTGTGTTTCCTTACCATTCCTCCTAGATGTATCCTAGTCCACAGTTCTGTGTTTGTCTTGACTAGATTGTAATCTCTTATGAGCAGAGACAGTCTTTTACATGTGTTTATACAGCGCTGCGTATGCCTTGTAGTGCTATACAAATGATCAGTAGTGTAGTAGTAGTAGAAAGGGAGGATGAGTCTCCATCCTTGCTCGATGGTGGTACACAGTGGCCAGATTTAGAGTTCATGTTAGCTAGAGCCACAGTTTGTGGTCCCTGGCTGCGGGCTGTCATTCTGCTGGGCCAGCCTGAATTGGGAGAGGAATGTAGAGATAGCGTTTAAAAAAAAAAAAAAAAAAACTCAGGCAGTTCTTCAGATTATATGGTACTGGAGTAGGAGTGTGCATCTAATTGCACAGATTTGATTTGTTAGCATGCCTTACATTTAGTGCGCTCCTAATGTGTTTAACCTATGAATTAGCATATCTTAAAGTTTTCATTAAAAGAATGTGTAAAATGAACTTAGGAAAGAAATGAGCAAAAAGCCCAAAGGAACTGAACAGCTTTGCCCTGTGCAAATCCCTGTACTGTAGCCCAAACGAGGTTTATTCCAGTTGAAGTGGAAGAAGAAGGGAGCAGCAGGAAGCTGCCGCACCAGTCCCCAGCCCCCCCCCCCCCCCAGATGCACAAATGAAATGCTTGAAGCACTGAAGTGAGACGTACAGAGACTGCTTTTACGCTCTGAGCTGGCCTTGTCATCATTTCTCAACTGATATTTGCTATTTTCATGCCAGATGCATAGCCTAATACTGATCACGATGTACATGTTATCGTTCTCTTTTCTCCCGTTTATTATCAATTACCCAGGTCTGTCTATACGTTTTGGTAGATTATTTACATTAAATTGGAATTTTGCTAAAATTACCATAGCAGATTACCTGATTATGCTACATAAATAGCTGTTTCTGCAAGGTTAAAAAAAATCCTTTCTTAATGGAAAAGGTGTTGAGCTTAAAGGTTCCTGCCTTTTTCTTATCCAGGGAAACCGAAGAATCTATGGGTTTGGCGAATCATTTCAATGAACTTTTAAAAACCATGTTTTGTAGCAAATAGTGCAGAAGATTCAGAGTAGAGATGGGGAAACTGAAGCACAAATTTCTCACTGGCAAATCTAGTTTGGATGTCCCTGAATTTGCCTGGTATCTTAACAAGACCCACAAGGAAAGGATTTGATGGGTTTTCTCAATAGGTAAAAACCTTTTTACCGAAGATTTCAAGGCAGGTTTCAATCTGTCAGGATCAAGTTCTACCCAGTATATCACAGATTCAGGATTCCGCATGAGGGTTTGTGCTGTCATTCACAGTTTTTGAAGATTGCTGCAAACAGGGAAACATCTTTATTTAGTGAGGTTGTTGCCTTAGAATAGGCTCTGTTTTGTTATTGTCGGTGTTCTTTTATGTCTAATTCTACTGTTTGTTGTATGTATTGCCACCATGAACAACAAAGATTTGGTAGTAAATGTCACAAATAAGTAAACTAAACATACGTAAGTGTGCATGATGCCTATTGAATGCAGTTGTGGAACAAGCTGTAGTTTGGTTTGAGTCCACATCTATGACTCAGCGTTTTAACCCATAGGGTAGGAAAGAGCATTTGTACATTTCCCCTGCCCTCGCTCCTCTCTGCTTACCCTCTCTACTTGATTCCCAGTCCCTCTCTTTTACTCCCTCCTCTCTTCCTCCACAGCCCAGATGGTTGGACAGTGGGACACATCCTAGCTTTTCATCCATTGCTGGCCCATATTTGCATTTCTTTTTTTTTCTACTCCCCAAAAGGGGCTGCCCCTCTACTCCACTCTTAGCTACAGCTATGTCTGGATTTTCTCTGTCTCGGGACTAGTAGGATGGGACCCAGGAAGGAGGTGGTCCCTACTAGTGGGGCACAATAACATGGAAGGTTTTGACCTTGAGAAGGTTCAGTATCTGGCCCTCTGGGCAATGTGAAGACTTGGATCTTTTTGAAGATATTGTCTTGGGAAGGGATTTATTCGCAAGAATTGTCAAATAAAAATAATCTCACATGTCCTATCCATGATCTGATAATGGATAGAAGGTTCCCCATTTATGTTAATTTCCTGAGCACCAATTACAATTTTGCCACTAAATGTGAGCCATAAATTGGCAGCAGTTTTTGAAACAATTTATATATTGCTGTCTGTCTGTATTTTCCTTAGTTCTTTCTATCTTTATTCCTTCAATTTCTTCCCCTGCTTATTACTACCTTTTTCATCTCTCTCCCCGTACTTTATCTTTTCCCACATCTTTCACTTCTCTTTTTTCTTTAATTCACACTCAGTCTGTCTTGTTTCTTCATCTTCCACCCATATTGTAATGTTCTAGCCCCTTCTCTCTCTCATTTGAATTTAACACATGACTTCTTATTAGTAGCTCACATTCAGGTATGCTAGGTATTCCCGTGTCGTCAGAGGGTTTACAAACTAAGTTTCCTTTAAGAACATAACATAAGAACATAGGATATGCCATACTGGGTCAGACCAAGGTCCATCAACCCCAGTATCCTATTTCCAACAGTGGCCGATCTAGGACATACGTATCTAGCAGTTTACCCAAAAGACACAGGTTCCACAATGCTTGTACTGGGTGAAGCATTGATATCCTGGGTCCCTTCTTAATAATGGTTTATTGACCTTTCCTCCAGGAACTTGTCCAAACCTTTTTTAAACCCAGCTACACTAACAGCCTTTACTACATCCTCCGGTAATAAATTCCAGAGTTTGATTACACGTTAAGTGAAAAAATATTTTCTTTTATTAGTCTTAAATAGTTTACCCTGTAGCTTCATTGCAAGTCCCCTAGTCTTTCTATATTCTGATAATGTAAACAATCGATCTATGTTTACCCCTTCCACTCCGTTCATTAATTTATAGACTTCTATCATATCTCCCCTCAGCCGTCTCTTTTCCAGGTTAAAGAGCCCTAACCTTTTTAGCCTTTCTTCATAGGAGTATCCTTCTATCCCCTTTACCATTTTGGTGGCTCTTTTCTGAACCTTTTCTAATAACACTATATCCTTTTTAAGATACGGCTACCAGAATTGCACACAATATTCAAGGTGTGGTCTCACCATGGAACGATATAGAGGCATTATAATATCTTTTGTTTTATTTACCATTGCTTTCCTTATGATCCCTAGCATTCTATTTGCTCTTTTGGCCGCCGCTGCACACTGGGCCGAGGGTTTTAACATGTTATCCACAATGACTCCTAAATATTTTTCCTGGGTGGTGGTTCCGAATGTGGAACCTTGCATCGTGTAACCATAGTTTGGGTTGTTCTTCCCTAGGTGCATAACTTTGCACTTGTACACATTAAATTTCATCTGCCATTTTGATGCCGAGTCTTCCAATTTATCAAGATCCTCTTGCAATTTTCCACAATCCTCTTGGGTTTTGACAACTTTAAATAGTTTTGTGTCATCTGCAAATTTGATAACCTCACTCGTTATTCCCTTTTCCAGGTCATTTATGAATATGTCAAATAGCAGCGGACCCAGCACAGATCCCTGGGGCACCACTATTTACCTTTCTCCATTGGGAAAATTGGCCATTTAGCCCTACCCTCTGCTTTCTATCTTTTAACCAGTTCCTGATCCACAATAGTACACTGCTCCCTATCCCATGACTCTTTAGTTTTGCCAAAAGTCTCTGATGAGGGACCTTGTCAAAGGCTTTCTGAAAGTCCAGATACACTATATCAACTGACTCACCTTTGTCCACCTGTTTATTCACACCTTCAAAAAAACATAACAGATTAGTAAGACAAGATCTTCCTTGTCTAAAGCCATGTTGGCTGTCTCCCATTAGGCCATGACTATCTACATGCTGAGTAATTTTGTTCTTTATGATGGTTTCTACCATTTTTCCCGGTACTGACGTCAGGCTCACTGGTCTGTAATTTCCCGGATCACCCCTGGAACCATTTTTAAAAATTGGCGTTACATTGGCGATCCTCCAATCTTCAGGTATTACAGATGATTTTAATGAAAGTTCACAGATTACTAATAGCAGGTCTGCAATCTCATATTTCAGTTCTTTCAACACCCTTGGATGTATACCATTTGGCCCAGGTGATTTGCTACTCTTCAGTTTATCTAATAGTTGTAATACATCTTCCCGATGTATTGATATTTCCTTCAATTCTTCCACACCTTTAAATACCACTTCAGTTATGGGTAACATCCCTACATCTTCCTCAGTAAAGACCGAAGCAAAGAATTCATTCAGTCTCTCAGCTATCGCCTTGTCGCCTCTTAGTGCCCCTTTAACCCCTCTATCATCTAATGGACCAACTGACTCTCTCACAGGTTTTTTGCTACGAATGTACTTGAAAAAGTCTTTATTTTGTGTTTTTGCTTCCGCAGCAAGCTTCTTCTCAAATTCTCCCTTTGCCTGCCTTATCAATGCCTTGCATTTGACTTCTCAGTGCTTGTGCTGTTTCCAGGTTTCGTCGTTTGGCTCTTTTTTCCATTTCCTGAAAGATGCTTTTTTGTCAACAGCCTCTCTGACCTCACCTTTAAACCATGCTGGCAGTTTTTTGGACTTCCTTCCACTTTTCTTAAAGCGTGGAATACAGCTGGTCTGGGCTTCCAAGATAGTATTTTTCAACAACACCCAAGCTTGATGTAAGTCTTTAACCTTTGCAACTGCTCCTTTTAGTTTTTTCTTAACTATTTTCCTCATTTTATCATAGTCTCCCTTTCGAAAGTTAAAAGATAGTACTCTGGATTTCCTTACCATCCCTCCTCCACTAATTAAATCAAATGCGATCATGCTATGATCATTATTACCAAGTGGCTCCAACACCCTTATCT
Organism: Ichthyophis bannanicus; assembly: GCA_033557465.1. Lineage (NCBI taxonomy): Eukaryota > Metazoa > Chordata > Amphibia > Gymnophiona > Ichthyophiidae > Ichthyophis > Ichthyophis bannanicus. Next base: position 690,922,280 of record CM066036.1, on the reverse strand, counting down.
CTTGCACTAGATCTGGTGTTCCACTAAGGACTAGGTCTAATATGGCTTCCCCTCTGGTCAGTTCATGAACCAGCTGCTCCAAGAAGCAGTCATTTATTTCATCTAGGAACTTTATCTCCCTAGCATGTCCTGCTGTGACACTGACCCAGTCGATACCGGGGTAATTGAAATCACCCATTATTTTTTACTGCGCTGTAACATTTGTTAGTTTCCTTGATTTCTTTGAGCATTTCATCATCCATTTGTTCATTCTGGCCAGGCGGTCGATAGTACACCCCCACTGCCATCGCCTTCCCCTTTTTACATGAAATTTCAGTCCATAGAGATTCTACAGCAAATTTTGTTTCCTGCACTTATTAAAAGAGGGCTGTTACACAGTACCCTGTCCTGTGCTGCTGAGGTAAGCTGTGACCAACTTCCTGGGTGATTAACAGTCCTTTCTTGGATAGAAGGAGTCTTTCAAAATGGCCTTTTGACCTGCCACCTGGTGTTAACACCTATTGAAAAAGTTTTACAGGTCTCTTGCCCCCTAGGTAGAAGGCCTCTTTGTAAAGGTCTCTAGAAGACTTTATTTGTTGCTCAGAGTACTGACCCTGTTTTGCCTTTTATGCTAAGTTATATTCTGATGGGCCTGCACCTTAATGTAAAAAAGACAAAGATCATGACAACTGGCATAATCAACAGGTTCATCGTTGAAGGAGAAGAAATTGAAATTGTGAACAACTTTAATCTACTTCGATCAACTATCAATAAAGAAGCAACAAGCAGTCAAGAAATCAGACGACGCATTGCTCTTGGCAGAATGGCTATGAAAGACCTAGATAAGATTCTCAAGAGCAGAGATGTCTCTCTCCATACAAAGATTCGACTTGTTCAGGCCATGGTATTTTCAATAACATCATATGGATGTGAAAGCTGGACAGTGAAAAAGACAGATAGGAAGAAAATTGATGCCTTTGAATTATGGTGCTGGCGGCGAATACTGTGTATACCATGGACTGCCCGAAGAACAAACCAGTCGGTACTAGAGGAGATCAAACCTAAGCTTTCTTTAGAAGCTCAGATGACAAGACTTCGACTTTCATACTTTGGACACATCATGCGAAGAGAGAGATCATTAGAGAAAGACATTATGCTTGGCAAGATAGAAGGTCAACGCAAAAGAGGAAGGCCAGCAGTGAGATGGATTGATACAATAACAGCAGCTACAGGTACCACCAGTCTGTCAACAATAAGCCGCCTGACTGAAGACCGAACACAATTTAGGATAGCTATCCAGAGGGTCGCCATGAGTCGACTCCGACTCGACGGCATTTAACAAGAACAACATATTCTGATTTGATTTAAATTACAACTCTTTGCTGCTGCTAGGCTCTGACTTATTATGAAATTTAAACTACAAGCTCTCTGCTGGGTTCTAAATTTAACCAGAGAGCTCTCTTCTGTGTTTTAAATTTAAACTAAAAGTACTTTGCTGATACTAGGCCCCGAGTGAGCATTAAATTTAAACTACAAGCTCTCTGCTGGGTATGAAATGTAACCAGAAAGTTCTCTTCTGTGTTTTAAATTTAAACTTAAACTGCTGCTACTAGGCCCTGACTGATTTAACAAAAAACACTGGATTCACAGATTGTTGTTGTTAAGTGCCGTCGAGTCGGAGTCGACTCATGGCGACCCTCTGGATAGCTATCCTAAATTGTGTTCGGTCTTCAGTCAGGCGGCTCATTGTTGACAGACTGGTACCCGTAGCTGCTGTTATTGTATCGATCCATCTCATTGCTGGCCTTCCTCTTTTGCGTTGACCTTCTATCTTGCCAAGCATAATGTCTTTCTCTAATGATCTCTCTCTTCGCATGATGTGTCCAAAGTATGAAAGTCGAAGTCTTGTCATCTGAGCTTCTAAAGAAAGCTTAGGTTTGATCTCCTCTAGTACCGACTGGTTTGTTCTTCGGGCAGTCCATGGTATACACAGTATTCGCCGCCAGCACCATAATTCAAAGGCATCAATTTTCTTCCTGTCTATCTTTTTCACTGTCCAGCTTTCACATCCATATGATGTTATTGAAAATACCATGGCTTGAACAAGTCGAATCTTTGTATGGAGAGAGACATCTCTGCTCTTGAGAATCTTATCTAGGTCTTTCATAGCCATTCTGCCAAGAGCAATGCGTTGTCTGATTTCTTGACTGCTTGTTGCTTCTTTATTGATAGTTGATCCAAGTAGGTTAAAGTTGTTCACAATTTCAATTTCTTCTCCTTCAACGATGAACCTGTTGATTATGCCAGTTATCATGATCTTTGTCTTCTTTACATTAAGGTGCAGGCCCATTTTGAGACTATGTTCTTTGATTGTGAGAAGCAAATGTTTCAGATCATCTTCACTTTCAGCCAGTAATGTGGTATCATCAGCATAGCGAAGGTTGTTGATGAGTCTTCCACCAATCTTCACACCTCTGTTGTCTTCATACAATCCTGCTTCTCTGATGATTTGTTCTGCATATAAATTAAACAGGTAGGGGGAAAGTATGCAGCCTTGTCTTGTCACAGATTAATTAGCTTTTTTATTTTTTTCAAAACTCTGTTTATTAAGTATTACAGGATACAAAGAAACAAACGGCAAACCAACGTGTACAATTTTTACTATTCCAACCACCAAATCTGGTCCCGGGCGGGGCTGTGTCTTGTCCACCACCCTGGGAGCCCGACATACACCAACATCACTTCTTCCAAATAACCAGTACCCCCCAGCAAGCCCCCCTCCAACCCTCCCCTCCCACCCCCCCACCCTACCCCCCCCTCCTACCCCCCCACCCTACCCACCCCCACCGCCGGGAGCACAGCAGCACGAGGCACCCCTCAGGGGACACCAACTTCACAGACTATCATTATCCAAGTTGTAATACTGCACTGCGTGCCTTGGGACCGAAGCGCTGAATATAAGGCATCCAAATCAGCAAGAAGGAAGCCCAGGCCCGAGGGTGTCTTAGCGCCACTCTCCGCTCCAAGAGCATAAGTTGATGCAGGCTATTGCGCCACTCGCAAAAGGTAGGGGCCACCCGCTCCCTCCATCGACTAAGTATAGGGCCTTTACCCACCAGACAGGCCTTACGCACCAATACCCTGTCCCAGCGGCCTTTCGGGTGGAGTGGTCCCAGCTGATCCAGCACTACCAGAATCCCCGACCAACAAAGCTGCTGCCCCAACAGTCCACTCAAATAGGTCTCAATATGCCTCCAATACCGACGAATAGAAGGGCACCCCCACCACATATGACCCAGATCTGCTAAGGCACACGAACACTTGGGACAGCCGCCATGGGGGGCAAGATGACTCCGAAACGCTCGCCTCGGGGAGAAATGGGCGCGAAGGATACATTTAAACTGCACCTCTCGCCAACGAGCCCCATCCACAAGTTGCGCAATCCTACTCAAGGCCGCCCGTACGGATCCCTGCGCGACCTCCCGTCCCAACTCTCTTGCCCAAAGACTTTCCACCACCGAATAGTCCAGGGGCACCTCTAACTGATCCAAACGTTTCTTCAAGTCCGCAATCGTTGGCGGAGTATCCGCCCCCAGTGCAAAGAACTCCAAAAGACGCTCCGAATGTTGCACCGTAAGCTCCTGCCGCGGCAGGGAGCCGATATAATGAGATATCTGAGCATGTGCAAAAGCCGAGGTGCCCTGAGGCAGCCCATACTCACTACAGAGCACCCCCAAGGCCTTACCGCAGCCGGCCGGGTCCACCAGCTGTCCCAACCGCCGTATCCCAGCTCGCCACCACTGACAAAAGGGGGCCGAATCCGAGCCCGGCAAAAAACAGGCATTGCCTCGTATAGGCAACCAGCAGGACACCGCCGCATCACTGCCCCAACACTTATTTAATTGTTGCCATGTCCGCCGAGTAGCCTGCAACAGAATACTGTTCATCAGCCGAGCCGGCAAGACAGTGCCCGGTAGATGCAAAATCACTTCCAAGGAGTGGGGCGCCACAAAGGCTGCTTCCAATCCGCGCGGAGTATAAGTCTCAGTATCCCCTAACCAATCACTCAGGTGACGTGCCTGACATGCCAGCGCGTACTTCCAAAAATCGGGCACCCCCACTCCCCCCGAACGCCACCCTCCCCGCAGGCGCGCCAGCGGTATCCGGGCCTTACAACCTTTCCAAAGGAATCCCCGAATCTCCCTCTCCAAACGCCCCAAATCACGTTTCAAGAGCCACACCGGAAGTGTTTGCATCCAATAGAGCACCCGTGGGAAGATCACCATCCCCAAAGCGGCCACTCTACCGAGCAAAGACAGAGGGAGAGGGGCCCACGCCCTCAACTGTGCTCGAACCTTCGCAAAAATACGTTCAAAGTTCGCTGGATACAACAATGTCGGTTTCCTCATTAACAAAATGCCCAGATAGATAATAGAGTCCACAGCCCAGCAGAGCGGGAAGCTCCCAGACCAGCTTCCCCGTAGCGTGCCCCCTACATCCAGTGCCTCTGATTTAGCCATATTAATACGCAACCCCGCAAACTGTCCATAGCGCGTAAGCTCCTCAAGCAGGCACGAAAGCAATCGCTGGGGGGAAGACAGATGTACCAGTATATTATCGGCAAATGCGGCCACCTTAAAGCCATAGGAGCCGATACGGACACCACCTATGTCCGGGGAGTCCTCGATCTTACGTATTAACGGATCTAGGGAGAGCACAAAAAGTAAAGGGGAGAGCGGGCAGCCTTGACGCGTGCCACGCTCCAAACGAAACGGATCCGACAACACTCCAATACAAAGGACCCCCGCCGTGGGTTCCGTATACATCAACTCCACCATCTGACAAAAAGGAACTCCTAACCCATAATAGGGCAAAAGAAACTGCAAATACTCCCACTGGACCTGGTCAAACGCCTTTTCGGCGTCAAAGCTAATTACCAAGGATTGGAGATCACGTTCCCGAACCCATTCGAGAGAGGCTAGAAGTCACCGCAAATTCCGCACGGCATAACGCCCTCTAACAAACCCGACTTGCGACTCGTGAATCAAGTCCCCCAACACTAAAGCCAACCGGTCCGCCAAGACCTTCGCAAAAATTTTCAGGTCAAAATTCAATAACGAAATAGGCCTATACGAAGCTGCTTGAGAGGGGTCTTTCCCTGATTTAGGAATTAGGGAAATATACGCATGATTAGTGCCCCATTTAAATTCCCCCTGCTCCACACACCTATGGTAGACGGCCACTAAGGTTGGAGGCGCCATCTCGCCCAATAGCTTATAAAACTCAGCACCAAACCCGTCCGGGCCGGGGGCCTTACAACAACTAGCCCGCTGAATAACTCCCTGGACCTCATCCACCGTTATCGGAGCATCTAGGCAAGCCCTCTGTTCGGCTGTCACTCTCGGCAACGACAGCTCTTGCAAGTACTGTTGCATGGCCTCCGGCGCTCCCTCCCTTCGGGCGTATAATTTCTGAAAAAAGGAGCGGAACACTCGAGTAATACCCACATTATCCTTATACAAAACTCCCTGATCATCGCGCAACGCTGCCACCAACCGATGACCCCGATGACCCTGTAAGCAACGCGCCAAGAGTTTCCCAGGTTTATCTCCAAAACGAAAGAGCTGATATTTGTAATACATATACGATTTCTTTGCCCGCTGGTGAAGTAGTTCATTAAGAGATGTTTGCAATTCCCAAAGCCGTCGCCAATTCAATATACTAGCGTCTCCCGCACAACGCCGCCGAGCGCGCACCACCTGCTTCTCCAACTGAACAATTTGCCGCGCCACCAACCTCCGTTTCCTCGCCGCATACGCAATAATATCCCCCCTTAATACGACTTTGGCCGTCTCCCAAAGTAGTTCCGGATCATCCCTATGGCGCTCATGGTGTTCCATAAACTCCTGCCAATGCCGGGTAAGATAGGTACGGAACTCTGCATCCTGATATAAGCCCAGCGGAAAACGCCAAAGCCGCGTCGACCCGATCGGGCCACCCCCACCGAATTCGACCCAAACTGGAGTGTGGTCGGACACCGCCAAGGGGCCGATCTGCGCATCCTCCACCTGTGCAAACAGCCTTTCAGAAACTAAGATATAGTCCAACCTGGCACTAGTTCCATGGGCTCTCGACTGATGGGTGAAATCCCGCTCATCAGGGTGGAGCAATCTCCATGGGTCCACCAGGCCCAGACGCCTGCAAAGGCCCTTCAAAGCCTTAGTAGTCGGGATGCGCAGGTGTGCCCCTCCCCCCTCCGACACATCCAGCCCTATGTCCAATACCCCATTCAAATCACCCGCCAGAATCAAGGGAACATCAGGCAATTGCTCGAGTCGAGACGCAAGACGGTCGTAAAACGCCCGATTCAATACATTAGGGCTATACAAACAGCCCAACACTACAGGCCGACCGTCCAAGTTACCATAAAGTAAAATGTAGCGGCCCTCGGAATCAGAATACTCCTTAAGTAGCTCAAAACGGGTCCTCTTGCTAATCAATATGACCACTCCTCCCTTTTTTCCCTTGGCCGGGGACCCCCAGCACTGCCCCACCCACATTTTCCGCAATTTAACATGCTCCTCCACTGTCTGGTGGGTTTCCTGCAACATTGCTATGTCACATTTCAGCCGGGCCAAGGCCTGCAACACCTTATATCTTTTAATAGGGCTGCCAATTCCACAAATATTCCAAGAGATAACCTTCAGGGTGGGTCACACAAGGTCAAGCAATTTGCATCATTCCAAGGACAACAAAAAGGTGGGACCCCCCCAGCCTGGGGCCCCCCCTCCAGCCATATACTGTCCCCGTACAAGTCATTGCCACTCCCACCACCGTGCTGCTGTGCCCCCCGCGACCCCCCATCCTCCCCCCTACCGCCAACCCACCCCTCTCCCCTACCCCCTCCACCCCACTCCCCCGCCATGCCCTTATGGAATACTCCCCGCCCTATCCTATTCCCTCCCTCACACTCAATCACTAACCTCCCACCCACTCCCATCCGGGTCACCTAAGATGTGATAGGAACCCCCATCCCCCGATCTGACCGGCCCTACTCAGTAGCATGGATCCCGACACAGTTGCACTCACATCCTAAACGCTCTTGGGGTAGCCCTCCCCGAGGGGCCGAGCATCAAATGCAGCCATCCCTCCTACCAAGCCATTGTCGCCCAAACAAAGGGAAGGGCCACCCCCGAGCCCGCCTAATATAACAGTCGCCACCCATTCCACCCCAAACACACTGCATCCATACATCTTAACCAGCCACTACCCCCCCAGTCACACTTTGGCCCATTCCCCTTCCAATCAGACATCTAGCCCTCACCCTCCCGCCTCCCCCACAGCCAGAACAGTACCAAGCCTACATTCGGCAGTCCCAACACACAATAGTAGATGAAATTCAAACATCATAAACAAACTGGCAGAACAAGTCCTTTCTTCTCCCAAGTGCCGCCCAGACAGGGCAAAAGAGGCAAAATTGGGGCTGCAGGGTTGCGGGGCGTCATCCAAGGTCACCCGCGGATTGCACCAACTGGGAGCGCACCGAAACCCACCCGGGCTTCCGGTAGCAGTTGAGGCAACCACGAGGTTCAACCACGGTGCACCAGGCCACATCCCGTCCAGGCTGTCCGGCGGCACCACTGCAGGCCCACACTCCACAGAATAAAGGTTCCTAATACTCCATACCGACAACGGTAAGGGTCATCGTCCAGGCAGAAAGCACTGGTAGGCCTCAGAAAACCCACCCCAGTCAACAGGGCACAGTCCTACGCCAGGGGTCACGAGTAGAAGGAAAACACCTCACTGGTCCTCCAGATTGGACATCCTCCCTGGTGTCAGCTTTTCCACATAGGCCTGTGCCGCCTCCGCAGAATCAAACGCTCGGTGCGAGCCCTGGTGCAACACGTGGAGTCTGGCAGGGTACTGGACACTGAACCGCACCCCAGCTTCTATCAGTTTTTGGCACAGCGGCGCATAGGCCTTCCTTCGTTGGCTCAGGGCAGCGGAGTAATCCTGTGTTATCCGAATCTTCGCTGTCTCCCATTCGACCGTGTCCCTTTGCTTCGCCGCTCGGAGCACCGCGTCCTTTTGCGTGTAGCATAAAAACTTTGCCAAGACCACCCTGGGCCTGTGGTTCCCGGATTGCGGCTTAGGCCCCAGTCTATGTGCTCTTTCCACCACGATGGGCCTATTCGAGTCCGCCTCCTCTCTTAGGAAAGTGGCCAAGTTTTCCACATATCCTCTCAGATCCTTATCTGGGACAGATTCTGCGATCCCCAGAAACCGCAGGTTGTTTCGCCTAGACCTATTTTCTAGGTCATCCAGCTTCAGCTCATGAGCTTTTGAGGTCTTCTGCAGCACGAGCAGCTCCCGCTTAAGGCCCTCCACTTCCTCCTCAGCATGTGCAATACGGGTCTCCACTTCCTTCACCCGCCCACCCAGAGTACCCAGAGAACTCTGGAGCACGTCCATCTTCGCGTGCAGTGCTTCGAATTGCGTCGCCAAGGTGCTGGTGGCTGCCGCCGAGATTTCCTCAGTCATGGTGGAGGAGGCCGGAGCACTGTGTTTGGGAGGGGACTCCGCCATTTTAAGGGTACTCACAGCGCGCTCCTTATCTCGCCGCCCTGCCTTTGCCGCAGCCGCCATTCCCACTCACTGATCTCCAGCTGGTGTCAGACGATTCCTCTGGGCACTCCACAGCTAATAGGCTCCAAGCCACTGTTAAAACGGCAGTTTAGCAACTTCTCAGGGGAGCGGGGTCCGGAGCCCAAGCTTCACACGTCTGCTCAGGCTCACCGCATCACGTGACTCCCAGATTAATTAGCTTTAATACAAAGAAGTCCTTTCAGAAAATTCCCAGAAGTATATACTCACAATTGCAGATCTCTCTCCAGAAGTAGCAGTCCCTTTTTCTAGTCCTTCAAGGCTGAGGATCACAGAGCTCTGCTCCATTCCACATTTGCTCCCTTTACTAGTATCTTCTCTGCTCTTTCAAACCAATTCTCCTCTTGCTGCCTTTTTCTATCTTCCTGTCTCCCTATCTCAACTTCTTTCTCAGCTGCAAAGTTATTCCTTTCTCTAGGTCATTGTTCCAAACTATGGGTTGGGACCCCAAATGGGGTCACATTATCAGTGGATAGTGCCATAGAAACACCCTCTGGATCTTTCCTGTGACCCCCCATGTACAGTGACAGCAGTCCGTTTGGCGCCTATAAGTTGGTGAACTTTCCTCCTTTGTGATATTCCTGTTAGGTTGGAAATCCATGCAGAGTACTAAGGTCTGTGAGCACACACTAAAACAAGCAGCCCTATGCAGACAGCTACCGCCTTCATGCTTTGGATGAGTGGGGGAAGGGAGAGGAGGGAAGGTGGCCTGCTATTTTGTTTTCTTAAGAAAAGCAAGTTGAGTCAAATCAGGGTCCATCAAGCTCAGCATCCTGCCCTTGATTGGCCAGTCTGGATCACAGGTACCAGCAGATCCCAAAAGATCTGTTTTTCGTAGTTTATTTAAAGGAAGAGTAATAGCCCTCTCAAGTCTACCTGTCTATTCATTTTTAATGGACCTTTCCTCCACAAACTTGTCCAATCCTCTTTTGAATCCCCCTTTGTTGGTCACTTTGACCACATCCTCTGGTGACAGATTCTACAGCTTAATTATGCAATATGTTTAAAAAAAATTTCTACGATTTGTTTTCAATCTGCTGGTCATTAGTTTTATGGTGTCCTCTCATTTTTGAGTTGTTTGACGGGTTAAATGACCATTTGTTATGTAACCATTCCAACCCACTCGTAATTTTACAAACTTCTATCATATCTTCTTTCAGTTGTCTCTTCTTCAAGCTGAAAAGCCCTAACCAGTTTATAAGGTTAGCAGAGTTTTTGCAGACAAATCTTGGTCCCTTGTTATTGAAAGTTGCGGGGGGAAGGGGGCAGGGGGGTCCTCTTTAGTTCCTGGATTGTGCAACAAGGGGCGAGGGAGGGAAGAAGAGTAATTATCAACCCACCCTTCCCCCTTCATCCTTCCCATGACAGCAGCAATATCACTTTCAAGCAGATAAATCAACAGTGAAATAGAAACAATGACGCATTTCCCATGAACTGGACCTTTGCTGTTTAACCATTAGATTTTTCTAATCATCTTGCCCCTGGCATCTGGTTTTTGCTTTCTTCTATTTGTCTTCTCTTAATGCTGTTCCTATGGTATCCTCAAGGCCGGTGCTGCCATTAGGCAAACTAGGCGGTTGTCTAGAGCGCCAGCATCCCGGGGCACCCACTGTATAAACCAGAAGTCTGCATCAGAGGGGGTAGAAGGCAGAAACTGCGATGCAGTGCTGGAGACTTTAGGTAAATGCGGCATCACAGTTTCAAAGCTATTGGCTGCAATGGTGGCAGGATGGAGGGCCCGCCTAGGGTGCCTGTAATCGTTGCATCAGCCCTGGGTCTTCTGTCCATTGGCCATTTCTTTTCTCTCTTCCTCTATATCCATCTCTGACACTGATTTTTCACTTTCAGCTTTCTTCCATTTTTTTTCTGCTTCTCTAACTACTCAGATTTCATCCCTCCTCACCATTCACTCCTCAGTCCCCCTCTTTTTTTTTTTTTTTTTAAGTGTATCCATCTTCTTCACCCCAGGCCTTCCATTCTCCATTTCTCTCTTTATGCTTTCCAGCCTCTCACTAACTCTCCCTCTCTCTGTTTCCTCCCAGTGCCCTGTGTCCAGTATCTCTAACTCTCTTCCTGTCCCCCTGCTCTGTGTCCAGCATTTCCACTTACCTTTCCTATTTTACACTGTAGTCCAGAATATTCTCTTCTCTTCCCTCCTCACCCCCATAGTCAAGCATCTCCTCTTCCTGTGTCTAGAATCTCACCCCTTTCCCTGCTCTGTTGTGTCCAGAACTTCCCCTTCTCTCATAATTCAGCATCTTCTCTTCTTTAACCCTCCCCCCTCCACCACCAATATCCAGCATTTCCCCTTCACCTCCCTGCCCCCCCCAGGTATCCATCATCTCCCTTTCCCTTCTCCCCTAGATATCCAGCATCTTGTCTTCTCTTCCCTGACCATGTGTCCAACATATCCTCTTCTTTTCCCTACTCCTCTTGTCTAGCATTTCCCTTTTCTCTCCCTTCCTTACGCTCCCCCCACCAAGTGTCCAACATCTCCCCCCTTTCCTTAAAATCCTTAAACACCCCCCACCTCAGCCATATACAGCATCTCCTTCCTCCTCCCTTCCCTTTTCCAAGCCTGAACCCTCCCCTAGTCCTCAGTCTCCACCCTACCTCTTCCCAGGCTGTCTTGTGCTCTGTAAAGCAGTGCATGGATGATGTGGCTGCAGGGCCTTTGCACATTCACACATTCAAGGCCTGCTGCATCCCACCCCATCTTATGCAAACTTCCTGTCCAAGGGGACAGCACATGGGCAGATCTTGAGTGTACTAAAAGCCCTGAGCCACCCACTATTCTGCCACATAAGCACTGTGCCATCTGTTGCTGCCTCCCCAAAGAGCCACCTCTGTCCCTATTGCTGGAATTGAGGATAGGAGGTTGCTAAAGAGGCGACAATCCTTGAAAACTGAGGACATGTGGTTATAACCTTCCCAATTTAGCTTCTCTTCGTAAGGGAGGTGTTTGCATAATATTGCATTTGCATAATATTGTTTTTAAGATGGGGTGACCAGAACTGCTCACAATACTCAGGGACCTATACAGAGGCATAATATTATCAGTTTTGTTTTCTATCCCTCTTTTGGATAATCTCTAACCTTTGCTTTACATTTTAGCAACCATGCCACACTGGGCTGAAAATTTCAACATATGTATCCACAGTGATTCCAAGATCTTTTTCTTAGATAGCGACTTCTAAATCATAACCCAGTATTTTATAGTTGTAGTTGAGATCACTTTGTACTTGCCCACATTAAATTTAATTTTCCATTTAGATGCCCCCAGTCTCTTAGTCTCACAAGATACAAGATGTGATCAAAAAGTATCGAGACTTGTTATGTAGCTATATAACACTACGTTGCACCATGATGCTATTAAGCATGCAGTGACCTAGTTATGTGCATGTGTAGTGTAGCATGGCTGCAGCGCACCTGTACTTTTTTAGAATCACGTGATGTTTGGTATCATGTAAAAGCAGTTCATCAGATTTACAATACATCAGATTCACTCAATACCTCCACCGCTCAAACCGATCCTTGCCCAGCCTTCTGGATAAAGGACCTTAGAAGTGTATTCAGCCCATTCATTGCAAGAATCATGAACCTTTCTTTCTCAACTGGATCATTCCCATCTGCTCTAAAGCTCACATCCATCAGACCATTATTAAAAAATTCCAAATTAGACCCTAAAAGGGCTGACTCATACAGACCTATCGCCAGCATTCCCCTCCTAGCAAAAATTTTTGAAAAAGAAGTGCAACGCCAAATTCAAGACCACATAGACTCCACAGCTCCTCTCGACCACTTTCAACATGGCTTCAGAGAACACCATGGAGTTGAAACACTCCTCACCACCCTCCTCAATAACATACTCACCAATATAGACAACATCCGCCAAGGCGTCGTGCTAATCTTCTTAGATATTGCAGCAGCGTTTGATTCGGTAAATCACGAGATACTCATTACACGATTGAAGGAAAAAGGCATCGGTAGTTCAGCGCTGGAATGGTGCAAATCTTACCTGGACACCAGAATGCAATATGTAAAATCTGCAACAGGAGAATCAAACCTTTTCCACCAAAAACAAGGAGTACCACAAGGGTCATCTCTTTCATCTCTCATGTTTAACATCTACATGCAACCCATCTGCAATATCATCAGATCTTTCAACGTGGAAGGTATGATATATGCAGACGACATCCTACTTTATATGCCATTTTCTACAATGCAATTGGATCTACTTCCCATAATAAATTGCTTCAATGCCGTATCAGAGTGGCTCCTCTCACAGAACCTCCGCATCCAACATAAGAAAACTGAAGTTCTCTTTGTTACAAGAGACCCTAACTTCATTCCACCAGCACAAATAAGCGTCAAAGGAGCTGATCTATCCACCAAGGAAGCAATAAGATACCTTGGAGTCACACTGGACCACCGTCTCAATATGAAATCACACGTTAACAATATAACAAAGGCTGTATACTTCAAGATACGCACACTCAGGCATCTACGCTCATTACTGGACCCAGACGATTTTAGAACCATCTTCCAAGCACTCATCCTACCACATTTTGATTTCGCAAATTCAATTCTACAAGGTCTCCCACAATCCACCCTAAGTTCTCTTCAACTTGCCATGAACACTGCTGCAAGGGTTCTACAAGGAGTATCCAGGAGTAGTCACGTGACACCAATTCTCAAACATCTTCACTGGCTCCCGATACAAGGCAGAATCATATTCAAAACCCTAATTCTCACATACAAGGCCATACATGGTTTATCTGCAAACTCTCTAACTGATCTCACACAATTTTTACCTCCAACTAGAACCAGAAGAAAAATAGCGACAAACACCCTAATGATGCCGAAGGCCATAACAACCTGTAGCCAAGCAACAGCGAACAGAGCCTTCATGTTTTGCGCACCAAAACATTGGAATTCCCTACCACCCGAAATTCGTGCCATAACCGGCATAGTCCAATTCAGAAAGGCCCTCAAACATAACTTATTCATCAAATACTACCCCACATAATATTCACCACAAACTTAACAGAATCCCCTCCTTTTCCAAACATTATTGATAATATTACATAAATACTTCTCTCATGTGATCGAATTAGCAGATCAATATTCTATGTATATAGTTCAATGTATATAGTTTTACCCCCATATTATCCATGTTTATCTTATCCAAATTTATTTTCCTGTTTTATGTAATACCGAACAGCCTGTTGTTCTGGTCTTTGGTTCTCTGTAAACCGCGCTGATTGTAAATAGCGCGGTATATAAAAAATTGAAATAAATAAATAAATAAATAAAAATAAAATAAATACAATGAGTGAAAAATTGAACAACGAATTTGCATTAAATTCTGCCAGAAACTTGGAGATTCGTGCAAAGAGTTACGACAATTTACAGCAAGTATATGGCGATTAATGCATGAGTCATGCTCGAGTTTGACTGATAGAAACGTTTCCAAGAGGGCCGCCAGAGTGTTGACAGTGATGAACTTTCTGGAAGGCCATACATGAGCAGGAATGAAGACAAAGTTTATTGTTTATTGTTTATTTTACACTTGTTATACCGCCCCCCATAACATCGGGGCAGTTTACAAAAACAAAATCAATAGCAATTATAGAAGAAGAAAAGAAAGATTACAATAAATGATAGAACAGGAAGAGAGTAAGGACAGAAGAGTCAAGCAAATAGAGTAATAGGAACAAAATAATTAAGACTCAGGGGGGAAAGGCTAGGGAAAACAGATGAGTCTTAAGGAGGGAGCGGAATTTGGGATATGATTCTTCTGTACGGAGGGCAGTGGGAAGGGAGTTCCAGAGAGATGGACCTAAGTAGAAAAATGCTGCTTTCCTGGTAGATTGCAAGTGAGCTTTAGAGGGTGCTGGGAGGTGAAGGCGGCTGATGTGAATGGACCGAAGACTGCGTGAAGGAGTATGATAAGTAAGCAAGTCTGAGAGGTAGGTAGGAAAGCAGTGCGTACTGCAATATGCTCAAATCATTGATTGACTATTAGGGAGTTCACTGAGGACATGGATGTCAGTTTTGGGTTGGTATATTCCATTCTTACTGTCAATTTAGGGATGAGACGTATGTTTGCAAAATTCATGCCAAAACTCCTGTCCCTTGACCAAAAAGAAGATAGACTGTCTGAAGCGAGGGGGGTTGTTGGAATGTGTTGAAAATGAATCAGATTTCAACAAAAAGATTATTACTGGTAATGAATCATGGGTTTATGGTTATGACCCAGAAACTAAGGCTCAGTCCTCACAATGGAAGACTCCAAACTCTCCCAGATCCAAGAAAGCCCATCAGGTGAGGAGCAATTGCAAGGTCATGCTCACAGTTTTCTTTGATTACCAGGGTATTGTTCATCATGAGTATACCCCAAAAAGCCAAGCCAAGCCAAGCCATCAATAAGGAGTACTACATTCAAGTTCTGACTCGTTTGAGAGATGCAGTTGCACAGGAATGGTGAATGGTTGCTTCATCACAATAAAGCCCCAGCTCACGCATCACATCTTGTCCAGCAGTTCTTGGCCAAACATCAAACTGAGCAAACCAGTCAGCCTAGTGGTCTAGTGACCCCTAAATCCAAGTCCCCCTGTACCAAATAGGCGGAAGCACTGCCTACGTACTCACACACCGATCCGCCATCTTGTAAAATGGTGCTCCTGGTCACGCATGGTGCATCCAGGGGTGATTTTATTTTACTTGGGGGTGATTTTCTCTTACCTGGTGGTCTAGCAGCCCTTGAACTCCCCACCCCAAAACCCAAGTAAGAGAAAATCACCCCCAAGTAAAATAAAATCACCCCAGGATGGACAGTGTGGGGCCAGGCATGCAATTTTACAAGATGGCAGATTGGAGTGGGAGTACGTAGGCGGTGCTCCCACCTCTTTGGTACGGGGGGATTTAGGGGCCACTATATCACCAGGTAACTACTTTTTGTTGGGGCACTGGCCCCTACCAGTATATTTTGATGGCATTGGGGGTTTTTCCGATGCCTGATCTAAGAAGTAGATCATCTAGGCATCAGGAAAAGCACCCGGTGCTATCAAATACTGACGGGGGTACGCATTAGAGGATTACTTCTACTCAGACCCTGAAGTAAAAGTTTTGGTGCTATGGCTGGTTGCAAAAGCCTCTACACTTGTCTCTGCATCGGGCATAGTCATGATTTGCATACCAGCCCAGCTGATTAAAATACATTTAAATAATTAGAATTCATTTAAATAGATTTAAATATACATCGTGTTAATTGGGTGCTAGTTTTTCCGTCTGCATTTATGTCTATTTCCTGCATTTAAAGGATCGTAAAATGTGCTTAAACGTGGTGTTATGGGCTCATAAAGCCCGTGCTAGCTTTCTGCATCTGCCCCATAGTGTTACTTCAAACAGGGGTAGGGTGTCTTTCTCTCTCACACCTAGGTGTGAATGTGCTTGATCTTTGTGGACTAAGCCATCAGACAGGTCATCTTCAATAAGATGATAAACTAGTGCTTGGGATTTCTACAGCCCTTCTTTACTTATTAAGTTTTCAGTAGTAGTTCAGGCATCTATGAACTATTTCTCTTACTGCTTTAGGGATTCTAAAATTCTCCTTGTTGAAAATGTCTTTCTCATGTATTCCAGTGGTAATCAAGAAGAACATGTTTTCTTACATTGTGTAAGAATTTTAGATCTTTTATGTGATAAGAATAGGAAATATTACCAAAACGACACGGTTCTCTATGAGAAAGTGAGTACCAGTTTTCAATATACGATGTATGAATAATAGCTGCCAAAACTTTGTTTCACTACAGTCATTACTGTATGGTGTCTGGGTGTGATTTTAGACATTTTCTGGACATTGAGAAATAAGGTAGTCCTCTAGTTTGCTTGCTCGCTATCTAGCTGTATTTAGTATTATTTTTCCAGCAGCTTAGAAATTTGGATTGGAAATGTGTGTCTGAATGAACGACTCTTCAATGGCAGAAGTGAACTTGACCCAGTAGCACAATAATTATTTTTTACAAGTATTGACCAGTATAATACTATGCAGTACCCCATGAAGTATTTTTTGCCTTAATTTGGTATTACTATCCTGTCCCTGATTTTAAGAGAATTCATTCTAAAATGGATAGTCCGAGGCAGGGCCATACCAAGCCATAATTGCGCCCTGTGCTATCTCTAATTCTGGCGCCTCCCCCCAGCTGGTTGCCTGCCCCCCCCCCCCCCCAGCGTTGCTCTGCCACCATTGGCGTCACTTTTTTGTTTTCTTGGAGGCAGCAGAAGCAGCAGTGAGGCAGACCCATGTTTGTGGGCAGGTTGGGTCCTTCCTTCCCTTCTCTGATGTAGGTTGCGTCAAAGGAGGGAAGGACCAGGCCAGCCATGCAAATGCTGAGTTGCAAAGACCCACGTTTGAATGGTTGGCCTGGTCCTCCTCTGACACGACCTACATCAAAGAAGGGAAGAAGGGACCCGACCTGCCTTCAAACGTGGATTTGACTCACTGCTACTGCCACTGCCTCCGAGAAAACAAAAAAGTGGTGGTGGTGGCAGGACAATGCGGGGGGGGCGGGCAGGGGCCAGCAACAGGACATTTGCACCACTCACACAGGGCTAGATAAGGTACCAGTCCAAGGTAAGTTGTAGCATTTGGAGTGGAGGACTAGCCTAATGATTAGAATAGTGGGCTAGAACTTGGGCAACCAGGGTTCAAGCCCCACTACGGCTCCTTATGATCTTGGGCAAGTCACTTAACCCTCCATTGCCTCAGGTACAAGCCTAGACTGTACATCCTCTGGGGACAGAAAAATATCCACTGTACCTGAATGTTAACTCACCTTGAACTTCTGAGAAAAGGCGTGAGATAAATCCAATTCCCCTTCCATTTGTATGAGACTGATGCGACTTTCAATTAACAGGGTATATTTTATATTAATTGATTTGATTTATCCCCTGCCTTCTACATACAGTTATTTCTTCCAATTAATACATACAATCATACAAATTTCGTAATAACCAAATACATACAATGCATACAGTCTTCTACTCCCACCAATGCAAATCTGCAAGAAACCTGAACGCATCTGCACCAGAGCATTTGAACTCTATGCCCCCACTATATGGAACCAACTCCACTCCACATTACGCTGCATGTCATCCCACATCACCTTCAAGAAGCACCTCAAAACATTCCGTTTTGAAGAATATTATGCACATACACTGCAACCAACCTCCAGCAAGTACATCCCCCCACTCTCTCACACCATCTCCCTCTTCCCTCCACCATAATCCCTATTCCTACTTATCTTTTCTACATGTAAGTCAGACAATACATGCGTCCCCTTAGAACTTGCAACATTCCCCCTCTCACCCCTCCTACCCTACCCCTAAAAATATAACACTCTATTTTCTGGTTTCCATTTCGGATACACTTAACACCACCTCTATTCTCATATCAACTCTGCCATTTAACTACCAGTTATCTCATCATAGCTATTTGTATATATTTGCCCAAACTGGCATTTGTATATAGTTACCTGCATTATATTATAAACTACTGTTATTAACTTGTTCCATATAAACCATTATGTTATGTTTCATGTAAACCATTTTGCCTTGTAGAAAAACGGTATATTGGACTTCCGGTGATGACATTGGGGCATATGGCGGTGTAGAGACATAGCTCCATCGCCTGAGCCTGTAACAAGAGGGATATGTACCCCTAAAAGCAATTGGAGAGAGGGGCTAAGCTGAGGAGATACTGGTGACGGATCCAGTAAGGGGGAGAGGGAGAAGCAAGATAATTACCCCAGCTGGAGCGCCGCTAAAAGAGGAGACACATAGCGGGCCGAAGATTCAGTGGACCTCATGGCAGACCGGAGTGGAGAAGGAAATAATGGCGACAAGGGTATGCACAGCTCAGTGTGAGCAGCGAGGTCCGACGAGGCTCTGAGCGAAGTATGGAGAGTAGAAGCGCTGCGGAGCGGGTTCCTAGATATCAGAGAGAGGCGGCCGGGAGAGCTTTGGAATCGGCTGCCTGATCGAAGGACCACGTGGTGGGCCGGCGGCTGGGGCCATAGAAGTGAAGCGAGCGGCAGTACTGCCCGAATCGGAGGCAGAGAGCTGTGCTTCCAGGATACTGAACCTGGACAGAGAGAGGCTGCAGGGGGCGAAAGGTGAGCTAGAGGAGCGGTGAATTTCCAGGAGGGCCGGTGCAGAGACCGGGGAGGCGGGGAGGACCTGAGGAGAGCACCAGGGAGCGGGGAAGGCAGTGGCAGCGCTCCCGGGCAGATCTGGAAGGAGCGAACAGGAGCCTGGTGTGAAGAGACCGGAGCAAGCTCCGCTAGCAGCCCAGAAGAGAAGTGGTGACAAGCAGAAGAGGGATTGGAGGAAGGAGGAGAGAGATCCAGGGGATGGAAAGAGTGTGGTGGAACACAGAGGTGAGCGGACCGGCGGAGGGCGCAGCCCCGGTAGAGTGGAAGAGGTGTCACAAAGCAGCAGTAGCAGGAGGTACTGCCCTGGTTGAACACCACTAAATAAGATAGAGAGGCCGGTTAGAAGCCCAGGGAGAAGGCCGAGAAACAAAGTGAATGGCCTCAAGGGGGCGTGGCCTCTTAGGGAAAATCCTGAAATCTTTGGAAACTCTATATTGACCAAGCGGCCCTAAGTGGCAGTATGGAAAAAAATAAAGGAAATCTGGCCGCACGGAAGACTGGCTGACTTCCACTCCCCATACGCGGCAGTCAAAGGTGGAAGAGAGGGGGAGAAAGAGAGCCGAATGCAGGATGAAGAACCAAAAGACTTGGCAGAGGAGCAGGAGCGGGGGTGCAGCCCAGGAGGAGTAACCAAGCTGAAAGAATGGCTAATTGAACTGAAAGATGAGATTAAGACAGAAACTGCTGGAGTGAAGCATGAACTCAGAGTCCATACAATCACTGAGACAAGACATTGTGGACATCGGAAACTGAGTGGAAGAGATGGAGACCCAGATGGAACAACAGGGGGGAGGGAATTGAAGAATTGCAAAAAGGATGGGGAGACCTCAAGCGAGCCCAAGTGGAGCAGCAGGTGAAACTAGATGATCTGGAAGATAGATCCCGGAGATGTAACCTAAGGGTCCGGGGCCTCCCAGAGGAACCTGAATATAGAAATTGTGAAGAAGTACTGCTTAAAATCGTCAACTCCTTAGTAGTAGCTGCAGACCTGGAGGGGGGCATGAAAATGGAACCCTCGCAAATTCAGAGGGCACACAGAGGCTTAGGTCCGATACGGGACAATAAACCAAGAGATATAGTGGTGTGCCTTAGCTCTTTTAAAGTTAAGGAAGGGCTGCTGAAACCTGATAGGGTAGGGTAGGGTACAAAGCATGTTGTACGTGATAGTGTTATTCACAATGAAAGTATTTAGGAAGGGGGGAAAAGAATTATTTGGAGTAAAAGAATTGTCATATAAGTGATAAAGATGATAGAATTGTTGTAAGATAGTTGTTGTAAGATAATACGCATGAATAAAGGGAAGGGGGAAATAGTGTGGAGAGAGACGGGGGAGAAGTTTCAAGAGTAGACA
Source organism: Ichthyophis bannanicus (assembly GCA_033557465.1). Classification (NCBI taxonomy): domain Eukaryota; kingdom Metazoa; phylum Chordata; class Amphibia; order Gymnophiona; family Ichthyophiidae; genus Ichthyophis; species Ichthyophis bannanicus. The sequence continues at coordinate 690,902,069 of CM066036.1, read as the reverse complement.
GAATGTAATGTTGTAATAGCTATCAGGGAACAACAACACGGTAGATTGTTAAACGAAATGTAACATGCTGGGTTAAGGATAAGTTTGTATTGTATATGGAACAAAATCAATAAAAAGCTAAATGGGGGGGAGGGGAAGAAAAACGGTATATTAAATTCAGTTAACCCTTTCCAGGCCGAGCCCAAAACTCTCAGGATCCAAAATTCTGACAAAATATTCCTATGAAATGGTATATAATACATGACCATAGCAGAAGGAAAATCACTATTAGAACATATTGAATAAGACGGGTACAATTTTCCTGAAATATGCAAAGAATGTGGATTAAAAAGTAGGCCTTCAAAGGGTTAAATAAATAAATAATGCTACTTCCCCAGCGATACTTCTCTTGTATAGAGCTGTCACCTCTCGTAAGTTTGTAGGCTGAGGGAATCTATCATCTTATGAACCTCTCAGACAGTAAGATATTTATTTATTTTTATTTAGACAGTTTTGTATACCACCTTATCCTTCAATCAAAGCGGTCACAACACAATTGGGGGATACATTTAACATGTGGGGATATGAGACACATACACTAATACTTACAGGGAACATGGGCAATGGAGGGTTAAGTGGCTTGCCCAAGACCACAAGGAGCACCTGTGGGACTAGAAACCCCAGTCCTTCAGGCCCAAGGTTGCTGTCCTCTAGTGGGATTTGAACCCCCGACCTTCCGGCCTGAAGTACCTTGCCCCAACCACTAGGCTACTCCTCCCAAGATATGTATACCTCCCACAAGATGTATTGCCTTAGAGTAGTTGGTGACTGATCTATCTTATGTTGGCATTGGAAGCTATTTTCCCTCCATACTGTCCACAGGGGTTAGTTGCACTCTCACAAGAGAAGCATCTTGATCCATGCTTGAATAGAATTAGTATTTTGACAGGCTGTCACAGATTTTAAAAAAATGCCTGCAAAAGTGGCCTGTTTGCCAAATTAGCTGCAGAAGAGCCCTTCAGTTTGACATTATTTTATCTTAGATGAAGCAGACATTTTTATTTATCAGATCATTTTGTACTTATTTTATGATTGTTTTAACTGCTGCTAGGAAGTTTTCGTCATTTTGCAAGGCTGAATATTGGAGTTCTATCACTCTAGATTACATTCATATGAACATGCTGTGAAGATTTTAAACAGGGGCGGCTGTGTAATGAGGCGAAGTGAGGCGGCTGCCTCAGGCAGCAAAGTTTTGAGGGCGGCAAAATATGCCCCCAAAACAGCTGCCTCGCTTCGCCTTCAAAAATTAAAAACAACCCCCCCCCCCAAACGCACAAGTTGCTGCCAAGTCCACTTCTCGGCAGTGGCAGACTGGCCCTCTCCTTTCTATGGCAGCCGTGGCTCCTGCTTCTTACAACCGTGGCTGTGCTAGCGATTATCAGTTTAACCAAAAAGTCAAACCAGTGCGGAGCCTTCCCACCACCTCAGTGAAGGAACCCATGCAACTGCATCCCGCCTCCAAAGGAATTAGAGAGCATAGCATGTTTATTATTAGGATATGGTCACTTATTCTGTACTTTGGTGAGGGTCTGTGTTCTGCATTTGTGGCCAAAGCCAGGTGTTCTGTTAACATGAAGTTTGTACATAGGGATCTGTACTGTAGTAATCTGAATTGTTTCAGCTTTTCAAATAGGTGTTTGGATGTTCCAGGGCCCACTGCAATATTTACAGTTATGCTTTTTTTGGGTAGACTCCTTATGTGAGTTTTGGAAGTTGAACTGGTATGGTATGATAGGTTTGCTCTACAGATCCTCAGTGATGATGTTGTAGGGTTTTGTATTCACAATATGCCTGGTATTGGAGAATGTTCTTTTGTTAGTGAGATGATCAGAATCAGATTTTTTTTTAAGATATTGGGTTCTGTGGGTGAATGTCCTAGTTCTGCTCTGCACCCACTGTTGAGGGAGAGGGTTCTGTGAATGCAAAATATATGTTCAAAAAGAAAAAGCAAGAACCATAATGCAGTTTATAACAACAAACATGAGTTATAATTTGGTGTTATAAACAGTGCTGTGGTTTTCACTTTTTCTTTTAGTTCCTTGGTGTGTAAGCATCTTTCATTTCCTCCACATTATCTAATTGGCTTTTTCGTTTGGTTCAGTTCCTGACTGGAGTTTTGAGATAGCCTCCCCCTGCTCGGGGGGGGGGAGCACCAGTTCATCCCTCGCCTCAGGCAGCAGATTGCCTTGAACCGCCCCTGATTTTAAATGTAATCTTCAGAGTTTGTTCCACCTCAGCCATTCCAGAACTTTCTTATGGGCTGAAATGAGGAGGAAATTGTGTGTAATTGTTCTTGCAATACATTGCATCTTCAAATATACTGGATTTTAGGAGTGATGGAGAGTATGAGTTCAGATTCACTGGCTAGTGTTTAACAGGTGATTTCTTCCAGGCACAAATCTCTTGCAGCTTGCAAGAGACAAAAGCAGCTTAAATAGCAGGCTGTTAGTTTCAAGAGGCTATTTCTTGTAGCTTGATTGCAGGTCTCAAATAGATTGAGTACAGGTCTATTAGCTGGTACGGAACTGCTGGCAGATGGGTTTAGGCTGTCTAATTTCTTTGTAGCAATATTATATTGATTATTTGAAATAGTAGCCGAGGTAAGGCAGAAACTGCTGTTCTGACATCACATATAAAGAGAGAGGAGAGGAACTAGAAAACCACATTTTTTTGTATGAAATGCCATTATACACTCCTATTAAACCCCTTGCTACAAGATTTCTTGGCAGTAGTTTCTATCCTCCCATTTCCTAAGAGAGATCCTTATAGGCAGAGAAAAGATAAGGGATATTTTTATTTTCCTATGACAGTGTGAAGTCTTGTTTAAAAAAAAACAAACAAAAAACCTCTCTATTTGTGCTTGTGCACTGGAATAATACAGACTTCAAAAATTCAGATCAGAGAGCAGCTGCCTCTCAGTAGGTAACACAGAGGTGCTCATTTTGGGGAAACAGCAAAGACATTTAATAAGAAATAATCATTGTCTAGCCCATTTCTGGGTGTGCACGGCAGGCTGCTTTCTAAAATGTTCCTAGCATTGTCTATATTCTCCGCAAAGGTTTTGAACACTTTTGTTTGATTTTATTTATTAATTTAAAAGATTTGAGATTCCACCTTTTGATTTTTACACCAAAGCGCTTTACAATAAGAAAAATTCTACCTACACACTTAATACAAGAAACATCAAGTTGTTATCAACACCACAGGAGGAAGGAATGAATAAGAACAATCTTTTCCAATAAACCTAAATATAGCAGGGAGACACTAGGGAATAACTGAATTAATGTTAATTTATTAACAGCCTGCATTTTAATTTTCTCTGGCTTTACCAACCTTTTTTTCATGTCATCTCACTCCCTCTCTCTTGTTGACCATCCCTTTTGCCAAGCTGCCCGCAAGTTTGCCTTCACTGATATGGTCACTCATTGTCTAGAGCAATAATGGATGATGGTGTTCACAAATTTGTGGAAAGCTGGGATAAAATAGTAACTCTGCAACCCAATAGGGCTATGAGGAGAAGGCCTACTGTGATATAGTTTTAATACTGAACTTGGAGATAAAAAAGAACTTCAAAGGATAAAGAGGAGATGGAGGTGGTCAAAGGCTACTTCAGTATGCAGTGACTACTCGGAGGCACCAAAGGTATATGGCTTAATGATTGATTAAGGAATATTTCAAGCATAAAATCAAATTCTCCTTAAATTGTGCAGGGAAACTTAGTTTAAGTGAGCTTTTTGATGTAATGAGGCTCCTATTAAGGTCCCTAGTCCTGTTGAAGAATGCAGCATCCCATGCCCCAGTACATTAGTGGAATACTTTAAAGGTAAAATACATAGAGACAAGGTAGATGATGTAAGAGTAATGGGCAAGTTTGATACAAAAATGGAGCAAGTATGATACTGTTTCACTCGAATCTTTGGACAAGAATGGTTGTGGACATCAACACGATCTCTGTCCTGTTAGTTGGCTCAAGGTAATCAAGTTGGATATACTAGAGAATTTGTTAAGGATTACTGAGATAACCCTGAAGCAAGATGATATGCTGGGAAACCTGGAGCGCAAGTATACATCCTGTTCTAAGATCAAAGTTAGACATGCAGTGCACAGTTCCTGCTCCCCCATATCCAGTCTCCCATTTTTGGCTAAATTAATAGAAAAGATATTGTCATTTACAGTTGAAATATTATGTTCATCAACATGCCCTTCTTGATCTTCAACAGCTTGGATTCAGATATTATCACAAGGGGGAGGAGTCTTTTATGAGTCTCCTGTTTAGATAGGCTTGCCCAGGAACTGGAGAAACCTGGTACACGATAATTCAAGCATACTGAGTCATTCTTGAACATATGCTGCAATATACCTGTATATATGTATATAGTTACCCTGTTATTTTACCCTGTTACAAATCCCCACGTTATATTGTAAATCCAGTGCAGACCTCCTGCCCTGGACAGTTGTGTTTGATGTAAACCGCACTGATGCAGAAGAGCGCGGTATATAAGAAAGTTAAATAAATAAATAAATACCTTGGATATCAACAGCTTTTGATTCACTTTGGATCCTGACCCCCTTATTCTTCTGTCTTCACCCATATGTATTTTTAATCATTTTCCAAAGAATTCCCTAATCCCCTGATCTGTTTGTCTACCTTAGCAGATTGCATGTTCTGTGGATCGAGGACTGTCTTTTATGTGTATTTATACAGCTCTGTGTTTGCCTATTTGCACTCTGTAAATGATAAATAGTAGTAGTATCGGTTTGATGTGTCTATATAAATACCTCCATGTAAAGTTATCCTTACGTGTTTGTTAGTGTGTCATTATTATGTATATATTACCAATACCTGCTTTGACCTTTAAATGGGATATAAACTGTTTTAAATAGATAAATAAAATCTCTGAACTTAATTCTCCATTTCTATCCTTCTCACCTTTTCCTTCACTCATCTCATTGTCCTTCCCAGTCCTCAATCTGTTTTCAGCTTTTGCCCCCTTACTGCTTTTCCATCTTCCATTCTTATCCCCTCCCAGTTTAAAAACTTGCTCCCTCCTTCAACTCCCTTTCCAGCTACGTACACCTTATTCTGTCACTTTAATTGTGCCCATTGAGACTGCCTGTTTGCCCTGTTCTGCAGTGCCCTAGCTGTAGGTCTATCTCTGCAGAATAGATAGCTCCAGTTCCAGTCATCACTAAGGCTAGAAGAGGGCTAAAGGACCATGAGTGGGTAGTGGGGTAGAGTAAAAGACCATTTAGAAGGGAGGTGTGGAGAAAGGCCTATGTATGAGAAGAGAAGGGAATGGAGTAAGGACAAAAGGAGGTGGGCAAGAATTGTGTCTGGGAAGGAGGTGAGGTGAGAAGAGTACATGTGAATGAGAAAAAGTATGTAGATGAATGTTGAAGACTCTGAGAAGGAGGTGAAATAGTAAAAGCCATGAAAGAGAAAAGAAGGAAGGATAAATAAATGGAATGAACATGTTAGAAGAGGAAAATGAAGCAAAAGAAAGTAATTAAAAAGAAGAAAAATAACTTGTGGCACACAAAATATGTTAAAGCATTTGGGAATAAATGTTCAAAGGCCCAGTCAGGAGGTACATGCGTAGAATGGCTGAATCCAGCTAAGTTGCACAGTGTGCAAAGGCTTTTCCAAGGCATTCCTGATGGACTCCATTGCAAAGCAAGGTACCAAAGTTCCATCAACTAAACAATGACTGGGAAAAATTGTATTGCCGAACCTGTTGCCCCCATTTCAGTTTCTGCCTCTGTCCAGACAGAGATCCCAATGCCAGTTGAAGAATCACTTCCATGTGTAGGATGCCTGCATGCTGAGGAGCTCAGGGAAGAGGTGGTGAGGCTGAGAAGCATTTGAGACGGTGAAAACTGCATTGATGAAATGCTTCTTGAAACATCCAAGCTCTCCGACAGGGGTGAAGATGGGAGGATACAGAAGGAAGACGGTTGGACACGAGTCATCAGAGCCTGCAGTATCAACACTCCAACTCCTCCAGCCCTTGAACTGATGAACCAGTATGCAGCCCTGGAAGTGGAGGAGGTGGAAGCATCTGAGGAAAAGAAGAACCACAGCTTGAGCACCCCAAATTTGCAGAATAAGTCACCACAAGGAAGCAAAGCATAGCGGTGGTTGGTGACTCACGTCTAAGGGGTACTGAGGCATCCATCTGCCGAACAGATTTGATGTCCAGAGAGGTGTGTTATCTGCCAGGTACCAAAATCTGAGATGTTACAGAGAGTTGCCGAGACTCATCAAGCCTACTGACTATTATCCAACGTTGCTCATTCATGTCGACACAAATGATACTGCTAGGTATCCCTCCAAGCATATCAAACGTGACTTCATGGCTCTGGGACAGAGGGTGAAGCAGACAGGTGCACAGGCTGTGTTCTCTTCAATTCTCTCTGTTGAGGGTAAAGACTGAGGCAGAGAAGCTCACATCCTGGAGATGAATGCATGGCCATGTGGATGGTGTCATAGAGAGCGTTTTGGTTTCTTGGACCATGGGATGATGTTCCAAGGGCTGCAAAGCAGAGATGATGTCCATCTGTCTAAGAAGGGTCGAAGTGTCTTCAGCAGCAGACTGGCTAACGTACTGAAGAGGGCTTTAAACTAGATTCGTTGGGGATGGGTGAAGAGATCCCCAAGGTAAGTGAAGAAAAGTCCCCAAATAAGTGAAACATTAAATGTTGTTGTTGTTAAGTGCCGTCGAGTCAGAGTACCTCTGTAGAAATGGGTAATAGGGGCAACATCTGGAAAGTGATGTGTATAAATGCCTGTAGCATGGGAAATAAGATCCTAGATGTTGAGGCTTTAATGGAACAGGCCGACTTGGATTTAGTGGCGCTTGCGGAGACATGGTTCATAGAAAACCATGACTGGGATATAATCATACCAAGCTATACTTTATTCAGGAAGGACAGGGTAGGAAGAAGGGGAGGTGGAGTGGCACTATATGTCAAAAATAATATTAAAGCTATAGAATTGCAAGGCTTAAAAGGAAGAGAGGAGGCACTGTGGGTTAAACTAGAAAGAGGGAAAGGGAAATACATTTGCATTGGAGTTATATACAGATCCCCCTTACAGGGAGTAGAATTCGATGAAAATTTAATAGAAGATATGCACAGTATTGCCATGAAAGGAGAAGTGCTACTGATAGGTGATTTCAATATGCTGGATGTGGATTGGCACATCCCTACTGCGGTGTCATCTAGAAGTAAGGAGACTCTGGATACTCTTTTTAGAGCCGTGTAGCTCAGAGGAACTTTCTGCTCCACAGTTTGTTTCAACGCCGTTTTTGCCTTTGCCACCTTTGATTCGCCCTCCGGTTTTCACTCTCGAGTCTATCTGGGAAGCTATCTCCTCTCTCTCAGCCTCCATTAATGCGCAATCTATGTCGTTGATGACCCATGTTCGAGAAAACGCAGTTGGCATACAGAAGAATGTTGTTAATATAGATAGGGCTTTATCAGCATGTGAGCAGCTTAAGGTGCACAATGTTACCATCAGTTCTCAGCTTGCTGCAGTTTCAGACCTGTCGGCGGCTTTGACCAAGGAGAATGGTGCACTGAGGTATAAACTGGAAGTGTTGGAAAATGCCTCCAGAGCAGCGAACTTGCGAATTTTGAATTACCCATGTCTTCCTGGAGTCACAGCCTTAGACATGTTCAAACGGTATATGAAGGAGGTCCTGAAGATTCCTGCTGATCTGATTCCACCTTTCACCAAGGTATATTATTTTCCACGACAGAAAAAGAAAGCTGAGACTGTAGAGTTAGTGTCTAAAGTGGACTTTAACGTGTTGGATGTAACCGGTCTTCTCGATGATACTGGGGGTGGGGATACCACTATTGTACCTTCTACATTGTTAGTTCAATGCGCATTAATTTCTGAAAAGGATTGGCTTTTAAAGATGTTCTTTAAGAAGCTATTGGAGACCTTCCTAGGTTTAAGATTATCAATGTTTCCGGATTTAGTCAAGGAAACTCAAAAGAGGAGAAAGCAGTTTCTATTGTATAAATCTGGTGTGTTGCAAATTGGGGGTACCTTTTTTCTTAGATATCCATGCCGATGTTTAGTGTTTTATAATGATTTGAAGTATGTTTTTTCTGATCCTAATGATTTAAATGCTTTCATTAATGCTAGACTCCCGGCGGTTGTCCTATCTGTGTAACACTGGCTAGTATAACAGGTTAACTCCTTCTAGATGGAATATTCTGGGGCTCCCTGCAGTTATTTGTTTTTCTTTTGTTTAAATTACAGCTTGGTTCCAGCCAAAGACTCTGATTTGGTTGAATATTTTCTTCCTCTCTTCCCCCATTTATCGAACTACAAGAGTTTATTGCTATATTGATTTCCTTGTTGTTTATTGATGTTTACTTATCTGCATATCCTGTAATCTGTGTAAGGAATATTTGTTCTTTGCTGAATAATTGATAAATTTCTATAAATAAATAAATAAATTAAAAAAAAAAAGCTATAGAATTGCAAGGCTTAAAAGGAAGAGGGAAAGGGAAATACATTTGCATTGGAGTTATATACAGATCCCCCTTACCGGGAGTAGAATTCAATGAAAATTTAATAGAAGATATGCACAGTATTGCCATGAAAGGAGAAGTGCTACTGATAGGTGATTTCAATATGCTGGATGTGGATTGGCACATCCCTACTGCGGTGTCATCTAGAAGTAAGGAGACACTGGATTCTCTGCAGGGAGAACTATTCATACTGGACTTAGTGCTTACCAATGGGGAAAGTGTTTCTGATGTTACAGTGAGACATCATCTCGCATCCAGTGATCACCAAATGGTATTGTTTAGTATTAGTACTAAGGCTGATAAAATCCATTCAAAAGCGAGACTCTTAGACTTTAGGAAAACTAACTTTGGCAAGATGGGACAATACCTCAAGTAGTCATTAGCAGGATGGGAACAGTTGAGGAATGTAGAAAAACAGTGGGCAAAACTGAAAGGGGATGTTTTAAGGACAACAAATCTTTCTGTTAGAAAGATAAATAAATGTAAAAGGAAAAGGAGGCCGCTATGGTTCTCAAAAGAAGTAGTTGAAAAGGTGAAGAAAAAGAGGGAGGCCTTCATGAAATACAAGAGATCACAGAGAGAGGAAGACAGGCATCTATAATTGGGGAAAACTTAAGAGAAGCTAGCAAAGTAGTTAGGAAAGCAAAGGTACAAAAAGAAGAAGAAATAGCCAATTCAATAAAATGTGGAAATAAGACATTTTTCAGATATGTTAATGAGAGGAGGAAGGGCAAAAGTGGTATTGTCAGACTCAAGGGTGCAGGGAAGGAATATGCAGAAACTGAGGAGAAAAAAAGCAGAATTGCTTAATAAATATTTCTGTTCTGTGTTCACAGATAAAGGGCCAGGAGCAGGACCTCAGAAAACACCCATGAATACGAACAGAAGTGACGGGGATCTAGAACGATTTTCAGAAGACCATGTTCGTGAGGAACTAGCTAAACTAAAAGTAGACAAAACCATGAGTCTGGATTGGATACATTCAAGAATACTGAGGGAACTTGGGGACGTTCTAGCAGCTCCACTATCTGACCTTTTCAATGACTTTTTGGAGTTGGGAGTGGTGCCAGAGGACTGGAGAAAGGCACATTTGGTCCCTTTACACAAAAGTGGACGTAAGGATGACATTGAGAACTACAGACCAATTAGTCTAACCTCTGTGGTTAGTAAATTATTGGAAAGGCTACTAAAGGAGATAATAGTGAAGTTTCTGGAGTCCAATGGATTGCAGGATCCGAGGCAGCATGGATTCACCAGAGGCAGGCCTTATCAGACAAATCTGATAGATTTCTTTGACTGGGTGACCAGGGTGTTGGACCAAAGGAGAGCCCTAGATGTGGTCTATTTAGATTTCAGTAAAGCCTTTGACACCGTTCCACACAGGCGACTTCTAAACAAACTGAGCACCCTAGGAATGGACTCTAAAGTTACTGATTGATTAGAAATTGGTTGAGTGGGAGGAAACAAAGGGTACATGTAAATGGAGCTCGCTCTGAGGAGAAGGAAGTTACCAGTGGTGTGCCGCAGGAGCCTATCCTTGGTCCAATTCTGTTTAACATCTTTGTTAGTGATATTGCGGAAGGACTGTCGGGTAAGGTTTGCTTGTTTGCGGATGATACCAAAATCTGTAATAGAGTAGACACACAGGAAGGAGTTGATAACATGAGGAAGGATCTAGCTAAGCTTGAAGAATGGTCTAGAATTTGGCAACTGAAATTTAATGCTAAAAAATGTAGGGTCATGCATTTAGGATGCAAAAATCCAAAGGAGCTGTACAATGTGGGGAGTGAGGTACTTCTGTCCACAAAAGAAGAGCGGGACCTTGGCGTAACTGTGTCTGACGATGTTAAAGTAGTTAAACAGGTTGAAAAGGCAACTGCAAAAGCCAGAAGGATGCTTGGCTGTTTAGGGAGAGGAATGGCCAGAAGAAAAAAGGAGGTGATAATGCTTCTGTATAAGTCTCTGGTGCAACCTCATTTGGAATATTGTGTGCAAATCTGGAGACCGCACCTTCAAAAGGATATAAGCAAATTGGAGTCGGTGCAGAGGGTGGTTACTAAAATGGTTAGAGGTCTTCGTTATGAAGCATATGAGGATAGACTTAAAGATCTTAATGTGTGTACTTTAGAGGAAAGGCAGGATAGGGGCAATTTAATAGAGACCTTAAAATACTTCCGGGGCATAAATGCACAGGAGGGTCTCTTTCAATTGAAGGCAAGCTCTGTTACAAGGAGACATAGGATGAGAGTGAAAGGGGATAGACTCAGGAGTAATATGTGGAAATATTTCTTTCCGGAAAGAGTAATAGATGCGTAGAATTGTCTCCCAGTGGAGGTGGTGGACACGAGGTCAGTATCTGAATTCAGAAAAGCATGGGACAAAAAGAGGATCTCTAAAGGTAAAAAGGGGACTAAAGTATTTGATATGGAAGGGCAGACTAGGTAGGCCATGTGATCTTTTTCTGCTGTCATGTTTCTATGTTTCTGTGACTGAGGGAGAAAATGCCTTACGCACCTTTTAATTTTAAAACTTGTACATTCTCACTTTGGAGAACTTACTTTTTATTATAATAACAGTTTATTTAGGTTATGTCTTTCCACAAAAAATGGTCAGGATGAAAGACAACAAATCTGCATAACCACTTGACCTTAAAACACAAACCATGAGAGTTGTTTTGCATTGAAAATTCAGCTGGTTTGTGTGGACCGACAGGTAGCATCATGCTTCGTCTGGTGGTGTATTATAAATGTATTCTTTATTGTTAAGCTTAAACGCATGAACAGTTTTCAATAAAAATGACTTTGTGATCAAGGAATATAAAATTATATGCAGATTTATGCAGATGTAGCACAGCATCACACAGAATGTTCAAAATTGTTGAGGAATTTTCAAGGAACCATGTAGCAAGCTCTCTATAAAGAAGTATTGCCTTGTTACCTATGAACCTCTCTCATCTTAATTTCGCATCAGGATCTATTTTTTGTGGCTCTTTGGATCTTGATTTGACTCATGCCTTTGTCAATGGTAGCTCAAGGCAAGTTACATTCAGTTTACTATAGGCATTTTTCTATCCCTTGGAGGGGTTAAAATCAAAGTTTGTACCTGAGGCAATGGAGGGTTAAGTGACTTGTCCAAAATTATAAGGAGTAGCAGTGGGATTCGCAGAGAAGCTAAGTTACCCAGTTCCAGGAGAGAGATTTTAAGCCAGTCCTGGATTTCTGACCATGTCATCCTGATGCATTATGGGACCTGCAGCACTGATTCCAATAGGTAAAATCAGGGACTACAAATACACACTGCATTGCAATGCAGATTGAAAACCAGAACTGGCAAAGAATCTCATTCATGGAGCTGGGTGGCTTTGGCATTCTGGATTCGAACCTCCCTGGTTCTCAGCCTGCTGCTTTAACCAGTGGGTTACTCAGCAAGTGTCATTCCTTTCCCTGTTCTCTTGCCCAGTCCCCTTCCCTTTGTCTCCTATTTTGTCCTTTCTTCTCTCATTTCCACCCATCTGTGCCTCTGCTGCCTTCAGACCCACTTCTCTCATCTTCCTCTTCCCAGGCCAATGATAGTCTCCCATTCCCCACCGAGTATCAGAAAAAGGAGCATTATGTTGCACTATAGGGGCAGGTACTGAGAGTAAACCCTCACTTCTCTTGCTCTTGAATGGACACAGAGAGAGGATAAAGGAGGCTTGTGGAGGCAGTGCGCTGCCTTGAATCTCCCTTATCTGACTTCCCTGCAACTAGTTTGCACTTAGCTACCTGCATACAACAGCAGTCCTGTAAATCCAGGCTTATGTAAGCACATCCATGATCCCTGCAGGGAGGGGACTCTTGTGGTAAAGGCAAGGTCAGATGCATTAAACACTGCCCGGCTGTCCTCTACTTACTGCAGTCTCATAAGCTTTATTGTCTTCCTCAGCCCCTCCCCATGCTTACCTTCTGGAGGGTCTGCTGAGCTCTCCCAGGGCCCAGACAATATCCCCCACTCCTCTGAGGGTCACAGCTCCTTTTCAGCTCCAGAACTCTGGCTTTTGGTGGTGGTGGGGGCCTTGGGGGCAGCAGGAACCCATTTATCACTCTTGACATTCCTTTGGCTGACTTTCTGCTTGTGTAATCTTTTTTAAAATTATATTGGGTCAGTTACCCTTCTTTTGGTTAAAGAAAACCAAAGAATAACTCCCACAAACATTCTAAAAATGCACAAAGAAATGAAAAACAAAGTAAAAAGAAAAATATTTAGCAGCAACATGAAGCTATTTCAGAGAAATTCTAAAGCACTAGGACAGTGCAAATGCTTTAATCTCATATGCTTTGAATTTTGCCAAGGCTTGCAGTGCTGTGCAGTGTCGAAGTCTATTAGAAAAGGCTGGAGCATGGTTATGCTAGTGAACTGAAAATAAGATGAGTAGTGGTGTCTAATTGAACAGATGTAGCCAGTGGATTACTGCAGAGGTCAACCATACAGCTTGGGACTGAAAATAATAATGCGGCATTTCTAAGGATGCAAATGATGCAGAAATTAGTGTAAGCCCATTAATGGTGAGGATGTGAAAAGGTTGCCTAAATTAGGAAATGAGTCAATAATTAGATGGTAAATGAGCCTAATCATAAGATGGATTTATTGTACAGTGATGCTACTTAGCAGTGCTAGAAGCCTTGAAAAGATAGTTGCTGGTCGATCAGAAGGTTAGTGAGAACAGCGTCGAAGAGAATCTCGTTGACCAGCTATGCATATTGATGCAAAACCACCTTATTAGCCTTTGCTTGGGCCATGTGTGGTCTGTGTCCATTTCTATAGTAACAGAGAAAATGACAGCAGATAAAGACCAAATTGGTCCATCTAGTCTTCCTGGATGAGTTTCATCCTTTTTGGTCAATATGTTTTTGGGTTGTTCTTTAGAATTCTATATGCACAACTACTCTCTTAACCTCTTCTTTTTCATTTGATCTTTCAGTCCTCTTCTAATAGCTATCCCAAGCAAGCCCAAAATCCATCTTGGTGTTTGTTTCCCCCATTGCTTTCATGGCACTGTGATGCAGTCCAATCAGTGCTGTTTAGGGTTGTAACTACCTCTTAGTACAGGTTACCCCAATGTGCTTCATTTCTACCCTGTTCCCTCTATAGATTCTCTGTGCTCCACTTTTTTTTGTCTCTACCACTTCCTCAGGAAGGATATTGCAGGAGTGGCCTAGTGGTTGGGGCAAGGTACTTCAGGCCGGAAGGTCGGGGGTTCAAATCCCACTAGAGAACAGCAATCTTGGGCTGGAAGGACTGGGGTTTCTAGTCCCACAGGTGCTCCTTGTGATCTTGGGCAAGCCACTTAACCCTCCATAGCCCATGTTCCCTGTAAAATAGTTATCTCCAAGTTATAATGCCCTGTTCAATGTAATTTCAGTTTGTTCAATGTAAACCGCACTGATGCAGAATAGCGCGGTATATAAGAGAATGTAAATAAAATAAAAATAAAAAATCCATCACCCCTTCCATGAAAATAATATTTCCTGATATTCTGAGTCTTCACCCTCAGAGCTTCACATCAAGATCCTCACTTCTGCAACTTTTCATCCACTAAAAATGGTTCCGCTCTTATAAATCACTAATACCTTTCAGGTATTGAAATGTCCTTATCCTATCTCTTCCTGCCTATCCTCGCATTTCGTCTAAGAAGCATACTGGAAGGTTTTTTTTTTTTTTTAAGATTCTCAGACAGTAGTATGGAAGTCTTCCAATAAAGCAAGAGTTTACTGATGGTTACATAAAAAGGAAAATAAGGTGATACCTTTTTATTGGACTAACTTCATACATTTGTAGACTAACTTTCAAAGGTAAAACCTCTGTTCAGGGCAGTGTGAGCAATAAATGTTGATACCAAAATATATGCAGGATTCAATACAGCATTACATGGAGGGGAGGGAGGGGACAAGTAATGGATGGTTGATCAGAGGGTGACCAGCCTGTAAATATTTATAGTTTATAACTAATGTCCTTAATGAGTCCTGTCTGGTCTGATTCAAAGTATCATATCTTTATTTCAAAAGTTTTTCAGTCTTAGATAGGTTTTACCCTCAAAAGCTAGTCTACAAATATATTGTTAATCCAATAATAAGGTATCACCTTATTTTCCTTTCTGTTTCTCTATTTATTTAACTACCATTATAGTAGACTAACACAGCCTTCACACTTCTTTATCCAAGACTTTACTGAAGCACCAAAAGGTGGGATACAGATAGGGGACTCTTTCCCTTTAAAGAAGAGCAAAAATATCTGTGAAGCTCTGTCTCTCTACTTATGTGAAATAAAAAGTTAGTGTTGAACAGAGTCCATAGCCTTTTAGTAGCACTTGAGAACTGAGAAAACATTTTAAGGAGGTTGAGCTCAGCTTAGTAATTGAAATATTGTGCTGAAATCATGTCATTTGTTACAACTGCGGAAGTGTTTTTTTTTAACTTCTAAATCCTCAGAGGCAGGCTCAATTATTGCTAACTGGCACATACATAATTCATCTCCAGTGCTAATGATTCACTGCAGCGCACTGTCATAATGCACTACCACAGATCCTGGCATTGTAAGATAAAACAGTAAAACAAGACTGGGCCAGACAGCATTGCCCGCCTCACACATGTCGTACCATGGTTACGCTGGAGTTCAAGAAAACATTACCTCCTGCTTTCTGACAGTAGCAGCCTGTGATATGTAAAATTAGGGCTTTTTAGCATTCTGTGGTGGTTCTGTCCTCCTTACTGGTCGGTTTGTTTTTCTTGGCGATATTATTAGGCTGATTTAGTACAGTACTAATTTTCCACCCTGAATATTAATTGGCATTTCCTGTTGTAACAAGAGTTGAAGCTCTGTTGAAACATTGGTTGTCTGCTTCCTTGTTCTACACTTGTCTAATTGATCAAGCATTGCTTGTAGTGGGCTAGGTACTGTGGATACTGGAAATTGTTACCCTGATTTATTTTTTTATCCCTAGACCAGTTGCAAGTTAGGCCACCATAATTCACGTTTTTACATGATGGCCTCCTCCCTGTTACCTTGGCTCCGCAACCTTTGGGTCATATTTGACACCTCCCTCTCCTTCTCTACAATATCAGCAACATTCACACCTTCCTTTCTCTCTACTCCTTTTCAAATCCAGGCTATAAGCTCACCTCTTCGAGGCTGCTTTTGGATCCTGATCCGCTTAGTCTCCTGCTGTCCAACTACAGTATGTGTTTCCTTACCATTCTCCTTGACATATCCTAGTCCCTAGCTGTTGTGTTGTCTGTCTTGACTAGATGATAAGCTCTGATGAGCAGGGACCATCTCTTCCATCTCTCTGTACAGTGCTGCGTACGCCTTGTAGCACTATACAAATGATCAGTAGTAGTTAATGTTTAACTTTCTGGGATGAGAACTGCTATAATTTAATGTCCAAACAATTCATGTGTGGGCTTCTGGAAGGAGGCACCCTTATTTAATCTGGCAGCTTGACCCCTAATAGTAATATTACAGGACCACCAATAGAGGTCCTGCGGCCCCAATTTGTCAGGTAGGATGAGAACCAGTGAAGCCAGGGTTCAAATCCTGCTTCAGCCACTGACATTCTTTGTGACCCTGGGTAAATCATTTTATCTCCTAGGCCTCAGGCACCCACTTGGGAGGCAATTTTATAAGGAGCAATGTAAAGATGCGTGCCATCTGCATGCATAAGTCATGTCTTTTCAATGACTAGATGGTTGCTATTCTATAACTACATACATCAGGCCCATGTTGCTTACTTTCGGAGTAGGCATGGCCAAGGGCAGAACACAAATTTACACATGTAAGTTCTAAAAAGACTATAGCACATTCTTCACAAATTTAGGTTCGTGCATTTACACCAAGTCTAGGGTTGGTGTGAGTGAAATATAAACACCTGCTTTTCTTTATAAATTAACCATGATTTGCATGTATTGGAAAGCACATAAAATGTGGAGACCCTTACAAAATTACCTCTTCAAATTATAAGCTTTTTGGGCAAAGACATATTGTTCCTTAATATTTCTTTATCATCCTGCTATATTAATCCAGATGTGTGGCTTATGCTCCCCAGCCAGCAGGTGGAGGCAGACGTGAGAAACGTTTAGTGATGGCCTTCATAAAATACAACAGATTATAGAAAAAGAAAGACAAGCAATATTTGACAAAGCTATTAAAGTAGTCAGGAAAACAAAGCTAGAAATGGAAGTAAAAATAGTCAATGCAGTAAAATGGGGGGACAAAACATTTTTCAGATATGTTAGTGACAGGAAGTGCAAAAGTGGTACTGTCAGACTCAAGGGTGAAAGGGAGGAATATGTAGAAGCTGATGAGGATATTTCTGTTCTATGTTCACAGATGAAGGGCATGGGCATTGTTTCACTGCTTCATTTGTGGGGGTAAAGGGTGTGGTGACATATTTGCATATTCCGTATGGTTATCATTGGAAAAAACCACTTGATGGCTAGGAAGCCAGTATATGAAACAGGCGAGGGATGAGTTGGTGCCCCAAGATACTCAGAGGGAGCAGAGATTCTCATTTAATGGCTATATATGGAGTGGAGGAGTAGCCTAGTGGTTGGGGCAAGGTACTTCAGGCCGGAAGGTCGGGGGTTCAAATCCCACTAGAGGACAGCAACCTTGGGCCGGAAGGACTGGGGTTTCTAGTCCCACAGGTGCTCCTTGTGGTCTTGGGCAAGCCACTTAACCCTCCATAGCCCATGTTCCCTGTAAAATAGTTATCTCCAAGTTATAATGCCCTGTTCAATGTAATTTCAGTTTGTTCAATGTAAACCGCACTGATGCAGAATAGCGCGGTATATAAGAGAATGTAAATAAATAAATTAAATAAATAAATAAATATATAATTTAAATGCAGCAAAAATTGTAGCTGTTTAATTATTTAGCCTGGCACTCTAAGATAAAAAAAATACCGACACCTATAAATATATCTTCTGCAGAAATCAAAGGAGATGTAAGGTGCTCACATGCCAAGAGAGAAAAAGTAAAAGAACCACAATGCAATTTCTAACACCAAAATAAAATTAGGCATACAGTTGTGGTCAACATTACTGGCACCCTTGCATTTTAGGTATGTTGTGTACAATATCTTGAGAAATAATTGGAAATAGTCCAACTGTATGTCATCATAATATTTTAATAGTATATTCAAAGGTATACAACAAAAACAAAAAGATGTCTGTGCAACTTAGACGTAGTAATTTCTGAGAAAATAAAACAAAATATGACCTGGACAGGATTAATGGCACCCTTCACTAATATTTGGATGCATAACCCTTTGCAATGATGACAGCCTCCAAACGTTTCTTGTAGCCATCTATAGGTTTTGTGCATCGGTCTGCTGGTGGTTTCTTCCAGCTCATGAATGTTTCCAGAATTCCTTTTACCAATTGCAGATTTTAGCTCTTTCCAAAGGTTCTCGATCGGATTTGTCCTTTTGGATGTATGTTTTTCATTGTCCTGCTGGAGGACCAATGACCAGACCTAGCTTTCAAACACTTGGTAGCACATTTCACTCCAGAATACTTTGGTAGTCCTCTGACTCCATGATTCCTTTAATATGTTCCAGGCCTCAAGTTCCTGAGGCAGCAAAACATCCCTATAACATTATGGAACCACCACCATATTTAACTGTAGGAAGGTGTTATGTTCTTTATAAGCTTCACTTCTTTACCTGTAAATGTATCGCTGGTCTGCATTGCAGAGAGCTCAAGTTTGTTTTCATCTGTCTACAAAACATTTTCCCAGAAAGATTGTGGTTTCTCAAAGTGGGTTTGGGCAAAGATCAAGT
Organism: Ichthyophis bannanicus; assembly: GCA_033557465.1. Classification (NCBI taxonomy): domain Eukaryota; kingdom Metazoa; phylum Chordata; class Amphibia; order Gymnophiona; family Ichthyophiidae; genus Ichthyophis; species Ichthyophis bannanicus. The sequence goes on along the minus strand of CM066036.1, from coordinate 690,883,666 downwards.
GTGCCTTTTTATGTCTTTGAGCAGTGGGGGTCCTCCTTGGCCTTCATTAAGTCATTCTTTGTTTAGTGTGTGGCATATCATGCAGTTTGAAACCACCACTCCAGATCATTCTAGGTCAGCCTTAAGTTCTTTGGATGTTGTACATGGTGTTTTTCCAACAGTTCACACTAACCTTCGAAGACTTTGGATTAATTTTCCTCTTCCCACCACGTCCTGGGAGGTTCTTGACAGTTCCATGAGTAGAAAACTTCTGAACAACATTGCAAACTGTAGACACAGAAATCCCAAGGTCTTTGAGATGGCCTTGTACCCCTTTGAAGTTTGATGTATGATGATGGCTTTTCTGACAGTCTCAGGAAGCTCTCATCTTCACCATTGTGAAAATGGAACAGGGTGTGAATGCGGCCATGATAAACATTAGAGCCATCTTTCATTGGTTGATTCAAGTCATGTGAGTACTGATAGTTGATCACAGATGCATCTAATTTTACTGCAGTGAGAATGTGGTTCTTCTGTTCAAACTGATTTTAATTGTTTATAAGGGTGCCAATAATCATGTCTTCAATCAATATTGGATCCCATCCAGGATATATATCTTCCACTCTAGTCACACACAAAATATCCTGAAATTCTTAATATCCCACTGTGTAATACATACAATAGAACAATTTATATTTGTTGGACTTCACTATAAGAAAAGCTGCTATTGATCAGTCGCTATCTTTTATGATGGTAAACGGAACTTACTCGGATGAAAGGAAGGGGATTAGCGGTGTGCCCCAGGGTTCGGTCCTGGGACCAGTACTGTTCAATATATTTGTGAGTGATATTGCTGAAGGACTGAATGGAAAAGTCTGTCTTTTTGCAGATGACATGAAAATTTGCAATAGACTCCCCTGAGGGAGTGGATAACATAAGAAAAGATCTACAAAAGCTGGAAGAATGGTCTAATGCTTGGCAGTTAAGATTTAATGTGAAGAAGTGCAGTGTCATGCACTTGGGAAGCAGAAATCCAAGGGAATTGTATGCGATAGGGGGCGAGAGGTTGGTGTGCACAGACCAGGAGCAGGACCTCTGAGTGATTGTTTCTGAAGATCTCAAGGTGACAAAACAGTGTGACAAGGCGGTGGCAAAAAACAGAAGGATGCTGCAGAGAGGAATTACCAGCAGAAAGGAAGAGGTACTAATGCCACTGTGCAAGTCGCTCGTGAGGCCTCACTTGGAATATTGTGTTCAGTTTTGGAGACCGTATCTCGCAAAGGATTTAAAAAGGCTGGAAGCGGTTCAGAGGAAGGCGACCAAAATGATTTGGAGCCTGCATCAGGAGACTTATGAGAACAGACTTGAAGACCTAAATATGTACACTTTGGAGGGGAGGAGGGACAGAGGAGATATGATTCAGACCTTTAAATACTTAGAGTATTAATGAACAAACAAACCTCTTCCAAAGATGGGGAAGCTGTAAAACTAGAGGGCATAACATGAAGCTGCAAGGGGGTAAACTGAAAGGCAATATCAGGAAATACTTTTTCACTGAAAGGGTGATGGATGCTTGGAATGCCCTCCCGATGGAAGTGGTGGGGGCAAATACAATGACAGAATTCAAAATGGCATGGGACAGACACAGTGGATACCTTTATAGAAATGGGATAAAATCAAAATAAACATAACTGTCTCTTATATCTGAACAAATAGGGGTGACCTACACGGAGCAGTGGGTACACCCCTAAACAAAGGCACGGGGAGGGGTGACCTGCACGGAGTCTGCATACTGGTCTTTATCTGACATCATATACTATGTTAGTCATTTTTATTATAAAGCATTTAGAAACTCAAAAGCTTTCCTCAAATTAATTCATCATGCTGACTGCGATCTTAGTGGACCACATTATCGTATTTCAAAGTGAAAAAAGCTTCTGCTTCAGGGCTCCACTCAAACAGTTAATGAAAACTTTCAACAAATATCTAAATCTATAACTTATCTTTTAATGGAAAGTTTTCATGTGACTGAGCCCTCTTATTAAACTTCATTCTCTGTTTCTTCTTTGTTCAATGGGTAGTCTCTTCAATTGATCATCCTTCAAAATAGTGTTCCTTGGCTTCCCAAAAAACATGGCTGCGACGTCTTTTCACACAACTTCAAAGTTGACCGCTCCCACAACAATGTCCAGTTAGATCAAGGTGTACCAATCAATCTGACTGTAGACCCTCCAGTTGTACCGTATGCAGTGTATAGATCCAATATTGTTCCAAATAATTTAAACATCTTTGGAGATCACATCCTCGCCAATATGGGGGGACATTGTTATTTCGTATCCTTGTTATTTCGTGTTCCCATAACCTATGAACCATTGTTCTTTTCATTCTGCCCACATATAACTTCCGACATGGGTATTCTACTACATATACAATGTACGTAGTTTGACATATTGTTAACGAACTGGATTTTATAGAGATACCTGAAGAACTAGGGATCCAGTTTTCCCCTGCTATAGTGGATGTGCAGAACTTGCAATATTCACATGGAAAATGTCCATAGGCTACATCCACCTCTCTTGATGTATCTTGCTACGTTACTGATTTACAAACATAATTGGCTATGTTTTTACCTCTCTGGTAAGCCACCACAGGTTTTTCAGAAAAACATGAATGAGACTGCAGCACCCTGCCCAGCATTTGAAAATAAATAAAGCAATTATAGACGCTTTCACCAAAAACAGTAACACACACACCAGGGGGGGGGGGGTGTGGTGATTCCAATTGTCCCCGATTCTGTGATCCAGTTAATCTCGTTGTGCATACAGCCCTCTTAAATATTCTCATTTTATAATACGTCTTGGATAGCCTCGTTGTAAATATCGCTCAATTAATGAAGTAGCTTGTTTCTTCTATTCATCCACATTAAAACAGATCCATCTTAGATGCAAAAATTGACCTACAGGCAATCCTGTCTTTAATTTGTAAGGGCGATGGGTGGTAAAATATAACAAATTATTTTTTGATATTTCCTTTTGATACAAAGTTGTTACTAGATTTCTTCCTCCTTTTATAATAGTAATATCCAAAATGGCTATGTGATGAGGTTCAATAGTACTTTCAAACTGAAAATTGGATTTACAATTATAAAGCCATTTCAAAAAATCTTGTAACTTCAATCTTGGGTCTCTCCAAAGGTAAAAAAAATATCATCCAGAAGCCTTCTCCAAACAATATATTGCATCCACTGGGATACATAAATGAACTCCTCCTCAAAAGCAGTCACATCAGGTGTCACTGTAGATGGAGCCACTGTCTCTCCCATAGCTATTCAATAGATCTGTTGATAATTTCCTCCATCAAAACAAAAATAACTTTCACAAAACACTAGTGCGAAACACTCAATTCATAATTTTTGAAAGGTGAGCCGGTAAAATATATTGCCAACCCAATTTCGATAGAACATCCACAGCCTCCCATTGATCCACTTTAGTATACAATAAATTTATATCCAATGTAACCAAAATATCTGTTGGAAGAACATCAGTAGTTGCAGCCAAAATATTCAATATAAGACTTGTATCCTTCAAATATGATTTCGCCTGCGTGGCCAGAGGATTCAACAACCGATCCAAAAAATGGACAATGGTTCCAGAACTGAATTATCTCCAGCCACAATCGGATGTCCTGGTGGGTTCTCAAAATTTTTAGATATTTTTGGAACTGTTTAAAATATCTGGCATAAAGAAGTTTTATTTACTAAATGTGTGGATTCCTTCAAGGTTAGCATTCCTTGTGTCACTTCTTGTTTTACTAGTATTTCAACCTTAGCCATCAATTCCTGAGTTGGATCTATTAATAATTTCCAATACTATTTCACATCACTTAAATGCCTATATATTTCTGCATTATATTGTGTCTTCAACTGCACCACCATGGCTCCACTTTATCTGCTCTTCTCACTGCTATGTGATCCATGCGAGATAATTTAATCAATTCCTGATGCTGATGGTGTGTGATGTTCCATTTTATAGGTAAGAATTTCTTCTCATAAGATTCCAAATCTGGCAACAATAACCTGTGAAACGCCATGATCAAGGGGTCCACTTGGGATCCATTTAGATGTATAGTTACTATAGAAGAGTCCACTGGCAATGTCCCAGTTTTTATACTATTTCCTGTTTTTTTCTTTTTTTAATTGGTCTTGTTTTATTCTTTTATGTGTCAAATATGTATGCATATATAATCCAAAGCCATTTCCTGGCCACTTTTTTTTAAGAGATATTGGACATTAAGGGGTTGAACTGCAAGGATGCCAATAATGTTGACCACAACTGTAATTTAACTAATTTTATTTTGGTGTTAGGAACTGTGCTGTAGTTCTCTTTTTCTTATTGAACATCTATTTTGCATCCAACAAAACCCCTCCTCCAACAGTACGTGCAGAACAGAACCCAACATACAAGAAAAACAAAATTTGATTCCAGTGTTATCTCATTAACAGCCTCTCCAGTACCAGGCAGATCGTGAACTCTACAAAAGTCACTGGAAGACCTATAATGCAAATCTACCATACTATAATGACACCAGTTTCTCAAATTAACACAAAAAGGAACCTACCCTGAAAAGAGAAGCACCATAAATATTGCAGTGGGTCTTCAAATATCCTTACATCTATTCGGAAATCTGAACATGCTAGATTACTACAGATCCTACATAGAAACTTCCTGCTAACAGAACACATACTCTCAGTCACACAGGCAGAACACAGTTAGACCCTCACCAACTACAGAATAAATTATAACAAACTCAAAATAGAAATATGTAGACAAAATTAAATTGCAACCCCAACATGCTAGGCTCTGAATACAGTGCAACACAAGAAATAGAAACAGTGTTGCATTTCCCCCTGGTACTATGCAAAATATAAAGATGGCATATATAAAATCCAAAAACTGATATATTCTAGTCATTAAACTGAAAATAAATTCTTTATCATCTAGCTATTATTTTTCTAATTGCCTTGGTCCTGTTATCTGGTTTCTGTGTCCTCTGTCTTCTCTTAACTTTCTTCCAGAGTCTGCAATCCACCTGCCACTTCTCTTCACTCCTGTCTTCTTCACTTGCTCCCCTACATCAATCTCTGACATTGATCTTTTTTCGTTCAGCTTTCTTCCATTTATTTTTTTCTCTTTATCAGTCGGATTTCAATTCTCTTCCTTATATCCAGTTCTCCATCTCCCTCTTTTTACAACCCTCTTACTTCGTCTCTCTATCCTTCCCCAGCCACTTATTCCCCAGTCTTTAACTCTTTCCTTTCTCTTTCTCTCTTCTACCCTTCCTGTGTTCAACATCTATCCCTTTCTCTCCTTTCCTGTCTTATCTCTCCATTTCTCCCCAATCTTGCGTCTTTGCCGTTTTTCTCATCTTATCCCCCCTTGTCTAACATTCCCTCTCTTTCCCTCACTACGTGTCCAGCATTTCCCCATTTCACCCCACCTCATGCCCAGCATCTACCTCTCTCACCACCCCATATCCAGCATCTCCTTCTCTCACCACCCCATATCCAGCATCTACTTCTCTTACCACCCTATATCCAGCATACCCCTCTCTCCCCACCTCATGCCCAGCATTTGTCCTCCACACCTACCATGTCCAACCTCTGCCCTATATCCCCCACACCATGTCCAGCATCTGCCATTTATCCGCCTATGATCTCTGCCCTGTGTTCAGCATCTGCCCTCCATCCCTTTATGGCCCCTACCCCATGTTCAGCATCTGCTATCTATCGCTTTAAACCCTATACCATATGTCCAGCATATACCCCAACTCGATATCCACCATCTGCTCTCTATCCTCTTATATCCCCCACCCTATGTCTATCTTTACCTCTCTAGCTTATGTCCTGCATCTGCCTTCCATCTTATGCACTGTGGGTCCAGAATCTTGCTTCACCCCCTCCCACTTTGTGTCCAGTATCTGCCCCATGTCATCCCCTCCACACTTCCTATTTAGCATCTGCCCTCTGCCCCTCTCGTGTGCAATATTTAACAAGCATTTCCCTTCCAGCCATTCCACCCCCCTCCTTGTGTCCATTTGCCTAGAATTTCCTTTCTGGCCATTCCATATCCCCCCCCCCCCTCTGTGTCCATCTGCTCAGCATTTCCCTTCCTGCCATTCAGCTCCCTCCCTTGTGTCCATTTGTCCAGCATTTCCTTTCTGGCCATTCCACCCCCTTGTGTCCATTTGCCCAGCATTTCCTTTATTGCCATTCCATACACACATACCCCTTTCATGTCCATCTGCCCAACATTTCTGTTTTTGCCATTCTACCCCCCCCCCCCCCCTTGTATGCATTTGCTCAGTATTTCTCTTCCAACCATTCCACCACCCCACCCTTGTGTCCATCTACCCAGCATTTTCTTTCCAGCCTTCCACACACCTCCTTCATGTCCATTTACCCAGAACTTCCCTTCTGGCCATCACCCCCCACCCCCTTGTGTTCATCTGCTCAGCATTTCCTTTCTGTCCATTCTACCCCCCTTGTTTTAATTTGTCCAACATTTTCCTTCCTGCCTTCCGCACATACCCTGCCCCCTCTGACCCGTGCTGCTGCCGCTACCACTGCATTTTCTGTGCTTGCAGCAGCAGCAGCAGTGGACTGGCGTCTGATTAAAAAAACAAAATCCACCGGTGTAGGCACTTCCTTGCTACTAGGAAGGATAATTTAGTCCTTCCCCCTCTGACATGAAGCATGCGTCAGAGAGGGGCGGGACCAGACCAGCCTTCCTTGCCAGGAAGTGCTTACACCTGCATTTATTTTTAATCGGAGGCCAGTCCACTGCTGCTGCTGTCCCTGCAGCACAGAAAATGCAGCAGCAGCAGCTTGAGCGAGAGGGCAGGCTGTCACCAAATTGGTGGAGAGTCAGCTCATTTGGGTGGCAATGCCCCCCCCCCTCGTCTCACCCAAACTATATCCATGATGAAGGTGCAGGAGTAGGACCTCAGAAAACGCACACAAATAGGAAGAGAAGTGAGGCAGATCTTGAGCAATTTTCAGAAGACTGTATTTGAGGAGCTAGCCAGCTAACCTAAAAGTAGACAAAGTGATGGGGCCAGCTGGTGGTGTACATAGAGAGCATTGAAGAAACTTGGGGATGTTCTGGTGGCTCCTCTGTCTGACCTTTTCAATGCTTCTTTAGAGTTGAGCTTCATCCCAGAGAACTGGAGAAGGATGTATGTGATCCCTCTACACAAAAGCAGAAGGAAGGATAAGGTTGGGAACTACAGGCTGGTTAGTCTGACCTTGTGGTGAATAAATTAATGGAAATGCTGCTAAAACAGAGCATAGTTCGATTTCTGAAATCTAATGGTTTGCAGGATCCGAGGCAGCATGGTTTTACTAGAGATAGGTCTTGTCCGATAAATCGGATTCATTTTTGGCTGGGTGATCAGAGAGTTGAACTGACGGAGTGTTAGATATGGTGTACTTAAATTTCAGCAAAGACTTTGACACTGTCCACACAGGCGGCTTATAAATAAATTGAGCACCCTAGTAATATTAAAGCTGCTGAAATGCAGGGGATGTGGGGAAAAGAAGAAGCGCTGTGGATTGTGTTGGAAAGAGGAGATGGCAATGTCATCCATGCTGGTGTAACCTACAGGCCTCCGACTCAAACCAAAGAAATGTATAGAGACTTGATTATTGATATTGCAAAGGTAGCCATGAACGAGGAAGTGATCATATTGGGTAACTTTAATCTACCCAATGTGGATTGGAATATTCCTTCTGGTTATTGCTTATGTTTGTTTATTGCAACACTTGATATGCCACCCTTCAAACATCAAGGTGATGTACAATTTACAAACAAATAAAGTAAGGCCAGAGCCTATGAAGAGGAGAGGAACTACAAATAAGATAGTAAATAGAAACATAATCATTCAGAATAGAAACAGACATCATAGAAACAGAGGGGTCAGAGAGGAGAGGGTAGGTCATAAGCGGAGGAGAAAAGGTGGGTTTTTAGGAGGGACTTAAATTTGGGGAAAGTGTTCTAGATGGAGGGTGGTGGGAAGGGAGTTCCATAGAGAAGGACCCAGGAAGAAGAAGGCTGAGGAATGGGTGGAGTGAAGATGTGCATGAGAGGGGAAAGGGAAATGAAGGTAATTAACATGTATTGAGTAAAGACTGCGGGAGGGGGGTGTGGAATTGAAGAGGGGTACAAATCTGGAAAGAAATTTTAAAAAATTGTGGATGCCTTCCAAGATGTATTGCGCCTTAGACAAATGGTGATGAAACCGACCAGGGAAAGTTCGATGCTGAATTTAGTACTCACCAGCGGAAAAAGTGTGTCAAACGTCTGGGTGGGTGCCCATGTGTGCAGCAGTGATAATCACACAGTGTGGTGTGAGATAAAAGCCAAGACAGAGTCCATTTACAGCAAGCTTAAATTCCTAGACTTCAAAAACGCTGACCAGGAATATGGCCAAGTGCCTGAAGGAGGAGCTGGCAGGGTGGGAGGAGGTAAAGGAAGTGAAATTGCAGTGGGCTAAACCAAAGAAGGCAATAAAAGGGGTAAGAGATACATATGTAAGGAAAGTAAATAAAAACAAGAGGAAAAGAAAACTTATTCGGTTTTCTAAAGAAGTGGCTGCAAAAAAATGCAGCTTTCACAAAATTCAGAAGTTCGCAAACGGAGGAACACCGAAAAGAATATAGGATAAAGCTAAAAGACAAAAAGAGAAATAAGGATAGCAAAATCAAAGACAGAAGAAAAGATTGCTAAAAATCTAAAGTGTGGTGATAAAACTTTTTTCAGGTATATTCGGGAGAAGAGGAAGATCAGAGGTGAAATTGCAAGACTCAAAAGTGCTGAGAAAAGATTCATGGAAAGTGATGTTGAAAAAGCAAAAAAGCTAAACAAATACTTCTCCAGGATTTTCTTTAGTAAAAATAGAACAGAAGGACCACTTTGATTGACAAATATACAAATGGAAATGGAGTAGATACTACACCATTCACAGAAGATGTGTTTGAATAGCTTGCAAAACTGAAAGTGGACAAAGTCATGGGACCGGATGGGATACATCCCAGAATACTGAAAGAGCTCAGAGGTTCTTGCAGGGCCTTTAAAGGATGTTTTTAATAGATCCTTGGAGACAGGAGACGTTCCGCAGGACTGGAAAAGGGCCAATGTGGTACTTCACAAAAGTGGTAATAGGGAAGAAGTGGCAAACAACAGGCAGGAAAAGTAATGGAGCGGGATATTCAGCAGTGCTAACATGGTTAGTGCCACTGAATATCTATGGGTACTGCTGCTACATGCCCCGATGCTAACCGGTTACTATTGGGGCATTCCAGGGATAACCAATCAGTGGCGATATTCAGCCACCAACCTGTTATCCCTCAGTGGCGAAAGTTAAGCACAGAAAAGGCTGCCCTAACTTTCACTGCGGAAGCTAACCAGGCAATGGCTGAATATCGCCGCTGCCCGGTTAGCTTCCTGCTTCAGCAGCAAATCTGGATATTCAGTTCCAGTGACCGGATATGGCCCTGACATTGAATATCTGGGTGTAGTGTTCAGCGGTGGAGGCTAGCTGCTGCAATCCGCCACCCATAGTCTTTATCTGCCATAATCTTTCTATGTTTCTATGGTATATCCTCTCTAGCAGCACTGAGAGAAACTAGTATCGTATGCCTCCAGCAGGTGGCAAGGTTTTTGACTGGTGCAGCAGTTCGGATAGACTTGTCTCTCCTGGCTCAGACTGTGACCTTGTGGCCTATGTGCTTGAGACCAGTAGGACTGTTTGCTCAGAGCCCAAGTCTGCCCCCGTTTCCTTGATCTCACATTTGTCCTGTGTCCAGTGCTGCTATCCATGGCTTCCTAGCGCTTAGTGGGCCAGAGAGCTCTCAGTTGGTGTACCCCAAGGGTCTACCTTGGGTCCACTCCTTTTCTCTCTCTATACCCAGTCCCTTGGTGTTCTCATCTCTTCCCATGGCTTTCGGTGCATCTTTACGCTGATGACTCCCAGATCTACCTCTCTGCACCTGAAATCTCTCCAGCAATCCAGACCCGGATCTCTGCCTGCCTTTCTGACATTGCTGCTTGGATGTCTCACCGCCGCTTGAAATTGAACATGGCCAAAACTGAGCTTCTTATTTTTCCCCCTAAACCCTCCTCTCCTCTTCCTCCTTTCTCAGTCTCTCTGGATAATTCTCTACTCCTCCCTATCTCCTCAGCTCGCAACCTTGGGGTTGTCTTTGACACCTCTCTCTCCTTCTCCACACACATCCAACTGATAGCTAAACCCTGCCTTTTCTTTCTCTACAGCATCAACAAAATTTGCCCATTCCTTTCTGAACACACTATTAAGGCACTTATGCACTCCTTAGTCACCTCCCGTCTAGACTACTGTAGCCTACTCCTTGCTGGTCTCCCTCTAAATCAACATCTCTCTCCCCTTCCATCTGTTCAACACTGCTGCATGACTAATCTTCTGCCAACCTCGTCTTGCTCATATTACCCTTCTCAAGTCTCTTCATTGGCTCCCTATCCGTTTCCACATCCAGTTCAAACTTCTCCTACTGACCTATAAGTGCATACATCCTGCAGCTCCTCACTACCTCTCCTCTCTTATCTCTCCCTACATCCCTCCTTGTGAATTCCGCTTGTCTGGCAAATTGCTTTTATCTGTGCCCTTCTTTTCTGTTGCTAACTCCAGACTTCGCTCCTTTCACCTTGCTGCTCCTTATACCTGGAACAAACTACCCGAGTCTGTATGTCGGGCGCCTTTTCTGACCCTTTTCAGATCCAGGCTGAAAACTTACCTCTTCGCTGCTCCTTTGGATCTTGACTCACCTGATCTTCTTCGTGCTTCATTACCATTCCCCCTAGCTGCAGCTATTGTGTTGCGTGTCTTGACTAGATATTAAGCTCCAATGAGCAGGGACTGTCTTTTACATGTGTCTATGCAGTGCTGCGTACACCTTGTAGCGCTGTACAAATATTCAGTAGTAGTAGACGACCCTGAGGGGGCTTAAGAAGTTGGGTCCAGGCCCCCCCTTTTCCTTGTTGTCCTTTATCTGCTTTCCTTTTTTTCTGATTTTTTTTCCCCATTGAGTTCAATGGACTACATTTGCCTCTCTTGCTGCTTGAAATAAAGTCGCTCTAAACTAAAAAAAATTTTTAAAAAGCCTTTTCGTTTTTTTGGCAGTCAGACCTCTCAGGCCTGAGGAACAGCTGGGGCAGCTTTTCTCAGGTTTCCTTGGCCGGCCTGATAGGTGCTGGCATTCCCTTTTCAGTAAGATTACCAGATTGTTTTGCCCGGCAAGTCTGGGACACTTATTGGAAGTATTGGGGGGAGGGGGTAGAGGAGGACAGGATATGAGGAGTCACTACCCTGCCCCACTTCCCCACATCCATTCCATAATTTGTGTGCTTGGAAGCGATATTGTTGCCATCAATAGAGAAATAGAAACAGTGATGCATTTTCCCCACACTGTGCAAAATATAAAGATAATGGATGTAAAGTCTAAAAGCTGGTATATTCAAATCACCAAATTGAAAATAATTTTTTTCTACCCTCTTTGTCTCCATTGCTGGAATCAGAGATAAGGAGACTGCCAAACAAGTGGTAGTTGGAGACACAGCTCTAAAATCGGGGAAAATCCCAGAAAATCTGGGACATCTAGTAACCTTACTTTTCAGGTTTTTTTTATTTTTTTTATTTTTTTTTTGCTTTGGCTGTTGCAGTTTTTTCCAGCAGTTCTTTTTTTTTAAGGTTACCTTTTCTTTTTGCTTTGTGGAGCCTTGCTGCATTGCTGAGGCCTCAGCGCTGTGCCTCTTGTGATAACCTTCTGATCAGCTCCACAGCAGGCTCTTTTTGCCTAATATGTGATGGTCACACATTGAGCATTCTATTTTTGACAATTTTTGGACCTCCCCCCATGGGAGGCCTGGGGCCCAATGCCTATTCTGAAGCCTCTTCCTGACCTCCCATGGTTTTCTTTCCCAAGGGACAGGCCACCATCTTGGATGGCTGCCTGCTTTCTGCAGAAGGGAACATAGTGAGGGAGGCTGCTATCCAGCAGTCCCCCTCTGGTTTCCTGAGGCCTCAAGCCCTCTTTTCCAGTAGCTTGGAGCAGCAGCAACTGAAGCAGCTCACAGCTGCTTTCAAAACTACCTAGCTGCTTGGCAGCACACTTTACAGGGGTCCAGGGGCCCTTGAGTGTTCCTGCCACTGATGGTAAGGGGAATAAGCGTCCTCATGCTACTCCTTCACCTGCCTGTTCCTCCAGGAGCCCAACCTTATTCCCTGCAAAGATTGTCTGGAATAATGATTAGGAATCCTTTTCCTCACAAGGTGAGTCAGAGGAAGAAGGCAAGATTCCCCTCATGGAAGGCGACAGTCCATCTGGGATCTGCCTTTTCACAGGGAAGACCTCCCTGTGCTGATTCAGGATGCAATGGTGGCTTTGTGTATCACTGAGCCTGCTCCTAGTCAGGTTTTGCAAGTGGAACCCATTCTGGCGGGCATCCAATATCCTTCTAAATTTTCCCTCTAGCTGAGCTCATGCCTTAGCTCCTAGTTTCCTAGTAGGAGAATCCTGACCTGGGCCTTAGGGGAGCTAAGCTCCTGTCTTGGTTATACCCTCTGCCCCAGGGCAAGTTAGATCAGCTTTTTGGGCTTCCTCGGGCAGATGACATGGTCACAGCAGTGACAAAGTGCATGAGTGCTATGCTCAAGGAATCTCATGATAGGAGAGTAGAGGCTCTCCTTAAGAATGCTTTTGCAGCTGGGCTCTCAAGCAATTCTGCTGCATCTAGCAATTGCCAGACAGCCTGGAGCTGCAAGACTAGATTTGGGTGCTGGCTATGTGGCAGATGCCCTGTATGACTTGATCAGGACCTCATCCAAATCCATGGCAGTGGTTATTGGGCTAGGCAGCGGCTATGACTCCATAGCTAGTCTGCTAATCCTGCCTCCAGGTTGCTCTTTAGGGGTCGGTTGCTCTTTGGCGAGGATCTCAAAAAACTGATGAGACCTTGGAGAGGCTTGGAGAATGATGTAACCTTGAAGGATATTAGCAAAACAGGGAAATTAGGGCATCTCGACAGAGAGGTTCCAATAAAAGTAAAAGTAACCCAGATGCCGTTACGTAAAGAGCATATAGACTTGAAAAAGTCAAAATTACCCCTGGCAACTGATTGTTAATATGAAGAAAATACATCTTTCTGAAATGCCTGTATGCAAATGCCAGAAGTCTAAAAAATAAGATGGGAGAGTTAGAATATATAAGACTAAATGAAAGATTAGATATAAATGACGTTTCAGAGACTTGGTGGAAGGAAGACAACCAATGGGACATTGTGATACATAGAAACATGATGGCAGAAAAAAACCACATGGCCTATCTAGTCTGCCCTTCCATATCAACTATTACAATCATCCGCTTTTTTCCTTTAGAGATCCTCTGTGTTTGCTATGCTTTTTTGAATTCAGATATTGTCCTCATCTCTACCACCTCCACTGGGAGACTATTCCATGTATCTACTACTCTTTCCGTAAAGAAATATTTCCACATATTACTCCTGAGTCTATCCCCTTTCACCCTCAATCCATGTCCCCTCATAGCAGAGCTTGCTTTCAATTGAAAGAGGGTCTCCTCTTGTGCATTTATGCCATGGAGGTATTTAAATGTCTCTTTCATATCTCCTCTATCCCGCTTTTCCTCTAAAGTATACATATTATGATCCTTAAGTCTGTCCTCATATGCTTTATAACGAAGATCGCTAACCATTTTAGTAGCCACTCTCTGCACTGACTGTTTATATCTTTTTGAAGGTGTGGTCTCCAGAATTGCACGCAATACTCTAAATGAGGTTGCACCAAAGACTTATACAGAGGCGCTATCACCTCCTTTTTTCTGCTGGTCATTCCACTCCCTATGCACCCAGGCATCCTTCTAGCTTTCGCCATTGCCTTTTCTACCTGTTTAGCTCCTGGGAACAAATTATATCGCAATGATAGGGTAGATGAAATTGGTGGAGGAGTTACACAGTATGTTAGATTTGGCATTGTGTCAAACAAGATAAAGGTTTTACAGGAAAAGAATTGCTGTAGAATCTCTATGGATAGAAATTCCATGTAAAAAGGGGACGGCAATGGCATTGGGGATGTATTACCATCCACCTGGCCAGAAGGAACAGAATGAATGATGAATGCTAAAAAAAATCAGGGAAGCAAACAAAAGTTACAACACAGTAATAGTGAGTAATTTAAATTCCTCTTCATCTCTCCGGGCCAGTCCAGGAACTGTAGGGTAGTCAACCTCCTCCAGCAGCTGAGGACTGAAAACTTAGGGGCTTGTTTACAAAGCCGCGGTAGTGGTTCGCGATCGCGATCGCAGCCGCGGCCCCATTGAAATCAATGGGGCCGCGGCTCCGATTACGATCGCAAACCACTACCGCGGCTTTGTAAACAAGCCCCTTAGTCTTGCTGACAGGCCATCTCACTCCCCCTGGTGTCAGAGATTCAGTCTTTCAGTCCTCAACAGCTGGATAGGATGTTTAGCTGACAGGCTCCCTGTCAGATGAAGAGGAAAGGATTAAGTTTGTAAAAGGAAAAGGACAAAAAGAAAGCAAAGAAGAGATACAAATTAATTCCCTGAAGGACCCTAGTGGGGTCTGCTAGTCGGGGAAGGGAAGTTATTTCAGCTTAACAAAGTTTAAAATATATATATATATATATATATATATAGATAGATAGATAGATAAAATAACGATGGAGGAAAAGGAAGGTGGTCGGCTGTTGGAGAATTGAGGTGGAAAGAGCAAGGGCAGAGCCTGCTCCGAGGACCACATCCTTTTTTATAACATGGAGAAGGAATCTGTGAGCCCCAGAGTCCAGCGCTATCTCTCCAGAGCCCGGACTCGTTCTCCCGCTAGCAACGGTGCAGGCAGTTCGAGGCGTTGATCAACGGCACACATCAAGTACGTTTCTAAGGCGTGTCTAAGGGGGGCCGATCGTGTACAGGCAGCCATGGTAGGGCAAGTTGTCCTTTTCGGCATCGGTGAACTGCGGCAGGCAAAAGTGAGCTCTAGCAGTTTTAAAGAAGCGGTCTCCGGGGAAGCACATGTGGCCGGGCTTGGCAGCGTGCACGGAGTGCGGCAGGCATCGGAGATTGACAGGCCTGGGGTTTTACCGTTTCTGTATCAGGAAAGCAGGTTCGGTTGAACGCTTGTTCAGGGGGAGAATGGAGGAGAGTGGCGCTGTGCCAGAGCAAGGGAGCAAGCAGCAGAGCATGGCAGAGAAGGCGGGAACGGCGGCCATTTTAGAAGGGGCAGCCATTTCTCCCGTGCTTCAGGAGCAAGCAGTAAAGAGAAAGTCTAAATCTAAAAAGCCTGCTCAGCCGGCGGTTGTGCCTCCGACACCAGTACCAGAGTTGCAAGGGGGCTTGCAGTCCCTTTTTTCACCGGATTTTATCCTCTCGATTCACAAGGCTTATTGTTTAAAATTGGAGCAGGGTCATGCCAAAAGTTCCCCTCCCAGTCTGTTTGAGCCTCCTAGGGGGAATAGTGGTGCAGTAGATCCAGGAGAGGGATCCTCAAACAGGAGCTTAACAGCTGAACCAGAGGCTGCTGTCTTTGGTCAGCAGTCCTCAGTCCCTCAGGTGGTAGAAGAGGGAGAGATCCTCTCAGAATCGGGAGTGGATTACTGGGGGGATTTGGAGAAAGGTGAGATTGGGCCAGGTGAGGACCCAAATATTTTCAGGGTATTTCGGAAAGAGGAGTTGGGAGCTCTCATTGCCCATTCATTGGCGGCTCTGAATATTGCTTTACCAGTGGTTCAGGAAGAACCATTAGAAGATCCGTTGCTCCAGGGTTTCAAGGCTGAGCAGAAGTGTTTTCTGGTTCATAGAGTCATTAAGCAGATGGTGGAATCAGAATGGGAGTGCCATGAAGCGACTCTGAGGGGGGGGGGGCGTGCGATAGGACGCTTGTACCCAGTCCCACAGGAGGAGAGAGAACTGTTGCGGATGCCGAAGGTGGATGCGCTAGTGTCCGCAGTGACAGAAGACTATGATTCTGGTAGAAGGCGGAACAGCACGTAAGGATCTACAAGATAGGAAGCTGGAATCCCTTCTCAAACAAGCCTTTGACGCTAGTGCTCTGTTTCTGCAGGCATCCATTTGTGGGGCGTATGTGTCCAAGGCCTCTATTCGTTGGCTCCAGGCGAAGCCTTCCCCAGAAGGGGAAGAAGGGTCGGCTTCGGAGGGAGCTAAATTAGTCGGCTGCAGCATATCTCGCTGATGCTTTTTATGATCTGGTAAGGATTTCAGCAAAGTCCAGAGGCGTTGGTAGTTGCCGCTAGGAGATTTCTCTGGCTGAAGAATTGGGCGGCGGATGCATCTTCTAAGGTGCGTCTGAGCAAGCTCCCCTATAAAGGCAAGCTCCTCTTTGGGGAAGCTCTGGAAAAGATTGTGAAGGATTTGGGAGATTCCAAAGGCAATTGGCTTCCGGAGGACAGGCCAAAGGGACCAAGACCCGGAATTATGCAGAGAGGTCAAGGTAGAGAGTTTCGGAGGTTTCGAGGATCTCGCTTTACTCCATATCAGATAGGTCATTTTGGGTCACGAAGTCAGTCCTTTCGAGGGGCCAGGGGGTTCAGTCGGGGGTATTTCGGGCCCCAATAGAACTCCGCAAAAAAAGACACAATGAAAGGAGGTTGGTCCAGGCGGAGATTCCAATAGGAGGACGTTTGCAGAGTTTTCTCTCCGTCTGGACCACCATAACTACCAACAGGTGGGTGCTGGCGATCATCCGCGAGGGCTATGCGCTGGAGTTCGCGCGGCCGATAGTGGAGGCCTTCATGCTGTCTCCATGCAGGTCTCCGACAAAGGCAAAAGGCGTGGATGACACTCTTCAGCGCTTGCGGTGCCTTCAAGTGGTGGTTCCGGTTCCCAGAGACCAATACGGTTAGGTCGATACTCGATTTATTTTGTGGTACCCAAAAAGGAGGGGTCTTTTCAGCCTATACTAGATCTCAAACAGGTGAACCGCTGTTTGAGGGTTCCGCATTTCCGGATGGAGACCCTGCGTTCAGTGATTCGGTCGGTAAAGCCGGGAGAGGTGCTTTCGTCTATAGATCTAACGGAGGCTTACCTGCACATTCTGATCAGGCCGGAGCATCAAAGGAACTTACGCTTTGCTGTGCCTATGGGGCATTTTCAGTTCCAAGCTCTGCTGTTCGGGCTGGCTACGGTGCCGCGCACCTTCACAAAGATGATGGCGGTGGTTGCGGCGGCGCTATGAAAGGAGGGAATTCAAGTTCATCTCTTTCTGGACGATTGGCTGATCCGGGCAGAATTGGTAGCGGAGTCAGTGCGAGCGACGGCGCGAGTGGTGCAGTTTCTGGAACAGCTAGGCTGGGTTGTGAATCAGGCCAAGAGTCAGTTACTTCCAGTGCAGCGCCTCGTATATCTCGGGGCCTTGTTCGACACGAAGATTGGAGCGGTCTTCCTGCCAGAAGAGAGAGTGCAAATGATTGTGAGGCAGGTGTCCACGTTTTTACGCATCAAGGCTCCCACAGCGTGGAGATATCTTCAGCTCCTGGGCTCCATTGGTGGCATTGGTTCTGGTGCCGTGGCCAGGGCGGTGGCATTGGATCTGGTGCCGTGGGCCAGGGCGCATATCCAGGGCGCATATGCGGCCCCTACAACGGTCATTGCTCTCCAGATGGTCTCCGCAGGAGCATTCTCTGGGTCAAAAGTTGGTGTGCTCAGAGGCGGTCAGCGACAGTCTACAATGGTGGTTGGATGTCAGGCACCTCCAGGCGGGAATGCCTCTGGAGTACCCGGATTGGGTGCTGGTAACGACAGATGCCAGTCTCGCCGGCTGGGGGGCACATTGTCTGTCCCAGGTAGCGCAGGGCGTTTGTTCGGCGGATCTGAGCGGTTGCTCGATCAATCAGCTGGAAATGAGGGCGGTGCAGCTGGCACTGTAGGAATTCGTGGACTTGGTAAAGGGAAAGGCAGTACGTGTCTTCTCTGACAATGCAGTGACAGTGTCCTACATCAATCGACAGGGAGGCACAGGCAGTGCAGTGTTTTTGGAGGAAAGTCAGAGGTTGATGCAGTGGGCCGAAAGCCATCTGGTGGCTTTTTCAGCAGCGCATGTGGCGGGGAAAGACAACGTGCAGGACAATTTTCTCAGCCGACATGTGTTAGATCCCGGAGAGTGGGAACTGAACGATGCGGTCTTCCACAACCTTACGGTGCAGTGGGGGAAGCCAGTCATGGATCTCATGGCCACACAGAACAATGCCAAAAGCATTGCGATTCTTCAGCAGATGTCGGGAACACATGTCTGAAGGACTCGACGGGCTGGCTCAGCCTTGGCCGTCAGTCGGGCTTCTCTGTCTTCCCACAGTGGCCAATGATCAGACGGGTCATTCGCAGGATAGCAGCTCACGGCGGGAGGGTAGTTCTCATTGCCCCGGATTGGCCCAGAAGGCCATGGTATGCGGACCTGGTGCGGCTCCTGGTGGACTGGCCCTGGAGGCTTCCCAGTCAAGGCAATCTATTACATCAGGGTCCAGTCCTAATGCCCAAGGTGGATCGCTTCTTGCTTACGTCTTGGCTATTGAAAAGGAGCGCCTGACGCATAGAGGCTATTCAGCGGCAGTGGTGACTACTATGTTGCAGGCAAAAAGGAGGTCTACGTCTCTTGCTTATGTCCGTGTTTGGCGAGTGTTTGAGAGTTGGTGTACGGATCGGGGCATTAGGCCTTTTGCAGCGGCAGTGCCGGACTTTTTGGAGTTTTTGCAAAGGGGTCTGAACAAGGGGTTGGCCCTCAGTACTCTCAAGGTGCACCTAGCAGCCCTCGCTTGCTATAGAGGCAATACCATGGAGGCAGTCTGTTGCAACATCTGGATATTTTGAGGTTTCTAAGAGCGGTGAAGAACGTGTGGCCGGTGGTACCACCTTGGGATTTGAATTTGGTGCTGGAGGCATTAAAGCAGTCTCCTTTTGAGCCCACGGGGGCAGTAGCTTTAAAGGAGCTTTCTTGGAAAACAGCATTTTTGGTGGCGTTTTGCTCAGCGAGAAGGATCTCGTATTTGCAGGCGCTTTCCTGTAGGGAGCCGTACATTCAGTTCTCGGCAGAGAAAGTAGTCTTGCGGCAAGTGCCCTTGTTCTTGCCGAAGGTGGTTTTCTGCCTTTCACTTGAATCAGCCCATTTCGCTGCCGACTTTTCAGGGCCAGGAACGGCAAGGTATGGATGTTTCTTTGCGAAAGTTGGATCTCGGCAGTGTACTTCGTAGGTATCTCAGAGAAACGGAGCCGTTTAGGAGATCGGATAAGTTGTCTGTTCTTTTTGGTGGACCGCGTAAAGGAGAGGTGGCTTCCAAGGCCTCAATAGCCCAGTGGGTGAAGCGGGCGATAGCGGCGACGTATCATGCAAGCGGAAGATTGCCGCCCGAGGGTCTCTGAGCTGATTCTACTCAGAGCAAGGCAACTTCATGGGCCAAGTTCACATTGGTTCCACCAGTAGATATTTGCAGAGCAGCTACTTGGTCTTCCCTTCACACATTTGCGAAGCATTATCGTTTAGACGTACAAGCTCAGGGGGACACGAAGGTAGGAGCCTCGGCGATAGTGGTGGGGCTAGCAGGACCCTCCTGACAGTAGATACTGCTTTGGTACTTCCCTACAATTCCTGGACTGGCCTGGAGAGACGAAGGGGAAGGAGAAATTAGACCTTACCTGCTAATTGTCTTTCCTTGAGTTCTCTCCGGGCCAGTCCAGGACCCACCCAGATTATTGGCAAGGTAGCAGTGCAGTGAGGTGTATCGGTGCCTCATTCTGGAAGTCGTGTTTCGATGAATTCCCCATTCGGTGTGATTTGGGATGTAAGATGGAGTCCGAGGGGCTTCAGAGAAGCACTGGCTATGGGGCTCCCTTGGAGGTTCGAGGGAAAAGCGATAGGAGTTGATGAGAAAAATAAACGAAAAAAAAAAAGATAAATAAATATAAGAATTATAGTTAAAGTGTACTTTTTGGTGGTACATTGTTTAGTAGATCTTAGAACATAGTGTTGTAATGGTTATGTTAGGAGTGCATTATTTGAGACAGACAGATTTGACATTAGTAGACTGAGTCTCTGACACCAGGGGGAGTGAGATGGCCTGTCAGCAAGACTTTAAGTTTTCAGTCCTCAGCTGCTGGAGGAGGTTGCCTACCCTACAGTTCCTGGACTGGCCCAGAGAGAACTCAAGGAAAGACAATTAGCAGGTAAGGTCTAATTTCTCCTTACTCTGGTATCGACCGGGCCAATGTCACAGCAGAAAATGCTAGGGAAATAAAGTTTATTGATGAAATAAGACTGCTTCATGGAGCAGCTGGTTCATGAGCCAACACACGGGGAAGCTATTTTAGACCTAGTCCTTAGTGGAACCTAGGATCTGGTGCGAGAGAACTGTGCCGCAGCCACTTGGCAATAGTGATCATAACATGATCACATTTGATTTGATAAATGAAGGGAGGAAATCCACAGAACTAGCATTTAACTTTCAAAAGGGAGACTATGATATGTATTTATTTATTTAACCATGATATAAAATAAAGAAAATGGTTAATAAAAAACTAAAAGGACCAGCGACAAAAGTTAAAGGTTTAAATCAAGCATGAGCATTGTTTAAAAATGCTATCTTGGAAGCATAGATCAGATGTGTTCTATGTTTAAAGAAAGGTGAAAGGAAGGCCAAACGACTGTCAGCATGGTTTAAAAGCGAGGTCAGAAAGGCTGTTGTAGCCAAAAAGCATCTTTCAGGGAGCAGAAAAAGGAGCCAAATGATGAAAACAGGAAACAACATAAGCACTGGCAAGTTAGATGCAAGGCATTGATAAGACAGGCAAAGAAATTTGAAAAAAAGCTTGGCATGGAAGCAAAAATGCCTAATACATTTTTTCAAGTACATTCATAGCAATAAAATCCGTGAGAGAGTCAGTTGGACCATTAGAGATAGAGGGGTTAAAGGGGCGCTAAGGGAGCACAGGGTTATAGCAGAGAGACTGAATGAATTCTTTACTTCTGTCTTTGCTGAAGATGATGTAAGGAAGTTACCCATGTCTGAAATGGTATTTAAATATGATGTATTGGAGGAATAAAACAAATCTTGATAAACATCGTATACATCCCAGGGTGTTAAAAGAACTGAAATATGAGATTTCAGACCAGTTTTTAGTAATCTGTGAATTATCGTTAAAACCTGAAGACTGGAGAGTGGCCAATATAATGCCAATTTTTAAAAAGAGTTACAACGGTGATCCAGGAATCTGCAGACCAGTGAGCCAGACATCAGTACCAGGCTAAATGGTAGAAACAATAAAATTACTGAACATTTATTTTGTTTACTTTTACTTTTTATTTATTTAGCAACTTTTTTATACCACCTTCTCTACAAGTTGAAGCAGTGTACAATTAACTCATGGAAAGGAAAGGTTACCCGTAACTTGAAAGAATACCAGTTAACTTATAACATAGATGATAGTAAAGGTAGCCTTATAAGGAATAAGTTTAAAGGTAGATCGGTAAGGAGTATAGAAATGATACAAGTAATTTAACAAAAATATAACAACTTAAAGGGTTTGTAAGGCTCATGCAGATAGCAATGGTTTAATGGGAGAAAGCCAACAAGGATTTAGCCAAGGAAAGTCTTGTCTCACTAATCTGTTTTTTTTTTTTTTATTTGAAGGTGTGTTAAACAGGTTGATATAGTATATCTGGATTTTCATAAAGCCTTTGACAATGTCGCTGATGAAAGGCTCTTAGGGAAATTAAAAAGTCATGTGATAGGAGTCATTGTACTACTGTGGATTAAGAATTACTTGAAAATAGAGAGTAGGGCTAAATGGCCAATTTTCTCAGTAGTGAAAGGTAAATAGTGGAGTACCCCATGGATCTTTACTGTGCCTGCTGCTTTTTAACATATTCATAAATGACCTGGACAATGGAATGAGTGAGGTGATCTAATTTACAGATGAGACAAAATTATTTAAAGTTGTTCAAACATAAGAGGATTGTGTAAACTTGCAAGAGGACCTTGATGAATTGGGAGACTGGACGTCTCAATGGCAGATGAATTTTAATGTGGACAATGTGGACAAGTCCCTCTTGAACTCTCTACCAAGCCACATCAGATGCAACAGAGATCCCCTAGCATTCAAGAAACAACTGAAAACCATTCTATTCCAGGAATACCTCGGAACTGATGAGAACACACGACACTGACTACCCCAACCCCACCCCCCAGAAGATCTTGCTCTAAATGACTGCGTCATAATGTCAATGCCTATATCCCAATTGTTTGTCGAAATCATTACTGTTGGTCACCTGGTGTTGGCCCCGACCCCAAAAACTGATTCCTGCCCCCCCCCCCTTTTTTTATGTTACACCGCTTTGAACCGGTGAAAAGCGGGATATAAATACAGTTAAATAAATAAATAAGTGCAAAGTTATGCACTTAGAGAAAAACAACCCAAACTATGGTTACACTATACAAGGTTCCACATTAGGAATCAGCACCCAGGAAAAGTCAAACTCCTTGGAGAAGTTTAGAAAGGACACAGCTCTGGTGTTTCAGTGGTTAAAATGGCTAGAGTGGGTGATGAACTGTCCCAAAAGCTGCTAACCAAGTTCAGCACGCTGCTGGGTCTAGTTTTCCTCATGTTGGAGAGGTCTCTCAAGCTGCACAATCAATTCAGGGAATTTTGTGCTCTGTCAACTCTCTGGGC
The DNA here is from genome assembly GCA_033557465.1 of Ichthyophis bannanicus. Classification (NCBI taxonomy): domain Eukaryota; kingdom Metazoa; phylum Chordata; class Amphibia; order Gymnophiona; family Ichthyophiidae; genus Ichthyophis; species Ichthyophis bannanicus. The sequence continues at coordinate 690,860,895 of CM066036.1, read as the reverse complement.
CTGGGACTACCTATAACTCCTAGGGTCCATAGCTCTAGAGAGGTTTTAGCCCCTTTTAGTGGGCAAAGTAGTCTGATTGTTCTTGGATAATGCTACGGTGGTAGCACATGCAAACAAGCAGGGTAAAACTCATAGCACTGTAGCGGGCTGTGGAACTGTGCAGTTGAGCAGAGGAATATCTGATTACTCTGTCAGCATTCCATATAGCAGGGGTTGATAGCATGCAAGCAGATGTAGCCTAGTGGTTGGGGCAAGGTACTTCAGGCCGGAAGGTCGGTGGTTCAAATCCCACTAGAGGACAGCAACCTTGGGCCGGAAGGACTGGGGTTTCTAGTCCCACAGGCACTCCTTGTGGTCTTGGGCAAGCCACTTAACCCTCCATAGCCCATGTTCCCTGTAAAATAGTTATCTCCAAGTTATAATGCCCTGTTCAATGTAATTTCAGTTTGTTCAATGTAAACCGCACTGATGCAGAATAGCGCGGTATATAAGAGAATGTAAATAAATAAATAAATAAAAATATGGTGTATCTTGGTGAGTGGACGCTGACTTCTCATGCTAGTATGTGACTTGATGGCCACTTGTGATAATGCCAATGTGGAGAACTTTTGCAGCCACAAGAAGGACTTGCAGGCAGTGTACTTGGATGCCCTACTTCAAGTATAGCCCCAGAAAGGGTTTTTGTATGTCTTTCCTCCATGGCCCTCGTCAAGCCATCTTCTATGCAAGAATTGGTCTCACCTGGGCTTGGTGATTCTGTTGGCCCTAGATTGGCTGTGCAGATCATGGTGTACATATCTCCTCTGCCTGTTGGTAGGGCCTTAGCTGTTACCTCAAAAGAAAGACCTTCCTTGGCAACACCCCCAGGTGATGGAGGACGCCAATTTTTTTCTCACATCCTGATCCTTGAGAGGCGACAGCTGCCTAAAAAACCTACTCTGAGGTGTTAGTGGAAACCCTTCACAAAGCCCGTTGGACCTCTGTTTTCCAAGCTTATGTAAAGGTGTGGAGAATTTGAGAGAGATGGTGTTCTTCCAGGTTTCTAGAGGTCAGGAAGTTGGACTTAGTTGCAGCATTGTCTTTTTTTACAATCTGTTTTTTTTACAATCTGGCCTGTATCTTGATCTGGCCCTGAACTCTTTCAGGGTTCAGGTACTGACCCTAATGTGCTTTTGAGGGTGTGTTCAAGGTATGTCCTTGACAGTATACCTTGATGTCTACTGCTTTCTTAAGGGTGTGAAGCAGATCCATCTACCATTGCATCTGGTGGATTCTCAATGGTGTCTCTGTTTGGTACTGATGGCACTGAAGGTCCCTCATTTGACCCCATTTGAAAGAACTCTCTTGAAGATTTGACCCTTAAGGTGTTCTCTCTGGTTGCATCTGCCAGACAGGTGTCTGACCTGCAGGCCTTGAACTGCAGGGAGCCCTTTTTGGTCATCACAATAGTTTTAGTCTCCTTGAGAACTGTGCCATCTTTTCTCGCAAAGGTACTGTCCTCTTTGTTTTATTCATTTCCTTTAGTGATCATTACATTTTTTAAGTTCACAGTAAGGGCCTCTTTACTAAGTTACATTATCTGTACAATGTGGGGATTACCACTTGCTAATAGTTTGCATAACTTCCTGCATTAAACAGCTAATGTGAAAACTAGCATTTTGAGGCATGGAATGGGTGGAGAGTGCACCTTGCAGTTATTGTGGGGATCATTACAATGCATTAACTTTAACGCAGCAGATAGCAAAGAACAGTAAACACCACTTGAGGTGGAGCTAACAGCATAGGAGCAGGTTTGTTTTCCTAAAAAGTGGTAAATTTTGCACTTGCTGCACATTATGTGTAAAAAATAGTGTGTTGCAAGTGCAAAGCCTGTGTGCTAACTGCCTGGGGCAGGCCCAACATCTGCCTTGCAGTTAGTGCATAGGGCAGACACTTGCTGCGCGAACTTATGTTCCATGCCTCGGCAGATGGCTTGAGTGCACAGTGCTACCTGCCGATTCATGGAAAATGGACCTCTGCACAAAAGGCAGACAAAAAATGGCACTGGCGGCCTGACCTCCATGTCCCAATACAGAATCCCTATGCTCCTTCTGCAACACCCTCCCCCCAGCTCCAGTGCATACCTCCTGCCCCAATCAGAGCCCATTGTGTAGACAGTTCTCCCCCAAAGACGCCTTCCATGATGGTTACCTTTTCCAAAAGAATATCCCCCCTCCCCAAGAAACCCCTGAAGTCAGTTCCCGTCACCCCCTAAAAGAACCTGCATCCTTAGTGAACAGAAAATTTCCAACCAAACCCCTCCCCATGAGTCTTCCCCAGGAGATCTCTGATAATCTAGTGGTCAGGCAAAGGCTGAAGTGGTCTGCCTTTTCCTCAGCTGCAGAGACCATCAAAATGGCAACAGTAATCCCTGATGACCGCTAGACTGCCAGTTATTCCCTGCAACAGATCTGGCGAGGAGAGGTTGGGTTTGGACGGGGAGGGTTGGAGAGAGTGCTGTCCAGCAGGGGTGGGGGTTCTGTTGGGAGGGTGAGGAGAACTGTCCTTGGAGCTTTCTTTTGCAGGAAGAGGGTACCTGTCTGATTGGGGGAGGAGTCTGTTCCCAGGGGGAGGTCTGTAATCAGTGTTGTGGGAGGGTCTGTGCTGGGGGAGAAGGGGAGCGTTGCCATGGTACCACTGCTTTTTTTTTTCTTTGGTGATAGTGAGTGGTGGTTAAGTGCAGCCATGCTGCCCCATCCCGCATGCTAGCTGTCACAGCCATCACACCCACTCTTTGCCCCTAACCTATCCAGTCCTTGCCTTGCTGCCTCACATCACGCCACACCACACCACACAGCACCATGCCATATGTTGCGCTGAGCAGTTAGCATTGAATTTCTACCATGCTGACTGCTTCAAGTATGAGGTAGCAGTTACTGCTGGCCTATGTTAATGGTTAGTGCATGCTGAAAGCACACGCTAAGCCCCATTAGTGTTTTAGACATCTGAAAACTGGTACACAGACATCCAATTCACAAGGGCGTTCCTGGAGCCATTCTAGAAACAAGATATATGGACGTCTCTAGCGCGAAGATGTACAAGTAGAATGGATGTGGTAGAGGTGTGGTCTGGACAGAGCAAAAGAGATGCATTTTGCAGTGCGATTCCAAAACAGCACAAGAATATGTGGCCCTGGCTTGTGTGGCAATCAAGCCTATACCTGCTCCTGACCACGAATAAGGAGCAAGAAAGTGTTGGTTTGATGGCAGCAATGCTACAAGGGAGAAGAGCAGAAGGCATTGTCATAGTCTGTGTCAGTATTTCCTGGGTAAATAAACCTGCATGTAAATGCAAACCCCTAACAGATTACTAAACCACCACTGCTTATCTGAATGTCCCTTCTAGAAAACACTGGCCGGGATGTCAAAGAAGCTGTTTCTGTGGCTGTCCATTTGGGGATGTCCATGTTTCTAAAACTGGGCCAAAATGTAAATGTCCCTGAGGTTTTCTCAGATGTTTTTCCTTGGACATTCCAGACTGCACTCGGACATCCATTCTAATATGACATTTTATCCGGTTTTCTCTGTATTATTTGTTGGGGCATTCCTATAAGTTTTGGGAAGGCTGTCATGTAGTTAACACAGGCATTTGCAGTTACCATTAATTTTGGTTATTGCTGTGTCATGACACTTTAGTAGATATGGGCCTAAATGTTTTAGTGTGTGTTTAAAAAAAAAAGTGCAATGAAATGATAAAGAATCGATGAAATAAACAAGTGTTTTTGCCTGGATTGCCTGTAATGCTCAGTGGGTTAAGAAAATATGGACAGGGGCTGGATAAGGTAAAAGTTGTGATAAAAGGTATATGGTGTGTGTGCGGGTGTGTGTGTGTATGTGTATATTTATTTATTTATTTATTTAACCAGTTTTTGTATACCACCTTATCCTTCAATCAACGTGGTTGACAAGACAGCAAAGGCTTACATACTGAGGGTATGGGAAAACAAAAATGATACATTACAATATAAATACAAAACAAAACAGTATGTTATAATACTATATCCTAGTGAAATTAGATATACATAATGGTTAATTTAAGTTATTTCACCAAATGATTCTATAAATAAATAAGTCTTTAAAGATTTGCAAAAGTCCTTAATGTCTTCCTGAGTTCTTAAGTCTTCAGGAATAGAATTCCATAACTCTGGTGCCATAAAGGAAAATGCTCTTTTAGAAGTCATTTGTTTTGATTTGTTGAAGTTCAAAGGAGTATTAAGTTTATTGATATTTTGAGATCGTCTTGGTCTTATGCTCTTGTCTTTTGAAATTATAGATTGTAGAATATCTGCTGAGGATTGGTGAAAAATTTTGAAAATAGTCATTAGGTTTTTATATTTTGCTCTTGCAATAACCGGAAGGAAATGTAACTGTTTGAGGACAGGAGTTGTGTTCAAATTTTGTAGAGCCAGTTATAATACGCGCAGTGGTGTTCTGAACTAATTGGAGAGGATGGATGGAGTGTTTAGGAAGACCTTAATACAAGATGTTTCCAAAATCAAGTAGAGGTGTTATGACTTCCTGACATACCGTGCAAAAGTGATTTGTATTTAGTATTGGTTTTAGTCGTCTTATAATCTTTAAACGATGGTATGCTTTTGACGCAATTTTGTTTATATGAGATTTTAAATTTAAATATTTATCTAATGTTATACCTAAATATCTTCATCTTTTATTTTTATTTCTCTATTTAATAAATTAATGGCTCACCCCCACTGATAACGTACTACTTAATCAATTAGTACCTTCCACCTGCGCAGCATTCAACTGCCCACGCACACAATGGAGAGGAGGAGAGGTCTTGATCATCGCAAGGAACAGCCTAAGATTCAAGTCACGAAGTGCCTCAAACACAAACCAATGCAACACCATCACTGTGGAAAACAAACGGATGACCCTAAGCCTCACCTACAGAGCCCCGAATGCGCCACCAGATGAACTAGCCTCCACTCTAGAAGAGGTCTGTGCCATCAACACAATTCACAAACCCCTGATACTATTAGGAGACTTCAACTTAAAATCTACCAACACAAAGGAAGCAGAAGCTTTCCTACGAGCTGTGGGATCCTTACAATACACCCAACTGATCAATACCCCGACTCACAGACACGGATCATCACCAGACCTCATATTCGCGCCCAACTTTCTAATGGACAGCAGTAACATATCAACACCCAATGTCACACCTGTACCGTGGTCAGACCATCATATAATCAAAATAAAGCTGATGCCGCAAGGACAAAACCACGACGAAAACCTGGACAAGCCTCCAGACAAAGAAGATTTAAAAGCTTCGACGGGGAAAAATGTCTACAGGACACTCTACCCCACCTGAACATGGAAGCAGATGATCTAGACGAACAAATCAGAAAATGGAACAGCACCATCAATGCTGCTGCCAAAGCCACCGAATACAGACCCAAGAAAGCGCGCCGCACCAAAGCACATCACGCACCTTGGTACTCAAAAGTCATACGGAACGAGAAGAGGGAACTCAGGAAGTTAGAACAGCGATGGAGACACACCAAGTCGCCCAATGCTCAGGCATTATACTTAACAAAACAAAAAGAATACAACAAACTCATCAACCAAATGAAGAAAGAATACCACACTAACATCATACTCAAATCGAACAACAAACCAAGAGAGCTCTTCGAAATTGTGAAAACCCTCACCAAGGAACAGAAAACCGAGAGCGAAGTGCAAATAGACCCACAAGCATTCGCAGACCATATCCAAGAAAAATTCCATTCAGCCTCACAACGGAAACCAGACACAAGCACCAAACCAACCACCCCCTCAAGAAAAATGTGGGACAAATTCAGCACCCCATCCACAGAGCAGCTCTCACACATCATCACCGCACTCAATACAAGCACGGCCCCAACAGACCCATGCCCAGTTACTTGTATTAAGGCGACAAAGTCAAATTTCATCCACACCATACACAACATGGTGAACAGTTCACTAACCTAAGGAATCATGCCAGACCAGCTAAAACTCGTCACAATAAGACCAATCCCAAAGAAATCACCACTCGACAAGAACAACCCAGCAGCCTACAGACCTATCTCAAGCATCCCTCCAACAATATGGAACGCACTCCCACACGACCTACGATCAACTGAAGATCTGAAGGACTTCCGAAAGCTCCTAAAGACTGTACTCTTCACCGAGCACTATGGCCCAAGTGCATAGCCAGAATCTACAGACTTGGACCAACCTTGGATTCAATTAAAGCTCAATCACAACCAGTGACAGACCCAGAAAACCCATGTACATAACTGTAAAAAGCACACACTGTAAATAGCTCACTCTAATCAGCACACCCGCACCCATGCACCCTCACTGTACATAACCTCACCTGACACACACAACATTGCTAATGATCTTTGATGTGTTCACCGCCTTGATTGAAGGATAAGGCGGGATAGAAATATCCTTAAATAAAATAAATAAATAAAATCCCTCTACTGGCTAAGATTATTGAGAAAGCGGTACATCATCAGCTACAAGACCACATCGACAACTACGCACAACTGGACCTCAACCAACATGGTTTCCGCCCCAACCACGGAGTCGAAAAACTCCTGTTATACCTATTTAACGACATACTACACCTCATAGACAACAGCAAGAATGGAATACTCATGATCTTCATTGACATTTCATCAGCATTTGACACAGTGGACCACGGAACTCTACTAACAAGACTACAGAACATTGGATTACATGAGGTGGCTTCACTCCTATTTAACAGACAGACAGATACAGGTCAAGATTGGCCCAAACACATCCCGACCCATAAAGGTCGTGCAAGGCGTACCTCAAGGATCCGCCCTATCAGCACTATTATTTAACCTCTACATCCAGCCAATATGCAGCATCATAAAAGAACACAGGATAAAATACACAATCTATGCAGATGACATAATGATATGCACGCCAGTCACCCTCGAAAACCCAGACTACGCCAAGATAACAGATTGTCTTATGCACATGAACAGCTGGTTTCCAGACAACAACCTAGCCATAAACTACAGCAAGACTGAGGCTCTAATCATCACACGAAACTCCGACTTCATCCCTCCTTGCAACATCAAGATAGACAACACAACCATACCCAGAAGTGAAATACCTCGGCGTGACCCTGGACAAAGAACTGAACCTTCAGTCCCACATCATCAGAACCACCAAAAATGCATACCACAGGATGAGACTAGTCCGACGTCTCAAGCCCCTCCTCTCTCAGGAACAATTCCGCACAGTCTGTCAGGCACTAATAACCCCTATCCTAGACTTCTGCAACCCAATCTATCTTGGCCTAACAAAACAGACACTCAGACCACGGCAATTGGCGCAAAACACAGCAACACACATAATAACTGGCACCACAAGACAAGAACACATCACACCCACTCTAAAAGATCTCCACTGGCTACCAATCAGCTCCCGCATCAGATACAAGACAGTCATAAACATATTCAAAATCAAACAGTCATCAGCTTTCAGCCTACACCCACTCATACAACTCGACAGCAGCACAAGACCGAGGAGGAGAGACACATCTAACCGTGTCAACACACCTAAAGACACCACCAAGTTACACAAGGACACCGAAAAACGAGCCTTATCAAAGGCGGCACCAACAATTTGGAATGCCCTCCATGATGAACTATGGTCAACAACAGACATTAAGGACTTTAGGAAACTGCTAAAGACGACTCTCTTCATAGAGCACTACGGTGACGTCACTTAAACTTTGCAACAGACAATACCCCAGCTCAACCAACCTCCCCCCCGCGACCCGATCATAATATTGAAGAAAAGTCCTGATGTACATAGTACTGTAAATAGCCCACATTGTAAATAGCTCACCAAGAATCATCGACCAGCTACACACACATGCTCTCACCGATCAATGCATGCGCACAATAGACACAGTATTTTGTTGATTGTTTGCGATGTAGACCGCCTTGATTGTAGGAAAAGATGGTATAGAAATCAGTTTAAATAAATAAATAAATTTTAATTGGTAGTTTTAAGGACTAGCATTTAGATATGAACATTGCTTCTGTTTTGTCAGAATTTATTTTTAAGTTGTTATTAAGCCAATCATTCATATCAGCCAAACAGTTATTAATTTTTGTTGTATCAAAGGTATTTTGGTCAATTATAGTATAAACCATAATGCCATCAGTGTATAAATATAATATTTTAAAATTGAATTTGAGGCAAAATATGGCTTCCAATTTAATTTTTCCATCAAAAAGATTGCATAATTGTGTTAACATTCATAGAAGTTGGCAAAAGCTTAGTTCTGGATAGGTTTCATTTGTTATGATTATTTTAGGAAAGTCATTTTAAATATGTACGAGGGGTGTCCAGTATTAAAGGTACAGGCCAAAATTACACTAACATTTGTATTTAAAGAAATTATTCAATACATTCCACCAAAAATGACATACTTTTGTTTACTTCTCCACATAATCGCCGTAAACATTGAGACATTTATCTCAGCGTGACACTAGTTTGATCATCCCTTCACGGTACAGTTGCGTGTCAAGTTGCTTGAAGTAGTCTATAACGGTGTCTTGCAATTCCTCCTGATCCGCAAAGCGTTTCCCGCCAAGAATTTCTTCAAAGGTCCGATTAAATGAAAATCCGAAGGGGCTAAGTCCGGACTATACGTATTGCGTATGTGGAGTCAGTATGATTGCCACCTGTACCTTTAATATCGGACACCCCTCGTATATTGTGAATTCTGGAGACTCTGTGTCTAAAAGTGGGGTTAGTTTTGTGCTGTTGTGGTGATTTTTTTTGTTGGAGGTGTTATATTTACAAAGATTTATTTTCACTGTTAATTAAGTTTCCAAAAGAAGCAGGCATTCCTCATGAACTGTGGTAAAAACCTCAGTGGAAAATATTTGCTCCTATCAATGTCTTGAATGACTATTTTGCCTTGAAGTCCTAACCAAATTTAAAATTATGGGACATCATTCCAACAATTAGATCAAGACAAGTTGAGTAAAAGTTCTTCTGTCTTGTGTAGTGGCTCATTAAAACTTGTTACTGGTACAGCCTGGTTTAGAGCAACAATACAATTTATGATCCTTAAGCTAAAATTTTCTATAATGGATGATTCTATAGAGTGAAATGACTTTGTTTCTTTACAGGAGAGATTCCAAGTGAAGAATCCACCGCATACTTATATCCAGAAACTAAAGGGTTACCTTGATCCTGCAGTAACAAGAAAGGTAGGAAGATCCGTATTTTGATTTATTATATTCTCAGCTTATTTTTATTGTGTTCACATATTAGAAGTAGCATTCTTGGCTTTCTTCCATCTAGCTTTGTAAGACTATACTGTCAGAAGGTCCACTTTTTGATAGATGTATGCGGTGAAGAAAGCCAAGGAGGAAGAGCTACTGATGATCACTGCTTGAAGCACAGAGACTCTTTTGCTTTCCTCTGTTACCAGCTGGCCTGTTTTTTTTTTTTGTCTTATTTGTCATCCTTTCACTCTTGGTCTAATCCTGATCTGCTTTTCGTTTGTGACCAAAGCTGTGTTCCACCCCATAACAGATTTTGAAGACACATTGAATTAGTTGTTGTTGAGGCCCTTTGGATAAAATTTGAGACCTCTGAGATGAAACATTTCAAATTTTGTAGTTGTGTTGGACAAGTAATATATAGTTTCAGATATGTGGCCAATGCGAGGCATGGCTGTCTACTCTGAATGTAATATGGGGTTTTTCCTAACGATCCATATTATTAGACCCTGCTCAACCAAATGGCCATCGCTTCATGCCTTCAACTACTAATGAAAATGTGTGAGCTCAAAAAAAGGGAGGTAAAAACTACCATATACAGACAGCAACGAGGAAAATATGGTAAATTGTTTTGAGATTGTTTAATGGCTGAAGACTAGAGGGAGGAGTGGCTCAGTGGTTGGGACAGGTTACCTCAGGCCAGAAGGCCGGGGGTTCAATTCCCGCATAGTGACAAGCAACTTCAAGCTGGAGGGACTGGGGTCTCTAGTCCCATGGCCACTCCTTGTGGCCTTGGGCAAGCCACTTAACCCTCCATTGCCTCAGGTACACTTAGATTGTGAGCCCTTCGGGGACAAGGGAATAAAAAGTACCTTTTAGTATACATGTAAACCGCACTGATTCTAAAGAGCGCAGTATAAAAAAGAAAAAATAAATAAAAATAGTATGACTCATAATTGGTATGATATTCAGATTTATTTGTTTGTTCATTTTATATACCGCCTCTCCCAAGAAGGCTCCAAAGCAGTTTACAATAAGTGACAGGAGGCAGCAGTATTCTTAGAACACTTCTTAATTCTTTTATTAATTTATACGTTTGACAATTGTACAAAGCAAAATTGAAGCAATTGAGCAATAGTGCCAAAAAACAATACACAAAAGCAATAAAACTTAATTAGCCCACGTCAAGGGGAAGGGGGGAGGGGGATTTAGACAATTAGAACAACCAGGGTGTGTCAAAACACTAATACCAATATTACTAGAATACTTTCTCCACTCCACAGAAAAAATAGGAAAATATAAACAAGAAACGTAGATTACGCCGACAAAAAAAAGGAAAAAGAAAATAATTCCCCCAGTAACCCGAGGTAGCCCGGACACCTGGCCTCTCGGAGGATCCTCCATCACCCCAATTCGCTGTATCCCCCCCCTCCCCTTTATCTACATCTCCCATTTTTCCCACAAACAGCAGACTCGCATCAATAGTATAAACATGGCCGCAACTTTATTAATACAGTTCATCTCGCATTTGACCAGAGCCAACAACTCAAACAGTAACTGTATTCAAACCTCACCCCCTTTCTGGAGGATACCCCCCAACAGCCATATTATTAGCAAAGGCGGGTAGTCCTCCACTCCCCCCTCCCCCACCGCCGATCTTGCCATATTATTAGCAAAGGCTGGCCCCTCTCCCCCCAGTCCAGGCAAGGATCCCTCACCGGGATCTCTGCCCACCCCTCCTCCGAGAGCTGAGCTCCCAAACTCCACACCAGCCATTAGGCCCTGCTGACACCATGTCCATTGGCTCAGGACCTCGCTCCCGCCAGCTACAACATCACACCCTGCCACACTCCCAATTGTGGGTGGGAGGGTAGGAATGCCGCGGCCCACTGCCCATCTTCAATCAGCGCAGGAGGGAACTGAGCGGGGCCACAAGATTTCGGACCCCCCCCCGGCCCCTCCTGTGATTTTCCCCGTCTGCCCAATCAAATCGCCCTGTGTCACCAGGCAGAGCGATTTAAATCAGCACTCCTCCCCTTTCTCCACCCCCCTCCTTGGGCCTACAGGTGCCAGGCCCCGTGTTACCATCAGCCCTTGGAGCCATGGCCCTGTGGCCTGCTCCATTAACTCAAGGTAGCCCAGACACCTGGCCTCTTGGAGGATTCCCCGTCAACCCACTTCGCTGTACCCCCCGTCTTTATCTACATCTCCCATTTTTCCCACAAACAGCAGACTCTCATCCAATGGTACAAATATGGTCACAGCTTTATTAATACACTTCATCTCACATTTGACCCGAGCCAACAACTCAAACCGTAACTGTATTCAAACCTCACTCCCTTTCCGGAGGATGCCTCCCACCAGCCATATTATTAGAGAAGTCGGTTGTCCTCCACTCCCGCCCCCCCTCCTCCCACCGCCGACTTTACCATATTATTAGCAAAGGCCAGTCCCTCTCTCCCGCAGACCGGACTTGGATCCCCCACCGGGATTTCTGCCCACCCCCCCTCTGAGAGCTGAGCTCCCACATTCCTTCACACTGGCTGCTCGGGACCTTGCCACTGGCACAAGATAGTGTTACCATCCTTGTGCCACCCTCTTCATTAAGTACGCTTCAACCAACACCGCGCTGACCGAATAGCCACTTCCAAAGCCTCTTGCTAGTCACTTACTAGGAGATCTTGCCCTACCGGTGAGAGGTTGAACCCCATCTGTGCAATATAAACCTACACAGCCAACCTCCACCCACAAATGGTGCACTTGAAACCCTCCAGACTGCATCAACCACCGCGCAATCTGTCGATTAATCTTTGTCAGGCCCCTGGACCACCTCAATTGTGACTGGCAAGCAGGCCGCAGAATAATATCTGACTTTCCGATAATCGTCCCTGGCAAGATTAAACTTATTGTTGTGATGTCCCGCTGTACTGCTCAAATGAGCTGTTTACAAGTCCAGCTGGATAAGTCATTCCCACCCAGGTGTATGATAAGTCCCACAGGCTGATGCTGACTAGCATGATGACGCACATAGGGCAGCAACTGACACTACCGTATTCCACATTGTCCAAGTCATTCCAGGTGTACACCCACCAGTGCAGGGCCCATACGAATGCCCAATGGTCATGTAGGGGCCCAACGTCTGGCCCAGTATACAAAGGAGTGGCCCAATATCCACCATTCTTTCACACATGTATCACCATCTGTAATGAAAAGAAAACTGGCTGCCATCCAAGGCCCAGGATGCCACCTGAAAAACACAGCCATTAATCGTTTTCCCTCCCCCTCACCCCATACCCAGTATCATTGTGCTTCCTGCAGGCATACATACCCCATGTATGCCCCAGAACGCCATCTCTCGATCTGTTGAATCACTGCTGCGCCAAGCCCTGCTGCCATGGCACTCATGGCAGCCCCAATACAAAAGGATTGAGATGCAAATTGCCGATCATCAAACCCCAGGTAGGTACTGCAGCGCCATGCGCAGGACTGCCGTAAACTGCAACTGAATCAGCGGACGTGCGTTCTCATGCAAAAAACAGAAAGCCATCGGCTGCAGGTCGGCGTGCCATATAAGCTTGCATGTTCAGGACAGGACAAGTGGGAAATATCCCAGCCTTATTGAGGACTGCCCACTCTCTGTCCCTTTTGATTGGACTTGGACTGGGGGAGAAAAATGCGTAACTGCGCTTGCCCAACTTGCACATGGGGCCTATGCAAACCCCTTACTGATCCTGGTTTGCCGGAACATGGGACCAATTCACTGACTTGGAATACCCCAAAAAAGGCTACTGTAAACACTGCTCGGAACAAAAGGGACATAACATGAAGCTACAAGGTGGTAAATTGAAAGGCAATGTCAGGAAATACTTTTTCACTGAAAGGGTGGTGGATGCTTGGAATGTGCTCCTGATGGAAGTGGTGGGGGCAAATAGAGTGATGGAGTTAAAAAGGGCATGGGACAGACACAGTGGATCCCTTTACAGCAACAAGAAAATATCAAAATAATCTGAACCATCTAATTCCTTAACATATAGGGGTATCCTACATGCAGTGGCGGGATCACCCCTGGACAAAGACATGGGGAGGGGGGCCTGCACAGAGCGGCAGGTGTGCCTACTGTTGGCATCGTACTGGGCAGACTATATGGACCATACTGGTCTTTATCTGCCGTCATTTGCTATGTTACTATATGTCAAGGCTGTGACTGCCGGCAGAGCTGCCCAAATAGGTGCCAGCAGATCATGTGAGACTGGGCACCGCCAGTCACACCTGGCCAGGAACCACCTTTCCCAGCTGGCTAGCCATTGCCGGACCACAAAAGTAGTCCAAAGGTTGCCCCATCCAGGCGTTTTACTGAAAAAAGAAAACCCGGCTAACATGGCCCGCACTAAAGTCCTGGACCATCCCGCAGCCCAATAGCCTGTCCAGAACTCAACTACCTGTCCAACCCTTACCTTTGAGAAAACCAGCAACCTTTCAATATCCCCATATGTAGGTTGTCCGCGTCGCTGGTGCCACCAAGGATTGCAGCAATGTCATCAGCTCTGGGTTCCAATCCTCCAAAGGTGTGTGGGTACTGTCATAACTGTCGCCTCCGCTCCAGGAGCCAATGTACAAACTGTGACCATTGAAAACAGGACAACGAATCAGCTATGAAATTTTGAACGCCAGGTACAGGACAAACACGTGCCATCACATTAAAGTGTAAGCAGGTCAACACAAATACCTGCATCAACTCTGCCACCCATGGGCATTTGGGAGACTGCCAATTGATAGTCTCAAACACTGCCACGTTGTCACACCAAAAAACTACCCATCTGTTATGCAAATGATCAGGCCACACTGCTAGGGCTACCACAATGGGAAAGAGGTCTAAAAAGGTGATGTTGCGAGTCAACCCTGACGCTCGCCACTCTGACGGCCAGGCCTCCGCGCACCAAGCCCCTTGGCAATATAGACTGAAATCACAGCTACCTGCAGCATCAAGAAGCTGTAAATCGGAATTTGAAACTTCAGGAAGTGGAAGAACCAAGCACCCATTGAACTCCGTTAAAAAGGTGTCACAGACTCGTGGGTCTTTACGCATCCCATGGGACACCCGAACATGATGGTGCGGCCTCCTGACCCCTGCCATTGCCAGCACCAGCCACCTTGAGAAGGGGTGCTCCATAGGAATGGCCCAACATGCAAAATTGAGTAACCAACCAAGCACTGAAGGTCCCGCAGTGTGACTTTGGACGCTGACCCCACTGCTGAAACCAGTGCTCACAGCTTGTCTACCTTGTCCGGTGGCAGATGTGCCACTAGCGCCACAGAATCTAACTCTATGCCCAAGAAGGTGAGACATGTCGCCGGTCCCATAGTCTTCCCAGCAACTAGCGGCACGCCAAACCCGTGAGCTATCCCTTCGAAAACTGTTAGCAGCATGGTGCACATATCTGATTGGTCTGTCCCATGAATAAGAAATCGTCCAAATAGTGGACCATGCTATCGATGCCCATCTTCTTCGTTAAATCCCAATGCAAAAAAGTGTTGAAGGCCTTGAAATTGGCACAGGATATGGCGCAGCCCATGGGCATGCATGTGTCAAAATAGTATCCGCTGCTGAATTGAAACCCTAGTAGCGGGAAAGCGGAGGGATGTACTGGGAGAAGCCGAAAATCAGTTTTGATGTTCACCTTTGCCATAAGTGCCCCCGTGCTGCATTGGTGCACCAGGGAAACCGCTGCATCAAAGGAGCCATAGCTGACGGTACACGCCTCTCGTGGTATATGGTCATTTACCGACTTGCCTGGTGGGAAAGATAAATTGTGTATCAACCTAAATTTCCTGAGTTCCTGTTTGGGAACTACCTCCAGTGGGGAAATCATAGAGGGCCAAAAGGGGAGGTGTGGGAAAAGGCCCCGCAATTTGACCAAGTGCACACTTGGCCTCAATTTTTTCCCACACCACCTGCCGCATTCCTCGCTGTCATATCCCTTAAGCTGCCTTGATACGGAATGAGAAACCCCTGCTTAAAACCCCGCAACAACTGCACCCCCCCCCACCCGCTCCCTGTTCCCCCCCCCCACCCGCTCCCTGTTCCCCATTCCTAAGGAGCCATGGCTGCAAGGTCTTGACCTTTACCGGTGTTGGGGTCAGCTGAAACATTGCATTGTCACTTGCTAGCAGGCGGGCCCACCCCCCCACACCTTTCCTGCTGCATTTGGCAGCAACATGACTGCCCCCATATAGGGAACAGGCATGTCAAAATTTGCAGTCCAGGAATGGACAGGACGATTTGTTAAAGTGCTAGCACAGATCCCTGTCCCGTGCGTCACCTTTGGATGACATGGGGCTTACCGCCGCGCTCCAAAAGGAGGACCCTGATAGTGCTCCACTAGCCCCACTCTTGGGCCCAGTCCTCCCTCTGCCCACAGCCCCCTCTTAGCAGACATCTGTGTGAGCCACAAATTAACATCCTTTGTCCCCCAAAAGAGGTGGGTATTCTCTTCCATCATGTCCTGGAAATCCTCATTATAATTTAACCAGGCCCATCCCTCATGTGCTTGAGATGCCACCAAAATAGCATCCCCATAGGCCAGTAATGTGCCATACTGTTCCAGGAAATAATGCCCCCCCCCCCCCCAAACACTAGCAAATCTCAGAAAAGCTCTTGTCCAATTAAGAGTGTTCCGGGACACCTTCCTCACTCTGCCAGATTTTTCATCATCTTTCCATTTCTTTCTACTCTCACCAGAAAGCTTCCGCCCCTCAAGGAGCCTAAAAATATCAATACAGCGCCTCTTCTTGATCCTCTGCTGTGATTTCCACGGAACCCCTTCCCATAATTCCAAATACACGATCCAAGTGGGCATTCCTCCCCCTTTGTCCAGCGTGTTGTTGTTGTTGTTAAGTGCCGTCGAGTCTGAGTCGACTCATGGCGACCCTCTGGATAGCTATCCTAAATTGTGTTCGGTCTTCAGTCAGGCGGCTCATTGTTGACAGACTGGTACCCGTAGCTGCTGTTATTGTATCGATCCATCTCATTGCTGGCCTTCCTCTTTTGCGTTGACCTTCTATCTTGCCAAGCATAATGTCTTTCTCTAATGATCTCTCTCTTCGCATGATGTGTCCAAAGTATGAAAGTTGAAGTCTTGTCATCTGAGCTTCTAAAGAAAGCTTAGGTTTGATCTCCTCTAGTACCGACTGGTTTGTTCTTTGGGCAGTCCATGGTATACACAGTATTCGCCGCCAGCACCATAATTCAAAGGCATCAATTTTCTTCCTATCTGTCTTTTTCACTGTCCAGCTTTCACATCCATATGATGTTATTGAAAATACCATGGCTTGAACAAGTCGAATCTTTGTATGGAGAGAGAGACATCTCTGCTCTTGAGAATCTTATCTAGGTCTTTCATAGCCATTCTGCCAAGAGCAATGCGTCGTCTGATTTCTTGACTGCTTGTTGCTTCTTTATTGATAGTTGATCCAAGTAGGTTAAAGTTGTTCACAATTTCAATTTCTTCTCCTTCAACGATGAACCTGTTGATTATGCCAGTTGTCATAATCTTTGTCTTCTTTGCATTAAGGTGCAGGCCCATTTTGAGACTATGTTCTTTGATTGTGAGAAGCAAATGTTTCAGATCATCTTCACTTTCAACCAGTAATGTGGTATCATCAACATAGCGAAGGTTGTTGATGAGTCTTCCACCAATCTTCACACCTCTGTTGTCTTCATACAATCCTGCTTCTCTGATGATTTGTTCTGCATATAAATTAAACAGGTAGGGGGAAAGAATGCAGCCTTGTCTTACACCTTTGCTTATTTTAAACCATTCTGTTTCTCCTTGTTCCGTTCGAACTGTTGCTTCTTGATCAATGTACAGATTGTGCAAGAGAACGATCAGGTGTTCTGGTATACCCATGCTTCTTAATGTGGCCCAGAGTTTATCATGGTTTACACAGTCAAAAGCCTTGCTATAGTCGATAAAGCACAAATAGATATCCTTTTGGTATTCTTTAGTCTTTTCAAGGATCTATCTCACATCCGCAATGATGTCTCTCGTTCCTCGCCCTTTCCTGAACCCTGCTTGCACTTCAGGTAGTTCTTGTTCCAGGTATGGTTGTAGTCTCTTTTGAATAATCTTCAGTAGAATCTTGCTGGCATGTGGGATCAGAGCGATTGTGCGATAATTTCCACAGTCAGTTGGATCACCTTTCTTTAGTATTGGTATAAACACAGATCTTTTCCAATCAGTTGGCCATGATGTTGTCTTCCATATTTCTTGGCAGAGCCTTGTGAGTACGGTAACAGCTGCATCAGATTTCTGCAATACTTCTATGGGAGTGCTATCAATATCTGGTGCTTTGTTCTTTGATAAGGCTTTCAATGCTGCTTCAACTTCTTCTTTCATCACCAATGGTTCCCGATCATAAGGTACAGGTTGAAATGGCTGTTGGTCCACTTGATCTTTATCATATAAAAACTCTGTATATTCCTTCCGCCTTTTCTTGATCTTCTCAGCATCATTCAACTTAGAACCTTGAGCATCTTGTAACATTCCAATTCGAGGCTGGAACTTTTTCTTTAACTCTCGTAGCTTTAGGAAAGCCGATCTTGTTCTTCCTCTAATAGTTTCTGCTTCTATTTCCTTGCAAATGTCATTGTAGTACTTTTCCTTGTCCTGTCTTGCTGCACGTTGGAAATCTCTGTTGAGTTCTGCGATTGTCTTTCTTTCTCCTCTGGCTTTAGCTTCTCTGCGTTTCCGGGCAATTTTCAGAGTTTCTTCCGTCATCCATTTTGGCCGTTTTTGCTTTTTCACCTTTTGTAGAGACTTCTCGCTTTCTTCCAAAACAACCTTCTTGATGTCATTCCATAACTCTTCTGGAGCTCTGTCATTTGTATCTAAAGCAGCAAATCAATTTTGCAGGCAGTCTTTAAATTCCAGTGGTATATTCTCAAGGTCATATTTTGCTGCATTCATGAGTGGTTTGCTCTTTTTCAACTTTAGCTTGAGTTTGCATACTAGTAGTTGATGATCTGTACCACAGTCAGCTCCAGGTTTTGTCTTTGTTGATGTTACAGAGCTTTTCCATCGTTGACTTCCACAGATGTAGTCAATTTGATTTTTATACAATCCATTGGGTGAAGTCCATGTGTACAGTCGCCGCTTGTGTTGCTGGAAGAAGGTGTTTGAGATGAATAGATCATTGGTCTTGCAGAATTCTATCAGTCTTTCTCCAGCTTCATTTCTGTTGCCAATCCATATTTTCCAACTACTTTGCCTTCTTCTTTGTTGCCAACTTTTGCGTTCCAGTCACCCATGACTATCAGGATATCCTGTTTGCATGTTCTGTCAATTTCAGCTTGTACTTGTTCATAGAATTCTTCAATTTCATTCTCTTCTGCAGCTGTTGTTGGGGCATATACTTGAATTATAGTTGTGTTGATAGGCAATCCTCGTAGATGAATAGAGATTAAGTGTTCGCTGACTGCATTGTATTTCATTACAGTTCTTGCAAGTTTCTTTTTTATTATAAATGCAACACCGTTTCTTCTTTGTCTTTCATTTCCAGCATAGTAGAGCATGTGATCATCTGATGCAAAGTGCCCGATTGCCAGTTCATTTCAGTTCGCTGACACCCAACAGATCAAGTTGTACACGTTCCATTTCATTCTTGACCACCTCCAACTTCCCTTGGTTCATGCTTCGTACGTTCCATGTTCCAATGTGTAAGACATCTTTACAGCTTCTGACTCTCATTTCATGCGCAGCTACATCAGCAGTCAGACTTCCCGAGGGCTTTGATCCAACCACATCATAAATGCTGGTTTTACTCTGAAAAGTCTTCAGCTCTTCCCCAGTAGCTAGTTGAGTGCCTTCCGACCTGGGGGTCTCATCTTCCAGCACCATAGCACAATTTGTTTTGTTGTAACTATCCATTGGGTTTTCATCTGGGCAGCAGCAGAATGGGACAGTGTTGACGGTGGAGGATCACATTTTTGTGACAACGGCAACAACACCAAACTTAAACTGCACGGAAGAAAGGCCCAGCAATCTACTTCTGTATCTTGCCATGAAAGCCCAATAGATAGTTACAGTTGTACGGCCTAGCCACCTCCTTTGTCCGGCCTTGGATGCCCTCGACGACCCACTGGATGATGTGGAAGAAGTTTGCGATGTAGAGTCGTGCCGACATTGGTGGATGTGTTTACACTTGGCTCTTACCTTCCTCCCTTCCCCATGTACTGGCCCTGAAGCAGCCTCACCCTCGGAGCCGTGCCCATCCCCATTCGCATGCTCACCTGATGGAGGGGCTGAAGATCCAAGTGCCAGAAGAGCGTGGCCACTCTGTCAATGTTCCATGCCAAAGCCACGTCTGGAGATTCCACAGGCGGCTGGCTGCTCTGGACCAGGGTGCTCCATGCAAACATAGAATCTGCGGACCCACGTGCTTGCTCCATACTACCAAGTTTGAACCTTTGTATCTGGTCCCGTTGTTCACCCTCATTTCCATGTTGTCTCGCCACCTGTGGGGCAGAAAGAAGAAAACCCAGCAGGTCCTGAACCAGGCACACTGCCCCCAGCTGACACCCATCCCCCACAAAGTTGAGGACGAAGACCCCAAACCCCCCCCCCCCCCCCACCGCCCAGGAGGCAGCAGAACCTGCTGCCACGGATTCGACACCACCCTCGCCAGATGGCAACCAACCCCATAGCCCCAGCCCCTGGGAGGCCCAAGAACCCCCGGTCCTTGCTCAAGGGGAGTGGCAAATAACCCCCTAGGAGATATATAGGAGGAGGACCACCCCAGGGCCAACGCAGCCCGCACTCAGACCCAAGCCCAGTTTGCATGATCTGTCCCCATGCCCCTATTCCACCTTCCCCTTCGTGCTGACTCTTGAAACTCCTGTCCATCCCCCCCTCCCTGCTGCATCTTGCCCCCTCCTGGCTCACCCTCAGTGGCCCCACTTCCAAACCACCCCAACCCCTCCCTGTCCTCCCCCCAAGGCACTACTCTCACTGTTATCATGTTCTCCGCCTGTCCACTCATCCTCTAAACTCAATACCTCCCCCCTTTCCCTTAAAACCCCCCCAATTGTGCTCTCTTATGGCATCCTTGGAGTCCCCCCCTCTGCTGCCGCCACTCCTTCCTCTTCCAGCAGGAGTTCTTAACTGTTTCTTGGCCCTGCTCCCTCCTTTACTAGCCCTGGAGGATGCCCCGATCCGACCCAGCTATCCCCCCTGCAACGACTTTCGCCGACTCAGCCCCCCACAGCATAGCCCCTCTCTGAGTGCCCCGCCAGGTAGAAGGGGATATCTCCCCCCCCCCCCCCCCCCCGCTGCACTGGCTTGCCCTGCTGTCCTTCATCCATGTCTCCCATGTGCGCCGCCTGCCCGGGTCTTCCCACCATCCCCTCCGAAGTCCCCATGTAAGCAAACGGCCCAACCCTGTAACCCCAGGATGCCGCATGCTTCCACTCACCAGTCCTGTCACCACTGCTCCCGGCACCACAACGACTTACCCAATTCCAAAGAGTCTGGGCCCCGAGGTAAAATCCTATGCTTCAAGTCCACCGTTAATGAATGCCGCTGCCCAATGCCTATCTTCAATCAGCGCAGGAGGGAACTAAGCTAGGGGGCCATGAAGCTCAGACCACCCAGGCCCCTCCCGCGATTGCCCCCAGCCACCCAATCAAATCGTCCCACGTCACCAGGCATGGCAATTTGAATCAGCACTCCTCCCCTTCCCCCTCCCTCCTCCTCGGGCCTACAAGTACCGGGTCCCCGGTTACCATTGGCCCCTGGGACCATGGCTCTGCAATCTGCTTCATTTCCCTAGGCTTACGATTACAACTTTATCTTGAAGAAACTTTTCCAGTTGTAATGAATCCAAAAATACATATTTATTACCTTAAACTGTTACTAAACACTTGTATGGAAATCTTAAAAAGAAGCTGGTACCAATAGCAAGAACCATGGGCTTCAAAGAAAAACTTTCTGCACGTCTGTCTTATCTTGAAACATCCAGAAATAACATTAACTTTTAACCACAAAAGGTAGCAAGCTTATTCTGAAAATACAGTTTCTTTACAGAAGAAATAATCCGTGGCAAAGGTTTCTAATAGGGTAGCCCACATAGGAATGTCCTCGGAGAAGGATGCCA
This sequence comes from Ichthyophis bannanicus, assembly GCA_033557465.1. Taxonomy (NCBI): domain Eukaryota; kingdom Metazoa; phylum Chordata; class Amphibia; order Gymnophiona; family Ichthyophiidae; genus Ichthyophis; species Ichthyophis bannanicus. Next base: position 690,839,438 of record CM066036.1, on the reverse strand, counting down.
GGAAATTCGTCAAATCAGGGGAATCTTTTTTATTAACAAGACTTCCCTAGAAGTATCCTTGGCCAGCATTTTAGTTGGCGAATAATAACAATTAACAATAGAAATTTGTTTTTTGGGTATTTCTGCAATAGAATTGTTGTTCTTAAGTGCCATCAAGTTGGTGTCCAACTCATGGCGACCCTCTGGATAATTGTCCTATACTGTGTTCAGTCTTCAGTCAGGCCATTCATTGTTGATAGAGTGACACCCATAACTGCTGTTATTGCACGGATCCATCTCATTGCTGGCTTTCCTCTCTTGCTTTGACCTTCTGTCTTGCCAAGCATGATGTCTTTCTCTAACGATCTGTCTCTTCGCATGATGTGTCCGAAGTATGAAAGTCGAAATCTTGTCATCTGAACTTTTAAGGAAAGCTTAGGTTTGATCTCCTCTAGTCCTGACTGGTTTGTTCTTCAGGCAATCAATGGTATACACAGTATTCGTCGCCAGCACCATAATTCAAAGGCATCAATTTTCTTCCTGTCCATCTTTTTCACTGTCCAACTTTTGCATCTATGTGACATTATAGAAATACCATGACTTGAACAAATCAAATCTTTGTATGGAGAGAGACTTCTCTGTTCTTGAAAATCTTGTCCAGGTCCTTCATAGCCATTTTTTCAATGCATCGTCTGATTTGCTGACTGCTTGTTTCTTTATTGATAGTTGATCCAAGTAGGTTAAAGTTGTCAACTATTTCAATTTCTTCTCCATCAACGATGAACTTACTGATTTTGCCAGTTGTCAGGATCTTTGTCTTCTTTACATTAAGGTGCAGGCCCATTTTAAGACTATGTTCTTTGATCTTGAGAAGCAAATGTTTCAGATTGTTTTCACTTTCAGCTAGTAATGTGGTATCATCAGTATAGCAAAGGCTGTTAATGAGTCTTCCACCAATCTTCACCCCTCGGTTGTCTTCATACAGTCCTGCTTCTTTGATGATTTGTTCTGCATATAAATTAAACAGGTAGGGAGAAAGTATGCAGCTTGTCGTACATTTTTGCTAATTAATTATCATTCTCTTTCTTCTTGCTGGTTACCTCCTTCACCTGGACCGGCCTCCGCCACCCTTCTGCCCCGCGGAGTCCCCTTGGCTCCCCGCGCACCAGGCCTTCTTGGCACAGGAGCTTGCAACCTCCTCGAGGAGCGAGCAGTGGAAGTGGTCCCACTGCACCTCAGAGGTCGCAGGTTCTACTCCTGTTACTTTCTTGTGCCAAAGCGGATGGGCAGTTTCCAATCCAGCCTCGATTTAAGAAATATCAACAAATACCTGGTGTGGGAGAGGTTCAAAATGCAGCCTTGCTGCCCTTCCTCTGATGGGGCAACTGGCTATGCTCCTTGGACCTTACGGATACATACGCTCACATCCTTATCCATCCCAAGCATAGGAAATACCTGCGTTTTCAGGGTGCAAGGGAACCACTATCAATACAGAGTGCTTCCTTTCAGCCCCTTGAGTGTTCACTAAATGCCTCGTGGTGGTCGTGGCCCACCTTCGGTTGCAGGGCACCTTTATCTACCCCTCTCTAAATGATTGATTGTCTCATCACAGGGGGGACAGCCGATGAGGTGCAGCGAGCCATGGCCTGTACCGTCCACCTCCTTGAGCACCTCGGCTTCGTGGTCAGTTACCCGAAGTCTCATCTCATTCCAGCCCAATCCCTGGAGTCATCGGCGCAAGCCTCGACACTCAATAGGCAATAGCCTTCCTTCCCCAAGACAGGGCAGACCGCCTCATCACTCTGGCATCCACGGTCCAACGCCATGATGTGGTATCAGCCTGAGCGATGCTCTGTCTCCTTGGCCATATGGCCTCGATGGTCCATGTCGTCCCCGATGTCCGCCTGTACATTTGGGCGGTGCAGTGGTGTCTTTGGGCTCAATGGTCCCAGGCAACAGGTTGCCTCCGAAATGCCGTCTCAGTCACGCCTCTGCTCACCAAGTTCCTCGACTGGTGGCGGTATGCCCGGAACCTGCTCTGAGGCATGCCATTCCAGGCCCCACAACACAATGTGGTCTTGACCACAGGTACCTCACTCATGGGCTGGGGAGCCCATTGCGGCAAGCTCTGCACACAGGGGACTTGGACCCTGGAGGAGTCCCAGCAGCCGATCAACCTTCTCCAGCTCTGGGCACTTCATCTTGGCCTTCGGGCATTCAGGCACCTCGTCCACCACTGGGTTGTGCTCGTCCAGACAGACACCCAAGTAGCAATGTTCTATATTAACAAGCAAGGGGGCACCGGCTCTTACAACCTCTGTCTAGAGGCAGTAACCCTGTGGTCCTTCGTGGATTGCCAGGGCATAACCCTATGGGCCACCTATTTCCCGGGCCAGGACAATGTCCTGGCAGACAGGTTGAGCTGGCTCCTCCAGCCGCACAAGTGGTGCCTCTGCCCGCAAATGGTGCAGCGGTTGTTCCGGTATTGGGGGACTCTGGTCCTGGACCTCTTTGCCAGCCTGGTGAACTCACAGCTCTCATGGTTCTGTGGCCCAGTTCCACGCCCAACCAGGGAAGCCCCTGATGCCTTCCTCCTGTTGTGGACGCATAACCTCCTGTATGCGTTTCCCCCCACGCCGCTCATAGCGCGAACTCTCCTCAAAATACAACGGGACGGGGCCTCGGTGATTCTTGTGGCCCCGTGGTGGCCTCGACAGTCCTGGTTCCCGCTGCTGCTCCGTCTCTCATCGGAGCCCCTGGTTCCTTTGGGCGATGTGCCGGGCTTGTTGATGCAGGAAAAAGGTCTGCTACTTCACCCAAACTTGAGGTCCTTATCCCTCAAGACTTGGTGCCTGAGCAGGTCGCTCTACCCCCCCTTCATCTCCCGGTAGAGGTTGAGGACATACTGCTGGCCTCGCGCAGGGACTTGACTAGGAGGGCTTACGCCTTTAAGTGGCGTCGGTTCTCAGGTGGTGCTTGGAGATGCGGGCCAACCTGTTTTGTTGCTCCACATACTTGGTCCTACAGTACCTGTTCCATCTCTTGCAGGCGGACTTGAAGTCCAACTTGGTCAGGGTCCACCTGAGTGCCATCTCGGCTAACCACCACCCTGTCGGGGTGGACCCCTCTCAGGTCAACCCCTGGTTTCCCACTTCATGCGCGATCTGCTTCTTTCCAAGCCCCCATCCGGCCACCTCTGGCTGAGTGGGACCTCAATGTCATATTCACGCAGCTGACTCAGCCACCCTTCAAGCTGATGGCGTCCTGCTTGCTTCAGCACCTTTCCTGGAAGGTGGTTTTTCTGGTGGCCCTCACCTCAGCCTGGAGGGTCAGTGAGCTTCAGGCCCTGATGGCCAACACCCCCTATATGAGATTCTACGGGAACCGGGTGGTTCTCAGAACGCACCCCAAGTTTCTCCCAAAAGTTGTCACACATTTCCACCTCAACTAGGAGATAGTACTGCTGACCTTCTTCTCGAAGCCTCACTCTGATCGGGTATTGGCAATCCTCCATACTCTTGACTACAGGGGGGCTCTCTACTTCTGCCTGCAGCATACGCAGGTTCACTGCAGGTTGGAGTGGCTTTTCGTCTCCTACAACCCTGCCCGCATGGGACTCACGGTCACTAAGCACACCCTCTCCATCTGGGTGGCGGATTGCATCACCTTCACCCAGGCTCAGGCCATGTTGCTCCTGGACCGCTGAGTCACTGTGCATGGGGTTCATGCAAGGGCGGTGTCAGTGGCCCATCTGCGCTCTGTGCCACTGGCGGACATCTGCCGAGCCGCAACCTGGTCTTCGACTAATACCTTCGTGACACATTACTACCTGGAGAGGGAGTCCCGTCAGGATGCTGCCTTCCACCAGGCTGTACTCTATAATCTGTTTGGGGTTTAAGTAACTCCTGCCCTCCAACCCTCCTTCTGCGGCTACCAGGAGCTTGGTCTTCTGGAGACCCAGGATCCTCGGACTGTGGCATTTTTCTACAGGTTCTTGGTAGTCTGTAGCAGGGGATTCCCATATGTGAGGACTGACTTCCTGCTTGTTCCTGGAGAAAGCGTACTCACCTGTAACAGGTGTTCTCCAGGTACAGCAGGAATCATTCCTCACAACCCGCCCACCTCCCCTTGGAGTTGCCCAGTGTCCTTGGTAATTTTAGTCTTTGCCTAAGCCATGTCATCTGACTGATCAAGATGACACCCTTGGGCAGGAAGGGGACCATGCATGCATGGTGGCTTTCCCAAAGGCTTTCTTTGAAAACTGGGGAAATGCTCCGCGTGGGCTCCATCAGTGTTGACATCACCCACATGTGAGGACTGATTCCTGCTGTCCCTGAAGAACACCTGTTACAGGTGAGTAACTATGCTTTCATTTTCTTCCAACACACCCTTTTGATGTCATTCCATAACTCTTCTGGATCTCTGTCATTTGTATCTAAAGCAGCCAATTAATTTTGCAGGCAGTTTTTAAATTTCGGTGGTATATTCTCAGTCATATTTTGCTACATTCATGAGTGGCTTGCACTTTTCAACTTTAGTTTGAGTTTGCATATTAGTAGTTGGTGATCTGTACCACAGTCAGCTCCAGATTTTGTCTTTGTTGATGTTATAGAGCTTTTCCATCATTTTTATGCAATCCATTCGGTGAAGTCTATTTATACAGTCGCTGCTTGTGTTGCTGGAAGAAGGTGTTTGAGATGAATAGATTATTGATCTTGCAGAATTCTATCAGTCTTTCTCCAGCTTCATTTATGTTATCTACCCCTTTTTCAGATATATTAGTGAGAAGAGGAAGGGCAAGAGTGGTATTGTCAGACTCAAGGGTGCAGGGGAGGAATATGTAGAAGCTGATAAGGATAAAGCGGAATTGCTTAACAAATATTTTTGTTCTGTGTTCACAGATGAAGAACCAGGAGCAGGACCTCAGAAAACACCCACAAATAGGAACAGAAGCAAAGGACATCTTGAACAATTTTCAAAAGACTGTGTTCGTGAGAGACTATCTCAACTTAAAGTAGACAAAGCGATGGGACCGGATGGGATACACCCGAGAATACTGAGGGAACTTGGGGACGTTCTAGCAGCTCCACTGACTGACCTTTTCAATGCCTCGTTGGAGTCGGGAGTGGTGCCAAAGGATTGGAGAGAGGCTCATGTGGTGCCTTTACACAAAAGCGGAAGTAAGGATGTGGTTGAAAACTACAGGCCGGTTAGTTTAACTTCGGTGGTGAGTAAATTATTGGAAACGCTGCTGAAAGAGAAAATAGTGAGGTTTCTGGAGTCCAGCGGATTACAGGATCCAAGGCAGCATGGATTCACCAGAGGCAGGTCTTGTCAGACAAATCTGATTGAGTTCTTTGACTGGGTGACCAGGGAGTTGGACCGAGGGAGAGCCCTAGATGTGGTGTATTTAGATTTCAGTAAAGCCTTTGACACTGTTCCTCACAGGCGACTTATAAACAAACTGAGCACCCTAGGGATGGACCCTAAAGTTACTGCTTGGGTTAGAAATTGGTTGGGTAGGAGGCGACAAAGAGTACAAGTAAATGGAGCTCACTCTGAGGAGAAGGATGTTACCAGTGGTGTGCCCCAGGGATCTGTCCTTCGTCCGATTCTTTTTAACATCTTTGTTAGTGATATAGTGGAAGGGCTTTCAGGTAAGGTTTGCCTCTTTGCGGATGATACCAAAATCTGCAATAGAGTAGACACCCAGGAAGGGGTAGATAAAATGAGGAGGGATCTAGTTAAGCTTGAAGAATGGTCTAGAATTTGGCAGCTGGGATTTAATGTTAAAAAATGTAAGGTCATGCATTTGGGCTGCAGCAATCCAAGGGAGCAATATAGTATAGGGGGTGAAGTACTTTTGTCAACTAAAGAAGAGCGGGACCTAGGCGTTGTTGTGTCTGATGATCTTAAAGTAGCTAAACAGGTAGAAAAGGTGACGGCAAACGCTAGAAGGATGCTTGGGTGCATACGGAGAGGAATGGCTAGCAGAAAAAAGGAGGTGATAATGCCTCTGTATAAGTCTTTGGTGCGACCTCATTTGGAGTATAGTGTGCAATTCTGGAGACCGCACCTTCAAAAGGATGTGAACAGGATGGAGTCGGTGCAGAGGGTGGCTACTAAAATGATTAGTGGTCTTCATTATAAAGCATATGAGGACAGACTTAAGAATCTTAATATGTACACCTTAGAGGAAAGGCAGGATAGAGGTGATATGATTGAGATGTTTAAATACCTCCGTGGCATAAATGTTCAGGGAGAGAGCCTCTTTCAATTTTAAAGCAAGTTCTGCTACGAGGGGACATGGGATGAGGGTGAAGGGAGATAGATTCAGGAGTGATATGAGGAAATATTTCTTTACGGAAAGTGTAGTGGATCCATGGAATAGTCTCCCAGTAGAGGTGGTAGAGATGAGGACAGTAACTGAATTCAAAAAAGCATGGGACAAACACAGAGGATCTCTAAAGGTAAAAAGGGGACTGTTGTAGTTGTAATGGAAGGACAGACTAGATAGGCCATGTGGTCTTTTTCTGTCGTCATATTTCTGTGTTTCTATGTTGCAAGGTCCATATTTTCCAACCACTCTGCTTTCTTCTTTGTTGCCAGCTTTTGCGTTCCATTCACCCATTGCATTTCTGTCAATTTCAGCTTGTACTTGTTTATAGAACTTCATCCTCTTCTGCAGCTGTTGTTGGGGCATATACCTGAATTATAGTTGCGATGATGGCATTCTTCATAGACAAATAGAAATTAAGCATTCCCTGATTGCATTGTAATTCATCACAGTTCTTGCAAGTTTCTTCTTGATTATAAATGCAATACCATTTCTTCTTCGTCTCTCATTTCCAGCATAGTAGACCAGATGCAAAGTTCCCGATGCCAGACCATTTCAGTTCGCTGACACTCAACAGATCGAGTTGTACACGTTCCGTTTCATTCTTGACCACCTCCAACTTCCCTTGGTTCATGCTTTGTACGTTCCAGGTTCCAATATGTAAGACATCTTTGCAGCTTCTGACTCTAATTTCATGCACAGCTACATCAGCAGTCAGACGTCCCAAGGGCTTTGATCCAACCACATCATAAATGCTGGCTTTACTCTGAAAAGTCTTCAGCTGCTCCCCAGTAGCCAGTTGAGTGCTTTCTGACCTGGGGGTCTCATCTTTCAGCATTATAGTGCAATTTGTTTTGTTGTGATTATCCACTGGGTTTTCATGGCAAGCATGGAAGTAGATTGCCAGGCCTTTCTTCCACGCAAGTAATTCTAGTGTTATTGCCTTTGTCACAGAAATGTGATCCTCTGTCACCAACACCATCCCATTCTGCTGCTGCCCATATGGATGGTTTGTCTTGGTCTGGCACCTCAGCTGAAACCTGTCTGTCTTGGGAGACCCAGCCAGTAGTTAAGATACCTATAGCTTAGCACTCAACAACACTGATACAGACAAGCCCTCAGAGCATGACAAGCTGCAAACCAAATGTGGAGCAATAGAATTAAGGAAGACAAATAATGCATCTTTGGAAAGTTTAAAAAAATGTAACTTTTTAGTTCTAGCATTATTTTCCATTGCCTCTAGTTAGATGATGAAAACATTTTGCAGAGTTGAAACTTGAGCAACCAGCTTCCCCATTTGCCCCTGTAATGCTTGCAACTGGAATTCATGTGCTGATAAAGTAGTCACAGTGTCCTGTGAAAAACACAGTAACTGTTCCTGTGTTGCTCTTCACATTAGATTTTTCTGAGAAACTGCATTTCAGTCATCCTTGAGTAAGTCCTACATTCAGTTGTGGCATCAAGGGCAGGGGTGCCAGAGTGGGAAACTGGACAGGTTTAGGCAATCTATTTTTATTGCCATCTATAAAGCGGCATCTTCTAGGACTACCCCCCCCCCCTTTGCATAACCTCAAATGAGGCGTGGAAAGCAGCCCCTAAGATCGGCAGACTGGTTACCAGGTTGGGATAGAGGAATCCTGGAAGTGGAGTTTAATGACACTCCTGACGAAAATGAGGTTACAGAATCCACCCCTGGAGTTGCTGTTATCTGAGGAGTCATAACTCCAGTTAGAACATGCAAATCCATCAGATTCCGTGCTTTTGTAGCACTGATTTCACTGCAAGCTATGCCCTTACCTTTGTTCTTCCTCTTAGTCAAGCCCTTGGGCATCTTCAACAAAAATGAGAGAACCAGGGCCCAAATGGCCTTGAATTGGCACTGAAGGGGGCACGCCACTTAAGAACATAACATAAGAACATAAGATATGCCATACTGGGTCAGACCAAGGTCCATCAAGCCCAGTATTCTGTTTCCAACAGTGGCCAAACTAGGTCATATGTACCTAGCAGTTTCCCCAAGAGACACAAGTTCCACAATGCTTGTACTGGGTCAAGCATTGATATCTTCGGTCACTTCTTAATAATGGTTTATGGACCTTTCCTCCAGGAACTTGTCCAAACCGTTTTTAAACCCAGCTACACTAACAGCCTTTACTACATCCTCCGGTAACAAATTCCAGAGTTTGATTACACGTTGAGTGAAAAAATATTTTCTTTTATTAGTCTTAAATAGTTTACCCTGTAGCTTCATTGCATGTCCCCTAGTCTTTCTATATTCTGATAAGGTAAACAATCGATCTACGTTTACCCGTTCCACTCTGTTCATTAATTTATAGACTTCTATCATATCTCCCCTCAGCCGTCTCTTTTCCAGGTTAAAGAGCCCTAACCTTTTTAGCCTTTCTTCATAGGAGTATCCTTCCATCCCCTTTACCATTTTGGTGGCTCTTCTCTGTACCTTTTCTAAAATCGCTATATCCTTTTTAAGATACGGCGACCAGAATTGCACACAATATTCAAGGTGCGGTCTCACCATGGAACGATATAGAGGCATTATAATATCTTTTGTTTTATTTTCCATTCCTTTCCTTATCATACCTAGCATTCTATTTGCTCTCTTGGCCGCCGCTGCACACTGGGCCGAGGGTTTTAACATGGTATCCACAATGACGCCTAAATCTCTTTCCTGGGTGGTGGTTCCTAATGTGGAACCTTTCATCGTGTAACCATAGTTTGGGTTGTTCTTCCCTAGGTGCATAACCTTGCACTTGTCCACATTAAATTTCATCTGCCATTTTGATGCCCAGTCTTCCAATTTATCAAGATCCTCTTGCAATTTTTCACAATCCTCTTGGGTTTTAACAACTTTAAATAGTTTTGTGTCATCTGCAAATTTGATAACCTTACTCGTTATTCCACTTTCCAGGTCATTTATGAATATGTCAAAAAGCAGTGGACCCAGCACAGATCCCTGGGGTACACCACTATTCACCTTTCTCCATTGGGAAAATTGGCCATTTAGCCCTACCCTCTGCTTTCTATCTTTTAACCAGTTCCTGATCCACAATAGTACACTGCCTCCTATCCCATGACTCTTTAGTTTTGCCAAAAGTCTCTGATGAGGGACCTTGTCAAAGGCTTTCTGAAAGTCCAGATACACAATATCAACCGACTCACCTTTGTCCACCTGTTTATTCACTCCTTCAAAAAAACATAACAGATTAGTAAGACAAGATCTTCCTTGTCTAAAGCCATGTTGGCTGTCTCCCATTAGGTTGTGACTATCTTTGATCACATGACCATGGATGTGCACCTGCAGACCCACCGTGGCTCTTTATCGGGCCTGTAGATGCTCTGGGATGACATTGGAGCAAAGGGACAGGTCTTAACCCTAACTGACACATTGTCCTGAACACCAGGATGACCCAAATCAGCAGGCAAGCACTCTCACCAAAATCCACACACCTCTAGTAGGTAGGCTTCCTCCCCATTTATTAATTATATTAATTTTCTGTACTATTTTTTGATTGAGACACATCTTCAAACTTGTTTTTTAATATCCTCCATTGTACAAGACGCTTCAGCATTTTGGGCCTCACTGTTTCTTTTGCTAAAGAATATGGACTTGAGAGCAAAGAGGGATGGTGGTAATAGTGATTTTTATTTATTTACATAGCAATATGTAATTAGTTCTTCCTTCCCCTCCCATTTTCCCTTGCCTTTTTTCCTCCCCCTCCCCTCTCCTCCTTCCTCTCACCCCTTCCCCTGTTGACTCTGTTCAACGTAAAGTTGCTGAGTTTCAGATTTTTGATGTTTTATGCCTGTTTATACCTGTTCAATGTAAAGTTGCTTGACTGTTCACGTTTACTGCAAACCGCTCTGATACTAAATAGGGCGGTATATAAAAGCTAATAAATAAATAAATATAAACATGTGCGCACGCGCACACACACATGAATAGGAATTGGAAGGAATTTTACGAACTCTGCTCCTCTTGCCTTCCCCACTTGTTTGTTTATCTGACTGAATTTTCAAAAGATGCTGTCATGCATTAAAGCATGATATGGATTGATCCGATGCCAGAGATCAAGTATGTATCAATGCTTAACATTTTGTATCTAAATTATTTTTTGTTGATCTGCAAGAGGATGTGACAGATCATTTTAAACTGTCTTGGATGATATGTACGATAAATATATTTTGCGATAAGATATTGGTAGTTTTTGCATGTCACTTTCCTGTGTGAAGAGATATGGCCAAATCATTTTTCAGCAGTTTGCTTCATTAGTTCTAGAGAAAACTTTCCTCGGCCAGCAAAAGCAATATGAGATACTGCCAATTTGACATCATCTGAAAAGCTCTTGCACAAAAGGATGTGGTCTATTAATTTTGAACCAAAATAACCATGGAAAAACTTATTCTGGCTGTAGTTCTGTTGCTTGAAAAGCATATCATTTTTAAGTCTGTGATGTTGACTGTCTAATGTGCTCCTGTGTAATTGGACAAGGTTTCACTGTGCAAAAAATGGGTTCTCTCTCCAAGATTTGACAGTAGTTGCACACCATTCTGTGTTTTTTTTCAATCTGTTTTGTCTGGTAGAAGTATGAAGCACAGAATGAGAGCTTAGCTGTGTCTGTTGCAAATGTATTTCTGACAGTTTGTTTGGATGCAGGGCCCAAATGGTAGTTAAACAGTGGTGTGTATGGCCAAAAAAAAAAGTTCCGTTTGTGCTGGTGTTAAATACTATTTTTCTGAATCTTGGGCAATTTTTAAATCTTTGTTTCACCTATTCTTTGCTTGGGCATAGTATGCACACGATAACTTTTTATTTAAGTGCACAAATTAAGAACATAAGAAATGCCATACTGGGTCAGACCAAGGTCCATCAAGCCCAGTATTCTGTTTCCAAAAGTGGCCAATCCAGGTCACAAGTACTTGGCAGGTACCCAAAGTCCACAGCTTCCACAATGCTCGTCCTGGGGTAAACAATGGATTTCCCGGGTCCTCTTTAAAAATGGTTTATGGACCTTTCCTCCAGGAACTTATCCAAACCTTTTTTAAACAGCTTTTACTACATCCTCTGGTAACGAATTCCCGAGTTTGATTTATGTGTTGAGTGAAAAAATATTTTCTCTTATTAGTCTTAAATGGGTTACACTGTAGCTTCATTGCATGTGTGTTAATTCGTAGATATATACACATTCAAGCAAATTGCCTGCATTTTCAATTTTTAGGGACCCAAACAAACTAAAATGCATGCTCACGAATGCACACCCCTCATGGTATAGGAAACACGCTGATGCTTTTACTAATTCTAACAGCGCGTCCAGGGACAAGAAAGTACTATGGTTTTTAACCTCGGTTTAAGAAATAACAGATGCCAATTGTCATTTTTAAAGTGCTGCATTTAGGTTATATCAAACTTATATTGGGAGCAGAACCAAAATACTTTCCTAAGGAATGTGCGTTGGAGGGGAAGGTATGGTTGGGGGATATGGGGTTCTGTGTCTGGTGTACAATAAAAAAGGAATCTTTAACATATTGTTCCATGTCCAGAAAAACCTAATAATTTGTGTTTACTCAGCCCAGATATGTTCATATCCTGTGTTGCTATTCTATACAGCTTTTATAAGCAGTGAAGGAGCGAAGAGGAGATCATATTACTGAGCCGCTCTCTGTTCTTCAGTATGAAGAATCATTGCGTTGTCCTGCCATACAGTTGTGGGGCGCTCTGCAGGCTGGCACATTCATTCTTTCCTTCTGTGTACCAATAAAGTGGCAGAACTAAGCAGCCTTTCGTTAAAAAAATAAAATAAAATAAAAAAGGGGGGGGGGCAGATGGTCAGATGTTAGAATTTGTTTGCTTTCCTGTTGACTTTCAGTATAACGTCCTGTTCAGCCTGCAGCGCTGTGCCATGACTTCAACGGGACCATGCTCTAGCAGTGTTGCCTGTCAGATTCCTCAAAACAGCAACGTTTTCTGGCTTTGTTGCTTCCTTTTGATCTTATTCTTGGGCCTCCTTTCCTTTGTTTCTCCTATGTTTTTTCTTATTTTGAGAGAAGAAAAGCTATGCACCTCCCTTTGTAATGGAGATTCTTTTTGTCTGCCAGCAGCTTTTGACTGGCATGTCTGGGGCTTCTAGTTACCACTCCCTTCGTAAAGGCTTAAGCCATTATTCACACGTTTTAGAGGATTTTGCCACACCACTTAGAACTACACCCCTGTTAATGTGCCACTGGTCTGTAGCCTAGAGGCATGGACTGTGACTCTTTTCTGAGCATGTTGTAAGTGTGCTGTTATGTCAACTAGCAGGTGTCACCATGAAGTATCAGCCAAGCTCTGTCCCTATGTGGGAGATGTGGATACTGCCTCTGCAGGTCCCTAATGAGCCTGAAGATCAGAAATCTGGGCCCAGATTGGAACCTAAATCCTAGCCCCCCAAAAACAGGCTTTTCAATGATGGATCTTTGTGGTCTAGCTTTCAGTTGGAAATGGAAGGAAAGTTATTGTTTTTGCAAAGCACTGGTTAGGAGATTTCCCTGACTGATAAAAAATGTATTATGTTGTTATCCGAGTTCTATCAGGAAATGGGGAGGAAGGCATGATCTCGCTTGGAGTTATGCTACATGTTTATAGCAGTAAAGATGAGCACAAGGATGATGGAGTAACAAGCTTTGGATGAACATTCAAGTCTGTAATGCTCTGTTGATGGATGCTTGGGAACATATTATTTGTCATTATGTGGGATTATTCAGAATATTTCACTCACCAGTGTGAACTGAAAAATGTCATCCCACTAAAATCTTTTTTGGCTGTGTTCACTTCACATTTTTTCCCTTTCTGGTTATTTTTATGGGTTGAAATGAGACCCTAAAGTTGTTAAGAAGACACACATCCTTCTGTGTAGAATCTCATTTCTCTGTCTTGCTCTTATGCTATCTTTCAAACTTTAATTTTCTTATAAAGCAGGAAAGCAGTCTCTACTCTGTATTTCCAAATGCAATGTATTCTTTAGGCATCTTCCCCTTCAGTGGTGACCCGTGAGGGGGTTATTCTCCCTCTTAGAGTCACAGAACTGTTGAGCTTGGCTTTGGGATTGTTCTAACAGAATTTGAAACTTTGCTCTTCTAATGGCATGAGCAAGTAACTCTGAGATTGACTAGCAGCACTTTTGAAATCAAACAGGAACCAGCTATGGCATTTAAAAACTATGGCTATTCATCATGCTACACTTAAGTCAGCAGTGCTTGAATATATGCATAATACGTCAGTGTCTGGCTGCTGTCAGAATAGTGGAGATATTTAGCGGCTATATGGATAGCTTTATTCTCCCATCATCTCTCTGCCCTCACCGCCTGGGTACTATGTGGATAACAGCAGAGCAGTTACGGCAATTGTCAGTATAGTGCCTTTGAATATCAGCAGCTGTGTTAACTAGCTAGCAGTAAACATATAACTCCTTTCGAAAATTGACTTGAAAAGAGAAAAACAAACCTTAAAGCTTGAAGGGGGCAATTTTTAAAAAAATCTGCCTAGCTGCGTGCACCCCATCTTTGAAGCTAATTTTCAAAGGGAAATTACCTGGCTAGTTTCTCTCTGAAAACTGCATCCAACTTTGCATCTGCTTTTACTGCTGTTGCTGTTGTGCTGTTTTATTGGTAAGAAACTAACGCTTAGAGATTGTATGTTTTCCTAGCACTTCCCCAGGGACACCTCCCTAAACGCTACTAAAAGTGAGCTAAAACATAGTAAATGATGGTAGATGTGGCCTCTCCAGTCTGCCCATTCATACTTCTACTAAGCGTCGTTATCTCTTCCTCAACCTTGGACATAGGCAGTCCTTGTCTCCACCACCTCCACTGGGAGGCTGTCCCACACATCCATCACCCTTTCTGCGGGGGGGGGGGGGGAGAGGGGGGGGATAATGTCTTTAGATTACTAGTGATTCTATCTCTTTCCACACATCAGAGCTTTCTTTCAATTGAAAGAGCCCCGCCTCCTGTGCATATCTGCCCCCCCCCCGCCTCCTGTGCATATCTGTCAGCCTTTCTTCCAAAGTAGACATGTTTAGATTTTTGTCCCTCCTTCTATGCTTTATATCAAAGACCATGACCATTTTAGTGTGCCTTCGAGTCAGTCCTGACTCCTGGCGACCCAGAAGCTCCTGGGTTTTCTTGGCAGTGTCACCGGAAGTAGATTGCCAGGCCTTTCTTCCGAGGCAATGGAGGGTTAAGTGACTTGCCCAAGGCCACAAGGAGTGCTAGCAGGAATTGAACCCTGGTTGCTTGGTTACCAAGCCAGTGCTCTAACCACTAGGCTACTCCTCCACTCCGACCATTTTAGTAGCTGGACCAAATCCATAATATATACATGCTTTTACCAGTATTAAACAGCAGTATTAAAAAAAAAAAAAAAAAAAGGTAGTCAAGCTGTTTGTCAATTTTTAGTGTACGTAAATATTTTTAAAATTTGTCTTTTAAAGTACAAATAAATTTCTAAATCCTTGAAACCATTTGAAAAAATAACTGTACTTTTATTTATTTATTTACATTCTCTTATATACCGCGCTATTCTGCATCAGTGCGGTTTACATTGAACAAACTGAAATTACATTGAACAGGGCATTATAACTTGGAGATAACTATTTTACAGGGAACATGGGCTATGGAGGGTTAAGTGGCTTGCACAAGACCACAAGGAGCACCTGTGGGACTAGAATTTACTGGATTTCAAACCCTTAAAATGCAGGAAATCTTTTAGGCTATTTAAATTTTTTATGGTTTTTTTTTTTTTTTTTTTTACCTTCAGCAGCTGACACTGGACATGAAAGGGGGTGTATGAGTCGCAGGTGTGTTTGACTCTTAGCTATCAGAAATGTTCAGAAATATCCTGCTGCTTAAGGCATAGAAGAGCTGATAAAACTACTGGCAAATCAGGCTGTGCTATGTTAAGAAATGCCTTTTTTTTAATACAGAAATTCAGACGAAGGGTCCAAGAATCCACACAGGTTTTACGAGAACTGGAAATTTCTCTAAGAACGAATCACATTGGGTAAGAATTATTTATGAAGGGAAAAAAATGAAATATATTTTTTAACATCTATCAAAAGAAAATGCTAGGCTGTGCAGTTCAGCAAGTGGTCACAAATGAGATGGTTCATGACTTCACACTGTAGAGGCGTGCAAGTGATTTAGTGCACAGGACTGCTGCTATCATGCAGAAGTCCTATGTATGATTTTTGGACAGGCCACCTTCTCCCAATGATGCCCACATCTGGGAATACCATGGAAGCTATTTTTACAGCCTCTGGGCTGTGGGAGGAGAGTAGCCGGGGGGAAGAAGTCAGTCATCATCCAATACTGCTACCTAGTGACCAAACTTAGTGCCCGCATTAGCCAGATCTGGAAGGAGCCATGGATTGTGGCCCTTGGCTAGGGACAGTTGCTGTGATGGCTGAACTGAGTAGGGGGGGTATAAATTAATTGGAAAAAAAAAAACAGGTAGGATCAAACTGCCAGGCCTAAAAAAGACATCAGTGTCAGGCAGAGCAAGCCATGTCTCTGTACTGTAATGATTTAAACAAGTCATATATCAAACGTAGTGTTAGCCTGGTAGCTGAGTGGTAGTGGTGTATGCTGCCAGGTAGAGGGACCAGCGTTTGAATCCTGTACCCATAGCTGTGTTTCATAGGTCAGCCAAGGATGGGGATATTGTAAAATTGGAGCTTACAGCCTCTAGGTAGCAGGGACACCTATGGACCAAAACTGTCAGACAGTTTAATCCCCCCTCCCCAACAGTCCAGTGTTTGTGAAAATAAGGACTTTTGAGTGCATGCAGGTTGTAGTTATCCACATCTGCATCCACCTCTGCCAGACAGCCTCACTGCTGGCATGAATTCCTGTATCCCATGCCATCCTGTCTCAAGTAGGCCCTTCAATAGCATGAAATGCAAAAATAGAACTGGATGTGGCAGAAATTCTCCAGATTTCATACTGGATTTGTATTTTAGATTTGATCATTCTCCTTTCCATACCAGAGCTCAGTGTGAATTTAATGTCAGGTACAGTAGGTATCTTCATGCTTCAGAGGGCTTAGTCTTTGCACTTGAGGTAATGAAGGGTGAGAGAACTTGCCAAATGTCACCAGGCACCTTAGTGGGAGAAAAAGGATTGGAACCCTGGTTTCCCTAGTTCTCAGCCCACTGCTCCACTCCCTCCATTATACAAAATATGCTTTGATCAGAATGGACTGCTACTCAAAACATAATGCCTAACATTTTCTGTGACATGTGTGATAGTTGACCTAGACCAGTGCTTTTCAAACTTCTATCCCATATGACTCCTTTTTAAAAACTGAAAATTCATGCGACCCCCAGATGATGATGAAATCAAAATAGCAGGTTTCCAGGCTCCTTTCCCTCCTTCCACTCATCTAAAGCAGGAGGGCAGCAGTAACAGTAGTGACAACAGCAGCTGCAGTCAGCACAAGGTCCCTTGTGTCAGTGTGCAGTATATGCTTATAGACCCCAATACTCAGCATTGAGTTTCCAGTCCAACAGGAAACTTACCCAGGAGGGGGTAAGGACCAATGAGTGTTCACTGGCTCACAGGCCACATGCTGACTGGTGGTTGCCACTACTTGGCATAGGTCACAGTGAAAGTCCGGAGAGAAGAGGAAATGGCCATGTTTCTGTGACCCCATCCATTGATAATGTGACCCCATTTGGGGTCCCAGCTTCAAATTTTGGAACCACTGACCTAGACAATAAGAGGCTTGTGTTAACAAAGTTTGTGCCTATATGAAAGGCTCTTGATAACTCAGGCTAAAAGTATGTTACCACCCTTAGGAATCTTACTCCATATTAAATGAATGCATCCTCGTGCCCCCTCCATTTAACAAGTGCAGTGTGAGGTTCTAGTACTGAGGTACTATCAAGATACCCAGTTGAGTAGTGGTGACACACTAAGAAGTTTCAACGGGGATCTAATGGACACTGTTAAAAATATCATTAGCAATAAAAATAGAACTGCAAGTAACTTTGCAAAGAAGTGCCTTCAAGGTCATTTTCTATAGTTCCCTGAAGAGTTGATTTTTTTTTCCTGTTTTCATGCATGAATCTTCCATTTCCTGTTGGAAACAGCAGTTTGAAGGATAAAGATTTTGACTAGAGATTAACCTTAAAGCTTCAGGAAAGTGTTTGTCCTGTGTTTAAAGAAACCATTTGATAATAAGTTCTGGAGCCTTGTTTTGACCCTGTAAATTGCCAGGTTTTATTTTATAGGCACATAGATTGAATAAAAGACGTTTCCTTATCATCCTGCCAGACCAGTCCAGATGAGTAGGTTATGCTCTCCAGCTAGCAGATGGAAGCAGACTAGAACAGCTTTCAGTGATGTCATCATCACTGTACATACTCTGATGCAGCACTGAGAGAAGCCAGTACTGTCTGCCTCCAGCAGCTGGCAAGGTTTGTGGACTGGTGCAGCAGTTCAGATAGGCCTGCCTCCCTGCCTCCCACTGGCCCATATCACAGTCTTGTGGCCTGTGTGATCGAGACCTTTGGCCCAATGTTTGCTTGGAATTTGGGTATACCCATGTCTCCTTGAGCAAACAGTTGCTCTGTGTTCAGGCCTGGTAGGCTGGAGAGCCAGCAGGGATGAACCCAGGGGACCCTCTGAAGAGGGTTGGTAAGTCTAGGCCTAGGCCCTTCCTTCTTTCTCACTGTCCTATATCTACACGTTCTGCTTTTTTTTCTAGCTTTTGCTAGTGTTTTTCATATTCTTTCTTATTACTTGAATTGGTTCTCTTTTGTGTTGCTTGAATATAGCAGCTAGAAATATTTAAAAAAAATGCCTGGGGCAGCCTGTCTTCCTGAGCTTCTGTGGGCAGCTAAGGAGGCCCCCCTTGTGTTCCTCTTGGCAGCCTGTTGGGTGAGAGGATTCTCTTACTGATCAGGAGTTCCTTTTTTGCTGCATTTTTCTTTTTCTTCGAGTTTGTTTCATTGTGTTTTCTTTCTTTTAAGCAAGTTTGAGTTCTGCAGCCATGCCCAGTGCACAGAGGTGTGCTACATGTGGCTCCCATTGAATGAGCTCCACAGCTGGCTCCTTTATTTTCTGAGTGTGATGGAGAAGCCTCGAGGCACATTTTTTCGGCAATGTTGGGACCCCCTACAGAGGGCCTGGGGCCTGATGCCGGTTTTGGTGCCTCTGCTGTGTCTCCTGCGATTTTCCTACCAGTGGGAATAATGACCATATTGGATGCCTGCATGTTAATGGCTGAAGGGGAGTGTGGTGAGGTGGCTGTAGCTTCAAGCCAGCAGCCCCTGAAGGTCCTTTGGGGCCCCAGGGCTTGTTCTCAGCTGGCTTTGAGCAGCAGCTCCTGAAACAGCTCATGGGCTGTCTTCAGTCTTTGGTAGCTGCCTAGTAGCCTCCCTCATGGGGTCTGAGGTCCTGACCTACCCTATGGGGAATTTGGGGGCCTTCTGAGGTATCCCTCTCTGGTAACAGGACTACGTGCCCCTCCCTCTTTTTTTTTTTCCTGTGTGCTCCTATGGGAGCCCAGCCTTATTCCCTATGGGAGAGCACAGGAGAGACAATAAGGATTCCCTCTCTCCAATGGGTGAGTCAGCAGACACATGGGTGAAGATCAGTTAGTGATTTACCTTCTTCATAAGGAAGACCCAGTTACCCTTATTCAGAATGTCATGGCGGCCTTGTACAGTGCAGTCCACCCCACATCTGATACAAGTTTCTTAAGCAGACCCAATCTGGAGGTTTGCGTCAGCTCTCTGGCTTTCTTCCTCTTCCTGAGCCTTTGCAAAAGCTCATGTCCTCTCAATGGGAGGCACAAGAGCTGGGCTGAGGGGCACAAACATCCAAGCCCAGCTGTACCTCTGCCTCAAGAGGAGATGGAACAGTTTTTTGGGGTCGTGAAGATGGATACCCTGATCACATTAGTGATGAAGCACACGACAATTCCAGTGGAAAGTGGTGCTGTGCTGAAGGAGACTGACAATAAGAATGGAAGCCTTCCCATGAATGCCTTTATGGCTTTAGCCTTGGGCACTTGGGTAGCACTTTGTGCAGGTGTGATGGCCTGAGCACTCTTGCACTGGATCCAGCAATTACTTGAAAGCTCAGAGGTTGTGAGATTGGAGCCTGGAGTGCCATTTATGACAGATGCTAAATGATCTTGATTAGGATCTCCTCTAAGGTGTGATCGTGGTGGCTCTGGTAGCCTGAAGGTGGCTCCTGCTCCAGAATTCGTTTGCAGATGCTGATGTTGCAGCTGAGCAAGCTTTTCTTTAAAGGCTAGTTGCTCATTGGGGAAGACCAAAAAATGCTGGTAAATGAACTGGGAGAGATTCACCCAAAGAGACCTCCCAGAAGATAGGCCCAAGGGTTCTAGAGGCTGCTCTTGCAGAGCACAATGGGGAGCGTGGGGCATTTCAGAGCTGGAAAGAGTTATGGCACAGCCTATTCCTCCTATGGGTCAAAGCACAAAAAAAGTCTGTTCTTTTGTGGATCACAGTGCTCACGATACTGAGCAGGAACCTCCTCGGGAACTGGTAGACCATCTCAGAACGATACTTTGGGTCCCTTCCGAGCTGCCGTCTGAGAGCAGCTCCCATTGTTTGCTCAGAATGGACTCACATTACATCAGACCTGTGGATCCTTTAGTCCTCACAAAATGGCTTATGCGGTGGAATTAGTGGAGTCTGTTCAGGGCACCTTTGTGGAGTCTCCTTATAGATCCCTGGCCACAAGAGTGGCAATTAAGGAAACTAGTCAGCACCTCCTGCAGCTGCAGGCTATCAAACCCATGTTCTCCAGGAACAAGCAGGAAGTCAGTCCTAACATATGGCTGACAGTTCATCTGCCCTGATGACCGGACCCTTGACCTCGAGGGCTTCCCCAGTCATTGAGCCGATTCTCGAGTGCCCCCAGCCTCGAGAGAGCCTTTGATATTGGACAAGGTCCCGGTCCCATTCCTTGGGACACTGGTCCTTGCCAGGGAGTGCACGTGGCTCAGACCACAGGTCCCCAGGGTTTGCAGGCCTTCGGGCTTACGGTTCGACAATGGGAGCCGCAGAGTCCTGGATTTTTCCTCTAACTTCGAGTCAGACTGGGAGACTGAGGATGAGGAGTCCCTGGACACCCGGCGACACTGAGACATGCCCTCGGACCAGTCTCCACCAGTGTCCCGGTGCTTTTAACCCCCCCCCCCCCCAAGGACATTGCCTTCCTCGACTTTGTGTAGGATATAGCAAAGGTGTTCGCATTAGAGACCGAGGCAGAGAAGGACCCCCACATGGAGGAATTTGAAATCCTTCAGTATGAGGCCCTTCTAAAGGAGGCCCTCAGAGTGCCCTTCCCTCTGATCCTCGAGCGCATCCTCCTCCGTATGTGGGGAAACACCATTGTCGGTGCCCATTGTGAGCAGTCAGCTCGACTCCATGTACCGAGTCCGCTGAAGCATGGGGTTCCAAAAGAAACAGTTCCCTCACAATTCTATGGTTGTCGAGTTGGCCATGCGTTGACTCAAGAGCCAAAAGACTCATTCCTCGGTACCCCCAGGGAGGGAGGCCCAGACCTTGGATGCCCTCAGCCAGAAATGCTACCAGGGCTTGATACTGGTTTGCCGAGTTCAGTCCTACCAGTTGTACATTGGTATGTACCTTAAGGAACCGGCGAGGGAGATCGCCAGTTTCTCTGCAGGTCTCGAAGGGGGAACCTCTTCAGCGGTTCAAGTCATTGACCTTGGCAGTCAAGGAGTGCTCAAAGTTTCTCTCTTGAGCAGCATATGATGACTTCGAATCCTCAACCTCGAGGACAAGGCGGTGGAACCAGTGCCCAAACATCTTTGGGGCAAAGGTTTCTACGCCAAATATTTCCTCGTTCCCAAACAAACAGGGGGCCTTAGGCCCATTCTGGACCTGCGGAACTTGAACAGATTTCTGGTGAGGGAGAAGTTCAAGATGCTCTCCCTTGGAACACTGCTGCCTTATCTTCAGCAGGGAGACTGGCTATGCCCCTTAGACCTGAAGGATGCTTATACACACATCCTGATCCATCCCAACCACTGATAATACCTTTGGTTCGTGGTGGGAGGAGGTCACTACCAGTACAGGGTGCTACCCTTCGGGCTGGTGTCATCACCAAGGGTCTACACCAAGTGCCTGGTGGTGGTTGCAGCCCACCTTTGTCTCCAAGGGGCCTTTGTCTTTCCTAACTTGGACAACTGGCTTGTAAGGGTAGGCACAGCTGCAGAGGTGCACCATGCCACCAAATGCACCATCCATGCCCTGCAGCAAATGGGGCCCAAGTCCCACCTCTCTCCAGCTCAGTGCCTGGAGTTCATAGGGGCTCAACTGGACACCTTCCAGGCCAAGGCCTTCCTCCCTTTGGAGTGGACAAAACACCTCAGGGCAATAACCACAGAGGTGCAACACTTCCGGGCGGTGCCCACTTGCCTTCTCCTCCTCCTTCTAGGCCATGTGGCCTCCACAGTCCACGTGACCCCGTACACCCTCCTGCACATGAGGGCGGTCCAGTGTGCCTCCACTCCCAGTGGACACAAGCAACGGGCAGGCTTCAAGACAAGGTAAAAGTGACCTGCCAGTTAGAGGACTCCTTTGACTGGTGGCAGATCCCCCACCACCTTCAGGCCAGGATGCCCTTTCAGGCACCCACCACCCAGAGGGTCCTTTCTATGGATACCTCCCTGTAGGGATGGGGAGCTCATTTCAAGGATCTCTGCACTCAAGGCAGTTGGTCCCAGATGGTGGTAGCTCCGCAGGTTCCGCTCCCTCGGCGGCCCCCCCTGATGGAATCCCAGTGGCAGATCAACCTCCTGGAGCTCCGGGTGCTATCTCTGGCCCTCCAAGCTTTTCACCACTGGTTGCAGCACCAGTTAGTGCTGGTCCAGATGGACAACCAAGTTGCAGTGTTCTGTGTTCAACAAACAAGGGGGCATGGGGGTCCTACTCCCTCTGCCAGGAGGTGGTAGCCCTCTACTCATATGCGACAAGCCGGGCCTGGACAATGCCCTGGTGACAGGCTGAGCAGAGTCCTCCAGCCACATGAGTGGAACCTGGACCCCAGAGTGGTCTCCCGACTTTTCTGACTCTGGAATGTCCCCCTAGTGGACCCATTTGCCAGCCCAGACAATACACAGTTGCCCCGCTTCTGCTCCTGCCAGCTGCAGCCGTCCCGGGTGGCGGTGGATGCATTCCTCATTCCATGGAGAGAAGGCCTTCTCTACATCTTCCCACCAACACTGCTGGTTGCCAGGACCCTCTTCAAGGTCCAGTGCGACAAGGCATCACTGATACTTATAACCCCCCCAGTGGCCCAGACAACCTTGGTTCCCACTGCTTCTCTGTCGGTGGTGTCTCTGATTCCCCTGGGCTGTGCCCCTGAACTGCTTTCACAGGAGGAGGGCTCTCTCCTGCACCCCAACCTGGGGTCCCTGTCGCTCACAGCTCAGCTGCTGAAAGGTAGCTCTAGCTCCCTCCAACCCTCCTATAAGATATGGAGGAGGTCCTCCTGGCCTCTCACAAGGCCTCCACAAGAAGGGTGTACACCTTCAAGTAGCGTTGATTTTTGGTGTGGTGCGCAGAGAGGCGGACGAACCCGTCTCCTGCTTGTTGCAGCTGGTACTCCAGTACCTCTACTCCACCTATCCCAGGTGAGACTGAAGTCCAATGCAGTCAGAGTGCACCTGAGTGCCATTGCGGCACACCACCAGTCCATTAAGGGCAAGCCCCTCTCGACTCAGCCCTTTGTTTCTCATTTCCTGTGGGCCTCATGTTGTCCAAGCCCCCCATCCGCCCACCAAAGGAAGAGTGGGATCTCAAAGTGGTGCTCTCACAGCTTATTAAACCGCCGTTTGAGCTCCTGACTACTTGCCACCTGTGGTACCTCTCCTGGAAGGCTGTCTTTCTCGTGGCGCTTGCATCTGCTCACAGGGTCAGCAAGCTCCAGGCTCTGATGATAGAGGTTCTACAAGAACAGAGTGGTGCTCTGCACACACCCCAAGTTTCTGCCAAAGGTGGTGTCCCCCTTCCCAAGGCCTCACACTGACAAGGCAGAGACTATTCTCCATACTCTGGATTGTAAAAGGGCCCTGTCCTTCTATCTGCAACTGACTCAGGCCCACCACAAAGTGTCTTAGCTTTTTGTCTCCTATGACCCCAGTCAACTGGGGCTTCCAGTGATCAAGCAAACTCTGACCACTTGGGTGGCGGACTGCATTGCCCTCACCTATGAGCAGGCTGGGATCTCACTGAACCACCGCGTCACGACGCACCACATCAGGGCCATGGCTGCCTCCATGGCAAATGTGCATTCCGTACCTGTGGGAAATCTACCGGGCCGCCACCTGGTCTTTGCTCCCTACCTTTGTAGCTCACTGCTGCCTGGAGAGAGACTCCCGATGGGACAGCGTCTTCAGCCAGGCCATTCTCCATAATCTTTTCGGGGTGTAGGCAACTTCTGCCCTCCGACCCTTCTGTGTTCAGGCTACTGGAGTGCTAGTTCTCCGCTAGATACTTGAGTCTTGCAAGAGTCTCTCAGTTAGACCTCAACTTCTGCAGCTCATGGCTCACCTTCTCTGGTCACCCGTGGCTTTTTGTACAGGTTCTCAGTAGCCTGTAACTGGGGAGTCCTATATGTGAGGACTGACTTCCTGCTTGTTCCTGGAGAAAGTGTAGTTACTCACCTCCGGGGACAAAAGGAATCAGTCCTCACAACCTTCCCTCCTCCCCTTGGAGTTGCTTCTTTACCGTATTTTAATTTTGCTGTCTTAGCTATGTCATTAGACTGAGGCATGATGGCACCCTTGGGTGGGAAGGGGACCATGCATGCATGATGCGTCTCCCAAATGCTTTCTTTGAAAGCTGGGGAGATGCTTCTGCGCGGGCTCCGTCGGCACCAACATCTATATGTGAGGACTGATTCCTGTTGTCCCCGGAGAACACCTGTTACAGGTGAGTAACTACTCTTTCTCCTCCTTCCTGAGAGCCATGCAGATTCAGCAGTACAACCCTAATATGCACTGCACTTCCAAGAAGCCCAGCAGAAGATTGGCAATGGAATCACAATGCTCTCATGGGGATGCCATGACCCAGTGCTGGGTCCTGACCCTGAGTTTAAAAAAACACCGGTTTTAAGTGATTTATTCTACCAGTGGCTGAGTTCAGGAGTGCTGGCTGCAGTGGTAGCGCCATGTTCTTACCAGCTTGTTGTTCACTTGGCTGTCCTAGGCAAGCTGGTAAATCGCTGGCAGTGGAAAAGACACCCTTTACCAGATTCCAGTTGATGTATTGCACTGTTTGAAAATTTGCTGGAGACCACGGAGAAGTAACTGAAGCCACAAACCTTGAATTTTATTTCATGTTCCTATTCTAGAAAGGCTGTGGTTTTACTACTTTCCATATACAGAAGCAGGTTTTTGATTTGTCTGCCTTGGTATGATAAAGAATGGTTTTAATGGCTATACTTATTAAAATGGATGTTCTATGGTTTCTTGGAAAAATAAGAAAATAATCTTTCTCAACTGAGAAAATTGAAATGGGGCCATTCACTTCTGTGTGATTTTTCTTGGCAGATGGGTAAGGGAGTTCCTGAATGAAGAAAATAAAGGCCTGGATGTTTTGGTGGAATATCTGTCATTCGCACAGTATGCAGTCACGTAAGTGAAACCCATTTCACATAACAGAGTTTTAATATATTTGTCTGTTCTCTGCCTCCCTCCATCATCTTTAGGTCCCGTCTTCCTCCCTCTGTAGTGCATTCATTGGCTTTAGGCTTCAGATGTGGCTTCCTTCAGAACCAGTGCTTTATCTGAAGGACATGTAAATTTCAGAAGCTAGTCAGAAAATAGCTTTTTATTGGACCGATGATATTACCTACAACATTTTGGAGCTGTTTTATAAAGACACATAGGCACCTACAGCAGCATTAGTGCTTACATTCAAAGTCTGTGTATAGTACGCCTGCTTGAGAACAGGTGTAAATCTTAGCGCACACTGCACGTAAATGCCGCCCAAGCTCTGCCGTGACTCCACCCCTTTGCACGCCTGAAGGGTCATTTTTTAAAGCTTGCTTAGATTAACATGTGTTTTTATGTGTATTTTCATGTTTGTTTTATAAAGTAAGCTATGTGCATACTTACTTTTGACAACTTAGTTCCTTATTTTATAAAGTTATGTGTTAATTAAGCTGCAAGCACGCCAAACCTATGGCTGGTGTAAATGCTCACGCCTAGATTTTTCAAGAACAGATGTAAATTATAGTATTTTCTAATTTATATGTGTAACTTTATTCTCTGCCCATGAGTCATCCAAACTCCACTCCTGTACCTGCCCACAGTAAAAGTATGCATGATTGGCCCAGAGCACATACTTATAGGATAGTGACCCTTCAAATACGCACGTGAATCCCCATTTGCACACAAAGATAGTGTATAAACTTATAAAATTATTCCTCCCTCAATGTACAAGTATACACCAGCTTGCACCTCGAATATGTGTTAGACATGACAGTTTTATGAGAGCCTATATGTGCTCATAAAACACCATTTTACATGCAAAAATGATTTATAAAATTACTCCCACAATGTTTTTGTATGTGTATGGATTAACACAATGCAGTTTAATAGTATGACCTTTTCAATGAACAGTTGGGTTGCTTTTGGTACAGAAGATCTGTGCAGAGTAGGGTAGTTTTTCATCTTAAAGGCTTTCATGGCAAGAAGCCATATCAGGTGGTGAACTAAGGACAAAACATTAGCTGCCTAGAGATTACTTATGGACAAAGTACAATAACACAAGCATTTGTGACCTGCATCTGTTGTACCAAATCTCCTTAAGCTATAAACTTAAAACATGCTTTGTTTTCTGCTGTGAGAAATGTTACAGCTGGCAGGCTGGTTGTTTGGAAGGTGGAAGTGTTATCAGAATTGTACCAAGAATGAAGGTACATTTAATAAACTTTTCATTGCTGTTTCAGAAATGAACCAGCTGAACTATTTGTGTTCTTGTCTGCACTAGCTAGAGCCAGTGTGGACTGACAAGTAATGTAGTCACGAGAGAGAGAATCAGCAGGTGTAAAATACCCTTGGAGAAATGTAAACTTTGTAAGCACAGGAAGCATCAAAATATATTTAAAGTTAACGTTTTAAAAACTACATAGAGTCTCCAAAGATTC
The DNA here is from genome assembly GCA_033557465.1 of Ichthyophis bannanicus. Taxonomy (NCBI): domain Eukaryota; kingdom Metazoa; phylum Chordata; class Amphibia; order Gymnophiona; family Ichthyophiidae; genus Ichthyophis; species Ichthyophis bannanicus. Next base: position 690,812,911 of record CM066036.1, on the reverse strand, counting down.
AGAGGTGTGAACTTTCTGGTGACAGCAGTTCTGTGTCCTTTCGCAAAGCGCATGGAATTACTTTGCCTAAAGTATGGTAAATTCTTTTCAAGAGCTTGTCACCTGGATGATCCACATAGTGGAGAGGGGCCTGGGGCGGCTCAAGGCAGTCTGCTGCCTGAGGTGAAGAATGAAATGGCGGCCCACCCCCCCCCCCACCACCACATTAGAGGGGGTCGGGGCTTTTTCAGAAATCCAATCAGAGAATGAACCAAATCAAAAAGCCGATTAGATTATATGGAGGGAAATGCAAGATGTTTGCACACAGGGCCGTATCGAACTGCAATCGCGCCTTGTGTGACTTGCAACTCGGATGCATGCCCCCCTCTCCCCCCATACCTCCATCTAGCGCTGCCTGCTCTTTCCCTGCTGCTGCCGCCCTCTGTTTTTTTCACGACGGCGCCGGCAGTAGGGAAAGAGCAGGCAGAGTTAGACGGAGGTATGGGGAGGAGGAGGGGGGGGGGCATGCACCCATCTGAAAGACGCCGGCACTCTAAGCAGATCTGTCCCTCCCTGCTCTGACATCGTGCCGGAGGAGGGAGGGACCAGACCTGCTTAAAATGCTGCAAAAAGGCTTTGGGGTGCATTTTAACTGCCTGCTATTGTCCGGCCAGCGGCAGCAGGGCAACAACAGAGAGCCGAAATGCGCCCCCCAAGCCTTTGCGCCTTGTGCAGTCCTGTTGCACACCAAGGAACTAAAAGACAGCAAGAATCAATAGCACAGTTTATAAAACTAAATTATAACCCATTTTTATTTTGTTATAAACTGCGTTATGGTTCTCCCTTTTTCTTTTTCAACATATATTTTGCATCCACAGTAGGTGCTGAGCAGAACCAGGACATTCACCCACAGAACTCAATATTTTAGAAAAAAATCTGATTCTGATCATCTCACTAACAACAACAACCACTATTCTCCAGTACCAGGCATATTGTGAACTAACAAAAAACCCTACAACAAAAAGCAAACCTACCATACCATACCATATCAGGAGTGGAGGAGTGGCCTAGTGGTTAGGGCAAGGTACTTCAAGCCGGAAGGTCGGGGGTTCAAATCCCACTAGAGGACAGCAACCTTGGGCCGGAAGGACTGGGGTTTCTAGTCCCACAGGTGCTCCTTGTGGTCTTGGGCAAGCCGCTTAACCCTCCATAGCCCATGTTCCCTGTAAAATAGTTATCTCCAAGTTATAATGCCCTGTTCAATGTAATTTCAGTTTGTTCAATGTAAACCGCACTGATGCAGAATAGCGCGGTATATAAGAGAATGTAAATAAAAATATCAGCACAAACTTCCAAAAGTCACATAAGGAGCCCATCCAAAAAGAGCGTCACTGTAAATACTGCAGTGGGCCCTGAAACATCCATACACCTATTTGAAAAGCTGAACAAGTCAATTTACTACAGTATAGTATAGATCTTTATATACAAACTGCATGTTAACAGAACACCTGACCTCAGTCACACACGCACAACATCGACCCTCACCAAGTACAGAATAAGTAACCACAATCTAAAGTAAAAATAAAAATATGTAGACAAAATTTAAACTGAAACCCCAAGAAGCCAGAGTCCACGTGCAGTGCAACATCAGATAAATAAGAGATGCAGTTCCCTAATACTGTGTAAAATATAAAAATAGCACAAAGTCCAATCACCAAAATTTAATAAAATTATTTTTTCTACCTTTGTTGTCTGACCATTTTATTCTCTGATCATGCTGTTCCCGATCTGAGGCTTCTGCTTTCCTGTCTTCTCTTAGCTCTCTTTCTGTGGTCTATGGTCCATGGTCCAGCTGCCATTTCTTATCTCTTCTTTTGTTTTCTTCACTTCCTTCCATCAGCCCATTTCCAGTTCCAGTAACCCTCCCCAGTATCAGCCCCCTTTCCAGTCCTCCCCTCCCAGTACCTTCCAATGTCAACCACTTTGCATTCCCATGACTGCCACTTGTGTCCATTCCCTTCCAGTCCCCCTCCTTTCCCACTGTCCAGCCCCTTCTAGTCTAAATGCCATCCCAGGTATCAGCTCAGATTCACTCTCAGTGCCACCCCCCAGTCAGCTCCCTTCCAGCCACCCTACCCTCTGTCCATCTTCCTTCCAGTGCCATTCACATGTCAGCTCCCTTCCAGCCTCCTCCCTATTACCCAGCCACCTACCACTCCCATCCCTAAGTGTCAGCTCCCTTCCAGTCCCCCTTCGGTACATTCCAGATGTCAGCTCCTTCCAGCCCCCTCCTTCCCTTCCTGCCCCATCCTTCCCCTGGCAGATCCTCTCAGTATCCGCTCCCTTCCAGTCTTATACTGCCATCCCCCCCGCATCAGCCCATTTGTAGCCCTAGTCCCTAGTTTTCTTCCAGGGCCAGCAGCACTCTCCTCCCCTCTCCTATTAGCCCATTTCCTGTCCCAGCCCATTTCTAGTCCTATCCCCTTTAACAGTCCACCCCAGTCCTAGCCCCCTAATTAGCCCATTACCAGTCATAACCCTCCAATAAGTCAATTTTCAATCCTAGCACCCCAATCAGCCCATTTCCTGTCCTAGTCTCCCCATAGCCCATTACCAGTCCTAACCCCCCCATCAGCCCATTTCTAGTTCTAACCCCCATCAATCCATTTCCAGTCCTAGCCCTCCCCCGATAGCCCATTACCAGTCCTAGCCCCTCCGATCAGCCCAATTCCAGTCCTAAGCCCCCATCAGCCAATTTCCAGTTCTAACCCCCCCCCCATAGCCCATTACCAGTTCTAACCCCCCTCCTGATCAGTCCATTTCAGTTCTAAACCCCATCAGTTGATTTCAAGTCCTAACCCCCCCATCGGCCCATTTCCAGTTCTAACCCCCCATAGACCATTACCAGTCCTAGCCCCCCTCCCGATCAGCCCATTTCCAGTACTAACCCCCATCAGCCCATTTCCACTTCTAAACCCCCCCATAGCCTATTACCAGTCCTAACCCCCCCCCCCCCATCAGCCCATTTACAGTTCTAAACCCCTCCAGTCAGCCCAGATCTCCAGGAACAAGCAGGAATGAGTCTTCACATACGGGTATCGTCGGTACCGACGGAGCCTGCGCGGGAACGCTCCCCAGCGTCCAAAAGGAAAGCTTTGGGAGCATCCCACAGCGCCTGCGCGCTGCCTTCCCGCCTTTCCTAACCGCCTCTCTCTAGTTCTTCTTTTCCGCGGAGCCAGCAGGTCGTGTTCCTGTCACCGCTGAAGAATTTCTTTATTTTATTTTATTTCTTTGGTGGACCGGTACTGCCGGCCTTTTCTTTCTTTATTCAAAAACAAAAAACTACTGTTTTTCTCTCACTTCAGTGCATTTTCTTCTTGGCCTTAGGCCTAGGACATTTTTCCTCATGGAAAAGCCCGCATCTGGGTTTAAAAAATGCACGAAGTGCAGCAGCACTATTTCTGTCACTAACACCCATAAATGGTGTCTAAAATGTTTAGGTCCTGACCACTCCATTGCGGATTGTGAGTCCTGCTCCATGATGTCTAAAAGAGGTCTACAGAATCGAGCAGCTAAGCTCAGTACCCTGTTTCCCTCGGATGCAGCTTCGGTTGCATCGACGTCTTCCAGGGCTTCTTCTTCCTCACATGGATCTCAGGTAACCAAACTTAAATCCAGCTGGTCCTCGAAGGGAAGATCTCCCTCCAAGTATCGAGATGCCTCCGGGCTTGCCCTCGAGGAATCCGCACCGGCAAAATTACCCCGGCGGGAGGCTCCGGCTTCCAAAGCTTTATCTATGGGGTCACAGGTTGACATCGATGGCTCGGCCTCGACCGATCACCTGTTGCCATGTTCTGGGGTACCGGTGGTTCCCACTGGTACCGACATCCAGACATTGGTTGCATCAACAGATCAGAATATTGTGGCGGGCGCCTAGTGAAGACGGGCTCCCATCTTGAATCTTTTAGCTTTAAACGTGTAGTTATGTATAAAAGCAGTCCAAGTGGTTTTAAAGCAACACAGGAATTTTTATTGATTTTTACTTGGTGCAGTTTAGTAACAGTCCTTTGTAGAAGATTCCAAACTCAGCAACAGAAAACAAGGATATTTTCTCCCAAATAAAGTTCTTTACAAGCAGTGTGTTTCAGTGGTATTATTTACAAGCAAATGTCTTTACTTCTTTCATTAGGAAATTTCTCATCTCAGAAACAACAGCTTTATTTGCAGTTAAAGCACACAACGGAACTCAGTAATTCTGTCGGCTCCCTTTAGCTGCTTCAGTTTAAAACACTTCTCAGCTGGTCAGCACAGAACTCAATTGCATCATCTACTTCTCTTCAACAGACAGAGCTTTGCAAGTTTTAGACTAAGAGATTTCCTTTCTCTCTTTTCAAAGCTTTCAGCTATCATGAACCTGAGAACTGCTTCCTGAGATTCTTCCTAGTATTTTACTTCTTTCAATCAGCAGTAACACATAGAGCACATTCCATTTCAGAGCAAGTGGAATCCGGGTCATCTTCCTTATAATCCACCTCCATTTCTTCCTCTGCACTGCCTGAATGTGGAACTTGAATACGTTCAGGTACTTTAAGGTTTATATGCTTTAACAGCTTAAACAGTTTCTCCCATTGAACTGCCTTTCTTTCTCTTGGTAAAACATTAACAGGCTTTGTTTGCTTGGCTTTATCTACAAAACCCTTCTTCCTGTTCTGCGTGCTAGCAGGTATAACTATCTCCTCAGTATCTGAGTCAGAGTTATAAGCATTAACTCTTTCCAACTTTCCTCTCCTACCTTGGAGCTTAACTGTGGGAGTTTCACAGCTGTGACATCTGTTGGAGGTAGCCTCCTCTGAGTCAGAGCTGCTCAGGGAATCACTGCAGGATTTTCTTCCAGCTTTCCTGGGCTTTCTCAGCCTGAAGATTTGTCTTTCTTCAGAAGAAGCTGAGCCTTCCTGTTCTAGCTTTCTTACAGCCAGCCTTTTGCCCTTCTCTCTCCTAGAAGGAAAGTACTCAGCCTGTCCTCTGGCCTTTCCCCAGCTGCTGCTTCTCAAGCTGTTCCCATGGCTTCCAACACCTCCAAGGCTTCTAACAGTTCTACTGAGTCCATTACTTTCTGTTTTCTTAACCTTAAATGCTGGGCAGTGTGCCTCCCCCTCTGGCTCCACCCACAGGTGTCCCTTATCCTTACTTAGGTTTGCCATGGGGTCTGGGTGTGGGTTCAGCCTAGCTCTGCAAGCGTGGTTTCTTTCACTGCTTTTACTTTTGCACATGTGTTTAGGTGAGCCCATCCCCCTTAAAGAAGCAAAAGTTCCTTTTTCCTCTATTTCCCAGGGCTGTGCTACACTCTCCTTACCACATATTCCCCCCCTTAAGCTATTACGGGCTGGCGCCACAACCCGCGCAAAGATCGTAATACGAGATATGGGTTTCAGATCACTGTTCACTCTTTTGGCTAACTGAGCATTCACCGTACGCTCCTGCCATGCTCTCAATACGTTAATATGGTATATCTGTTGCTTCCCCCGTCCAATCTCCAAAGCATATAACACTGGGCCTACCTGTTTCAAAACCTTGTAAGGCCCTTTCCAGCTATTTTCAAACTTGGAATTAGCTGCGGCCACCATCACCATTACTTTATTCCCAACTTTTAGGAGGCGAGGTCTCGCCCGTCAGTCATAATAAGTCTTTTGCCTGACTCAGTTTTAAATTCCCTTCCGCTACTGTGGCCATTTGCTGGAAGCGGCCCTTCAAATCCATCAGGAACCTGGGTATCTCTTGTTCATTCTCTGTGGGTGCTACCGGCTTTGTTTCCCCTGGCACAGGAGTAAGGACATCAGGGAACTCGTTTAATACTTTGAATAACTCTCCCTGCCTGAGCCCAGGAGAGCCTTTCACCGATCCTATGAACGGGATCTGCCTTACATTCTGCGAGTTGCGGTCCTAGCTCATCCTCCTCCTTCCCTACACAGCTTGCAGTTAACCCTTTTATGTCAACTATGCCAGTGGAACCAAATCCCCTTGAGTCCCGGGTGGTAGAGGTTAACTCATCCACCTCCTCTATAGGCGGAAATCCCACCCACTCGCAAATCAATTGGGCCACCCGATCCCCCACATTTACTTTAAAGTTCTCCTGGGAAAAATTAAACAGAAGTACCTTCAATGATCCTCTATAATCGGGATCAACGACCCCCAGCGCCTACATCTATGAAGTTCTTAAGGGCAAGACCTGACCTAGGTGCAATACGGCCATAACACCCTGGCGGTATTTCTACCCGAAGACCAGTCTCCACTATGGCTCTCCCCTGTCTAGGTATGACCACATCTATAGCACTGCAAAAATCCAGTCCGGCGGCCTGTTCCGTCGCCCGTCTTGGAACTTTAGCCTTAGGGGTGGTCCTACAGAATCGGAGCACAAACTTCTGTTTTGGATCCTTTATTTCCCATCGAGTTTCTGTTGATTTCTCCTGGTTTACTTTCCTCCCAAACAAAGGAGTGGGTACTATTCTAGCGGTATCAGTCCTGGGACGGGAAACCTTTCTTATCTTTGTTAAGGATTTCTCCCTTTCTGCTGTTTCCTCTTTGGATAGGGTAGCTGCCATGCTAGCCTTTTCCTGCAGCTCTTCTGTTAATCCTTTTCTGAACTGGGACCAATCGCGGCCTAGTATGATGTCATGCGGGAGTCTAGGTACTACGGCTACCGCTATTTTTTTCCCGCTACCTAATCCCTTTATTTTGACATACTGTACAGGATAGGTGGAGGCGGCCCCATGGACACACCGGATCCTAACATGCCCTCTAGAGGATTCCTGTAAGGACTGCTGCTGGGCCTCAATCTTTCTCCAAAGCCCCTGAGAAATCATGGACTGGTCAGCCCCCGAGTCTAATAAAGCTTCTGTGGGGATCCCTTCCACTTCAACTGTTAAGAGGAACCCTTCACCTGTATCTTTGGGACGGGTGGTTACAAAAGCTTTTTTAGTCTTGCAAATTCTCTTAAGATGACCTATTTCCCCACGAGAGAAACATTTCCTCTGCATGTTACACATCCTATCCATGGGTACATTCTTTTCTTTCCTAAGGCTTGCAAATGTTGCCTTCTTTTCTAGCGCCTCCATACCTGCCTTCTTAAAAAAACCCTCTTTCTCGAGGCTTAACTTATTAGCCTCCAGAAAGCGTTCAGCCAAAGCAATGGCTTCCTGGGTGTTTTTGTAGTTTTGTAGCACTAGAAAAGTTTGCAACTCCTTAGGTAGAGCCTCTGTAAACTGCTCTAGAATTATAGCATCCAAAATAGATTCTACATCCTTAGTTTCGGGTGTAAGCCATTTACAGACCAAACTCTTTATCCTATGATAGAGAGCTTGGGGTGTTTCACCCACCTTTATCACACATGATCGCAGAAGCCTGCGATAGACCGTGGGATTTAATCCCATCTGATCTTTAATAGCGCTTTTTACTTTTTCATAATCTGTGACCAATGTCACGGGCATTGCCCTGTAGGCTGCTAGAGCCTCCCCTGTAAGGGTAGTAGCAAATCTTAATGCCCACTGTTCTCTAGGCCATCTAGCCATTAGAGCTATTCTTTCAAATGCTTTGATGAAATCATCGACATCGTCCTCTTTGGTAAGGCACCCACAGGAAAAGGTTCCTGCACTGGGGCCTTCCCCTCCTGGAAAAACACCCTGTGAACCTGGTACTGTCTTTGCAGCTTCGGTCGCTTTCTCCTGCGTTTCAATCCATTTCGCCATCATCTGTAGTAGTGGTTGTTGTTGGGACTGGAGCATGGCTGTCGCCTGTTCTTGGCTCACTGCTGCCATCTCCCTCTGTTTGTCGAATTGATCTGCCACCCAAGCCAGAATATCAGCACTCTCCATCGCTGGGCTGATGATGTGAAGGCAAACAAACACACAAGAAAACACAAAGTGCAGCACTTTTTATGCTCCCCTTTCTCCCTTGGTGAGCACTAAGGTAGCCTCCCCCTTACACCAGAATCTGAGCCTTAACCCCTCTAGCATACGGGTTACCTGGCTCTGGTGCAGGACTTCGCTTTGCCACCACTTTGATACGGACTCCGGCTCCGATGCCACTCCGGATCTTCCTTCCGTTCCACCAACTCTTGTTGACACCGTCCTTTCTTGGGTCTTTTCCTTGCTCCAAAAGTATGGAACTTCAAGGTGTACCAAGCTTGACCATAGGAAAAAGAAAAATCCAAAGAACTACGCCACCTGTGGCGGGCGCGCCTCCACTAGGCAGTCGCCTAGTGAAGACGGGCTCCCATCTTGTATCTTTTAGCTTTAAACGTGTAGCTGTGTATAAAAGCAGTCCAAGTGGTTTTAAAGCAACACAGGAATTTTTATTGATTATTACTTGGTGCAGTTTAGTAACAGTCCTTTGTAGAAGATTCCAAACTCAGCAACAGAAAACAAGGATATTTTCTCCCAAATAAACTTCTTTACAAACAGTGTGTTTTAGTGGTATTATTTACAAGCAAATGTCTTTACTTCTTTCATTAGGAAATTTCTCATCTCAGAAACAACAGCTTTATTTGCAGTTAAAGCACACAACGGAACTCAGTAATTCTGTCGGCTCCCTTTAGCTGCTTCAGTTTAAAACACTTCTCAGCTGGTCAGCACAGAACTCAATTGCATCATCTACTTCTCTTCAACAGACAGAGCTTTGCAAGTTTTAGACTAAGAGATTTCCTTTCTCTCTTTTCAAAGCTTTCAGCTATCATGAACCTGAGAACTGCTTCCTGAGATTCTTCCTAGTATTTTACTTCTTTCAATCAGCAGTAACACATAGAGCACATTCCATTTCAGAGCAAGTGGAATCCGGGTCATCTTCCTTATAATCCACCTCCATTTCTTCCTCTGCACTGCCTGAATGTGGAACTTGAATACATTCAGGTACTTTAAGGTTTATATGCTTTAACAGCTTAAACAGTTTCTCCCATTGAACTGCCTTTCTTTCTCTTGATAAAACATTAACAGGCTTTGTTTGCTTGGCTTTATCTACAAAACCTTTCTTCCTGTTCTGCGTGCTAGCAGGTATAACTATCTCCTCAGTATCTGAGTCAGAGTTGTAAGCATTAACTCTTTGCAACTTTCCTCTCCTACCTTGGAGCTTAACTGTGGGAGTTTCACAGCTGTGACATCTGTTGGAGGTAGCCTCCTCTGAGTCAGAGCTGCTCAGGGAATCACCGCAGGATTTTCTTCCAGCTTTCCTGGGCTTTCTCAGCCTGAAGATTTGTCTTTCTTCAGAAGAAGCTGAGCCTTCCTGTTCTAGCTTTCTTACAGCCAGCCTTTTGCCCTTCAATCTCCTAGAAGGAAAGTACTCAGCCTGTCCTCTGGCCTTTCCCCAGCTGCTGCTTCTCAAGCTGTTCCTGTGGCTTCCAACACCTCCAACGCTTCTAACAGTTCTACCGAGTCCATTACTTTCTGTTTGCTTAACCTTAAATGCTGGGCAGTGTGCCTCCCCCTCTGGCTCCACCCACAGGTGTCCCTTATCCTTACTTAGGGTTGCCATGGAGTCTGGGTGTGGCTTCAGCCTAGCTCTGCAAGCGTGGTTTCTTTCACTGCTTTTACTTTTGCACATGTGTTTAGGTGAGCCCATCCCCCTTAAAGAAGCAAAAGTTCCTTTTTCCCCTATTTCCCAGGGCTGTGCTACACTCTCCTTACCACAATATTCTGACCATGCAGCGTGCCATAACGGCATTCATGCAAGCTGCGACGCCTTCGGTACCGCAACAAACTCTGTTGCCGGTACCAACATCGGTTCCGGTGCCGGTACCGATTGCATTGACATTCGCTTCGGGGTCGACTGCAGCGGTACACTGTTCAGTGATGCCCATCGGTACCGAATCGGTACCGATCACTCCCGATGTCGATACCACCCGGTATGCGTATCGGGCTCTGCAGGAGCATCCAGACAGGCGATACTTCGATTCCTCTGAAGACTCTGATGAATCAGAGGTCTCTGTTGAAGCATCGGTGATTCATCCTCAGGAGCCCTCTTCTCCAAAAAGGAGAATGTCTCCTCCAGAGGACTTGTCTTTTCAAGACTTCATTAGGGAATTGGCCAGGGGTCTTTCCATCTCAGTGGCCCCTGAGACAGAGCCTAGAGCAAAAAAAATTAGATATTTTACACTATCCTAAGGCTCCTAAAGAGGCAGCCACTTTACCAATACATGAGATCCTTTATGATCACATGTTGGGCATATGGGAGACTCCTCTCACCACTTCCCCTCATTCTCGCAGGTTGGACACCATGTATCGTGTTCCTCCTTGTCCTGGCTTTCATAAGACTCAGCTCCCTCACCACTCCATTGTGGTGGAGTCTGCCATGAAGAAGATAAAGAGTACAAAAAGGCACTCTTCTGCTCCTCCAGGAAGAGAATGCAGAACCTTAGATGCCTTTGGCAGGAGAATTTTCCAGGCCAGTATGCTTGTTGCCAGAATCAACTCCTATAGTCTCTATATGGGGATGTTTCTAAAAGAAGTTACAGATCACCTGCAAACTTTATCTCCTTTCATTTCAGAAGATAAAAGGGAAGAGTTCCTCACCTGGCTCAAACATGCCCAGGATATTTCCAAGTTTTCCAACCGTGCAGCCTTTGACTCTTTTGAAGGTGCCAGCAGAGCCTCGGCCATTGCCATAGGTGCACGCAGAGTTGCTTGGTTACAAGCTTCTGATTTGGAACCTTGGGTTCAAGATGGACTAGGAAACCTTCCTTGTACAGGTGAAAACCTTTTTGGCAAAGATTGGCAAGCAAAGGCCACCCAAATGGATGCTGAAAATTCTGCCTTAGATAGACTTTCAAAATCTACTTCTGCTCCTTTTAAGAAAAGGTTGTTCAAAAAAGGTTTTTTTCCCAAAAAAGGGAGATATTATTCTGCTTATAGTCAGCAGTCATCTACTGCAGGTCGTTTTGCTACAAAGAGACAGCAACAACCAAAACAGGCCAAGCCTAAGGCTGCTAGGACTGCTACGGCCCAACAGCCTCAGCCTCCTCAGGGCCTTTGACTTACAACTGGAGAGCTTAGCCTTTCTGGCTCTAGAACATCCAGAGCCTCTCACCATTCCAGGAAGGTTGGTTTACTTTGCTCCCAGATGGGAACAAATCACAGCAGAACAATGGACCCTCTCCATCATAAGGGAGGGGTACAAGCTTCATTTCTTAAACCTTCCTCCTCACACCATGGTGAGACAGTTCAATTCTCAGACATCTCTCCTCGACCTTCTGGGTCAAGAGATTTCTACCCTTCTTGCCCAAGGGGCAATAGAAGAAGTACCCCTTCTTCAATAGGGCTCAGGGTTCTACTCCCCCTACTTTCTTATCCCAAAGAAAACAGAGGGCTACAGACCCATATTAGATCTCAGAGAATTTAACAAGTTCCTATGCAAGGAGAAATTCAAGATGATTTTTCTCGGTACTCTCCTTCCATACCTTCAGAGTCAGGATTGGCTTTGCTCTCTAGACCTCAAGGATGCGTACACCCATGTCCTCATCCATCCAACACACAGAAGGTTCCTTCAGTTCCTTTATCAAGGGAAGCACTACCAATACAGAGTGCTTCCTTTCGGTCTGGCCTCTGCACCAAGGGTGTTCACAAAATGAATGGCAGTAGTAGCTGCATTTCTACGCACTCTAGGGATATTCGTATTCCCATATCTAGACGACTGGCTCATCCGAGCTCCATCCCAGTCAGAGGCCCAGACTTCTCTAACCTGCACAAGCCGTATCCTTCAGTATCTGGGACTTGTAATAAACTTTCCAAAATCCCATCTCACCCCTACTCAGTCTCTAGAGTTCATAGGGGCCTTAATGGATACCACAACTGCAAGGGCCTATCTTCCCCAGGCCCGTTGCCTACGCTTGGTGCAGTTAGCCTCACAAATTCAGTTAAAATCCCATTTAACTGCTCGAGAGATGTTACAACTGTTAGGCCACATGGCATCCACTGTGCATGTGGTTCCTTACGCTCGCCTTCACATGAGGGCAGCTCAGTGGACTCTGTCTACCCAATGGACCCAGGCATCAGGTTGCCTGTCCGACAAAATAGCAACCTCCAGTCGCATCTTTTGGTCCCTCCACTGGTGGAAGTCCACTCAAAACCTGTTGCTGGGATCCCCCTTTCAACAGGAGTTACCCCAAGCAACCCTTACAACAGATGCCTCTCCAAGGGGCTGGGGAGCTCATCTTCAAGATCTCTCCACTCAAGGCATCTGGTCTCTTAAGGAGACATCTCTACATATCAACCTCTTAGAGCTCAGAGCAATTTTTCTAGCTCTCAGAGTCTTCCACACCCTGCTCAGCTACAAGACAGTCCTTATCCACACGGACAACCAATTAGCCATGTTCTACGTGAACAAGCAGGGCGGGACTGGCTCTCTGTCACTTTGCAACAAAGCTCTGAGATTGTGGGCCTTCGCCAGAGAGCATCAAATTCATCTCATGGCAGTGTATCTTCCAGGGGTTCAAAACTCTTGGGCAGACAGACTCAGTCGAGTTCTGCTTCCACACGAATGGTCCTTCCATGGGGACCAGATAGCCAGGATCTTCCGAATTTGGGGAACCCCGGACATAGACCTCTTTGCAAGTTCGTGGAATGCCAAACTTCCCCGGTTCTGCTCCAGAATTCCGTGTCAGGGAGTTCAGGCCAGGGATGCCTTCCTCCATTGGGGGCAAGACTTCCTCTATGCCTTTCCACCTATTCCCCTAATTCCCAAGACACTCTTCAAACTTCAGAGAGACAAGGGGTCTGTGATCCTCATAGCACCACATTGGCCACGCCAAGGGTGGTACCCTCTACTTATGCATCTCTCCCAAACTCCCTCCCTGGACTTGGGATCTGCTCCAGACCTCCTGTCTCAGGAGGAGGGAACGTTGTGGCATCCAAATCCCCAGTCTCTTCACCTCAGAGCCTGGTTGCTGAAGGCCTAGACCTTCACGATTTGCATCTTTCTCAGCAAGTGAAGGATATCCTTCATGCTTCCAGAAAGCCTTCCACTAGACGTTCCTATGCTTTTAAATGGAAAAGGTTTACCATTTGGTGTGCAGAGAAGGGTCTTAACCCTCTTGCAATATCTCTGAATTCTTTACTAGAGTATTTGCTGCATTTATCCCATGCAGGCCTTAAAACGAATTCAGTAAGTGTCCATTTGAGTGCTATTGCAGCATCCCTTAAACCTCTCAATGGACAGCCTATTTCCTCTCATCCTCTTATAGCAAGATTCATGAGAGGCCTTCTTTTGACTAAACCTCCCATCAGACCACCTCCAGTGGCATGGGACTTGAACTTGGTTCTTGGCCAGCTTATGAAGCCACCCTTTGAACCCTTAGCCACTACTTCCTTGAAATTCCTTTCCTAGAAGGTTATTTTTCTTATTGCAGTCACCTCAGCTCGCCGCATCAGTGAACTGCAAGCCTTGGTGGCTAATCCTCCTTATACAAGGTTCCATCATGACAAGGTAGTCCTTAGGACTAATCCACACTTTATGCCTAAAGTGGTCTCACCTTTTCATCTGAACCAGGAGGTTTATTTACCTGTCTTTTTTCCAGGACCTCATGCATCAAGTACGGAGAGGAATCTTCATACCCTGGATTGTAAAAGAGCTCTTGCTTTTTACTTACAAAGGACACAGCAACATAGAAGGTCCTCTCAACTCTTTGTTGCTTTTGATCCCTCTCATTTAGGACTTCCAGTCTCTAAGAGAACTCTGTCCAATTGGATTGCTCAGTGTATTTCTTTCGCCTACCAGAGTAAGAACCTTTCTCTGGAAGGCCATGTCACAGCTCACAATGTGAGGGCCATGGCAGCCTCTATGGCTCATATAAATTCTGTGTCCATCGACCAGATCTGTCCAGCAGCCACCTGGGCCTCGGTTCATACCTTCACAGCCCATTACTGCTTGGACAAGGACTCCCGCCGGGATGCCTTGTTTGATCAGGCTGTCCTCAAACACCTGTTCCATACCTAATCAACTCCTACCCTCCATCCCTGGCTGGATGCCTGAGATTCATGGGGGGAGGTAGAGCCCTTCCCAGGGACTCACAACCTGGGTGATCTCCCAGGCATCTCTAGCTGGGGAGTCCCCATATGTGAAGACTGATTCCTGCTTGTTCCTGGAGATAGCACAGTTACTTACCTGTAACAGGTGATCTCTGGGAACAGCAGGAATAAGTCTTCACAACCCACCCACCTCCCCTAGGAGTTGTATCTCTCTTTCTATCTTTCCTTTCCTCTCTCTCTCTTTGTCTCTGCTTTAAAACTCGAACTGGAGAGAGGCGGTTAGGAAAGGCGGGAAGGCAGCACGCAGGCGCTGTGGGATGCTCCCAAAAGCTTTCCTTTTGGACGCTGGGGAGCGTTCCCGCGCAGGCTCCGTCGGTACCGACGATACCCGTATGTGAAGACTTATTCCTGCTGTTCCTAGAGATCACCTGTTACAGGTAAGTAACTGTGCTTTCCTGTCCTAACCCCCCCCCCCCATCAGCCCAGTTCCAGTCCTAGACCCCTCCTTCCCCAGCCCAGGGAAATTGAAAAAATAATAAACCTCCAGCATAAGAAGCAACTGCCGCTGCCGCTCCAGCGGCGGCAGAGGCAGAATGAGGAGCCCCGCGGCCGCCTGCCCCCCCCCCTGGAGAGCCTGCTGTTTTCCCCTCTTCGCCGGCTCCGCTTTGCAGAGCCGCGGCGAAGGGACAGTGTTTCCCTTTCGCGCGACTCTGTTAAACCTGAGTCCGAGGTGCTGATGGGAAACAGGATTTCCTGTTTCCCATCAGTGCCGTGCGCTCAGCTTTAACAGAGCCGCGGTTAAGGGAAACACTTTCCCTTACCCGCAGCTCTGCAAAGCAGAGCCGGTGAAACCAGGGGAAACCAGCAGGGTCTCCAGGGGGGTGGGTGGGCGGCCGCGGGGCTCCTCATTCTGCCACCGCTACCGCTGGAGCAGCAGCAGCAGCAGCTGCTTCTTACGCCGGAGTTTTGTTTTTTTGTTTTTTAATTTGAAGGCCGAGTGAGACGGTCTTTTTTGGGGCAATTTTGCCGCCCCCCCCCAAAAAGCTGCCACCTGAGGCCACTGCCTCACTTGGCCTTATTATAGAGTCACCCCTGAAAGGGGCGGCACAAAAGAGTACTTTAGGAGCAGAAAATGTAGTAGCCGACAAATTTAGAGAAATGGAAATTCAGGACAAACCTAGGGTAGATCTGAAAGGGAAAATAGCTTCATTTGATTTCAAGTCACTAAGGTTTTCATTACTAAACTTAACCTTTGAGCAGCATTTTTCCTTTTTTTCCCCTAATTATTATGTGATTCTTGGTCAGTGAGGCACTGACATCATTCTCACATATATATTTGTAGCAAAAACTAGTTTCATAATAGCTGTGAAAACTGTAGTGATGGTACTGTCCTGGCCAAGGGCCCTGGCATCGTAATTTTGACTTGAAAAAAACTCGAACAGCGGCATTTGGGTTTGTAGCACCATCATTCTGGAATACATTGCCTCTTGAGCTAAGATTGAGAATTTCTCCAAAGAAATTTAAACCAAGTCTCAAGCAATGACTGTTTGATAGAGTGTTTTGAGTGCATATAGCCCAGTGTGTTTGGCAGTTTCTGGGGTTGCTTCACCTTTCACCCCTCTTTCCCATTTGTATCTCTGAATTATGGCATGATGTTATTGGTATTTTGTTGTTACTCAGCCCTCTCCTTTTGTGCTTGTGTTGTATGATGCGTTTACTGTAATTAATCAATGTGTTCAGATATTTTAAACTGCTTTGATGGCCATTGGCAGTACACCAAATTTCATAAATAAATCTAAGGAGAATGTGAAGGGCATCAGCTAGTTGCATAACTGTCCCTAATAAAATGCATGAAGGAAATTTGTTTTCAGAAAAGTTTTCTGCATTAACAGCTTGCATTTGAAAGGCTTTTCTGGTTTGAAATCTTTGTTCCTTAAAATGTACAAGTGCATGCAAGTTAGGTTGCCATATATTTCTGATGTGGTAAACATGACTAATATCCTCGGGGAAAAAGGGCAGAGAAAAAGAACTTGTCTGTCTTTAAAAAGCAGCAGAGTCGGAGAGGATTCTGGAATCAAAGGAAACCTGTAACTTTTCTGTTAGCTAATACATGTGCACGGAGAGTAGCCTTTATCAAGAAGTTTGGCATGATTCTCAGTGACATACTGGTGAATGTTATTAGACTGTCGATGATAGAGTGAAGTTAGGATTGTTTTTTGTTTTGTTTTTTTACCTCAAGTATAGAGTCTATGCACTAAAGCTTGTTCTAACATTTTTAGCAGGCATCCATTAAGAATGTAACTTGTGAGCTATCAGCCCACCTAAGGGGTAATTTTATAACGAGGCACCTAATTTTAGGTGCTAACAATGTTGGTATTTTAGTCATTTACACATGTAAGTGGCCACATATGCTCATAAAATATCGATCAGCATAAAAGTGCACGTTTGCAGGGCATGTACTTTTACTGGATGACATCCTAACTGTTAATCTTACTACTTCCGATCCAAGTTTTAAATAGAAATAGTCCGCGAAGAAACTGGATCACACACACAAAATTCCTCAGATATATGACAGCCTCTGGATAAATACAACACTCCTTCGTTAAACAGTGAAAGCAATAAAACAGTGGAAAAGTGCAGATATATTTCAACAAGCTATCGGTTTAACTCCAATGCCGGGCGTTTCACCAAAGCTGCTTCAGGGAGCTATATATGTCTCTCAAGGTGCCATATGTTAAAGCATACAGATCTTCATAACCAGCCGAATGTAACTACCCTACAAAAAAAGCCAATTCAGTCAATTATCCAGACGCTTAAAGTAACCCCAACGATTTACTACAACACGCTGTTATCAACTGCAATGTATCTATAAAGTGCCTACAGCTAAGTATAGCAATCCTGTTGCAAATCTGGTTGGAGGGTTACTTGAACTATTTATGTAGTTTCAGCAGTCAAGCCTTTTTAGCAGTCGAGCATGAGAATATGTATATTTTGACCATTGGAGTACTGGAGGTTTTTTATGACCTGTTGGGATGATGACTGCGGTATGCCAGAGTTGGCTAATGCAGAGTTATGTTTTGATAACTGTTGCCATTGTGTTGGTATGTGAACCTGAGGTCTTTTTCTTCCAGCACTTTTTCACTGTTTTATTACCTTCACTGTTTAATGAAGTATTTATCCAGAGGCTGTCATATATGTGAGGAATTTTGTGTGTGTGATCCAATTTCTTCGCGGACTATGTAGTTTCACTGGGCATGCCCATGGGTGGAGTTTGGGCAGAGAGTGGGTGATACGAGCAAGTATGCACACAATTATAAAATATGATAATTTAAATGCACACATGCAAAGCATGGGCATGATCGTTTACATCAGCTTTAGGGGCTTAATTTAAGGCATATTCTCTGCCACTTATGCTAGTATTTTATTAAGACAATTAGACATCTAAAAGCTTTTTTAGTGGGTGTACAAAAAACGATACATGCTGACCTACAAAAAGACACATTTTAGATAGAAGACGGAGGTCAGAACTGAGACAGGGTTGCAATGTACACGATTCCAGTAGCATTTCAGAAAAGGTTTTGCTGAACATGGAGCCTTTTCTAAAATACAAAGAAGGAGGTGCAGGAATACATGCGTATTTGCCGATGTATGGAGCTGGAGGAACTATTTTGCCAATGTGCATATGGGAAGAATCAATGGGGCAAATGCCACATGTAGGTTTGCCCGCAGTTACACATAGACAATGATATTTCACAAATTCCAGGTGTAAATGGCAGCACCTACGTGTGTATGATGTCCATTTTGCAAGCCTGCACATATAAATACTGTCAATTACGTACAATGATGTTATCTTTATATAATTTTAATTTGAAGGGGGAAATAAACAATGGGGGATTAAGAAAGCCTCCTTAATCTGTCATGTAAAGGACCAACCAAAACGAGTGTTGTTTTTTTTAAAAATCATACATTTGCCAGGGAACAGTTCTAAATCCAATATGGACAGTTTTGACCATACATGTATATTCCCTATTTAAAATGGGGAATACATGTATAGATTTTTTACCTGCCCAGGCCCCTCCCTAAGTACACCCCTGACATGCTCCCTTGTAATACCTACCTAGTAAGGACATCCATATGTAAACTCAGCTCTTTCTAAAATAGCCTTTCCCACATGTAAATACCAGATTTTATGCATGGAAATTGTAAATAAGGCTTCTGAAATAACTCCTAAAGTGTATGTGAGGCAGACCTGCTGTACCCCTCTGGAATGAGTGCCTATGGTTTTAGAGGATCTTGATCTTCAATGACAGGAGGGCTTTGAGAGCCAGTAGTAATAATGATGAAGCATTGCTAGATGGTGTTTGGCAACTGCAGATGTGTGCACAGGAAGATTCTTGCATCCCTCGGGAATACTAGACATTCATCCTGGAGAGAGCTCTAACTATTGCTTGAGAAAGGCAAGATCTTCCTTGGGGAGGGGAGTGTCTAGCTTGGTGAGGTGGGGTCTGGGATTTGAAAATAGAGTGTTATTAGGTAGGCGTTAAATTTTAGGTCTTAGCAGGTACACATGACATAGGACACGAAAGACAGTGTATTATGCTGTTTCACACATGCTCAGCAAAGCCTCATTTACATACATCTCAACTGACTTTACATGCAGGTTCATGGGAACAAAATAGCAGGCATGATGTGCTGTTAACACATACATTTGTTTTGCAGCATGCTTTAGTGCTAAGTCCCTATGTGCTCTCTACTACTCACATAGAGTAGTTACTCATCTGTAAAAGGTGTTCTCCAGGAGCAGCAGGAGTCAGTCCTCACATATGGGTGACGTCGGCGCCGACGGAGCCCCCATGCGGAGCATTTCCCCAGCTTTCAAAGAAAGCCTTTGGGAATGCAGCGCGCCTGCGCGGTCCCCTTCCCGGGCCATCTTGCTCAGTCTGATGACATAGCTAAAAGACAGCAAAAATCTAAATAAAGGATATGACTGCAACTCCAGGGGAGGAGGGAGGGTCGTGAGGACTGACTCCTGCTGCTCCTGGAGAACACCTGTTACAGGTGAGTAGCTACTCTTTCTCCAGGACCAAGCAGGAAGTCAGTCCTCACATATGGGACACCCCAGCTCTAGGCTACTGGGAACCCAAAGCTGAAAAAATGGCTCCCTCTCAAGAGCCTCAGCATCTGTGATAAGAATATCCTCTGAGAACGCCCCCATATGGTAGCCCAGCACAAGGGTCGGAGGGTAGGATTTGCCTAAACCTCAAAGAGATTACGGAGTACCACCTGTCCGAAAGCACTGGCCCTTCGGGACTCTCTCTCGAGGCAGTAGTGGGCTGCAAAAGTCTGGCTTGAAGACCAAGTAGCAGCCCGGAAGATGTCTGCCAACGGAACAGAACAGAGATGAGCTACTGACACGGCTTTCGCCCTGACACAGTGGGCCGTGACTCGACCCTGCAAGGGAAGGTCGGCTGCTTTGTACGCCCAGGCAATACAATCTGCTACCCAAGTGGACAATGTACGCTTGGAGACAGGTAACCCCAATTTATTAGGATCAAAGGAGACGAAGAGCTGAGTAGCCCTTCGATGCCCCCGCGTACGTTCAATGTAAAAGGACAACGCCCTCTTACAGTCCAGAGTATGCAAGACTGTCTCAGCCCAGCTGGTATGCGGCCTGGGAAAAAATGTCAGAAGAACCACCTCCTGGTTGAAGTGGAAAGAGGAGACCACTTTTGGAAGGAACTTCGGATGGGTCCGAAGGACTACCCTGTTCCTATAGAACCGTGTGTACGGTCTATCAGAAACCAGAGCTTGTAGTTCACTCACACATCTGGCTGAGGTAAGAGCTACCAGGAAGAATGCCTTCCAAGAAAGGAAGCGTAAATGGCAAGTAGCCATCCGCTCAAACGGTGGGCGAGTAAGTTGTTGCAAGACCACATTCAAGTTCCACTCAGTGGCAGGTGAACGTATTGGAGGCTTGAGCAAAAGCAGTCCTCTGAGGAAGCGGGACACCAAGGGGTGAACCGACACCGACTGTCCCTCCACCGTTGAGTGGTGTGCTGAAAGAGCACTGAGGTGGACCCGAACAGAGTTGGACTTAAGGCCTAGGTCTGACAGGTGAAGTAGGTATTGTAGCACTACTGGCACCAGGCAGGAGAAAGGATCTTCATTGTGCTGAGCACACCACACTGAGAACCTGCGCCACTTGAGTGCATAGGACTTTCTGGTGGATTGCCTCCTCGAGGCCAAGACCACCTCCTCAACTTCTCTAGGTAGAAGCAAGGGAGCTAGCACTATCCTTTCAGCAGCCAGGCCATCAGATTGAGGGATCTGAGATTGGGGTGCAGAAGGGAACCCTGATCCTGAGACAGGAGATTGGGTTGCCACCCCAGAGGGAATGGAGTTTCCACTGCCAACTGCAGAAGAAGTGGAAACCACGGTTGCCTCGGTCATCTGGGGGCTACCAGAATCATCAAGGCCTTGTCCCGTAGAATCTTGAACAGAGTTCGGGCTACCAGGGGCGTGGGAGGAAACGCATACAGGAGGCCCGTAGACCAAGAGATCAGAAACGCATCTGCTGCCATTCTCAGGGGATGCGGCTGTTTGGAGCAAAACCTGGGCAGCTGACGGTTCAGTGGACTTGCAAAGAGATTGATGGATGGAAGTCCCCATCATAGAAAGATCTGCTGAACCACCAGTGGATTCAACTGCCATTCGTGAGGCTGGAGAATCCTGCTTAGTTTGTCTGCCAAAACGTTCTACTGACCAGGTAGATAAACTGCTTTGAGAAACATGCCCTGTTTGACTGCAAAGGAGCAAAGGACCTGCGCCTCCTGACATAGGAGTCTGGACCCTGTGCCCCCTTGCTTGTTCACATAGAACATTGCTACCTGATTGTCTTTCTGAACTAAGACAGACTGATGAGAGAGGGCATGAGAAAAAGTCTGTAGAGCCAAGAGGATTGCGCGTAGCTCCAAAAGATTGATCTGCTCTGTGGCCTCCCAAGGAGACCAGAGGCCTTGAGTGCACGTGCCCTGGCAATGTGCACCCCAGCCCTTTAAGGAAGCATCAGTCGTCAGCACCCTGGTGTGTGCTGGGGCCTGAAAGGGTACTCCCCTGAGAAGGTTTGGGAGATGTAGCCACCACTGCAAGGAGTCCAAGAGTGGTTTGGACACCTTTACTCTGTCTCGGAGGTCGCCTGTGGCTTGTGCCCACTGAGCTCTGAGGCACCACTGAGCCGCCCGCATGTGCAGACGGGCATTCGGGGTCACATGAACCGTGGATGCCATGTGGCCCAGGAGCCGCAGGAAGTGTCTGGTGGAGACCTGAGAATTGCTTTGGAACTGGTTGGCCAAGTCCATCAGCCTGTGGGCCCTGTCCTCGGGCAAGTAAGCTCTTGCCTGCAGGGTGTCTAATCTTGCCCCTATAAATTCTATGTTCTGTGAGGGGAGCAAAGTGGACTTTGCGTAGTTTATGACAAAGCCCAGATGCTGAAGAAGAGAGACAGTGCGAAGAGTGGCTTGTCTGGCCTCCTGAAGAGACTGACCTGTGATGAGCCAGTCGTCTAGGTATGGGAAGACAAAAATTCTCTGATTTCTGAGATAGGCCGCCACCACCGCCAGGCATTTGGTGAAAACCCTGGGGGCGGAGGTTATGCCAAAGGGAAGTACTCTGTACTGGAAACGGTTTCTTCCCACCACAAATCTGAGATATTGTCTGTGGTCTGTATGGATGAGAATGTGAGTAGAAGCATCCTTTAGGTCTGAGTATAGCCAATCTCCCTGCTGGAGGTAGGGCAGCAGTATCCCAAGGGTAAGCATCTTGAACTTTTCCCTCTCCAGAAACTTGTTTAGGTTTCACAAGTCTAGAATAGGCCGGAGGCCTCCTGTCCTTTTTGGTACCAGAAAGTACCTGGAGTAGAAGCCTTGCCCTTTCAGGTGGTGAGGCACCGGTTCCACCGCCTGTTCCTTTAGAAGACTTGCCAACTCCTGAAGGAGGAGGTTTCTGTGCAGAGGGAGTCTTGGAGGCTCCCCTGGAAAGTAGGAGGGGAGTATCTGGTGGAAGTGGAACATGTAGCCCTTTTGGACTATGCTGAGGACCCAGGTATCCCCTGTAATGGCTGGCCACCTGTAGGCGTACAGGGTCAGCCGACCTGTGCTGAGTGGAGCCAGCTGTGGAGAAGAGGCTATACTGTGGGAGTCAAAACCCCACTCCCTGCTGTGCAGGAGCCGGAGCTGGCGGCTTGGGGGTCTTCTGCCTACGGGGCCCATGCCCCTGCCCCTGCCCCTTGGCCTGCTGGCTCTGTTGGGGAGCTGGGGAGTCCTGATATTGAGGGTAGGATTTGTAGGCAGCACCCTTCCTCGGGAAAAAGGGCTTATTCCCCAAGCCCTTCTTTTTCTGAGAAGGGGCAGAAGTCTTCCTGGACAGCCTTGTCCTGGTGAGAGTCAGTCTCGATTTCCGCAGCCTTTTCAGTCATAGACTTACCAAAGAGGTTTTCACCTTGACAAGCGACATCGACCAACTTGTCCTGCACCCATGGCTCCAGGTCTGATGACTGTAGCCAGGCCTGATAGCATGCACCGATGCTGGCTGCGGCTACCCGGGCCGAAGCCTCGAAGCCATTATAGGCTGCTCAAGATATAAACTTCAAGCACTCTCGAATCCCTGTTGACAAAGCTTTGAACCTCTGCAAAGGTTCCTCGGAGAGGCCAGCTGAGAACCTGGCAATCTCCTATGCCAGGTCTCGTAGGTACATGCACATGTACAGCTGGTAGGTCTGGACACCCTACCACTTGAGTGAAATTTAAGTAACTGAAACTCCACTATTTTTTGTCGGAAGTTTTTGCCATGAGAGATTCCTCCCTCTTGAAGCGTAACTTCCCTTTTAATCAATTTTGTGGTAACCTAACCACTGCATAAAATATTGTGAAATAATCGCATTCAAACTTAATGCTATATCACAATAACATCCTCCTAACTCCACACTGCAGATATTATCGAACACAGTACTGTGTTTAGAGCCACACTCCAATTTCTGGCCCTGTTTCAACGCTTAGAAATCTGCTGTACGCTTGTACTCATCTGATTAATGCGTCCTGCCACGGGAACTTCAGCGTGTTGCCTTTTTAACTTTGTTCGCTCAGCTGCTTTATGCAGCGCCTTTTCAGAAAAAATAGCACAGTTCGCCCTCCTCTTAAAGCGGATGCCTCCGTTGTTTCAGTCACACTTACTGATCAAGATTGAAGGTAACAACTGGAATTTTAAACCCATCAGCCAATGCATAGTTCTGACATCAAAGTAAGCTCATCCAATCTAATTCTAGGTTCAACCCCTTAGGTTCCAAAGATCCAATACGGAAGATCCAACTCTGTTCTAACCATTGGAGACGTTGTTCTCTGTCTCCTCCTCTAGGACTCTCTGGGACATGATCTATGACTCGCCATTGAAAATCAGAAAACGAGTGATTAAGTTCCAAGCAATGTTGAACTAGGGGAGCCGAACTTACTGCATTCCGTATTCGCGAAGCATGTTCTTGTAAGCGAAGTTTTACTTTCCGAATAGTCCGTCCGACATAAAGCTTTTTACAAGGGCAAATCAATATGTAGACCACAAAAGATGTCAAACATGTCGTCGACCATTTAGAAGTCTGCTTTATATTAGTATTTGGGAATATGCCATTCTTTACCCTCAATAGTCCGCTGACATACATCACAGGACAAACCCTTAGGACAAAGATAATGTCCGATTGGATGGTCCCCAGAAACTTGTGAAGATCTAACCTGTGCTTTCCCTATCAAATTGCCGATATTCGGGCCCCCAGTATAGGCTATCCGTAGTGGTTTTTGAAAGCAGGAATGGAGGGACAAAATTCGCCAATGCTTCCTTAAAATGGTCGTCCGAATTTTGGGAATATTCAACATATATGGCAATATGCCAGTTATGAAATCAGCATCATCCTGTCTACTTGCAGAGTTATTTAGCCATTCCTTGTGGGTATATCGTGCTATCCTCTTGCTATAGTTAAACAAGCTCGAACGAGGCACGATATACCCACAAGGAATGGCTAAATAACTCTGCAAGTAGACAGGATGATGCTGATTTCATAACTGGCATATTGCCATATATGTTGAATATTCCCAAAATTCGGACCATTTTAAGGAAGCATTGGCGAATTTTGTCCCTCCATTCCTGCTTTCAAAAACCACTACGGATAGCCTATACTGGGGGCCCGAATATCGGCAATTTGATAGGGAAAGCACAGGTTAGATCTTCACAAGTTTTTGGGGACCATCCAATCGGACATTATCTTTGTCCTAAGGGTTTGTCCTGTGATGTATGTCAGCGGACTATTGAGGGTAAAGAATGGCATATTCCCAATACTAATATAAAGCAGACTTCTAAATGGTCGACGACATGTTTGACATCTTTTGTGGTCTACATATTGATTTGCCCTTGTAAAAAGCTTTATGTCGGACGGACTATTCGGAAAGTAAAACTTCGCTTACAAGAACATGCTTCGCGAATACGGAATGCAGTAAGTTCGGCTCCCCTAGTTCAACATTGCTTGGAACTTAATCACTCATTTTCTGATTTTCAATGGCGAGTCATAGATCATGTCCCAGAGAGTCCTAGAGGAGGAGACAGAGAACAACGTCTCCAATGGTTAGAACAGAGTTGGATCTTCCGTATTGGATCTTTGGAACCTAAGGGGTTGAACCTAGAATTAGATTGGATGAGCTTACTTTGATGTCACAACTATGCATTGGCTGATGGGTTTAAAATTCCAGTTGTTACCTTCAATCTTGATCAGTAAGTGTGACTGAAACAACGGAGGCGTCCGCTTTAAGAGGAGGGCGAACTGTGCTATTTTTTCTGAAAAGGCGCTGCATAAAGCAGCTGAGCGAACAAAGTTAAAAAGGCAACACGCTGAAGTTCCCGTGGCAGGACGCATTAATCAGATGAGTACAAGCGTACAGCAGATTTCTAAGCGTTGAAACAGGGCCAGAAATTGGAGTGTGGCTCTAAACGCAGTACTGTGTTCGATAATATCTGCAGTGTGGAGTTAGGAGGATGTTATTGTGATATAGCATTAAGTTTGAATGCGATTATTTCACAATATTTTATGCAGTGTTTAGGTTACCACAAAATTGATTAAAAGGGAAGTTACGCTTCAAGAGGGAGGAATCTCTCATGGCAAAAACTTCCGACAAAAAATAGTGGAGTATCAGTTACTTAAATTTCACTCAAGTGGTAGGGTGTTGGTATAGATTAGAGTGAAGGGTTGGAGATTTAATTGGTAGGTCTGGACACGGCAAGACAGCATAGAGCCCTGGAAGCACTTTCTACCGAGGGCATCCAGGTTCCGGGCCTCCCGGTCGGGAGGCACCGAGGAGTGCATCTTCTGACGGTGCATGGCCAATTCCACAACCATGGAGTGGTGCGGTAGCTGCGCCTTTTGGAACCCAGGGGTTTTACGGACTCGATAAATGGAATCGACCCATTTGCTAAGAACCGGCGTCAAGGCCAGTGCCTCCCACATACGGAAGAGCAGCCGTTCCAGCATCGGAGGAACCGGTACAGTAAAGGCTTCCTTCAGAGGAAAATCATATTGGAGGGCATCGAGCTCCTCGGCTCGAGGCTCCTCCTCGGCTTCCGCAGGGAAGGCCAAGGCCTTGGCCATGTCCCTCACGAAGTCTGAGAACCGGGTATCCTCCGGGGGGGGGACCGTCTCCGAGGCTCGGACTCCATCGAGTCCGAAGGGACGCACCAGGTCCAGAAGGTGTCTGGGGACTCCTCGTCCTCCGTCTCCCACTCCAACTCCTCCGAGGAGGAATCGAGCGGCTCCGGCCATGTGGGCCTCGGTGCCACTCACCCCGACCCTGAAGGTATCGGCATCGATGACCTCGGCCCCACACGGGAGGTCGAGGGGGATCTTGACTGAGGACCAACTCGAGACTTCATCGACTCGAGGATCGGCTCTCGGTCTCTGGGGTTGTCTTCGACGTCGAGGTCCCGGTGGTCAGCGGCGATCAGCACCCGCTGCTGTTCCATGAAGGCGGCCAAGCTGCTTTCCAAGGCTGTCAACTTGAGTCCAAGCTCAGGAGACTCAGCAGCCCCCGACTTGGGCCCCGACGGCGTTGGGCCTGACGTCGGCTCTCCTGGAGGAGAGTCTAGGAGGATAACTGCACTTACGTGACTCGGGGACTCCGGCTCCACATGAGGTAGCTTGGAAGGCCTCTCCGACTCCAAGAGCCCGGGGCGGCGGTCAGGGCTACGCAACCTGGCACTCGAGGAACCAGGAGCCTCCACCGACACTGCCCTTGTGAGCTTTTTCTTCCTTCAGTGCTCCCGGGAGGGAGACTCCCTTTCAGAGGAACCCCGACGGTGCTTGGGGTCGGACTCCCGAGATGTCGAGGCCTCTGAGTCAGAGAAAATTCTCTCATGTTGATGCTGACGGCTCCGAAGCGCTTTCGATGACATTTTGCCGCATGGGCCACAGGCCAGCGGGTCATGGTCGGGCCCGAGGCATCGGAGGTAGCAGTCATGTGTGTCGGTAAGAGACAAGTTTCTTGCACCGATCACACTTTTTGAACCCACTGGCAGCCATCGAGGGAAAAAGGGCCCCTGCAAGGTCAAAAGACTGGGCTGCCAGTGAAAACACAAAAAGAGCGCGAACGCTAGTCACGAAGGACAAAAAATGAAAATCACAAGTCCGGATTTGATACCGGTGCACCGAGTCCAGGCGGGAAGGGGAACCGGCGTCGAACCAGATAAGACAACGTGAATATCGCAGAAAAAAAATCAACTTTTTCTGGGTGACACAAACTCACGTCCGTCGGGCTCCGCGGAAAAATAAAGACTGAGCAAGATGGCACCCTTGGGCGGGAAGGGTACCGTGCAGGCACGCTGCATTCCCAAAGGCTTTCTTTGAAAGCTGGGGAAATGCTCCGCACGGGGGCTCCGTCAGCGCCGACGTCACCCATATGTGAGGACTGACTCCTGCTTGGTCCTGGAGAAGCTCTTTTGCCATGACCTGCTTTTTGAGACTTGCATTCAATATTTTAGACCCAGCTTCATCTTTTTGGCAATCTGTTGAGACTGGAAATTTAGCAAAAATGATGAATGAGAAGGAAAATTCTGTATGTATCCATGTGTGTTGAGCTCTTGCTAGAACTTTCCATTTCCTTTTAGGTTTGACTTTGAAAGCTTAGAAAACAATGTGGACAACTCGATGGATAAGTCAAAACCCTGGAGTCGGTCTATAGAAGACTTGCACAGAGGAAGTAATTTACCGTCCCCAGTTGGCAATAGCATATCCCGCACTGGCAGGCATTCGACTCTACGGTAAGCAGTGGGAAAGCTATAACAGCACTCTGCAAATTCCTGCAGGGTTTTAATTTTTTATGAAGACTATATGCTAAATCTATTTTCTGACCATCAAAGGTAATAAATAACAACACTTATACACAGAGTAAGGCTTCCTGTTCTCTATACCCAGTACAAAACCACAGGGGCTTCACTTCTACCATCCATCTGCAGAAGTACTTGATAAAAGCAGACACTATGTAATGATGTGCAATATTCATCTCTGCATGTGTCCAATATGTTTCTCATTTTGTGGTAAAATTCTCATAGTGATTTTCATATTGGAATATAGTGTAATGGTTAAAAACATTAAATCTGTGTGTTTGAAATGCACCTTTTAGTTTTAGATATTTTATACCTTCATCTCATCAATGAGGAATGGATCTAAAATGGCAGTGGTGTTCATCATCCACACTACGTTGCTTCCTGACAGACCTCTCCCCCCTTAATAGCAGCTGCACAGGAGCATGGTCTGACCATATAATCTGGCCGATCCAGGAATATTACATTCTCAGCAGCAGAGGGGTGGTTACAAAAAATAATCTAGGTTTGAATATGTTGTGGGCAGAAAGAGTAGTTACTCACCTGTAACAGGTGTTCTCCAGGAGCAGCAGGAATCAGTCCTCACATATGGGTGACGTCGGCGCCGACGGAGCCCTCGTGCGGAGCATTTCCCCAGCTTTCAAAGAAAGCCTTTGGGAACTGCAGCGCACATGCGCGGTCCCCTTCCCGCCCAAGGGTGCCATCTTGCTCAGTCTGATGACATAGCTAAAAGACAGCAAAAACATTAGCAAAATAAATCATATGACTGCAACTCCAAGGGGAGGAGGGAGGGTTGTGAGGCCTGATTCCTGCTGCTCCTGGAGAACACCTTTTACAGGTGAGTAACTACTCTTTCTCCAGGACCAAGCAGGAAGTCAGTCCTCACATATGGGACTCCCCAGCTTAAGGCTACTGGAGACCTCAAGCCGAAAAAATGAGCTCCCTCTAGCTCGGCAGCACGTAAGGCAGGAATCTTCTCTGAGAACGCCCCCGACCGGTAGCCCAACACCAGGGCCGGAGGGTAGGAGTTGCCTAAACCCCAAAGAGATTATGGAGTACTGCCTGTCCGAAAGCACTGTCCCTGCGGGACTCCCTCTCAAGGCAGTAATGGGCCGCAAAAGTCTGGCTTGAAGACCAAGTAGCAGCCCGGCAGATGTCTGCCAACGGAACGGAGCGGAGATGAGCCACTGACGCGGCCTTCAGCCTGACACGATGAGCTGTGACTCGACCCTCCAACGAGAGGCCGGCTGCCCCATAACCCCAGGCGATACAGTCAGCGACCCAGATGGACAAAGTACGCTTGGAGACAGGTAACCCCAACTTATCGGGGTCAAAAGAAACGAAGAGCTGCACAGCCCTCCGGTGCTCCCGGGTACGGTCAAGGTAGAAGGATAACGCCCTCCTACAGTCCAGGGTATGCAGGACCATCTCAGCTCGGCTGGCATGCGGCCTGGGAAAGAAAGTCGGAAGAACCACCTCCTGATTGAGGTGGAAAGAGGAGACAACCTTAGGTAGAAACTTAGGGTGAGTCCGTAAGACTACCCTATTCCTGTAGAACCTAGTGTAAGGAGGATCAGACACCAGCACCTGAAGTTCATTTACTCGCCTAGCAGAGGTAAGAGCTACCAGAAACAAAGTTTTCCAGGAGAGAAAACGGAGAGGACAGGTAGCCATAGGTTCAAATGGCGGACAAGTAATCCGCTGTAAGACCACATTTAAATCCCACTCAGGGGCCGGTGGACGCAGAGGAGGCTTAAGCAGGAGGAGGCCTCTGATGAAACGAGCCACCAAAGGGTGGTGGGAAAGAGGCCTCCCGTCCACCGGCGAGTGGTGCGCTGAGAGAGCACTGAGGTGAACTCTGACAGAATTGGACTTAAGGCCTAGATTGGAGAGGTAAAGCAAATATTGCAATACTACCGCTACCAAGCACGAGAAGGGATTCTCGCTGTGCTGAGCACACCAAGCGGAGAATCTACGCCACTTAAGAGCGTAGGATTTCCGGGTGGATTGCCTTCTAGAGGCTAAGACTGTCTTCCACCTCTCTAGGCAGTAGTAGGGGAGCCAGAACTACCCTTTCAGCAGCCAGGCCATCAGATGAAGGGACTGGAGGTTGGGGTGCAAGAGAGTCCCCTGTTCCTGAGACAGGAGATCGTGCTGAAACCCCAGAGGAAGAGGAGTGTCCACCGCCAGTTGCAGCAGAAGCGGGAACCACGGTTGCCTCGGCCACCTGGGGGCTATCAGGATCATTGAGGCCCCGTCCTTGAGGACTTTGAACAGTGTTCTGGACACTAGTGGCGTGGGAGGAAATGCATACAGTATGCCTGTGGACCACGAGATTAGAAACGCATCTGCTGCTACTTTGAGAGGATGCGGTTGTCTGGAGCAGTATCTCTGGAGTTGCTGGTTCAGAGGACTGGCAAAAAGATCCATGTTGGGGAGGTCCCACCTGAGAAAGATCCGCTGAACCACCAACGGGTTCAATCTCCATTCGTGTGGTTGCAGGATCCTGCTCAGTCTGTCCGCCAGTTAATTTTCTTGACCTGGGAGGTAGACAGCCTTGAGGAGGATTCCGTGAGTGACGGCCCAAGAGCACAGCCCTTGTGCCTCCTGACATAGAAGGAAGGAGCCTGTGCCTCCTTGTTTGTTCACGTAGAACATGGCAACTTGATTGTCCGTCTGGACTAGTACAGACTGGTGAGAGGTGAGGTGGGAGAAGGCTCTGAGCTAGGCGTATCGCCCGTAGCTCCAGGAAGTTTATCTGTTGAGCAGCTTCCCAAGGGGTCCAGAGACCCTGAGTACACGTCCCTTGGCAATGTGCTCCCCAACCTAGAAGAGAAGCATCTGTCGTCAGCACTTGAGAATGCGGAGGGGATTGAAAAACCACTCCGAGTACCAGATTCGGAAGATAAAGCCACCATTGCAGAGAGGAGACGAGCAGGTCTGATATTCTTACTGAGTCCGCTAGGCTCCCTGTGGCTTGATGCCACTGAGTTCGAAGGCTCCACTGAGCAGGCCGCATGTGCAGGCGGGCTTTGGGGGTTACATGAACCGTGGAAGCCATATGGCCGAGAAGTCTCAGGAATTGCCTGGCAGAGACCAGGGAATTGCTGTGAAACTGCCTGGCTAGATCCATCAACCTGTGGGCTCTGTCCATTGGCAGAAAAGCCTTTGCCTGAAGTGTGTCCAGCCTTGCTCCTATGAATTCTAAGTTCTGGGACGGGAGCAAAGTGGACTTTGCGAAGTTTATGACAAACCCCAAGTGCTGAAGCAGAGCCACAGTGCGAAGGGTGGCTTGACTGGCCTCCTGGGAAGACTGGCCCCTTATGAGCCAGTCGTCCAGGTATGGAAACACAAAAAGACCTTGAAGCCTTAGGTAGGCCGCCACCACTGCCAGGCACTTGGTCAACACCCTGGGAGCGGAGGTCAGGCCAAAAGGTAGTACTCTGTACTGATAGTGGTTTTCTCCCACAACAAATCTGAGATATTGTCTGTGGTCTGGATGAATAAGGATGTGAGTATAAGCATCCTTTAGATCTAAGGAGCATAGCCAATCTCCCTGCTGGAGGTAGGGCAGCAGGATTCCAAGGGTAAGCATCTTGAACTTTTCCCTCTCCAGGAACTTGTTGAGGTTGCGCAAGTCTAGGATGGGTCTGAGGCCTCCTGTCCTTTTTGGTACCAGAAAGTACCTGGAATAAAAGCCGTGACCTCTCAGGTGGTGGGGCACCGGTTCTACAGCCTGTTCCTTTAGTAGACTTGCTAACTCCTGTAGGAGTAGGTCCCTGTGCAGAGGGAGTCTTGGAGGCTCCCCTGGAAAATAGGAGGGAGGTACCTGGTGAAAATGGAGAAGATAGCCCTTTTGGACTATATGAAGCACCCAGGTATCTGATGTGAAGGCTGATCACCTGTGGGCAAAGTGGGCCAGCCGGCCTCCTGTGCTGATGTGAGCCAGCTGTGGAGAAGAGGCTGTGCTTTCTGAGTCAAAAACCCCCACCCTGCTGAGCAGGGGCCACTGTTGGTGGCTTGGGGGCCTTCTGCCTACGGGGCCCATGACCCTGCCCCTTGGCCTGCTGACCCTGTTGGGGAGCTGCAGAGGCCTGATAATGAGGGTATTGTTTATAGGCAGATGACTTCCTCGGGTAAAAGGTCTTTTTTCCCGAGCCCTTCTTTTTCTGAGAAGGGGCAGAGGTTTTCCTGGACAGCCTAGTCCTGGTCAGAGTCTCGGTCTCGAGTTCTGCAGCCTTTTCAGCCATGGGCTTGCCAAAGAGGTTTTCACCTCGGCAGGGGACATCGACCAACTTGTCCTGTACCCATGGCTCGAGGTCGGATGACTGTAGCCAAGCCTGTCGGCGGGCACCGATGCCGGCCCCAGCTACTCAGGCCGAAGCCTCGAAGCCATCGTAGGCTGCTCGAGAGATAAACTTCGAGCACTCTCGAATACCGGTGGACAAGGCCTGGAACCTCTGAAAAGGTTCCTCGGAGAGACCAGCAGAGAACCCGGCAATCTCCTTTGCCAGGTCTCAGAGATACATGCCCATGTAGAGCTGGTATGTCTGGACACGGCAAGCAAGCATAGAGCCCTGGAAGCACTTCTTACCGAGGGCATCCAGGTTCTGGGCCTCCCGGCCGGGAGGCACCGAGGAGTGCATCTTCTGACTTTTCAGTCGATGCATGGCCGATTCCACAACCATGGAGTGGTGCGGTAATTGTGCCTTTTGGAACCCGGGGCTCTTGCGGACTCGATAGATGGAATCTACCCGCTTGCTTAACACTGGCGTCGAGGCCAGGGTCTCCCACATGCGGAAGAGCAGCCACTCCAGCATCGGAGGAACTGGTACAGTAAAGGCCTCCTTCGGGGGAGAGTCATACTGGAGGGCCACGAGCTCCTCGGCTCGAGGCTCCTCCTCGGTATCCGCGGGGAATGCCAAGGCCTTGGCCATATCCCACATGAAGTCCGAGAACCAGGTATCCTCCGGTGGGGATCGTCTCCGAGGTTCGGACTCCGGCAAGTCCGATGGGACACACCGAGTCCGATAGGTGTCGGGTGACTCTTTGTCCTCTGTCTCCCAGCCCGACTCCTCGGAGGAGGTGTCGAGCGGCTCCGGTCGGGCGGGTACCGATGCCTTCCGTCCCGAAGCCGAGGGTACCGGCGTCGACGACCTCGGTCCTGAACGGGAGGTCGAGGGAGACCGTGGCTGAGGATCGACTCGAGCTCGCATGGACTCGAGGATCGGCTCGGCCTCCGGGGTCGACTTGGACGTCGATGTCCCGGTGGTCGGGGCAGATGCACCGGTGAGACTGGTGATCAGTGCCCGCTGCTGTTCCATGAAGGCAGCGAGGCTGCTCTCCAAGGCCGTCAACCTGAGTCTGAGCTCAGGAGACCCAGCAGCCCCCGACTCGGGCCCCGACGGCGTTGGGCCCAACGTCGGCTCCCTTGGAGGAGAGTCCACGAGGACTACAGCACTCACGTGTCCAGGAGACTCTATCTCGAGACGAGGTTGCTTGGCAGGCCTCTCCGACTCCGAAGACCCGGGACGGCTATCGGGGCTATGTGACCTGGCTCTCGAGGAACCAGGAGCGTCCACCGACGCCACTCTCGCGGGTTTCTTCTTCCTGCGCTGTTCCCGAGAAGGAGACCCCCGCTCATAGGAACCCCGACGCTGCTCGGTGCCGGAGTCCCGAGACGTCGAGGCCTCTGACGCGGTCTGGACCCGTCCAGACGCAGAGTCAGAGAAGATCCTATCCTTCTGGTGCTGCCGAATCCTCAACGCCTTCGAGGACATTTTGCCACACAGACCACATATCATTGGGTCATGATCGGGTCCAAGGCAGCGGAGGCAGCAGTCATGTGTGTCGGTAAGAGACATAAGTTTCTTACATCGATCACACTTTTTAAACCTGCTGGCAGCCATCGGGGGAAAAAGGGTCCCTGCGAGGTCAAAAGACAGGGCTGCCAGTGAAAAAAGAAAAAATGGCGCGAACGCTAGTCACGAAGGACAAAAACTGAAAAAGTGAGAGTGGACTCGATACCGGCATATCGGGCCCAGGTGGGAAAAGGATCCGGCGTCGAACCGAAGGAGAAGTACAAAAAATAGGGAAATCAACTTTTTCCTCTGCGAAAAACGAACTACGTCCGTCGGGCTCCGCGGAAAAAAGAAGACTGAGCAAGATGGCACCCTTGGGCGGGAAGGGGACCGCGCATGCGCGATGCAATTCCCAAAGGCTTTCTTTGAAAGCTGGGGAAATGCTCCTCACGAGGGTTCTGTTGGCGCCAACGTCACCCATATGTGAGGACTGACTTCCTGCTTGGTCCTGGAGAAGAATTTTATTTATTTATTTAACAGTATTTCTATAGCGCCTTCTCTTACAATCAAAGCGGTTTAGAATAATAACATGAGTAATTCTTGCTAGATGGGTTCTTAATGTCCAATATCTAGTAGATTGTGTTAAATCTTGGAGATGTATCAAGGCTTATATTACCCTCTTTCCCTGTTCTTGACCTATCCCAATCAGCATTCATCACTAAATCTATATCTCCCTCAGGACTGTTGCAAGGAGGTCAAGCCTTCTGTCTTCTGTAAAGCTTCCTGTAAAAAGAAATTTGCCCCTTGTTAGGGGTATGTACATTTAGCAAATACAATGATCACTGCTCTCACTTATCTTTTCACCTCCGGTGCTGTTAGATTTACCAGGAGAATAATATATATTTCCTACCCAATTTGATTGCAAACAATTGGCTTCTTCCATTGTGAGATGTGTTTCTTTAATGAGGTATATGTTCACCCCCATATTCCCCAATTCTGTGAGGATGTTCCTTCACTTTTTATAGGTTTGCATGTCTCTTACATTGAACGTTACCATTTCCAAATTGTTATTTTTAGGTCCCCTTCTATTTATCCCATATCATGCATACCGTCACGCATCCTGTCCACCCATTCCAAATACAAACCAGTGCCCTGTACTCTCACATAGCCTAACTGCAAAGTAATCAAGATCCTGTCATGTGCACGCATTAAAGAATAAATTAATGTAACACAATAACAGAAACAATTAAACATTTTAAGAGAACTAGCCCTAGGAGGTAGCCTCTGCATAGTAACTGAGGGAGATTCCTCAGGCTCCGAGAACAGAATCATAAGGAAGCAAAGAATGACTCCTCCCACCCAGGCTGCTTGTGTTGTAAGCACTCTTCATTAGAGACGCTCAGGGGCATGCTTTCTAAGCTGGGCTAACACTTGGCTTGGGCTATTTGTAACTAGGTCCCATGCTATTCAATGCCGTGGGAAGGGGGTGTGTGCGGCATGGCTGGGTGGAGGGTGGTGCTGTTGTGTTGTCTGTCTTGACTAGATTGTAAGCTCTGATGAGCAGTGACTGTCTTTTACATGTGTCTGTGCAGCGCTGCGTACACCTTGTAGAGCTATACACAAGATCAGTAATAGTAGTAGTAGTAGTATGTGCCAAGAAAACTGAGTGTTAAAAGGAAATTTGTAAGACATTTTAAATGATGAAAATGAGTGGGGCTTTTTAATGCAGTGTTAACTGAAATAGTCTCAAGCTCATGTTTTTTTATTTGGGGGGGGGGAGTGGGGGTTGGTTGGTTAAGTGAACAGCAATATGTAAGACACAAGCAAACCAAAGCACATTCTTTGGATTTATGGTAGAACTGATCTTCTTTCTTGCTCTCTGTAGAAGACTATGGTGAACAGAAGAAGTACCATACTGAGTCGGACCAAAGGTCCATCAAGCCCAGTATACTGTTTCCAGCAGTGGCCAATCCAGGTCACAACTACCTGACATATCTCAAAAGTAGCCAGTTCCATGCTACTTATTCCCAGAGATAAGCAATGGTTTTCTTTTCTACTATATTAATAACTGTTTATGGGCTTTTCCTCTGGGAATTTGTCCAAACCTTGTGCTATACATTTGCTGTATTAATGTCATACCTATACACTGCATAGTTTAACTTCTAGCTGTCTGCCTCGTTGCACAGTTTGTTGTACAGTTTACTTCATTCAAAGTGTTCCATGTAATGTTCGAGTTTCCATTCTAATCTGTTCCATGTAAACTGCCGTGACAGGTAGATATAGTGGTATAAAAAAGTTGTTAAATAAATAAAACCCAGCTATACTATCTGCTTTACCATATCCGCCTTCAATGAGTACCGAGGATTAATTATAATTAGGGGGTGCAGCCCTAAAAGTTTCATATTTCATTTTGGTTTCTTTTTCATTTTTTTGTCTTCAATCATTATTGCTGAATAGAGTGCAAATAGTGCACAGTCTTTCATGAGAATGTGCACTAGTGCATGCTATTACTCAGAAAAGAATTCACACTATTTTATTTATTTATTTATTTAACATTTTTTATATACCGCACTATTCATCATCAGTGCGGTTTACATTGAACAACAATATACCTGTCAATTGTGATGGGGCCTGTGGTTAGAGGCCTATTTAGCCCTATATAGGCGGTTGCCTAGGGCGTATGCACAAGTAATTGCTCTGGCCTTGTAAATAAAAAGTCTTTCAGAGCAACTTGAAATGAAAAGTGGGTTTTATTCCCCGTCCCCTCGGACATTGTCAAAGGAAACAGAAACTTTAAATCAGATAAGCTTAGCAACAAAAGTGGTGACACACGTATATTCTCTTGTTATATTCACAGAGTTCTCTTCATCCAGTATTTACATCATACGGTTGCATTTAACACAGACACTGCAATCCATAGGAATATCCTCTTGCAGACTAGCAGCGTCTTCCCATATCATTTCCCCAGCACTACTCACACTGCTGGTATCAGACCCTTCTTGAGAACGGTATTCAGCTATAGCGTCTTGTGACACTTCACTATAACAGTCACTGGGGGCTTTTGCTCCTTTGGGTCTATATCTCTCTCTGTAGCTGGTTCTGCCTGGGCTTGCCTCCCAGAACATTAGCTCTGAAACATCTTGCTTCTTATGTCTGTAGTCAGAACCCTGCCCTTTTGCAGTTATAAGCTTTAAACTTCTCTCTGTTACTATAGGGAAGTTTCCTTCTCTCTGCAGGGCTTGTCTTTAGGCTTGGCTCTCTATAGCCTTTGCTTCTAGCCTCCCGGGCTGGTTGAACAGGAATATGTTTGTTCCTAACTTTACACCTATTTCTTAAGCTGTAGTCATGCATGGAGTGCCCATCCCCCAACACTTCCCTCTCACCGTGACCTCTGCCTTGAGCTGGCAAATACTGGCCTCTGGGGTAGTGGGGTAATCCTGGCTTCTCTCCAAAGCTATTCTTGGTAGCAGGTCTTCCCTTAGTGCAGCTTGCCTTGAACCTTCCTTCTCGAGAGCTGGAGACAGACTCACTTCCTGACTCCTCGTGAGAAGAATTTCCTCCCAGCAATCCCCTGGGGCTTCTGTTCAGCTGACCTGGGACACACCTCCTGCTCCTCTCTCTCCTACTGCTTCCCGTGGTGATCCTGCTTCTGATTCTCCTCCCTAACTGACTGGAACCCTGCCCTAAATAATCCCTAGCTCTACACGTGACCTGGGGACTCTCACTCAGGTGTTCCTGATGGGACTTTTGTTTGCTACGTAGCAAGAATTTCCCTTGCTGCAGTGAATCATGGTGCCTAGTGCTGCTTTCTACAGCTGACTCTGAGGTAAGTCTTTCTTTTATCTTATTTTCCCTGGGCTGTGTGCCCCTTGCTGCATCACACAATACATGACTGATCTAGGTTTACAGATAACAGGGAAGATAAACTGGGTGTGAACTGGGGGTAACTATCTACATAATTATACAATTTATATATACATTGAATAGGTTACATCAAAAGATATTTGACAAGAATACAGTGTTTTCACATTTTGATCCTTTGTTCTGGATTGTTGTTATGTGTAGGAGTTATCTGAGTGAGGCGGGAGCCGGTTCTATTGTGTGTATTGCCTGGAACCAGGAAATGATGACAACTTGATTTCCTGTTTTGCCAGGATCACGGCTTTCTCCTATCTTCCTTAAATATATTTATTCATAGAGTGTCCCCTAGTCCTTGTATTTTTTTGAAAGAGTAAATACAACTAAACAGGAGACTGCAATAAAAGCTACACTCACCTTTCACCTATTGTGACAGTGTTCCATTTACTACTACTACTAATATTTTGTATAAATGCTACAAGGCGTACACAGCGCTGCACATACAGATACAAGACACAATTTTACTCATCAGAGCTTACAATCTAATCAAGTTAAAAAAATAAATCGCCACAAAACTGGGGATTAGAGTATGGCAAGTTGCACATAAGTAGTGGACAAGAGAGTGAGAAGCATCAGGATCCAAAAACTGCCTCAAAGAAGTGGGTCTTCAGCCTGGATTTGAAGGAGCCTGGCGCACTGACTCAAGTAGTTTGTTCCAGGCATATGGAGCAGAAAGGTGGAATGAACGAAGTCTGGAGTTGGCAGTGGCAGAGAAGGGCACAGATAAAAGGGATCTGCCAGAGGAGCAGAGTTCCCGAGGAGGAGTGTAGAGTGAGATAAGAGAGGAAAAGTAGTGAGGAGCTGCAGAATGAATGCACTTTTAGGTCAGTAGGAGAAGTTTGAATTGGATGCAGAAACGGATAGGGAACCAACGAAGTGACTTAAGAAGAGGTGTGACAATTGCATAGCGACACTACAGTAGCTGAAGATAAGTTATCCAGCTGAGCTTTGAACAGATTGAAGGGGAGAGAGATGATTCAGAGAGAGACCAGTGAGGAGCAGGTTACAAGATGGGAGGTGACTAATGAGTCGATAAGAGTCTTCGTAGTATGTGTAGAAAGGACGGGATGAATTTTGCTGATATGGAGAAAGAAGCGACAGGATTTAGCTGTCTGTTGGATGTGTGCAGAGAAAGAAAGAGTAGAGTCAAACTTACAACAGCTCTAATTTGATAATAATAGTATGCAGGTTTCTAGGAATAGGCCAGTCTCATGGACAATGACTTGTAAAACTTCTCCAACAGGGGCTTTAGTGAGATAGGAGTGAACGTAGAAGAGAGGCCTGTAGTATACCTGGATATTTTGACTAGGGCTCTTGGAAGATTGCAAACAGAGAACATTTTTCTGTCTTCTGTGCTTTTGCAGGGCTGTTGCAGGGTGAAGCAGGGGAAAGACTGTGAGGCAGGATGAGGATGGTGATTAGTAGGGGAGATGGGAGATGATAGAAAAGATGTGAGATTGGGTAGGAGGAAAGAAACAGAACTGGGAGACAGAGCAGTAAGAGACTAGAACTGTAGGAAGGAATGAGCAAATAAAGAGAGGGAGAAGAGAGAAAAGATAAAGAAATAGAAGCAGGCAAAAGAGCAGGCACCTTTTTGTGAGAGAAAAAGGCAGAAAAATTATTTAAAAAACTTTACAGACTGCCTCTCTGAATAAAATAGCAAGAAGGTGGGTTACAATGATTATATGAACAGAAATAAACACTTCCAAAATATAAAAATCCCACCCACAGATCCAGTAAACAATCAATAAGCAGTTCCCCCATAATCAGTATAATAAAATATATCTGAAAGGAGAGAGGGAACAGAATGAAAGGTAACAAGAAGTATAAAAACTAAAATGGGGAAAAGAACGGATGAAAATCAAAAAGGACTAAAATAAAATATTTTATAGCATAAATGTTATGTTTGTGTGGTACTACGTGTTCAAATAACTGCAAAACCCTCCTAAATCGTTTGCTATCTTTAATTGAGGGCTTTTTATATTCTAAGGGGTATGTTTACTAAGCTGGGCTAATGGTTAACCCATGATGTTTGTAACTAGGTCCCATTGAATAACATGGTACCTAGTTACAAATAGCATGGATTAACTGTTAGTCCGGCTTAGTAAGAATACCCCTAAATTCAACCAATTTTTCCTTTTGGTTATCCTCTGAATAGCCATCTTGCTCTCAGCCCCACGGGGTTTCTCTTTCCATTGCGTTTTGATCGCCATGCACTGTGTTATCCACTAGCAGCTGGAGGGAAAGATATTAGAGTCGTTTGGAGATATCAAGAGTATTTGCCACAAGAAAGTTGAAGTGGGATCGGCCAAGTCTGGAGGAGGAAGATTGGAGAGCCCCGGAGCTAGGCAATACACGTCTGACCTAGATCATGACAGCACCGGAAGTCCCTAATGTATGTTTTAAATTATTCATGTATATATTTCCTTTTCTTTGCTGTTATTTCTGCTCTGAAAGCTACTCACTGAATTGTACTGCTTTTTATTGGTTGCTATCGGTACTATCAGTTAGTATTCTCTTGCCATGGCCAGGGATAGATTAAGGAAAAGCCAAGCTAGACCATACCTAGGGTCCAAAGTTTAGGGAGGGGGGGGTGCTGTCAGATGTGCTCAGAACTCAGGTTAGGATAGTACCTTAGCTATCAAAAGAAGGACCAAAAAATCAAAGGACTGTGGAGCACGAAGGGCACAAAATCCTGCTTTTCCAGGATTACTCAGTGGCCGTGGCTCAGAAGTGCAAGGCATTTTCAGAGGGGTGTGGACAGTTAGTAAAAAAGGAGTGCGATTCTCCCTGACGTACCCATCCAAACTTAGCCTGACCCAAAACGTGAAACAGTGGGTCTTTCATACCCCAATAGAGGCTCAGGCCTATTCTACTGCTCAGCTCTAACTGCTCCCCCGAATACCGTTGACAATGGGGGGTCTCGGGACACCCAGACTTAATAGTTTTCCATACTATGAGCCTCTTGAACTGTATGGTATCTAGACTCTAGCCACTTTGATTGGGAGGTGAGGCCTGCGGTATACACCTGTGTGTGCCCCCGCGGAAGTGAGCAGACATCCCCATTTGTGCTGTCCTTAAAAACGGTGTTGCAGTTGAACCAGTACAAAGTTGGTTTGAAACAATATGGATGGTGGCCAAATGATGAAGATATCTACCAGTGATGCATGTTTGCCTGATATAACCAGAGTCCTGCATACAGGGATTTGAATCTATAAAGGCTGCTCTCCAAAACACCAGCAATACCTACTGTGGGCTATAATCAACCGAGTCCAAGTTTTAGTTTACATCGACGACAGGCTGAAAGCAACAACCAGTACTTTGGCGACAACACCAAACAATTTTGTTAGACTATATTGTTGCCTCTGTACACTGGATCCTCCTTCAGGGCATGGCATTGTTGGACAAATGACTTCTTTGTTTGATGCCTGTGGGTACCTCCTCACCCCTTCTCCCCTCTCTCTTCCTGTGTTGTGTGGCTGCCGCAGCCCCGGGCCATCATGTTCTCCCACTCTTTTCAGTGTCCTTCCTCTTCCTTTTGTTAGGAGGTTGGGCTATTCATTGGATATTCTTTAACTATTTTGGAATGCGGGGTGTGGGGGTGGCCCGGGAATTGTGGGACATGAACCAGTGTGGGTGAGCAGCAGAGTTCGGGAGGGCTGGGGGGAAATCACGGCTCGCTTAATCTGTTCTGTTTGCGGCATCAGCAGGGTAGCATGGCTTAGTGTGTGGGTAGTGAGTGTTTGGAGAGGATTGGGGATATTCTATATGCATAGGCTTGACAGTCGTACATATGGATGTGTGTAGGAACTAGAGGGAGTCTGGTACACCAGTGCATGACTATTAGCTCAGGGTTATTAAAGAGAGGTGTGTGGCGTGAGCTTAATGGGAGGGATGAAGCACGTGTATGCTGTGTACATGTTGCATCTGTAGACGGGTAGCTTAGGGTGGTGGGGGTAGAAACAGGTCAATTGCTATGGGTCCCCAGGTCTGCCTCAAGCTAAAGGAGGCATAGCCTGCAATCAAACTTTGGGGCCCCCTCACCAGTCTGCCTGGGCCACTGCATGCCTGACACCTGTGTGCAGTTTTTGGCAGGCAGTTTCCAGGTGACTGGACAAATGCTAGGTGCATTTGGTAATGTGATTGACTAGTTGCACGGGGCTCGTTTTGGGAATGGGGCTTTTTTTTTTTAAGTGTAGGGACAATTAGGGGTATTATTTAGGGGTGGGCAGTTTGAAGGGTAGTGGGGGAATTCCATGGGAGTGCTATATTAGTGATGGGGCAGTGTGCAGGTTGGTGGGGCATTTGCAGCATGGTAATTTCTGGGGGTGAGGTAATTGATTATTTTTTTAGCGATGGAGTGGTAGGGCAGTTATGAGGATATTTTTTGGGGGTGGGACAATATGCAAGAAGTCATTTTTGTGGTGGGGACAGTTATTGGTGTGGTAGGGCAGTTTTCGGGGGTAGGGCACTTTCAGGGTGGTGAGGCCATTGTGGAGGGTATTTTTTTGTGGTGACAGTATTTGGTGCAGTCATAGGATAGTTTTAAGGAATCATTGGTGGTGGGGCAGTTTGGGATAGTAGAGAACAGGGAGAGGGAGTTTGAAAGAAGCAGTTTCCTAACTGCTATGTTTGTGTATGTAAGTTTCTATGTTACAGAAGCTGGAATGCATTGGGCACGTTTTGGAGGGCTTATTTCTCTGGAACCTCCAGTCTGATTTGGCCCATTTTTGAACAGTGTGTCTTTTTTTTTTTTACCAGTTTTTTCCCACATGCCAAGTTTTATCCCATTCCATTAAATGTTTGGAGAGTTATTTAAGAATATAACATAAGAACATAAGATATGCCATACTGGGTCAGACCAAGGTCCATCATGCCCAGTATCCTGTTTCCAGCAGTGGCTAATCCAAGTCACAAGTATCTAACAGATTCTCAAAAAGACACACGGGTGTGTTATTGTACGATATGTTTTTGATTGCACCTCATATAGTGAAGGCATTTGTTTTGATGGTGCTGCATCAGAGACTCATCTGTAACAGGAAATTAATCAAGTTGGACATTTTTCCAACTTTAATAATGCAAAATCAATGAATATTACTTCCACTAACCTTTAATTTCTCATGCTCATAGCTTACAAGTTGAGAGGGAAATAATTCTCTTCTCTGGTCTCTGTGATACAGTGATGAGGAAATCAGTGGAAGGCTTATAGAATTTGGCAGCTGGGATTTAATGTTAAAAACTGTAAGGTCATGCATTTGGGCTGCAGCAATCCAAGGGAGCAATACAATATAGGAGGTGAAGTACTTTTGTCCACTAAAGAAGAGTGGGACCTAGGCGTGGTTGTGTCTGATGATCTTAAAGTAGCTAAACAGGTAGAAAAGGCGACGGCAAAAGCTAGAAGGATGCTTGGGTGCATACGGAGAGGAATGGCTAGCAGAAAAAAGGAGGTGATAATGCCTCTCTATAAGTCTTTGGTGCAACCTCATTTGGAGTATAGTGTGCAGTTCTGGAGACCGCACCTTCAAAAGGATGTGAACAGGATGGAGTCGGTGCAGAGGGTGGCTACTAAAATGATTAGTGGTCTTCATTATAAAGCATATGA
This sequence comes from Ichthyophis bannanicus, assembly GCA_033557465.1. Taxonomy (NCBI): domain Eukaryota; kingdom Metazoa; phylum Chordata; class Amphibia; order Gymnophiona; family Ichthyophiidae; genus Ichthyophis; species Ichthyophis bannanicus. The sequence goes on along the minus strand of CM066036.1, from coordinate 690,770,201 downwards.
GGACAGACTTAAGGATCTTAATATGTACACCTTAGAGGAAAGGAGGAAAGGCGGGATAGAGGTGATATGATTGAGATGTTTAAATACCTCTGTGGCATAAATGTTCAGGGAGAGAGCCTCTTTCAATTGAAAGCAAGTTCTGCTACAAGGGGACATGGGATGAGGGTGAAGGGAGATAGATTCAGGAGTGATATGCGGAAATATTTCTTTACGAAAAGAGTAGTGGATCCGTGGAATAGTCTCCCAGTGGAGGTGGTAGAGATGAGGACAGTAACTGAATTCAAAAAAGCATGGGACAAACACAGAGGATCTCTAAAGGTAATAAGGGGACTGTTGTAGTTGTTGATATGGAAGGACAGACTAGATAGGCCATGTGGTCTTTTTCTGTCATCATATTTCTATGTTTCTATATAAAACCTGCTTGGTGCTTCTGAACAGAACTGTAGCAAAACCAATCATACAATGGCAGTACTTAGTATTCAAAAAAGAACTTAATTACACAAGACAACTCATGTTCTTTATGTATGTTTGCATTTTCTGTGTAAGGAATTTGTGGTCCCTTTTCCTGACTTGGACAATTCAGAATGACTCATCAGACTTAGGAAGTGTGGGAAGCCTCGGGATATTCCATTGCTGTAACAGATCAGATAACTCATGAAATTATTTTTACCGCGTTTAGTTTTTAAAGGGATCTACTTGAGAAACCCATGGAAATTGTTCAGACATGTTTGTAGGTAAGCAGCATGTGGTGAAACCTTTTCAAGGCACTCCCTCAGGACTAGACAGAAAGTATGTTCTCCAGAAATAACAGAGAAAAAAGTCCTTATTGCAGGAGTCCTTTCAAGCAATGGAATGCAAGTCCTGTAATAAGTAGACATCCTAGTGAAAATACAGATACTGATGCAACTGACAGTTCTATGCAGCAAGATGGTGCTGTCTCTTAGCGCAACAAGATTTCATTTTCTTGTGCTAACCTTATTCCCCAATGCAGGAAGAGAGATTAGTGTGGGAAAATCAGTGTGAAATCATTGAATAAAGGATAGTGCAGTGGGCATATAAAACATACTAAATTGCTCCCAATGTAGAAAATGAATAAATAAAAGAACGAATAAATAAAGAAAAATTGTGTCAAGATCTAGTGCAGTTTTTTATTCTTTTTTTGTAGCGCTGAAACTTTATACCAGCATGAGGATGGCGGAAAGATGCAGTCAGGAGCAAAAACGGTCATCTGAGATGAAGTGCCACACTACCTTAGATGACCTACAATGCTTGGTGGTCCATGAACTGCGAACAACGTAATCCTTCCTCCCCCCCTCCCAAACAAATGAAGTGCCCCCTTGGGTGCGCTTTTGGATCTGGGACCAACCTAGCTGGAGTCTCCTCGAGGGCGGGCTCCATCGGTCCTTGTCAGTTTTGCGCCTGGAGATGAAAAGTATTAGAGGGTAGGATTTCCCTCCTTTCACCCCAGGAAACCTCTCTAAAAAATACTGCTGTGAACAAGGCTTGTTTAAATAGTATTTACAATTTATTTACAAAATATATACATCAAGTGATAAAATAATGCAGTATTTACAACCCGTATTAAGATAAGTTGTTCAAGCAGATAAGGTAAAATAGCAATACAGGACAAGAGATAAGGCAGTTCAAATGACCAACTATAACCTTATACATAATGACTCAAGTAAACCTTTAAAGATTATGGATTTACCCTTAATAACTGTCTCCTAACTCCCAGCCCCAAGTCTCACCCACTGCTGGAGCTCTGGACTGGTGGCTGCTTGTGAAAGGAGAGGTTTTGTGGTTCTGTCCAATCGCTGAGGCTGTAGCCTTGGCTCTGCCTTCTCCAATCCAGAGAGGGTTTTGCACTTCTGTCCACTCCAGAAGGCAGCTCTCCCTTGAGCTGATCTGCTGCTGGACCTCCCTGGGTCATGTGGCTGCTAGTCCGGAATGGACGCTCTGCCGCTGTAGCTCTCTCTGTAGCTGATCCTGCCACTGTAGTTCCCTCTGGAGCTGATTCTCCTCTGCAGCTCCCTCTGGAGCTGATTCTCCACCGCTGCAGCTCTCTCTAGAGCTGATCTGCCGCTGGGCCCTTTCTGGGCCTTGTGGCTCCTGGATTCTCTGCCGCTGCAGCTCTCTTGAGCTGATCCAGCGCTGTACTCCCAAGCCTGGATTAGGCTCTCTCCACTTCCATCTTCACTTCTACCCCCAACTGGGTCTGTAGGAGGCTGTCTGCTGCCATATTCACTCCTGAGCCTGTCTAGATTCCCAGGAGACGTTTCAGCACCATCTTCAGGAGGAGAAGCTCTTTTAGTTTAAGAAGCTTAAAAGCCTCTAAATTCTAAACTCCATCTCTTCTCAAACTTTCTTTTTTTTTTTTTTTTTACAGGGAGTTTTAGTACCAGCACCTGTTTATCTCTTAGAGTGAGCAATTTCCACCAGCCCCCAGTATTTACTCCTTTTTCCCTCTGTCTAGTGTGTGCATTTTATTCCCCTACACTATTCCCTATAGATTTAAAGTTAAATCTTAATATTAGATATAAATGCGAGCAAATATTATCCTTGCTCTTTCAGCACAGGCAGTGATTTGAATATCTCCCTTAAATGTTTATTTTCCAGCTTGACTAGCCCAGCAGACTGTTTCCTTAGTGTTGTCCTTTATCTGAACTCCCCATCAGCCACTTCTTCAGTAGCATACACTGACCATTTACCTTTGATTCTTTATTCAACATACTTTCAAACACCCACCTTTATGGGGGAGTTTCACAAATTAAATCATTGGTGGCTCAACATACCATATACCCCTGCCAAATAGATAAAATCATTGATGGCCTTTCTGCGCCCGACAACCTCCCTACCTCTGCTAGAGAAATCCATTGGTGGCAAGAGTGGACCCAGATACCCAATCCCCCTACTTTACCCGTCCCACCACCTCTGAACCACTAGGTCAGGCTGGGCCTCCCTCACCTTCCAAATAGCTTCTAGGTTGGGAGGCAGGAGCATAGCCCATATGCTCTTGTCCTCCACATTGCCATCTTTGCAAATGATGGCACCTGACCCCACACAATGTATCCTGGGATGCACTGTTGGGGGGGCGGGGGCAGGGCAGGGTCAGTTTGCCAAATAAGGCAAAGCTTTGGCAGTTTGACCATGCCTGGCGTACCCCAGGATGCACCACATGAGGCTCCACCATTTCCAAAGTTGGCAGCTTGGAGGCAGGAGCATGTGGGCTGGGCTATGCTCCTGTCTCCAAGCCTTGGAGGTACTGGAGGGTGTGAGGGGAGACCCATTCTAGCAGTTCAAGGGGTTGGGGTGGGGGGTGGAGGTTGGGCCCACTAATGATTTTGTTTGGCAGGGGCGAGGGGGTGCAGGGCCTACTAGGATCATCAATGATTTTTTTTTCAGCTGGGGGAGACTAGCATGTTTTAGTTTTTTATTATCTCCCTTCCTGTCAGTGCATGAGCCGGTCCCCATATGCACTATTAGGAAGGGAAATGTTTACAAGCATGCCAGCACATGTGCACAGATGTTAAACATAACACAGGCTCCTATCTGCACATGTCTGACTTATTCTCCATGTTTAGCATAAATGTTTTGTGCACATGTTGACTTACAACATCGCTGAGCAAACCTTCTGTGTTAAACTTGTGTTAGGAAACTGCACTAGAGCTTTAGTGATGTGCTCTAGCACAGAGATTCTGCATCAAGCTGCAAGTCTGGCAGGCTACACTAAGAATGTGGAAGGCTCATTCGTAGTGGCAGCTGTTTAGATAATGCTGTGACAGAAAAAAAAGCTAACGGTTGTGTCTGTCTGCCTAGCAGCAAATACTTGTAGGAATTTTCAAAGTGATAGTATGTGTGGATTTTCCCTTTGTAAATTTCTACGAGGGGGACTGATAATGAAACAGAAAGCTACGGGCACACTTCAGTTCCAGAGGTATGAATGATCTCTCTGCAGTTTTGTTTGATTTGGTACCAAATATAACGAAACAGAGAGGTCATTCAGACCTCCGGAACTGAAATGTGCCTGTAGCTTTCTGTTTTGTTACAAAGCCAGAGACTTATCAGCCCCCCCCCCCCACCCCTCGTACACTCTGTGGGTGCAAAATTGCTTCAAAAATGTATTTCTGTTTTCACTTATCTCCGGATCTACATATTTTTCTGAAAATGTGGTAAAAATAAAACTAATTTGTGTAATACTCTTAAGCTGTTATTAAGTGCAAAAATAATGTTCTCTCTGTGGTATGAATCTAATTTGCAAGTATTTTCCCACTATACTATTTTTGTGCTTAATAGAAACCAGATCCCTCAGTCCTCTGGGGCACTCATTCTTCCTGTTCAGCTTCTAAGCAGTCTCTTTGGGATGTTTGGCTATCTCTGTGGTCAGGGTCGGTGCAAGGATATGAGTTGCCCTAGGCAAGTCCTCATTCCTGCCATTCTCCATGGACAAGCAGGAAGTAAATCCCTACGCATGGGTGACGTCTGCAATGGAGCCCCATGTGGGAATGATCCCCAGCTTCTATTGGAAGTTTTTGGAGGCTCCACCACGCCTTCCCGCCAGCCACACAGCACCATCTTCTTCAGTCTTTTGTTTTCCATGGAGCCCCATAGATGTGTTCCAGACACTCTCCACTGGTAATCTCAACTCTCCCCTTCAGGGGTATGTAATTGGACGGTTGAAGATGTGTTGCTATTTGCCTGCCATCGCAGTTCCCTTTTTAAATTATTTTTAATCATTTTTGTGTTTTCAAGCTAATCCAGCGGCATAGACAGTGCCTCGGTCGGGCCTACCTTCACCATCGAGCTGTTTGATTTTGCCATGAGAATTATACAGCAAGAATTATACTAAAAATAAACTGTCTCCAACACATAACACCTATACTTGCATCACTTCACTGGTTACCAATACAAAGCAGGATAATATACAAAACAATAATAACCTCATTTAAAGCATTAAACGACATGGCGCCGATTACTCTATGTAATCTAATATGCAATGAAACACCTAAGCCTACTAATAGAAAAGAACAGTTAAATAAACTAAAGACCCCGAAGGACTTCATAAAAGCACATAAATTGACCAACAACAGAGCCTTCTCACACATAGCCCCAACTATCTGGAATTCCCTACCAGAGGATCTACGTTCACTAACAGAGATCTTGGAATTCCGCAAAAAATTAAAAACTTATCTATTCACTAAACACTACAATACCATGGAAAACCTTGCATTCAACATAGACAAAGGATAATCAGGTAAATGACCACTTAAAGCACAAACCTCCCACCTAAACGGACAACACTCAGCTCTAACGAATTGACGATCCTATCTCTTATGCCCTAATACCTACGCATGTATATAGTTGTATCAGTTATGTACTGTCTTACGTATATAGATACTCCACTTTGTTAGTTAACTGTTTTTACACGGTCCCGGTTCAAAAACTCACCTTGTTTATTTTTGATATGTTAAGATGTTCTAAGATGTTCTATGTAAAATTAAGATGTTCTATGTAAAACAAACTTAGCTTTGTTAAATGTTGTTGTTTGTACACCGCAACTGATCTCTGGAAGATGCGGTATAAAAATGAGTGTTAAATAAATAAATAAATAAATAAATAAATGAGCATTTTTCCAACCATGTCCCAAAAACCGATCAGCAGCTTTAAAAAGTGCACCAAGTATACCCGGACCATTTCTGTCACGGACAGGCACAATTGGTGCCTCCAGTGCCTAGGGTCCACTCATCAGCCCTCTTCTTGTACTTTGTGTCTGCAGATGACAAGAAGAGGCCTCAAGGGTCGTGAAAAACAGTGGAAAACTCTGTTTGGCACTCTGCAGTCTGATCCATTGCCTTCGGCATCGGCATTGGCATCAATATCCTTGGCCTCCATGCCTTTGAAAGCTGTTCAAGATGTTGGAGGTGCGTCGACATTGAGGGCCCCTTGAGCTCAGTTGGAGCCAAGCACCCGCACTACCCTGGATCATCGACCATTGGTCAGTCTCCCAGCAAGGAAGGAGCTGGTCTCACCCCCATTGACAAAGAAGGGTGATCAGACCGAGCACTGGGTGAAAGCCTGAGTGCATCAGCATCAAGGTGTCAAAGTGATGGGGGTCAGCGTGAGCACCCCTCGAAGGTGCCATAAAGGGAGGACTGCTGAACCTCCAGGGGTTCAGAGAGACACCAGCAGCTTTCCGACAGCTGAGTCCAAGCCGCCGATACCACCACACAGGTGCCAGGTACATCAGTCAAAGTTACTCAAGCCTCTAAGCCTTTGAAATTGGTAGCCATGGAGAAGTGGCTCCTTTTTGCAATGCAGTGCATGAAGGCCATCGTGCAACCGATTTTAGAGATACATGCTCTGCCTCTGTCAGAGGCATTAATGTTGGGACATCGAGGGGCTCAGGCACCGGTTCCTGCCCAGCTAATTTCCCTCTCTAGCATCTCGGGGTCCGATACACCCTCAAAATCCAGATAGGTTTCGATGCATCATTGTTCTCAGAGAAGCTCCCATTCCCCTCTATGTAGGAATGGGAGATCCAGGCAGAAACTCAGAGGTATTTCAACTTCCTCAGAGTCTGACTCCAGTGGCTGGGTAACCAATGTAGAATTGGAGGACTTCTCAGAGGGCAGGTCTCCGGAGAACCCATTGGGCCCTTCCCATGAATGTTGAAAGTCTCCTCCTGAAGACATGACCTTCCAAGATTTTATTTATTTAACTATTTTTTTCTACTGCTTTATCATTTCAGTCTAAGCAGTTTACATTGTAACTTAAACTTGGTAATGTACATTAAACAGGGACATTAATAACTTGAATTTTTTTTTCTGAGACAATGGAGGGTTAAGTGACTTGCCCAAGACCACAAGGAATGCTAGTGGGAATCAAACACTGGTCTCTTGGTTCCCAAGCCAGTGGTCTAACCATTTGGCTACTCCTCCACTCCAGAGATATCTTTTCTGAGAGATATGGCCAAGGCCATACTGTTCTCTCTGGAAATGGAGCATGAATCCAGGGCAGAGGAGTTGGAAATCTTGCACCTCAGCACCTAAGGAGGTAGTGCCCATGCCCCGTACATGGCAACCTGCAGAGGGTGCAGGTGAGGATGTGGGAAATGCCCCTCACGGTACCTCCAGTGAGTAGAAGACTTGACTCAATGTGCAAGGTCCAAAAAGCTCTTGGTTTTGAGAGACCTCCGCTCCCGCACCACTCTTTAGTGGTCAAGTCTACCTTGAAGACACTGTTCCCTCTAAGCTGTGCGCGTGTGCGCACGCACACACCTCGCCAAGCGAGCGCACATGCTTTACAACAGAGCGCACAAAAATTACGGCTCTGATTCTGATAGAAAACACCACAGATGTCTTAAAATTTAAAAGTTATGATTGTAATTACTAGAAATTTCCCCTTCATTTAGTAATCGTCTATTTTCATTTAATTTGATTAAAATCAGTGTGGTGTACATACTGTATTCTGACGTGTAGTCAAATTTTAAAGTATATAACTCCGAGTGTCGTTATGTGGCGCACAAAAATTTAACCTTCCTTCAAAAGCTGCACACAACTGATATTTTATGCGCACACAGCCTACAGAAAATTAGAGGGAACATTGCTTGAAGAGGATTAAGAGTACCAGGACTCATTCTTTGGTGCCCCTGGAAAGGGAGGCTCAGACCTTGGACTCTTTCAGGAAAAGATGTTTTCAGAGCTCAAAGCTCGTAGCTCCAGTGGCCTCATACCGGCTCTACATGAGCATGTTCCTAAAGGACATTATGCGAGACCTAGCTGACCTGTCCCAGTTCCTTCCTCCTGTGAAGTTGGAGCAGTTTTGAACCCTAGTGGGTCCTGGCAAGGACTGCTCAAAGTTCCTGTTTCGGGTGACCTATGATGCCTTTGAGATGGCATTGAGAACTGCTGCAGTAGGTATTGAGGCCTGGAGACTCGCCTGGCGAGGCCTGGAGACTCGCCTGGCTCGTCCTCTGACTTTGAACAGTCTTTTCAAAATAAACTGTTGGACGTACCGTGCAGTGGTGACAATTTGTTCAGTGAGCAAGCGGAGGAGAAAGCTGGCATTATAGAAAAGCAGCACATCGTTCTTACCAAGCTCTTAAAGCACACATCTGAATCGGCTTATCGTAGGAGGTACCAAGGGGGGAGAACAGAAGACCTGCTATTCCCATAGGCATCAGTACTTCCCTGCACCCCAAACTTCCCAGCAGAAAAAAAGGCTTCTCATCAGCATCAATGCAGAGAGAAGCCCCAGAAGGTGCAACCAGCCTTGCAGCCAAAGCCTGGAGTGGGGTTTGACTGGTTCTTCCAGAATATAGCCAATCTACCAGGGGCCACTGTGAAAAACCCTCCAGTGGGGGGGGGGGGGAAGGCTCACTCTCTTTGCCCAGAGATGGCCCCTCATAACTTTGGACTCGGTGCTACAGATAATCCAGAGCGGATACAGATTGCACCTCTTTGAGCTACCTTCAAGTTGGCCCCTGAGGGTGTATCACCTCGACCCTCTGCATCAGGAACTCCTTCAGAAGGAAATTTCTGCCTTCCTGGGCGATCTAGCCATCAAGGAGCAATTAGAGCAGGGGTTTTACTCCAGGTACTTTCTCATCCCCAAGAAACGGAGGGATTCCATCCCATTCTGGACAACAGGGACCTAAACACTTAATTGGTAAGAGAAAAGTTCAAGATGATTTCTCTGGGCACCCTGCTCCTGTACTTTCAAAAAGGAGATTTGGCTATGCTCCCTGGATCTAAAGGATGCATATATGCACATACTAAACCATCCCACTCACAGGAAGTATCTCAGATTTGTCCTGGGAGGATAACACCATCAGTACTGAATGCTGCCTTTCGGGCTAGCCTTGGCACCCTGAGTCTTCACAAAATGTCTCATGGCAGTGGCAGCCTACCTCAGAACACAGGGAGTGTTTGTCTTCCCTTACCTGAATGATTGGCTGATAAAAAGTACCACTCCAGAGGGAGTTCGAGAGTCCACATGGTTGACCATTCAGGTATTGGAGTTTAAGGTTTGCGATCAATTAACCCAAGTCCCACCTTCAGACCACCCAGCAGCTAGAATTCATAGGAGCCGTGCTTGACACAACTCAGGCAAAAGCTTTCCTTCCGTAGGACCAGCTCCAAAGGCTGACAGCTGTATACAGGACACTCAACTGAGTCAGCGAGTGACGGCTCACAAGATGCTAACCGTCCTGGGCCACATGACCTCCACAGTGCATGTCACACCCCTGGCACATCTTCAGATGAGGCAAACTCAATGGACTGCAGACTGTGATAAGGAAGCTTATCATAGCTCAGGTAGGAGCTATAGAAAAGATGATGTGACTCTGAACAAGCAACCTGTCAGTTCTGGTAGAAGCAAGAAAACAGAGTTTTCACATAAAAGACTACCAGTCCCAGAATGCACCAGGTTTCCAGCAGCCATGAGAGGGGCTGAAGTGAGAGAATGTGTGTGCAATCAAGAGAGCTATGAGGTAATCCCTAAGCACTCATCTCAAAGGGCAGGGCCTGATTCAACACAGCTGCGCTGTGTTAGGGAGCAGCACACATTAGGACAGAATAAGAATAGAGCTTATTCTTCAGATAACAGTTACTACAAGCTCCAGCCCAGTTTCAAGAACAGCTTCAGGGAAGGTTGGAAGAACAGCTTCAGCAAAAACCACGCAGATAGAGAGAGAAGGAAACTCTCTGGAAGGAAGAGAAGAAAGGCCATTGGAAGGTCTGGGAGATTCCAAGGCAGTACTCATACTGGGAGGTATTCCAAAAGCCAGCAGAGTCCATTGGACTGGATTCAGCCAGAGGAATGGAGTGGCAGAGATAGGAATCACCAGTGGCTACCTGGAAGAGAGAAGACTGCATGTGGAAGGGACTTTCAGACCAAGGCCAGAAGGTATGTGAGAGAAGATCCAGTGTCCAGGGATCAAGATTGGAAGGCTGGACATCAGAATTGGATTACATATTGGCCAGGCTATACAGAGAGGAATAATGATAGCAGGAGAGGCTCAGGTATGAACACTGATCCAGACCCTATCTATAATAGAGAATGGCAGCAAGGGAATAAGCATTCTAATGATAGTGCCTTAATGAAAGACTCATCTGTGCCAATGTATGATATTGACCCTATGATTGTTGATGCAGGGGGAAATACAGCAGATGAAACTATTTACATGGACTGTTCTTTATCTAAATGCTATTGCTAGTTTTCTATGAGCAAACACATCAGCCATCACAAACAAACCTAACTTTGTTCTTTATTTCCACTGCAAACAGCTCTTAAAGCAGGATTTGGGTTCACACAGTAGCAGCCAGCCAGCTAAAGGCTTACAGCTGGTCAATTGATAGTAATTAAAGCTGCACCTGATTGTGTGTGTGAGCAAGGGAGAATCACTGCTGAGATCTGCGTGGAAAATAAGCAGAAGTTAACCTAACCAGCAAAGTTTATTCTTTTCTTTGTGCCTTTGTATTTGGTAATTATTTGCTAAGAAAACATTAGCTAATTGCCTGACAAGCTGAAGGTTGTTTTTGGTTTACTTTGTGACTTTTTTTGTTATCCATTTTAAACACTGCAAGCAAGTAACCTCATTTATAGTGCTATCAAGCATACATGTGCTGGGTAAATTAAACCCCATCAATAAAAGAAGTATTTTATTGATCTTACCACTTGGTTTCACAACTCAAATTATTGTCATCAGCTGTGGTTGGGAGTGAATGAACTACAATACCCACAATACCTTGCAAGAATCATATGAATATATGCATCGTCAAGATTGTGTAAGTTCTCACCCTAGGCAGCCGTCTGACAAGACTCAGTGGACCCAGGCCCACTGGTTGCCTCCGGGACAGGTGTATGCCACGAATCCCCTGGTCCAATCGCTGCATTGGAGGATGGTTCCTCAAAATTTGCTCAAGGGTCTCCCCTTTCAGAAGGTTCCCCCCCCCAGAAGATCCTGACAACAAATGCATCCAAATTGGGATGGGGGCTCATCTTGATGGCTTCCACACTCAGGGTGTCTGGTTTGTTCAGGAGAATCTTCACTAGATCAACTTCCTGGAATTGAGAGCCATAGCAAATGCTCTTAAAGGCCTTCCGGGTTCAGCTTACCAACCGATTGTCCTCATTCAAACCAACAATCAAGTTGCTATATCAGATGCTTTCCTCCTGCATTAGGTGGAGAGTCTTCTGTATACTTTGTCAGACGGGTGCCTGGGTGAGAATGTTCACAGTCTTGGCAAAGCATATATTAATATGATTTGCAAGGTATTGTGGGAATTGTAGTCCATTCACACCAGACACAGCCGTTCACAATAATTAGTTGTGCTTGAGTGTAAAGCCAATAAGATATTTATTTATGGGGTTATTTCTCCCAACACAGATATGCTTGGTAGCACATAAAACAGGATACTTGCTTTCAGTGTTAAACTTAGAAAAACAAAATCAGGAAAACAACAGCTGAACTTGTCCGGCAATCAAATCAAAAGAATAAAGACCTGGTTAGTAACAAACTGGTCTTTTCTGTAGGCTCTAGCTAATATTTTCTTAGCAGTGCATCAAACAACAAGCAAACCCAACAAAGAAGGGAAAAACTGTTCTTTTCAGGTTAACTTCTTATATCTTCACACATAGACTCAGAAGTGATTTCCTCAGAGCTCACAAGCAATTAGGTAAGACTCAATTGCTAGCAGTTACCCAGCTGAAACCCCTTAGCTGGCTTGCTTTCTACTGCGTGGCTCAAATCCTACTCAGGAGCTTTTCTGAGTAGATTAAAGAACAAGCTTGTATTCCTTTGTGATGGTTGTTGTACTTTGTAACAGTAAATTACCAAAGGAGTTTAGACAGAGAGCAATCCATGTATTCACAGCCTGTATCTTGTGATAAGGAAGCTTATCATAGCTCAGGAAGGAGCTATAGAAAAGGTGAAGTGTCTCTGAACAAGCAACCTGTCAGTGCTGGTAGAAATGAGAAAACAGAATTTTGCCATAAAAGACTACCAGTCCCAGAATGCACCAGGTTTCCAACAGCCATTAGAGGAGCTGAAGTGGGGAAACGTGTGTTCAATCAGGAGGGCTATGAGGTAATCCCTAAGCACTCATCTCAAAGGGCAGGGCCTGATTCAGCACAGCTGCGCTGTATTAGGGAGGAGCACTCATCCAAGCAGAATAAGAGTAGAGTTTATTCTACAGATGACCATCTTCATGATCACCTTGGAGATGCAGAGAAGGATCATCAGTTTCATCTGAAGGATCAGCAGAAGCAGAAGCCAAACCGGACGGATAGAGAAGGAAAGAAACCCTCTGGAAGGAAGAGGAGAAAAGCCTTTGAGAGGTCTAGAAGAGTCCAAGGCAGTACGTATACTGGGAGGTATTCCAAGGGCCAGCATAGACCATTGGACTGGGGAAAGCCAGAGGAATGGTGCTGCAGAACAAGGAATCACCAGACGGTACCTGTGAGGGAGACGGCTGCACGTGGAAGGGACTCTAAGACCTTTGCCAGAAGGTATGTGAAGAGAGATCCAGTGTCCAGGGATCAGGACTGGAAGGCTGGACATAAGAACTGGACTACATACTGGCCAGGCTATATAGAGAGGAACTATAGCAACAATGAAAGCTCAGGTATGAACACTGATCTATGCCCTAGCTATAACCTTGAAAGACAGCAGGGAAATAAGTGTTCTCCTGAAAGTGCTCCATTGAAAGATTCATCTGTGCCAATTCATGATAGTGACCCTATGCTTGTTGATGAAGGGGAAATAATAGCAGATCAAGATATTGTTTATATGGACTGCTCTCTATCCAAACTCCGTTGGTAACTTTCTGTGATAAAGCACAGCAGCCATCACAAAGAAATTATAAATTTGTTCTTTATTCCACTAAGAAAAGCTCCTGAAGCAGGATTTGACTCACACAGTAGAAAGCCAGCCTGCTAAAGGGTTTCAGCTGGATAACTGATAGCAATTGAGCTGCACCTAATTGCTTGTGAGCTAGGAGAGAATTACTTCTGGATCTGTGTGGAAAATAATCAGAAGTTAACCTTACAAGAACAGTTTATTTCTTTCTTTGTGGCTTTTCGTTTGTTAGAGATATGCTAAGAAAACATTAGCTAATTGCCTGACAAGTTTGAAGGTTGTTTTCCTGATTTTGATTTTTGACTCTGTTTTACCAAGTTAAACACTGCAAGCAAGTAACCTAATTTATGTGCTACCAAGCATATCTGTGCTGGGAGAAATAACCCCATAAATAAAGAAGTATCTTATTGGCTTTAACACTTGTGCACAACTAAATTAATGTCAGCAGCTGTGTCTGGTGTGAATGAACTACATTACCCACAATACCTTGCAAAAATCATATAAATATATGCATTGTCAAGACTGTGAAGATTCTCACCCAGGCAGCCGTCTGACAATCTATAACCTCTCCCCCTTCTTCAACAATCATGGGTTCAATATCATGGATTGGCACAGAGGAATTTCTCAATGGAGCACTCTCAGGAGAATACTTGTTTCCCTGCTGTCTTTCAAGGGTATAGCTAGGGCATAGATCAGTGTTCATACCTGAGCTTCCATTGCTATTAGAGTTCCTCTCTAAATAGCCTGGCCAGTATGTAGTCCAGTTCTTATGTCCAGCCTTCCAATCCATATCCCTGGACTCTGGATCTCTCTTCACATACCTTCTGGCACGGGTCCTAGGGTCCCTTCCAAGTGCAGCCGTCTCCCTCACAGGTACCGTCTGGAGATTCCTAGCTCTGCAGCACCACTCCTCTGGTTTTCCCCAGTCCAATGGTGTATGCTGGCCTTTTGAATGTCTCCTAGTATACGTATTGCTCTGGACTCCTTTAGACCTCCCAAATGCTTTTCTCTTCTTTCTTCCAAAGGGTTTCTTGCCCTCTCTGTCCGTCCGCTCTGGCTTCTGCTTCTGATGATCCTCCAGATGATGAAGCTGTCCAAGATCATGAAGATGTCCAAGCTGAATCTGAGGATATCCAAGCTGATTCTGAGGATGATTCTCTGTAGAATAAACTCTACCTTTATTCTGCTTAGATGAGTGCTCCACCCTAGCACAGCGCAGCTGTGCTGAATCAGGCCCTGCCCTTTGAGATGAGTGCTTGGGGATTACCTCATAGCCCTCCTGATTGAACACACGTTTCCCCACTTCAGCTCCTCTAATGGCTGTTGGGAAACCTGGTGCATTCTGGGACTGGTATTCTTTTATGGAAAAATTCTGTTTTCTTATCTCTACCAGAACTGACAGGTTGCTTGTTCAGAGTCACTTCACCTTTACTATAGCTCCTTCCTGAGCTATGATAAGCTTCCTTATCACAACTTACCTTCCTATATCTCTCATACCGAAGACCCTACTGAAGCTCAGGACAGAAGAATGCATGATGATACTCATTCGCCCAGAGAGCCCTGGTTCTTGCTCCTGCTACAGCTCTCCGCTCAGGAACCCTTCCAGCTTGGCCATGCTCCAGATCTAGTTTTCCAGAATGACGAGAGGATGCTACATCCCTTGTCTAGTCCTTGGTCCTCACAGCATGGATGTTGAGAGGCTAGTTCTGTCAGAGCTGATGTCCTGTTGGCCTCCAGGATGGCCTTGATGGGTGGTTTTATGCCTGTAAGTGAAAGAGATTTGCTCTCTGGTGTGGAGACCAGGCACTAGATCTTTTCATCTGTCCCACAAGGAGACTGGTTGATATCTTCTATACCTCTCTGACTAGGGCCCGAAGTCCAACTCTAGCTGAGTTCACCTAAGCGCAATTGGGGCATATCATCATGGGGTAGGTGGTAAATCCATGATTGTTTGCTTTATGGGAGGGCTGCTTCTCTTGAAGCCCTCCGTACAAGCCCCCCACTTGGGACCTCAATGTGCTACTAGTGCAACTCATGAATGAGCCACTCAACTCCTGTACACTGAAGTTCTTGACCTGAAAGGTCTTGTTTCTGGTAGCAGTCACTTTGGCACACTGAGTGAGCAAGCAACAATCTTCAGGCTCTGGTAGTTCATCCACCGTATACTAGCTCCCACCATAATAGAGTGATTCTTCATATGCATTCTCATTTCTTTCCGAAGATGGTTTTGGACTTCAGTCAGTGGTGCTACCTACATTTTTTCCTAGGCCTCCCACCCACAAGGGGGAAGCGTTGTTGCACATGTTGGACTGCAAGTGGGCTGTAGCCGCCTTCTTGGAGAGGACAAAGGACCATAGGAAGTCCATCCATCTTTTTGTTTCTTTTGACCCCAGCAAGCTGGGGTTGCCGTTCCCAAATGCTCTCTTTCAATTTGACTAGCAGACTGCATTCTTTAGCTTATGCCCAGGCAGGCCTGAGCCTTAATGGTCATGTCACAGCTCACAGTGTCTGAGCCATGGCTGCATTGGTCGCCAACTTATGCTCGGTCTCCATGGAGGAAATCTGCAGGGTTGCAATTTTGGCTTCTGTCCACATGCTCACATCTCACTACTGCCTGGAAGGGGATTCCTGACATGACAGTAACTGGCCAATCTGTACTCTAGCACCTTTTTGGGGATTAGAATCCAACTCTGTCCCTCCAGTGCCCTTCTGTTCATCCAGGCTACCAAAAAAAAAGAAGAGAAATAAAAAAGAAAGCAGAAGATATGAGGTGTGAATTGTGATCTCTGTACATAATAGTTTTGATTTTGCATGTTCTGCAGTTAATATTGCCCCTGTTGGGCCTCTCGGCGTCCTTCTCGGTTTTTGGTAGCCTGTAGCTTAGGAGTTCCATGCATGAGGACTTACTTCCTGCTTGTCCACAAAGAAAAGATAGTTACTCACCTGTAGCAGGTGTTCTTTGTGGACAGCAGGAATAAGTCCTCACAACCCTCCCACCTGCTTGAGGAGTTGTATTCTACTACAGCTATATTATCAGACTGAAGAAGATGGCTCTATGGCAGCAGGCGGGAAGGAGGCATGCAGGCGCAGTGGAGCCTCCCAAAAGCTTCCAATAGAAGCTGGGGAGCATTCCCACGCGTGGCTCCACTGGGGACATCACCCATGTGTGAGGACTTTTTCCTGCTGTCCATGGAGAACACCTGCTACAGGTGAGTAACTACCTTCTCTCAACTGCATCTGCTGCTGCTGCTGCCGCTCTCGCTTCTCTGTAGGATCTATGGTGACAGCAATTTATTATTTATTTATTTATTTATAAACAGTTGGGGTTTTTTATACCGCTTTATCATTTCAATCAAAGCGGTTTACATTATAACTTTAACGTGGTAATGTACATTAAATAGGTACATTGTTAACCTGGATTTTTCTGAGGCAATGAAGGGTTAAGTGACTTGCCCAAGGCCACAAAGAGTGCTAGTGGGAATTGAACCCTGGTCTCTTGGTTCCCAAACCAGTGCTCTAATCATTAGGTTACTCCGCAATGTCATTTAAATCTCCACGGAGCACTTACCCAAACTTTCCAGCGCTGGGTTTATTTATTTATTTAACAGGTTTTTTTTAAACACCGCTTTATCATTTCAGTTAAAGTGGTTTACATTGTAATTTAAACTTGGTAATGTACATTAAACAGGGACATTGATAACTTGAATTTTTCTGAGGCAATAGAGGGTTCCTTTACTCTTGACTGCCGCTTCCACCCCCTCCGAAGTAGACTTTCTGAATGTGTCAGATGGGCGGAAGCAGCAGTCAAAGAGAGAAAGAACAGCAATGCAGTGCTGGAGAATATGGATAAGCACGGCATTGCAGTTTAAATGGCATTGCTGCTTCTGCAGGTCCCAGAAAGGGGCAGCAATGACAGCAGTGGGCTGCCCTGGGAACGTCGATGCTTTAGGCAACCACCTAGTTTGCCTATTGGGTCACACTGACCCTGTCTGTTATACCAAACTATAGGAGAGCTACAGTCTTCCTTTATTCCTATTCTAAAATGCTAATGCTGGCTAGCTTTAAACATTGCTATGGGCACTAAGTACCTGGACAAGTTGGCATCCTCTTTCATTGCGGGTGCTTTGTACATGGGAAATGACATGCATATGTTTAGCAGGGTTATAGGTAGGCAGATAAATTTACCCAGATAAATGCCTTTTGAAATTTGTCCTCTGTCTCCATATAACTTTACTTTGTATTTTTCTGTTTGAAATACTAGACTTGCATGGTTGCAGTAATGTTTCCCTTCCCCTTCAATTTTTAGGTGCTTATAAAATGTAAAAAATAGGTGTTATTCTTTTCCAGTTCATTAGGAGTTAGAGCAATAGTCCACTACCCAGATTTGGGTTCGATTCCCACTGGCACTCCTTGTGGGAGCCATTGCCTCAGAAGAAAAGGCCTGGCAATCTACTTCTGGTCATACCTTGCCAATAAAACCCAGAGGCTGTTGGGTCGCCAGGAGTCAGCATTGACTTGAAGGCACTTAAGAAAAAAAAAAGGGTACAAAAAATGGTTTTTACCGTTTTTTTGCAGCTTATGTGCTGTTGCTGGACATCTTTTCCAGTTGAATCAAATATGTATATTTGTGCAGCTGAGAAGTCACCGGTGTGATAAAGGCAAAAAAGGAGGACCCAATTCAGGTGAGGGGTGAGAGCATAGTAGAGGAATTGGTGGTTTTTGGTGTTTCTCCAGTAATTTTGTTTTGCATTGGAGCAGTTTTTCCAATGTTTGATATACTGCCACATCAGAGCAGCATGGCGATTTACAATAAAACAACATAAACAAAAGGTGTGAAAAGAACTCTATTAAAAATATAGAAAGATCATTCATACCAGACAAAATAAATAATTAAAAGTAATTTTTAAAAAAACGAGAGAGTCAGGCCAGCATGTTATCCTAGTGTGAGAAAACATTTCTGAAACAGATGAGTTTTGAGTGTTGCTTTAAATCTAAAGTAAGAAGACTCTAGGCGAAGATCAAGGGGGAGATCATTTCAGAGTTTTGGTGCAAGGAAATAGAAAGTGGAGTGTCTCATTGGCTTTGTACCTAGCTAGAGTAACAGAGGGAAGGTGTAAGCGATTGACATAAAGTGACCAGAGAACCCTATGTGGAGTATGGAGAAGAACGAATGAAGAAAGACAGGAGCGGAGACCCATGTGCAAAGCTTTATGGTTTAGGATCAAGATTTTGTACTGGATTCTGTAACGAATAGGAAGACAATGCTGGCTCATCAGAGGAGAAATATGATCATATCTGGAGGTGTGGGTGAGGATGCAAACTGCGGAATTCTGTACTAGTTGTAATCTCTTGATTTCATAATCGGGAAATCCAGTATAGACTGTATTGCAATAATCAAGATGGCTAATGAGAAGACTAAGGAATGGTGACAAAAAAGAGTGAATAGAACGAATTTGTTGAAGAGAGAAGTAGGATCTCTTGATAAAGGAACTAATATGATCGTCGAAGGACAGAGTGGGATCAAGGGTAGTGCTTAAGTACTTGAGAATGGAACCAAGGCGTAGGCGTATTGGAAAACATAGGGGCAATTCAAACCTGTATTAATGTTGCACACCTGCATGTAATCTTTGGAATTTACGTTTCCCTCTGCATTTCGTATTTTGCAGTCTATCTTGGATCTCATTTATTTGGGTACTTGAATTACAAAACGGTGGTTTGTTTCCTTTCTGAAGGTGTTTTTGATGATTGTAATTTATGCTCAGTTGCTGAATCATTTTTCACAAAGGATACTTACTGTGTCTCTTTTGTTTTTAATGCTTAAAAATGCAATAAATATAGAAACACCAGAATGGATGCTGCTAATAATAATTGCACAGCTTAATGTAGTACAAAACAGAAAATCTTTTTGAAATTAAGAGCAAAATAAACTTTGGGCAATATCAAAATCGTTATGAGACCTTTATTTTGTGTATTGCTAACTGAAGCTAGAAGCTGGAGGGCCTGCTGATCAGGTGGGGAATGTACTATTGCTGGATGGGTTTAAAGGAAGCCAGATGGAGTTGTTTTTAAAAACTTAATAAGGTGGAGGGAAGTGATCTTACTTCAGGTAAATTGTATGTTACAATAAAACAAAATATGTTAATATATCTTGCCTCAGGCTTTGCTGGAGAGGTATGCCCTTAAATGTATTAAATGAAATGATTATTGTTTGATTTATATAGGAGCTTATTTACTAAAGTGCGATTAAGGATTTGCGGTTACCATGTGGTAATTGGCAAGCTTCTGCATTAACTATTGGGGGTGTTCCCAGCGATTTCTTTAGCATGCGTTAATTGCATTGCAGATGGTGCGATGTAGTTAGTCACACCTATTTAGGTGGCATCAACTGTGCTGCATTATCTTCCCTTCAACTGAAAGGCACAATTCCCACCCATTCTCTACCCTGTTCTGTGTCAGCTGTTAATATGGATATTAACGTTAACTGCAAAGGAGTCACATTAACTGCTGTTGCGTGTTAATTGTCACGTTAAAAGCTAACACAGCTTAATAAGTAGTCTCAATAGTGTCTTATGGTCTAGCACTGACTCAGTGGGCTCTATGGCCATGATATATACAGTATATTGAAGCAACACCTAGGAGTAGATAGGGAAGTGAATGTCTTGGCAATGAATTTTGGTGCGGAAGCCCTATCTGACAGCCTCTGAGTAATGGTTTATTTGGAATGCTAAATGACTGTCGTCAAGGTCATGCTCTGCTAGAAAGTTCATAAATATGTTTGCAGTTCAGGACTCATGGTCACAGAGGATGACTCTTTGTTAATTTTAGAGCTGTGATTATATATTGGAATTGCACTTAGTAAACAGTCTGCTTGCTTATTTCCTCCCTGTCTCTCCTAGATGCACTAGCTTTCTTATGTTTGGTTCCTCGTGAAAAAAAAAAGCAAAATAAAATGCAGTTTAGAAATATTTAAATTAAACTGAAATAATTTTGGAAATGTTGTCATTTATCAGCAATTACAAGTAAAGTGGAAATTTTCTTTTCTTTATTCTGCTAGACCAGTTCAGATGAGTGGGTTATGCTCCCCAGTGAGCAGGTGGAGACAGACTAGAGCAATTTTCAGTGATGTCTTCCCTTGGTGTATCTACTGGTGCAGCAGCGAGAGAAGCCAGTATTGTCTTCCTCCACCAAGTACAAAGTATATGGACGGTGCAGCAGGGCAGATAGGCCTCCCCTGGCCCAGACTATGGTCTAGAGCAGTGTTTTTCAAACTTTTATCCAGTATTACCTCATTTTAACAACTGGAAATTCACGTGACTCCAGATGATGATGAAATCCAAAATAGCAGGTCTCCAGCCTCCTTACTCTCCCTCCACTCATCTAAAGCAGGAAGACAATGGTAACAGTAGTGGTGGCGGCAGCAGCAGTCAGCACAGGGCCCCTTGTCAGTGTGCAATATGTGCTTACAGACCGTGGTTTCCAGGCTAACAGGAAGCTTACCCAGGAGAGCAGGGCCGGCCCGTCCATTGAGCAAGAATGTTTTTTGCACAGGGCCCCGCGTTTCAGGGGGCTCCGCGCAAAAAACATCTTGCATCCCAGCAAAGTTTTAAAAAATCATAAACTGGCTGCGCTGTCGCCGTGGCAGCGGCAGAATCGAGAATCAGCCCATTTACAGTCCTTACCACCCCCCCCCCATCAGCCCAGCTAAGTTTAAAAAAAAAAAAGAAACCCAGAAACCGGCTGCTGCTGCCACTGTGGCAGCGGCAGAATGGAGAATCCCGCGGGGCCCCCCTGTCTTGCTGTCTTCTATGCGGCCTCCGTCGGCTGTCAGAGCTGCGCGAAGAGAGAGAGCTTCTCCTCTCGCAGCTCTGTTAATCACGCCGCGGGGCTGATGGGAAATCCCCACAGCCCCCCGGCGGGGTTAACAGAGCCGCGAGAAATTGAAACTCTCCCTTCGCGCGGCTCTGAAAAGCCCGCGCTGAGGCTGCATAGAAGACTGCAGGACAGGGGGGCCCCGCGGGATTCTCCATTCTGCCGCTGCCACGGCGGCAGCAGCAGCCGGTTTCTGGTTTTGTTTTTTTTTTAACTTAGCTGGGCTGATGGGGGGGGTAAGGACTGTAAATGGGCTGATGGGGGGGGGTAAGGACTGTAAATGGGCTGATGGGGAGGGAGGGAGGGAGGGAGGGAGGGGGGGTAAGGACTGTAAATGGGCTGATGGGGGGGGTTAGGACTGGTAATGGGCTATAGGGTGTTCGGACTGGAAGTGGGCTGATGGGGGGGGTTAAGACTGGGAATGGGCTATGGGGGGTTAGGACAGGTAATAGACTATGGAGGGGCTAAGACTGGAAATGGGCTGATGGGGAAGTTATGACAGGTAATGGGCTATGGGGGGCTACGACTACAAGTGGGCTGATGGGGGGATTAGGACTGGAAACGGGCTATAGGGCGGTGGGCTAAGACTGGAAATGGGCTGATGGGGGGTGTTAGGACTGGTAATGGGCTGTGGGGGGCATTAGGACTGGTAATGGGCTATGGGGGGGGTTACAACAGGTAATGGGCTATGGGGAGGTACGACTACAAGTGGGCAGATGGGGGTATTAGGAATGGAAATGGGCTATGGGGGGTTAGGACAGGTAATGGGCTGATGGGGGTTACAACAGGTAATAGGCTATGGGGGGGCTAAGACTACAAGTAGGCTGATAGTGTGTTAGGACTGGTAAAGGGCTGTGGGGGGCGTTAGGACTGGTAATGGGCTGGGGGGGTTAGGACTGGTACTGGGCTATGGGGGGTTACAACAGGTAATGGGCTATGGGGAGGTACGACTACAAGTGGGCTGATGGGGGGATTAGGACTGGAAATGGGCTATGGGGGGGTCTAGGACAGGTAATGGGCTGATGGGGGATTACAACAGGTAATGGGCTATGGGGGGGCTAAGACTACAAGTGGGCTGATGGGGGGTTAGGACTGGTAATGGGCTGATGGGGGGTTAGGACTGGTAATGGGTTGATGGGGGGGTAAGACTGAAAATGGGCTGATGGGAGGGTAAGGACTGGAAGTGGGCTGATGGGGGGGTTAGGACTGGTAATGGGCTATAGGGGGTTCGGACTGGAAGTGGGCTGATGGGGGGGTTAGGACTGGTAATGGGCTATAGGGGGTTCGGACTGGAAGTGGGCTGATGGGGTAGCTAGGACTGGTAATGGGATGGGGGGTTGCTAGGACTGGAAATGGGCTGAGTGGAAGGCGGGCTTGAACGGCAAATAGCTGATGGGGACAGGGGCTTGGAATGGAAATGGGCTGAGTGGAAAGGGGGCTTGAACTGCAAATAGCTGATGGGGAGGGGGGCTTGGAATGGAAATGGGCTGTGAGGAGAGGGAGCTAGGACTGGAAATGGGCTGAGTTGGGAGGGGTTAGGACAGGAAATGGGCTGATGGAGGGGCCAGGATAGGACTGGAAATGGGCTGTAGGGGGTGCTAAGGTTGGAAATGGGCTGTGGTGGGGGCTTGAATTGAAATGGACTCATGGAGGGGCTAGAACGGGAAGTAGGCTCATGGGGGCTTGGATTGGAAATGGGCTGAGTGGAAGGGAGCTAGGATTTGACATGGGCTGATGGTGGGGCTAGGAAAGGAATAGAAATGAGCTGATGGGGGTCTGGGGTTGGAAATGAGCTGATGGAGGAACTGATAGGACTGGAAATGGATGGGGGAGCTAGGACTGGAAATGGGCTGATGGTGGGGCTAGGATAGGATTGGAAATGGGCTGATGGGGGACTAGGACTGGAAATGGGCTGATGCAGGGACAAGAAGGGAGCAGATGCTGGGTGGGGCTGGAACTAGAAAGGAGCTGATGTTGGGGGAGGATTAGAATGGGATGGAGCTGGGAGAGTGAAATGGAGAGGGAAAAATATTTTGCGTGGGAGGGAAGACAAATCTACAATTGGCCGGATATTGGGAGAGTAAGTGGGGATTGAGGATGGAGGGATAAAATTTGAGTGGATGAAATAGGAATGAGGAAAGAGCAAAAGGAGAAAGATTAGTATGTTAAAGCAGATGTAGAGAGAGAATGGAAAAAAAAAACAAGAAGACAGAAGAAAGGACAAATGGACAGCAGATGGAGAGTTAGCAGAAGACACGAAGAAACCAGAAGAAAGTGGCTGGAACAATTGCAACTGAAAAAAAATGCACAAAAGGTAGAAAAATATCTCTTTATTTTGAATTTATTAACTGGAATATGTCAGCTCTGGGAAATGTGCATCATTAATTTTTGCGCTTTGTTTAGTACAAGAGGAAATTAATTTATAGTTTTATTTCTACAGTGTTGTTGTATATTCCAAGTTTGGCTTTTGGGGTTCCCAGTTTAATTATTGTCTTCCTGTTTCTAAATTGTGATTCCTTGTTTGGTGATGGTCTATGTTCTGCATGTGTAACTGAGCTGAGGTATTCTGTTTATGTAATTCCTATTTGACATTGCCACTTGTTCTTTCCCCAGTAGGTCATGTATTATTGTTCTCTGAAATGTATTGGTTTAATATTTGCAGTGTTGCCTTTTGATAGTTAGGGTATGGTGCTTTGTGAGTCCTGGTAGTGCTGTTAGGATACGGCGGGTTTGCTATGGGTTCTAAATGGGCAGTGTTTGTAGTAGTTCCTAATGTGCCTGGCGGTTGGTACTGGATTATAGTAATGTAGAAACCTTTTAGTCTTTCTTTATCCATATACTCATTAAGAGGCATGTTTACTAAAAGTTAGTGTATGGTAACATTATGCAAATATTTATGCAAATGAGGCACCTTATGCAAATGAGGCCCCGCACCGAGTCTCCGCACATGGCCCCGCACCCCCCTTGGGCCGCCCCTGCAGGAGAGCCTATGAATGTTCACTGGCTTACAGGCCACATTCTGACTGGTAACTGCCACTACTCGCATAGGTCACAGTGAAAGTCCAAAAAGAAGAGGAAGTGGCCATGTTTCCAGGACCCCATTTCTGATCCCAACCCTGTGTTTGGGAAACACTGGTATAGAGGTATATGTGCATGAAACCTACAAGCCCAGCGCTTGCTTAGAGCCATGGGGTATGCTCATTGTCTTCTTGAGCTGACATCCGCCCTGTATCATAAGAACATAAGATATGCCATACTGAGTCAGACCAAAGATCCATCAAGCCCAGTATCCTGTTTTCAACAGTGACCAATCCAGATCACAAGTACCTGTCAATTTCCTAAAATATAGACAGATTTTATGCTGTTTATCCCAGGGGTAAACAGTGGATTTCCCCAGTCCACTTTAATAATGGTTTATGGACTTTTCCTCCAGGAACTTGTCTAAACCTCTCTTAAACCCAGCTACACTAGCAGCTTTTACTATATCCTCTGGTAACCATGCCGGAGTTTGATGATACATTGAATGAAAAAATACTAAACAGAGAAAATATTAAATGTGCTACATTGTAGTTTCATTGCGTTCCCCCTAGTCTTTCTGCTTTTTGAAGGAGTAAGCAACGCAATCTGTTTTACCTGTTCCACTCCATTCATTATTTTTTAGACCTCTATCATATCTCCCCTCAGCCGTCTCCTTTCCAAGTTGAAGAGGTCAAACCTTTTTAAGCCTTTCCTCGTAGGGGTATTCTTTCATCCCCTTTATCATTTTGGTTGCTCTTCTCTGTACCTTTTCTAATTCCACTATATCCTTTTTAAGATATGGTGACCAGAATTGCATATAATATCCAAGGTACGGTCGCATCATGAAGTGATATAGGGGCATTATAATATCCTTGGTTTTATTCTCCATTATTTTCCTTATGATACCTAGCATTCTATTTGCTTTCTTGGCTGCTGCTGAACACTGGGAAGAGGGTTTTCAACATATTATCCATGATGACGCCCAGATCTTTTTCTTGGGTGGTGATTCATAATGTGGAAGCTTGCATCAAGCAACTATAGTTTGGGTGTTCTACCCTAAGTTCATAACTTAAATTTCATCTGCCATTTGGATGCCCAGTCTCTCAATTTTTCAGTGTCCTCTTGCAGTTTTTCATAGTCCTCATGTGTTTTAACAACTTTCATTAATTTTGTCATCTGCAAATTTGGTCACCCTCACTCCTTATTCCATTTTCCAGATCATTTATGAATATGTTAAAAAGCAGGGGGCCTAGCACAGATCCCTGGGTTACTCTTCCACTGAGAAAACTGGCCATTTAGCCCCACTCTCTGTTTTCTTTTAACCATTTTCTAATCCACAATATTACACTTTTCCTATCCCATGACTTTTTAATTTCCTCAAGAGTCTCTCATGAGGGACCTTGTCAAAGGCTTTCTGAAAATCCAGATTCCGACCTGCTTACGTTTTATCTATCTGTTTATTCGCACTTTCAAGAAAATATATCAGATTAGTAAGGCAAGACTTTCCATGGCTAAATCCATGTTGACTTTCTCCCATTAAATCATAACTATCTATATATTCAGTAATTTTGTTCTTTTTTTTATTCATAACATTTTCAAATGCATACAAAAGTAAACATTCAGGAAAAACAACTATTCATAAACGCTCAGATAAAGAGTAGTTACTCACCTGTAACAGGTGTCCTCCAGGAGCAGCAGGAATCAGTCCTTACATATGGGTGACGTTGGCGCCGACGGAGCCCTCGTGCGGAGCATTTCCCCAGCTTTCAAAGAAAGCCTTTGGGAATTGCAGCGCGCATGCGCGGTCCCCTTCCCGCCCAAGGGTGCCATCTTGCTCAGTCTGATGACATAGCTAAAAGACAGCAAAAAAATTAGCAAAATAAATCATATGACTGCAACTCCAAGGGGAGGAGGGAGGGTTGTGAGGACTGATTCCTGCTGCTCCTGGAGAACACCTGTTACAGGTGAGTAACTACTCTTTCTCCAGGACCAAGCAGGAAGTCATTCCTCACATATGGGACTCCCCAGCTTAAGGCTACCAGAGACCTCAAGCCGAAAAAATGAGCTCCCTCTAGCTCGGCAGCACGTAAGGAAAGAATCTGCTCTGAGAACGCCCCCGACCGGTAGCCCAACACCAGGGCCGGAGGGTAGGAGTTGCCTAAACCCCAAAGAGATTATGGAGTACTGCCTGTCCGAAAGCACTGTCCCTGCGGGACTCCCTCTCAAGGCAGTAATGGGCTGCAAAAGTCTGGCTTGAAGACCAAGTAGCGGCCCGGCAGATGTCTGCCAACGGAACAGAGCGGAGATGAGCCACTGACGCGGCCTTCGCCCTGACACGATGAGCTGTGACTCGACCCTCCAACGAGAGGCCGGCTGCCCCATAAGCCCAGGCGATACAGTCAGCGACCCAGATGGACAAAGTACGCTTGGAGACAGGTAACCCCAACTTATTGGGGTCAAAAGAAACGAAGAGCTGCACAGCCCTCCGGTGCTCCCGCGTACGGTCAAGGTAGAAGGATAACGCCCTCCTACAGTCCAGGGTATGCAGGACCATTTCAGCCCAGCTGGCATGCGGCCTGGGAAAGAAAGTCGGAAGAACCACCTCCTGATTGAGGTGGAAAGAGGAGACAACCTTAGGTAGAAACTTAGGGTGAGTCCGTAAGACTACCCTATTCCTGTAGAACCTAGTGTAAGGAGGATCAGACACCAGCGCCTGAAGTTCACTTACTCGCCTAGCAGAGGTAAGAGCTACCAGAAACACAGTTTTCCAGGAGAGAAAATGGAGAGGACAGGTAGCCATAGGTTCAAATGGCGGACAAGTAATCTGCTGTAAGACCACATTTAAATCCCACTCAGGGGCCGGTGGACGCAGAGGAGGCTTAAACAGGAGGAGGCCTCTGAGGAAACGAGTCATCAAAGGGTGGTGGGAAAGAGGCCTCCCGTCCACCGGCGAGTGGTGCGCTGAGAGAGCACTGAGGTGAACTCTGACAGAATTGGACTTAAGGCCTAGATTGGAGAGGTAAAGCAAATATTGCAATACTACCGCTACCAAGCACGAGAAGGGATTCTCGCTGTGCTGAGCATACCAAGCGGAGAATCTACGCCACTTAAGAGCGTAGGATTTCCGGGTGGATTGCCTTCTAGAGGCTAAGACTACGTCTTCCACCTCTCTAGGCAGTAGCAGGGGAGCCAGAACTACCCTTTCAGCAGCCAGGCCATCAGATTAAGGGACTGGAGGTTGGGGTGCAAGAGAGTCCCCTGTTCCTGAGACAGGAGATCGTGCTGAAACCCCAGAGGAAGAGGAGTGTCCACCGCCAGTTGCAGCAGAAGCGGGAACCACGGTTGCCTTGGCCACCTGGGGGCTATCAGGATCATTGAGGCCCCGTCCTTGAGGACTTTGAACAGTGTTCTGGACACTAGTGGCGTGGGAGGAAATGCATACAGTAGGCTTGTGGACAACGAGATTAGAAACGCATCCGCTGCTACTCTGAGAGAATGCAGTTGTCTGGAGCAGAATCTCGGGAGTTGCTGGTTCAGAGGACTGGCAAAAAGATCCATGTTGGGGAGGCCCCACCTGAGAAAGATCCGCTGAACCACCAACGGGTTCAATCTCCATTCGTATGGTTGCAGGATCCTGCTCAGTCTATCCGCCAGGTAATTTTCTTGACCTGGGAGGTAGACAGCCTTGAGGAGGATTCCGTGAGTGACGGCCCAAGAGCACAGCCGTTGTGCCTCCTGACATAGAAGGAAGGAGCCTGTGCCTCCTTGTTTGTTCACGTAGAACATGGCAACTTGATTGTCCGTCTGGACTAGTACAGACTGGTGAGAGGTGAGGTGGGAGAAGGCTCTCAGAGCTAGGCGTATCGCCCGTAGCTCCAGGAAGTTTATCTGTTGAGCAGCTTCCCAAGGGGTCCAGAGACCCTGAGTACACGTCCCTTGGCAATGTGCTCCCTAACCTAGAAGAGAAGCATCTGTCGTCAGCACTTGAGAATGCGGAGGGGATTGAAAAACCACTCCGAGTACCAGATTCGGAAGATGAAGCCACCATTGCAGAGAGGAGACGAGCAGGTCTGATATTCTTACTGAGTCCGCTAGGCTCCTTGTGGCTTGATGCCACTGAGTTCGAAGGCTCCACTGAGCAGGCCGCATGTGCAGGCAGGCATTGGTGGTTACATGAACCGTGGAAGCCATATGGCCGAGAAGTCTCAGGAATTGCCTGGCAGAGACCAGGGAATTGCTGTGAAACTGCCTGGCTAGATCCATCAGCCTGTGGGCTCTGTCCATTGGCAGAAAAGCCTTCGCCTGAAGAGTGTCCAGCCTTGCTCCTATGAATTCTAAGTTCTGGGATGGGAGCAAAGTGGACTTTGCGAAGTTTATGACAAACCCCAAGTGCTGAAGCAGAGCCACAGTGCGAAGGGTGGCTTGTGTGGCTTGACTGGCCTCCTGGGAAGACTGGCCCCTTATGAGCCAGTCGTCCAGGTATGGAAACACAAAAAGACCTTGAAGCCTTAGGTAGGCCGCCACCACTGCTAGTCACTTGGTGAACACCCTGGGAGCGGAGGTCAGGCCAAAGGGTAGTACTCTGTACTGATAGTGGTTTCCTCCCACAACAAATCTGAGATATTGTCTGTGGTCTGGATGAATAAGGATGTGAGTATAAGCATCCTTTAGATCTAAGGAGCATAGCCAATCTCCCTGCTGGAGGTAGGGCAGCAGGATTCCAAGGGTAAGCATCTTGAACTTTTCCCTCTCCAGGAACTTGTTGAGGTTGCGCAAGTCTAGGATGGGTCTGAGGCCTCCTGTCCTTTTTGGTACCAGAAAGTACCTGGAATAAAAGCCGTGACCTCTCAGGTGGTGGGGCACCGGTTCCACAGCCTGTTCCTTTAGTAGACTTGCTAACTCCTGAAGGAGTAGGTCCCTGTGCAGAGGGAGTCTTGGAGGCTCCCCTGGAAAATAGGAGGGAGGTACCTGGTGAAAATGGAAAAGATAGCCCTTTTGGACTATATGAAGCACCCAGTTATCTGATGTGACGGCTGACCACCTGTGGGCAAAGTGGGCCAGCCGGCCTCCTGTGCTGATGTGAGCCAGCTGAGGAGAAGAGGCTATGCTTTCTGAGTCAAAAACCCCCACCCTGCTGAGCAGGGGCCGCTGTTGGTGGCTTGGGGGCCTTCTGCCTACGGGGCCCATGACCCTGCCCCTTGGCCTGCTGACCCTGTTGGGGAGCTGCAGAGGCCTGATAATGAGGGTATTGTTTATAGGCAGATGACTTCCTCGGGTAAAAGGTCTTTTTTCCCGAGCCCTTCTTTTTCTGAGAAGGGGCAGAGGTTTTCCTGGACAGCCTAGTCCTGGTCAGAGTCTCGGTCTCGAGTTCTGCAGCCTTTTCAGCCATGGGCTTGCCAAAGAGGTTTTCACCTCGGCAGGGGACATCGACCAACTTGTCCTGTACCCATGGCTCGAGGTTGGATGACTGTAGCCAAGCCTGTCGGCGGGCACCGATGCCGGCCCCGGCTACTCGGGCCGAAGCCTCGAAGCCATCGTAGGCTGCTCGAGAGATAAACTTCGAGCACTCTCGAATACCGGTGGACAAGGCCTGGAACCTCTGCAAAGGTTCCTCGGAGAGACCAGCAGAGAACCCGGCAATCTCCTTTGTCAGGTCTCGGAGATACATGCCCATGTAGAGCTGGTATGTCTGGACACGGCAAGCAAGCATAGAGCCCTGGAAGCACTTCTTACCGAGGGCATCCAGGTTTCGGGCCTCCCAGCCCGGAGGCACCGAGAAGTGCATCTTCTGACTTTTCAGTCGATGCATGGCCGATTCCACAACCATGGAGTGGTGCGGTAATTGTGCCTTTTGGAACCCGGGGCTCTTGCGGACTCGATAGATGGAATCGACCCGCTTGCTTAACACCAGCATCGAGGCCGGGGTCTCCCACATGCAGAAGAGCAGCCGCTCCAGCATCGGAGGAACCGGTACAGTAAAGGCCTCCTTCGGGAGAGAGTCATACTGGAGGGCCTCGAGCTCCTTGGCTCGAGGCTCCTCCTCGGGATCCGCGGGGAATGCCAAGGCCTTGGCCATATCCCGCACGAAGTCCGAGAACTGGGTATCCTCTGGTGGGGATCGTCTCCGAGGTTCGGACTCCAGCGAGTCCGATGGGACACACCGAGTCCGATAGGTGTCGGGTGACTCTTCGTCCTCCGTCTCCCAGCCCTACTCCTCAGAGGAGGTGTTGAGCGGCTCTGGTCGGGCGGGCACCGATGCCTTCCACCCCGACGCCGAGGGTACCGGTGTCGACGACCTCGGTCCCGAACGGGAGGTCGAGGGAGACCGTGGCCGAGGATCGACTCGAGCCCGCATGGACTCGAGGATCGGCTCGACCTCCGGGGTCGATTTGGACGTCGATGTCCCGGTGGTCGGGGCAGATGCACCGGTGAGACCGGTGATCAATGCCCGCTGCTGTTCCATGAAGGCAGCGAGGCTGCTCTCCAAGGCCGTCAACCTGAGTCCGAGCTCAGGAGAACCCAGCAGCCCCCGACTCGGGTCCTGACGGCGTCAGGCCCGACGTCGGCTCCCTTGGAGGAGAGTCCACGAGGACTACAGCACTCATGTGTCCAGGAGACTCCATCTCGAGACGAGGTTTCTTGGCAGGCCTCTCCGACTCCGAAGACCCGGGACGGCTATCGGTGGCTATGCGACCTGGCTCTCGAGGAACCAGGAGCGTCCACCGACGCCGCTCTCGCGGGTTTCTTCTTCCTGCGCTGTTCCCGCGAAGGAGACCCCTGCTCAGAGGAACCCCGACGCTGCTCGGGGCCGGAGTCCCGAGATGTCGAGGCCTCTGACGAGGTCCGGGCCCGTCCGGACGCGGAGTCAGAGAAGATCCTATCCTTCTGGTGCTGCTGACTCCTCAACGCCTTCGAGGACATTTTGCCACACGGACCACATATCATCGGGTCATGATCGGGTCCGAGGCAGCGGAGGCAGCAGTCATGTGTGTCGGTAAGAGACATAAGTTTCTTACACCGATCACATTTTTTAAACCCGCTGGCAGCCATCGGGGGAAAAAGGGCCCCTGCGAGGTCAAAAGACAGGGCTGCCAGTGAAAAAAGAAAAAATGGCGCGAACGCTAGTCACGAAGGACAAAAACCGAAAAAGGGAGAGTGGACTCAATACCGGCATATCGGGCCCAGGCGGGAAAAGGATCCGGCGTCGAACCGAAGGAGAAGTACAAAAAATAGGGAAATCAACTTTTTCCTCGGCGAAAAACGAACTACATCCGTCGGGTTCCGCGGA
This sequence comes from Ichthyophis bannanicus, assembly GCA_033557465.1. Classification (NCBI taxonomy): domain Eukaryota; kingdom Metazoa; phylum Chordata; class Amphibia; order Gymnophiona; family Ichthyophiidae; genus Ichthyophis; species Ichthyophis bannanicus. The sequence goes on along the minus strand of CM066036.1, from coordinate 690,739,170 downwards.
AAAAAGAAGACTGAGCAAGATGGCACCCTTGGGCGGGAAGGGGACCGCGCATGCACGCTACAATTCCCAAAGGCTTTCTTTGAAAGCTGGGGAAATGCTCCGCACAAGGGCTCCGTCGGCGCCGATGTCACCCATATGTGAGGACTGACTTCCTGCTTGGTCCTGGAGAATAGATAATACAAAAGGAAAAATAGTAATGAAAAGTTGTACAAGTCCACATCAAGGGAGACAAAACATTGGACCAAACCCCCCACTAATTCATAATAGACCCCTATTTCATTCAAACAACCAGGCAACATAGGTCAAATATACATCATGTGATCTTATCAAGCAAAAAACATTCCAATTGCAATGGATCCATAAAAATAAATGTATTACCCTTGTAGGTGACCAAACACTTACAAGGGTATTTCAAATAAAACGTAGCTCCAACAGCCAGAACCTTGGGTTTAATTTGAAGAAAAGCCTTATGGCATGATTGGGTGGCTTTAGCAACATCAGGAAATACTGATAAAGGTTGACCACAAAACAATGCATCCTTCTTAGAAAAGAAGAGATGCAAAATCAACCCCTTCACTGCTCCGAAGAAAAGGTAACTAACAAAGTCACCCGCTGGGAGACCTTATCAAGCGAGGTCTCCAAGAAGGTTGTTAAATCAAATTTATCAAGACACACAGCTGTGAGAAAGTGCCCGAAAGAACTCCTTCAACTCAACGAATAGCCAAAAGTACATCCTTCAAGGAGACCTCACCCGTGGGAGGATCTGAAATCCCAAGAACCGGCCCAGCCACTGGCAGCGACACTGGGACTGGATAAGTTTGTACAGGACAGGGCAGGTCACACATAGGACTCACCTCCCCAGGAAGAGGAGTTGAAGCCACCGGAATAGGAGAACCATTCAAAACCATCAGTCCTCCGTGGGGAGAAATGACATTACCAATACCTGGTTGAGGGCGAAAGGTACATACCCTGAACTTAGAGAAACCTCTGAAGATGAAACGCCATCCACTATAGAGATTCCAGTTGACTCAGGTGGGGCAAAATTCACTACATGATGGTCCATAGGGCCAACAACCCCCTTCAATGACACAGGGCCCTTACCTCTTGCCTTCCATTTGCCCATATCTCTCAAAGACGGTAATTACACCACAGAGGCTCCCAAGTGCTCCAAAGGGACTCTTAAGGGGCAGGCCGTGCCCCTTAAGTCACGCCCCTTCAGGCACGCAGGTACACAGAGAAATTTAAAACCCAATACGAAGGGAGGAACAGCTGTAGTCCGTTCTGTGATAGGAAGGAGATGTTTAAAAGAGTGTTGCAAACACAGTCCAAGCCAATGAGAGCCTCCAACTCACCACGGTACACAGAGAAATTTAAACCCAAACGCAAAGGGAGGAGCAGCTGTAGTCCACGGAGTGTTGCAAACACAGTCCAATCCAATGAAAGCCTCCCAATTTTGTTCTTAGAATGTTTTTTACTATTTTGTCTGGTACTAACATCGAGCTCACTGGTCAGTAGTTTCCTGGATCACCACTGGAACCCTTTTTAAAAATTGGCATTACATTGGCCATTCTTCAGGTACTATAGATGATTTCAATAATAACACTGGTAAACAAAATCCCCAAACTTTTCTGTCACAGAAATGAAAATGGCTGATTCTAATACTGTTTTTGGTTACGAACTCTGATATGTACTTAGAAATTCTCCATCACGTAACATTTTTGAGTGACATGTAGTTTAAATTTAGACTATGTTGCTCATATTTACATTAGATGTATTTAGATGTATATTGTAACATAATGTCTCATAAAAGGTAGTTGTATATGATTTTCTGCTGTATTGCACCTCAAGAACATCCCTCTTAAGGGTCCAACACTAGTCTGCAAGCATACTGGAGCTCCACTTGCCCTGGTACCTATTTTCCATTACCGAAATGTCCTGATGAAACCTTTCCCCATGTTCATCGCTGACTGCTCCTAGATTTGCAGGAAAAAAATCCAGGTGTGAATGCAAGAAGTGCATTTTCAAAGACATGTTACATCCCAGTTTATGGTAAGATTTCAGTAGAGTATCCACTGATTCTGTGTAGTCGTCTGCCTTGTTATTTCCCAAGAAGTCGCGGCAAACAGTCTTAAAGGACTCCCATGCAGCTCTTTCAGTTTCATTCAACTGACCATCAAGGTTTTCATCTTTCATCAGTTTTCTAATATCAGGTCCTACAAAGATCCCTTCTTTGATCTTCACCTCACCGATTCGTGGAAATGTCTTTCTTAGATATGAAAATCCAAGTCCACTTCTATCCATGGCGTTTACAAAGTTCTTCATAAGACCCAACTTTATATGGAGTGGAGGTAGATATACTTTATTCGGCTCCACAAGTGGGTCATGTGCAACATTTTTCTGGCCTGGGACTAGTGATGTTCTCTTTGGCCACTGTTTCCAGATGTAATGATTTTTCCTGTCCCTGCTGTCCCACTCACACAGAAAGCAACAATACTTTGTCCAACCAAGCTGTTGTCTAAGCAAGAGGGCAATTACTTTTAAATTGCCACAGATATTCCACTTGTGTTCTTCATACTTGATATTTGTTAGCAGGAGATGCATACTGCTGTAAGTTTCTTTCATAGTGGTGGCATGAGCTACTGGAACTGATGGTAACATATTTCCTTGTGGATAAGCACAGTTTTTAGGCTATATTTAGAAGAATCAATAAATAGTCACCAATCCTCTGTTCTATAATCTGGACAAAGTGTTTCCATCAGGGATTTAACTTCACAACAAAAAGCAATTCTGTCTTCAAAGGCAAAGTAATCCACAAACTCGGTATGCCTATTTCTAAAAGTGCACACTTTGGTTTCTTTCTGAAGAAGATTCCAGCCTTTCAATCGTGACCCTAACAGTTCTGCTTGTCGCTTTGAAAGATTCAAATCTCTGACGAGATCATTCAAATCTCCTTGGTCCAGTAAATGTGGTTCAGAAGAGGAACCGGATGCCTCAAAGCTTGGATCCTGCATTACGGCATCGCCATCATCGTCAACATCATCAGCATTCATTGGTTCTTCTTCTTCATCCTCATTCACTGTAAGATTTTCTGGAGGCTTTGGCACCGGGAATTCTTGACAGTGAGGCTCAGGCCTCATGGCAGATGGTAAATTTGGGTAATTTACAGTGTGTTTTGATTTTGAAGTAATGCCTTCAATGTTTGTAAGGCAAAAGTAGCAATCTGTCAAGTGATCTCTTGGTTCCCTCCAGATCACTGGAACAGTAAAATTCATATGTCGAACACCCTTTACCCAACCTGTTAGGAGTGTGACACAGGTAATACAGCAGACGAGAGGCGCACAATTTTTGTCCTGGTCACCGACTTGACATCCAAAGTACAGTTTATAACATGTCTTAACAAGTGCAGTAAAACATCTTCTCTGCTTCTTAAAAGCAACCTCACCGCAAATGTAGCAAAATGAATCCGGATGATTAACACACTTTCGATGCATTGTTAAACAACTACAAGCGATAACCGTAATATTTATTAACCAACTGCTGTTTATGAAATACTAACACAAACTCACATCCATTCAGATTCTGTTTTTTTTCAAACAATACAAACCACAATCGCTGACGGCGACAGAAAGCATACCAATACATGATTCAGCGTTTTCTGCTTGTATCAGCTGGACCAGGGGGCCCAGTTAATTAATTATAACTACATGACTCAGCAGTTTTGTTTGTGACTGACAACATACAATAATAATTATGATGGAATTTTTTGTTTTCAACCTTTGTTTACCGAAACAAAACTGTAATGGCTAATTTACAGTAATGTACACACTTTACTAGATAATATCTCCTGAAGTATGGGTCATAGAAAACTTCTGATACCATATTTGTAAGCAATGGGAAGAATTACATATGAAACAGGTCAGAGCGGGTCTGTGACAAATTGTGTTGACCAGTGTAATAGTTCACAGATTACTAATAGTAAGTCTGCAATTTCATATTTGATTTACAGCACCCTGGGATGTACACCCAGTTTATCGAGATTTGTTTCAATTCATCTGATAAATCACCTTTAAATATTCCTGACGTGGGTAACTTTCCTACGTCATCTTCAGTAAAGACCGAATTAGAGAATTCATTCATTCTCTCCGCTATGGCCTTGTCATCCCTTAGTACTCTTTTTACCCCTCTATCATTGGTGATCCAAATGACTCTCTCACAGGTTTTTTTGCTACAACTGTACTTGTTATGAGTTTTAAGCTATAAGCCATGTCCTGCAGGGAGCTCTTTCTGGTCATCTCATCAGTATCTGTCTCTCTGAGGTCAGACCAATGGTCTATCAAGACTAGTATCCTGTTTCCAAACATGGCCAATCCAGATCACAAGTACTGTAATTCTGCCCTCCTTCGTGGAGGAAGACCTTTGATCAGACCCCTCACTACATCTGTGAGAAAGGCATTGGTGAAGTATCTGAAGACTTTTAATTCCTTTAGGTGGTTGGATCATCTCTTTATCTTCAACAGTCTGAGGAAAGGGCAGGTGGCTGCCAAGTCCTTGGTTACTCGCTGGCTTCAGGAGGCCAGTAGTTCAGTCTGCTTCCTGTGTGAAAACACATGCTATATGGAATCAGAGCTCAATCTAGTAGGGCACAAGCCTCGTCAAAGATTGAGTCTGCCTTGTGTTTCCAGAAGACATCTGTAAGGCCTTGAGAAACACTACGGGTTGCATGTGGGAACTGGAGTGAATGGTGCTGTTGGCAGGACAGTTCCGTCCGGAACATCATCTTCCTCCCATCTGGATCCTGACTGCTTGGACTGGATTCATCTGAACTTGTCAATCAGGATGATAAGGAAGGAGAAATTTTAAATACCTGTTAATTTCCTTTCCTTGAATACTGCTAGACTAGTCCTAGGAAGACAACTGCTGCAGATTTGGGTGTCCTCCTGCTTTTAACTGTGTTATCAATATCATTGCCTGATGCAAGGTCAAGTCTCATAAGAGAGTCAGCATCATGACCAAAGTTATGGTTAATACTTCTGAGTTTTTCAGTCTTGCAGCCAAAGTCAGGCACAGTAAAGGCTGGCCTAACTTTCGCTGCTGAAGCTAACCGGGCAGCAGCTGAATATCACCACTGCCCATTTAGCTTCATGGCAATCCTGATAGTTAATGCTGGGTCCCGGATATGGCTCTGGCATTGAATATCTGGGTCTAATATTGAGACAGCGGCTAGTCACTTTAGCAGCACTAGCCACCACTGCTGAATATTGGGCCCTAAATGTCTTTCTGTAACTCTATCAGCTTTTCCCCAAGGAACTTGACAGTTTAAACAATTTTGGAAATAAGAATGGTCTAATACTGACCAATGTAAACGTGCTTCTACAAAGTATTGATTTGGGGGTGCAAACTTATGCAGTTGCATTTCAGTTCTGTTTTTTGCTATGTGCTCTGTTCCCCAATAAAATATTTTTCTCCTGAAAGGTATGGAGTTTGATATTGATTTTATATGCTGTTTTTCTTCTTAAAAAATCAAAATGGTTTATAAATTTAAAAGTACATGTTGATGAACAGGTAAAAACTAATCATTTAAGTGCTGGCAAGTCTGACGGGGTGACGCAACAAAATATGAAAAACGATTAAGGGAGTGTAGACTTTCTGTAGCAACTGTAGCTGTGACAATGCCACAGGAACCTGCTGGACTGAAGACCCCAATTTTCTGCATTATAGCATGCACTGAGGTTGATGTAGCAACCCTACGGAAGTTGCCATGCAAATGACAAACACTGCAAGATGTTTTTCTCATGGTGCTGGGCATTTGTATAATATACAGGTGGAGCCCATGATGACTTCCATTCGGATGAGTTAGAAATAACTACTGGTAGCTTTATTACAAACAAATATAACTACATCTCTCAGAGATACGGGTAAGTTTGCAGGAATGCCCTGTTTGTGTGACTGATTAACTGATTTTCATCTCAAATTTTTAGTAACTTTACTGTTTTCTGAACAGATTTGCAAAACAAAAATGATCCCTGTAAACAGGATAACACGCTAATTGGTGTTTTCCGTGTGCTAGTCTTCTTGCAAACCTGTTTCTAAAATAGTAAATTGGGCTTTCTGTCGTCAAAACAAGATGCTGTATTGTAAAACTAAACACATTTCTTTATTCTGTCTTGCAGGCTGTGCTAGGATTTGGGGCCAGATATATCAAGGAGTTTTCCCAAGATTAGACTAGGGGAAATTGATAAATTAAACTGGGAAAACTGGACATTAGCCACATGCCTATGAGCTAATTTTCAAAGGCAAACTCCCAAGGAAGTTTAATTTTTAAGAATTCACACTAGTGGGGAAATGTGGGTATTTGGTATCTTGCAAAATATGTTTGTGAAGGTACAGATGGGGATTTTTAAATGAATTCCCCATGGGTACTTACGTCTATCTCCACATTAACCAATTCCCTTTTTTACCTGCCCTGGGGAGGGGCGCTTTTTAAACACACCTGTTTACCTGCGTAAGAAAGCTTGAAACATATTCCTCCCATTCCTTGGTTTTGTATTATGGGTTTGATAGTGTGTGAGAACACTGAATATGATCGAAATGAGGCCAGCCTTCATTCCTGCTTTCCCACCTGCTCCCACCCCCCATCCACGCCCATCTCTGGGACCTGCAGCAGTGGCAATGACAATAAAATAGCAATGCAGCACCTACCCAGAGTCTCCAACACTGTGTGCTGTTGATGCTCCGCTCCACCAGCCAGTCCCGCCCCCTCCTTTGCAGACTTCCTGTTTGCAGGGGGAGGAACTGGCTGCTGAAAGTGCAGTACCAACAGCACACAGTGTTGGAGCAGGGTTTTGATTTATACGTTTGGCTTTTTCTTCTCAGGATGGCCTAGGCCAGGGGTGTCCAACCCTGTCCTGGAGGGCCGCAATCCTGGCAACCTTTTGGTGATGGTGAGAAGCGAGGAGGAATGTAACAAATTCTATCTACCCTTTTGATATCCAGGACCATCTGTACCTTGCCCACTCACAATCTTAAATGACAGAGGTGTAAGGCAGGGGTCTCCAAATCCAGTCCTGGAGGGCCACAAACCAGTCAGGTTGGCAGGATCTCTCTAATGCATATATATCTCATGCATATTCATTAGGGCTATCCCAAAAACCTGCCAGGATTGCGGCCCTCCAGGACAAGGTTGGACACCCCTGGCCTAGGCTATCAATGCTGCAGAGCTACTGCAGTTTCACAGCCATGAGAGGAGGGGAGTAGACTGTGCAGTCCATCACTTAATGTTGACAAGTTAATAGCCATACTTGGGATGCATGGGTACTGGGTTTCTGGAGAGAGCTGTGAATCATCGCTCTCTGGCTGAGGACTGCCATCACAGATGTTGGGAAGGGTTAAAAATGTGAAAAAGCTCTGGGAATTGCGAATGAAGACCAAGAAAGTTTCAGCACCGGTAGTGCCTAGTTCCAAAGCAGCAAGAGAAAGTAGCTGGGCCAAAACATAAACCCTCAGAATTTGTGGAAAACTGAGTTCTTATCAGTTCTCCAATTGCTGTCTTCTGTGAGGTACATTTATTCAAGTTATTCAGTTCTGCTTTGTATTTTATAGGAAAACAAATCTGGATCTTGTCTTTATGAATGGTCTCTCTTCATGTATAGGTATAACACTTTGCCAAGCAGACGAACGCTCAAGAATTCAAGATTAGTGAGTAAGAAAGATGACGTCCACGTCTGCATCATGTGTTTACGGGCCATAATGAATTACCAGGTCTGTCCATATCTTTTGATGAAAAATAAAGAAAAGCAGGCAGCAGGCCTAACAGTTTTTCCTTCAGATAGTTTAGTTGACAAAGAAACCATTACAAGTGTACAAGTTTGACTTTTAGAATTTAAACTTGACAAGATATTGCTGTTCAGATTTTGTGACAGTTCCTAGGCATTATCCCCCTCCCTCCATTATGAATCTAAGAAAATCAGAACACAATTGTGTGAACCTTCAGCAGAGCCCCACGCAGGCATCATGCCAATATGTGTAACATGTGAGCGAAAGCCTGGGTGTGTTAATAATTAAAATGGCACACCTTTTATTTAAAAACAAAAATTTAGAAATAAAATGCAGTATGTTCAGAGTTAAAAAGAAAGATGACTTGGTGATGTGACCTGGAGAGGATGCAAGAGAGTTGAGAATGGAACTGGGGTTTTTAGGAATGTACAGTACTGCAGTTTTAAAAACCCGCTCAGATTGCTAACTTCTCACTGCACATGTAATGTTTTGCTGATGCTGCTTACTCAGGCAGATCCAGCTGACCTTCAGAAGCTCTGTATTTTTTCGGTTTACATGTTTACTGCTGTGTGGACCCTGAGGAAGAAATAGAAGGTTCTCACACTTAAGATATTTTTCTTCATTCTTTGTAACACGTGCTCAAGCCTGGCTGCAAGGACCTTCAACTCCCTTGTTAATAAATGAAGTTATGAACCCACCCATGTGTTTTTGCTGCTTCAGAGCCAAATTGTTTTCCTCTTTGTTTTTCATTTCAGTATGGCTTCAACATGGTCATGTCACATCCTCATGCTGTTAATGAAATTGCACTAAGTTTGAACAACAAGAATCCCAGGTAAGGTGCTGTCCTGTCTGTAGGATGCCTCAAACACTGACACATCATGGGATGTTTGTCACCCTTCTTAAGAACATAGAGAAGATCATTTGTTGGCTGTGCCTTTGTCTTTTTTTTTTTCTTTTCAAAAATTAAGATTTGGTCTACTCTTATAGAAATAGGATATGTCTTGTAGAACAGAGGTTCCCAACCCCCCTCCTCCAAAGTTCAGTGACCCCCTGTTCATCCCCTCCACTCTCCCTAGACCCCTTCCGTCAGCACCAAGCCTGACTTCACTAGCCTTCTTTATCTCTCTCCCCTTCCCTTTTTTTTCCAATCTCTTTCTACTCCTGCCTGTCCCCCAGCCAGTCGCCACCAGTCAATCTTTATCTCTGTCCCTAGCCAGTCCTTATAGGTTTCTCTCTTCCCCAATAGTCTCTTTCATTCCAACCAATCCTCCCACTCAGTCAGTCTTTTTCTTTCCCTCCACCAGGCCCCTACCATTAGTATCACCCTCCTTTCCTTACGTATTGATGCTGCACTGTTCCCAGACCCTGCAGGCTGATTCTGGCCCAGTGCTCCTGGTTCTGCATCCACAGATGCATCTGGTTGCACACAGTGCAGGCCCAGCCATTTGACAAGACAGAGGAACAGAAAAGAGCGGCAGCATTCAAAGCAAAAACAATAGATTCTGACAGCCAGATAAACTCAGAGCTATCAGCACCCGCTTTTACCTACAGAAAGAGCAAGTGTACATTTAAAGCTTTGTTTTGTATATGTATTTAAAAGTATGATGTCCAATTATGCACTTTTACAGGATTTTTGTTGGAAGGGTGGTGTTCAAATGATCATGATTGTTGAGTTTAATTATAATCATGGGATAGGGGAGATGGGCGTAACGCTGAAGATTTGCCTAGGGTGTCCAAAACCTTATACCGTGTCTAGTCGCACCCTCACAACGACCACTGCTGGTCCTAGCCCCATGACCGCTACTGATCCCACCTCAATAGCTGCTGCTTTTTCCACCCCGTGTCTACTGATGTTGCTGCTGCAATCTCCATAGCCACTGTTGATCCTGCCTTTACAGCTGCGTCTGTATTCTGCTCGAATGGATTATAGCAGCATGGAGAGACTTTTTTTTTTTTCCTCTTCTCCATGTCCTGTGGACCACAGGTTTGGAATCACTGTTGTAGAAGGTACCTCTTCCTGTACAGTAAAGCTACACTGGCAAACAGGGTAAGAGGATGATACGGTGAACAATTGAGACCTTGCATGATAAGAGCGGCATCCAGGAAGACTTTGCAACTCATTATGAAATTTCCACTTGTGAGTCTTGGGTAGTTTATTATAATTGAGTATTTTCGTGTCAGCTGGTCTAGTAGTTTAATGCACTGCATGCTCACAAATGCTTATGATCCCTTTCCCATCATGGATCTTATTCATCCAAAGTGCTTTGCTAATACAGAATGGAAACAGAATCCCTTGATGAATCATATTTCAACATATTCTTGTTAGCGTGACTCATTTTGGGCTCCACAGAGGGCCCCTATATTCCAAGCGATTAACAGAACTGCTAATTGCGTTAATCACAGCAAACAAGCTATTCAGCGGGATACCCGTGGGTGCCACCGCTACATGCCCCGCTGCTATGCAGATAATACTGGGCATGTTGTGGGCATTCCGGGGTGGAACGGAGGCGGCAGCGGAGATATTGAGCCACTGCCCGGTCAGTGACCCATGGGTAAAGTTAAGCACAGCAAAGGCTGGCCTAACTTTGCCCATGGGAGCTGACCAGCCAGTGACTCAGTATCGCTGCTGCCCGGTTAGCTTCCAGGCTATGTGGCGACCTGGATTTTCAGTGCACGTTTAGAAGCACGAGCCATTGCCGTTGAATATCCCCCCAGAAGCTTTAGGAGGCCTGACTTTCTTCTACGCTAGGTCTAGTCAGACTTGGGCAGCAGACATTATTCTGAGTTATAAATAAGCTTTCAGCAAATGTCCATTGCCAGGACCTTATTTCCACTCACTTATAAAAACTGTAGTGTTTATTATTTATTTAGCATTTTTTATATACCGCATTTCCTAAGGTCAATGCGGTTTACATGTAACAAATTTTAAAATTTACAGTTTACAATGAATAAGGATCAAGAAACATGGAACAAAGCAGTTAACAAAGAAGGTAAAACATTGACTAGTAAGTATTTTAGTATATTTTTATTTATTTATTTATTTATTTATTTACATTCTCTTATATACCGCGCTATTCTGCATCAGTGCGGTTTACATTGAACAAACTGAAATTACATTGAACAGGGCATTATAACTTGGAGATAACTATTTTACAGGGAACATAACTTAAATTACATGGTTATGCTTAAATGATGTGGTAAATGGAAGGATATGTTTGATTAATGGCAAGTATGTTTAACAGCAGGCCTGAGGTCCTGTAAAGCTAAAATTTTGCAACATTATTATATGCGTGAGGAAGTGTGGAGAGATTAACAGCTGCTTTAATATTGCTTCTATAATCGTGTTATGTTTTTTCATCAAAATGGTCTTTAAAGAGCAGAGTTTTACTTCCTTTTGGAAGTGAGTGATGTCATCAATGTTTCTAAGTTTTGTAGGAAGGCTATTCCAGAGGCCTGATGCATACAGCGAGAAAGCGCATGAGCAAGTTGTTTGGTTGAATCTTAGTTTTTCAACAGATACACTTAAGGTGTTCTGAGCGCATGTTCTCCTGAGTCTATTTCTGGTGGCTTTTTAAGGATGGTCTGTAGGTAATTTGCGGTCATGTTGTACAAGATTTTGAAAGTGGTTATGAGTACTTTGTATTTGACGTGGCATTGAAGGGGGGGAACCAATGTAGCTGTTTGAGAATAGGGATGATGTGATCTGTTCTGGATGCACCCTATAGGACTCTAGCTGCAGTATGCTGGGCCATTTGTAATGGATGTAGGACATTTTTAGGGATGCCATGATAAATATCACAGAAGTCCAAGTCTAGGAATATTATTGCCTGAAATACCGTTCAAAAGTTATGTGCATCAGTTAGTGGACATAAGTGTTGGAGAGTTTTGACCTTTTGGTAAATTATTCTGGCAGTTCTGTTGATGTGGGATTGTAGAGTTAGCCACTGATCAAGTTCATTCTGAGGTTCTGGATCTCAGCCTTGACTTCTAGCTCTGCATTACTAACTTTCAAAACTGTCGGTGGAGAGAAATCTTCATGCCTGGTAGTATAAAGTACTTCTGTCTTTTTGAAATTTATGCTAAGGTGGTGCTGTAACAACCAGTTAGAGATAGCATTAAAACAATTTATTATAGGAGTGTAACAGGCTTTTTTTATGGAAAATGGTATGTGAATCATAATATCGTTCGCATAAGTCACTTTACCCTCCATTGCCTCAGAAGAAAAGGCTTGACAATCTACTTTCGGTGATAACTTGCTAAGAAAACCCAGGGGCTGCCGGGTTGCCAGGGGTCAGCATTGACTTGATGGTACTTAAAAAAAAAAAAAAATGGTATAAGATATTGTGAGCTTGAATAATGATGCAGATTCACTGTAAGTAAATGTTAAATAAAAGGGAGGTTTGCGTTGAACCTTGGGGGAACCCCACGCGTCAGCTTATAAGGGGTTAATTTGATGAGTTCTATTTTCACATGCTGCTGACTTCCAGTTAAACATGAGCGGAACTATTCTAAAGCAGTACCATGAACTCCTATGGCTTGTAAACGTGCTAGCAGTAGCTTGAGGGATACTGGATCAAATGCAGCCTTAATATCAAGGAAAATTAGAATGAATTCTTGTTCAGGGTTCTGTATGCCTTTTATAATATTGGCAAAGAGGGAGGTGATTAGTGTCCCAACACCATAATACTGTCTGAAACCATGTTGCTGTAGGTCTAATGGAGTATTTGTACTGACATAATCCTGCAGTTGTATCTGGACTACTTTTTCAATTATTTTAGTTAGGAAGGGTAGACTGATGGTAGGTTTGTAAGAACTCGGGTCACTTGCCTCTAATTTGGGACACTTTAGAATAGGGCAGATAAATCCGTTCATCAGACAGGAAGCTATGTAGACTTACGTGAAGGAACACTGTATTATTTTTTTTTAAGAATGGGGCTAGCTCAGAGCAAGCAAGCTTGATCCAACTTACCAGGCATGGGCAAGCAGTGATGTTGTTGAATTGAGGTCCCATATGATGCTTTACAAATTTTCCAGGGAAGGTAGAGTGAGTAATAGCAGAGAAGTATTGGATACTCGATCATATTGTGGTACAGCTAGATTCATGTGGGAGCTGTCAACTTTAGTATGGAAATAGTTGGCCAGTTCTTGTGGTGTTGGAGTGTTATGAATTCTGTTATTGTCGTAGCATTTTAGTAGAGATTTTACAATGTCAAGGAGCTCTCTAGGCTTATTTATGGAGCTAATGCTAAGCTTTGTAAGATACTCCTTTTTATGCTCATTGACTTTGTGCCAATAAATATTCAGATTATGCAAGTAACTATTTTTATCTTGGCTATTTTGTGAGTGGCGCCACCTGCATTCTAATTTTCTGAGTTCCTTTTTCAGCTGTTTTAATTCTGGGCTGGACCAAATGGTGTTAACGAGAGTCTTAGGGGTATGTTTACTAAGCAGTCTTAATGTGCGCCCGGCGATAGTGTGCAGGCTGCCATAAAAGGAGTGGGCGTGTCAGTCTTATCGTAGCAAAACGGGATTATCGCGCGATAATGTGCGCTGTGCACATTATCGTGCGAGAAGCCGCTAAGCACGTTAACGCGCGGTAATCATAATTAGGCGCGCTGATGTGCAAACAAAGGAGCAGAGGTGTAGCACAATGGTTAATACACTGACCAGTGATACAGGGGTCATGAGTTCGATCCCCCAGTGCACTCAATGCATAAGGCTGGCTGAGGCATCACCCCTTACATTTAAGTAGTGCTCTGTGAGGCCTTTTATTTCTAGTTTTAGTATTGCTGCCAGCAAACACACCCTCACAGTGCCGTAACCTAAGGTGCCACATAAGGCACCCTATAAGGCACTCCAGAGGGCACATTAGAAAGTGCACTGTCCGCCAAGGCACCCTACAATGTCCCCTATAGGACACCTTATAAGGCACCTTATAAGGCGCTTTATAGGGTGCCTTATAAGGTGCTCTATAAGGCGCCTATAGGGCGCCCTGTAAGGCGCCTTATAAGGTGCTCTATAAGGCGCCCCGTAAGGCACCTTATAGGGCACCCTATATATAAGGTGCCTTATGGGGTGCCTTATGAGGCACCTTATGGTTACAGTACTGAAGGTGTTTTTGCTGGCAGCACTAATGTGCATTAAAAATATACATTGCCTCGGACAGCCCTATCAGGTAGCCCCACTGTGGTTTCGAACCCATGACCACTGGCTCCACAGGCAGTGAAGTAACCAGTGGGCTACAGCTCTACAGCTGCTAACAAGCCCCTGGCTGGCTACAGAAGGACTGCACGTTGCCACATAACCATTCTGCTGTGGTTACCAGAATAGGGTCAACCCACCCGTACCCATGATGCACAGCACATGCAAAGCAGTGGTCTACAGATGATCACAAGATGGGGTATGCGCCCCACAGCGCCAAGCCTGGTAGGGGGAACTGACTGAGTGCACCCCCACAGCACTTCAGCCTGGTAGGGGGTCAGACGGTGTGTGTTAGTGGCACAGAGTAGCTACAGACCGTCACATTGTGTGGGTATTCCGCACACCCTGATGATGAGGTGGGGCGGCTAGCACCAGGTCCGCAGCACCTTCCATGGCTGAATGAGGCCATGTCGCAGGTATCCATCAGTGTGTGTGTGTGTGTGTGTGTGTGTGTGTGTGTGTCAGTTCCTGCAGACCCACCTAGGATACATTCGTGTCCATCTGTAGGTGTCACTCAGGTCTAGCCCTTATGGGCTATGATACACCCAGAATAGTGCCTATTCTGTTTTGGTGCATGGTAACATGATGTAAGTGAAGGGGGGTGTTTGGACCCATAGGCGGATTCTGTACCACCACCCAACCCATCCTCTGTGGCTCACAGTGGAAGACAGGAGTCCCCCACCAACAGATCCACATTCTACCTCCCTGCAATGGTGGCAGTAGAAGGGGGGCCATCAACCCCAGTCATGCTGGGGAACAGACACCCTACAGGGCAGCCAATGCAGAGCTGTACACATCTCTAAGGCAATGGCAGGGAGACAGTAGGCCTTGAAATGCTCAGCTGCCCCCACCACCATCTGACATTCACCAGCAGCAAGCACAGTGAGTCACCAGCCGCTGCACCCTGCAAGGTGTTCCAGCCATACACATATAACTGCAGACAGTCTGCTAGCTAGTCCACAGTGCATGATCCTGGAAGAGATGTGTGCACCCAAACGTTGGGATGTGAGCACACCCACCAAGCAGATAAGTCAGTGATTAGGCCCCAGAGAAGAGAAGCCATATATTTCACTGAAGAGAAATACAATATAGCACTATGGGGGAGCCTAGCCATGCCGTGGTCACTTCTCAGTCAGGGTGAGGGTGACCTCCCAGCAGGACATGCTGTAGCCACCCTGTCGGTGCAGGTCGTGGCCAGTCATTGCAGTGTCCAAGCCATTGCCCTATGCCCTGTGCTGATGCATCCAGGTCAGGCCACCCTGTCCAGGCTATACCCACAGTACTTTGCTCCTCATTATGCACATTGGCAGGCCAATACTGAGAACAGTGCTAGCAGTGTGGGCTGAGGAAGGTGTTAGTAGCCACCACACAATGGATAGCCAGACACACACTCCCCACACCTATGCCAGCATTGTGCAACTATAGAGGTGTTTGGCAGCCTTGGCCACCGTACCAGTCCTGGGCACAGTGCAGGCATGGCTATGGTACGCAATACTGTTGGGGTCACTCTGTCAGACACCAGACCTGAGGCACACTCCACAGACATCAGAAAGGTTGCTCTGACGCAGCTCAATCAGCCAATTGTGCTTAACGTAGGAATTGCTATCTGCCAGTTATCATAGCAACCTTTTGATAGCTGTGTACAGTTTTCCCAGGTTTAGGGTGACATTGCTAAGGTATGCAAGTGCTAGTATTGGGAGATGCACGCAGGGCCCAACATCCTGCCTCTCCAGGAGGCTTCGGATAATGGAGCCTGTGGGTGCGGGTGTGTCTGCCCCTGTTGGCCGCTGCTTTAGGGCAGAGGTTCCCAACTCCAGTCCTGGAGGGCCAAACACTGTTCGGGTTTTCATGCTGTCCCTAATGAATATGCATGAGATACATCTGCATACCATGGGGGCGGTGCATAGAAATGCAGCACAGCCATATTTATTAGAGGCAGCATGGAACCTGAATGGTGTTTGGCCCTCCAGGACTGCATTTGGGAGACTCTGCTGTAGGTAATGCGCTTGTTTATGGTGTCTGTGCTCTGTAGGGTAAAATGTAGGTGTTTTGGGCATGTCTACATCATCTGCAATAAAGGTTCTGTCTGTATTAGCACGTTTTAGTAGTGGGTAAAATATGGGGGCTGGGTTGGCAGGAACCACAGCTGGGACTTGAACCTGTGACCTTCTGCTCCTGAACACACTGGCTGTGTGCACTGCACCACCGTGTTGCCACAGAGACAGTGCATTCCCTGGGGATACCATGACTGTTCATCAGACAGGGCCTGTCTATTGCAGTGCATGGCACCCACCTACACAGGGCTAGGCCACAGTCTGCTCTGGGCAGCTGCCACTGCCCTCTCCACCACCAGTACTCCTCTGCCACCCTGCTGACGTGCCCTTCTGCTGGTGGTGCTGGTGGAGCGCAGTCTCAGGCCATCCAGTGTGTGGGTAGGCGGCTGCCTATGGTGCGGGTTCTGGGGTAGGGGTGCCTGCATAGCTGTCCACGCTTCCCCCCAGCGCCGCCTGCCAATGTTCTGTGCCCTTGGGGGTACCTGCTGGGTACTATCCCCTGTGACACTGTGGGAAGCACACTCGTGCCCATGTTGGGCCCTCATCAGTTGCTGTCTGGCTGCACTACTGTTTCAGCATTCCTATGGGCCACCTAGGCATCACCCTAGTCCGCACTGTGGCCCAGCTGCACCACAGCATGTGCCGCCTGCAGCCCTCTGTATCCCCTTTTCAAGCATCTGTCCAGTTGCCCGTTCCGACATGCCCAACCTGCTGTTGTGGAACATGTGCACGCCATAGGACACCTGCCCAATGGAGAGGGAAAACCCTGCTCAGCGCAATTTCACTGTGGGCTCATTCACCTTGTATGGGGACGGAGCATAGACCCTTCCAAAATTCATATCTTTTTTTGGAGCTTTCTCGGGAGTGTTTTTTGATGTTTCCCATTAAAATCACTACTGGCCAGCGTGGTTATGTTTTTATTACATTTTCTGCTGGTCATTTTCACTGTTTATTTGCCCTTTTGTTCCGTGCACATGTATCACACATATTACTTTTTGTAGGTTTCCCTGGTTTTGCTGTACATTGCTGACGGAAATGGTTTCTTTTCCCTTTAAATCAGCTCTAATGCCAGGGTTTCACTACTACTACTGTTTCACTGGCGTTAGTTTTCAGCCTCGAATTTCACAGTATTAGTGTGCAGGGAGCCTCTCCCCTCCCACTCTCCGCCCATTGACCCTCTCTCTCCGCCCCCTGGGGAGCCTTACTCCGCCCTCCGGGAGCCTTTCTCCACCCTCAGCGCTCATTTGCACCGCTGCGCATGTTATCGCGTGCTAAGGTACCTCTGCGCCCAATAAAGTGCCATTATTGCGCGATAAGGTACCTTATCGCACGATAACATGGCAGAGCGCACATTAAGACGGTTTAGTAAACATACCCCTTATTCTGTCTAGCTTTGTCTAGCTTGTGGTACTGTGACATATTCCCTTATGGTATTGTTCTAGTTCTTGATGAGGTCATCGAGATTGTTTGAATCTATGTCTAGAACCGGAGAGACTTCATCTAGGAATGACTCTTTGTCAAAGTATCTGAAGCGGCATCCAGCGTTTGTATTGGAATTATTGTGGTAAATTAGGTAATTGTGTGACAGTTGGAATGACAGTTGGACTGGTAGTCTTTTATGAAAACATTCTGTTTTAGTATTTCTACCAGCAAAGACAGGTTGCTTGTTCAAAGCCAATTCACCTCTTATAGCTCCCTCCTGAACTATGATAAGCTTCCTTATCACATGTTCAATGTAATTTCAGTTTGTTCAATGTAAACCGCACTGATGCAGAATAGCGCGGTATATAAGAGAATGTAAATAAATAAATAAAACTAAGTGGAGGCCTCTTTGCTAAGGTATCTAGAAACAATTTATTCTCCGGGAACAAGCAGGAAGTCAGTCCTCACATATAGGTGACATCAGCGCCGATGGAGCCCTCACGGAAGTATCCCCCAGCTTTCAAAGAAAGCCTTTGGGAGATGCCACAATGTATGCGTGGTCCCCTTCCCGCCCAAGGGTGCTATCTTGCTCAGTCTCCTTTTTTCTGCAGAGCCCTTCAGACGTCTGACTGGCTTGTCCCCAGAAAAAGTTGATTTTTCTCTGAGTTTTCATACTCTCCTCTGGTATAGCACTGGTAGTCTTCCTGACACCCATCCTCGTTGCCTCGGCATCGAGTTCAGGTCTATTTTTGTAGTTTTCGTTCTTCCTTTTTCTTGGCATCTTCATGCCTTTTTCCCAACTGGCAGCCCAGAGAGTCTTTGACCTCACAGGGGTACTTTTTTCCCCCATGACTACCACTGGCTTTAAGAAGAGTGATCGCTACTCTAAAATTATGTCCTTAACCGATACACATGACTGCTGCCTTTGCTGCCTCAGACCAAATCATGACCCGGCAGCCTGCGGTCTCTGCAAAAGGATGTCCAGCCAGGCCCTCAAGAGCCTCCAGCAGCAGCATGACAAGTTTTTCCCCAAGTCCCTGGTGCCTCCAATGGCCAGGGCCTCGCCTGAGGCCTCGATGCCTCGGCGGATCCCTCTGAACCTGAGCCCTGTTGTGGGTCCTCAGAAAGAGGGTCTCCCTCGAGGGAACCCAGGAAGAAGAAGAAACCCTCGAAGATGGTGTCTTTGGACGGTTCCGACCGGCTGGGTACCGCCCGGGCCCAGTCCCACAGTCTGCGGCGCTTGTCAGAGGCTTCGGAGAAGGAGTGGCCTGTAAAGATCCCCCAAAAGGACTCAACCTCAGACCGGCTTCAGTCCCCAGACATCATCCTCATCGAGGATTCCCCTTCGGGGAAGCTGGCATCAGACTCGAGTCCCTCGGTGCCTGCGCTGACGGCTGCAGAGCCTTCTGATCTGAAATCCAGAATGACAGCCCTGGAGCGCAGTTTGTCTGCCTTCATGGACCAGCAGCGGGCACTGTTGTCCGGCACGACTGGTTCATCCACCCCAACCACCGGGCCCGTGACATCCAAGATGTTCCCAGAGGCTGAGCCGATCCTCAAGGTCCTTTGGCCTCTTGTCGATCTTCAGCCGAGGTTGCGATCTGAGTCCTGCTCGATGGGACCGGGATCCTCCCTGGCAAGTATGCTGGGCACCAGTCGTGAAGCATCGGGAGCCCCAAGGCCCGCAGAGCAGCCCTCCTACGAGTCCTCAACGGACTATTCCGAGTGGGAGATGAAGGATGAGGAGATCCACAACACCTGTCACCACCGTGACATCCCATCTGACTCTCCCGTCTCGGAGCCCCGATGCGGTCCCCGCCCGAGGATATTGGCTTCCTTGATTTCGTCAAGGATATGTCAAAGGCCCTGGCATTCCCTACCGAGTCAGAGGAGGATTCTCAGGCAGATGAGTTGGAAATCCTCCAGTATGAGGCTCCTCCTTGGGAATTGCTCACGGTGCCCATTCTTCCCATCCTGGAATGGCTGATGCTCCGGATATGGGAGACACCAGCATTGTTACCGGTGGTGAGCAAATGGCTCGACTCGATGTATTGAGTCCGCCGGAGCCCGGGCTTCCAAAAGTCACAACTGCCTCATAACTCCATGGTGGTGGAGTCGGCTATGCGTCGGCTGAAAAGCCAGAAGACGCACTTCTTGGTGCCCCCCAGCAGGGAGGCCTGCATCCTGGACGCACTCGGCAGAAAGTGCTACTAGGGCTCAGTGCTACATCCAAGCCTACCCAGCTGTACATGGGCATGTATCTGAGAGACCTGCTGAAGGAACTTGCCAGGTTCTCAGCTGGTCTCTCCAAGGAACCCTTGTAGCAGTTCAAGAACCTGGCCAAGGCAATCCATGAGTGCTCCAAATTCATGTCTCGAACGGCCTATGACTGGTTCGAGTCAGTGGCTTGAGCAGCGGCAGTGGGCATTGGTGCACGGTGCCAAGCTTGGCTACAGTCATACGACCTTGAGCAGTGGGTTCCGGACAAATTGGTCAATGTCTCATGACAAGGAGAGAACCTCTTTGGCAAACCCATGACCAACAAGGCTGCCGAGTTGGAGCCGAGTTCATGACGAGGACCAGGCTCTCAAAAAAGACCGTTGCCCCTCTCTGATGGAAAGGCTCAGGTAAAAAGCCCTTCTACCCGAGGAAAGAGGCTGCTTACAGAAACTACACAACTTTTTAGGCCTCCCCAGCTCATCAACAGTGTCAGCAGGCCAAGGGACATGGGCATGGCCTCGTAAGCAGAAGGTCCGAAACCCCAGACACTGGCTCCGGCCCAGCCAGGGGGGAGTTTTTGACTATTTGAACATAGCCTATCTATCCCAAGAAGATCAGCATCCCACGGGGGGACATCTGGCTCACTATGTCCCGAGGTGGTTTGTCATTACCATCGACTCTTGGGTACTTCAGGTGGTCAGGGAGGGTTACCTCCTCCACCTAACTCAGACATCTCCCCCTTACTTTCTGGGAGAGTCCCTCAGGTCTCCCCTCCACTGGAATCGTCTATTGAAGAAGTTGGCAGGTCTTATTTATTTATTTATTTTATTTATTTATTTACATTCTCTTATATACCACGCAATTCTGCATCAGTGCAGTTTACATTGAACAAACTGAAATTACATTGAACAGGGCATTATAACTTGGAGATAACTATTTTACAGGGAACATGGGCTATGGAGGGTTAAGTGGCTTGCCCAAGACCACAAGGAGCATCTGTGGGACTAGAAACCCCAGTCTTTCCGGCCCAAGGTTGCTGTCCTCTAGTGGGATTTGAACCCCCGACCTTCCGGCCTGAAGTACCTTGTCCCAACCACTAGGCCACTCCTCCACTCCAAGTCTTCTTGAGAACAAAGCGGTGGAACTGGTGCCCCACCATTTCAAGGGCAAGGGGTTCTACTCCAGGTAGCCTCGTGCCAAAAAGGACAGGGGGCCTAAGACTCATCCTCGACCTGTGCAATCTCAACAAATTCCTGGTGAGGGAGAAGTTCAAGATACTCCCCCTTGGAACATTGCTGCCATACCTCCAGCAGGGAGACTGGCTATGCTCCTTAGATCTCAAGGATGCCTATACCCACATCCTCATCCACCCCAACCATAGGCAGTACCTGCGGTTCATAGTGGGGGGCAGGCATTTTCAGTACAGGGTACTCCCCTTCAGCTTGACTTCTGCCCCAAGAGTCTACAAAGTGCCTGGAAGTCGTGGCTGCCTTCCTACGTCTCCAGGGGATCTTTGTCTTTCCGTATCTGGACAACTGACTCATAAAGGGAGGCACGGCCTCAGAGGTGCAGCAGGCCACCGCATGCACCATCCAGGTTTTGCAGCACTTTGGTTTTGTCTTAAACTACCCCAAGTCTCACCTCCTCCTGACACAGGGTTTGGAGTTCATCGGGGCAAAGCTCAACACTCTCCAGTCGAAGGCCTTCTTGCCCAGGGACCGAGCCGACCGTCTCAGGAATCTGACACGGCTTCTTCTGCACCTCCTCAGGCACATGGGCTCCATGGTCAACATCACCCCTGATGCTCGCTTACACATGAGGATGGCGCAGTGGTTTCTCTGGAACCCGTGGTCTCGGGCCATGGGTCGCCTCCGGGACAGAGTCTCTGTAACTCGCCAACTGGCAGACTCCCTGGTCTAGTGGCAATCTCTCCAGCATCTTGAGGCGGGCATGCCTTTTCAGGCCCTGAGTCCCTTAAGGATACGCACCACGGACACCTCCCTGCTCGGCTGGGGAGCCCACTTCATGGAGTTTTGCACCCAGGGCAACTGGTCACCAGATGAGAGCACTCAGAAGATCAACCTTCTGGAGCTGCGGGCCATATCCTTAGCCCTGCGAGTCTTCTGCCACCACCTGCGTCACCAGCCGGACAACCAGATGGCAATGTTCTGTGTGAACAAACAGGGGGGGCACAGGGTCTTGTGCCCTCTGTCAGGAGGGAGTAGTCCTTTGCTCGTATGCAATCCAACAGGGTATCCTCCTGCGGGCAGTGTACCTACCAGGCTAGGACAACCTTCTGGCTTACAGGCTGAGCAGAGTCTTCCAGCCACACGAGTGGCAGCTGGACTCCAGGGTAGCCAATCAGCTTTTCCAGATCTGGGGGAACCTGTGATGGACCTGTTTGCCAGCCTGGACAACTTCCAGTTACCCCGCTTCTGTTCCTGACAGACCCACCTCTCCAGAGTGGCAGCAGGCGCGTTCCTTGTCTCATGGTCGGAAGGCCTCATGTATGCCTTCCCTCCCATGCCGCTGATTGCCAAGACCTTGTTCAGGACCCTCCGCGACAAGGCCTTGCTCATACTGATAGCTCCTCGGTGGTCCAGGCAACTGTGGTTCCCATCACTCCTCCGGTTGTCGGTGGAGACCCCCATCCCATTGGGGACCTCTCCGGGACTCTTATCTCAGGAGGGGGGTTCTCTTCTGCACGCCAACCTGGGATCCCTGTAGCTGACAGCGTGGCTGCTGAGAGGGTGACTCTGGCCCCTTTCAACCTTTCGGTTGAGGTGGAAGAGATTCTGCTGGCCTCTTACAAGGCTTATGCCCTCAAATGGCGCAGTTTTCGGCTTGGTGCGCCAATCATGGGGCTGACCCGTTATCCTTCCTGGTGGGACTGGTGTTACAGTACCTTCTCCACCTCTCACATTCTGGGCTCAAGTCTAACTCTATCTGGGTGCACTTTAGTGCTCTGGCGGTGCACTACTTCCCGGTAGATGGCAAGCCCCTCTTGGTCCAACCTTTGACCTGTGTTCTTCAGGGCCTGCTCCTGTCGAAGCCCTCGGTTCGCCCTCCAGCAACCAAATGGGATTTCAATGTGGTGTTGGTGCAGCTCACTCGCCCACCCTTCGAGCCTCTAGCTACCTGCCCTCTTCACTACCTCTCTTGGAAGGTGGCTTTCCTGGTTGCGCTCACCTCCGCTCGCAGAGTTAGTGAGCTTCAGGCCCTAGTAGCGGAGGCGCCTTATACCAGGTTCTACAAGAACAGAGTGGTGCTTCTCATGCACCCCAAATTCCTTCCGAAGGTATTATCGCCCTTCCATCTCAACCAGGAAGGTAGTGCTCCTTACCTTTTTTTCCAAGACCTCACTCCAGTCGGGCGGAGACGGTCCTTCACACCTTGGACTGTAAGAGGGCTTTGTCCTTCTATATCCAACACACTCAGTCAGGGCCACCGCAAGGCTTCTCAGCTTTTCATTTCCTACAACCCCAGTAGGCTGGGGGAGGCAGTGACCAAATGTACGCTGTCCACCTGGGTGACAGACTGTATCGCCCTTGCCTATGAGCAGGCGGGACTCCTGCTGGAAGGCCACGACATGATGCACCGTGTCAGGGCCATGGCAGCCTCGGTGGCAAACTTGTGCTCTGTCCCGATGGTGGACATCTGCCGGGCTGCCACCTGGTCTTCAGTCCATACCTTCGCAGCCCATTATTTCCTGGAAAGAGAGTCCCGACGGGACAGTGCCTTCAGCCAGGCTGTGCTCCGTAACCTTTTCGTGATTTAGGCAACTTCTACCCTTTGACCCTTCTGTGTTCAGGACTACCGGAGTGCTGGTTTTATCGGACACAGGGGTCCTGCTGTGGTCTGTGGACACAGACTCAATTGCTGCTGCTTGCGACTCCCCGTGAGGGAGCCCCTGTTTTTGCTATGGGCTTTTGGTAGCCTGTTGCTGGAGAGTCCCATATGTGAGGACTGACTTCCTACTTGTTCCCAGAGAAAGCATAGTTACTCACCTGTAAGAGGTGTTCTCCAGGGACAGCAGGAATCAGTCCTCACAACCCTCCCTCCTCCCCTTGGAGTTGCTCCTTTACCATCTTTTATTTTTGCTGTCTTTTAGCTATGTCATCTGACTGAACAAGATGGCAGTCTTGGGTGGGAAGGGGACCACACATGCATGGTGGCATCTCCCAAAGGCTTTCTTTGAAAGCTGGGGGGATGCTTCCATGAGGGCTACGTCGGCACCAGCGTCACCCATATGTGAGGACTGATTCTTTCTGTCCCCGGAGAACACCTGTTATAGGTGAGCAACTACGCTTTTCTTTCAACTCAAATAGTATTTTACCCTATTCTTCCTTCTTTGCTAAGCTATCCTCTGATTTGATTTAAATTTATAGCTCTCTGCTGATACTTGGCCCTGATAGATTTAAATTTAAACTAAAAACTCTCTTCTGGTTTTTAAAGTAAACTAAAAGCTTAAACTAAAAGCTCTCTGCTGGGTTTTAAATTTAAACTAAAAGTTCTCTGCTGATACTAGGCCATGACTGAGTTAACAAATACACTGGATTCTAAAATACATTAGATTTATCAGTTTCAACCCAAAGAATTCCCCTTTCCCCAAGATTAGAAGAATTTTCCAGAAGTAAATACTTACAAGTGCAAATTTCTTTCCAGCAGAAGCAGTCCTTTTGGTAGTCCTTCAAAATCTTTAGTCCTTTAAATCTTGTAGAATGAATGAGTTTGGTATCTTATTGTTTGTTCTTGTATTTCAATTTGTCTCAAGAAACAATAAGTTTTGTTTCTAATTTCTTTGAGGGGGATCCCTTATGCCTGGAACCAGACTACTTGAGTTGGTGCATTGGGTTCCTTTTCTGGCCCTTTTTAAGTTCAAGCTGAAGACCCACCTCTTTGAAACTGCTTTTGAGCCCTGATGCTTCTCACTCTCCTGCCCACTACTTATGTGTATCTTGCCATACTCTAGTCCCCAGTTGTGTGATGTTTTTTCATCTTGATAAGACTGTAAGCTCTGATGAGCAGAGACTGTGTCTTAAATATGTATGTACGATGCTGCGTACACGTTGTAGTGCTATACAAATGATTAATAGTAATAGTGATACCATTCCGAATAGTTCTGGGATCAAACACCTCAGGGTACTTACTGTATACCCTATTCACCACACACACACACACACACACGCACACTCACACTCACACTCACACTCACACTCTCACACTCACACTCACACACTCACACTCACACTCACACTCACACACACACACACACACACACACACTCACACTCACACTCACACTCTTGTGCATGTGGCTGCTATGAGGATTTAGGGGCCAGTAGGGTGCATTGACACTGTATCCTAAATTTGTGCATTTTATTTTAAATTTTGCTTTTAGACTCATTTTTCCCTAAGCTAGCAAACCTGAAAAAACATCTTTTTTGAACTTATAAAATTGCTAATTTATCTGAATTTAATTCTTTATCAAACATATCTATGCATCTTTGTGAGAGAATTTGTTCATGTTGGTGTGACAACCAATTAGACTGGACTGATTTTTCTTTTTATGGTGGAGCTCAAAGTTAACATGGGTGGGCACTAGACAGTGCAGATGTTGACACCATCTTTAGTTGTCCTCTCATTGGCCTGTGCTGCCACCACTGACTGGGTGACCCTGACTCCAAAGTGTGTGGTTATTGCAGCCACAGGCCTACCTTGGTCCACCAATGGCTATGTCCACACTTCAAAGTTAACTTTGTTGCATGATATCTTTGGTTCACCAGTATCTAACCACTTTGATCTACTGCCTTAAATTCTATTTCTTCAATTTCTGTGTAGTCTTACCGAGGCTGTATAAGTAAATTGATAAATATTTATGCAGTTCTTTGTGTGCAGTTTGAGCTATAATATAAGATTGTAAGTCCAGAACCTATAAACAGCATGAATGAAGAAGAGGATGATATTAGTGTCAGTGCGGGGAAGTAGCTGATAACAAACTGAGAGGCTTTATATTTTATTGGTCTCATAAATGAATGGACTGCCTGTATCAAAGATTTATTTTGAAAGAAAATACTTTGGCCTCACAATAGCATTCACTCTTGGTCACTTACAGAAATCAGTAGTCCACAGCTACTGGAGTGGAGGAGTGGCCTAGTGGTTGGGGCAGGGTACTTCAGGCCGGAAGGTCGGGGGTTCAAATCCCACTAGAGGACAGCAACCTTGGACCGGAAGGACTGGGGTTTCTAGTCCCACAGGTGCTCCTTGTGGTCTTGGGCAAGCCACTTAACCCTCCATAGCCCATGTTCCCTGTAAAATAGTTATCTCCAAGTTATAATGCCCTGTTCAATGTAATTTCAGTTTGTTCAATGTAAACCGCACTGATGCAGAATAGCGCGGTATATAAGAGAATATAAATAAAATAAATAAAATAAAATAAATACCCGCTACAACCATGATGTCTGATCTATATCTGTCTAGCCATATGGGTCATGCATATGAATATAACTGATAATATAAAACAAAAATCTAAAATACATTGCATAATTTCAGAATTGATTCAACTTTTGCATGAATTTTCACAACTGTTTGGAAGAAAAATGCGTTACACCTATCCTAAATCTATCATGCTGAACTAGTGAGAATCTAATATGGTTGCCCAATGACTGATTAAATAAGCTGGTGAAGCACACTTTTACCAACAATGTCATTCAATATTCTCAGTCTTTATAGACTACTTCATTACATTGTCATTAATTTTTGGGTTTACCTTTTTTCTTTTCTTTTTTTACAGAACAAAAGCCCTGGTCTTAGAACTATTAGCAGCTGTTTGCCTTGTTAGAGGAGGGCATGAAATAATTTTATCAGCATTTGATAATTTTAAGGAGGTAAGATCTTTCACAATACTACAGATTTTACTCTTATTTGTTGACTTAAGAGGAATGGGGCAGTTGCATTCAAATGATGTCTTCCTAAGGAAAGGTCTTGAGAAATGGAAGCCTTTTTTGAATGATTATTGCACTATTTGTTTTATGCTGGGTTTTTTTTCAAACTACAAATTACTAAGCTCAGAAAAACACTTCTAACAATTCTAATAGTAAAATCCAACTTGGAACCTGGAACATTGTGGTGACTGTGAAATATGTGTGGAAATCATTTGCTATTATAGTAGTTTATTTAACAGGTATTTTTATATTGCTTTAACATTTCAGTCAAAGTGATTTACATTGTAACTTAAACTTGGTAATGTACGTTAAACAAAGACATTGATAATTTGGATTTGATTTGCCCAAGGCCAAAAGGAGTGCTACTGGGAATCGATGAAGCCAGTGGTATAACCATTAGGCTTCTCCTCCACTCCAATGATGAATGGAAAGATACAATTAAATAGTATTATGTGTGGTTAGCTGTATCAAAATGTGGTGAAAAATATTCACTTTTCATACTTTTTACTTTAATTTTGCTGAGAGGCAGGGGCGGCTCTATAATGAGGCCAAGTGAGGCAGTGGCCTCAGGCGGCAGCTTTTTGGGGGCGGCAAAATTGCCCCCAAAAAGACCGCCTCACTCGGCCTTCAAAATAAAAAAAAAAAAACCTCCGGCGTAAGAAGCAGCTGCTGCTGTTGCTCCAGCGGCGGCAGCGGCAGAATGAGGAGCCCCGGGGCCGCCCGCCCGCCCCCCCCCCTGAGAGTCTGCTGGTTTCCCCTCTTCGCCGGCTTCGCTTTGCAGAGCCGCGGTGAAGGGACAGTGTTTCCCTTCACCGCGGCTCTGTTAAAGCTGAGCCCACGGCACTGATGGGAAACAGGAAATCCTGTTTCCCATCAGCACCTCGCCCCAAAGCCTTTTCGCAGCACTTTAAGCAGGTCTGGTCCCTCCCTCCTCTGACACAATGTCAGAGCAGGGAGGGACAGATCTGCTTAAAGTGCCGGCGCCTTTCAGATTGGGTGCATGCCCCCGCTCCTCCTCCCCATACCTCCATCCAGTGCTGCCTGCTCTTTCCCTGCTGCCGGCGCCGCCGTGAAAAAAACAGAGGGCAGCAGCAGCAGGGAAAGAGCAGGCAGCGCTGGATGGAGTATGGGGGGAGAGTGGGGCGTGCATCCGAGTTGCAAGTCACACAAGGCGCGATTGCAGTTCGATACGGCCCTGTGTGCAAACATCTTGCATTTCCTCCATCTAATCTAATCGGCTTTTTGATTTGGTTCAGTCTCTGATTGGATTTCTGAAAAAGCCCTGCCCCCCTCTAAGGTGGTGGGGGGGGGGGCGCCATCTCATTCTTCGCCTCAGGCAGCAGACTGCCTTGAGCCGCCCCTGCTGAGAGGTGACCTACAAAATTAAGATCCTTAATGAAAATTAGAGAGCTCTTGCCTAAGCAGATATAAATCAAAAGAGAAATAAAGAACAAGTCATGAAAACCTTGTAAAGCTGAGGAACATCATTCCAATAAGGGTCTTAAATCAACTGGCATTGGTTTAGTTTGCCCCTAATAGAGAAAATAAATTTCTTTTCTGGCAAAAAACATTTTTTAAATTCTCTTCCATTGATACTCGCGGCACTAACGCTCCTGCTCCCATTGTAACTAGACACCAAGGGATGCTACAGGTAAGGCCTTTGAGGCCTGTGGAAGAGGGGGTAGGGTTGGAAGGGGGATGAACCTCTTTCCCTACTGAATAGCCGGAACTTTACTGTTGGAGGGTGGAGGTTTGTGTATCCTATTCCGACTGGCTAGCCTGGACATTGTTAGTGGACAGGAGGTGGTGCAAAGATTCCCCCCCCCCCGCCCCATACATATTCTCAACAGAATTTGAATTTGAATTTGGAAGCTGTCTTGGGGGGGGGGGTGCTGAAGGGGGTGGGGGAGGATGGACCGTTTACTGTTGTTGGTGCCATGGTCGAGGGGGGGGCATGAATAGGGCTGAGGGGGGATCAGGTCTAGCTGCAGTTATCAGGGGAACAGAGCAAGTGCTTGCTTTTCCTCCCCTTGCTTCTGTCCCAGATCCCGGGAGTACCTGTGTTATCTGCTGATGCAGGGATCATGGGTCACCCCAGTAAGTGCAAGTCCTCTGCGATATTTGCATGGCTGGTGCTGGACACACCCCTTGTTTTTGCACCTATTGCACGGCATTTTTACATATGCTGTGCAGTTGCTGCAAAATCACTTACCGCTATTTAGTAAATCTGCCCCACAGTGTTTGTCAATGTCGTTTCCCTTTTTCATATTTGAAGGCAACCCTGAATTGCCTAAAGTCTAGTAGGCCCACTTCCATAGAATGTACTTGTTAGTAGGAAAGTGAAATTACTTAATGAAAACAGCAGCTCCATAGAGTGGCACAGCTCTTCCACCTTTCCATTTTGGAAGCAGCCCTTTAACATTACTAAGTTTAACATTAGTGGAGATGGTAGTGATTGGTCCTGGCTCATATGAGCCTCCTACCAATGGAAAGCTCAGGATGATCTCTGATGGGTTCAGGTCAGATGATACATATGTGGTTCCACTGAGCTGCTGTCATGAGTAAATAAGCATTATAGGGAACTAATTTCAGTTTAATTTCTTTTCTTTCTTTCAGTTTCCATTGATATTTATTAGCTGCATCAACTATTGCACTGAAGCACATCTAATAATCTTTGGGTCTTGCTTTTAATATAATGTAGGCAGGATAGCATGAAAATGTGTAGTGTGCAGGGAGGATGGTGGTGATAATGCACAGAAATGTTACTCAGGAGTATCGTAAATTATCTCAGTCTGGTTAATAGGAATGGTGAGGGCACTGCATTTGCAACTCTGCATTAACTTTATTTGTGCTTCTGTTCATAAGCTGCCTTTACAATTTATTAGCTGACATGCTTCAGCGTTACCAGCTGTGGCCCATAAGAATTAAGCATTTTTCCTTTGGCTTTTCTAATAAAACCTCTGCCTCTGTTTTGCATGTTATAGGAGTATCTCTTAGAAAGAAGGGTGCTTCTAGTTCTCATAGTTTTAGCATTACTTCTCATTATATTTCATAAGATAAGAAACTGATCCTTTTTCATCTTTATCTTTCGTACTGAATCTGACTGTAAATGACTAAAACTGACCATTGTACTTTTAAAGCTCTCAGTAGAAATTGCAGGGGAAGATGGGAAAAGAGGGAAGTAGCCCATGTCATTTGAAAGCTTTGTGCTTTTTTTTGTGTTTAAACTATTCAAGTTGAGTACTGTAAAAAAATGAAGCTATATAATTAATAGACCGATTGGACCTTGTGATTTTATACTACAAAATCTATAACTTTCCATAGGGCCCGTTTTTATTATTCAGAGATGTATTTTGTAAGTATTCAGTGGACAATCTAGGAGGCAAAATTTTGCCTTGAGAGGCAATGGTCCACTTTGTGTTGCCTATACTGTATGTTCTACATAGTACAACCTGGACACACATTCTTAGATTTATTAAAGATGGAATGCTTGCATATAACAGGTTATTAAAACTGATTCTTTTAAATCATTGAATACTATTTCAACTTGTTCAGAGCACTGGTATCTCTTTTTTTACTCCTTGAAGTAGCCAAATAGATGAGTGCCTCCTGTTCGTTCTTCTAGGGGTGAGAAATAGGGAATGGATTTTTGTATTAAGCTCATATTTGATTGTTCAAAGTGACTCATAATAGCCATTGTTAGAGACAGAATGCTAGGCTTGGGCTGACCTGCTGGCTCATATGGTAAATGCTATGTATGTCCAGGTGGAAGGTTCCTGTTTGATTTCCAAGTCAGAATTTTTGCTTCCCAGGTTGGGCAGAGCAAGGAATGCTCTGAAGGCAGTATTTAAAGCCTCCAGGAAGGAAAATTTGTGGTCGCTGCATGGAGTGATGCCTAGACAACTGATTAGAACCCTATGGTTTTCAGGTTCTTAAGGAAGCCAGGCAACATGTCCTCCTGGCCAGCATTGTCACTAGAGTGGCTCAACTAAAGTGTGTGTATGTGGGGAGGCAAGAGAAAGGGAATATTAACATAACCTGTTCTGATTGGGCTCAAAAACAGAGAAGTGGGAGAAAACTGCTGGGTCAAAAAAAAATGCCTGCTTTGATGGACCATCTAGTCTTTTAAATTTTCACCCCCCTCTCTTCCTCCTCTACTTCACTCCTCTTCAGCATTTCTTCCTCTCTCCTTGCTCTTTGGTTAACTTTCTTTCCCTCCTGCTTCCAATTTGTTGTGGTCGCTAATCTTTTCACCTCCATCTTCAGACTGGGGTGACTTTATTCACTGTGAACTATGTGGTTCTAGCAATAACTGCGTTCTCTCTGTAAATAAGTAGATAATGGCAGCAGCTCTCAGAGCAACGGGAGTGCTTGGAGGAGCAGCATGAGAAGCACCTAGGGAGTTAATTACTAAAGTGCGCTAACATTAATGCGCTTCAATTCACCAAAATGCATGTTATTTTATTGTAGGTCCCATGTTATTCAGTGGTACCTAATTATTAATAACCCACATCAACTGTGAATTAATGTGCGTTAACATTAGTACGCCTTAGTAACTAGGCCCCTTAGTGGAAAAGGAGTGGTGCTGATAGCAGAACTTAACTGGAAGAGCAAGATGCTAGGTGGGGGGGAGATTGCATGAGCTGAAGAGGACCTCAAATAACTAGAAACAGCAGGTGAGGAAGTGGAATGAATGGGAACAGCAGGTGGAGTCTGATAGCTTGGAGGGCACTTCGCTGTAATACCATTGTAGTTAAGTTCCATTGAGTCAATGTTGACTCATGGTGACCCTATAAATAGTTGTCCATGTTGTGACTATCCCCTAGGTGTTTTTGGCAAAGTGCAACCAGAAGTAGATTGCCAGGCTTTTCTCCCCATACAGCAAGCCTACAGCATCTGGTACTCCAAGGCGTTTTCCCATCCAGATACTAACCAGACCTAACCCTGCATATCTTCTAAGATCAGATGAGTTTGGGCACACTCAGGGTAGCTGGCTATAGCTGTAATACTCTAGCAGTAGGTAAATATTGTAGCATTTTGAGGTGCTGCAGAATAACTGGTGTTTTTGCATATGGTTAGTTTATTTGAAAACCCTTGAGGAAATAATTGCTGTCTGCATTGTCTCGTAAGTCAATGGCAGAGTCTTGTATTGGTTCCCATCATTTGGATATCTTGTTAGAATTATCTCCTTCACTTTCAGATTTTGACTGAATGCTTCTCTCTGCTTAATTGAACCATATAAATGTAATCTGAGCTATAGCCATCTCAATTTAGTCACTTAGTTTTCATTGTTTTCACTTGTGGCAAAATGATTAACACTTGCTGCAAAAATACAATTGTGTCGTGCCCTCTCTGGCCAAGCGGTAGCCACTGGTATTGCAAGGCTCTGGAGGGTGGTAGTTGTGCCTTCACTGATATAAACCACAAAACACTTCTTTCCAAATTAAAGGGTTTTATTCCCCGTCCCTTGAGGGTACTTTATCTTCAGGAACATAAATCAAATGCCTTGCTTGGACATATAACATAAAGTAACAAAGCAAACAGAACTTGCTTCCTTCAGCTTTCAAAACAACAAATAAATGAAAAGAACAAAACAGCTTAAATATTTCAATATGGTTCTTTCTCCTGTAGCTGACAGCACAGCTTATATCTGCTTCACTTAGAGAGAGCTGCAGCCTGTTGCTTATAACACTAAAGCTAGGACACAAACTAATTACTTATCTGAGAGAGAACTCAGGTTCAATCAAGGTCAAAGAGCAGTCCATCAATTCTGGCATATCATACTCTTCTGCATTTTGATATTCCATTAACTCCGGCTGACTGGAAGGTTCATTCTGGACCTCAGCAGTAACGTGGGAGAATGGCTGGTTAACCTCGTCAGACAGGAAGTTCCTCTCTTCCTTAGAGCTAGTGTCTCTCTGGGAATTACCATGTATTCTAGAGTTGAGCTTTTCAGGGCACTGCCCCTGCTGGTATTTTAGAATATAGCTCAACTCCTGGTTTGCTCTGCTAGTGGGATAATTAAGGGAATTTCTCTGCCGGTTCAGGCTTCCCTTTTGTAACCCAGCTGAGCTAGATTGGAGAGCTCATGACGGGGTTTCACAGGGAGCTGTGAGCTTACAATGACTACAAAACTCTTCAGCTTTATCTGGTAAGTAAAACCTTTTTCTTCTAGGGTTTTTAAAACCAGAAGAAGGGATATTTTCAGCCTCTAGATAGTGGGACCTTGTGTGCCTATTTTCATACCTCCAGGGTTGTCTTCTTTCATATGGCAAATCACTCTTGCATTCACTCTGTGCACTGGAACCTGCAACTGCAGTCTTCTTGCGTCTCTCTGGCTCAAACACACTATCTGGCTGTTGATATCTCTCTGCTTCACTCAGGTCTTCGGTTCCCCTCTGACCTTCACGCTGGCTCTCTAGTTGCTCCAAAGCCTCATTGTCACTCTCTCTTACATTCTCATACCTGCTCCATGCTTCCCAGGGTTTTAGCTGCCTTTGCTGTATTCTCTCAGAGTGTGTCCGTGGCTGCTTCAGCTCCTCTCTCTCTCTCTCTCCCTCTCTGATTGTCTGGGAGCCTATTTTATCCCAGTGTTTCCTTGCTCCACCCCCACCCAGCTGAACCCTGTCAGGTAAAGTGAATTCCCTTCCTTTGCTGGCTGGGTGTGTCCTCATTGGGCTTTTGCACGTGTTTCTAGGTTGCTCATGGTAACCATCTGACATTTCCTTGTTTACCCTGTCACTTTTTCTGTGCTCCTTTATACTGAACTGCATTTTCTCGGGTTGTTCGGGGTCTGCACTGTTACAATTGTCTTTATAACTTACCTCATCCATTGTCAGACACTATAATGAATCACAAGAAAAATGAAAAGTCAAATTCCTTCTAATCCAGACTTTTGTGGGACCTTGGGCAGACTGATTTACCTGCAAGTGTTCATTTTATAGAACTATACTTTGATGCAGATGGCATCTGATCATACATCATTACTCTGTTTTTCTCAAAAAGTGTGCAGGGCACACTGTTCTGCCTTGGGAATATCCTTGGTTTGCCTTGGTTGGCATTGACAAGTAGGGGCATGGCTCTGCATGTTCTCATGAGGCTCTTGCCCCAACTCTATTGGAAGTGTGCCAGAGAACAGCCTTCTGCTTTCCATTGCAGTGCTTCCCTCTGAGGCAGCATGTAGGACCAGAAGGGAAGGGGCAAAGAGAGAAAAGAAGAACCACTCTGCTCCCTAATCTACCCCTCTCTCCTGGTCATTCAAGAATAGGAAGGGACTAGTGTGATTGGAGCAGATATGCAGACCAAAGAACAGTACCGACTGTAGCTGCTCCAGCCCCTTTCTCTTGTGTCCCAGATTCAAAATTCAGAGGTTGGGGTAGCTGTTAGGGAAGAAAAGAGTCTGATAGTAGGAGATTGCTTGAGAAGCAGCCTAGTTAGAAGAGGATAGATAGGGCCGGCCCCAAGTTGGTTCAAGATATTCTGGTAATTTTCTTTGCTTGAACCCTGCTAAATCCGCTGTGCTCTGGATCACTTTCAGTAGCCCCCCCCCCCCCTCTTCTGGCCCCTTCACTTCCTGGTTGTCCAATTCTTTTGGTAGATTCCATGTGCTACCTGGGTGGTGGTCTGGATTCTTCATTATCCTTCCGGGCTCATATCACTTCAGTTGTCTGTTGTTCCTTCTTTGCACTTCATTGTATTCCTGCCATTCGTCCCTTCCTTTCCTCGTCCTTGACTACCCTGCTTCTCTCCCTTGTCATATCCAGATTACAGTAGATTATACTAAAGTAATTTTACCTTGGTCTTTCTCAATCACAAATTCACCACTTACAGCTTATACAAAATACCGCCATCCATATCCTGTCACACGCATCCCGGTTCGATCATGTTACCCTCCTTTTGATTCACCACCATTGGCTCCCTATAAAATCTTGTCTGCAGTTTAAACGTCTGACCTTAGTCCATCATGCATTACATTCCAGTGCTCCCCATTATCTATCTCATTTACTGCTTCTCCATTCTACTCACCGTTGCCTCCGTGATGTCCATGCAAACAGACTACATTTGTAATCTGCAATACAGATTACCCATTCCTTGTTTCAATACCTTGATTTCCTTGATTACAATACCTTGTTTCTACCCATTCCTCTTCCTTCTATTTCTTGTCCCTGCCTCATGGAATATGCTGCCCCAGGCCTACGACTGGAACCGTTCTTTCCCAAATTTAAGACTTTATTAAATACTCATTTATTCAATCCATTGAGTCTCCTGTCCTGTCCAGACCATTGTAGTTCTTTTTTTATTTTTTATTTTCTTTTCTTTTATGTATTTTAAACTGTACACATTCTGCTGTGTTATCAAAGGGCAGTTAAGCAAATGAAATAAATCATAACTCCGCCATTACTCCCACAAAGAATCAAACATCCCAGGAACAAATGGATCACAGTGGGCTCTGGTAGGTTGTGACCTGTAACACGGAAACATCCTCTCCATCAAGAGATATCCCTGCATATAACGCCTTCTCTGCCTTAGAAAATGAGAGTACCCAATTAGTGGAAACTGAAGTGACCTTAAATGAGAAGGTTAACACCCAATCTACTGGTAATGTCCCAAATATAAACAAAATCACAATACAGGAAACTGTTGTTACTTGGAGACTCTTATCATCAGAGGGATTAATTTTGGAACACAGTCCAAAGGACAGAAGATGGTCAAATGCCTCCCAGATTCTTCAGCCAGCAGGAATGCAAACCAAATTGTTAGCATAGTCAGTGCGGAAAGAAAGCATTTAAAAATTGATGATGTTATCCACTTGGGTACAAATGTCCTGGCTAGAAACAGTATCTCATCCTCAGGGAACACAGTGTACTTGCAAAAACCACCAAGAAACACAGAGAGCGAGACGTAGAACAAAAAGTCTTTTATTGGAATCCAGTGACCCAGACACGGCCGCGTTTCGGCATGAGCCTTCGTCGGAAGGTAAACCTCAAAACATAAATAAAACATAACATTCACTTTTATATCAACCATATATACTAATATCAACTAATAAGAAACATATCATAAATATCAATGTGTCATGATGTTAAGAGTGCTAAAATCATAATTGATCAAATAACAAATAAATAAATAAAACTATATACACTCACTCTAGAACACACAATTTTCAAAGCGCGTATATAAAAAAGTAGAATAGTGGAAATGTAATAACATCATCATCTCGATTGTATCTATTACAAAGCAAAATAATATTAAAACACCAGCACAGACAAAAGAATGGAACAAGGAACTTACTGAAAAATAACAAGCTTTTCTTGTATGAATTCAAAGTCACACAATGGCTATTGTCTGAAAAATAGACAATTTAAAATTATAATAATAATACTTAATCATATATATATATATCTACATAAAACAATTACATGAAACACTTTTGGGTATAGAAGACATCTAATAACGGATATCAATCATAAAAAACTATTCTCAGTAAATTTTAAAAGGATCTAGTGACCCAAAACCAAAACAAATGTAATTTGTTAAAAGCATATAGAACTACTTAAACATATGTATGATATTTCATGTGTGGTAATATAGAACAAATAAACTTTGCATGATCTGATATCGCTATATGTTCTCCACCAGGGGGAGTAAGTCTTTCGAGACCTCTGCTATATATCAATATGTAATAACGGTTGTGTAAATAAAAGCATGCTCGACTATGGCATTTTAAATCACATACAACAAAGCTGAAAATATTGTAAATGTTTCAGTCAGAAAATCTGAGAGAATAGAAGGATTGTTATTTCTAAATAGAGAAACTATAACTTTGTTTCATTTCCACATAGCTTTCAGAGAATTCTAATTGTACTATATGAAAACATTACAAAACTTGCTAATTCTAAAAGCAAATTATTTGCACTGTGAAAACCCTGATGTAACATAGTAGCATAGTAAAC
Organism: Ichthyophis bannanicus; assembly: GCA_033557465.1. NCBI lineage: Eukaryota > Metazoa > Chordata > Amphibia > Gymnophiona > Ichthyophiidae > Ichthyophis > Ichthyophis bannanicus. Next base: position 690,702,604 of record CM066036.1, on the reverse strand, counting down.
GACAGCAGATATATACTGATCCTAGTGACAATGAGACAAGCTTTCAAAAAAGTTTGTTCTAGAAAAGAAATTTAAAGGGGAAAGCTGAACTGCTTATGTTTCCCAAAAAAAGTTATGCTTTCACAGGAATTGACTTATTAGTGCACTTTTGTCAATGTCTAAAAGATATGCACATGCTAACAAAGAACCTTTTGACATTAGTACCCATAACATTGTTATATCAACAAATAAATAGAAAAAGCAAATAGAAAAAAAGAGAAGTGTCACTACGGCTTCAAAGATTATGTGAGTAAAACAGTTTTGACAAAGACGGCTGGCACTACAACAAAAAGCTTCAAAATCATTCTATATAGCAAATGGTCAGACTGGTAATAAAATCAATCCCAAGCAGTAAACATCAATGTAAAAACTATATATTAAAAAGTAAAGAGAGGAATTGAAGTGAAGGTCAAACCTTATCCACATGAGATTCGTGAGAAGTGCTGGGCAGGCTTTCAAGCTGAAAATGAGGTAAGGAACATAGAACGCCATTTAAATAGAGGCTGATTTGGCGCCAAACAAATTTTTAAGGAGGAACAGAGCACTATCCCTGTGAATATCTTGGAAGTGTGAATTGAACAAGAGAAGGCAAATGAATTAAAATAGTGTTTTAATAAATTAGAAAATTGAAACAGACAGAAGTAAAAAATCTGTAACTAAAATGTAGCTAAGATCAAGGGGTTTTTTGATGTGGCCATCACTGGTTATGGAAGAGATACATTGAGATCTTGAACTTATGTACATAGACATTTAAAACTGGCAGAACGTTTATGGCTTGAACAAAAGAATAAAAAGTAAATTGTCACAATAAAAAAAGGGGGGATAAAAAGGGGAATAAATATACCGATTAGAAAAGGGGAGGGGAATAAAAATAGGGGGGGGGGGGAGGTGTGATGTCACTTAAAACTAAAAATTAAACTAATATAAACAAAAAAGGCAATAAAAATCTCTTATAAAGCAGGAATAACGGGGGGGGGGGGGCAAGGGGGGAGGGGGCAGGAAATGGAGGAGGAGAGGAAGAGGGGAAAGGGGGAAGGGGGAGGAAAAGCGGGATATAAATATTTATATTAGCGGGATATATGTATTTATATCCCGCTTTTCACTGGGTGACCCGGTGAAAAGCGGGATATAAATACTGCTTAAATAAATAAAATAAATAAATAAATAAGGAAAGAGGAGAGGGCTAAGGGGGGAAGGGGGAGGTAAGGGGGGAAGGGGGAGGAAAGAGGGGAGGGGAAAGAGGGAGAGGGGAAAGGGGGGAAGGGGGAGGGGGAAAGAGAGAGAGGGAAAAGGGGGGAAGGAGGGAGAGGGGAAATGGGGGAAGGGAAAAGAGGGAGAGGGGGAAGGGGGGAAGGGGAAAGAGGGAGAGGGGAAAGGGGGGAAGGGGAAAGAGGGAGGGGGGGGGAAGGGGAGGGGGAAGGGGGAGGGGGAAAGAGGGAGAGGGGGAAGGGGGAGGGGGAAAGAGGGAGAGGGGGAAGGGGGAGGGGGAAAGAGGGAGAAGGGGAAGGGGGGAGGGGGAAAGAGGGAAAGGGGAAGGGGGAAAGGAAGGAAAGAGGGGGGAGGGAGGAGGAGAGGGAAAAGGGGAAGGGGGTGAAAGGGTGAAAGGGAAGGGGGAGGAGGGGGAGGAAGGCCATGGGACCGGATGGGATACATCCCAGGATACTGAAAGACCTCAGAGAGGTTCTTGCAGGGTGTTTAAAGGATGTTTTAATAGATCTTTGGAGACAGGAGAAGTTCCACAGGACTGGAGAAGGGGTGATGTGGTAATAGGGAAGAAGTGGCAAACTACAGACCAATAAGCCTTACCTCTGTGGTGAGAAAAGTAATGGAGGTGCTCCTGAAAGAGACAGTAATGGACTTTCTCGAATCCAATAGGTTGCATGATCCGAGACAACATGGTTTTACCAAGGGATGATCATGCCAAACAAATCTGATTGAGTTCTTTCACTGGGTGACCAGAGAACTAGATCAAGGGCATACGATGGATGTGATCTACCTAGATTTCAGCAAAGCCTTTGATATTGTTCCTCATAGGAGGCTTATCAGTAAACTGAGCAGCCTGGGGATAGGTCCCAAGGTGATGAACTGGATCAGAAATTGGTTGACTGACAGATGACAGAAGGTGGTGGTAAATGGAACACATTCAGAAGAAAGGAAGGTGTGTTGTGGCATACTTCAGGGTCCGGTCCTGGGACTGATACTGTTCAATGTATTTGTGAGTGATATTGTGGAAGGATTGAATGGAAAAGTCTGCCTTTTTGTAGATGACATGGAAATTTACAACAGAGGACACTTCTGGAGGAGTGGACAACATGAGAAAAGATCTATAAATAGTGGAAGAATGGTCTAAGATTTAATGCAAAAAAGTGCAGAGTCATGCACTTGGGATGCAGAAATCCAATGAAATTGTATGCGATAGGGGGCAAGAGGTTGGTATGCATAGACCAGGAGAGGGACCTTGGAGTGCTAGTGTATGAGGATCTCAAGGTAGCAAAACAATGTGACAAGGCGGTAGCCAAAGCCAGAAGGATGCTGGGCTGCATGTTATTGTTGTTATTAAGTGCCGTCGAGTCTGTGTCGACTCATAGTGACCCTTTGGATAATTGTCCTAAACTGTGTTCGGTCTTCATTCAGGCGACTCATTGTTGACAGAGTGGCACCCATAGCTGCTGTTATTGTATCGATTCCTCTCATTGCTGGCCTTCCTCTTTTGTGTTGATCTTCTACCTTGCCAAGCATGCTGTCTTTCTCTAATGATCTCTCTCTTCGCATGATGTGTCCAAAGTATGAAAATCAAAGTTTTGTCATCTGAGCTTCTAAAGAAACTTAGGTTTGATCTCCTCTAGTACTGACTGGTTTGTTCTTTGGGCAGGCCATGATATACACAGTATTCGTCATAAGCACCATAATTCAAAGGCATCAATTTTCTTCCTCTCTATCTTTTTCACTGTCCAACTTTCGCATCCATATGACGTTATTGAAAATGCTATGGCTTGAACAAGTCAAATCTTTGTATGGAGAGAGACATCTCTGCTCTTGAGAATCTTGTCTAGATCCTTCATAGCCATTCGGCCAAGAGCAATGCATCGTCTGATTTGTTGACTACTTGTTGTTTCTTTATTGATAGTTGATCCAAGTAGGTTAAAATTGTCCATTATTTTGATTTCTTCTCCATCAACGATGAGCTTGCTGATTTTTGCCATTTGTCAGGATTTTTGTCTTCTCTAGATTAAGGTGCAGGCCCATTTTAAGACTGTGTTCCTTGATCTTGAAAAGCAAATGTTTCAGATTGTCTTCACTTTCAGCTAGTAAAATGGTATCAGCAAAGCGAAGGTTGTTGAGTCTTTTACCAATCTTCACACCTCGGTTGTCTTCATACAGTCCTGCTTCTCTGATGATTTGTTCTGCATATAAATTAAACAGGTAGGGGTAAAGTATGCAACCTTTTTGTACACCTTTGCTGATTTTAAACCATTCTGTTTCTCCTTGTTCCATTTGAACTGTTGTTTTTTGATCAATGTAAAGGTTGTGCAAGAGAGGTTGTGCATAGTATACCCATGCTTTCTAATGTGGCCCAGAGTTTCTCATGGTTTACACAGTCAAAAGCCTTGCTGTAGTCAATAAAGCACATATAGATATCCTTTTGGTATTCTTTAGTTTTTTCAAGGATCCATCTCACATCTGCGATGATGTGTCTCGTTCCTCACCCTTTCCTGAACCCTGCTTGTACTTCAGGCAGTTCTCGTTCCAGGTATAGTTGTAGTCTCTGCTGAATAATCTTGAGTAGAATCTTGCTGGTATGTGGGATCAGAGCGATTTTGCAATAATTTCCACAGTCAGTTGGATCACCTTTCTTTAGTATTGGAATAAACACAGATCTTTTCTAGTCAGTTGGTCATGATGTTGTCTTCCACATTTTTTGGCAGAGCCTTGTAAGTATAGTAAAAGCTGCATAGGATTGCTGTAATACTTCAATGGGAATGCCAGGTGCTTTGTTCTTTGATAAGGCTGTCGATGCTGCTTCGACTTCTTCTTTCATCACCAATGGTTCTTGATCACAAGGTACAGGTTGAAACGGCTGTTGGTCAACTTGATCTTTATCGTATAATGTTTCTGTATATTCTTTCCACTTTTTCTTGATCTTCTCAGCACTATTCAAAATGGATTTCATAACTCTTCTGGAGCTCTGTTATTGGTATCTAAAGGAGCAAATCGATTTTGCAGGAAGTCTTTAAATTCCGGTAGTATATTCTCAAGGCCATATTTTGCTACATTCATGAGTGGCTTGCTCTTTTTCAACTTTAGCTTGAGTTTCATACTAATAGTTGGTGATCTGTTCCATAGTCAGCTCCAGGTTTTTTCTTTGTTGATGTTGTAGAGCTTTTCCATCGTTGATTTCCACAGATGTAGTCAATTTGATTTTTGTACAATCCATTGGGTGAAGTCCACATGTACAGTCACTGTTTGTGTTGCTGGAGGAAGGTGTTTGAAAAGAATAGATCGTTGGCCTTGCAGAATTCCATCAGTCTTTCTCCAGCTTTATTTCTTTTGCCAAGTCCATATTTTCCAACCACTTTGCCTTCTTCTTTGTTGCCAAACTTTGCATTTCAGTCACCCATGACTATCAGTATATCCTGTTTGCATGTTCTGTCAATTTCAGCTTGTACTTGTTCGTAGAACTCATCAACTTTGTCCTCTTCTGCAGCTGTTATTGGTGCATATACTTGAATTATAGGTGTGTTGATGGGAATTCCTCGTAGACAAATAGAAATTAAATGTTCACTGATTGCATTGTATTTCATTACAGTTCTTGCACGTTTCTTCTTAATTATAAACGCAACAGCATTTCTTTTTTGTCTTTCATTTCCAGCATAGTAGACCATGTGTTCATCAGATGCAAAGTGCCGGATGCCAGTCCATTTCAGTTTGCTAACACCCAACAGATTGAGTTGTACACGTTCCATTTCATTCTTGACCAGCTTCAACTTCCCATGGTTCATGCTTCATGTATTCCATGTTCCAATATGTAAGACATCATTGCAACTTCTGACTCTTATTTCATTCGCAGCTTTTCTCTGATCAGAGAAAGGCTGAACTTTTACAGAGCTCTGCTAGTGAGTGGATTTTTGCCTCCTGGGACATCTTACTGTGAGTTCTAGCTGTTTATTTAATTATTTCCTGTTTGTCTAACTGTTGTTTGTTTAATTATTTAGTGTTTGTCTTAGTGGTGTGCAAGTTTCAGCCTTCTCAGCTGTACTTACCTTGCCTCTCTCATCTGGGCCTTGTGTGGTAGCCATTGTGAATTAATCTCTCTCCCCAGCGCCTGATGTTTGTTTAGCTTTGCCTGTCCTGGCAGGCCTGAGTGACGCCTCCCCCTGGGTGTGTGGTAGCCATTTTGAATTAATCTCTCTCCCCAGAGCCTGCTGTTGTTAAGCTTTTTCCTGTCCTTGCCTGCCTGAGTGACTCCTCCCCCTGACCCCCTCCCCCTGAGGTATCCTGTAACCTTGTTCCTGTTTTCTCCACGTGTGCATAGGCTGTTTTAGTTTGCTTTTCTCTGATCAGAGAAAGGCTGAACTTTTACAGAGCTCTGCTAGTGAGTGGATTTTTGCCTCCTGGGACATCTTACTGTGAGTTCTAGCTGTTTATTTAATTATTTACTGTTTGTCTAACTGTTGTTTGTTTAATTATTTAGTGTTTGTCTTAGTGGTGTGCAAGTTTCAGCCTTCTCAGCTGTACTTACCTTGCCTCTCTCAATTAACTGGGCCTTGTGTGGTACCCCCATCCCCCTGCTGAGGGTTCAGGACAGGGTACCTTGTAACTGCCCTCTTTAATAGGACTTATCTCCCCCCCCTCCCTCCCCAGCACCCACCCACCCCTGGGGAAATTGTAGTTTTATAGGTACTTGGACATCTTAGAGGAAAGGGGCTGCTCTCAGGTGCAGCTCTTAATCCAAATCAGTCATACACAGAGGACCTGTGATTAATTAGCTTCAGGTACACAGGGTGTATTAGGGGTATTAGATACACTTTTATTAGTAGCATCTACACCAATCCTTATTATATACCGATTTAAAAGACCTAAACACAAGCTTTAAACTAAGATGCAGTCAGAGGTCCAGCAACGAGATGGGGGTTCTCCAGTCTTTTGCATCGAGTGTCACATGTATGATTATCTCCCAGTTGGTGAGAGGTCCTACATATGCACTAAGTGCAGGGAGCTCTTTGCTCTCAGGGAACGAGTCCGTTCTCTAGAGGCTAGAGTAGCAGACCTGGAAGACATAAGAAAGACAGAGAAGTACATGGACGAGACCTACAGGGATATAGTCCTGAAGTCCCCCAGTCTGGCAGCATCCCTGTTGCCATGGAGGAGAGAGGTCACGTGACAGGAGAGCATCACCCTGGTGTGGCAGGAAGTGATCCTGTAACTAGGACCTGTCCTCCAGGTGATGTAAAACCCTCTCGCACCGAGGACTTTCTCCAGGGCCATGTCCCCATGAGGGGAGGGTCAGGACAGCTGTTATAGTTGGTGATTCAATCATTAGGAATGTAGATAGCTGGGTGGCTGGTGGACGTGAGGATCGCCTGGTAACATGCCTGCCTGGTGCGAAGGTAGCAGATCTCACGCACCGCCTAGATAGGATCATAGATAGTGAGTCTTGCTGTCTTGGTACATGTTGGTACCAATGACATAGGAAAATGTGGTAGGGAAGTTCTGGAGGCTAAATTTAAGCTTTTAGGTAGGAAGTTGAAATCCGGAACTTCCAGGATAGCGTTCTCCGAAATGCTTCCTGTTCCACGTGCACCCAAAAGACAGGCAGAGCTCCGGAGTCTCAATGCGTGGATGAGACAATGGTGCAAGGATGAGGGTTTTGGATTTGTTAGGAACTGGGGAACATTCTGGGGAAAGGGGGGGCTCTTCCGAAGGGATGGGCACCTTAATCAGGATGGGAACAGACTGCTGGCATTAACCTTGTAAAATGAGATAGAGAAGCTTTTAAACTAGAAAATAGGGGAAAGCCGACAGTCACCCAGGAGCGCACGGTTCGGACAAAGGTATCCTTGAAGGATACTACCAAAAGCAGTGAGGTTCCAAAAGGGAGTATAGTAGCCCAAATGCCCTTGAGTAAGGAGCAGACAGAGCATAAAGATTCCCAATTACCCATGCCTACCAATAGCCAGATTAATATTAATAAAATACAGTCTCTAAAATGCTTGTATGCCAATGCTAGAAGTCTAAACAATAAGATGGGAGAATTAGAATATATAGCATTAAATGAGAGGTTAGATATGATTGCACTCTCAGAGACATGGTGGAAGGAGGATAACCAGTGGGACACTGTGATACTGGATACAAACTATATCGTAATGATAGAGCTGAAACAAATTGGTGGAGGGGTTGCGCTCTATGTTAGAGAGGGCATTGAGTCAGAAAGGATTAAAGTTTTGCAGGGAACAAAATATGCTGTAGAATCTCTATGGATTGAAATTCCATTTATGAAGGGGAAGGTGAGGGCAGTGGGAGTATACTATCGACCACCTGGCCAGAATGAACAAATGGATGATGAATGCTCAAAGAAATCAAGGAAGCTAACACAAGCCACAACAGAGTAGTAATAATGGGTGATTTCAATTACCCCGGTATCGACTGGGACAGTGTCACAGCAGGACAAGCTAAAGAGATAAAGTTTCTAGATGAAATAAATGACTGCTTCTTGGAGCAGCTGGTTCATGAACCGACCAGAGGGGAAGCCATACTGGACCTAGTCCTTAGTGGAACGCCAGATCTGGTGCAAGAAATAAGGGTGTTGGGACCACTTGGCAATAGTGATCATAGTATGATCCATGTTTGATTTAATCAGTGGAGGACAGATAGTAAAGGAATCCACAGTACTACCTTTTAACTTTCAAAAGGGTGACTATGATAGAATGAGGAATATAGTTCGGAAAAAACTAAAAGGAGCGGTTCCAAAGGTTAAAGACTTACAGCAAGCTTGGGTGTTATTTAAAATACTATCCTCGAAGCCCAGACAGCTGTATTCCACGCATTAAGAAAAGTGGAAGAAAGTCCAAAAAAACTGCCAGCATGGTTTAAAGGTGAGGTCAGAGAGAGGCTGTTGCTGCCAAAAGAGCAACCTTCAGAAAATGGAAAAAAAAGAGCCAAATGATGAAAACTGGAAACAGCACAAGCACTGGCAAGTTAACTGGAAAGCATTGATAAGGCAGGCAAAGCGGGAATTTGAGAAGAAACTTGCTACGGAAGCAAAACACGAAATAAAGACTTTTTCAAGTACATTCGTAGCAAAAGGCCTGTGAGAGAGTCAATTGGACCATTAGATGATAGAGGGGTAAAAGGGGCAGTAAGAGGAGACAAGGCTATAGCAGAGAGACTGAATGATTCTTTGCTTCGGTCTTTACTGAGGAAGATGTAGGGGTGTTACCCAAGACTGAAGTGGTATTTAAAGGTGATACTGCAGAGGAATTGAGAGAAATATCGCTACACCGGGAAGATATATTACAACTATTTGATAAACTGAATAGTAGCAAATCACCTGGACCGGATGGTATACATCCCAGAGTGTTGAAAGAACTGAAATATGAGATTGCAGACCTGTTATTGGTAATCTGTGAACTTTCATTAAAATCATCTGTAATACCTGAAGATTGGAGGGTCGCCAACGTAACACCAATTTTTAAAAAGGGTTCCAGGGGTGACCCGGGAAATTACAGACCGGTGAGCCTGACGTCAGTACCAGGGAAAATGGTAGAAGCCATCATAAAGAACAAAATTACACAGCATGTAGATAGTCATGGCCTAATGGGAGACAGCCAACATGGCTTTAGACAAGGCAGATCTTGTCTTACTAATCTGATCTGTTTTTTTGAAGGTGTGCATAAACAGGTAGACAAAGGTGAGTCGGTTGATATAGTGTATCTGGACTTTCAGAAAGCTTTTGACAAGGTCCCCCATCAGAGACTTTTGGCGAAGCTAAAAAGTCATGGGATAGGAGGCAGTGTACTATTGTGGATCGGGAACTGGTTAAAAGATAGAAAGCAGAGGGTAGGGCTAAATGGCCAATATTCCCAATGGAAAAAGGTGAATAGTGGAGTACCCCAGGGATCTGTACTGGGTCCGCTACTTTTTGACATATTCATAAATGACCTGGAAAAGGGAATAACTAGTGAGGTAATCAAATTTGCAGATGACACAAAACTGTTTAAAGTTGTTAAAACCCAAGAGGATTGTGGAAAACTGCAGGAGGATCTGGATAAATTGGAAGACTGGGCATCCAAATGGCAGATGAAATTTAATGTGGACAAGTGCAAAGTTATGCACCTAGGAAAGAACAAACCCACACTATAGTTACAAGATGCAAGGCTCCACATTAGAAACCACCACCCAGGAAAAAGATTTAGGAGTCATCGTGGATAACATGTTAAAACCCTCCGCCCAGTGTGCAGCGGCGGCCAAGAAAGCAAATAGAATGCTAGGTATCCTAAGGAAAGGGATGGAGAATAAAACAAAGGATATTATAATGCCTCTGTATCGCTCCATGGTACGACCGCACCTTGAATATTGTGTGCAATTCTGGTCACCGTATCTTAAAAAGGACATAGAGTTATTAGAAAAAGTACAGAGAAGAGCCACCAAATTGGTGAAGGGGATGGAAGGCTACTCCTATGAAGAGAGGCTAAAAAGGTTAGGGCTCTTTAACCTAGAAAAGAGGCGGCTGAGGGGAGATATGATAGAGGTGTATAAATTAATGAATGGAGTGGAACGGATAAACGTGGATAAATTGTTTACGCTATCAGAATATAGAAGGACTAGGGGGCATGTAATGAAGCTACAGGGTAAACTATTTAAGACAAATAGGAGAAAATATTTCTTCTCTCAACGTGTAATCAAACTCTGGAATCTGTTACCGGAGGATGTAGTAAGGGCTGTTAGTATAGCTGGGTTTAAAAAAGGTTTGGACAAGTTCCTGGAGGAAAGGTCCATAAACCACTATTAAAAAGGGACCCAGGATATCAATGCTTGGCCTAGTACAAGCACTGCAGAACCTGTGTCTTTTGGGGAAACTGCTAGGTACGTATGACCTAGATTGGCCACTGTTGGAAACAGGATACTGGGCTTGATGGACCTCGGTCTGACCCAGTATGGCATTTCTTATGTTCTTATGTTCTTACATCTGCAGTCAGACGTCCTGAGAGGTTTGATCCAACCACATCATAAATACTGTCTTTACTCTGAAAAATCTTCAGCTCCTCCCCAGTAGCCAGTGGAGTGTGCAGTTTAATTCTAGTGTTGTTGTCGTTGTCACAGAAATGTGATCCTCTGCCGCCATCACTGTCCTATTCTGCTGCTGCCCAGATGGGTGGTTTGTCTTGGTCTGGCACCTCAGCTGAGACCTGTCCATTTTGGAGACCCTGCCAGTAGTTAAGCTACCAAGAACTTAGCCCTCAGCATCACTGATGCACACAATCTCTCACAGCAAGACAAGTTGCAAACCAAATGAGGGGCTGGGCTGCATACAGAGAAGAATTACCAGCAGAAAATAGGAGGTATTAATGCCCTGTATAAGTTGGTGAGCCTCACTTGGAGTACTGTGTTCACTTTTAGAGACCATATCTCACAAAGGATATAAAAAGACTTGAAATGGTTCAGAGGAAAGTGACCAAGATGATCTGGAGCCTGTGCCAGAAGATGTATGAAAAGAGACTTTATGACCTAAATATTTATATTGTAGAAGAAAGGAGGCATAGGGGAGACGTGATACAGACCTTTAAATACTTAAAGGGTATTAATGAACAAACAAACCTTTTTCAAAGAAAGGGAAGCTGTAAAACTAGAGGGCATGCGTTGAAGCATGCAGAGTGGTAAATTTAAAAGCAACATCAGGAAATACTTTTTTACTGAAAGGGTGGTAGGTACTTGGAATGCCCTCCTGTTGGAGTTTGTGGGGGGAAATACAGAATTCAAAATGGCATGGGACAGATACAGTGGATCTTTTATAGCAAGAAGATGAAACCAAAGCAAACTTAAATATCTTTTATATTTCAGTACATAGAGGGGGCTTACTGCACAGAGCAGCCGTTACAGCCATTCTAGCCAACTTATTGGTCAGATTAGATGGACCATACTGGTCTTTATCTGCCATTATATTCTATGTTACTATGTTAGTCTTTCTATTTTTTTTGAAGGAGTAAACAAACCGGTCTACATTTACCAGTTCTACTCCGCTCATTATTTTATAGACCCCTATCACATCTCCCCTCAGCCATCTCTTTTCCATGCTGTAGCTCTTGCACAAATTTGAATTTGATCTCCATGATTAATCAGAGCCTAATCAAATATAACCCAGGATAATTACAATGAAATTTCCTATGATCGCTAAATATTCAGTTTATTATGCATGTATGATACACAACAAAAATGTTTGTTGCAGCTAGCACACATTTTCATCATGTTGTATTGCTTCTTAATCTTATGGGGATCAGCTCTGAAAAACACATTCCTTGTTCGATTTTTGCAGCACATGGATGCTCACCTGAAGCAGTGATCTCAGGTTGAAAGTATCTGGTAGCTTTGTTTATCCTGGAATAGTAGCAGCCCTGTTCTTTTTTTCTCTGAGAATGATAGATGATGATTGAGAATTGCTCATCTACCCAGATTGCCTAAATGATTCTGACTTCTTTCTTCAGGAGAACCTATGTTTGAATTGATTCCTTTTATTGCTGTGATTAGCAGTATTTTTTTCTGTTGACACACTATGAAAACTGCTTAGTAGCCCTTCAAGACTTTATTTGCAGAGCTGCTTGCAGGAGCAATAGCTGAACGGGCATGGCCACAAGGACATAGGGGCAGAGAATATACTGGAAGTTAAGGACCATGAGGCTCTTCCAGCATGACCAGTTTGCTTTCTTTTGCATGCCATTGATCTCAGTTGATCTCTGGCTTTCTCTTTGCTCAGTCAAGGATCCTCCTTTTCTTACCCATGTGTTCTTTCTGATTTTGCCTTCACTGCCTCACTGGAAGGCCATTCCATGTTCCGCCACTCTTTCCATGAAAAAATATTTTCTGATTTTAGTATTGAGTGTACCTCCTTTGGGCTCATTTCATGATCTCCTCTCCTGCTATTTCCTTTTCATAAAAAATATTTGTTTCTTGAGCTTTAGGTATACATTTTAAAATATTCAGATGCCTCTATCATATCCCCCTCTTTCTCTTCTCTCCTCTACAGTGTGCAAATATAGGTCCTTAAAGTATTTTTGAATGTAGTCTTGTTACTTAATGTACTAACATTTTTGGCACATTAACCATTATTACATAAAATATGACACATGGAGAGTAGTAAGTGGTTTCTATGCACAAGGGCATATATTTGTCAATTTGTATTGTTATAGCATGTTGGCCTTTGTTGATAGAAATATCTTTTTAAAAAACAGGCACCGTAAAGTTTCACATGCTGTTAAAACTTTACTTAGGGGAAATCTTATGTTGATAACAAAAAATGTAGATGTCGGATGGAGGGAGGGGCAGAGCATTCGAAGATGGCTGCCTGATTCTGCTGACGGCTTGTATTTCTTATGGGGAAAAGGAAGGTGAAGGTTAAGCCTGCGAGTACCCCGATGATGCCGATTTCAGGACTGATGGACCTCTTTGTGTGGAACGCTGCTGCAGCATTGAACTCCGGTGTGGCTCTGGCTGTGTCGACACCGAGGTTGGTTAACCCGGCGTCATCTTTGGAGATGGATCTAGCACTGTCCTTGGAGGAGCGTCTCCCTCCTCGACCCCCAGTATTGGTGGCTCAGTTGCAGTTGGATGCTGCTGGTATTACATCGGAAAGCGGTGTGAACGCCAGCGATCGCAGGAGCGTTCTGACAGTAGGAGCCAAGACATCTATGTAGCTTCCTGTTGTGATGGCGACTTCTGGGATGCCGTTAGGAGGGGCAGATGTATCTGCCCAAGCCGCGAGTGCTCTGCCTACCTCGGGCTTGTCTTCTCCTGTTGTTTCTTTGGTGTCTTTCCCGTCGGCTTCTTTGCTAAGAGCAGATAAAATTACCTTGGAGTCCTTATGGGATGCTATTACTCAATTGACTTCTGCAGTTTCGGTTGAAACTCAAGTATTTCAGGCTCAACTTCAGGACTGTGTTAATAAGTCACTTACTCAGCAAGCCAAAATTGATGAGTTAAAGGTTCAGTTATCTACAAATTTGGGTTAGACTGAAGCGGTTCAGGAGCAGAATATTTTGATTATGAAAGACTTTACCTTTCTAAGATTTAAGTTGGAGACACTTGAGAATCTCTCAAGAGCATCCAACTTAAGGATTATTAATTTTCCTAAATCTTCTGTTTGTTCTCCTAAAGAGATGTTTCGAAGGTATTTGATTGAAGTCTTGCAAGTTCTGAAGGAAGCTGTTCCTCCTGTCTCATGCATATATTATTTACCCTTGGGGAAAAAGCAGACTTCGGAAGGATCTCCATCGTTAGATGCTTTAGATGTTTCGGCTTATTTGGAAAATTCACAATCTGAATCTGTAGTTCTTGCGACTCCCTTAGCCCTCTGCATAATTGAAAAAGCTATCCTGGGGCTCCTATTTTGTCATATAAATCGTCCTTTGCAATTGTTTTAACTTTCTGTGTGGTACCATTATCGGCAACGTTTGAAACAAAAACAGAAATCGGGGCAAAAGCATCATCTTTATAGCCACAATTCATCCAAACCAAGATAGGTATCCCTGCTCCCATCCATTTAGCAAACTTTCCACGTGCCCAAATAATTTTAGATAATTTAGATCATATAGTGATTCCAACTTATTACTGATGTGGATCCCTAGGTACCGAATAGCCCCCCCTGGCCCACCTAAATGGGTTTTTCTTCTGTAATGTTCCCTGCCCGTCCTTTTGTAGGGACATAGTAACATAGTAAATGACGGCAGATAAAGACCAGTATGGTCCATCTAGTCTGCCCAGCAATATGGCACGAGTAGGTGCACCCCTTCCCATGCCTTTTAGGGAGTAGGTGCACCCCTACCCTTGTCTTTGCTTAGTGGTGCACCCACCAGGAGCAGGTGCACCTCTCCCTCTGTCTTCACCCCTTCCCATATCTTTGTTTCTTTGTTTGTTTAGTGGTGAACCCACCACTCCTCCCCCCATCGCTCCATGTAGGACAACCCTATTTGTTGAGAAATTAGATGGTTCAGTTTATTTTGATTTAATCTCGTTGCTGTAGAGTGATCCACTGTGTCTGTCCCAGGCCACTTTGAATTCTGTCACTGTGTTTGCCCCCACCACCTCCATCGGGAGGGCATTCCAAGCATCCACCACCCTTTCGATAAAAAAGTATTTCCTGACATTGCCTTTCAATTTACCACCTTGCAGCTTCATGTCATGCCCTCTAGTTTTACAGCTTTCCCGTCTCTGGAAGAGGTTTGTTTGTTCATTATTTCTCTTTAAGTATTTAAAGGTCTGAATCATATCTCCCCTATCCCTCCTCTCCTCCAAAGTGTACATATTTAGGTCTTCAAGCCTCTCCTCATAAGGCTTCTGACGCAGGCTCCAAATCATTTTGGTCGCCTTCCTCTGAACAGCTTCCACTCTTTTTACATCCTTTGCAAGATACGGTCTCCAAAACTGAACACAGTTTTCCAAGTGAGGCCTCACCAGAGACTTATACAGTGGCACTAGTACCCCTTCCTTTCTGCTGGTAATTCCTCTTCGAATACAGCCCAACATCCTCCTGGCTTTTGCCACTGCCTTGTCGCACTGTTTTGCCACCTTGAGATCAACAGAAATAATCACACCGAGGTCTTTCTCCTGCTCCATGCACACCAACCTCTCGCCCCCTAATGCGTACATTTCCCTTGGATTTCTGCTACCCAAGTGCATGACACTGCACTTCTTTGCATTAAATCTTAATTGCCAAGCATCAGACCATTCCTCCAGCTTTTGCAGATCCCTCCTCATGTTAAGCACTCCCTCGGGGGAGTCCACTCTGTTGCAAATTTTCGTGTCATCTGCAAAAAGACAGACTTTTCCATTGAGTCCTTCAGCAATATCACACACAAATACATTGAACAGTGCTAGGACTAGGACCGAATCCTGAGGCACCCCGCTAATCACCTTCCTTTCATCCGAGTGAGCTCCATTTATCATCACCTTCTGTCGTCTGTCAGTCAACCAATTTCTGATCCAGTTTACCACCTTGGGACCCATCCCCAAACTTCTGAGTTTATTGATAAGCCTCCTATGAGGGACAGTATCAAAGGCTTTGCTGAAATCCAGGTAGATGACATCCATCGTGTGTCCTTGATCCAGTTCTCTGGTCACCCAGTCAAAGAACTCAATCAGATTTGTCTGGCAAAATCATCCCTCGGTAAAACCATGTTGCCTCGGATCCTGTAACCCACTGGTTTTGAGAAAGTTCACTATTCGCTCTTTCAGGAGCGTCTCCATTACTTTACCCACCACCGAGGTAAGGCTCACGGGTCTGTAGTTTGACGCTTCTTCCCTGTCACCACTTTTGTGTAGAGGTACGACATCAGTCATTCTCCAGTCCTGAGGAACCTCTCCTGTTTCCAAGGATCTGTTGAAAACATCCTTTAACGGCCCTGCAAGAACCTCTCTGAGCTCTTTCAGTATCCTGGGATGTATCCCATCTGGTCCCATGGCCTTGTCCACTTTCAGTTTTGCAAGTTGTTCTAAAACCTCATCCTCTCTGAATGGTGTGGTATCTACCTCATTCCCATTTTTATATTTGGGAGACACAGGTGGTCCTTCTTCAGGATTTTCTTTAGTAAAAACAGAGCAGAAGTATTTGTTTAGTAATTTTGCTTTATCAATGTCATTTTCCACGAGTCCGTTTCCAGCACTTCTGAGTCTTGCAATTCCACCTCTGATCTTCTTCCTTTCCCGAATATACCTGAAGAAAGTTTTGTCGCAGCACTTAACATCTTTAGCCATCTTTTCCTCTGCCTTTGATTTTGGTATCCTTATTTCTCTTTTTGTCTCCTTGAGTTTGATCCTGTATTCATTTCTGTGTTCTTCTGTTTGCAAGCTTTTGAATTTTGCGAAAGCTGTGTTTTTTGCCCTTATTTGAGCAGCCACTTCTTTGGAAAACCAAACAGGTTCAGTATTTCAGATTTTGTCCAATTTATAGTGAATCCCGACAATCTTCCATATTCTTCTAGTTCCCACATTAATATTGGAATAGAACATTGCAGTCTAGTCACGCTCATAATTATATCATCCGCAAAAGATATTCTATATTCTGTCTTTCCTATTACAATGCCCTTCAAGTCCGCCCTCTCCCTTACCCTCTCCACAAACAGCTCCACGGAGAGCGCAAATAGAAGAGGTGACAGAGGGCACCCTTGCCTCGTCCCCTAGAAAAAGCAGAGTACGCTCCATTCACCCAAACACAAGCTTTCGGGTTGCTATATAATGCTCGCACCCACCCCATGAACTCTTCCCCGAACCCCATATGTTCCATCACCTGGAAAAGAAAATGCCATGACACCTGGTCGAAAGCCTTTTCCGCATCTAAGGATAATAGCAGTGCTTCCTCCTCGCTTTGTTCAATTGACCAAATAATGTTAAGTACCTTCCGAATATTATCTGCTACCTGCCTACCTGGGATAAATCCCGCTTGATCCTAATGGATCAATTTCCCTATTACCCTATTTAAACACGCAGCCAATATTTTAGCCAATAATTTGGCGTCCAAATTTAGCAAGGAAATTGGTCTATACGACGCGCATTCTTGTGGGTTCTTCCCTTCTTTATGTATTACCGTTATTCTTGCCCACCCCATAGTGTCTGCCAGCACACCCCCCTCTCTTGGGAGATTGAACAACCGCACTAATGGTGTGGTTAAAATCTCGCCGAACCTTCTATAAAACTTCGCTGTAAGCCCGTCTAGCCCCAGCGCCTTATCTACTTTTAACTGATTTATAGCTTTCAAAACTTCCTCTTCCATTATGGCTCTATTTAACCCTTTTTGTTCCTCCTCTTCCAGTTTCGGAAGCTTTATGGAGTCTAGATAACTCTTTACCCTCTCCGACTCTGGAGGAGTTCTTGCTTCATATAGCGATTGATAAAATCTCTTAAAGGCCTCCCGGATATCCCCATCTTTATGAACCAATTGCCCTCCCGAATTTCTAACTTTCAATATTTGGGATCTTAATTTCCGTTGTTTCAATTTCTGCGCCATATATCTCCCTGTTTTATTGCCCCCCTCAAAAAATTCCTGTTTCAATAGCTGCATACGATACCTGATAATGTCTGCCTGCATTGCATTTATCTGAGCTCTTACTGCCAATACTTGGCCTCTATATGTTCCTTTTCTATCTTGCGCATCTAATTCTTCCAGTCTCATCAATCTTTCTCTCAGTTCCCTATCTCTTCCCTCCTTTTCCTTCATTTTATGTGCCCCCCACTTAATTAATATTCCCCTCACTACTACCTTATATCCATCCCAAACTCCACCACAAGCCACTTCCCCATTATCGTTCCATCTAAAATATTCCCTTGTTTCTTGCTCTATTTCTTCTCTGACCCTCTCTTCCTCTAGTAGTGATTCATTTAACCTCCAAAACTGAAGTCCTCTCTCCTCCCCCTCAATTGTCAGCCTAACCTCCACGAGAGCGTGGTCTGACCACGTAATTGGATCCATCTCCGCCCCTGTGATCCTACCCGCCACTTCCTTAGTTACCCAAATGGCATCTATTCTGGAATACGAACCATGTACTGGGGAGAAATATAAGAATTGTCTTTTCCGGGGGTGTTGAAATCTCCAAGCATCTATCAAGCAGTGCTGTATTACAAAATTGCGGTACTTACTCCTATCCGCTCTTTTGCCCTCTCTTTTTCCCGTAGCGTCTCTAGCAGGATTCCACGTTAAGTTAAAGTCACCCCCACAAA
The DNA here is from genome assembly GCA_033557465.1 of Ichthyophis bannanicus. Lineage (NCBI taxonomy): Eukaryota > Metazoa > Chordata > Amphibia > Gymnophiona > Ichthyophiidae > Ichthyophis > Ichthyophis bannanicus. The sequence continues at coordinate 690,684,646 of CM066036.1, read as the reverse complement.
TGAGTTTGCCCTCACTCAATCTCCCCACCTCTTCACTGAGCTTTGTCCAAAATTCTCTTTGCCCCCCAGTAGGCGCGTATACATTCATTATACAGTACCACTCTTTCCCTATTTTTAGACACAAAAGTACATATCTCCCCGCTTTATCCCTAACTACTTTCTGTAACTCCATCTTCAATTTTGAGTCTATTAAGATTGCAATGTCTCCTTTCTTCTTTTCTACTGTGTTTGATGCATGGACACATACCCCATATCCCTTGAGTTTGACCAGGTGTTCTGTCGCCCGGGTTAAATGTGTTTCCTGTATAAGCACTATCGACGCCTTTTGGCGTGTTATTTCTTTATATAATTTCTGCTGTTTAAGTGGTGAATTGAGCCCTTTTACATTTAACGTTACTATTTTTAACTCACCTCTGAGTTTTATCACCCTCACCCTCTCTGGCCCACCTCCTCCCCCCTCCTTCCTTCCCCCTTCCCTCCCTACTTCCCCTCCCCATTCCCCCCACCTCCCCTCCCCCGTCCCCTCACTGGAGACACGTCTTCCATAAGTAGTGACAAACTATCGGACCTTAGCCTGCCCTTACCTGTCTGGTCCACCCCCTCCCCTCATTCCCTATCCCTGTCTCCCATATCGCTGCTAGCCCCTCCCGTTAGCTCTTTCCCAGCTAACTCCTCCCCCTTTCTCTGACTGCCCAGCTCTATACAGTGTTACTGCCCCCTTCACCCCTACCTCCCACAGCCCTATCCCTGACATCCCTTCCCACCATTAACTACATACAAAACATTATAAGAACCACAGCCCTCTTCCCTTCCCCCTCCCTTCTCCTCCACCACCCTCCTTCCCCATCTCCTCCTCCTTCTCCCCCACCTCCCCTTCCCGTCAGGCAACATCTCTGACAATGCACTTATCAATGTCCTACAACCCATTTCAAGTGTTGATTCTTCTTGTGCCGGGTTACCAGGGGTCATACTCTTCAACCGATGTCCTTTGCTGCCACCTTTACTCCCTGGCTGCCTTTGGTCAGTCTCGCCAGCCTCCTTCCATTTGCTGGTGCTCTGTGCCATCTCAAACTGGCCGCCCCAGACCTGGAAGTCACAACGTTCTTCGTTCTTGCTTGCCTCCCCGGACCCACTGGAAGATTAGTCAGTCCCATTTCTTTGAGCACTCCCCAGGATTCCTCGCTGGTCTTCACCCTTCTCGACATACCCTTCACAGTAATTAATAAGCCAAAAGGGTATAGCCATTTATAGCGGGCCTCCTCTCTCCTGAAATAGGCCGTCACCTCCTTCATCTCTCTCCGACGCTGCAATGTGCCCAGAGATAGATCCTGAAACAGTTCCACCGCATGTCCTTCCCACTGAAAATGCCGCAGTTTCCGCGCAGCTTTCAAAAGGCTTTCTTTGGTCTTGAAGGATTGCAGACACACCACAATGTCTCTTGGACGATTTTCCCTTATGGTCCCAGCACCCTATGTACCCTCTCGATATGCAGAGATTCACTCTCCCCGCTCTCTTCTAGGGCCACGGCTTGTAACAATTCTCCAAACACTTTTGTAATCACTTCATCACAATTTTTGTATTGGGGGTCCTCAGGGATGCCTCTCACTCTTATATTGCTTCTCTGAGACCTATCTTCCAAATCTTCCACTTTCTCTATCAGTTCTTCCTGAACTTGCTTTAACTCCTCCCATCCTTTTTGTAAATCCTCCAATGCTTCTCCCTGTTGTTCCAACTGATTTTCTGTTTCTTCCACCCTGGATCCCAGGTCCCCTATATCCTGTCTTAGAGATTGCAATGTCTCTTTTAGTTCCATTTTAACTCCGCTGATTCAACTCATTCAGCCACTGTTTAATCATGTCGGTTACCCCCACGCTCCAGGGACCTTCTGTCTCCTCCATTTGCTCAGCCTCGTGTTACGCCGCCATTTTCCCTTCCTTCTCTCCTTCTTTCCCCCCTCTTGCCAAGGTATATGAGGATTTGAATTCCACCAACTTTTTCTTCGCTGACAGTGCTCCTTTAGACTTCTCCATCTTCTCCCCGTCCGCCCCTGGAGAGGCACCTAGGACTTCTGATGTGCTTTGACCCCTGGTCCTGCAGCTTAGATCTTTCTGCGGGCTTTCTTGCTTTTCAATCTGCTGGTGAAGTTCTTCCCTTTATTTCCTTTCAATAACTATCGATATTTATACATTTTAGTTGATTTAGCCTGTTTTGGTTTTGTATTTCTTTATTTTGCTGAGATCAGCGCTGTCACTTTAAGGGCTCTCTACCCTCTCCTTGCCTTGCCTGTATCAGCCGCTTCCGACGAGCTGCATCGTTAGCACCGCCACTTCACTAGTGCCGGATCCCCTCTGCTGTCACTCCGATCCTGCTCTGTTTCACCGGCCTCCTTGCCGGGATCGCTCTCACCGTGGTGCTCCTGCCTCCTCTCCGCTCCACCACGTGCTCTGCTTTGTGGGCAGCTCGTCCTCACTTTTGTCCCGCTGAGCCCTCGGTCGCTGCTTCTCTCACTGCCTCATTTCATCTGCCGTGTGCTGCCTCTACTGCGGCTGTTTCATTTCGCCGCAGATGCCCTCTGCTATGGGCTCTCACCCTTCTTAACCAGGCTTCGGCGGCGGAGCTCCATGTTCATGCCGCCATTCTGCCCGATGATGTCACCGGAAGCCCCTAGAATCCTTTTTAAAAATTGGCGTTACATTGGCCATCCTCCAATCTGCGGGTATTTCAGATGATTTTAATGATAGTTCACAGATTACTAATAGTAGGTCTGCAATGTAATATTTCTGTTCTTTTAACACCCTTGGATGTATACGATCCAGTCTTCAGTTTATCAAATAGTTGTAATACATCTTCTTGGTTTATTGATATTTCTTTCAATTCTTCTGCGACATCACCTTTAAATATCATTTCAGTCATGGGTAACATCCCTACATCTTCCTCAGTAAAGACCGAAGCAAAGAATTCATTCAGTTTCTCCGCTATGGCCTTATCCCCTCTTAGTGCCCCCCTTACCCGTTGTCATGATGCGGACACTAATAAAGTTGGTTTTAAGAAAAGAAATCCTGTTTTAGAAGAACTAGATGTGCAGTTACCTCCTGGCACAGCTAGAGGGAGCAGGAACAGACACACTGATCCTAAAGAACCTAATCTCACTGATGACCTGCAGCTGACAGAGAACCAGGAAATCAGCAGGAATCGTTCTCTTTATAAACCAGAGCAGAATGCTTCTGGACAGAAAGGGAAACGGCAGGAGAAGAGGAGATGGCAGCAGTTGCAAAGAGAGCAATGGAGGAATAAGCAGTGGAAACAACAGCAGGAGCTGAGGAAGGAAGAGAAAGAGGAAGAAGGAACTGGAGTTAGAGGTGAAACAGCAGTAAAGCCTGGAAGCTATCAAGGACACAAACCTGATTGCTGTAGAAGAAGCCAAGCTGGAAGCTGGAACAGAAATAGACCTTACAAGGTGGGAAGCCATAAAACCCAAACTAAACCTGTTGTGCAAGGGGAGTTTGGTGGAAGTTACTCCAAGGTAAGAGGCCCTGCCACGCCTAGTTCCTATACTCTACCTGTTTGTGATATAGAGAGAAGAAAGCAAAGAACCAGAGAGGGAGGTTCTGAGAGAGGCTTATCTCTAGAAGATCACTACCCAGTTTTACCTACTCGGAGGGAGAAGCAGTTGTACAAACAACTGAAGTTTTTACCCAGGGAGCCAAGGTATGAGACAGTAAAGTTTAGCTGTAATGATTGCACTGCTAGAAGCCATCCTAAAAGAAACGTTCCTTTTAAAAGAAGCCAGAGTAAAGACTGGTTCACCAGTTTACCGCCAGCTTTGAGAGCCCCTGCTTATGTGGAGCAAAACTCCCAAGCTAAAGATTGCCATACTGGAATAGACAGGGATAGTGAAAGCACATTGGATCTGTATGGGGCAGATGATTTAATGGAAGTGGATTTTCCAAGCACTATTCCCTTACCTTTACCTGAAGACATGGAGTGTAATTGATGCACTGCCTGTGCTCAAAACTGTGCATGTTACAAAGAAGAATAAATGCAATATATTTTGATTGTTTAACTATTCTGAATATTACTTTGAAGAAGCCTGCTTTGAACTGTGAAGTAACAGTTGATTAGCCAATGAACTTTGGTACCTTTTGAAACAAAGGACTGTTTCTATTATAAAACTGTCTCTTATTTTGAACCTTGCTTTAAAACGGGGAATAAAAGCCTTTATTACCCTGCACTCGGACTCATTGTTCTTTCATAGCGCTACCTAGTGGCGCACAATCTTTGTGTCCGCGACACCGTGTGACACCGTCTATCATCTAATGGTCCACTTGACTCTCACAGGTCTTTTGCTATGAATGTACTTGTAAAAGTTTTATTATGCGTTTTTGCTTCCACAGCAAGCTTTTTTTCAAATTCTCTCTGTGCCTGCCTTATCAATGCCTTGTATATAACTTGCCAGTACTTGTGCTGTTTCCAGTTTTCGTCATTTGGTTCTTTTTTCCATTTCGTGAAAGATGCTTTTTTGGCAGCAACTGCTGTCTAATCTCACCTTTAATCCATGCTGGCATTTTTTTGGACTTCCTTCCTCTTTTGTTAAAGCATGGAATATAGCTGGTCTGGGCTTTCAAGATAGTATTTTTAAACACCTATTCTTGATGTAAATCTTTAACCTTTGCATTTGCTTCTTCTAGTTTTTTCTTAACTATTTTCCTCATTTTATCATAGTCTCCCTTTTACATAGTAACATAGAATATGATGGCAGATAAAGACCAGTATGGTCCATCTAGTCTACCTAGCAAGGCGGCAAGAGTAGGTGCACCTGCTGCTTAGTGCTGGTCACCCCTCTCCATGCCTTTGTTTAGGGGTGTACCCACCGCTCTGTGTAGGTCACCCCTATTTGTTCAGATATAAGAGATACTTATGCTTATTTTGATTTTATCCTGTTGCTATAAAGGGATCCACTATGTCTGCCTCATGCCATTTTGAATTTGCCCCCACCACTTCCATTGGGAGGGCATTCCAAGCATCCACCACCCTTTCAGTGAAAAGGTATTTCCTGACATTGCCTTTCAGTTTATCCCCTTGCAGCTTCATGTTATGCCCGCTAGTTTTACAGCTTCCCCGTCTTTGGAAGAGGTTTGTTTGTCCATTAATACTCTAAGTATTTAAAGGTCTGAATCATATCTCCCCTGACTCTCCTCTCCTCCAGAGTGTACATATTTAGGTCTTCAAGTCTCTTCTCTTTTGAATGTTAAAAGTAGTACTGTGGATTTTCTTGCTATCCTTCCTCCATTTATTAAATCAAATGTAATGATGCTATGATCACTATTGCCAAGTGGCCCCAACACCCTTATCTCTTGCACCAGATCTTGTGTTGCACTAAGGCTAGGTTCATAATGGTCTCCCTTCTGGTCTGTTCATGAACCAGCTGCTCCAAGAAGCAGTCATTTATTTCATCTAGAAACTTTATATCCCTAGCATGTCCTGCCATGACACTGACACAGTCGATACTGGAGTAATTGAAATCACCCATTATTATTACTGTGCTGTAACTTTTGTTAGCTTCCCTGATTTCTTTGAGCATTTCATCATCTGTTTGTTCATTCTGGCCAGGCGATCGATAGTACATCCCCACTGCCATCGCCTTCCCCTTTTTACATGGAATTACAATCCATAGAGATTCTACAGTGTATTTTGTTTCCTGCAAAACTTTAATCTTTTGTGACTCAATGCCCTTTCTAACATAGAGTGCAACCCCTCCACCAATTTGATCAGTTCTATCATTACGATATAGTTTGTACCCAGGTATCACAGTGTCCCACTGGTTGTCCTCCTTCCACCATGTGTCTGAGATTCCAATCATATCTAACCTCTCATTTAGTACTATATATTCTAACTCTCCCATCTTATTTTTTGGACTTTTAGCATTTGGATACAAGCATTTTTGAGGCTGTATTTTATTCATATTAATCTGGTTATTGGTAGATGGGGTAATTTAGAATCTTTAAGCTCTGTCTGCTCTGTACTTATTTATTTATTTAATACTCTTATATACCGCGCTATTCGACATCAGTGCGGTTTACATGGAACATCAAAACAGTTTTACAGTGGGGTTACACCGTAAATTACAGATAACAGGGAGATTAACTTGGATAACATGTTAACTAAATACACAAAGGCATAAGGTGAAAAACCTATAGCAATTTAACTATATACACAAAGGCATAGGGTGAAAGCGCTATGTACATCAAAAGTAACCCAAATGCCCTTAAGTGCCCTATGTACATCACATTGGGCACTTAAGGGCATTTGGGTTACTTTTGTCTTTATTGGAACCTCTCTGTCGATATGCCCTAACTCCAATCTTTTGCTAGTATCCTTCAAGGGTACATTGTTCCAAACCATGTGCTCGTGGGCGACTGTCAGCTTTCCCCTATTATCTAGTTTAAAAGCTACTCTATCTCCTTTTTAAAGGTTAATGCCAGCAGCCTGGTTCCATCCTGGTTAAGGTGGAGCCCATCCTTTCGGAAAAGCACCTCCTTTCTCTCGAATGTTGCCCAACTCCTAATAAATCCAGCACTCTCTTCCCTGCACCATTGTCTCATCCACGCATTGGAGTGGAGGAGTGGCCTAGTGGTTGGGGCAAGGTACTTCAGGCCGGAAGGTCGGGGGTTCAAATCCCACTAGAGGACAGCAACCTTGGGCCAGAAGGACTGGGGTTTCTAGTCCCACAGGTGCTCCTTGTGGTCTTGGGTAAGCCACTTAACCCTCCATAGCCCATGTTCCCTGTAAAATAGTTATCTCCAAGTTATAATGCCCTGTTCAATGTAATTTCAGTTTGTTCAATGTAAACCGCACTGATGCAGAATAGCGCGGTATATAAGAGAATATAAATAAATAAATAAATAAATTGAGACTCCAGAGCTCTGCCTGCCTTTTGGGTCCTGCGCGTGGAACGGGAAGCATTTCGGAGAATGCTACCCTGGAAGTTCTGGATTTCAACTTCCTACCTAAAAAACTAAATTTGGCCTCCAGAACCTCCCTACCACATTTTTCTATGTCAGTGGTACCAATATGTACCAAGACAGCAGACTCCTCCCCAGCACTATCTAAGACTTTGTCTAAGTGACGCATGAGATCCGCTACCTTCGCATCAGGCAAGCATGTTACCAGGCGATCCTCACATCCACCCAGCTATCTACATGCCTAATGATCAAATCATCAACTATAATGGCTGTCCTAACCCTTCCCTTGTGGGCACATGGCATTGGAGAAACCTCCTTGGTGCAAGAGGGTTTTACATCATCTGGAGGACAGGTCCTAGCTACAGGATCATTTCCTGCCACACCAGGGTGATGCTCTCCTGTCATGTGACCTCTCTCCTCCATGGCAACAGGGATGCTGCCAGAATGGAGGTGGGACTTCAGTACTATGTCCCTGTAAGTCTCGAATATGTACCTCTGTCTTCCTTATGTCCTCTGCTACTCTAGCCTCCAGAGATCAGACTTGTTCCCTGAGAGCAAAGAGCTCCTTCCACCTGCTGCACACAAGAGCCATCACCAACTGGGAGAAAATCATACATGTGATACTCAATTCAAAAGACTGGAAAGCCCCCATCTCACTGTTGGACTGCTTTCTGTATCATAGTTTTAAGGTTGCATTAAGTAGCAGAAGCGTTTTATTTCTATGGGTGCAGTAGCACTTAACGAGTGTTAACTTTATTTACGCTTGTTAACCTTTAGTAAGCATATCCCTAAGTGTCAGCATGAACTAGATGATCAGACAGAAAAGACTAGACGGAGTAATTAAGATAGCAGATATTTCCTCCTTGGAAGCAATTGTGGCAGGGGCCTTTTGTTTTAGCTGCTAACAATCTTTTATCCCAGGGCTTCTGTGTCCCAATACCAGAAATGTAGAATGGTAGTAAGAGCAGAGAACCTCTGAACAGTAATAATCTAGGTCAAGTCTCAACAAATCTTGGTCATCGTTATGACAGGAAATCTCACCACGGGGCCCTTGATTTTCATGACCTCCTACTTTGCTGCTGAAAGAGAAGATGTTAGCATCATGTGGCTTCCAATGATTTTGAGCTGGTTGGTGCAGGAACTCCAACTCTGGTCTTGTGAGACTTTGCACCCTGAGAACAGTACAGGAGTTTCTACAGTGTGTAGCTCAAACTCCCTGACCCTTGTAGTGCTGACCAGAAGAAAAGTTCTGTTTTGATATGAGCAACATTTAATAGATCGCAGAATGAGGGGGAATAGGAGGGATGACTGTCTAGATCAAGAGAGGGATTAGGAAGCTTAGAGGAGAGAGAGACTTGAGGGGGGGGGAATTATGAGAGGGACACTTCTGTAGACAGAAGATTTGAGAGAGAGAGATGTGGATAGGATAAGGAGGATAAGGGGCCAAAAGAAAGACTTTGGAGATGATGGGAGAATGAAAGAGACTGGATGAGCACAGAGTGGAGGGATTGAAAGAGAAATTGGGGAGTATGGAGGTGGCTGGCTGTGTACTTTTTCAGTCCCATGCGTTAAGTGTCGTTGAATCGATATCGACTCCTGGTAACCTTTTGGATAGTTTTCTTAAACTATGTTCGGCCGTCAGTCAGGCAACTAATTGTTGATAGAATGGCATTCATAGCCATTCTGTCATCCAACTCCGCACTACCACACACACACATGCACCACCTCTGCACCACACACAGGCGCACACATACACCCTGCCCTCCATTCCCCCCACCACCATTAATACAGACAACTGGATTCATTGCATTGTTGGCCTTTCTCTTTTGCGTGATCTTCAACCTAGCCATGCATGATGTCTTTGTCTAATGATCTTTCTCTTCAAATGTGCCCAAAGTATGAGGTCAAAATCTTGTCATTTGAGCTTCTAAAGAATAGTTGAGAATTTGACAGCTAAGATTTAATGCAAAAAAATTAATTTAGGCTGCCAAAATATGAAATGGGGGTGAAGTACTTCAATGCATGAAAGAAGAGTGGACCTGGGCGTGATCATGTCAAATGATCTTAGTGGCCAAAGAGGTAGAAAAGGCGATGGCAAAAGCCAGAAGGATGCTTGGGTCATAGGGAGAGGACTGACCAGCAGAATAAGGAGGCGATAGTGCCTCATTTGAAGCACTGTATACATTTCTAGAAATTACACCTTCAAGAGGATATAAACAGGATGGAGTCCAGAGGGTGACTGCCAAAATGGTCAGTGGTTCAGTCATTATAGCGATAGCCTTTCTTGACAAGGAACACATGTATTCCAAATCTGGCCACTAGGTGCCAAAGTTGTGTGATGACTGATACTTTCTCTCAGTGGGGGCCAGGCTGGTCTAGGAGCAGAAGCTGGACTTGGGAATTAGCTCAGGTCTCCTTCATGTGCTGCCGCTAAGCCACCATACCGGCCCCTTCTCAGACATTTACAAAAAAAAAATCCCTCAATATATATACTGTATTTAGATTTTAAAAATTAGCATAACATAGCGTTTTACATTGTATGTTTGTACAACATTCATGTATGAATTTAAAAAAATATATATATTTTTCAGGTTTGTGGAGAAAAACAGCGTTTTGAAAAACTGATGGAGCATTTCCGAAATGAAGATAATAATATAGACTTTATGGTAAGTGTCGCATCTGACTACAGCTGCTTATGTATGTTACTGGTATGCTTTACATGTTAGCCAAAATCTGAATTAATGTCTAGAGCAGATGGTTAGTTTTGATAATGGGAAGATTTTGTCTTTTATATCAATTTAAGCATCCAAAGTTACTCCAATAGTTTCTTTGACGCATTGGTGTGTTTGGACAGGCTTTGACAAATTTTCTTGGAATCTGGGAGCCAGTCTAAAAATCTAGGAGCCGGCTGCCGAAACTTAAACTTAGATCACACTATATGACCTGCCTCCCCTCCCCCCTCCCCCCCACCGGTGTATTGCAGTTACTAGGTTTTAGGGCTGATTTACAGTTTTCCCGTTTTCCATGGGAAAAAGCTTAATAAATCAGGCTCATAATGGGCCACTGCACAGTGCCAACAAAAGGCACTGGTCCCACTCCTCCTCTTTTCTCTCCCACCACCCCTACTGACCCATTAAGCTGCACATGTGTGTGGGGGGTGTGCGGAGATGAGGTGCCTGTGCATGTGTGGTACGGAGATGAGGTGCCTGTGTGTATGTAGGACATGCAGAGATGGGGGTGCCTGAGTGTGTGTGCTGGGAGAGGGATGCACCTTTTGTACTTATACATTCTGCCTTTTACTTCCCATGCATTCATCCCTTCCCTCTAATCATTAGTTACTAAAACCTACTGCCCCTTTAATTTATTCATCTGTTTGTGTGAATGGAGGGCAGGGGGTGAGTGCAAGGGGGAGGGAGGTTGAAGGGAAGAGTCTGGGGATGGGGGAGGGACAGCAAGGGGGAGGGGGGTTGGCATGGGGAGGGAGGAAATGAATGTATGGGAAAGTAAAGGGTATGATGTGTATGCAAAAAGCATACCCCTCTCCCGCCACACACATGCAGGCACCCCCACCTCTGCACATGCAAAGGCACCCTCACCTCTACACCACATGCGTGTATGCACACACGCGCGCGCGCGCGCGCACACACACACTTCACCTCTTCACCACCACACACACACACCAAAACATAGACTCCCACCTCCACACGCCACTCACACCCCACCTCCGCACTCCACACACACACACACACACACACACACACACACACACACACACACACACAACCTCCACAGACAGACATATATATCCCAGCTCCGCACCATACACATGCACAACCTCCACACTCACACACACACACACACACACACCTCTGCACCATATGCATACACACACACATGTACCACCTCCACACCACACATGACCACCTCTGCACATACACATGCATACACCAACTCCTCACCAGACACACACACCCCACCTTCTTACCACACACATACACACATGCACCCCACCTCTGCACCACACCACACCTCTTCACCACACAGACACACATACCCCACCTCCTCACCACACACACACACACCTCTGCACCACACACACCCACACAAACGCACCACCTCCACACACAGAGACATATACCCCCACCTCCTCACCATGCATCCACACACACACATGCACACACCACCTCCACACCACACACACACGCATACCCTGCCCTCCATTCCCCTCTCCCTCCACTATTCACACAGATGGCTCAATAAATTAAAGGGATAGTAGGTTTTAGTAACAATAACCTACCACCCCTTTAATTTATTCAGCCATCTGTGCAGCAAACTTAACCACTGTTTTTGATTATTTTTTTTTGTCTGTGTCTGTGCAGACACCGGCTCTCCCGGCCAAAACTGGGCCTCTTTGGCACTTTTGCCCATGGCAGGTTGGGATCCTGGCAGGCAGACACTGCTCATGTGCTCTGAACCCCATGTACTAGGTCCAATTTTTTGGTCACCATGGCAACTTGATACGTGGAGTTTGTTGAACCCTGTGTTTGGAGACCTGTGGTCATGTCTAGGATCTGAATTTACTTACAATTGAAGGAAAGAAAATTTGTACATGATAACTTATGCTGTTTTTGTGATGAGACACTTATTTCTCTAGACCCCGGTGACTATACAAGCTACAATAGGCACTGTAAGAAAGAAATATCCATTGAGGCTGATTTCCTTCTTTCTGCTCAAGGAAGGCATCAATGTCTTCCATTAGACATTGAATGAAGTAGTGTGGTTGCATTTGTGATATGTAGAAATAGTCTACTAACAAGTTGTAGGTGATAACTTTTTCTCCAGGAGCAAGCAGGAACTCAGTCCTCATATATGAATGACATTGGCATCGACGGAACCCATGTGGTAACTTCTCGCATCTTTCAAAGAAAGCCTTTGGGAGATCCACTATACATGTGTGGCTGCCTTTCCGCTCAAGTTTGCCATCTTGCCTCAGTCTCCTTTTTCCCTCGGAGCCCATTGGACGTTCATCTGCACCCTGGAAAAGGTTGATAGTTCTTTTTTCTTCTTTCTTACCTTTCCCTTCTCTGGTACTCATACTGGTGCTTTCTCACCTCCAAAGGTCTGCTGCCACTTTGGCGCCACGTTTTTCTCGGCTCTTTTATCCCTTCCGGGGTTTTTTCTTCAGTGTGCAGGAAACCTCATGCCCTCCCTGGCCGGGACACTTAAGTTTGATCTCGTGGGTGCCATATTCCCCACTATGTTCTCGGCCAGTGCAGACATACCATGTCCCGCACGGATCCGCACGACTGCTACCTTTGGTGCCTCAGTGTGGACCACAATGACACCTTCTGTGTGTTCTGTCAGCAAATGATGAGCAAGAGACGGAGGACCCGTGATAAGCAGTGAGCGTCCATGTTCGGAAAGACCTCCATTTCGGCCCCAGTGTTGCTCCTGGAGCCAGCGCACTTGAGGGCCACCATGGTGGCTTCGGACTCGCATGACAGCCATGCCTGTTCTGAGCCCTGAGGTTGCGGGTCATCGGACCGGGAATTTTCTTCTGAAGGCTGTCCCCTGAAGAGCCAGACGTTGTCCATGGCATCATAGGACGATGACACTGGAGCCATGGGTAAGTCCCATAGTCACCAGTATCAGAGCCTCAACAGCACTGCCGAGAGCGATGGCTGGCAATGGTCCTCCAAGCTGCTCTGGTGGGAGAAAATGCTATCGGCGTCAGGAGAATGACCCTGATTTCCCAAGCCCATCTTCATTGAGGATGTCCCCTCGATGGAGCCGGTGTCAGGCCTGAAGCCTTCGGTGCCCACTCCAGTGGCTGTGGAGCCATCTGGCCTTGAGGTCAGAATTGCAGTCCTTGAGTGGAGCATCGCTGCCTTCTTTGCCCAACAGTGTGGACTGATGCCTGGTTCCTCCGGGTCATCGGTCCCAACTACTGGTCCCTCCACCATGAGGGCATCGTCAGAGATCGTGCAGCCAGTCCTCGAGCACCATCAGCCTCGAGACATAAGAACATAAGATATGCCATACTGGGTCACACCAAGGTCCATCAAGCCCAATATCCTATTTCCAACAGTGGCCAATCTAGGTCATACGTATCTAGCAGTTTCCCCAAAAGACAGGTTCTGCAATGCTTGTACTAGGTCAAGCATTGATATCCTGGGTCCCTTCTTAATAATGGTTTATGGACCTTTCCTCCAGGAACTTGTCCAAACCTTTTTTAAACCCAGCTACACTAACAGCCTTTACTACATCCTCCGGTAACAAATTCCAGAGTTTGATTACACGTTGAGTGAAAAAATATTTTCTTTTATTAGTCTTAAATAGTTTACCCTGTAGCTTCATTGCATGTCCCCTAGTCTTTCTATATTCTGATAATGTAAACAGTCGATCTACGTTTACCCGTTCCACTCCGTTCATTAATTTATAGACTTCTATCATATCTCCCCTCAGCCGTCTCTTTTCCAGGTTAAAGAGCCCTAACCTTTTTAGCCTTTCTTCATAGGAGTATCCTTCCATCCCCTTTACCATTTTGGTGGCTCTTCTCTGAACCTTTTCTAATAACGCTATATCCTTAAGATACGGCGACCAGAATTGCACACAATATTCAAGGTGTGGTCTCACCATGGAACGGTATAGAGGCATAATAATATCTTTCGTTTTATTTTCCATTCCTTTCCTTATGATACCAAGTATTCTATTTGCTCTCTTGGCTGCCGCTGCACACTGGGCCGAGGGTTTTAACATGTTATCCACAATGACGCCTAAATCTTTTTCCTGGATGGTGGTTCCTAATGTGGAACCTTGCATCGTGTAACCATAGTTTGGGTTGTTCTTCCCTAGGTGTATAACTTTGCACTTGTCCACTTTAAATTTCATCTGCCATTTTGATGCCCAGTCTTCCAATTTATCAAGATCCTCTTGCAATTTTCCACAATCCTCTTGGGTTTTAACAACTTTAAATAGTTTTGTGTCATCTGCAAATTTGATAACCTCACTCGTTATTCCACTTTCAAGGTCATTTATGAATATGTCAAAAAGCAGCGAACCCAGCACAGATCCCTGGGGTACACCACTATTCACCTTTCTCCATTGGGAAAATTGGCCATTTAGCCCAACCCTCTGCTTTCTATCTTTTAACCAGTCCTTGATCCACAGTAGTACACTGCCTCTTATCCCATGACTCTTTTTAGTTTTGCCAAAAGTCTCTGATGAGGGACCTTGTCAAAGGCTTTCTGAAAGTCCAGATACACTATATCAACCGACTCACCTTTGTCCACCTGTTTATTCACACTTTCAAAAAAACATAACAGATTAGTAAGACAAGATCTTCCTTGTCTAAAGCCATGTTGGCTGTCTCCCATTAGGCCATGACTATCTACATGCTGAGTAATGTTATTCTTTATGATGGTTTCTACCATTTTTCCCAGTACTGACGTGAGGCTCACCGGTCTGTAGTTTCCCGGATCACCCCTCGAACCCTTTTTAAAAATTGGTGTTACATTGGCGATCTGCCAATCTTTAGGTATTAGAGATGATTTTAATGATAGTTCACAGATTACTAATAGCAGGTCTGCAATCTCATATTTCAGTTCTTTCAACACCCTTGGATGTATACCATCCGGCCCAGGTGATTTGCTACTCTTCAGTTTATCTAATAGTTGTAATACATCTTCCCAATGTATCGATATTTCCTGGCACCGATCTCTGTCTCTTTCAGAATGGAGGACTTCTCTGGCCAGTGCCTCCAGGTTAGAGTGCAGGGGCTCCGGGGTGGTCCCAAGGCCCAGATGGTTGTCGAGGTCTTCTCTGACTCAGTCAAACTGGGAAACTGATGATGAATCCCTGTTAGCCATCTCCATTGGAATGTCCCATTGGATCTTTCCCCTCCGAAGGACCGACGAGGTCCCCTCCCGAGGACTTCTCCTTCTTGCGATTTGTCTGGGACATGGTAAAGGTCTTGGCCTTCACTCTGATTTTGAGGAGGAGCCTTAGGCGAAGGACCTTCTCTAGTATGAGATCCTTCTGAAGGATGCACTTATAGTGCTTGATCCCCCCCTTCCCCCCAACCTTGAACAGCTTCTCTTCTGCATGTGGGAGTCCTCAGCTTCAATGCCAATTGTGAGCAGGCGGCTCAATTCCATTTATCAAATTCTCGAGCCGTGGGTTCCAGAGAGCGCAGCTGCCTCACAACTCCATGGTGGTGGAGTCTGCCATGCACAGGATCAAAAGCCAGAAAACGCACTTGTCGGTGCCCCCAACAGGTAGGCCCGCACCTTGGATGCTTTAGGCAGAAAATGCTACCAGGGCTCGATGCTCATCAGCCGGATCCAGGCCTACCAGCTGTACATGGGCATGTACGTACTTGTGGGACATGGCAAGGGAGCTCACCAGGTTCTTGGCTGGGCTGGCAGAAGAACCTTTTCAGCAGTTTCGGGCCCTGACCTCAATGGTCAAGAAGTTTATTGTTTATTGTTTATTAACATTTGATATACCGCCCCCCATTACATCGGGGCGGTTTACAATAATAAATAAAGAGTAAATCAGAAAAGGAAAAGTTATAATAAACTAAAGAAAAGGAAAGCAAAGAAAAAAGAAAAAAAGTAGAAACAGGGTTGAATAACATAAGAAACAAAAGAGATTAAGGATCAGGGAGGAAAGTTAAAAGCAGAAGAGAAGAGATGAGTTTTAAGGAGAGAGCGGAATTTAGAATAAGACTCTTCTAGTCGGAGGGTGGTGGGCAGGGAGTTCCACAGGGAAGGACCAAGGTAGAAAAACGCTGACTGGTGGATTGAAGGTGAGCCTGTGAGGGAGAGGGAAGGTGCAGACGATTAACATGGACAGACCGGAGACTACGGGTGGGAGTATGAAAACTTAATAGATCAGAAAGATATTGAGGTCTATGGAGATAAATAGCCTGGTTCATCACTCATGCGGCCTGTGATGGCTTCGAGTCGGTGGCCAGAGTAGCTGCGGTGGGTTTTAGTGCCTGCTGCCAGGCCTGACTTCAGTCCTTGGACTTGGAGCAATGGGTTCAGGACAAGTTGGTCGATGTCCCCTGCCAGGGGGAGAATCTCTTCAGCAAGCCCATGATGGACAAGGACCAGGCTCTCCAAGAAAACCGCTGACCCTTCCCGACAGAAGGCTTTGGGGGGAAAGCCCCTATACCCGAAGAAGAGGAAGGCTTATTGAAACTACTCCCAGTACTTGGCCTTCCCAGCTCCCCAACAGAGCCAGCAGGCCAAGGGACAGGGACAAGGCCCGCATAAGCCTAAGGCCCAGAAACCCCAGGCAGTGCCACAGCCACAACTTGGTGGGGTCTTTTGACTCCTTGGGCATAGCCTCTCCTCCCCAGGGCGGTCTAGCCCCGCAGTACACAGGGGGGAGTGTCTGGTGTTCTATGCCAGCTGGTGCTCCAGCATCACCAACAACACCTGGGCCCTCCAGGTGGTGGGGGAGGTCTGTCTCCTCCAATTCAGTCAGACGCCACCCCTTTCTTTCCAGGAGGACTCCCCTTCACCGAGACTTGCTCCAGCAAGAGTTCACCAGGCTTCTAGCCGATAAGGCGGTGGAATTAGTCCTGCCCCACCTCAAGGGGCTCTACTCCTGGTACTTCTTGGTTTCCAAAAGGACCGGTGGCTTTCATCCTATTCTGGATCTTGAAGATCTCAACAACTTCATGGGAAAGGAGGTTCAAAATGCTCTCCCTTGGAATGTTGCTGCCTTATCTCTGGCAGGGAGATTGGCTATACTCCTTGGATCTCAAAGACGCATACGCACACATTCCCATCCAGCCCTGCAACTGGCAGTACCTCCGGTTTGTCATCAAAGGATGCCACTACCAATATAGGGGTCCTGCCCTTTGACCTGACTTCAGCCCCAAGGGTGTTCACTAAGTGTCTGGTGGTGGTCACCGCCCACCTGCAGCTGCTGAGAGTGTTCGTCTTCCCCTACCTGGATGACTGGCTGGTCAGAGGCGTCACAGCTGTCAAAGTGCAACAAGTGGCATGCTGCACCATTTTCACTCTGGAGCACCTGGGGTTTGTCAACTACCCTAAGTTCCACCTGCAAATGATCCAGTGCCTGGAGTTTAAGAGCCTTCCTCCTCCCCCCTCCTCCTCGACAGGTCGTGGTGCCTAGCGGCCCTCACAGGGGAAGTTCAGGGCTGAAACTCAGCCTCTGCCTGGCTCATGCTGCGTCTCCTGGGGCACATGGCCTTGACAATGCATGTCACAACCGATGCCTGTCTCCACATGCATCAGGCCCAATGGGCCCTCTACTCAAATGTTCTCAGATGACGGGGTGCCTGCAGGACAGGATGACAGTCACCCATCCCCTCGCCTGGTGGCAACAGCCGCAGAACCTGCTGACAGGGATGCCCTTTCAGGTCCCAACCCCTCAGGTCCTCACCATGGATGCCTCCAAGTTGGGCTGGGGAGCCCACAGTGGTGGCGATCACATTCAGGGCCTGTGGTTGGCATCAGAGAGCCTCCAACAGATCAACTTCCTAGAGCTCCGAACCATCGCCTGCACTCTCCAAGCTTTTTTGCACCACCTGGAGTGTCACAACACGGTGCACATCATCCTGGCGAACCTCCACTTGGCTCCCTTGATGGAGATCTGCCAGGCCGCTACCTGGTCCACAGTTCACACCTTCGCAGTGCATTACTGCCTGGAGGAGGAGTTCCTGTGGAACCAATCTATCCTGATTCAATCAGCCAACCTGGCGGCGATGTCCTATATCAACAAGCAGGGGGGCACAGTATCATCCCTCCTGTGCTGGAAAGCAGTCCGTCTTTGTACTTTTGCTAGTGAGAGTGGGATGCTCTTTGGGACCGTGTACCTTCCTGACCAGAACAATGTTCTGGCAGACTAATTGAGCCGGGTTCTCCAGCCCCACGAGTGGCCACTCAACCCACGGTTGGCCAACTGACTCTTCATCACTAGGGCCTTCCTGTGATGGATCTCTTTGCCAGCCTGGTCAATGCTTAACTGGCCTGCTTCTGCTCCAGAGCGCCTGCTTCTGCTCCAGAGTGCCCCCGCCGGGTGGCAGCTGATGCATTTCTCATTTCGTGAATGGAAGGCCTCCCCTGTGCCTACCCACCCATACCGCTCATTGCCAAGATCCTCTGCAAGGTCCAGCTCGACCAGGCCACCCTCATCCTCATAGCCAGATGCAGATGGTTTCCACTGCTCCTCAACCTGTCTCAGACACCCCCAGCCCTACTGGGGAGTGCCCTGGACCTGATCTCACAGGAGGACAGCTCTATCCTGCCCTGATGACCTGGCTGCTGAAAGGGTAGCCCTGGCCCAATTTGACTTGCCCAGGGAAGTGGAAGAAGTCCTGCTGGTATCACACAAGGATTCCGCCCGGTGGGTGTACTCCTTCAAATGGCATCATTTCTCGGTTTGCTGTGTGTAGAGGGGTGCCATCCCCTTCTCCTTTTCTGTCTGGGTGGTGCTGCAGTACCTGCTGCACCTGTCTAATGCTGGTCTGAAGTCTAACTCTATCAGGGTTCACCTCAGTGCGCTATGGGTGTACCATCACCTCATCGAGGGGAAGCCACCTCTCCACCCAGCCTCTCGTGACTTGCTTCCAGAGAGGCCTCCTGCTCTTTTGACCACCCATTCGACCACTGGGGGTAATGTGGGATCTCAATGTGGTCCTCTCGAAGCTCATTGCTCCACCCTTTGAGCAGCTGACTTCGTGCCATCTCAAGTATTTGTCCTGGAAGGTGGTCTTCCTCATGGTGTTCACATCTGCTCGCAGGCTCTGGTGGCTCATGACCCCTACAGTAGGTCTCACAGGAACAGGGTGGTGCTCCGGACACACCTTAAGTTCCTCCCGAAGGTGGTCTCCATTTTTCTTCTCAACCAGGAGTTAGTCATTCCTACCTTTTTCCTGCAACCTCATGCCAGTACGGTGGAGCTATTCTCCATATGCGAGACTTTAAGTGGGCCTTGGCCTATTATTTAGAGCAAACCAAGACTAATCACCGCTCCTCGCTGCTCTTCATTTCCTATGACACTAATTGCCTGGGCTTAGCGGTCTCCAGGCATACTCGGTACACCTGGGTGACAGACTGCATCGCACCTTCGGTCAGGCCGGTCTTTTGCTGCAGCGTCACAACACGGTGCACATCATCCTGGTGAACCTCCGCTCGGTTCCCTTGATGAAGATCCGCCAGGCCGCTACCTGGTCCTCAATTCACACCTTCGAAGCGCATTACTGCCTGGAGGAGGAGTCCCAGCGGGACAGCACCTTTTGCCAGGCGGTACTCCTTCATTTGTTTGGAGTTTAAGGCAACTCCTGCTCTCTGGCACTTCTGTGTGTCCAGGCTACCGGAGAGCTGGTTTCCCTGGTTGATGTTGGGGTCACTGCTGGGGTCTTGTGACTGAACTGGACTCTTATTGTTCCTCACAGTTCACTTTTTGGGTTGCCCTTGGCTTACAGTTTTTTTTTAGTAGCCCCATATGTGAGGACTGACTTCCTGCTTGTTCCTGGAGAAAGCATGGCTACTGTGACAAGGCAGAGCCTTTAGAGAGTAAGAAAAAGGGTTTTAAATACTCTTTGTCCTCTGAACCTGCCAGAAATACAGGGCAGGAAGGGGTTAAAACCTCAGCACACAAAGCTTCACTACACGAAAGAGTAGAAAGGGAGCCCCACCCTAGCCCCAGGCTAACCAGGAGAGCTATCCTATCAGGGAAAGGGGTGGACTCGCGCCCGATTGGACAACTCAGTCCTCATAACCAGGAAGTAGTAGATTCAAGAAAAGGAGAGGAGAGAAAGCAGAAAGACGAGGAGGAAGCAGAAAGAGGAGGAGAACGGGAAAGGAGGAGGAAGGAGCCCCACAGTGGACACAGTGGGGAGAAACTGACTCAAGGGAATTGGATGCAGCCTTGGAGCCAGAGCCTCTTTCCAGAGGGCTAGGAAAGTCAGGTCCAGGCAGAGACTTGAAGTCCCAAAGAGGCAGAGCTGGAAGCAAAGAGCCAGGTGGGAACCAAGTACTTGGAAGATTGCCAGCCACTTTGCCCAGGAACAGCCACGTCTCGGGGGAGGCAGTTGAAAGTGCTTCCTGGAAGGAACAGCCCTCAGCCAAAGGAGAATCAGGTCAGAAACTCCTATAAACCTTTGAAGCAAAGATTAGAGTTCTTACCTAAGAGAGATAGAAGTAACTCCTCAGAGACTTTTCTTAGAACCAGATTGATAAGAGAAAAGCTGGGTAGAAGGGAAACCCCAACTCATAAAGTACAAGTGTTTCCTTGTAATAGAGAACGGGTCAGAAGCTGCAGTTCAGAGTATAGCCCAGCTGCACGTCAGCAAGCTACTAATTGCCAGCAATGGGACACGGAGCTAGAGTCAGATTTTGAGGACCAGGCTGTATTAAAGGAACTTGTAAAGCAGTGTCAGAAGAGATGTTCCACCCAACCAGAGAGTGATATCCGGGCGAGACAGGGAAGAGAGAAATCCTTTCTATGAACTGTTTAAGAGGGCCAATAAGCCTGAAACCTTGCAAGTGCCTAGGAGACGTAAGGATAGTAGATGGAAGCAGATACAGACTCTCCTTAAACACTTGAAGTCTGTGGATTCTTTTTATCCTTGTGTTCAAGAAACCCCAGATCTTGAGAGTGAGCCGATGCAGACAGACAATCCCTTATCCTCTAGCAGTGACTCGGAGATGGATTGTGGCATCTGTAAGAAGGAGTTCTAAGGTGCAGTTTAATTGTATCCTATGTATATAAGGGTGCTGTGGAAGCCTAATCGTTGTTAAGCACACGTGGGATAAAAACCACAACACGGAGAAGTTTCTTTTTAGAAGTTTTATTAGGAAAGCCTTACTGGTGTTTGGAAGCAATGCTGTTATCCTGGAAAGTTGGAGGAAGTATAAGAAGCTGATTTTTGAGTTGCATCTGTACCCTGAGAAGTATCAGGAGGACTGTTTCATTTTGGACTTTATTTGTTACAACCACGTATCTTCTCTTTTGCTCTGTTTTGGGGGAAGAAACCCTGTGCGACAATAAATTTTATTTTATTTATTTTATTTATTTTATTTAACTATTTCTTTTATACCGCCCCTTCCAGAGATCAAGGGCGGTTTACATATAACAGATTAACAGTCTTGTACACAATTTGTATACATTTTACATAGAACAGTAGAAATCAACTATTTACATTGAACAGTAAGTATAAACTTTGTAGGTATTGTAACAAAAAACAACTTGATGGTATTAAAGCAAAATCTTTGTAGGTATTAAAGCAAACATATCAAACTTTGTACAAATCTTGTATAAATATATTGTTCACCCTTAACCTAACTTTGGCTGTCATCACTGGGCTACAACTACATAAGAATACCAGGCAAACAGCACAAACAAAGTAACTTTAACTGTGTCCCACTTTCTAACAGCCTTAATACTGGGGCTGAGTGGTGAGCGGTGTCACACTACTCACCTGTAACAGGTGTTCTCCAGGAACAGCAGGAATCAGTCCTGATAATCCTCCCTCCTCCCTGTGGAGTTGCTTTTCTTTTTTGCTGTCTTGAGCTATGTCATCATACTGAGGCAAAAAGGCACCTTTGGTCAGGAAGGCAGCACACATGTGTTGTGGATCTCCCAAAGACTTTCTTTGAAAGCTGGGGAGAGGTTACCGTGTGGGCTCCGTTGATGCTGACGTCACCCATATTTAAGGACTGATTCCTGCTGTTCCCAGAGAACACCTGTTACAGGTGAGTAACCACGCTTTAGAGTAAAGTAGGAATATGTTTTTGAGCAGCTTTCAAGAGTTATGCTTCCTTCATCGGATCTGTGTTGACTTTTCAAATTTTCTTTGACTGGGTTTGCCTGGACCCTGCCAACATAGTGGAATTGAGATGTTAGTTTATAGAAACCAAGATAAGTGAGTTTGTGTGTGTGTTTATCCCTGTTTGTATATATACTCTTTAATTTTGAGAAGGCAATTTTGAAGAACTCCAAGACAAATAACCAGCTAATGTTTATACCATTAAGGTTATTAAATGCATTAATTGTATGATCTCTGCTTAATGAAGAGTATGTATGTAATGAAGAGTCCTCACTGAGAAACTGTAAAAAGATTTTTTTGGGGGGCAGAGACATATTGTACTATTTACACTGCTAGCAAAAAAAATAACATTAGCACTGATTTTCTACAATAGTTTCAATATACCAGGGGACCCAGATTTGGTTCTTGAGGATTGCGGATAGATCTGGTTTTCAGGCTGTTTATTGTGAGTATTCATTAGATGTAAGATAAAGGAGTTAGATAGAAGATTGAGATGCCTAACCTAAGCAGTCAGGCACCTAGATCTGCGCAACTGGAAATTCCACTCTAGTGTAACTTAATTTAGGTTCTTAAATTCATTAGGTTCCTAAATTTAGAGGGCAGTTTTATAACTGCATGGATGCTTAAATAGTATGGAAACGGGAAATTAATGGTTAGAAAATATATTTCAGAACACATATGTCTTGGCAAAAAATAGTGCTCACTTTCTGTATGAAAATCATTTGAATTCATATTCAAAATCTTTAAAAAGAAAAGGAGGAATGTTCTCAAATTTATTGTTTATTGGACATACGCAGCGCTGTACAGCAGTGATAGGTATTCGGGTATAATGTTTCTCTTTTCCACAGAGCTTGCAAACTAAATGGGTACCAGAGACAATGGGAGATATAGGGGCAAATTTACTAAAGATTGTGCTAGTAGCATGTGATTAGGCCCTTGCCAACTTTAGGGTGCATATGGTCTGTCCCCCTGCCGTTGGTGTGTTGGCAAAGTATGGCACTGCGCAAATTGGCATGAGGGTGCACTTAATGCCACCCATTGAGCTGGCTTTGTGTATTCATGCTAATGGCAACATTTGCAGTTAATACATGCTGAAAATGTCTGTGCTCACTACGATGCGCTGTCAATGCCCACGTTCCACTCCTACCCCTTCCAATCCCTGCCCAGTCGTGTGCTGCCCAGTTAGCATGGTATTTTTAGCATGGGGCCTCACATTAACGTTTAGCTTGGCATGCTTACTGTGTGCTAAAACCCATGTTAAGATTAGAGCTATTTAGTAAATATGCCCCAAAGCGACTTGCCCAAAGTCATATGGACAATCATTGGTTCTCAGCCTATTGCTCTAACCACTAAACCACATATCACATATACTGTATAAAAGGCGTCAACTCCCCTTTAAAAGTGTGTTAACTGGTAGTACTTTCTTATTGAGTCCACATCTAATGCTTTAATAATCAAATTAGGGTGTGGTAAGTCCATGCCTCATGACCGTAATTGTGGATCTTTTCTGAAATAAATGCATGGAATATATGATTTGGATTTGACAGTATTGGATTTGCAAGCCAGCGGTTTTAGTACATAGAGCGTTATAAAATCTTTCTTTACTTTGTTTACTAGAGGATTGGACTTGGATAAAGCATAAATATTATATGCATACATTTCTCTGGGTGGGCAGTGGTGAATTTTCAAAACCAAACTGTGCAAGTACTTCCGCTTTGAAAATTATCCTTGGGATTTATACCTACTCTCTGGCATGCACAGAGTTCCCATGTTCATTTATGTGTACATGTGTATATTTCTTTGAATTCTGCATGTACGTGCAACCCCAAAAGTCCATCCCTAGGAATGCCTTACTTCACTCTGTATAAACTTATGCAAATAGAAGCTGTATATGCATAAGATTAGTCAGATATTGGGAAGGCAAGTTTATACATCAAAAGGTATCATGTAAAACACTTTTACCTGTAGAAATGCCTTTTAAATTATCCCCTTAGCATCCTAAAAATGGAAGGGCAAGTAGACTGATTTAGATAGGGAGAGAATCTGGTGCTGATTTTCAACACTAGGGTTCCTAATCTACATGCTCAAATATAGGTGCAAGGATAGCAGGCCTAAATCTAGGGGCCCTCCTCTCTCACCTAAGAACATAAGATATGCCATACTGGGTCAGACCAAGGTCCATCAAGCCCAGTATCCTGTTCCCAACAGTGGCCAATCCAGGTCACAAGTACCTAGCAGTTTCCCCAAAAGACACAGGTTCCTCAATTCTTGTATTGGGTCAAGCAGTGATATCCCGAGTCCCTTTTAATAATGGTTTATGGACCTTTCCTCCAGGAACTTGTCCAAACCTTTTTTAAACCCAGCTACACTAACAGCTCTTACTACATCCCCTGGTAACAAATTCCAGAGTTTGATTACACGTTGAGTGAAAAAATATTTTCTCATTAGTTTTAAATAGGTTACCCTGTAGCTTCATTGCATGTCCCCTAGTCATTTTATATTCTGATGACATAAACAATTGATCTACGTTTACCCGTTCCACTCCATTCATTAATTTATAGACCTCTATCATATCTCCCCTCAGCCGCCTCTTTTCCAGGTTGAAGAGCCCTAACATTTTTAGCCTCTCTTCATAGGAGTAGCCTTCCATCCCTTTTACCATTTTGGTGGCTCTTCTCTGTACCTTTTCTAATAATGCTATATCCTTTTTAAGATAAGGCGACCAGAATTGCACGCAATATTCAAGGTGCGGTCACACCATGGAACAATACAGAGGCATTATAATATCCTTTGTTTTATTTTCCATTCCTTTCCTTATGATACCTAGCATTCTATTTACTCTCTTGGCTGCCGCTGCACACTGGGCAGAGGGTTTTAACATATCTATGATAACGCCTAAATCTTTTTCCTTGGTGGTGGTTCCCAATGTGGAACCTTGTATCGTGTTTGGGTTGTTCTTTTCTAGGTGCATAACTTTGCACTTATCCACATTAAATTTCATCTGCCATTTGGATTTCCAGCCTTCCAATTTATCAAGATCCTCTTGCAATTTTCCACAATCCTCTTGGGTTTTAACAACTTTAAATAGTTTTGTGTCATCTGCAATTTTGATAACCTCACTCTTTATTCCCTTTTTCAGGTCATTTATGAATATGTCAAAAAGCAGCGGACCAAGCACAGATCTCTGGGGTACTCCATTATTCACCTTTCTCCATTGGGAAATTTGGCCATTTAGCCCTACTCTCTGCTTTCTATCTTTTCACCAGTTCCTAATCCACAATAGTACATTACCTCCTATCCCATGATTTTTTAGTTTTGACAAAAGTCTCTGATGAAAGTCCAGATACACTATATCAACTGACTCACCTTTGTCTACCTGTTTATTCACATCTTCAAAAAAATATTACAGATTAGTATGACAAGATCTTCTTTGTCTAAAGCCATGTTGGCCGGTCTCCCATTAGGCCATGACTATCTACATTTTCACTGATTTTGTTCTTTATGATGGTTTCTACCATTTTTCCCGGTACTGATGTCAGGCTCACCGGTCTAGTTTTCCGGATCACCCCTGGAACCCTTTTTAAAAATTGACGTTATATTGGCAATCCTCCAATCTTCAGGTATTACAGATGATTTTAATGATAGTTCATAGATTATTAATAGCAGGTCTGCAGTCTCATGTTTCAGTTCTTTTAACACCCTTGGATGTATACCATCTGGTCCAGGTGATTTGCTACTCTTCAGTTTATCAAATAGTTGTAATACATCTTCCCGGTGTAGCGTATTTCTTTCAATTCTTCTGCAGTATCACCTTTAAATACAACTTCAGTCATGGGTAACATCCCTACATCTTCCTCAGTAAAGACCGAAGCAAAAAATTCATTCAGTCTCTCTGCTATAGCCTTGTCCCCTCTTACTGCCCCTTTTACCCGTCTATCATCTAATGGTCCAACTGACTCTCTCACAGGTTTTTTGCTACGAATGTACTTGAAAAAGTCTTTATTATGCATTTTTGCTTCCATAGCAAGTTTCTTCTCAAATTCTCTCTTTGCCTGCCTTATCAAAGCCTTGCATTTAACTTGCCAGTGCTTGTGCTGTTTCCAGTTTTCATCATTTGGCTCTTTTTTCCATTTCCTGAAAGATGCTTTTTTAGCAACAACAGCCTCTCTGACCTCACCTTTAAACCATGCTGGCAGTTTTTTGGATTTCCTTCCACTTAAAGCATGGAATACAGCTGGTCTGTGCTTCCAAGATAGTATTTTTAAACAATACCCAAGCTTGATGTAAGTCTTTAATCTTAGCAACTGCTCCTTTTAGTTTTTTCTTAACTATTATCCTCATCTTATAATAGTCTCCCTTTCGAAAGTTAAAAGGTAGTACTTCGGATTTCGTTACCATCCCTCCTCCATTAATTAAATCAAACGCGATCATGCTA
The DNA here is from genome assembly GCA_033557465.1 of Ichthyophis bannanicus. NCBI lineage: Eukaryota > Metazoa > Chordata > Amphibia > Gymnophiona > Ichthyophiidae > Ichthyophis > Ichthyophis bannanicus. Next base: position 690,658,437 of record CM066036.1, on the reverse strand, counting down.
TGATCACTATTGCCAAGTGGCCCAAACACCCTTATTTCTTGCACCAGATCTGGTGTTCCACTAAGGACTAAGTCCAAAATGGCTTCCCCTCTGGTTGGTTCATGAACCAGCTGCTCCAAAAAGCAGTCGTTTATTTCATCTAGAAACTTTATATCCCTAGCATGTTCTGCCATGACACTGACCCAGTCAATATCGGGGTAATTGAAATCACCCATGATTATTATTATTCTGTAACTTTTATTAGCTTCCCTGATTTCTTTGAACATTTCATCATCCATTTGTTCATTCTGGCCAGGCGGTCGATAGTACACCCCCACCGCCATCGCCTTCCCCTTTTTACATGGAATTTCAATCAATAGAGATTCTATGGAGAATTTTGTTTCCTGTAGAACTTTAATTCTTTGTGATTCCATGCTCTCTCTAACATAGAGTGCAACTCCTCCACCAATTTGATCAGCTCTATCACCTAAACCATGATGTCATTTCCTAATTGTGATCTCCCTCATCTTCCACGCACCCTGACCTCCCGATGTACAAAATATTCTCCGGTTGGCCTCCCGCATCCTCTAGTACTAAGAAGATCTGGGTGTCCACTTCAGCACTCCTTCAAAAATCCGAATTTAAGATAGCAGAAAGTATTTTTTCATTCTCTGTTTAAGAGGGATATGAATGAAGCTGCTTTTGCTAGGCCTTCTCTGAGGAACGTATTACACAATTTTGTGTCATCTGCAATTTTGGTAACCTCACTCCTTATTCCCTTTTCCAGGTCATATATGAATATGTCAAAAATCAGCGGACCCAGCACAGATCCCTGGGGTACTCCACTATTCACCTTTCTCCATTGGGAAAATTGGCCATTTAGCCCTACCCTCTACTTTTAATCAGTTCCTGATCCACAATAGTACATTACCTCCTATCCCATGACTTTTTAGTTTTGCCAAAAGTCTCTGATGAGGGACCTTGTCAAAGGCTTTCTGAAAGTCCAGATACACTATATCAACTGACTCACCTTTGTCTACCCGTTTATTCACACCTTCAAAAAAACATAACAGATTAGTCTTGCAGAGTCTTTCTACTATCTGAGCCCATGAAGGACATGGAACACATACAGTGCAATCTGTCTGCACAGAATTGTGTTCTGCTGGAATGTGTGGGATGGGCCTTTGTTTGCAATAGCTGTATCATTGTGTTCGTACGTTATGCAGTTTGCAGTGGTTGAAAAGCATTTGTCACTGACAAGCTTGTTGGTCTTAGCATATGTGTTTTTTTGTTTACACAAATGTGGAATTTTTTTTTGGAAATACGTAGATGTGTGTTTCACCTCTCTTACTTTTACTCTCTCCCTTTCTTCTGTCTCTACCCTGTCTTCTACCCTATACCTCCCACAAAGGCTCCTGCTTTAACAACTCCATTTCCTCCATCAGTAACCTCCAACGCATGTTTTTTGCTGAGTACCTGAAAAAGCAGGAGAGCTAAAAGGTTAACATTGCTGTCAGGCAGATGTTAAATTTTAGGCCTAAGCAAGCAAGTGGAAAAGTTTAATTTGCATATAATCCCTCATTTATATGTTCTAATTCTAACACTCTCAGGTTACCTACCCTATGTAGTTACGGGGATCAGAGCATGACCAAGCTCTATACGTTGCTGCTAAGGCTAGGTCAAGCATGAGATGGGAATTTCGCAGGGGTCAGGAGTTGCTGTTGATAGCTATATTGAAGCTGTGTGATTTGAAACAAAGTCAGAATGTAGATAACACGGCTGAAAATATACCTGAATGCAGCACTGCTGGTACTACTGCGAGGTTACATCGCTCCTGTTCTCACTAGCCACAAATGAGCTCTGATAAGCCTGAAGTTGGTGAATGGGGGGACACGGTCTGCTGAGGGATGGCCTTTAATGGGAGGTAGGAAATTAGGTATTGTGTCTGGAGGGCGTTCAGTTGGAGGGAGGATTGAGGATGACTGGCGAGGGGGACTTCACTGTGCTTGGGATGGTGCAGGTAGATCAGAACCATTTGGGGGGGGGAAAGGGGCTTGGACACTGGCTAGGGGATTGGAGGTAAGGTCTGGGGGGGGGCGGCACAGTGGGGGATTTCAGAGGTCAGGGCTGTGTGTGCCGTAGCAGTGATTTTTAAGAGACTGTTTCCACGTCTAGATAAGGTGGTTTTACACAGCTTCCCCCCCCCCTCATGCAGCTTCTTATAATTACTGCTCCTGTTAGATGTGTTGAGGCATACAGTTACAAGGCGCTCTATATTTAGCAGAACCTTTTGTAAAATGTTGTCATAATTCTCTATGTCCTTAAATGGACATGGGAATTCCCCTCTCCCCATCCTTTCTAAAATGTGCCTTCATGTGTTTTTGCATAGGCAGCTAAGTTGATAAACTCCTCACACTAGTAGTAGGATGGCATTGTCTTTCTGACTTATATAGGAAAACACCAACTTTGGAATGTTAATCAACTTATTTATTTGAATTTAGTTCATGTCTTTTCAATAGTAGCTCAAGGTGATTTCTGTTAAGGTATGCTAAATGTTTCCCTGTCTCTGGAGGGCGTACATGTAAGTTTGTACCTGATCCTTTTGAACAGCTTTTGTCATTCTTCAAGATCAGAAGGGAGTTAATCAGAAGTCAAGTAGAACTAGTCAGCTATGCTGCTGTTCTATTTCACAAAAACAAAATCTTTCTCCAAGTTTGTCAAAGCAACAAGGTATGCCCTGTTCTAATGGCACTGTTTCCAAACATGACATGACCTAGGATAGTGCAGAGTGGCCTAGTGATTAGAGCAGTGTACTGTGAATCAGGGAAATCCAGAGTTCAAATTCTGCTTTTCCCACTGATGCCTTTTGTGACTTCGGGAAAGCCACTTCATTGCAAAATTGCTTTCAATCTAAGCCCTCACAGGTGCATCTTAGATACTAAGCCCTCTTGTAAAAGGAAAGAACACTTGAATTGTAATTCACCTTGAGCTCAGAAATAAAAAGATGAGTAATTACATCTAAGCTAAACCTTTTTCTATTTCTGCCTTCCATATCTGTCCCAGGCATCCCCAAAATCTGTTCCAGTGATAGCCTTGCCATCTTTAACTTAGCGTCTTATAAGACCAGTATTTAAACTAATACACAGCCATGAAGTTAGTGAGGCTGCTGGAAAAAAATAACAAATAGCAAAAGTATCCCCTTGCTCATTGAATTTGTATTTTAGCTAGAGTTCCTTCATGCAGGTCACCTTCACTTGTTTGTATTGCTTCTGTTCAAGATTGTAATTGCCGCTTTGTGCAGGTTGCCGCCAATTTGCAGGCCTGATAAAATTATACCACTGCTGTTTATTATTGTCCCTTAAATACCAATTTAATTCATCTGAGCACAGGTACAAAGAGATTCTTCGTGGATAAGCAGGAATGAAGTCCTCACGTATGGGTGACATCATCCGATGGAACCCACGCGGGAATGCTCCCCAGCTACTAGTGGAGGCTTTTGGGAGGTTCCACCGTGCATCTGTGCCATGTTCCTGGCTGCCACTACAGGACAGTCTTCATTTTTCCATGGAGTCCAACGGACACGTTCAACATCATCTCTGCAATATGAGTACTAGTGTCCCCTATTTGGGGACCCTGCTGCCTTTTTCTTTTTTTTCCCATAATCTTTTCTGCCTGCCACCATGGTCTTTCTTCTTTTAGTCAGTCAGTTTTCATTTGTTTTAAGTTTCCTTTCTTTTCCACGCCACCTCTGCCCCCTTAGGTCCCAGTGCTCTGGTCATGGTCCTGTGCTTTTCAAGATCGAGCCGTTTGATTTCCACATGGCTATTTTTCCAGACAACATGTGCCAAAAACTGGCCAGCAGGTTTAAAAAGTGTTCCTGGTACTCAAGGACCATATCTACCATGGATACACACAGCTGGTGCCTTTGTTGCCTGGGACCCAATCATCAGCCCTCTTCTTGTAATTTGTGTTTGCAGATGACAGAAAGAGGACTAGAGGGTCAAGAGAAGCAGTGTGAATCACTTTTTGGTGCGTTCAAGTCCGATCCATCGTAATTGGCATCGATGGCATAGCTCTCAATGGCTTCAAAGGCTGCATCAGATGCTGGTGGTGAATCAACATTGAGGAGTTCTTGAGCCTACTTGGAGCCAAGCACCCATAGTGCCCCAGAGCATCGGCCATCGATTAACCTCCACCAGAAGATGAGGAAGGATTTGGCTTCATCTTTGATGCCGAAAAGTGATTGTGCCAAGCACAGAGTGAAGGCTCTGGTGCACTGGCGTCGAAGCCCCTCGAGGCACAGCATCGAGAGCGATGAAGGTCCGCGAGAGTGGCCCTCCAAGCTGCCCCAAAGAAAAGAGAGCTCATCGTCCAGGACATTGGAGGGCCGGCAATGGCCTACTGAGAGCCAAGAACAAGCCATCAATAACCCTGCACAGATTCCATGGATTTTGGTCAAACTTGCTGATGCTCCATAGCCTTCAGAGTCTACAGTCATGGAGAAACACCTTCTCCAGGCTTCAAGGAACAGATCATGGTGCTCTTGGCTATGCAGCAGGCTGGGGCCTCGATATTAACTGCACTGACATTGGCACCCGTCCAACCGATCCTTGAGACACATGGTTTGCCTGCAGGAGAGGCATTGATATTGGGGCATCGAAGGACCCTGACACTGGTGCCTGCCCAGCCGATATTGCTCTCTAGTGTTTCGGGGTTCAATGCACCCTCAAAGACTAGAAGAGCATTGGTGCATCATAACTCCCAAAGGAGCTCCTGATCCCAGCAGGTCAGGAGAAAGATCCAAGCAGAGACTCAGAAATACTTTGATTTCCTCTCTGAGTCTGACTCAGAAGGCTTGGTTCACTGTTGTCAAGTCTGAAGACTTGTCGGAGGACAGATCTCCTGAGCCCCCTTTGGATTCTTCTGCTCCTCATGAGTGGCACAAGTCCCCTCCTGAGGACATGACCTTCCAAGATTTTGTCAGGGACATGGCCAAGGCCATACCATTTTCTTTGGACATTGAGAATGAGACCAGGACAGAAGAAGTGGAGATCCTTCAGTACTCCTCAGCCCCTAAGGAAGAGGTGACAGTACCCATGCACCACATCCTTCAGAGAGTACAGATGAGAACGTGGGAGAACCTCCTCACTGTACCTCCATCAGTAAAAGGCTTGACTCCATGTATAGAGTTCAGAAGGATCCTGGATTCGAGAAGCCCCAGCTTTCACACCATTCCTTGGTGTCGAATCCACCCTTCAGAGATCCAAACGTTCCAAGACTCATTCCTCGGTGCCCCCAGGAGGGAGGCCTAGACATTGGACTTTGGGGAGAAGGTATTTTCAGAGTTCCATGCCCTAGCCCAGCGATGGCGAACCTATGGCACGCGTGCCAGCTGTGGCACGCGAAGGCCTTGCAGCTGGCACGCGGGAAGGTCCGCAATCAAAATATGCGGCATTAAAAAAATAAAAATAAAAAGCTGCCGCTGCCGAGGCCGGGGCCGCCGCGGCAGAATCGAGTGTGCCGCGGGGCCCCCCCGCCCAGCAGAGCCTGCCCTCCATCCCCGGTATCACCTCTCTCAGCTGCCTCTAGTCAAACGCGCCTGCTTTCAGAGCGCGAGTGGAGTTTCTTCCTCGCTGCTCTGTTATGCCCGCGGGGGCTGATGGGAAACTTCCCTCGCGCTCTGAAAGCCGGCGCGTGTGACTGGAGGCAGCTGAGAGAGAGGTGATACCGGGGACGGAGGGCAGGCTCTGCTGGGCGGGGGGGCCCCGCGGCACACTCGATTCTGCCGCGGCGGCCCCGGCCCCGGCAGCGACAGCTTTCTTTGTAAAAAAAATTTCGCTGGGGGGGGGGTTAGGAGTGGTAATGGCTGGGGGGGGGGGTTAGGACTGGGGAGGGGGTGGGGGGGGGGTTAGGAGTGGTAATGGCTGTGGGCTGTGGGGGGGTTAGGACTGGTGATGGGCTGGGGGGGGCTAGGACAGGAAATGGGCTGATGGGGGGTTAGGAGTGGTGATGGGCTGGGGGGGTTAGGAGTGGTAATGGGCTGGGGGGGGGTTTAGGAGTGGTAATGGCTGTGGGCTGTTGGGGGTTAGGACTGGTGATGGGCTGGGGGGGTTAGGAGTGGTAATGGCTGTGGGCTGTTGGGGGGGCTAGGACTGGTACTGGGCTATGGGGGGCTAGGACAGGAAATGGGCTGATGGGGGGTTAGGAGTGGTGATGGGCTGGGGGAGGTTAGGAGTGGTGATGGGCTATGGGGGGGCTATGGGCTATGGGGGAGCTAAGTCTATATGGGCTGATGTGATTTGGACTGGATGTGGGTTGTTGGGGGCTTAGGACTGGTAATGGGCTATGGGGGGCTAGGACAGGAAATGGGCTGATGGGGAGGGGTTAGGACGTGAGGTGGGCTGTTGGGTGGGGTTAGGACTGGTAATGGGCTATGGGGGGCTAGGACAGGAAATGGGCTGATGGGGAGGGGTTAGGACTTGAGGTGGGCTGTTGGGTGGGGTTAGGACTGGTAATGGGCTATGGGGGGCTAGGACAGGAAATGGGCTGATGGGGAGGGGTTAGGACTTGAGGTGGGCTTTTGGGTGGGGTTAGGACTGGAAATGGGCTGATGGGGGGTTAACACTGGAGGTGGTCTGATGGGGTTAGGACTGGTAATGCGCTATGGGGGGGGGGTTTAGGACTGATAATGGGCTATGGGGGGGCTGGGACAAGAAATGGGCTGATGGGGAGGGGTTAGGACTTGAGGTGGGCTGATGGGGTTAGGACTGGTAATGGGCTGTGGGCTGATGGGGGGGTTAGGACTGTCAATGGGCTATGGGGGGGTTAAGACTGGTAATGTGCTGTTGGCTTATGGGGGCTGTCTGGTAATGGGCTATGGGGGGTTAGGACTGATAATGGACTATGGGGGGGCTAGGACAGGAAATGGGCTGATGGGGATGGGTTAGGACTTGAGGTGTGCAGATGGGGTTAGGACTGGTAATGTACTGGGGCTGATGGGGGGGTTAGGACTGGCATGGGCTATGGGGGGCTGACTGGAAATGGGTTGATGGGGGTTAGGACTGGAAGTGGGCTGATGGGGGGGGTTAGGACTTGAGGTGGGCTGATGGGGTTAGGACTGGTAATGGGGTATAGGGTGGGCTTAAACTTACAAAGGGCTGTGGGGGGGTTAGGACTGGAAGTGGGTTGATGAGGGGGGGCTAGGACTGGAATTGGGGTGGGGGGTTGCTAGGACTGGAAATGGGTTGGGGGGCTGCTAGGACTGGAAATGGGCTGATTCAGGGACTAGAAGGGAATGGATGCTGGGTGAGGCTGGAACTAGAAGGGAGCTGGTGTTGGGGGAGGATTAGAATGGGATGGGGCTGGGAGAGTAAAATGGAGAGGGGAAAAATATTTTGTGTGGGAGGGATAAAAAATCTACAATTGGCCGGGTATTGGGAGAATAAGTGGGGATTGAGGATGGAGGGGTAAATTTTGAGTAGATGAAATAGGAATGAGGAAAGAGCAAAAGGAGAAAGATTAGTATGTTAAAGCAGATGTAGAGAGAGAATGGAAAAAAAAAACAAGAAGACAGAAGAAAGGACAAATGGACAGCAGATGGAGAGTTAGCAGAAGACACGAAGAAACCAGAAGAAAGTGGCTGGAACAATTGCAACTGAAAAAAAATGCACAAAAGGTAGAAAAATCTCTTTATTTTGAATTTATTAACTGGAATATGTCAGCTCTGGGAAATGTGCATCATTAATTTTTGCGCTTTGTTTAGTACAAGAGGAAATTAATTTATAGTTTTATTTCTACAGTGTTGTTGTATATTCCAAGTTTGGCTTTTGGGGTTCCCAGTTTAATTATTGTCTTCCTGTTTCTAAATTGTGATTCCTTGTTTGGTGATGGTCTGTTCTGCATGTATAACTGAGCTGAGGTATTCTGTTTATATAATTCCTATTTGACATTGCCACTTGTTCTTTCCCCAGTAGGTCATGTATTGTTGTTCTCTGAAATGTATTGGTTTAATATTTGCAGTGTTGCCTTTTGATAGTTAGGGTATGGTGCTTTGTGAGTCCTGGTAGTGCTGTTAGGATACGGCGGGTTTGCTATGGGTTCTAAATGGGCAGCGTTTGTAGTAGTTCCTAATGTGCCTGGCGGTTGGTACTGGATTATAGTAATGTAGAAACCTTTTAGTCTTTCTTTATCCATATACTCATTAAGAGGCATGTTTACTAAAAGTTAGTGTATGGTAACATTATGCAAATATTTATGCAAATGAGGCACCTTATGCAAATGAGGCTTTAATTGACGTGCTGGCACTTTGAGGAAATTCTTTGGTTTTGTGCGGCAGTTTGGGCACTCGGGCTCAAAAAGGTTAGCCATCACTGCCCTAGCCCGTATGGCCTCTTACCAGCTCTACATGGGCATGTTTTTGAAGAACATCATATTTGACCTCACTGATCTGTCCCAGTATCTCCCTTCAGAGAAACTGGAACAGTATTGTTCCCTAGTGATTCACAGCAAGGACTGCTCGAAATTCATGATACCTTTGAAACGGCATCAAGAACTTCTAGTTTGGGTATTGGCACCCAGAGACACCCCTGACTCCAGTCCTCAGACCCGGAACAATCAGTGCAGGACAAGCTTGCTGATGTGCCTTGCCATGGAGAGAATCTCTTCGGAGAAAAGATCAAAGAGAAGGCTCTTGTCATCAAAAGCAGCAGGTCACTCTTTTTTTTTATTTTTCTAACATATTTTATTGAACGTTGTGAAGGGAAGGGTTACAATAACATAACAATACATAACAATACTATTCCTATTTCTTTAGTCTTATTCCATATATTTTCCTCTCCTCCCTTACCTATGTCCTCCATTTCAGATTACTCCCTTCTGCCTTTCCCTATTCATCTGCACTAACACAGATCAATAACTTTCACAGTTTATTACATTCCAACTCCACTTCCATTCCCCATTGAATCATTCTATTGTTCAGATGAATATCCTCTTCCATTCCTTCACACCCTTATGCAATATTTAACTATAAGAGAAATAAAAACAACTCATTTCAAAATCCAACAAATTGCTTGTGTCATCTCTCCCTCTTATTGACTCGTATGCAGATAAGGCCCCCCCCAGAGTACCTACCCCCCTTCCTATTTTTTTAGAAAGGGGTCCCATATCTTGTGAAAGATCCATTCTTTCCCCCTCAACCAGTATGTCAACATGTCAAATCTCACCGCCTCCTCACTTTTTAGGTTCCAATCTGCCCGGGATGGACCTCTTGCCTCCTTCCATTTCCAGGCTACTGCTACTCTGGCAGCCAATTTGAGTTTCTCATTTAATAGTTCTCACCATTTCCCTAACCCTCCTCCCCCCGACCCCTCCCCCCCAATAACATTTCTCTTGGGCCCCCGGGTGTACTCCCTTCTTTATTTCCCACCAACCCCTCCCACACCTCCCTCCGATACTGCTGCAATACTGGGCAACTCCACCACATGTGGTAAAAAGTGCCTACTCCAGCACACCCTCTCCAGCATAAATCTGTTTGCTTCCCTCTAGCCAAATACAGCTTCCTTGGAGTGAAATACATCCCATGTATTATCGAAGCTGCATTTGCCTCCAAGAGGAGACCCCAGTGATCTTATATATACTTTCATGTATCTTCCCCCACCTCCTCTCATTCAAATCCTCCCCCAGCCATTTATGCCAGTTTTGTTTATGCACCTGCGTGTCACTCTCTTCCTCCTCCTCCAGCTGGACTTTATATAATTTTGATATAACTGCTTTCGCCGATGTCCCTTTATACAACACTAACTCCATTCGAGAACTCAACCTTATTGATCTCTAATTTCCCCTTTATCTAGGAAGTATCTAAGCTGGAAGTATTGATAGAAAGGGATTCTACTCTGACAACTCTCTTCCAGCTCCTGGTGCGATCTAACCTTTCCCCTCTCCAAGAGGTCTGCATACATTACCCTTCCCTTCTGTTCCCCCTGCTCCTTCCACTTTAACCACTCCATATCCCGAAAAGGTGAATAATCTTCAATTTTTGCCCATGGTGACATCAGCGACGGGAACAACCCCTTTCGTCTCCCCAATTTATAAATCCCAGATATAGCCTTCAGCACTGTATGCTCACTCCAGCTCATACTCTTATCCACCTCCCCTCTTTTCTCTAACCATTGAAACAATGATTGAGAGCCCATCATTACTCTCTCCAACCACACCCATGCCGTTTCTCCTCCCCTACTATAATGATCCCGCCATGTCTTAATCACACAGGCCCGATAATACCATGTTAAGGACGGAAAGCAAATCCCTCCTTGCCTCTTTGTCAGCAACAACCTTCTAACTTTAATCCGCGCCCGTTTACCTCCCCATACAAATCGTACCAGTCTGGCCTCCCATTTCTTAATTAGAGTGTATGGAATATGGATGGGCAATTGGGAAAACACAAAAACAAATTTCGGAATGATATTCATACACATTGCATTGCATTCATCTTTATAGCTTCTACCCGTCACACCCAACTCAGTTGTAATGCTGCCCATCTCTCCAGCTCCTCACTAATTTTACCTGCTAACGATTTATAATTTACCTCAAATAATCTCCCCAGATCTTCCGTAATTCTCACCCTTAAATACTTAATATCCCCATTAGCCCACCGAAAGGGAAATGTCCCAATCTCCCCCTTTCCCAGCGCCAATGCCTCCGTTTTTGCTAGATTCACCTTGAATCCTGACACCTCAGAAAACCTTTCCAGCTCCTCCACTAAGACTGGGAGGGATTACACTGGCCTTGTCATAAATATCAATGTATCATCTGCATATAAAAGTATTTTGTGCTGCACTCCTCCCACCGTGACTGTCTTAATCCCCTGTTTCTCCCGTACCCAAATTGCCAACGCTTCCATCACCATTGCGAATAGCAATAGCGATAGGGGGCACCCCTGTCTTGTCTCTCGCTGAAGCCCGAAGATCTCCGATCGTTGCCCATTCACCATGATCCTTGCTTTTGGATTCAGATATAGCGCGCTCACTCCCTTTATAAAATTCTCACTCAACCCCATCCTACCCATCACCTCAAACAGGAAAGCCCACTCCACCCGGTCAAATGCCTTTTCAGCATCAAGTGCTTCACATAGTGATGGTATTTTCTTAACCTTGACATGGTGGAGTAGACCAATCACCCTCCTCACGTTATCTGCAATTGCTCTTCCTTTTATGAACCCTGTCTGATCAGGGTGAATCAAATCAGGCAAGATCCCCTCTAATCTGCTCGCGAGAATCTTTGCATATCTTTGATTAACGCAATAGGCCTGTAGTTCTCACACCTATTAGGTGGCTGCCCTTCTTTTGGGATGATCAAGATGTTAGCCTGAGTCATTGACTCCGGAATCCTATTACCTTGCATAATTCCCGTAAAAAGCCGGGCCAAGAATGGTGCTACCTCCTCTCGCATTATATGGTAATATTCCGCCGGATAAACATCCTCACCTGCGGCTTTCCCTTTGGGGAGTTTCTTAATTCCTCTGACTACTTCCTCTAAACTAATAGGCCTCCCCAACCAGGCCGCTGTCTCCTCCTCCACTCTAGGTAACTTAATATCCATCAATTGACTCCTTATTGATCCCCTCCTGCCCTCTATATAATTGCTCATAGAACTGTCAAAATTCCTTACAAATCTCTTGGTTCTCTACTACTTTGTCCCTCTCTACCCACAATCTCCATCACTGTCCGACTTTCCCTCTTCTTCTGCAATTGCCTCGCCAACATTCGTCCAGCTTTATTCCCTCCCTCCATTAAATTCTTCTTAGCCGCCCTCATGAGCCTTTCCACACCTTCCAAGTCCAACGTGTTAATTCTTGCCCTTATCCGATATAACTTTTGCAGGGTGGCTTTTGCCCCAGTTCTACTATGTTCCTTCTGCAACTCCTCCAACTCTTTCACCCATGCTTGCCTCTCTTTCTCCCTCTCTCTCTTCTTTTGGCTCCCAAACTGGATCATCACCCCTCTCATAAACGCTTTCCCCCCATCCCACACTATAGAATCAGGCACCTCACCATTATCGTTCAATTCCAGATACTCCCGCCAGGCCCATCTAAATTTAACCTTTCCCTCCTCCGACTGTATCAATGAGACGTTTCCCCTCCAACCTCCCTTCTCCCATCCTTTCCCCCTCCTCTGCGGGACCCACATCCCTATAACCATCCCGTGATCTGATATCACTATAGGATGAATAGTTATCTTTTCCAGCGCCCCTATTTGCCCCCTCTTCCCCATCAAATAGTCTATGCGAGAATACGTCTCCTGTCTTGAGGTGTAACATGTATACTCTCTCCCCCAGGGTTCTCCTATCGCAACATGTCCACCAAATCAAACTCCTCCATCCCCTTTCTTAGTTCTATTCCCTCCTTTCCATGCAGGTTGGCCTGGAAATTGGATCTGTCTCTAGGTCCCAATGTGCAATTCATGTGCCCTCCTATGATTCACTCCCCTTTTGCCTTTTCCCCAAATTCCTGCAGTTTTCTTAAAAAAAGAACCCTTTTTCCCATTGGGGGCATATAGATTAAGAAGTGACACTTCTTTTTGATCCACCCTCCCAACTACCCACACCATCCTTCCCATTGTATCTCCCCCTGTAGTGTATGGAACAAACAAGACCCTCTTATGTACCAAAATTACCACCCCTCTTTTCTTGGAGTTGTAGGATGAGCAAAACATTTGCACGAACCCCTGGGATTTTAATTTCTCATGTTCCGCCTTTGTCAGGTGTGTCTTTTGCAGCATGGCAATATCCACCCTGGCTTTGTTCAATTGAGTGAGTATCCTTTTTCTCTTTATAGGACTATTAATTCTCTGCACATTGAGGGTGGCAATTTTATACCCCTCCCTTATTGACATTCTAATTTGATCTTTCTCCTGGGTATCTCTTTCTATCTACATCCATTGGGCCCCCAACTGCATGAGCATAAACACAGCAATTTCAACATTTAACAAACCACTGTACCATTTAACATCTCCTGCCATCTCCCCCCTCACAATTTTTATGTTTATTGACCTCCATTAGCCCTATCCTCATTTTCTCGCCACCCTTCTCCTCCCACACCGTCTACCCGCTCCCCTTCCCTGCCCTCCCTCTCCATTTTCTCTTCCAACACTAATCTACCTTCCCAACTACTTCCCACGGGAGAACAAGAACGAATTTTCACTTCCCCACCCCCTCAGCTGTCCTTCGTCCCCCCCACCTCCCCATATCCCCTCTTCCATGTATACATGCCCCCTTTCCCCCCAGCATACAGCTTATCACATATTCCCCCCTCAGCCCCCAGTCTCATTACTAGGCTTCACCTGAAATTGGAGCTCATCTGCTTCTCCCATCTCCGTGCATATGCACTAACAATCCGGCGATCCACAAGTCCGCCTTGTCATACTCTCACTCCACTGTCATCTGCTCTCCATCCGTTTCTGTCGAGGTCATCAAGTTTGCTTTCTCCCCGTGACCTTCCTTGCTCCCTCTTGGAATTCCTCTCTGCGACTTTAGGAACTTCTCCAAAGCATCTGGAGAGCTGAATAATCTTCTCGTCCCCTTCACCACCATCGTGAACCTTGCTGGATACCATATTGCTACTTGAATTCCCTTCTTTGCCAGGGCATCCTTTACTTTCAATAATTCTTTCCTTCGCTTAACTGTCTCCGCTGCCAAATCTGGGAACACATATACTTTCCAGTTCTTATAAAGTACAACTTTTGATTTTCTGGCCGCTCTTATTACATGCTCTTTGTCCTGGAATCTGAGCAGCTTCACAATAAGAGCCCGTGGATTTGCCGACGGCTCTGGCCTAGGCCTCAGTTCTCTATGCGCTCTTTCCACTTCAAATGGCGTCGGTGAGGGGGGGGGGTCCGGGAAGCACTTTAATAACATGTCTTGCACAAACTTTATAATGTCCTCTCCCTCCGCCCCCTCTGGAACACCAAAAATTCTTACATTAGATCTTCTGTCTCTTTTTTCCATATCCTCAGTTTTGTAATGGAGCCAACTCACTTGTTATAGTGAGGCCATCTTGCGCTGAAGAGCCATTTGATTATCTTCCGTCTTACTTACTCTGGCCTCCACCTCCTCCAAACGCTGCCCCATCCTTTAAAACTTTTCATCCAGCTTTGTGAGCACTCTCTCCACGATTTCTTCCTTCGATTCTCAGATTTCCTTCAATATCGCAGCCAGATCCGCCTGACGTTTCCCCTCTCTGTCCGTCTCACGAGTCCCCGATGAGGAAGCTGGCGACACCGGCGCTGGCAGGGCTCTCACATCCTCAGAGTTACTCTTCCCCATTCCCGCTCTCGCCACGTGCAGCTCCTTAATGGTGGTTCCTTGTTTTAATTTTACCACCGTTGGCATGTTTTCACCTTTTCTCCTCCGTATAATTTACCAGAGACAACTGATTGTACCAGTTTTGATCAGTGCAGGTTGGAGCGTGCTCTCACCCACTTCCTCCTTCCTCCGTGGCTACACCGGAAGTCCAGCAGGTCACTCTTTATAATCTCTCAAGGCGCACATCTGAGCCGGCCTCCTATTACAGAAGGTATCAAGGAGAGGGCCAGAAAAAAATCTATTACTTCCAGAGGCGTAGGTATTTTCTTGGGTCCCAAACCTCTCAACCCAAGCAGGCTCCTTGAGCACACCCACGGCAGGAGAAGCCTCAGAAAGCCCAGCCTGCTCCTTAACCAAAGGCAGAGGGAGGGGGGTTTGGCTGGTTCCTTCAGAGCATAGCCACTCTTCTGGTAACTGTAATAGAAGACCCTCTAGTCAGGGGAAAGCTCACTCTTTTTGCCCAAAGGTGGCCCCTCATAACCTTAAACACTTGGTTTCTGTAGATCATCCAAGACAGTTACAAACTCATCTATTTGGTCTACCTCCAAATTGCCCCCCAAGAGTTCATCACCTTAATCCTCTGCATCAGGAACTGCTTCAGAGAGAAATCAATGCCCTCTTGGCAGATCTTATGATTGAGCTCATGTTATCAGAGCAAACAGGGCAAGGATTTTGTTCAAGGTATTTCCTGATCCCCCAAGAAAACAGGGGGATACCGTCCTATCCTATACCTAAGAGATCTGAACACATATCTGGTCAGAGAAAAGTTCAGAATGATTTCTCTAGGCACCCTGCTTCCTTATCTTCAAAAAGGAGATTGATTGTACTCCCTGGATCTGAAGGATGTATACACCCACATACAGATACTTCCTACTCACAAGAAGTATCTCAGATTCGACCTGGGGGGACAACACTTCTAGTACTAGGTGTTGCCCTTTGGCGTAGCCTCAGCACCTCGTATTTTCACAAAGTGTCTTGCGGTAGTAGCTACTTACCTCTGGATGCTGGGAGTTTTTGTCTTCCCCTATCTAGGCGATTGGTTGATAAAAAGTACCACTTCAGAAGGGATTCATACTCAGCAGAGTTGACCATTTGGGTGCTGGAACTACTAGGGTACATCATATTACCCAAAATCCCACCTACAGCCCACCCAACAATTGGCGTTCATAGGAGCCCTGCTCAACATGATGCAGCAAGAGCCTTCCTCCTACATGATAGACTCCTCAGATTGACAATGCTGGTGTGAGAGGCTCAATTGAATCATCAGGTCACGGCTTGCAAGATGTTGACTGTACTAGGCCATATGGCCTCTATGGTACATGTAACACCCTTGGCTCACCTCCACATGATGAAGGCTCAATGGACTCTCCTCCACCGCAAACAGTTTTAACGATAGACGCATCCTGAATGAGTTGGGGAGCTCATCTGAATGTGTTTCACTAGATCAACTTTTTGGAGATAAGAGCTCTAGCAAATGCTGTAAAGGCTTTCTGGGATCAACTGGCCAATCAAATTGTTCTGATTCAGACCGACAATCAAGTTGCAATATTCTTCATCAACAAGCAGAGAGGAACGGGCTGGTACCTCCTGTGTTGGGAAGCAGTCAGGTTGTGAAAGTTTGCCATCGCACATGGGATGGACTTCAGAGCCACATACCTACCAGGCAAGCAGAACACTCTGGCAGACAGACTGAGTCGAGTCCTCCAACCATACAAATGGATACTGGGCAGGGAGGTGGTGACCTGAATCTTGTGGGAATGGGGCACCCCCTTAATAGATCTCTTTGCAACTCCACAGAATTCCCAGGTGGATCAATTCTGTTCCAGGGTAAGATCACACTACAGACTAGCCTCGGATGCTTTCCTCCTACATTGGGGGGAGGGTCTTCTGTACAAGTACTCTCGAATACCTCTCATTGCAAAGACCCTCCTGAAGCTTAAAAAAGATGGAGGCACGATCATTCTCATTGCTCCTTACTGGCTCAGACAGCCTTGGTTTCCTCTCTTGCTACAGCTCTCCAGTCAGGAGCCACTCCAACTGGGTCAGGCACCGGATCCGATTTCACAGAAGAATGGAATGATGCTGCACCCCAACATCTAGTCCTTTGCCTTCATGGCATGGATATTGAAAGGCTAATATTGTCTGAGCTCATCCTGCTGGTTGGTGTGATCAATGAATGTTCTTTTGGCCTCCAGGAAGGCCTCAACGAGGACATTTTATTCATGCAAGTGGAGGAGGTTTGCTCTCTGGTGTGAAGGCCATGCCCTAGATCCTTTCGTCTGTCCCACACAAAAACTGCTTGATTATCTTCTATACCTCCATGGTCTGGACTTAAGTCCAACTCTCAAAAACAGCACACTGCCACACAAATGAGCAGAAAAAAACCAGTCTGGAAAAGTGGGCAGGAAGTTCACACAAAACTTTTATTAATATTTAACAAAGGTGGCCAAACCCAACACAGGCCGTGTTTCGTATTGTACTTCATCAAGGGTTATCAAGGCACACTAAAAAATCATACAAAAACATAATAAATAAACACCAAACCATCAATAATTAGTTAAAACAAATAAAATATAAAATATAAATAATTACATCCTAGACTGAACTTAAAGCATATATAAATAATCTATAAACAAATATATAAAAAATTATATAAAAAGGATTACCAAAGGGATCATTAATAGTAAAGAATGAATAAAACATGATCATAAAACTCACATAAGATGCATGAACATATAAATAACATTATATATGTAAGCGTACAAACATGCAAGGTTAAAAACGTGCCATAATGAAAAAATAAATAAATTAAATTAAAAGCTAAATAAAAAATTGTTAAAGGAGAAAAAATAAATAAATTAAAAACTAAATAAAAGATTGTTATTAAAGGAGAAAAATGGAGAGATGAGGGAAACAAACAAAGAGAGCATCACAGAGCAGGAGTGAATCATCAAAAATACCTCAAGGTTGTGTGATTGCACCACAAAATGGTACGCCGTGGAAGGAACCTCACGGCGGAGTTCTAAAAATACTGTAAGCTTCACGCTGTTAAAATCATACGTGTCAGTTGTGTGCAAAGGAAATAAGATAAATATAAATAAATAATATATCATTTATATTAGTTATAAATGAATGTGTATTTAAGACCTAGATAAAATCCTTGGAAAAGTATGCACGAACGTGTCATTGCCACATACATGAAATGTCCCATATAACATGCCGTTATGTAATTCCAGATTATGCTCCATGGAGGGCTGACAATCCAAAAAGTAAGTTTGTAATATGGATAAAAACTTAAAAATATAAAACTATAAAAACTGTCACAGCCTCAGAAACGAAGAACAGGAGTAAATCAGGAGAAATACCTCAAGATCATGTGATTGCACCACAAAATGGTATGCCGTGGAAAAGACCTCACGGCGGGGCTCTAAAAATACTGTAAGCTTCACGTTGATAAAATAACACAAGTGTCAGTTGTGTTTAAAAAAAGAAAATATGAACAGTTAATGTATCATATACACTATTGGTTATAAATAAATATGTATTTAAGACCAAAATAAAATCCTTAAAAGGTATGCATGAACGTGTCTTTACTTCATACATAAGAAGCCCTCGTATAACGTGCCATTATGCAATTCCTGTTTATGCTCCATGGAGGGCTGACAATCCAAAGAGTAAATTTGAACTATCGATAAAAACAGTCACAGACTCGGAAAGCCAAGATGGCAGTTACATGTGAATCCGGGGGCATCTAAAAAACTTACCGCTCCTTTTGTAGATGTGTCAAAATTAGAAGCGTGAGCTATAATGTATCCTATAAAAGAATCATATAAAAATTATAAATCAATGAAAACCGAAAGGTAACAAAAGTATGAAATGAATAGGAAATACCTGTCAGGTTATTACAACCGTCGGGTGGCAAGAAAAGCAGCATGAAGAAATCTCATTAGAATTGTGAACTAAACCGCCAACGCATGCGCTATTTATCTAAAAACCCGAACTTCAGGCTCTCATAAATCATCTGCCTTACACCTAATTCTATCACAATAGCATGGCCCTCCATACACATCCTAAATTCCTTCTAAAAATGGTATCTGATTTCCATCTTAATCAGTCACTTCTACCAGCATTTTGCCCAAAACCTCATGACCACAAAGGGAAAGCTGCGTTGCACATGTTGGAATGCAAACGACCCTTAGCACCTTCAACTTGGAGCAAACAAAAGCCCATCAAAAGTCCATCCAGCTTTTTGTTTCTTTTGACCCTAGCAAACTAGGGACTGCCATCTCCAAACACTCTCCTTCAATTTGGCAAGCAGACTGCATCTCTTTTGCTTATGCCCAGACAGGCCTGAGTTTTGATGATCATGTCACTGCTCACAGTGTCAGAGACATTGATGCATTGGTGGCCAACTTGCACAGTCTCCATGGAAGAGATCTGCAGGGCTGCAACATGGTTTTCTGTCCACACATTCACATCTCACTACTGTCTAGATGGGGATTCACGACATGACAGAAACTTTGGTCAATCCTTACTTTGGAATCTGTTTAGGGATTAGACTCCAGCTCCATCCCCCCCTAGGCCCATTTTTTTTCTGTTCAGGCTACCCCCCCAAAAAAAGGAAAAGAGATTGACAAATTCTATTGTACAGAGTTGTGTCTTGAATTACTGAGGCCTGTTGCCATTAAGCAGACGACCTTGTGTTACCACTGTTGGGCTTTCTGTGTCCTCATTAGGGGGTCCCATATGTGGGGACTTCATTCCTGCTGTCCACAGAGAATACCTGCTACAGGTGAGTAACTACCATTTCTGGATCTACCCACTCCTCAGAACTCTGCCTGAGAGACCCATTCAGACTATGTAATATGTTCATGGACAGAATGGGTAATCCTATGTTTCTCTATGGGCCTGATTTTTGCTTCCCTGCTGCTTTCCTGCTTGCAGTACTGGCGTACCTGAAATGGTTTAACCCCTTGGACTGCAGGTTCTATACAGGATACTCGCCCACACCAAAATCTGTGTAAACTGAAATCAGAATTTTGACATATTCTAACAAAAGAATATAGGTGTTCTGAGAGAGATGGTAGTTCTATTGCTGCAGATCTCTGTTATTTGCTATTAGTAAAGCAATTATTCTTTTCTAGTTCATTAAGAAATTAACAAAAAACAAACCAATAAATTCAATGCATTGGCCTACCTTAAAAGATAATAACTACAAAACATTTGATAGCTTCTTTGTCGCTCATTTTTGTTTTTCATCTGTTCACGTAGAAATGCAATATGAAAAAAAAGTCTTTCATACTTATCCTATCACCTCCATCCTGTTGTGTAGTGTTTGATAGGCTGGAGAGGTAAGGCGCTCTATGTAAGGAAATTTGAATGTTGAGAGACTTAACTGAGTCATCTGTAACATGTCATGACTTGTTTCATAATATCCCTCTAAGATTCATTGATGAAATAACTCTGTCAAGGCTGAGTTGGAGCAAAATGATTAAGCAGGGTATATTGCCAAGAGGCATTGCTAAAAACAGGAGTAATTCAAGTGGTTGCATCTGTCTTCTGAAAAAAGAAAGACACTTCCTCCATAGCTATAGTCATCTTTTTAGCAGAAAATAAGATATTCGTGCCAAGTGAATCCAGAAAGTGCTAATATATCCAGAAAAATGTTAACCCTTCAGATAGATATATAGTATCTTGTAAAAGTCTTCACAGCAATGGCCTAAGTACTGCCCAAGCAGCCCCCGCAATGCAGGCAGGGACCCAGCAAAGAAGGGGGGCCCACTTCAACTGTTCCACCAACATTGTGTTGTGCGATTCCCACCCCAACAGCTACGATTCTGTTCTGCTGCAGGCAAAGGAAAAACTAATTATGCTGCTCAGCAGCACATAATTTCTTGCAGACACTGAGCCAAGTCTCGTGAGATTTAGCTCCGCGGTGACAAAAGTTGAGGTAGTACTAAGGCGCATTCTTAGTGTCTCCCTTGTTGCAGAATAGAGTCGGGTAGTTGGCGAAAAAAGATGAACTGCTGTTAAAGCATGTGTAGAGCTGCTTTTCTCCAGGCTCTGACTAACAGGTAAATTCAGCTTGGAGTGCAGGATTGTTGCCAGTTTTAAAGCTCTCTGAAGCAGGTTACAGATTTTGTTTCTGACCTTGAGTCCAAACAAGGATGTTGGCTTCTCCTTCTTTTCACTGTGGCTCCAGTGCCATAGAGTATGCTTCAGAGAGACACAGGTCAGGAAGTTGCAGAACTGGTGTGTGAGCGTGCAGCTACACTCAATATCCACTTTGATGGCCTATGGCAGATATTGGCACGGTGCTTTCATATAGCATGGCAGTGGATACCTTGCCTCATTGTATGCAGGAGGAGACGGACAAGATTACAGTCTGGGGAGGAGGGATCTTCACCAGCTGCTGCAACCGATAAACCAGAGAGGACAGAGTAAGAAACTCTTTGTTTACCAGCCTGCTATTGTGACTTACGATACTTGTTACCACCTCTTTGTAAGTGTGTGCAAATTAAGGCTTTTTACCAACACCCAACCCCTCTGCTCTAGGTATTTTCTTTTTGTGTGTGGTGGTTGGACTAGGGATGTTTGTAATATAAAGGCCTGATGATGTGAACAAGAAGATGGAGATGGCATGGGGGAAGAAAGATGCCTGAGGAGAAAAAAGCAGCGATTTGGAATGTGGGACTGGGAACATGAGGGGGAACGTGGGGATTGACATGGAGAGAAAGCATGGGTTGAGAGGGAGAACTGGAATTGGAGGATGGGAGGTGGGGCAAGCATGAAGAAATGACAATAGCCCAGGTGGGGAGTGCAGAGAGAGATTGGGGAGTGGTTTAGGTAGAGGATAGTGGGACTTAGGGATTGGGTTGGGGAAGGAGTTTCAGTGGAAGAGCAGGAATGCAGAGGGTTAGAAAACGTGTACTGCAGAGGGTGGGAAATCCAAAATTAGATTGTGAGGGTTAGTTTTGGGCATGGACTGAGTGCGAAAATGGGAATTTGAGGAAGAGGAAAAGCAGGGCTTGGGAATGGATGGAGTGAGAGAGGTCATGGATGGAGAGAGAAATCAGCACTGGGAATCAGGTGTAGGGGAAATAGCTGATGAAAAAAGTGGCAAAAAGAAACCAAACAGATGAAATAAAATGACCAGTGGCATAAATTCTACCCAAGCAACCTCTGCAATGTGTGTGTGGGGGGAGGGGGGGGAGGGTCCGGGCCCGGGCCCGGCCAGAAAGGGGGCTTGCACAGTGGCGGTAAGGTAGCGGTGCAAACTTACTTGATCATCTTTGCCGTGGTGCCTCTGATCTTGTAAGTTAACCACATGCCTGTCAGCTATTCCCTGCTGGGCCAATGTTTCGTGATAACATTCGCACTGCAAGACTTTGGCCTGGTGAGGAACAGCCACTGAGCATGTGGAAAACTTACAATAGCAGAAGCAACGTGGCAAAGATGATCAAGTAAGTTTGCCGCCACATGGGGGGCCTGCGCAGGGAGTGAGCTGCCACACGAGGGGGGCCACACAGGAAGGCACGCCACCATGACAATGGGTGGCCCTCATTGGAACTTATACCATTCCTTCACAGCTGTGTGCATTTTTCATGTTCTGCTGTCTGAAAAATACAATTCAACATGTATTAAAAGTGGGTGAATGTTTCACTGACCTATGCAACATAGGTTATACTTTAAACATGAAAGAACAGTTGAAGGAAAAGAAACCAAATAGTCATAACAACATAAGAAATTCCATATTGAGTCAGACAAAGGTCCATCAAGCCCAGCACCCTGTTTCCAGCAGTGGCCAATCCAGGTCGCAAGTACCTGGCAGGTTGCCAAAAAGGCACACAGGTTCCACAATTCTTGTCCCGCGTAGGCTGTGGATTTCCTGGGTCCTCTTTAATAATGATTTATGGAGTTTTCCTCCAGGAACTTGTCCAAACCTTTTTTACACCCAACTATACTACAGATTTTATGGTAACGAAATCGAGTTTGATTATGCATTCAGTGAAAAAATATTTTCTCATATTACTCCTAAATAGGTTACATTGTAACTTCATTGCATGTCCCCTAGTCTTCTACTTTTTGATGGAATATACAACCTATCTACATTTACCCGTTCTATTCCATTCATTAGTTTATAGTCCTCCATCATATCTCCCCTCAGCCACCTCTTTTCAAAGTTGAAGAGCCTAACCTTTTAAGCCTTTCCTCATACGGGTATCCTTCCATCCCCTTTACCATTTTGGAGGCTCTTCTCTTTCTTTTCTATTTCTGCTATATTCTTTTTAAGTTATGGTGAACAGAATTGCACACAACTTTCAAGGTGCGCTTGCACCATGGAATGACACAGAGATATTATAATATCCTTGGTTTTATTCTCCATTCCTTTCCTTATGATTCCTAGCATTCTATTTGTTTTATTGGCTGCCACTGCACACTGAGCAGAGGGTTTCAATGTGTTATCGACGATAACACCTATATCTTTTTCCTGGATGGTAGTTCCTAATGTGGAACCTTGCATTGTGTAACCACAGTTTGGATTGTTCTTTCCTAGGTGTATAACTTTGCACTTGTCCACATTAAATTTCATCTGCCATTTGGATGTCCAGTCTTCCAATATATCAAGGTCCTCTTGCAATTTTTCACAATCCTCTTGTGTTTTAACAACTTTGAATAATTTTGTGCCATCTACAAATTTGATCACCTCACTCGTTATTCCCAATCTCCAGGAACAAGCAGGAATGAGTCTTCACATATGGGTATCGTCGGTACCGACGGAGCCTGCGCGGGAACGCTCCCCAGCGTCCAGTAAGAAAGCTTTTTGGAGCATCCCACCGCGCCTGCGCGCTGCCTTCCCGCCTTTCCCAACCGCCTCTCTCCAGTTCTTCTTTTCCGCGGAGCCAGCAGGTCGTTTCCCTGTCACCGCTGAAGAATTTCTTTATTTTTTTCTAATTCTTTGGTCTCGCGTCTGCCTTCTTCGACGTCGGACCGGTACCGCCGGTCTTTTCTTTCTTTCTTCTTAAAAAAAAACCAAAAAACGACTGTTTCCCACTTCTGTGCAATTTTTTCTTCGGCCTTAGGCCTAGGAAATATTTTTCCTCATGGAAAAGCCCGCCTCTGGGTTTTAAAAAGTGCACGAAGTGCAGCGGTACTATTTCTGTCACCGACACCCATGACTGGTGTCTAAAATGTTTGGGTCCTGACCATTCCATCACGGATTGTGCATCCTGTTCCATGATGTCTAAAAGAGGTCGACAGAACCGAGCGGCTAAGCTCAGTACCCTGTTTCCCCTTGATGCAGCTTCGGTGGCATCGACGTCTTCCAGGGCTGCTTCTTCCTCTCATGGATCTCAGGTAACCAAACATAAGTCCAGCCAGTCCTTGAAGGGTAGATCTTCCTCTAAGCATCGAGATGCCTCCGGGCTTGCCCTCGAGGTTTCTACACCGGCAAAATTACCCCGGCGGGAAGCCCCGGCTTCCAAAGCTTCATCTATGGGGTCACAGGTTGACATCGATGGCGCGTCCTCGACCGATCATCTGTTGCCATGTTCTGGGGTACCGGTGGTTTCCACTGGTATCGACATCCAGACATTGGTGGCGTCGATGGATCAGAATATTCTGACCATGCAGCGTGCCATTACGGCATTCATACAGGCTGCGACTCTTCCGGTACCGCAACAAACTCCGTTGTCGGTAACAGTTCCGGCACCGGCACCGATTGCATCGACATCGGCTTCGGTGTCGACTGCAGCGGTACCCTGTTCTATGATGCCCATTGGTACCGAACCGGTACCGATCACTCCCGATGTCGATACCACTCGGTACGCGTATCGGGCTCTGCAGGAGCATCCAGACAGGCGATACTTCGATTCCTCCGAGGACTCTGATGAATCAGAGGCTTCTGTCGAAGCATTGGTACTCCTTCCTCAGGAGCCTTCTTCTCCAAAAAGGAGAATGTCTCCTCCAGAAGACTTGCCTTTCCAAGACTTCATTAGGGAAGTGGCCAGGGGCCTCTCCATTTCTGTGGCCCCTGAGTCAGAGCCTAGAGCCAAACAATTGGATATTTTACAATATCCTAAGGCTCCTAAGGAGGCAGCTACTTTACCAATTCATGAGATCCTTTATGATCACATGTTGGGCATATGGGAGACTCCTCTCACCACCTCCCCTCATTCTCGTAGGTTGGACACCATGTACCGTGTTCCTCCCTGTCCTGGCTTTCATAAGACTCAACTTCCTCACCACTCTATTGTGGTGGAGTCTGCCATGAAAAAGATAAAGAGTGCAAAAAGGCACTCATCTAATCCTCCAGGAAGAGAATGCAGAACCTTAGATGCTTTTGGCTGGAGAATTTTCCAGGCCAACATGCTTGCTGCCAGAATCAACTCCTATAGTCTCTATATGGGGATGTTTCTAAAAGAAGTTACAGATCACCTGCAGACTTTAGCCCCTTTTATTTCAGAAGATAAAAGGGAGGAGTTTCTCACCTGGCTTAAACATGCCCAGGATGTTTCCAAATTTTCCAACAGTGCAGCCTTTGACTCTTTTGAGTGTGCCAGCAGAGCCTCGGCTATTGCCATAGGTGCACGCAGAGTTGCTTGGTTACAAGCTTCTGATTTGGAACCCTGGGTCCAAGATGGATTAGGAAATCTTCCTTGTACAGGTGAAAACCTTTTTGGAAAGGATTGGCAAGCAAAGGCCACTCAGATGGATGCTGAAAATTCTGCTTTAGATAGACTTTCAAAGTCTACTTCTGTTCCTGTTAAAAAAAAAGGTGGTTCAAAAAGGCTTTTTATCCCAAAAAGGGGAGATATTATCCTGTTTATGGTCAGCAGACATCTTCTGCAGGTCGTTTTGCTGCAAAGCGTCAGCAACAACCTAAACAGGCCAAGCCTAAGGCTGCAAGGACTGCTACGGCCCAACAGCCTCAGCCTCCTCAGGGCCTTTGACTTACAACTAGAGAACTTAGACTTTCTGGCTCTAGAAGAACCAGAGCCTCTCACTATTCCAGGAAGGTTAGCTCACTTTGCTCCCAGATGGGAACAAATCACAGCAGAGCAATGGACCCTCTCCATCATAAGGGAGGGGTACAAGCTTCATTTCTTAAACGTTCCTCCTCACACCATGGTGAAACAGTTCAATTCTCCAACATCTCTCCTCGACCTTCTGGGTCAGGAGATTGTTACCCTTCTTGCCCAAAAAGCAATAGAAGAAGTACCCCTTCTTCAACAGGGCTCAGGGTTCTACTCCCCCTATTTTCTTATCCCAAAGAAAACAGGGGGCTACAGACCCATTTTAGATCTCAGAGAATTGAACAAGTTTCTATGCAAGGAGAAATTCAAGATGATTTCTCTCGGTGCTCTCCTTCCATACCTTCAGAGTCAGGATTGGCTTTGTTCTCTAGATCTCAAGGATGCGTACACCCATGTCCTCATCCATACAACACACAGAAGGTTCCTTCGGTTCCTTTATCAAGGAAAGCACTACCAATACAGAGTGCTTCCTTTCGGTCTGGCCTCTGCACCAAGAGTGTTCACAAAATCCATGGCAGTAGTAGCTGCATTTCTACGCACTCTAGGAATATTCGTATTCCCATATCTGGATGACTGGCTCATCCGAGCTCCATCCCAGTCAGAGGCCCAGATTTCCCTAGCCTGCACAAGGCGTGTTCTTCAGTATCTGGGACTTGTAATAAACATCCCAAAATCCCATCTCACCCCTACTCAGTCACTAGAGTTCATAGGGGCCTTGCTGGATACCACAACTGCAAGAGCCTATCTTCCCCAAGCCCGTTGCCTACGCTTGGTGCAGTTAGCCTCCCAGATTCTGTTAAAGTCCCATTTAACTGCTCGAGAGATGTTACAACTGTTAGGCCACATGGCATCCACCGTGCATGTGGTTCCTTACGCTCGCCTTCACATGAGGGCAGCTCAATGGACTTTATCCACCCAATGGACCCAGGCATCAGGGTGCCTCTGACAAAATAGCAACCTCCATTCGCCTTTTTTGGTCTCTCCAGTGGTGTAAGTCCACTCAAAACCTGTTGCTGGGGTCCCCCTTTCAACAGTTGTTACCCCAAGCAACCCTTACAACAGATGCCTCTCCAAGGGGTTGGGGAGCTCATCTACAAGATCTCTCCACCCAGGGCATCTGGTCTCCACAGGAGACTAATCTACATATCAACCTCTTGGAGCTCAGAGCAATTTTTCTAGCTCTCAGAGTCTTCCACACCCTGCTCAGCTGCAAGACAGTCCTCATCCACACGGACAACCAAGTAGCCATGTTCTACGTGAACAAGCAGGGCGGGACTGGCTCTCTGTCGCTTTGCAATGAAGCTTTGAGATTGTGGGCCTTCGCCAGAGAGCATCAAATTCATCTTCTGGCAGTATATCTTCCAGGCGTTCAAAACTCTTGGGCAGACAAACTCAGTCGAGTTCTGCTTCCACACAAGTGGTCCCTCCATATGGACCAGATAGCCAGAATCTTTCGGATTTGGGGAGCCCCGGACATAGACCTCTTTGCAAGTCCGTGGAATGCCAAACTTCCCCGGTTCTGTTCCAGAATTCCGTGTCAGGGAGTTCAGGCCAAGGATGCCTTCCTCCTTCACTGGGGTCAAGGCTTCCTTTACGCCTTTCCACCCATTCCCCTAATTCCCAAAACTCTCTTCAAGCTTCAGAGAGATCGAGGGTCTATGATCCTCATAGCACCACATTGGCCACGACAAGTGTGGTACCCTCTACTTCTGCATCTCTCTCAAGCTCCTTCCCTGGACTTGGGATCTGTTCCAGACCTCCTGTCCCAGGAGGAGGGAACGTTATGGCATCCAAATCCCCAGTCTCTCCATCTCAGGGCCTGGTTGCTGAAGGCCTAGACCTTCAAGATTTGCATCTTTCTCAGCAGGAGAAGGATATCCTTCATGCTTCCAGAAAGCCTTCCACTAGACGTTCCTATGCTTTCAAATGGAAAAGGTTTACCATTTGGTGTGCAGAGAAGGGTCTTAACCCCCTTGCAATACCTCTGAATTCTTTACTAGAGTATTTGCTGCATTTATCCCATGCAGGCCTTAAAACGAATTCAGTAAGAGTCCATTTGAGTGCTATTTCAGCATCCCTCAAGCCTCTCAATAGACAGCCTATTTCCTCTCATCCTCTTATTGCAAGATTCATAAGAGGCCTTCTTTTAACTAAACTTCCCATTAGACCACCTCCAGTGGCATGGGATTTGAATCTAGTTCTTGGTCAGCTTATGAAGCCTGTGATAAGGAAGCTTATCATAGTTCAGGAGGGAGCTATAAAAGAGGTGAATTGGCTTTGAACAAGCAATCTGTCTTTGCTGGTAGAAATACTAAAACAGAATGTTTTCATAAGACTACCAGTCCCAGAATGCACCAGGTTTCAAACAGCCTCTAGAAAGGCTGAAGTGGGGAAACATGTGTTCAATCAGGAGAGCTATGAGGTAATCCCCAATCACTCATCTCCAAGGGCAGGGCTTGATTCAGCACACCTGGGCTGTGCTAGGGTGGAGTGTCCCTCTAAGCACTTTAAAAGTAAAAGATATTCTACACAGAGACAGCACAGTGAGATCAGGCACAGGGAGAAGCAGAAGCTGCAGATCCAGAAACAGAAGCCATTGGAGAAAGAAGAGAGAGGACTACAACAGCAGAAGCAACGCAGAAGGAAGAGAAAGACATCTTGGAGGTCTAAAGAAGGAGCCCACAGCAGTACGTGTGATAGGAGTGATTCCAGAGGCAAGCATACTCCATTGGACTGGAGGAAGCCAGAGGAGTGGGGTTATAGAGCCAGGAATTCCCAGACGGCACCTTTGAAGGAGACGGCTGCATTTGGAAGGGGCCCTAAGACCGGTGCAAGAAGGTATGTGAAGAGAGACCCAGTGTCCAGGGATCTTGATTGGAAGGCTGGACATAAAAGCTGGACTACTTACTGGCCAGGATACCTGGAGAGGAAACCTAACAACAAGGGGATCACAGGTATGAACTTTGATCTATGCCCTAGCTCTTCATCTGGAAGACAGCAGGGAAACAAATATTATCCTGAGAGAGATCAATTAAGGAATTCCTCTGAGCCAGACCATGATATTGATTCCATGATATTTGAGGAAGAAGGAGATTTATCAAATGATCAGTTGGAATACATGGATTGCTCTCTGTCTAGGCTGCTGTTTTTAAAGTAGTTTCTCACTAATACAACAACCACCAAAAGGAACTGTAACTTGTTCTTTTATCTACCCAGAAAAGCCTCTGAAAGAAAGCTTTAGGGTAGGATTGAGCCACGTAGAGAGAGTGAACCAGCAAAGGGGTTTGCAGCTGGCTAATTATTTGTAATTGAGCCAGGCACAAATGCACGTGAGCTCTAGAAGGAAACTTCTTCCTTGTGTGTGTGAATAGAAGAAAGTTATCCTTGATAAAGAACAGGTTTTTTTCCTACTTTTGGGTTTGTTTTTGCCTTTTGAAGCACTGCTAAGGAGGTCATTAGCAGGAGCCATCAAAAAGACCTTTTCTGTTTCCCATCAAGGTCTTTATTGATTTATTGCTTAAGAAGTTCAGTTACCTTATAACATGTTTTGTTTTTCCTGAGTACAATACTTGAAGCAAGTGTCCTTTTGTGTTACCAAGTAAATCTGTTTGGGAGAATTAACCCCATGAATAAAATCTATTTTTCTTTGCTTACACTCGAGCATCACAACTCATTATTTTGTGAACGGCTGATTCTGGTATAAGTGAACTACATTCCCCACAATCCTTTGCAAGTCATAATAATATTTTGCCTTTGCTAAGACTGTGGCCATTCACGACCAGCACCCCCGTTTACAAGACACCCTTTGAACCCTTAGCCACTACCTCCTTGAAATTCCTTTCCTGGAAGGTTATTTTTCTCATTGCAGTCACCTCAGCTCGCCGCATCAGTGAGCTGCAAGCCTTGGTGGCTAATCCTCCTTATACAAGGTTCCATCATGACAAGGTAGGACCAATCCACACTTTATGCCTAAAGTGGTCTCACCTTTTCATCAGAACCAGGAGGTGTATTTACCTGTCTTTTTTCCAGAACCTCATGCATCAAGTGCAGAGAGGAATCTCCATACCCTGGATTGTAAGAGAGCACTCACTTTTTACTTACAAAGGACACAGCAACATAGAAAGTCCTCTCAACTCTTTGTTGCTTTTGATCCCTCTCATTTAGGACTTCCAGTCTCTAAGAGAACACTGTCAAATTGGATTGCTCAGTGTATTTCTTTCGCCTGCCAGAGTAAGAACCTTTCTCTGGAGGGCCATGTCACAGCTCACAATGTGAGAGCCATGGCAGCCTCTATGGCTCATCTAAACTCTGTGTCCATCGACCAAATCTGTCGAGCGGCCACCTGGGCCTCGGTTCATACCTTTACAGCCCATTACTGCTTGGACAAGGACTCCTGCCGGGATGTCTTGTTTTGTCAGGCTGTTCTCAAACACCTGTTCCATACCTAATCAACTCCTACCCCCCCATCCCTGGTTGGATGCCTGAGATCCATGGGGGGAGGTAGAGCCCTTCTCAGGGACTCACAACCTTGGGGATCTCCCTGGCATCTCCAGCTGGGGAGTCCCCATATGTGAAGACTCATTCCTGCTTGTTCCTGGAGATAGCACAGTTACTTACCTGTAACAGGTGATCTCTGGGAACAGCAGGAATAAGTCTTCACAACCCACCCACCTCCCCTAGGAGTTGTATCTCTCTATCTATCTTTCCTTTCCTCTCTCTCTTTTTGTCTCAGCTTTAAAACGCGAACTGGAGAGAGGCGGTTGGGAAAGGAGGGAAGGCAGCGCGCAGGCGCGGTGGGATGCTCCTAAAAGCTTTCTTACTGGACGCTGGGGAGCATTCCCGCGCAGGCTCCGTCGGTACCGACGATACCCATATGTGAAGACTTATTCCTGCTGTTCCCAGAGATCACCTGTTACAGGTAAGTGTAACTGTGCTTTATCAGGTCATTTATGAAGATGTTAAAAAGCAGCGGGCCCAGCTCAGATCCCTGGTGTACTCCACTATTCACTTTCTCCATTGAGAAAACTGGCCATTTAGCCCTACTCTCTGCGTTCTGTCTTTTAACCAGTTCCTGATCCACAATAGTACACTGTCTCCAATCCCATGACTTTTTAATTTATCGAAGAGTCTCTCATGAGGGACCTTGTTAAAGGCTTTCTGAAAATCCAGAAATGCTATATCGACTGGCTCATCTTTGTCTGTTTATTCACACCTTCTAAAACTGCATAATTCTTGATACTTGTCACAGCAACTACTAATCATTTGTATAGCACTAGAAGGCGTATGCAGCACTATACATAAAGATGTAAGACACAGTCCTTGCTCATCAGGGTTTACAATCTAATCAAGACCGAAAAGCATCGCAAAACTGGGGACTAGAGTTTGGTAAGATACACATAAGTAGTGAATGAGAGAGTGAAGGGCATCAGGATCCAAAAGCAGCCTTAAAGAGTTGGGTTTTTAGCCTGGATTTGAATATGGCTAGAGAATGAGCCCGGCGCACCGACTTAGGTAGTTTGTTCCAGGCATATGGAGCAGCAAGGTGGAATGGATGAAGTCTGGAGTTGGCAGTGGCAGAGAAGGGCACAGATAAAAGGGATCTGCCAGAGGAGTGGACTTCTCGAGGTGGAATATAGAGTGAGATAAGAGAGGAAAGGTAGTGAGGACCTGCAGAATGAATGCACTTGTAGGTAAGTAAGAGAAGTTTAAACTGGATGTGGAAACAGATAGGGAGCCAGTGAAGTTTTTTGAGAAGAGGGGTTACATGAGTATAGCGGCACTAGCGGAAGATAAGATGTGTAGCTACTTTTGAACAGAATCCCAAAATAATTCCATTTCCAAAGATTATCCTAACAAGACCCGTACTTTTGATAGCTCCCACCTGGATTTGAATACTCCTTGATGAAGAATCTATTACCAACCTCGCCCAATTCAGGAAGGCACTAAAGCACCATCTTTTCCTCCTACAGCAAAACATCCCAGGCCAGCGAAACATCACAACCCAGCATACCCTCCACCCACCACAATGACACCACCAGAACACTCATGTCATGCTGACACAACCACATCCAGAAGTACTACTGCACAAACCTGTAAATAGTTAACTAAAATGTATATAGTTCAGAGCGTGTCATGACTCCACAACCATTCCTGTGGCATACCTGTAGCACTTTAGCTCTGTTGTATATAGTTACCTCTGTTGAAATCCAAGTTTTATTACCTGTTCTCTAAGAACATAAGAACATAAGAAATGCCATACTGGGTCAGACCGAGGTCCATCAAGCCCAGTATCCTGTTTCCAACAGTGGCCAATCTAGGTCATACGTACCTAGCAGTTTCCCCAAAAGACACAGGTTCTGCAGTGCTTGTACTAGGCCAAGCATTGATATCCTGGGTCCCTTTTTAATAGTGGTTTATGGACCTTTCCTCCAGGAACTTGTCCAAACCTTTTTTAAACCCAGCTATACTAACAGCCCTTACTACATCCTCCGGTAACAGATTCCAGAGTTTGATTACACGTTGAGAGAAGAAATATTTTCTCCTATTTGTCTTAAATAGTTTACCCTGTAGCTTCATTACATGCCCCCTAGTCCTTCTATATTCTGATAGCGTAAACAATTTATCCACGTTTATCCGTTCCACTCCATTCATTAATTTATACACCTCTATCATATCTCCCCTCAGCCGCCTCTTTTCTAGGTTAAAGAGCCCTAACCTTTTTAGCCTCTCTTCATAGGAGTAGCCTTCCATCCCCTTCACCAATTTGGTGGCTCTTCTCTGTACTTTTTCTAATAACTCTATGTCCTTTTTAAGATACGGTGACCAGAATTGCACACAATATTCAAGGTGCGGTCGTACCATGGAGCGATACAGAGGCATTATAATATCCTTTGTTTTATTCTCCATCCCTTTCCTTAGGATACCTAGCATTCTATTTGCTTTCTTGGCCGCCGCTGCACACTGGGCGGAGGGTTTTAACATGTTATCCACGATGACTCCTAAATCTTTTTCCTGGGTGGTGGTTTCTAATGTGGAGCCTTGCATCTTGTAACTATAGTGTGGGTTGTTCTTTCCTAGGTGCATAACTTTGCACTTGTCCACATTAAATTTCATCTGCCATTTGGATGCCCAGTCTTCCAATTTATCCAGATCCTCCTGCAGTTTTCCACAATCCTCTTGGGTTTTAACAACTTTAAACAGTTTTGTGTCATCTGCAAATTTGATTACCTCACTAGTTATTCCCTTGTCCAGGTCATTTATGAATATGTCAAAAAGTAGCGGACCCAGTACAGATCCCTGGGGTACTCCACTATTCACCTTTTTCCATTGGGAATATTGGCCATTTAGCCCTACCCTCTGCTTTCTATCTTTTAACCAGTTCCCGATCCACAATAGTACACTGCCTCCTATCCCATGACTTTTTAGCTTCGCCAAAAGTCTCTGATGGGGGACCTTGTCAAAAGCTTTCTGAAAGTCCAGATACACTATATCAACCGACTCACCTTTGTCTACCTGTTTATGCACACCTTCAAAAAAAACAGATCAGATTAGTAAGACAAGATCTGCCTTGTCTAAAGCCATGTTGGCTGTCTCCCATTAGGCCATGACTATCTACATGCTGTGTAATTTTGTTCTTTATGATGGCTTCTACCATTTTCCCTGGTACTGACGTCAGGCTCACCGGTCTGTAATTTCCCGGGTCACCCCTGGAACCCTTTTTAAAAATTGGTGTTACGTTGGCGACCCTCCAATCTTCAGGTATTACAGATGATTTTAATGAAAGTTCACAGATTACCAATAACAGGTCTGCAATCTCATATTTCAGTTCTTTCAACACTCTGGGATGTATACCATCCGGTCCAGGTGATTTGCTACTATTCAGTTTATCAAATAGTTGTAATATATCTTCCCGGTGTAGCGATATTTCTCTCAATTCCTCTGCAGTATCACCTTTAAATACCACTTCAGTCTTGGGTAACACCCCTACATCTTCCTCAGTAAAGACCGAAGCAAAGAATTCATTCAGTCTCTCTGCTATAGCCTTGTCTCCTCTTACTGCCCCTTTTACCCCTCTATCATCTAATGGTCCAATTGACTCTCTCACAGGCCTTTTGCTACGAATGTACTTGAAAAAGTCTTTATTTCGTGTTTTTGCTTCCGTAGCAAGTTTCTTCTCAAATTCCCGCTTTGCCTGCCTTATCAATGCTTTGCATTTAACTTGCCAGTGCTTGTGCTGTTTCCAGTTTTCATCATTTGGCTCTTTTCCATTTTCTGAAGGTTGCTCTTTTGGCAGCAACAGCCTCTCTGACCTCACCTTTAAACCATGCTGGCAGTTTTTTTGGACTTTCTTCCACTTTTCTTAATGCGTGGAATACAGCTGGTCTGGGCTTCGAGGATAGTATTTTTAAATAACACCCCAAGCTTGCTGTAAGTCTTTAACCTTTGGAACCGCTCCTTTTAGTTTTTCCGAACTATATTCCTCATTCTATCATAGTCAACCCTTTGAAAGTTAAAAGGTAGTACTGTGGATTCCTTTACTATCTGTCCTCCACTGATTAAATCAAACATGATCATACTATGATCACTATTGCCAAGTGTTCCAAACACACTTATTTCTTGCACCAGATCTGGCGTTCCACTAAGGACTAGGTCCAGTATGGCTTCCCTCTGGTCGGTTCATGAACCAGCTGCTCCAAGAAGCAGTCATTTATTTCATCTAGAAACTTTATCTCTTTAGCTTGTCCTGCTGTGACACTGTCCCAGTCGATACCGGGGTATTGAAATCACCCATTATTACTACTCTGTTGTGCTTTTGTTAGCTTCCTTGATTTCTTTGAGCATTTCATCATCCATTTGTTCATTCTGGCCAGGTGGTCGATAGTATACTCCCACTGCCATCACCTTCCCCTTCATAAATGGAATTTCAATCCATAGAGATTCTACAGCATATTTTGTTCCCTGCAAAACTTTAATCCTTTCTGTAATGTATATTGCATGTTCCGCCACATTGTACAAACTGATGTTTACCTGTAAACTGCATTGATTTTAAAGAGCGAGGTATAGAAATAATTTAAATAAATACATAAATAATTTGATTGTTATGTTATCCTCCCAGTAATTCAAGATAGGAAAGAAGCATTTTACAGAAATAGGGTTTTTTCTTTATTTGCACCTGTTTTATGGAATGTGTTGCCAGAGACTTTACGGGCCATTGATGATTTGTATGATTTTCAAAAGGCTATAAAGGCTGAATTATAACTTATGGCCTCTGGTATTTTAATTGGTGGCTTATTTCCATGTGTATGAAGGTCCTGTTTATTGCAAATTTGTCCAAGTCTTTCTATGTTATACATATGAATGTTTATTGTACATCGCCTTGAACTTTAATGATGAGGTGATTTTATAAAGTATTTAAAATAAAATAGGTTAATAAATATGAAGTGAATTAGAAGCAAAGGTCTAAACATGCCAGACACGGAGCAGCCAAAAGAACTCTGAGAAAAAGTTATTGAAAGGTACTGATTGATTTATTTAAAAGGCCTTCTTTCCTGGTATGTGTTTGAATATCCCTTGGGGCACAGTCAGATTTATCAGTTTGGCACGTCATCCTTCCCTCCAAAAGACAGCAGCTAAAGAAACTGCTGAGGAAGGTCACTATAAGCCCTAAAAATTGCTTTAAAAGATCTTCAGCAGTTTCTAACTGAGATGGGGGAAAATTCTGACTGTTTAACTATGTTAAGATTACTCCACAAAGCACGGCCCCTATGTAGGTTTGCCAGATGTCCTGATTTTATCAGGATTGTACTGATTTTAGGAAGCTTGTCCCAATTTGAAAAATGTCCTGAATTTTAGCATTTTGTCCTGACTTGTCCTGAGTTTCTGTAAATTTTTGACAGATGATTAAGAAAAACATTCCTGATCGTATCTCCAGTCTAGTCCCGGACCTCTGGGTTGTCCACCTTAATCAGCAGCTTGGAGACTGAGGAACCTCCTTCTTTTAATGATATCACCAGTATATCCTCCCGGGAGCCGCCTCTATTCGCCAGTTACCTCAGTCTCCAAGCAGCTGAAGGGACGGTGAGCCTGGGAGGTCCGGGCTCACTGGAGGAACAACTGAGTGTAGTGTTAGGAGTAGTGGAGAGAATTAAAAACAATAAGAGTTATTGCTGAAGGGAATCAGTCCAGCTGTCAAAGGCTGTACCTTTAAGCCGGAGCAGAAGGCTCTCTCCCCCTCCTGGAGGTGTTCCCTGCGCCCGGGGGGTTGAGGGGTTCCCTCTAACGGAGTGGAGATATTCTCCGGAGTGCTGCGGCTGGGAGGTCCCGAATCCAGCGGAGTAGCTGCAGAGAGAGAGAGTCACAGCCGGCATTTGTACAGAGGCCCTGCCTGTCTATACGCCTTGGCTGAGCGTGTTGCCTGTCAGACAGTGAACACGCGAGGATACTCGGCCCTCTGTTTTCCTCCCCCCCCCCCGCCACTGTGCAAGTCCGGGCAGGGACTGTGGTCGGCGGCAGGGGCAGGCACTCAAATTAACCTGTGTCGAGGAGCGGCAGACCAACTAAAGGTAAGAGTGTCCGTTGGAAGTATTTTCCCCGTCAGCGCATTTGAGCGCGAAACGGGCGGCAGGCCCAGCCGCATGGTGATGGCGCGGGAAAAACCCTGAGCAGCTTGGGGCCTAATACGGAGTGCTCGCGGGGGGGCGAGGAGAGCCTCGATAGCGGCAGCATCAGCATTTCTCGGATTAAAGGATTTCGGCCCTTAGGGCTTCCTCCGGGTTTGTTGAATTTAGTTTTCAAGGCAGGTGTTGACCTTGCCGTTGGTGTCTACCTCGAGCCTGAGTGTTTTAGAGGCGGATAGCAGGTGCAGTTTAGGGCCGGGATGCCCTCTAGGCCCCAGTGTTTTGTCTGTGGGGCTAGGAGGGCCTCGGCTGCGGATTCGGGGGTGTGCAGAAGTTGTGTAAAGGAGACCTCTATCATGGACAGCGCTGAAGAGAACAAAGAGGGGCGCGTGGCCTCCGAAACAGGGCTGTCGGTTCTTCCAGCACATAGTACACCCCTGGAGGATCCTTTGGAAGGGCCTTCTTCTGCGCCGGACGTCTCGCCCACTTTGCCGGCCTGGCCTAAAGGGCTGGAATCTATTTTTTCTGTGGACTTCGTAGCGCTCTTGCAGCACGCAGTTGGTAGCGTCTTGCAGGGGGCAGGTTAAGGAGCAATCCCAGATATGCGGGGTGAAGAGGTCGGCGCTTGCTCAGAGTGTGGGCGAGTTGCAGGGAGGCGCTAAGAAATCACGGATAACTGAGAGCCCTAAGGATCCCTTGGGGGAGTCAGAGGGACAACTATCAGATGACGAGCGTCGAAGTCTGGACATAGAAGAGGAGCTAGAGGAAGGTGAGCTCGCGGATAAGGAGGATCAGGTGAGAGTGGTACGGGTCTTCCGTAGGGAGGAGCTGCCAGCGCTCATTGGTGAATCGCTGATGGCGTTAAACATGCCGGTCCCGGGGTCGGGGGCAGATGAGACTCTTGAGGACCCCTTGTTACAAGTTTTTAGGAAGAATCAAAGGGCATTCCTGGTGCACAGGGTTTTCCAGGAGATGATTCCGGAAGAGTGGAATGTGCCAGAGGTGCCCCTTAGGGGGTCTAGAGTTATGAGTAGACTTTACCCCCTTGTGGAGCAAGATAAAGAGGTGTTTAAGCCTCCCAAGGTGGACACGGCAGTGGCGGCAGAAACAAAGAAGACCACGATCCCGGTTGAGGGTAGTACGGCCCTTAAGGACGCACAAGACACGAAGTTGGATGTCCTTCTGTGGCAGATCTTTGATGTGAATGCCGTGGCGCTCCAAGCGGCTATCTGCGGAGCCTGGGTGGCCAGAGTGTGTTTAAGGTGGTCTCAGAGGGCCCACAATGGTCAAGAGAGTGATAAGGTCGGGGAGGCGTCCCGATTGGAGTCCGGAACGGCATACTTGACGGATATTCATTATGATCTAATGCGAGCCCTGTCAAAGAGTATGGCGTCCGCAGTAGCAGCGAGGCGCTATTTGTGGCTTCGTAATTGGGCAGCGGACAATTCGTCTAAGTCAAGGCTAAGTAAGCTTCCCTTTAAAGGGAAGCTCTTGTTTGGCAAGGATTTGGAGAAAATAGTTAAGGACCTTGGTGAATCTAAAGGGGGCAGATTACCAGAGGACAAACCCAAGACTGGGCGGTCGGCACCCGCGGGCAAGGGCCAGCAGCGGGATTTTTGTCGTTTTCGGTTCCAAAGGTTTAATCCCAGCCAGAGAGGCAGGTTCCCAAGCAGAAATCAGGGGTTCCGGGGTTTTCGAGGGGCAGGGAGAGGATTTGGAGCGGCCGGATCTTCCTCTGCCTCTAGTGTTAGGAAAAGAAAACACCCAGCTCAAGGCGGAGAAACTTCAAATCTAAAAATTGTAGCCCCGGCTCCAAACCTCCGTATGTGACATATAACCCTTATAATATACTCATAAAAAACACTTTCTTTTTGTCGGAGTAACCAGCCAGAGGAGGCAGGAACTGCAACCCGTCCCTCGCCGTGGTCACTCCATTTTAATCATTTTAAATGCTTGAGAAAAATCTTTAACTTTAACTTATCTTGCTTGAATCCAGCCAACAAGGAATTCAAAGGACACAACGGAAGACTCCACAGATTCTGAGGGGACGGAGTCTAGGCGCGGAGGCCACCAATCTCGCCCGCCGTTTATGGAGGACAGTTCTTCCCGACGGGGTCGCCGTTCGCGGCGTCAAAATCAATATCATCAGGATTTTTGGGAAGGCCCCGAGACTCGGTCCCGCACCAGGAATCAGTAATATTCAACCTGTCTGGGCGATCTCTTACTCCTTCACAACAGCAATTGTTAGAATTGGGGTTATCGTTTGTCCCGACTTCCCGGTACAATGGTTTTCAGGTTCGCATGGCACTTCATCGCCTTTTTCGTAAATTACGTGTATGTCTCTATTTTTCTCAACATGACCTAGGTGGAGGGGACCCTTCGGTCATTTCGGGCCCTTCTAGGTGGCTCCCCCCAGGAATAGTGGATCCAGTCATCTCAATGTTTCAAGATCTGGTTCTCAGAGATTTGACTGCTCTGGAGGCAGCTCTGCCTGCAACTTTTCCAAATCTGTCACGGGAGCAATTTCAAGCTATGCGGGACCTCTCTGCCTCTGACCTTATAATCCGCCGAGCGGATAAAGGAGGGGCGATTGTTGTGTTGTCCCCTGACCAATACAACACTGAGATCCAGGTTCATCTTCAGAATCGAGAGCATTATCAGCTGCTTTCACAAGATCCGATGCCAATAGTACTACAGAGTGTTCGATCTTTAATGCTGCAGGCTTTACAGAATGGATGGATCACTGGACGTGAATTTAGGTTCTTGATTAATCCAGTTCCAAAGATCCCTGTGTTTTATCTTGTTCCTAAATTGCATAAGAATGCGCAACAACCCCCAGGGCGACCGATTGTGTCCTGTAGGGAATCCCTTTTGGAACCTCTCTCCAAATTCTGTGATGTGTTTCTACAGCCTGCGGCATCGAAGGTCTCCTCATACATTCGTGATACAGGGGATTTTCTTACACAGCTGTCTTCCTGTACTGACTATTCGTCATACACTTTTTTGGTATCCCTCGATGTACAAGCACTCTTCACCAATATCAACCAGCAGGAAGTGCTTCATTATTTAGCTGACTATCCATTGGATCTCCCTACGAGGATCCCGCGATCCTTTTTGATAGCTATGTTAGATCTAGTGCTGAATAGCAATTATTTTTTACATGATTGCAGTTTCTATAGACAAATATTCGGTATAGCGATGGGGGCTACGGTGGCCCCCTCAATTGCCACCATCTACATGGCTATTTTTGAGGATAAATATGTGTATCCTTCTCCACTTTTTCAATATGTGCCTTTTTGGCGTCGGTTCTTAGATGATGTGTTTTTTCTTTGGTCTGGATCTCAGGAAGACCTACAGCGATTTGTCAGTTCTTTGAATGAACATTCCTCACATATTCAATTCGCTGCGGAAGGCCTTACAACTACTCTGTTCCGCAAACCTATCCAACGGAATACTTTGTTGCAATTTTCAAGCTTTCACCCCTCACAGTTAAAACGAGGTCTCCTGTTCGGCCAATTTTTACGTCTTCGACGAAATTGTTCATCGCTGGACGAATTCTACAAACATGCATTTGATTTGCAGAATCGGCTATTATCCAGAGGGTATCCTTTTTCATTGATTAAGAAAGCTTTTAAACGGGCTCGGTTCATACACCGAGAGTGGCTGTTTTTTCCCCGTTCTTCATCTAATGCCTCTGAGGGGGAAGATTTCACCGGCATTTTTCCATATTTGGCGGGAGTCCCGAAAGTTGTGACCATTTTACGCCGATATTGGCCGGTTTTATCAGTTCACCCCTGTTTTGCAAATAAGCGGCTTCGGGTGGCTTACTCACGGGCGCCAAATTTACGAGACCGCATTGTGAAGTCCACATGGCCTTCGGATCGCCCCCCTGCGTCTCATGATAACCCGGGTCACTTTGCATGTGGCACCTGTAATTATTATGCCATGGCATTGACGGGTCCTAGTTGGTCGGACATTTCTACATCTACTGTCTACAGCTCTCAATGGCGTACCACATGCAATTCATCCTATGTTGTATATCTTATTATTTGCCCATGCGGGTTATTTTACGTTGGCCGCACTACTCGTAGTGCCAGGACTCGTTTGGGGGAACACGCGTCCCGTTTGCGGACCAAAACAGTATCAGCGCCTATGGTCAGCCACTGTCTTCAGGAGGATCACTCGTTTCAACAGTTACGTTGGAGGGTGTTGGACTTTATACCACCGGATCCCCGAGGAGGGGACCGAGTTGCAAAGTTACAACGGATGGAGCAACAATGGATATTCCGTTTAGATACTGTCTCCCCTCGGGGTTTGAATGCCTCAGTAGAATGGTATACTTTACTGTGAGCCGGGAGTTTACATCACACCACTGTTATTGGGATTCCCTAGCAGTGGGTTTCCCCAATTCTCAATGCTTGTATTAGAGTTATCACTGATTGGCTACCGGATCTTCTCACGTGCGTTTGACGTCACACGCCATCTCTTTAAACCTGACCGTTGTGTTGAGTTTTGCAAAAGCCATTTTTCTGGGATTCTAGTTTTTCACCTGATGCAGAGCCAGTGATTGCTGGATGGCTCGAAACGTGGCACGTTGTGTCCTTTGAATTCCTTGTTGGCTGGATTCAAGCAAGATAAGTTAAAGTTAAAGATTTTTCTCAAGCATTTAAAATGATTAAAATGGAGTGACCACGGCGAGGGACGGGTTGCAGTTCCTGCCTCCTCTGGCTGGTTACTCCGACAAAAAGAAAGTGTTTTTTATGAGTATATTATAAGGGTTATATGTCACATACGGAGGTTTGGAGCCGGGGCTACAATTTTTAGATTTCTAGTGTTAGGAAATCACAATGAAGTCAGGGGGACCCAGGCACCGCTAGTACCTG
Organism: Ichthyophis bannanicus; assembly: GCA_033557465.1. NCBI lineage: Eukaryota > Metazoa > Chordata > Amphibia > Gymnophiona > Ichthyophiidae > Ichthyophis > Ichthyophis bannanicus. Next base: position 690,617,568 of record CM066036.1, on the reverse strand, counting down.
TAGGAGGGCGGTTGCAGGAGTTCTATGATGCCTGGGTCCGTGTCACGTCCGATCAATGGGTGCTGGAAATCATCCGAGAAGGGTACGCGTTGGAACTGCGGTGTCCGGTGCGGGAGGCCTTTGTACGATCACCCTGCAAGTCGGCGAGCAAGTGTGCGGCGGTGAGGGGGACCTTGCAGAGGCTTCTAGATCTCAGGGCAATAGTTCCGGTGCCTTCAGACCAGTCCGACTGCAGTCGATTCTCCATTTATTTCGTGGTTCCAAAGAAGGACGGTGGGATCCAACCTATTTTGGATCTCAAAGGAGTGAATCGGTGTCTTCGAGTGTCGCATTTTCACATGGAAACCCTGCATTCAGTCATAGTCGCAGTCCGAGCAGGGGAGTTCCTTACCTCCCTAGATCTGTCGGAGGCGTATCTTCACATTCCCATAAGGCCGGATCATCAAAAGTACCTCTGTTTTGCGGTTCCCTATGGGCAGTTCCAGTTCCGGGCTTTGCCGTTTGGCTTGGCGACGGCGCCACGCATGTTTACCAAGTTCATGGTGGTGGTCACGGCGGCCTTGCGACGGGAAGGGATTCTGGTGCACCCTTACCTGGACGATTGGTTGATCCGAGCGAAATCGAGAAGGGAAAGCGAGACGGCGATGGCCAGGGTAGTAGAGTTCCTAGAGAGCCTGGGTTGGGTGGTGAATATGTCAGTCACCTGGTTCCCTCGCAATGCCTGGAGTATTTAGGGGTTCGACACACAAAAGGGGCAGGAGTTTCTGCCTCAGCTAAGAGCGCAGGGCCTGCGGCAGCTTGTACAACGGTTCTTGAGCAGCAAGGCTCCCACGGCCTGGCAGTACCTTCAGTTGTTGGGCACAATGGCATCTGCTATAGAGGTGGTGCCCTGGGTGAGAGCGCACATGAGGCCGTTGCAGAGGGCGTTGCTCAGGTGCTGGTCTCACCAACAGGACACGCTATCGCGGCGGCTCCCTTGTCTGGAGGAGACAAGGGTGTCCCTGCACTGGTGGTTACTGCCCGAGTCATTGCAGAAGGGAAGACCGCTGGAGGATCCAGTCTGGTTACCTTTGACGACGGACGCCAGCCTTTGGGGCTGGGGAGCGCACTGCCAAGGCCAGTTTACGCAGGGACAATGGAGTCCGCAGGAGCAGTCTTGGTCGATCAACAGGTTAGAGTTGCGAGCGGTATCGTTAGCCCTGCAGAGTTTTCAAGTCTTCCTCCGGGGGTCGGCGGTTCGGGTGTTTTCCGACAACGCGACCACAGTGGCGTATGTCAATCGCCAGGGGGGAACAAGCAGTCTAGCACTGGAGTCCGAGGCAGAGGACTTGTGCGGCTGGGCCGAGGAGAATCTAGCAGCGCTTTCGGCTGCACATGTTGCAGGAGTGGACAACGTAGAGGCCGACTTTCTCAGTCGGGTGAAGGTGGATCCCGGAGAGTGGGTCCTTCATCCAGAAGTGTTCCACATGCTGACGCGTCGGTGGGGTCTGCCGGTCATGGACCTCATGGCAACCTTTCAGTCGGCCAAGGTCAGTCGGTTTTACAGCAGGCGAAGAGAAAGGATGTCAGAAGGTCTAGATGCTCTCATTCAGGGCTGGCCAGAGGAGCAACTCCTGTACATTTTTCCGCCGTGGGTCTTGATAGGCAGGGTAGTGCAGCGGATAGAAAGGTACAGAGGACAGGTGATACTTATAGCTCCAGATTGGCCCCGCCGCCCGTGGTATGCAGATATGATAAGGCTCCTGGTGGCACGGCCGTGGCGTCTTCCGTCCAGGGCGGATTTGTTGTCTCAGGGGCCTCTGGTAATGCCATACATGGATCGCTTCTCGCTTACGGCTTGGCTATTGAAAGGGCTAGGTTAAAGGTGAGAGGTTATTCTCTGCCAGTAATTTCCACCTTGTTGAAGGCACGGAGGCGGTCGACATCCTTGGCGTATGTTCGAGTCTGGAGAGTATTTGAAGAATGGTGCAGCGTAAGGGCGCTCGAACCTTTGAGAGCGATTGTTCCGCAGATCTTGGAATTTCTGCAAAATGGCTTCGACAAGGGGTTGGCAGCGGCGTCTCTTAGGGTACAGGTCGCGGCTCTGTCGTGTTTCAGGGGTAAGATAGGTGGGCGGTCGCTCGGGGAGCACTTGGATATTAAGCATTTCTTATGAGCGGTGTCTCTGTTAAGGCCGCCAGCTCGACAGCTTGTGCCTACGTGGCACCTTCCATTCGTTTTGGAGGCGTTGAAACGGGAGCCGTTTGAACCCCTGTCTCGTACCTCGTTGAAGGATTTTACCCTGAAAGTGGTGTTCTTGGTGACAATCTGCTCAGCTAGGAGGGTCTCAGAGTTGCAGGCGTTATCCTGCAAAGAACCTTACCTTTCGTTCTTTGACTCTCGAGTGGTGTTGAGGCCTGTGCCAGGGTTTTTACCCAAGGTGGTGTCGGCATTCCATCTAAATCAGGAGATTTCTTTGCCGGTGTTTCGGAGCGACGCTTGGGGATCGCACCCGAACAGGCCAAATCCCTTAGATGTCCGGTGGGCATTGAAGAAGTACCTAAGTTGGACGTCGGAGTTTCGCAAGTCTGAGAGACTTTGTTCTTTTCGCCGGACCGCGAAAGAGTCAATCGGCTTAAAAGGCTTCCATTGCCCGATGGATCAAGGAGGCGATTGCTTCTGCGTACGTGTTGAAGGGTAGGCCGGTGCCTGAAGGGCTTCGGGCTCACTCTACTAGGACACACGCTGCGTCGTGGGCGGAATCCAGGTCGATGGCTCCGCTGGAGATCTGTAAGGCGGCGACATGGTCATCCTTGAATTCCTTTGTAAAGCATTACCGACTTGATATGCAAGCGAAGCAGGACGCTTGTTTTGGAGCGGCAGTGCTTCAGGCTGGAAAGGCAGGGCTCTCCCGTTGATTTACTGCTCTGGTACAGACCCAGAGGTCCGGGACTAGACTGGAGATATGATCAGGAAGGTGAAATTAGACTTACCTGCTAATTGTTGTTCCTGGAGTAAATACAGTCTAGTCCCGTGTCCCTCCCCAGTTATGTATGCTTGCGGTACCAGCCTGAAGGGCTGAGAGTGGAAAGTCTGGAAATTGTATAGGTGAGAAGATTTTTCTTTTTGGCGGGGGATTGTGCCCCCGGAGGGGGAGGGGTGTATTTACAAATAAAATAGAAAAAAAACAAAAAACCTTAGATCCTCCGGATAGGTGGGGGGATGGCCTCTGCTGGTTTAAAGGTTAGAGTCATTTGTTTAGTGGGTTAGCTATGTTGACAAAGTTGTCTTTATTAATTAATTTATTACGTTGGGTTCATGCTTATTTGTTGTTCCGGTGAGTCTGCTCTGTCAATAGGAAACTGGCGAATAGAGGCGGCTCCCGGGAGGATATACTGGTGACATCATTAAAAGAAGGAGGTTCCTCAGTCTCCAAGCTGCTGATTAAGGTGGACAACCCAGAGGTCCAGGACTAGACTGTATCTACTCCAGGAACAACAATTAGCAGGTAAGTCTAATTTCACCTTATAATATAAATGAAGTTATTTTTATTTGCTTAGGGGGTCATTCTGTAACACGAATAGCGGGGATGGACGTCACAACCTGATGTCCATTCCTGCTATCCATCTGTAGGGCGGTGCAGAGGTGGAATTAGGGTGGGTAATCGGCGGTCCCTGGCCCCGGATGTACAGGGCCGATTCTGATGTTGGCCCTGTATGTCCAGGCCAGCAGACTGAACGGGGAACTTATTCCACCTCTGAGGTGGAATATATTCCCCTAGACGGTGGGGAATGGCAGGCCCAGGCAGTGGAAAAGGTTCAGGAGGGTGTGCAGGACATTCCCCGCAGTCCGACCCTGGCCTTGGGAGGTCAGATCGGGGGACAGGCTGTGGGGAAGGAAAATAGTTGTCGGCAGCTGGGGATTGCGGCTCCTGAATGGAGCTGTGGTGCCATGGCAACTGGACGTCATGGTGCCGCGGCTCCATTCAGGAGCCTTGACTGAGTTAGCCGGGCAGAGGCTTGTACATGCAGGTCGACTGGAATCTGGTCCCAGCCTGCATGTATAGGCCTAGATGGGATTCTGATCCTGCGGGGGCTAGAAATGACCTGCGGAATCAGAATCCCATCTGCCTCTGTGTGTCAGGTTCAGACTAGACGCACAGCGGGCCGGGATGTCCAAAAGAGAATGAGGCCTTTATTGTACATAAAATGGAGAAATTAAATATTAATTATAAGTTTTTCTTTTCAGTGTGAAAGTGACTCAGTGTTTTTGCCCAGAAACATTCTTTTTGGCGTTTGTTTGAAAAAGGGGAAAAATTTTGGGCTCTTTCCCGAAAATGGGAAAGTTTGGGTTCCATTGTACATACAAAATATAGCGAATTTAAGATGTATGTAAAGAGGGGGAAAATAAAAAAAATTTACTGAAAATGCGAATTCTTGATCATAATTCATTTGTTAAAATGTTTTAATTTTTGTCATCATAGTAATTTTATTAATATAAATTAATTTGCAATTATGGATAACGTCACTAGTGGAACGAGTATTTTCAGTGTGCAAGAAGCAATGGATGGGTAATCAAAATAGCTTGGATATTAGAACTGTAAACTGCTTGCTTCAAGTTAAAATAAACCATTCATTATCTTGTGGTGATATGTACAAAAAGATTTTGGATGATGAAAATCTGCTAAATCAAATATAGTCGAATAGTAAATACATGTTAATAATGTTTTATTGTGTTTGATGCCTAATAAAACATTTTTTTGAAAAGTGTTATTTTTTGAAAAAATGTCCTGATTTTGGACCAAAGGTATCTGGCAACCCTACCCGTATGGCAAGGTGGCAAGAGGGAAACAGCAAAAGCCATATATGTTATGCTGCAAAATGTTTGCAAAGTGACACTTAGCGGATGCTGCATGCATGTGGCAGAAAGGTTTGAATTCTGATGAGACCAAAATGTAAATTTTTGCTCTCAATGCTAAGCAATATATGTGGCATAAAATAAATGCAGCATATCACCCTGCTAATAGCATTCCATGGTGGTGCCAGTGTTATGTTGTGGGGGATACTTTGCTGCAGCAACAGCAGCAGGAACAGGGAGGCTTACAAAGATTAAAGGAAAAATAGATGGAGCCGAGTACAGGGTAATCCTGGAGGAAAGCCTGTTCCAGTCTTCCCTCCTATTATTATACAGATGATATCCTTCTGGTTTATCATACTGACTCTAGTCACCCAGAATTATCCCCCATCAATGCTTGTCTTTCTGCCATCGCATTGTAGTTATCTTCTAATCATTTGAAACTTAATGCCTCCAAAACCTCTGCCATCTGGATAAATGGCTCTTCTGACCTGCCTTCTCTTCCTCCTCTGCTAAATGGCACTGCTGTTCCCCAATTTTCGGTATCTTGGAATTACTCTGGATTCTCAGCTCTTGTTCAATCACATTAGTGCAGTGGCTGAGTTCATTCTTAGCCTTGCAATGTATAAGTTCTATCTGCTCTTTTCTTTCCTTTGATGCCCTTACCACTTGGCTACTTATCATAGTCATATCTCGCTTAGACTACTGTAATACTATTCTTGCTTGTTTACATAATTTTCAGATCAAAAGACTTCAAAGTATTCAGAACACAGCTGCTCATCTACTTGCCCACACTTCTAGATCCAACCATATCACTGCTCTTCTTTACCATTTTCATTGGCTTCCCATTTCATTGCAGATTCAATTTAAGATTCTTATTAACTCATAAGAGTTTACACTCTGGCACTCCCATGTATCTTTCCTCCTTAGTCATTCCTTATGCTCTCTTTCATGTACTATGCTCCATCTGTCAGTCTTCTTTCTTTTCTGTCAGGTCAGGTATGAGTCCACTAGGCACTCTTCCTTCTATTTTCTGGCCCCTCACTTCAGGAACAGTCTACCCTCTGAGCTATGGTTCAAACTCTCTTTTAATAAATATAAGGCTTCTTTGAAAACTCACCTGTTCTGCATTGCCTTTGAGCATTCCACCTGCTGAACTTTCTTACTGCATCCCCGTCCTCTCCTTTCTTTCCCTTTTCTCTTATCTCTGCCTTCCCTTGTTCCTCCCTCCCCTTTTTGACTTCTGTTTTCTCATTTAGTATGAATGATTCTGTCCTATTTTGTATTGGTGTTCTTTTCCTCCTGTCTGATTTGTACACTGCTCTGGCATTACAAAGGGTGGCATATCAAGTTTTTAGAAAACCATAAACCTGTTAACTGGCAAATACACAGCGATCCAGATATTCAGCAGTACTATCCAGATAGTTTTGCTGAATTATCCCCACAGTCTGCATAAAAAATGTGTGGTTAAAACAGGGGCAGATCAGGGGTTTTCCATGCACCATACAGTCAGCAGTGATATTCAGCCACTAACTGGATAGCTAAACCGATTGAAGTTAGGACAGTTCAATGACTGTCCTAACTTTAACTGGTTATCACTATCTGGTTAGCAGCTGAATATTGACACTGTTGAGATAGCGAGGCAATGATCAGTGAAACCAGATATTCAGTTCCAGAAGCTGGATAAGACCAGGTACTGAATATCCAGTTTTTTAAAGCTGCAGCAGCTAGGTGCATTAAATATGACTAGCCGCCACCACTGAATATTGGTCTCTAAATGTTTTTCTTGCATTGTGTGACCAATGTATGATCCACCTTCAATTAAGATGAGTCCAGTTTATATTGAACACAGATTTAGAATAGTTATATGCATTTGTAGATAATTAAAATGATTGAATTTTTAGGGATTTTCTTTGTCTGTACACAATTAAATTGTGATCAAGTCAAGTTGGTCGAGGCTTGGATAAGTTTTAGGAGGATGGGTCCATATTACCTTAAGTTAAACTTGTATGCCTTTGCCTTTTACTTTTGGGCCTGAGTATTATGGAACAGATTTCACTACTGGGATCAGCCCTGACACAGGGTGCTGGGCTCGATGGGCTCAATAAGGCAAGTCTTATGTTCTAATAGAATTTGGTTATGATTTCACTTTGACAGAAACTGCTTCATATTAGTTTCTTTCTGCTCAGGACCCTATGAGAGCACAACACGGGAGAAAGATTTTAGTGAATAGAGATAGGCCTGAAGTTCTTTGCTCTATTGACTGGATGTATGGCAGCTGAGGGTTGCTGCTGATTGATGGAATTGCACAGAGAACACACAGACTTTCTTAGCAGCATTCTGAAAGAAAATTATTTGAATCAATGTATTGTATGTTTCCTTCATGGACTTTGTTAAAGCTATAGACCTTTACTTTCTGAATGATTGATTTGTTGTTTGATTGTATATATGTATATTTGACTGAGCCTAAGAGTAGTGATTTTTATTTAACTGACAATATTAGCTGCAGTATTCCATGCTTTGGCTAAGTGAAATCATAACTTTAAGAAAAAAGTATTGTTTGCAGAAAGGTATTTGCTGTCAGTCATTAGAAATGTTGCTTGTATTTGGACGCTGATGAACTGTCCTCAAATTCTTCTTGCAGGTGGCATGCATGCAGTTCATTAATATCGTTGTTCACTCCGTAGAAGACATGAACTTCCGAGTCCATCTCCAGTTTGAATTTACCAAATTAAGTCTAGATGAATATTTGGACGTGAGTATTGAGTGCATTTCTAGAAATATATAAACATGACGGCAGATAAAGACCATACGGCCTATGCAGTCTGCCATTCTATATGAACTACTAAGCTCTACAGGCCTGATATTCCAAGGCATTTGCAAGGAAACTGTGTAAATGCCCCTAAGCAGGATATTCAGTGGCTCTAACACAGTAACGCTGCTATATGCCCCAATAATAACTTGAGCATCGGGGCGTGTCTAGGGCGTTCCGGGACAGAGCAGAGGTGGAGCCGATCGCAAATCAGTCATTGGCGATATTGAGCCACTACCCAGTTTGCAGTCTGTGGTGAAAGCCAGGCGCAGGAAACCCTGGCCTAACCTTCACCATGTATCACTAACCTGGCTGCGGCTCAATATCACTGTGGTCCGATTACGATCAGGCTCTGCGGTGACCTCAGATATTCATTGCTGGGGCCAGATATGACCCCGACATTGAATATCTGGGTTTAATGTTCAGCGCTGGTGGCTAGCCGCTGTAATCATGCTAGCTGCTGGCACTGAAAGCATAGTTACTCACCTGTAACAGGTGATCTCCAAGAACAGCAGGAATCAGTCTTCACATATGAGTGAATGTCATAGATGGAGCCTGTGCAGGAACACTCCCCAGTGTCCAATTGGAAAGCCTTTGGGAGCACTCCACTGCGCCTACATGCCTGCCTTCCCAACTCCTCTCCTCAGTTAAGTTTGTAACTGAGAAGAAGAATAAAATAAAAGAAACTGACAATTCCAAGGAGAGGAGGGCGGGTTGTGAAGACTGATTCTTGCTATTCCCGGTGATCATCTGTTACAGGTGAGTAACTATCCTATCTCCAGGAACAAACAAGAATGCAGTCTTTACATATGGGACTCATAAGAACATAAGAAATGCCATACTGGGTCAGACCGAGGTCCATCAAGCCCAGTATCCTGTTTCCAACAGTGGCCAATCTAGGTCATACGTACCTAGCAGTTTCCCCAAAAGACACAGGTTCTGCAGTGCTTGTACTAGGCCAAGCATTGATATCCTGGGTCCCTTTTTAATAGTGGTTTATGGACCTTTCCTCCAGGAACTTGTCCAAACCTTTTTTAAACCCAGCTATACTAACAGCCCTTACTACATCCTCCGGTAACAGATTCCAGAGTTTGATTACACGTTGAGAGAAGAAATATTTTCTCCTATTTGTCTTAAATAGTTTACCCTGTAGCTTCATTACATGCCCCCTAGTCCTTCTATATTCTGATAGCGTAAACAATTTATCCACGTTTATCCGTTCCACTCCATTCATTAATTTATACACCTCTATCATATCTCCCCTCAGCCGCCTCTTTCTAGGTTAAAGAGCCCTAACCTTTTTAGCCTCTCTTCATAGGAGTAGCCTTCCATCCCCTTCACCAATTTGGTGGCTCTTCTCTGTACTTTTCTAATAACTCTATGTCCTTTTTAAGATACGGTGACCAGAATTGCACACAATATTCAAGGTGCGGTCGTACCATGGAGCGATACAGAGGCATTATAATATCCTTTGTTTTATTCTCCATCCCTTTCCTTAGGATACCTAGCATTCTATTTGCTTTCTTGGCCGCCGCTGCACACTGGGCGGAGGGTTTTAACATGTTATCCACGATGACTCCTAAATCTTTTTCCTGGGTGGTGGTTTCTAATGTGGAGCCTTGCATCTTGTAACTATAGTGTGGGTTGTTCTTTCCTAGGTGCATAACTTTGCACTTGTCCACATTAAATTTCATCTGCCATTTGGATGCCCAGTCTTCCAATTTATCCAGATCCTCCTGCAGTTTTCCACAATCCTCTTGGGTTTTAACAACTTTAAACAGTTTTGTGTCATCTGCAAATTTGATTACCTCACTAGTTATTCCCTTTTCCAGGTCATTTATGAATATGTCAAAAAGTAGCGGACCCAGTACAGATCCCTGGGGTACTCCACTATTCACCTTTTTCCATTGGGAATATTGGCCATTTAGCCCTACCCTCTGCTTTCTATCTTTTAACCAGTTCCCGATCCACAATAGTACACTGCCTCCTATCCCATGACTTTTTAGCTTCGCCAAAAGTCTCTGATGGGGGACCTTGTCAAAAGCTTTCTGAAAGTCCAGATACACTATATCAACCGACTCACCTTTGTCTACCTGTTTATGCACACCTTCAAAAAACAGATCAGATTAGTAAGACAAGATCTGCCTTGTCTAAAGCCATGTTGGCTGTCTCCCATTAGGCCATGACTATCTACATGCTGTGTAATTTTGTTCTTTATGATGGCTTCTACCATTTTCCCTGGTACTGACGTCAGGCTCACCGGTCTGTAATTTCCCGGGTCACCCCTGGAACCCTTTTTAAAAATTGGTGTTACGTTGGCGACCCTCCAATCTTCAGGTATTACAGATGATTTTAATGAAAGTTCACAGATTACCAATAACAGGTCTGCAATCTCATATTTCAGTTCTTTCAACACTCTGGGATGTATACCATCCGGTCCAGGTGATTTGCTACTATTCAGTTTATCAAATAGTTGTAATATATCTTCCCGGTGTAGCGATATTTCTCTCAATTCCTCTGCAGTATCACCTTTAAATACCACTTCAGTCTTGGGTAACACCCCTACATCTTCCTCAGTAAAGACCGAAGCAAAGAATTCATTCAGTCTCTCTGCTATAGCCTTGTCTCCTCTTACTGCCCCTTTTACCCCTCTATCATCTAATGGTCCAATTGACTCTCTCACAGGCCTTTTGCTACTCACTAGCTCCCAGGTACCAGATTGGTATGGGGCACAGAGCAATGTGATCCCTGAGGTAAAAAACCTGTAGCTGAAGAGTCTGGAAGTGTTGTGGGTCATTGATTCCAGGAGGTGATACACCCCCATTGATAGTCTGGTATTTTGTAGAAATCTGGGACAGAGGGTAGGAGTTCAGCTTAAGTCCCAAAGAGTTGCTGGAGTACAGCTTGGTCAAAGACAGCATCCCGATGGGAGGCTTTATCCAGACAGCAGTGTGCAGCAAAAGTATGACTGGAGGACCAGTTAGCTGCTCTTCAGATGTCCTCAGTGGATACTGAACAGAGATTGGCTACGGAGTTTGCCATAGCCTGCACATTATGAGCAGTGACATGACCCTTCAAAGAGAGTCCTGCTTATGCATAAGCAAAAGAAATGCAATCTGCAATCTATCTAGAGAGAGTACGTTTCGTCACCGGTAGACCCAGGTGACTAGGATCAAAGGAAATGAATAGAGGAGCAAGTGATCTGATCCAGTAAGCTGAGCAAACAATCTGATCCAGTAATTGCCATCACAACTAAGAGATATCTACAAAGCTAAGCTTTTTAACTTTACTATTTAGCCGTTTTTTGATATAAATTTTCCTTGCCTATTTATTACCTGTTTTATTCTCTTATAATACTACTTAGGCACTGTGGTGTGTTAGGGTAACTGCACCAAGGAAGGAGGACAAGCACAAAAGAACAAAAAACAAACAAACTTTGCTCTCCCTATCTTTCTGTCTCTATCAAATTTCTATCTGTTCACAGCCACCTTGATCTAATGTCTAATGGCAAACACCCTAAATTTTAGTTATAAGTTTAGGAAAATTTTGCTTGCCTACATTCCTTGCATAGCCTTTTTAAATCAGAAATCCGAGTGTGCTTTCAGTTTATATAAGTTCTACTGGCCAGGCACACTAAAATCTTGATATTTATCTACTTGAAATTGAAGTAAATATTTGCTTTTAGATTTGCAGAGTCCTGGTTTCCTATTTAATTTTGCAGTAAAGATATACATTTTAAAATTCCAGGGTCCTTTGCATAGTAAGCTGATACATATAAGTAAGATTTCATTTTGAACTTTTAAAGTTTCCATTGTTCTGTTACAAGTCTGCCTCATAGGGTGTGGTTAATTCAATCAGCATCTGCTGCCTGAGTAAGCGATCTGATCCAGTAATTGCCATCACAACTTCAAGAGACTCTACAAAGCTAAATGTTCTTACTTTACTATTTGGCTGGTTTTTGCTATAAATTGTTCTTGCCTATTTATTACCTGTTTTATTCTCTTATAATACTACTTAGGCACTATGGTGTGTTGGGGTATCTGCACCAAGGGAGAAGGACAGACATAAAAGAACAAAAAACAAACCCCCCAAACAAACATACATTGCTCTCCCTATCTTTCTGTCTCTATCACTTTTCTATCTGTTCACAGCCACCTTGATCTACAGTCTAATAGCAAACAACTTAAATTTTGGTTATAAGTTTAGGAAAATTTAGTGTGCGTACATTCCTTGCATAGCCTTTTTAAATCAGAAATCTGACTGTGCCCTCAGTTCATATAAGGTCTGCTGGGCAGGGGCACTTAAATTCCCACCCACCCCGGGGTTGCATTGCCTATATATAGTCATCATATAGATTGACATCTGTCCTCCAATTAGGTGTAACACCCACCTTTTCTCCTTGTCCTAGAACTGCTTTATAACCATCTTAATCAGCATTGTCTTATATTCAGTGCAATAGCTGTGGTGCCTTCAAACTAAGAAGAATCATTTGGAGACTAAGAGCTTGCCCTGTGTGTCTCAAGTTATCTGCTATGCATAAAGAATTGATTCTATTAAGGGAAGAAGTAGCTGCAATTAAACATACCCCCTCTTGGGTACAAATTGCAAAAGCATCCACCACCATTCCCACAAAGAATCAAACAGTCCAGAAACAAACAGATCACAGTGGGCTCTGGTAGGTTGTGACCTGTAACATGGAGACACCCTCTCCATCAAGAGATATCCCTGCATAATGCCTTCTCTGCCTTGGAAAATGAGAGTGCCTAATTAGTGGAAACAGAAGTGCCCTTAAATGAGAAGGTTAATGCCCAATCTACCGATAATGCACCAAATATGAAGAAAAAAATCACAAAAGAGGAAACTGCTACTACTTGGAGATTCCATAATCAGAGGCACCAAATTGGGAACACATTTCAAAGGAGAGAAGATGGTCAAATGCCTCCCAGGCTCTTCAGCCAGCAGGAATACAAACCAAATTATTGGCATAGTTACTGCAGAAAGTGAGCACTTCAAAATTGATGTTATCATCCACTTGGGTACAAATCACCTGGGTAGAAACAGTGCCTCTGCAGTTCAAAGGGACTTCCAGATTCTGGGAGAGAAACTCAAACCCATTGTTAACACTATAGCATTCTCAGAAGTTTTACCTGTTCTTGGTAAGGGGGCAGAAAGGCTGCATTACATAATCAACTTTAATACATGGCTTTGGAGCCATGTATTACAGTCGACTGGAGGAGTAGCCTAGTGGTTAGAGCAACTGCCTAGTACCCAGAAGATCAAGGGTTGGATTCCCACTGGCACTCCTTGTGACTTTGGACAAGTCACTTTACCCTCCATTGCCTTGGAAGAAAAAGCTGGCAATCTACCTCCGGTGATACATTGCCAAGAAAACCCAGAGGTAGCTTTGTCGCTATGAGTCAACACTAACTTGATGGCACTAAAAAAAAAAAATTACCTACGCGGCGGCGCAATGTCGGGCGGGGGTGGAGTGGATGATTGCTGATAGCACTAAGCGATGGGTGCAATTGGAAATGGAACTTGGCGGGGGGAGCCGGCTTGGGAGACTGGCTGTGGCTTGGTCCAAAACTCCGCCGTGGTAAGCGCACTAGCAATCCCTATATTCTTCACACCCTCCGTTGTTGGGACCGGCACTTTCGATCTCGCGACATGGACTTAACCCCTTTAGCTCCTATAGTAGATAACGCTTCTTTCCCGCCGGGGTTAAGTGATGCAGTCTTTCGGCAGTGGGGACATCACGGCCTTAGTCTGGTCGGACAGCTTTTTGATGATGGTCAATTACAACCCTTTAGTGCGTTACAAGATGAATTTGACATTCCGGCCAGGCAACATTATCAATATATGCAAGTGACACATTGGGTTCGATCCAAGCTTGTTCGGCCCCAAGTTGCATGGGCCCTGACCGATTTGGAACGTTACTGTGCGGGGTGCACTACCACTAAGGGACTCGTGGCGACCCTGTATGCTCACTTGCAGGGCGCTCAATCGTGTTCTAGAAGACACAGGGAACTTTGGAACTCCGACTTGAACCTCTCCTATACTGAGCAGCAGTGGGAAAGGGCGGAAACTCACTTGTGGAAAAGTGCGGTAGCGATTAATGCCTGTGAAACCAATTATAAAATATTGTACCGTTGGTACATGACTCCGGTGAGGATCGCGCGCATATATCCTGGGGTGGTGGACCTCTGCTGGCGTAACTGTGGGCATCGGGGTACCCTAGGACACATTTGGTGGGACTGCCCCCGCATTCACGCCTATTGGAGGGGTATACAATTCCGGATGCAATTGCTTCTGGGGGTGAGTGTCCCTTGGGATCCGGGGATTTTTCTGTTTGGGGCCGCAGTGCCGGGTGCACGGGCTCTGCAGCTTGCTTTACTTCGCTATGGCCTGAATGCAGCTAGGTTATCCCTTGCAGCAGCCTGGAAGCGTGCCTTGGCCCCCTCCTTTCAGACTTGGTTGGAACGGATGTGGGATATGTACACCATGGAACGAGGGGTAGCGGTCAGTAGGTTGCGCCTGGCGCGCTTTGAGTTGGTGTGGGCACCCTTTGTCTCTCGTTACGGTGCGTGACTGTGCTGGATAAGAGGGGGGGAACATGCAAACTTTAAAGGGAGCTCGCCCCTTGAGTGTGTCTTTTGCTCATCACCTTCCCGTACTTGAACGCTAGCAAGCCATAGATGGGGGGACTGGGAGGTTGGGTAGGAGGGGGGTCCTGGGCTAGGGAGGTTTCGGGGGTGGGAGGAGGGGAGGTTGGGGGGTTACTGTTCTCCGTTTCTTTATTTTAAAACTGCAAAATTGAAGGCATATTGTTGAATGCTGTTGTGATCTGATGTTATGTTATTACTGTTGCTTCTTCTTTGAAGATCTTTGCGGTTTATGATTCTATGTATTCTTTGGAAGCCTTTCAATAAAAAAAAAAAAATTACAGCTGATTATGCTATGAAGAATTTAGATATATAGCAGACTGGGGAAATAGATGGAACAACAAGAGGCTATATTGTGTTGATGGACTACATTTCTCTGTCACAGGGAAAAGGATCCTAAGTGAAAAATTCAGACATTATGTGGACAGGCATTTAAACTAGGGAAAAGGGTTGATGGATGGAGAAGAACAAGTTCAGCACGTCTCTCCCAGCAAAAACATAATAACATTGGAAACAGCCACACTATTAACCCACACATCAATGGCAAGTGGGAAGAGGGTTGTAGAACAAAATCAATGCAAAACATAGGCAAGCCAGTCAACAAATGCTGGAAAGCAATAAGCACAAATGCTCGAAGCCTAGCCAACAAAGTTCCTGATCTGGAAGCCTTAATGGTAGAAAAGGACTTGGACATTGTGGCCATTACAAAAACACAGCTTAAGGAGTCATATGAATGGGACATAGCCATAGCTGGCTCTAATTTATTTAGAAGAGAGAAGAGAGAAGGCAGAAAAGGAGGAGGAGTAACCCTTTATGTCAAAAGCAGTATTAAAACTGCTGAAATGCAAGGGACATGGGGAAAAGAAGCAGCGCTGAGTATTATGTTGGAAAGAGGAGATGGCACTATTATCCAAACTGGTGTAGTCTTCAGGTCTCCAACTCAAATCGAAGAAATGGATACAGACTTGATTATTGATATTGCAAAGGCAGCCATGAAGGGGGAAGTGATCATATTGGGTGACTTTAATATACCCAATACGGATTGGAGTATTCCTTCTGCAAATTTGGAAAGAAGTAAAAAAGGTTTTGGATGCCTTCCAAGATGCATTGCTTAGACAAATGGTGATGGAACCAACGAGGAATGTTTGATGCTAGATTTAGTACTCATCAACGGAAATAGCATGTCGAATGTCCAGGTGGGTGCCCATGTGAGCAGCAGCGATCACACGGTGTGGTTTGAGATAAAAACCAAGGCAGAGTCCAATCACAGCAAGCTCAAAGTCCTAGACTTCAAAAACTCTGACTTCAGTAAACTGGCCAAGTGCCTGAAGGAGGAGTTGGTAGGGTGGGAGGAGGGAAGGGAAGTGGAATTCGAGTGGGCTAAACTAAAGGGGCAACAGATACATATGTAAGGAAAGTAAATACAAAAAAGAGGTAAAGGAAACCTATTTGGTTCTCCAAAGAAGTGGCTGCACAAATAAAGGCAAAAAAACACAGCTTTCACAAAATTCAGAAGTTCACAAACAGAGGAACACAGAAAAGAATACAGGATAAAGCTAAAAGAGACAAAAAGAGAAATAAGGATAGCAAGTTCAAAGGCAGAAGAAAAAATGGCTAAAGATCTGAAATGTGATGACAAAACAATTTACAGGTATATTCGGGAGAAGAGGAAGATCAGAGATAAAATTGCAAGACTCAAAAGTGCCGAGAAAAGATTCATGGAAAGTGACATTGAAAAACAGAAAATGCTAAACAAATACTTTGTTTCTGTTTTTACTAAAGAAAATCCTGGAGAAGGACTACCTAAGATTGACCAATATACAAATGGAAATGGAGTAGATACTACATCATTCACAGAAGATGATGTGTTTGAACAGCTAGCAAAAATGAAAGTGGACAAGGCCATAGGACCGGATGGGAATACATCCAAGGATACTGAAAGAGCTCAGAGTGGTTCTTGCAGGGCTTTTAAAGGATGTTTTTAATAGATCCTTGGAGACAGGAGACGTTCCACAGGAATGGAGAAGGGCTGATGTGGTACCTCTTCACAAAAATGGCAATAGGAAAGAAGTGACAAACTACAGGCCAGTAAGCCTTATCTCGGTGGCAGGAAAAGTAATGAAAGCACTCCTAAAAGAAAGAATAGTGGACTTTCTCGAAAACAATGGGTTGTATAAGGCAACATGGTTTTACCAAAGGATGATCATGCCAAACAAATCTGAGTTTTTTGACTGGGTGATCAGAGAACTAGATCTCTCCCCCCAAAAGTTTGGGATGTCTCCCAGGTCTTCCAGTCTTTTAGTACCCGCTCATATGGTGCTCATTGGGGCCGTATAGGCTTATCACCCAGACTTCCTATTTTGCTATTTGGAGCCGAACCACCACCCATCTCCCTAAGGGAGGAATGGCCTAATGGTTGTGGCACGTTACCTCAGGCTGGAGGGCCAGGGGTTTGAATCCCACTAGAGGACAGCAACCTTGGGCCAGAAAAGCTGGGGTTTCTAGTCCCACAGGTGCTCCTGGTGGCCTTGGGCAAGCCACATAACCCTCCATTGCCTTAGGTATAAAAACATAGATTGTGAGCCTTTGGGGACAAGGGAATTATATATATTTATTGAACTAGGCTTATATACCACTTTTCTACAAGTCAAAGCGGTGTACATTCAGGTACTGTATGTGTATATATACCTGAATGTACAGTACCTGAATGTACACCGCTTTGACTTGTAGAAAAGTGGTATATAAGCCTAGTTCAATAAATAAATAAATCTCCCCTCTTTTGCTTCTGCATTCTCTTATTCTTGATATGAACCTCCGGTTTTGTTTGATTCTTGTTGCTGTTCTTCTTGCTGTTTTTGGCTTGCTGTCTGCTTCTCTTGCCTAGTAGCGGTTTCCTGTTGGTATATCCCGGCCTCTTGGAGTGCTACATTGGCTTCTTCTATTGTGCGTACTCGCCATACTTTCCCTCTCTGGGTGAATAATAGTCCAAAAGGGTGTAGTCATTGGTATTTTATTTCTGCCCCTCTAAGGGCCTGTGTTATTGGTTGCATTGCCCTCCTTCACTATAGGGTACCAGCAGACAGATATTCATATATGGTCATCAGATATCCCTGCCAAAGTTCCCCAGGCCTCTTTTTTGCTGTTATGCGCTCTTTCAATCTGCATCCCATCAGACAAATAATAATGTATCTCCAGGAACAAGCAGGAATGTAGTCTTCATGTATGGGTATCGTCAGTACTGATGGAGCCCGCGCGGGAATGCTCCCCAGCGTCTAATAGGAAAGTTTTTTGGAGCATCCCACAGTGCATGTGTGCTGACCTTCCCGCCTCTGTATCTCTCTCACTTCAGTTCTTCATTTTCCGCGGAGCCGACAGGACACTGTACCCTGTCATTGCAGAAAATCTACTGGTACCGCCGGTTCTCTTCCTCTTTCTTAAAAAAAAAAACAACTAACAAACATATATTTTTCTTCAGGGTTTATCCCTATTTTGGGTGCTAGGCACCATTTTGGGCACCAGGCCCATTTTTTTCTTCAAGCATGGAGAAACCAGCCAGAGGTTTCAAAAAATGCTTAAAATGTGGCGGTACCATCTCCGTCACCGACACCCATAAGAACATAAGATATGCCATACTGGGTCAGACCAAGGTCCATCAAGCCCAGTATCCTGTTTCCAACAGTGGCCAATCTAGGTCATATGTACCTAGCAGTTTCCCCAAAAGACACAGGTTCCGCAATGCTTGTACTGGGTCTAAAATGTTTGGGTCCTGAACATTGTCCAATGGAGTGTCTCTCCTGCACGAGGATGACCAAGAGAGGCCGGCAGAATAGAGCTGCAAAACCCGGTACACTTTTTGCCTCCGACACGATGTCAGTTGCATCGACGTCTTCCAGGGCTTCATCTTCCTCCCATGGATCTCAGGTAACCAAAAGTAAAACTAGCCAGTCCTCGAAGGGAAAATCGCCTTTGAAGATCGAGATGCCTCGGGCGTTTCCCTCGAGGACACTTCACCGGCAAAACAGCCCCGGCGGGAGTCTTCAAGCTCCAAAGCATTAACGGGGCTCCAGGATGTTCCAGAGGCCTCGACCTCTGCGGAACTACTGGTGCCATGCTGTGGAGTTATGGCTGCATCCACCGGTACTGGCACCCAGGCATCAGCAGGAGCGATGGATCACAGAATCCTCACTATTGAACGCAGTCTAGTGGCCCTCTTAGCAGCCTTGGTACCGCTAAGACCGCAACAGACGGTTCCACAGGTATCGGTACTGACATCAGTACCGATACGACAACACCTGCTTCGAAAGGACTGCTTCCTCCCATGCCGATGTCCGGTATCGGGGATCAGGAACCCAAGACACTTCGGTACTGACTTCGAGCGGTACTGGTACCATGTGTCACAGGAGTACCCAGTGCTTGAGTCTTCCGATTCCGATGACTCTGACGATTCTACCGGTACCAGAATGAATCTATTAGAAAATTCAACTCCCTCTCCTCAATGCAGGATGTCTCCTCCAGAAGATATGTCCTTCCAGGACTTCATACGTGATTTAGCAAAAGGCCTTGCAATCGCTGTGATTCCAGAAAAAGAACCTAGGGCAGAGGAATTAAGAATTCTACAATACCCTATGGCTCCCAAGGAAGCAGCTGTGCTTCCCATTCACAAGATCTTACATGATCTGATGTTGAGAATGTCAGAGACTCCTTTAACAATATCTTCACATTCCCGATGCCTGGACACTATGTATCGCGTGCCAAGTTGTCCTGGTTTTCAAAAAACTCAGTTACCACACCATTCAATGGTAGTGGAATCGGCCATGCGAAGAATCAAGGGTGCAAAAACACTCTTCTAATCCTCCAGGCCGTGAATCCAGGATACTCGATGCCTTTGGCCGTCGATGTTTTCAATCCTCCATGCTGGGAGCCAGGATCAGTTCCTACATTCTGTATACGGGAATGTTCCTGGAAGAAGTCACAAAAGACTTGGAGCTCATTAGTCCTTTTGTCTCAGAGGAAAAAAGAGCAGACTACCTTATTCTGGTCAAACATGCCCAGCATGTCTCTAAATTTATGAACCGTGCTACCTTTGACTCTTTTGAATGTCTTAGCAGAACCTCTGCTATATCCATAGGATCACGTCGTATTGCTTGGCTTCAAGCATCAGACTTGGAACAATGGGTGCAAGAAAAACTGGGAAACATTCCTTGCACAGGAGAAAATCTCTTTGGTAATGACTGGCAAGACAAGGCAAATCAGCTTGAATCTGACAATACTACTTTGAACAGATTGTCAAAGGCTATAGCCAACGCAGCAAAAAAGAAAACATTCAAGAAACCTTTTTTCAGTAAGAAAAAAAAGTCTTACCAATCTTACACCCATCAAACTCACTGTCCACTTCATGTTTCCCAAAAGGGACAACAACAGAACAGACAGCAGAGAAAGCCACAAGCTCAAAAAGCTCAACCGGCTCAACAGACCCAGCCCCCCCAGGGTCTTTGACTTCCACCTAGAGAACTTAGTCATTCTGCCCCTAAAAGGTCCAGAACCCTTGACCTTTCCAGGCAGACTATGCCATTTTGTCAAAAGATAGCAACAAATAACACCAGAAAATTGGACTTTGTCCATTGTAAGAGTGGGATACAAGTTTCATTTCCTCAACTTGCCCCCATCTACAATTCTGAGACAGTTCAATTATCAGGGCCCTGCCACCGACCTCTTGTGGCAGGAGGTCACGTCACTTCTGGCTCAAGGAGCAATCGAAGAAGTGCCCATATCCCAACAGGGGACTGGGTTCTACTCCCCCTATTTTCTCTGAGAGTCTTCACAAAATGCATGGCAGTGGTAGCAGCATTTATGAGGACTCTGGGAATATTAGTCTTCCCTTACTTAGACGATTGGCTCATTCGAGCATCAACATCTCCAGAGGCCAGCTTCGCTCTCTCTCGAGCAATGACAATTCTTCAATACTTGGGGTTGGTCATAAACCTCCCAAAATCTCTAGAATTCATAGGGGCTCGTCTAGACACATGGCAGTCAAAGGCTTTCCTGCCCCAGCCACGCTGTCTACGTATAATACAACTGGCATCTCAAGCATCTATGAAGGTATTCCTTACTGCTCGGGAGATGCTTCAACTGCTGGGACACAGGGCATCCACTGTCCATGTGGTTCCCTATGCTCGCCTGCACATGCGAGCAGCCCAATGGACCCTTTCCTCTCAGTGGTCACAAGCTTTGGGTCGACTAACAGACAAAATCAGAACTACCACACGTCTGATTTCGTCCCTGCAATGGTGGCAATCCCTGGAAAACCTCCTTGTAGGCTCTCCTTTCCAGCAGCCTCTATGTCAAACTACTCTGACGACAGATGCGTCCAAGATGGGTTGGGGGGCCCACTTGCACGATCTTTCCACTCAGGGTCTTTGGACCTCACAGGAGGTTTCCCTTCACATAAACCTCCTAGAGCTGAGAGCCATTTTCAATGCTATTCAAGTCTTTCAGGGCCATCTCAGCAACAAAACAGTTCTGGTCCAAACTGACAATCAGGTAGCTATGTTCTATGTGAATAAGCAAGGCAGAACAGGCTGTCTGTCGCTATGCAACGAAGCTTTGCACCTGTGGGCCCTCGCCAGAGAGTTGCAAATTCACCTGCTTGCGGTATACCTTCCGGGCATTCAAAACTTGTGGGCAGACAAACTCAGTCGAATACTGCTGCCACATGAGTGGCCCTCCACTCATACCAGCTTGCTCGAGTATTTCAAATCTGGGGAACATCAGATATAGACCTCTTTGCAAGTCCACAGAATGCCAAACTTCCCCGATTCTGTTCCAGAATTCTGGCTCAAAACTGTCAGGTAAGAGATGCTTTCCTACTCCACTGGGGACAGGACTTCCTCTATGCCTTCCCACCCATTCCCCTCATTCCCAAGACTTTATTCAAACTTCAGAGAGACAGAGGTTGTATGATACTCATAGCTCCACATTGGCCACAGCAAATGTGGTATCCTCTTCTTCTGCGACTCTCTCAAACCACTCCTCTGGAGGACGGATCTTTACGGCATCCCAATCCCCAGTCCCTACATCTCAGGGCCTGGTTACTGAAAGCCTAGAATTCCAAGATGGTAACCTTTCTCAACAAGTAAAGGATATCCTCCTGGCTTCCAGAAAACCTTCCACGAGACGTTCCTATGCTTTCACTTTTCACCCCTTTTACTACCTGTAGAGTTGCTATTGGAGTATCTTCTACAATTATCAACTTCTGGTCTGAAGACCAATTCAGTTAGGGTCCATCTTAGTGCTATTGCTGCTTTTCATAAACCTTTCCATGGACAATCTTATTTCCTCTCATCCACTTATATCAAGATTTATGAGAGGCCTTTTTTAACAAAACCTCCCATCAAACCACCACCGGTGGCATGGGATCTAAATCTTGTTCTTGGTCAGCTTATGAAACCGCCCTTTGAACCTTTAGCCACTTCATACCTAAAGTTTTTTTCATGGAAAGTTATTTTCCTAATTGCCATCACTTCTGCAAGACGCATTAATGAACTACAGGCGTTAGTAGCTGACCCTCCTGCCAAAGGTGGTATCGCCCTTTCATTTAAACCAGTCGGTTTATCTTCCTATATTCTTCCCTAGGCCTCATGCCTCCAGTGCGGAAAGGAATCTTCACACATTGGATTGTAAAAAAGCCTTGGCTTTTTATCTCTAAAGAACTAAGCCACATAGAAAATCTTCTCAGCTTTTTGTGGCTTTTGACTCTAGTCATTTGGGACTTCCAGTTTCTAAAAGAACTCTGTCAAATTGGATTGCAGATTGCATATCCTATACATATCAGAGTAAGGGACTTTCTATTGAAGGCTATGTCACGGCTCACAATGTGAGAGCAATGGCAGCCTCAACGGCTAACCTTGGTTCTCTCTCTATTGATGACATCTGCAAAGCAGCCACTTGGACTTCGGTACATACCTTCACAGCCCACTATTGCTTAGACAAGGACTCCCGTTGGGATGCCTCGTTTGGCCAGGCTGTTATACAACATCTCTTCCATACTTAATACAACTCCTACCCACCATCCACAGTTTGGATGCCTAAGGTCCATGGGAGGAAGCATGACCCATCTCACCTGGGTTCACAGCTAGCTGGGGTCACCCCTTGGCATCTTTCAGCTGGGGAGTCCCCATATGTGAAGACTACATTCCTGCTTGTTCCTGAAGATAGCGTAGTTACTCACCTGTAACAGGTGATCTCCGGGAACAGCAGGAATTTAGTCTTCACAACCCACCCACCTCCCCTAGGAGTTGTCTCTATCTCTCTCTTTCTCTACTTCTCTCCTTTGGTCTCAGCTATAAACTCAACTGAAGTGAGAAAGATACAGAGGCAGGAAGGCAGCATGCATGCGCTGTGGGGATGCTCCCAAAAGCTTTCCTATTGGATGTCCTGCGTGGGCTCCGTCGGTACCAATGATACCCATATGTGAAGACTAAATTCCTGCTGTTCCCGGAGATCACCTGTTACAGGTGAGTAACTACGCTCTCTGGGTCTATTCATTCTTGGTGGTCCCAGTGCCCTTTGCGCTCTATCATTATGTCCTCAGGGGCTACTTCTTTCCCCCCCCCCCCTTTCCTTAGGACTTCAGAACAAACCGAGGCTGCTACTCTTACACTGTCCTGAAATTCTTTATCTTCTGGTATTCCTCGGATGCGTAGCTTGTTCCTTCGGGATCGGTTTTCCAGGTCCTCTAATTTGTATTGAATTATGTCCTGCCATTTCTCTGTTTTGGATATCCACTGGTGTATTTCCTCTTGCTGCTGTTCTGTCTCTTGTAGTCTGTTTTTATGGTCTCCTGCTTTGTGTGTTAACTCTGCAATTTCCTCTTTTAAATTTCCAGTGAGTTCGCCCAGTTCTGTTTTTACTGCTTGCACTTCATTTTTTATCTCTGTAAACCATTCTCGCATTTCTAGCTTTGTTATGCCTTGTAGGGTTCTCCCCCCTGTTCATAGTTACTCATTCAGGCCTGTGTCTCTGCATGTTCTGTGTTCTCAGGCTGCCGTGTAATTCTCACCAACATGTTGTTTTCACTGCTACTCCCGCTCGCATATGCGTACTCTCGTAAGTCCACCGCCTTCCTTCTGGTCATCATTGTGTCCCCTTTTACCAGACTCTCTGGGGCTGTGTTTTATTTAAAGTTTTGTGTCTTTTGGCGGTATTTTGCCCTGCTTTTACTCAAGTTTGGCTCCGGAGCCGGTAGCTCAAACAGTCATTGTGCTCGGTGACATCGCTTCCCCCAACTCGTAAGCTCTTCTTTTAAGTTCACCCACCTTCTCTCCACACTCTGTTTTCACCAGTTGTAGCTCTAATTTAAGATCCTGAAACCAGTCCTTCACTTCTACTCTTAATAGTTTATAGTGATTCTAAGTCACCCCATTACCTCCCTCGCTGTCTGTTCGCTCATCTCCTGCTGTTGCTTAAAGGCTCTGAGCCCCTCCGGTTACCATCTTGTCCTCCCCATGATACTCAGAATGGGCTTCTTCATACACTAATTCTTTTAAAACTGTTGCGTGTCTGCGAGCGTTTGTTCCTGGCCTCCATTTGCTCTCTGGGACGTCTGCCATTCTTTACATTGCTTTTCCACCATTCGTGGAGGGGTTTTACTAGACTTTTAGCAGGGATGGCGCCGGAGCGATTCCCTCACGCTGCCATCAGGCAAGATTACATCACTTCCTCCTCCCTCATCGACATTGCTGCAGCCTTTGACTCCATCATCCATGAACAATAATTTCATGCCTCCATGCAATTGGCCTCAGAGAAACAACACTACAGTGGTTCCAATCCTACCTGGTCGACCGATTCCAATAAGTCAGAACTGGAGTGAAAACCTCCAATCCGTTAGACGATTTCATGGCTTACTACAGGGCTCTGCACTATCCTCCTTGTTTTTCAACATTTTCATCCATCCACTATGCAAAATAATCCAGAACCATAATATCCTCTATCACCTGTATGCCGATGACATTTTAATCTACGCACCATTCAATACCAACAACCCGGACTACTCCACAATAGGTCTATGCTTTGAAGCTGTCATAAAATGGTTCAGCCATCACAATATGCACATCAAACCCAACAAATCAGTTCTTCACATAACCAAGAACTCACTTTCTCGCCACTATCCACAATCAATTTTGCCAACCTAACTCTGCAAATAAAAGAGCATGTGAGGTACTTCAGCATAATACTCGATCAAAACATTAATTTCCACGCTCACATCAAGCAAGTTACCAAAGCGGCATACTTCCGAATGAAAACAGTCCAAAATCTCCATCCACTATTGGAACAAAACAATTTCAGAAACATTTGTCAACCCTCATCACTCCGATATTTGACTATGCAAACATAATTTACCAAGGGCTCCCAAAGGCCTACCACTCACACAAAACACAGCAGTCAGAATAATCACAGGCACAAGTCAATGAGCACACATTACCCCAGTATTAAGGCAGCTACACTGGCTACCCATCCATATGAGAATCAAATACAAAGTCTCCCTAACCCTCTTTAAGACCATCCACAGCCTTTCAGTAGATATCTTTTGGCCTCTTATCCATGAACCCTTCAACAACAGATCAAGGAGAAAAGCCAGCCACTGCCTTTTATCATTTTCAGCATCATTCTCTCGCTCCAACTTCTCCACCACTAGCAGAGCCTTCTCCTTCTATGCCCCCACTATCTGGAACTCCCTCACCCCAGAATTATGATCACTGGCTGATGTTGGGGAGTTTTGACACAAATTTAAAACTCGCCTCTTTCTGGAACATTTTGGATCCAACACTTAGCTCCTGACCAATCCCTCCCAACCCTCCAGAGCTCGCACTATGTTCTCTGCTACCCTCACCGTTACCCCCAAACTTATATCATACATCACAACTGGCTCTAACTATTGCCTGCTTTGTTAAATGACAATGTCCATCCGTACTAACATGTTATTCCTGTTCACATATTAGAACCACTAGTTACCTGTTAAAAGTTTATTTACTCACGTTCCATGTAATGTTATACTTGTTCTACTTGTTCTCTGTACACTGCTGTGACTGGTAGATACAGCGGTATAAAAAAGTTGCTAAATAAATAAAAATATAACAAAAAAAAATATTTATTAGAGCCGGAAGCTAATTTGGGAAGTGGAAAGTCTAAACACTAATTAACTGGCAAGTGAAGAGTCAACTTAAATTTTAACAAGATGGTATTATACGCCTACATGTTTGTATTGAATGGGGAAAAGGAGCCAAGCATTGTGCTGGAGGAGATGTGGATAACCAGGAACATTTTTGCATATGTGGTGGGCTTGCCCAAGGGTCTAAGATTATTGGGCAGGAATTAAGGAGATGATGGGGAAAATCTTGGGATCACGAGTTGACCTGAATTTTGAGGGAAGCACTACTTGGTATGTGGCAGGAGAAAGAGGGGAAGGGCCATTAAAAAAATTAAAATTAGCTTGTATGTTAGCTGGTAGATCTGAGATTGCTCTGCATTAGTGAGACAAGATGTTGCCTATCATGGAGCAATGTCTTGCTACAGTGATGAGAGTGGTCCTTATGGAGAAATTAATAACAATGATCCATAATCCTGATGTTCAATTTGAAAAGGACTGGATTTTTTGGAAAGTTTTTGAAATAGATGTGGGGGGGGCGGGGAGAGCTGTCCCTATCAACTAGTGATGAGCACAACATTGGGTAGGGATGGGGGGGGGAGACAAGGGGTTATATGTCATTGTTGGGGTGGGGGGGAATGCGAAATTATTTTTTGTAATGCTAAGCAGCTTTTTGTGTTCTGTATGTATTTTATTTTGCATTTCTTAATAAAAGAGTAGTTACTCACCTGTAACAGGTGTTCTCCAGGAGCAGCAGGAATCAGTCCTCACATATGGGTGACATCGACGCCGATGGAGCCCTTGCGGAGCATTTCCCCAGCTTTCCAAGAAAGCCTTTGGGAATGCAGGCACGCATGCGCGGTTCCCTTCCCGCCTAAAGGTGCCCTCTTGCTCAGTCAAATGACATAGCTAAAAACAGCACACAAAAATGTAAAAATAAACTATGTACAACTGCAACTCCCAGGGGAGGAGGGAGGGTTGTGAGGACTGATTCCTGCTGCTCCTGGAGAACACCTGTTACAGGTGAGTAACTACTCTTTCTCCAGGACAAAGCAGGAAGTCAGTCCTCACATATGGGTGACTCCCTAGCTCTGGGCTACCAAGGAACCCAGGCTGAACAAGAGAACTCCCAGCATCAAAGAAAGGCTTTTCACTGACAGAACCTCCACCGGTAGCCCAACGGAGGGCTGGAGGGCAGGAGTTGCCTAAACCTCAAAGAGATTCCGGAGTACTGCCAGGCCAAAAGCACTGTCCCTACAGGACTCCCTTTCCAGACAGTAATGGGCCGCAAAAGTCTGGCTTGAGGACCAAGTTGCAGCCCTGCAGATGTCCACCAACGGCACACAGCGGAGGTGAGCCACTGAGGCAGCCATTGCCCTGACACGATGGGCCGTGACCCGACCCTGCAAAGGAAGGTCAGCCGCCCTGTAAGCCCAGGTGATAAAGTCAGCTACCCAGGTGGACAAGGTACGCTTGGACACAGATAACCCCAAATTATTAGGGTCAAAAGATATGAAGAGCTGAGTAGCCCTTCTATGCCCCTGCGTATGGTCAAGGTAGAAGGATAAGGCCCTCCTACAGTCCAGGGTATGCAGGACTGCTTCAGCCTGGCTTGCATGAGGCCTAGGGAAGAATGTTGGAAGAACCACCTCTTGATTAAGGTGGAAGGAGGAGACAACTTTTGGGAGGAACTTTGGATGAGTCCTAAGGACTACCCGTTCCCATAGAAGCGGGTGTAAGGCCTGTCACAGACCAGGGCCTGAAGCTCACTCACTCGCCTGGCCGAGGTTAGGGCTATCAAGAAGAGTGTCCTCCAGGACAGGAAGCATAGAGGGCAAGTAGCCATCGGCTCAAAAGGTGGGCGAGTCAGTTGCTACAAGACCACATTCAACTCCCACTCAGGAGCAGGAGGACGGATTGGAGGCTTGAGCAAGAGCAAGCCTCTGAGAAACCGGGACACCAAGGGGTGAACCGACAGAGAATGTCCTTCCACCAGTGAGTGGTGAGCTGCGAGAACTGAGAGGTGGACCCGAACAGAATTGGCCTTAAGTCCCTGATTTGATAAGTGCAGTAAGTACTGAAGCACTACTGGTACAGTACAGGAGAAAGGATCTTCTGTACGTAGCTGACACCACACAGAAACCCTTTTTCATTTCAGAGCATAGGTTTTCCTAGTGGACTGTTTCCTTAAGGCTAGGACAACCTCCTCAACTTCCTGAGGTAGGCCCCAGGGAGCCAAAACTACCCTTGCAGCCTCCAGGCCATCAAATTAAGAGCTTTGAGATTGGGGTACAGAAGGGAACCCTGATCCTGAGAGAGAAGGTCGGGTTGCAACCCCAGAGGCAGTGGGGGATCCACTGCCAGCTGAAGCAGAAGTGGAAACCAAGGCTGTCTCGGCCACCTGGGAGCCACCAGCAGGACCGAGGCCTTGTCCTGAAGAATTTTGAAGAGGGTTCGGGCCACCAAGGGCATAGGAGGAAACGCATACAGGAGGCCCTGAGACCAGGGAATCAGAAAAGCATCTGCTGCTATCCTCAGAGGATGCGGTTGTCTGGAGCAGAACTTTGGCAGCTTTTTGTTCAGTGGACTGACAAACAGATCTATGGATGGAAGTCCCCATTTCAGGAAAATCTTCTGAACCACCAAAGGATGGAAATTTTGAATTTATTAAACAAGCAACAAAAGACATACCAAAAAGCAAAAACAAAAACAATAACAAGCACCCCAACCAAATCCCACACCCCCCCAAAACCCCCACCCCCCGACATAGCACAAAACAAGTATCTCCACCCCCGTGACCCACCTCCCCACCACCAAACCCAACAACCAGCACACGTGCCCCTTCCCCCCGACATCATCAACCCGCAATAGTTCAGCATGTCCAATGTCTGTCCCAACCCCCCAACAGCAACCCGCAGCAGTCCAACAGAAATGCAATGTCCATCCCAACCCCCCCCCCCAACCACCCACAACAATCCCAGCACAGTCCAATGTCCCAAATGTCCATCAGGGCTGCCAAGCCCTCACTCACACCCACAAAAACAAAACGCATTCCCCCTTTCCCACCCCCGTCCCCACAAAGGAGCAACATCTCCTCCGCCTCCACCCCAATCCCTACCCCACCCCCACCCTCCCCATAAATAAAGAAAACCCACCCCCCCCTAAACAGAAACATACAGGCATGTGCCGTCCCCAACGAAAACCCACCAGAAACAAAACCATAATACAAAGCAATAAATGAACACAAAAACCCAACCCTATCGGCCGAAACAGCGGAGCGGGATGCGCAGAAACACAAAAACAAAAACAAAACAAAACAAACACACCTGCTCCAGGGAGAAAACCAAACCAAACATCCCCCAAGGTGAGATATCGGGTGAGCGGACAAGTGGCCAACAACCCCCCCAGCCCTAGTTCAAACCCCCCTCCCCCCCAACGGAAGGAAAGCAACCCCAGATCCCTAAACCTAGGAGAAACCCCAGGGACTAAACCCCCCCCCCTCCTGTCTCACCTCCCTCCTCCACCCGGGAGACAAAAACAAAACCCCTAACCTCTAACAGGGAGGAAAAACCCCCAGGGAACCCCTCCCCCTCATGGGGGGCGGAGGGTGAGGTGACGCCACAGACGCTCCCAACGATGGACCTCCACCACCCGCCTTTCGCGTTGCGCCGTGCTGGACACTTCCTCCAGAATGTCCCGCACCACCTCGTCGAGGGGCAGGACCAACCCCCGGGTCGAGACATAACAGCGCGCTTGCCACAGGTGGTAGCGCACTACAGCCGTGACTAGGTAGAGGGTCCCGGAGTCCTGCCTTAGAGGAAAGGACCAGGCCCCGTACACCCACTCCGCATACGTGAGGAGGGAAAGGTCGCGCAGGTGAAGAGCAGCGGACACCAACCGGCAGGCCTCCACGTTGAAGGGGCACTGCCGGAGGAAATGGTCCATGGTCTCCGCCTGCCCCTCACACCCGGCCCTCGGACAGACCCGCTCGGCCTGTGACCTGTACTTGAGGTTGTCCCTCACGTACAAACGCCCGTGGAAAGACAACCAGGCTACATCCCGAACCTTCTTCGGTAGCCGAGGGGAGTTCAACAGCCGAAGGCCCCGCTGCATCACATCCGCCGGACAGTCCCGCAGGGCCCACCGTGGTTGATAGTGAGAGGTGAGTACCATCCGGTATAATCCTTTCCGCCCCAAGGACTGGGCGAGCGGGTCGGTCACCCCCCACCGCCGAATGAGCCCCACCATCACAAATACGTACGATGGGGCCTGTTCCCCTCTCCGGCACACACGTGGGACCGAGGACGCCCCCTCCCACTGCTCCCAGAAGCGGGAGAACCATTCCCGATAGGAGGCCACCCACCAAACCCCACCCCCTTCCCTCATCCTACCTAAGTGAAACGCCATAGACAAGACTGACAGGAAGACAAGGGGGTGCAACATACCCAAACCACCCTCTGCCCGATCCAGGCAGACGATGTTGCGCTGGACAGGGTTCAAGCGGTTACCCCACAGAAAACAGAAAAAGACGGCACAAACAGACGCCTGATGGGACAACGGAAGAACGAAGACCGTGGCCACGTGCAGAAAGAGAGGAAGCAGAAACGTCCCGAGGAGTTTGATCTTCTCCTCGTACGTACACCTCCACCCCCTCCACCGCAGCACCCGACACCGTGCAGTCTCGAGACAACGGTCCCAATTGGACTCCGCACAGTCCTCCGACCCGAAGACGAGGCCCAAAACGCGGACCTCCCCCACGGGAGGAGGAAAGGGGGCGCAGGAAGGCGGGGAGGCCTCCGAGGAGCCCAACCACAGCGTCTGGCACTTGCTGTGGTTTACAACAGAATGGGCTACCTCCGAGTACTCCTCCACGGCCTCTTGCAGGGCCTCTACCCCATCAGTGCCGTCCACGTAAACTGAGATGTCGTCAGCGTAAGCAACGACGGACACCGGGGGCGCACCGGGCGCCTCCAGGCCCCGCAACCCACCTGAGGACAATCTCCGGAGGAAGGGGTCGAGGGAGAAAACATACAGCAGGGGGCTCAAAGGGCACCCCTGCCGCACCCCCGAGGCGACACCAAATGGCCGTCCGAGCCACCCGTTAATAAACGGGAAGCTCACCCCCCCTCGGTACAGCGCCTGCACGACGAAGAGGAAACCTGCGGGGAGGCCGAAGTGCTGGAGCACCACCCACAGGTACCGGTGACTGACTCGATCAAAGGCTTTGGACTGATCCAAGGAGACCAACCAGTGGTCCCGTTGGAGCGACCGGCCTCTTTCCACCATCTCCCGGACTGTGGCGACAGCGTCCAGAACCCCTCTCCCCCGAACTGAACAATACTGGGAAGGGGACAGCAAATCGCCCGACACCTCCACCAGTCGGTTGGCCAAACACTTGGCCAGGATCTTCCGGTCCGCGTTCAGAAGAGAGAGCGGCCGCCAGAAGTCCAAGGAGCTATCGTCCTTCCCCTTGGAGAGCAGCAGCAGGACAGACTCGCGAAATGACCGCGGGAGATACCCCGTGTCCATGATCTCCTGAAACAGGGAGGTCAGGAAGGGGCCAGCTGGGCAATGAAAGTGCGATAGAACTCCACAGGGAGCCCATCGCGCCCAGGCACCTTCCCCAACGGCATGGCACGAATCGCCCTCTCCACCTCCACCTGCTGAATCGGAGCAGCGAGTGCATCAACCTGTGCCTGGACCACAGCCGAATACACCGGGGGAAGGCCCAGGTACGTTCGGATATGGGTGAGGTCCACGGGGCGATCCCCAAACAGGTCCGAGAAGTATTCCCCCACTATCCGCAAAAGGTCCTCCTGGGACGGTATGAATGGTACCGTCCTCGCCCCGCAGGGCCATGACCTCCCGACGCTGAACCCTCTCCCTGCAAGTCCGGAAAGGGTCTGGAGTGGCGCCCCCACCGGCTGCCCCCTCGAAGCATAGGGAGGCATGGCGATCGTAAAGCAGGCCACGGAGCTGGACACGCACCTCTTCAACCTCCTCCCGCGCTGCCCCTCGGGATACCAAACGATCCAGCGACCTCCGGAGGACAGTGTAGGTGAGGTAGCGGGATCGAGCCATGGAGGTACCCCGGGAACGGAAGAGTTGTCGGGCACGCGTCTTCACCTCATCCCACCAGGCGCCACGGGAAGGAAAAACACTCAGCAGGGTCTCCTGGTCTGCGAGAAAGGCCAAGAACTCCTGGACCACCTCTGATGTTGCCAACAACTGCACATTCAGTCGCCACAGGCCAGGACCCCTGCTAAGCTCCTCGTGGTTGGCCAGGAAGGACACAGAGAGGACGCGGTGGTCGAAAAGTCAACCGCCTGCAACTGCGGAGGGGAACACTCCACCCGGGCACTCACATATATCCGATCGATACGACTCCTGCAGGTCCCATGGTAGTAGGTGAACCCCGGCGACCTAGGAAAGGCCCGGTGGAAAACATCCACGAGGTCAGCCGTCCGGGTCATCTCGGCCAAAAAGAGGCTCTCGTACATGGGTGGGGAACGCTCCCCCCCTCGGTCCTGCAAAAAGGTGGTGGTGTTAAAATCCCCAGCAAGGACCACCAAACGGGAGGTGTGTAAGTAGGGGCGGATAACCCCGAACAGGGTCTTCCGCGCCAACTTAGACTGGGGGCCGTAGACCACCACGAAACGAAACCGATGGGGCCCGCAGTAGCCATCTAAAAGCAGGACCCGGCCCTGCTCCAGTTCCCACACGTACTGCACCTGAAATCGGTTAGACGTGAACAAAACCGCCACTCCTGCGTAGGGCTGTGCCGCAAGGGACCAGTACGAAGGGCCCCACCTCCACTCCCGCTTCGCCCGATGAAGGCTAGCGAGCGAGGTGAGCCTGGTCTCCTGCAAGAAGATGACATCCAGCCCACTCGTAGAAAGAAAATCATAGGCCGTAGCCCGCGCCTGGGCTGAGAAAATGCTGGCCACGTTGATGGTGGCGCACGAGAACGCAGGAGTGCACGCCATGCCTATTTCGAGTGCAGTGACCCTTTCCTCCTCTTCTCACCAACCCCGGGATCCCCAGAATCCGCTTGCAGGACAAGCCCGCGAGCTGGAGCGACTCCTCCTGGTCCACGTCGACCACCTCGAGGATCTCCTCCTCCTCCCGCTCAACCCTATCACCCCAGGAGGTGCTGGCGCCCCCGGGACCACCAGGCAAAGCTGTCGCGAGGGCAGACCCAGCCCCCACGGGATGAGGAGGCACTATAGGGTCAGGGGTCGGAGGAATGACTTCCTCCGTGGGGTCCACCACCTGTGCAGCCCCCCCCTCCCCGGACAAAGACTGAGACAATACGACAGTGCCCACCCCCGCGGGGGAGGCCAGGGCGGCCGGGTCAGCAGGGGGCTCCTGCGAAGGCCCCGAACCCAACTGCGGGGGTACAAGGCCATCCTCCCTCACCCGTCGGGCGCCAGTATCCCCCTTGATTGGAGGACCCTGACTGCGGCGCGCCTTCTGCACCTTTGAAGGTCGCCGCTGAGGAAGAGGGGCCGCCCCCGCCGCTAACCGCTCCGAGCGCCGCACAGGAAGCCCTGCTTCCACAGGCAAGCCCTCATCCGCCTCAGCCGCATCAGCGGCCAAAAAGACGAAACGGTTGATGTCCAACACGGGCTCTGCATCCAGCAACGGGGATGTCTCCCGTTTCTTCCTTTTGGACTTGCCACCCTTGGAAGGGACCGTAGTCCATTCCTCAGGTGGCACCACCCTCAACCCACTATCCTGTCGTGCTACATTAACCTCCACCACATCAACCCTCTCCTCCTTCCTACCCGAATCCCCTCCCCCTGGTGGCTCCCTCGGCTCGATGGACTCCTCTGCACTAGGGCCCCCGGTCTCCTCCTGAGGGAGAGGGGCCTCCATAGCCTCCTCCCGCACAGGAGCCCGAGGTGGAGTGACGGCAACCCCCCCGGTCCATTGTGTGACGCGGAGGGGCAGCGGGCAAAGGGGTGGCCCAACTCCCCGCAAAGGTTACACCGAATTAGCAGACACCCGGCCGAAGCGTGACCCCGTCCACCACAACGGGTGCAGACCTGCTCGGGACAGTTCATGCTCAAATGGCGGAATGAGCCACAGCGGTGACACTCGCGGGGTTGCCCAGGGTAATAGCACAAGATGCGATCCCGACCGACCGAGGAAACCGGCCGAGGGCACGTGCTGCACCACATTTCCCACCTCACGCAAACGGATCCTGCCCTTCCACGACCCGTCCCACACCCCTAGGGGCCCAACGCCCTTAACCAGGGGTGCGAGAAGCACCGCATGGCGCGACAACCAAAACTGGATGTCCTGCCCTGGGAGCGACTCATTCCTGGATAGGATGGTCACAGGTACCGTCCCCTGGCGAGAGATAGGCACAACACGAAAGTCAGCCCACCCTCCCTGCCCCCTCTGCTGCTGGTATCGGTCCCAGAAAATCTCCAGCCCCCGTCTCAGCATGAAACTAACATATTCAATGGTGTTGTTCATGTGGATAAAGGCGTAGAGATCTCCTGGGAGAAACCCCAGCCCAAGGACCATCCTCAAGACCTGTTCCCTGGCTGGAGGGGACCCCTCCCCAGCCCATCGGATCTGCGCCACGTTGCGCCGTCGGACCTCACCCCCTACTCCTCTTTGAAACCCTCCCCCTCCTCCTCCTCCTTCCCCTCCTGCGGGACCATTCCCCTGAAAACCTCCCCTCCCCCTACCCTCACCCGACGGCCCTGGAGTGGTGCCCGACCCCTTCAGAGCCTCCGCAAAGGTACGGAGGGGGGAGCCGGCCCCCCAGCCCCCATCTCCTGCCCTCCTTGATCTGTTCCTGCATCCATCTGCGGGGGATCCTGCTGCTGGACCGCAGGATCCGTAACCTCCTCACTTAGATCAACCGGAGGACTGGGGAAGGTCAACTCCGCAAAGACAGAGTCCGGGATGCTACCCTCCTCCGGATCCCTGAGTGCCACCGAGAACCCCTGGACCACCACTTATCTCTACCTCCGGCTGCCGAAAGGCAGTAAAAGCCCCGGGAGGGCCCAACGGGGCCTCCAAAGCCAATCGTAGGGCATCACCGACCTGGTTCTCGGTAACACCCAGGGAACCGGAAGGCTCCCCCAAACCTCCTTCCCGCATTCCCGACCCAGCGCAAGGCTCCTGGGTTTCGGCCACCACTACCGGGGACGGACCCCGTTCCCCTTCATTCCCGGGTTCCAAGGGGACCACCGCCCCCCCTGACCCTTCGGAGAACAAGTCCTTCCCTCGTCCTGAAGCAGCCACTACCTCCTTCCCCACTATATAACCAGTCGTCCGCTCCCCCCCTTCCTCCATCAGCCCGTCCTGTAGCCCATCATCCGCCACCCCCTGTATGGCTATCGACAACAAGGCAGGACCCGCCCGAGACAACAGGGCAGATCCCCCACCCAGCACCTCCCACACACCCCCACCCCCCTGCCCCTTGTCCCTCCCAGGTCCTACCTGGTTGTCGGTGCCAGACGTGGCACAAGGATCCAGAAAAGTTTGGCCGGTAGTCAGGGCTCCAACAGAAAGGGCGGACACCCCCCTGCGAGCCAGGTCTCCGTCGGCCGCAATAACAGACAACAAAGGCAGCTGCGCATCCCGCTCCTCTACCCCCGGCCGCAGTGACAGCTGACTAGCACTTTTCTTCCCCCTCTCCCCCCCGGGGACTGCAGAAAAGAAAGAGCAGCCCCCATCCTGCCCCTTTCTCCTCCTTCCAGCACCCCTCCGGCCCCAGTCAGCCACCTCAGAACATACTGGGCGAGTGCCCTGTAGCTTTCTAGGGGCCGGGAGGGCAGCCACAATAGGGGAGTCCTGCCCACCAGCCATCCCCCTACCAAACCCCTTCCCAGTAACCTGGACAGGCATCGTAGCTGAAGGAGCAGGATTCCTATTACAGGTGGAGAAATCCGCCACCCGTGGATCCTCAAGTGGCACAGCAGAATCAAACGGCTGAGGCCAACCAGTCTTCCGCCGCCGGGGATCCCGTGCAGAAAACCCCTCAGAGCCGGAAACATCCAAAGACAGTGGATCAGCAGTATGCTGAAAAGGAACCGCCGAATACTGCTGCCTCTCTACAACACCCCCTCCAATCGAGGGGCATGAAAAGAAGCTCCCTCTGTGCTTAAAGAGTGCCGTCGAAAATCCCGCAGCAAATCAGAAGATGGGGAAGGTCGTTCTGCAGACTTCCTGGGTTTCCCGGAAGCGTCAGTACCCATTACTCGGCGGCCATCTTGTGATTGTAATCTGGCTGGGGGAAGTCCTACAGGCAGCTCCTGCAACGACCTCACTTCCGTAATGACGTCATCAGAAAGTACCCGGCGGCCATCTTGCGATTGTAAGCTGGCTGGGGGAAGTCCTCCAGGCAGCTCCTGCAACGACCTCACTTCCTTAGTGACGTCATCAGAAAGACCCCGGCGGCCATCTTGGATGGTCCCTTCAGTGTTACACGACTGTTGGTGAGCCACCAGGATCAACGGAGCACCCTGGGGACGTGCAGGAACAATCTGGGCAGACAGCATTTCGGAGGGAGGAACCAGCGCATTCACAACATCACAACCATCACCCTGCTGCAGGTAAGACACAGGACATCCAGGAAATGCTTTAGAAGAGGAAGGCAGGGAACGGGTGGTAGACTTCCCAGGAACTAGAATGGGAGAGGGCATACTTCTAGAGGAGGATGGACCCCCCTGCTGACCCACCCCCGGGGGCCTCCCCTGGACTGCAGGTATCTTCCAACGATTATAATTCTGGTAAACTTCGGCAAGGGACCCACAACCCTGGTTCTGATAGTACTCAATCTCCAAGTACTTGGCCTTCAGGGCCCGCTTTACCCCCTTCCGATAGGTAGCATAGGCCACCCATTCCTCCCCGGGAATGGTGGCCTGCAGGCTCTCCAGGTGGGAGAGCTGGGCTTGCAGCTGGGCCGCCTCCTCCTGGAGACCCCGAAGCCGTCGCACTGCCGCCACGATGTCATCTGGGGCCCTAGCTGACTGCTGGTAGGACGGCAGGCCCGACCCTCCGTCCTCATCCTCACTGGAGGAGGTAGAGGCCTCCTCCAGGACCCAAAGTGGAGGGGGGAACCTGCCTCCTCCAGTTCTATACTCCACGGTCCTCCAGGGTCTCCCCAGGGCCTCTCCCTGCTGCCACCCAGCCTCCACACCCTGCCTGGGGAGGAGACAGGAGCCTCCTCCCTGGGGTAGCGGGCCCAAACCTCCATACCTGTGGGTCCCTCCTTCCTGACCAGGTGCAGTCCTACCTGGGGAGTCCCCCTCCTGGGGCTCCAGCTGTTCCAGGTTGCCAGTTTCTCCATCCACTGTCCGAGTAGGAGGCCCACCAGGCTTGGCAGGCCTCTGGGCCTGGGCCTCCCTTGCTGGAGGTGGCCCAGGGCCCGACATCCAGGCACAGGCAGAAAAAGGAACTGCTCCCTAGCAGGAGCTCTGCACAACTGATCCTCTCAGTACGACAGCCAAACAGGAAGTGGGTGGAGCTGCCACTCGTGGGGCTGCAGAATCCTGCTCAACCTGTCGGCCAGGTAGTTTTCCTGGCCAGGTAGATACACAGCCTTGAGGAGCATGTTGTGCCTGAGAGCAAACAAGCAAAGGTCCTGTGCTTCGTGACAAAGGAGCCTGGACCCAGTTCCACCCTGCTTGTTCACATAAAACATGGCTACCTGGTTGTCTGTTTGAACTAGGACAGACTGATGAGCCAGGGTTGGAGAGAAAGTCTTGAGGGCTAACCGAATAGCCCTGAGTTCCAGTAGATTGATTTGCTGTGCGGCTTCCCAGGGAGACCACAGGCCCTGGGTGCACTTGCCTAGACAATGAGCTCCCCAGCCCTGCAGGGAGGCATCCGTGGTCAACACCACTATGAACCCAGGAATCTGAAAATGTACCCCTTGCAGCAGATTGGGTGGGTGCAGCCACCAGCGGAGGGAGTTCAGAAATTGTCTGGACACCCTTATCCTGTCTCTGAGGCTGCCTGTGGCCTGTGACCACTGGTTCCGAAAGCACCACTGTGCAGGCCTCATATGGAGCCTGGCATTGGTGGTCACATGTACTGTCGAAGCCATGTGGCCAAGAAGCCTCAGGCAGTCTGGCGGAGAAAAGTGACCTGCTGAGAAACTGGTTTGCTAAGTTTATCAGTCTTTGGGCTCTGTCTTCTGGCAAGAACGTCTTTGCCAGCAGAGAGTCCAACCTTGCCCCTATGAACTCCAAGTTCTGGGAGGGGAGAAAAGTGGACTTTGCGAAGTTTATGACAAACCCCAGGCTTTGAAGAAGAGCAATAGTTCTGAGGGTGGCTTTTCTGGCCTCCTGGCACGTCTGACCTCTGATGAGCCAGTCGTCCAGATAGGGGAAGACAAAGATACCCTGATTTCTCAGGTAGGCCGCCACCACTGCCAGGCATTTGGTAAAGACCCTGGGAGCGGAGGTCAGGCCAAAATGCAGTACTCTGTACTGATAATGGTTTCCTCCCACAATGAACCTGAGGTACTTTCTGTGGTCTGGATGAATGAGGATGTGAGTGTACGCATCCTTTAGATCTAAGGAGCATAGCCAATCTCCCTGCTGGAGGTAGGGCAGAAGTGTTCCAAGAGTAAGCATCTTGAACTTTTCCTTCTCTAGGAATTTGTTGATATTTCTGAGGTCTAGAATAGGCCGAAGGCCACCGGTTCTTTTGGGTACAAGGAAATACCTGGAGTAGAACCCTTGACCTTGTAGGTGGGGAGGCACAGGCTCCACTGCCCTGTCCACCAACAGACCTTGGAGCTCCTGAAGGAGAAGATCTGTGTGCAGGGGAGGCCTTGGAGATTCCCCTGGAAAGTATGGAGGAGACAGCTGTTGGAAGTGTAGCAGATAGCCCTTGTGGACTATGCTTAACACCCAACTGTCTCCAGTGATGAGTGGCCACTTGTGGGCAAACAGGGCGAGGCGACCTCCTGTGCAGGGTTGGGAGAGCAGGGACGGAGAGGCTATGCCTAAGGAGTCAAAAACCCCCACCCTACTGAGTGGGAGCAGGGGCCAGAAGCTTGGGAGTCCTCTGCCTATGGGGCCCAGCTTGGGAGGCCTGGTATTGTGGGTACTGTTTGTAGGCAGTGCCCTTCCTCGGGTAAAAGAGCTTTTTACCCGGGCCCTTTTTGTGAGAAGGGGCAGAAATCTTCCTAGACAGCCTTGTCCTCGTGAGGTGCTCGGTTTCGAGCTGTGCGGCCTTCTCGGTCATGGGCTTGCCAAAAAGGTTCTCACCTCGGCAAGGGACATCGACCAACTTGTCCTGAACCCATGGCTCGAGGTCCGATGATTGCAGCCATGCCAGGCGTCGAGCCACGATGCCGGCTGCTGCAACACGGGCCGAAGCCTTGAAGCCATCGTAGGCAGCGTGGGACATAAACTTGGAGCATTCCCGAATCCCCGAGGACAAGGACTTGAACCTCTGCAAGGGTTCCCCGGAGAGACCAGCAGAGAACCCGGCCAGCTCCTTGGCCAGGTCTCTCAAGTACATGCCCATGTACAGTTGGTAAGACTGGACACGGCAAGCAAGCATCGAGCCCTGGAAGCACTTTCTACCAAAACAATCGAGGTTCTGGGCCTCCCTGCTAGGGGGCACTGCAGAGTGCATCTTCTGACTTTTCAGGCGATGCATGGTCGATTCAACCACCATGGAATGGTGTGGTAGCTGCGCCTTCTGAAAGCCAGGGCTCTTCCGGAGTCGATAGATAGAATCGACCCGCTTGCTTAGAACTGGCGCCGAGGCCAGTGCCTCCCACATCCGGAAGAGGAGCCGTTCCAGCATCGGAGGAACCGGAACAGTAAAGGCCTCCTTCGGAGGAGAGTCATATTGTAGGGCCTTGAGCTCCTCGGCTCGAGGCTCTTCCTTGGGGTCCGCAGGGATAGCAAACGCAGTGGCCATATCCCGGACGAACTCCGAGAACTGGGTATCCTCCGGGGGGGATCTACTCTGGGGCTCAGACTGCGGTGAGTCCGACGGGACGCACCGAGTCCTGAAGGTGTCGGGGGACTCCTCGTCCTCCGTCTCCCAGGCGGACTCATCCGATGAGGAATCAGGGTCCGACCACGTGGGGTCTGTGAGCACCCGCCCTGACGCCGAAGGCACCGGCGTCGACACCCTCGGTCCCGAACGGGAGGTCGAGGGAGACTGCGACCGAGGTCGACCTCGAGCCTTTATGGTCTCGAGTATCGGCTCAGTCTCCGGGGTCGACTTCGATGTCAATGTCCCAGTGGTCGGGGCAGATGCGCCAGACAGGCTGGCCATCAGTGCCCGCTGCTGTTCCATGAAGGCAGACAGTTTGCTCTCCAAGGCTGTCAGCCTGAGACCCAGCTCAGGAGACTCAGCAGCCCCCGACTCGGGCCCCGGCGGCGCCGGTCCTGACGTCGGCTCTCTGGGAGGAGGGTCCACGAGGACTACAGGACTTACGTGTCCAGCAGACTCCGGCTCCACTTGAGGCACTTTGGGAGGCTTCTCGTGTTCCACGCGCCCGGGGCAACAGTCGGGGGTCTGAGACCTAGCTCTCGAGGAGCCAGGGACCTCTTCCGACGATGCCCTCGCGAGCCGCTTCTTCCTCTTTCGTTCCCGGTCGGGGAACCCCCTGTCCGAGGAGCCCCGACGGTGCTCGGGATCCGATTCCCGAGATGTCGAGGCCTCAGACGAAGTCCGGGCCCGGCCGGAGGCCGAGTCAGAGAAAAGCCTTTCCTTTTGGTGCTGACGACTTCGAAGCACCTTGGAAGACATTTTTCCACAGGGTCCACAGGTCTTAGGATCGTGGTCAGGACCGAGGCACCGAAGGCAGCAGTCATGTGTGTCGGTGAGAGACATTAGCTTGTTGCACCGATCACACTTTTTGAACCCACTGGAAGCCATCGGGGAAAAAAGAGACCCCGCGAGGTCAAAGGACCGGCCTTCCAGGGAAAAAGAAAAAAGGGCGCGAACGCCAGCCACGAAGGGCAAAAACCGAAAAAATAAGATCGGGCTCGATACCGGTGTACCGAACCCGGTGGGAGGGGAACCGGCGTCGAACCGGAGAAAAAATAGCGAAGGAATCGCGAAAAAATCTAACTATTTTCCGGGAGGACTTGGACACACGTCCGGTGGGCTTCACGGAAAAGGAGAGACTGAGCAAGATGGCACCTTTAGGCGGGAAGGGAACCACGCATGCGTGCCTGCATTCCCAAAGGCTTTCTTGGAAAGCTGGGGAAATGCTCCGCAAGGGCTCCATCGGCGTCGATGTCACCCATATGTGAGGACTGACTTCCTGCTTGGTCCTGGAGAAAACTAATTTACAAAAGAAAAAACCCTTAAATTACAGTGGAGGATATTCCTCATAGCTGAAGCATGAAATGTTTGCCAGAAATCTACACTAATATTCCATTGGAATTATAGGTTCCCATTTTTTTGGTGTATTGTTTGCCACATAGTTAAGTAACTGAATTGTGGACCTGAATGACTCACTTGGTCTTTGTAGCTTCTGTAAGTTTGTTGATATAAAGCTCAGTCTTCAAACAGTGCTGAGGCTGGTACATTAGGGGGTCATTTTGTAACAGAGTGCTTAAGAGGGTAGGCAGGCACCAATTTATGCCTATTTTATAAGGACTCATAAGCTGGTATTTTATAGACAAATAAGTGGCTAAGAGCAGGAACTGTGCCTTAAAAGCATGTGTAAATGAATACATGTTAAGCATGTACACACGTGTGTAAATGAAGGTATTTTTTAATCACTGCATGTGCTTGCAAACTCCATCCACACACTGTCCAGACTGTGCCCCAGTCTGTCTCACTCTCCCTGTACATGGGCAGCGTTATATCCATCTGTGGAGGCTTGCCTGTCATACTAGTCATTTTCTTTGTTTTGTTTGCTTCCTTCTTGGTTCTTCACCGTCCTGGATAGATGATCACAAAAGACAAGATTCCACCCCCACTCCAACTCCCAGAAACCGCCCCCCCCCCCCAAGCACTGCCCGTACTACGTGCCTTACCACAAGCTCATTAATCTAGAATTATACAAAACTGAAACCTCACACTTTCTAGTTTTGCATTGCTTTGTTGGACAGTACCCAGTTATTATCATTCTGCCGATACCAATGCTCTTGTTTCCGAGGGAGCTGTAATCTGCTGGGTACCAACCTAGCTACCTTATGGCCTGCAGTAACACTAGAATGTGCTTCTTTTCTCCACCTTTTGTTCTGTTTTTCGCATGTCTCCCTTTGCCTCTAATCCCGAGAGAGTGAAGGGTAGTATGTCTGTTATACTGGAGCCCTCCCATGCCTGTCCGTGCTACTGTTTTATACTTTGATAGTAGAAAGGATCATTAAGTCCATCCAGACTGTCCAGCTCCACCCTAGCTGCAGTGCCACAAACGCCAGCTGGCTCTCCACTTACTACTTCACCACCCAGGGATTGCTTGTGTTTATCCTGTACTTGCTTGAATTCTGTCACTGTTTGTTTCTACCACCTCTGCTAGGGGTCATTGCTTGCATCCATCATCCTTTTTCAGTAAAGAAATATTTTCTAATGTTGCTCTTGAGTTTATTGCCATGGAGCCTCACTCTGCATGCTTGTACCAGAAAATATCAAATAGCTAATTGTTTCTAGGATACTAGTAGGAGTCACTATTTTTCTCAAAGATGGCAGCCTTAAATACTGCTAGGGAAGTCACTGAGCTGAAAGGTTTGTTTGTTTTGTTGTTTGGGTTTTTTTAATAAAATAAAGACTTGATGGCAGGTTGGCCCAAAATAATGTTATTTGACAGGAAGAGGCTATGTTACAATGCAAACTTCCTCGTATTGTTTGTCCTAACTTGGCTTGCTTTTGAAGTCATATTGAGTAACCATCTTTTCCATTATTTTTCCTTCATTGAGGATTTTCAGAATACAATGTTATTGTATGCATCTGCAAAACATTCACATAAAAATCTGTCTTTCATCATGTAGAGTTAGGAGGCCAAACCCAATGAGGTATTAATAACAGTTGTTAAATTTTTGTCTTACTGTTTGCCCCAAAGGCTTTTGCTACTAACCATATACAGCTGAAGTAACACAATTTAGCATATTGTAAGACTTAAAATTACTGAAAAATATATTTCAAATGTTTTAGAATGTGCTCCCATAAGCCAGACTACATAGCTTTTCACTATTTGTTCTGATTCTCCATAATATTCTAAATTTTATATTTTACCGACCCATTGTTTGGCATAATGGAAATGAGTTAAATCTGTTGGCAATCCAGTTCCTCTTTGTTGCAAAATTTCTTCATTGCTGATCATTGCTTTGCATATCATTTTTTTTAGAAGCTGAAACATACCGAGAGCGACAAGTTGCAGGTGCAGATTCAGGCCTACCTTGACAACGTGTTTGATGTGGGAGCTTTGCTAGAAGATGCTGAAACCAAGAATGCAGCCTTGGAGAGGGTGGAAGAACTGGAAGAAAATATTTCTCATGTAAATATGAACCAGATCATCCTATGTATAGGCATACAGCTGCAGCCTGAAATTTATCTGTATGTGCTGGCCAATTGCTGGTGTCATTTTCAGTACATGCTAGCTTATTTGTAACTTATGTGGTCTTATTATCAAGGAACACCAGTGATTCCCTTTACTCCCACAACTGTTCTTGGCTAAAAAATGAAGGGTTTTGTCATCTTCATTTATTTAAGGCCTGATTCACTGAACATTTTTCTCCTCGCAGAAATATAGTAATAAATATAGAGCCTTAGTGATTCAGGCCCTTGTCTTCCGTTAAGTAGACTAGCAGGGATTCTGGTGTTCCTTTCTGTAAAGTTGTATTATCTCTTGTTTCCTCAAACATCTTGGTGAATTTAGCTGGGTGCATGGCTCAGCAGTTAGACTGTAACTCTTTTTATGAGTCTAGAGTCTTTAGTTGCAGTTTAATTACTGTACCAAATGGCGTTATTTAGCAGACATGGTCATCATAGGGCATTTTATGAACTGCAAACGCTGACCATCTAACAAATTGTTAATTCCTTATAAATGGAGCAGAAAAAAAGATATGACTAAGGACTGTTATATATCAGTGAAATTCAGATGGAGGCCAAGGTCTGGTGAATGTAGAAGAATAAGTTTGAGTGCGCACATGTAAGGTAAAGATAGATTTTAGAATAAAGATTGCTAAAACATTCTGTGAAGCAAACACTAGAATGGGCTACGGAGATAACAGGGAAACATTTAAGAGGTAATTTGTTAGTGTTGTTGTGCAGTAATATTGTTACCACACGTTATCTGCTGCAAGGCCCATTTTATGCAGTGTGCAATAACCCCTAGTAAATGACCCTCTTAGATT
The DNA here is from genome assembly GCA_033557465.1 of Ichthyophis bannanicus. NCBI lineage: Eukaryota > Metazoa > Chordata > Amphibia > Gymnophiona > Ichthyophiidae > Ichthyophis > Ichthyophis bannanicus. The sequence continues at coordinate 690,573,810 of CM066036.1, read as the reverse complement.
TTTAAAATAGTGTTGTGAGTTATGATTTAAAGTTAATTCTGTTTTCAGAAGAGTCATACTGTATTCATCCCCAAAGGGGATTTTTATCAGTTATTTTCTAGAAATAGCTCACATGGTATTAAACATGAAGTTAATTGAGCTCCTTGTTAAAAATTACAGTTATCTGAAAAGCTGCAGGACACGGAGAATGAGGCCATGGCAAAGATCGTGGAACTGGAAAAACAGCTAATGCAGCGAAATAAGGAACTGGAAGTTGTGAGAGTAAGTTTGGTGCTACTAATTCATTTTGAGAATATGAGTCTGCCCTTTATGTATAGTTTGTAGCATGCCACTGTATTGCCTCGCTAGGATATTACATTCAAGAGCAAACAGTCACACGTGCATGGTATTTAATAAGCTATTTAATATGAAAATCAGCTAGACAATATAACAATAAATTAGTGATATTACAATGACAACATGTTGGGCAAGCCACTTAACCCTCCATTGCCAATGTTCCCTGTAAATTAGTTATCTCCAAGTTATAATGCCCTGTTCAATGTAATTTCAGTTTGTTCAATGTAAACTGCCTTGATATCATGAAAGGCGGTATATAAAAAAAATGTTAAATAAATAAATAGAACAATGCATCACCAACTCTGCCATCATCGCAGCCCCTTTATCATAAGCTGGGAGAGCCACAGTGAAGGTGACATTACAAAGACAACCTGCATCACCAAACTCTGACATCATCGCAGCCCCTTTATCTTAATCAGCTGGAAGAGCCACAGCGAAGGCTGTAAAAAAAGTCTGGGATTCCTCACACGCTGGCCAGGCGGACATCAGCTCTCTGCCTGTCCTGGATTTCTCTAGCTCTTTTTATAGGCTGTAACAAATGTGTCACAGCTGGACAGCATGACTCCTCACATGAGGTTTTCCCTACAATTATTCTCCTTGCCATACACCTTTGATAAACAGTAATTTCTGACCAGCCCTTCTCCAGCCTTTGTTTGTACTCCGAATTAATAAACAATTCTGGTCAGTCATTCCCTACACCTTTGGTCTCCGGGCTAATAAACAATTCAGGTACAGTTGGCTCAGCATGATTCCTCACTTACGGGATTGTTCAAAAGTTCAATATTCCTTGCTGATTCAAACAAATCTTTAATTTGTAATACAGGCACAGAAGGTGGTACTGATGGGTTTTAGCCTACATTCTGAAGGCAAGAAAGCTTGTGTCCCCCATGATAACTTAGGTGTTTAGTTTCCTATCCACAGAGGGCCCAATTCCATTCTGGACATCGATCCCTTCTGTACGTCCAGTCTGAACCGGACGTACAGAGTGGATCACGATTCTGATCCCATGGGACATGTCTAGTGCCGTAGGATCAGAATTGCGAACAGTCCTGCACATGCAGGCTGGGACTGCAATTCAGTCCGGCCTGCACGTGCAGGACTGTCCCGGCTAACTCAGTCAAAGCTCCTCAATGGAGCCGCGGTGCCATGGCATCATATGGCACTGCGGCTCCATTGAAGAGCCGCGATGCCAGTTGCCAGACTGCAGGACCTCATTCCCTGCAGCCTGACCCTTGATCCGGCCTCCAAAGGCCAGGGGAGGGCTGAGGGGTCTGCCTTCAGGCCCCCCTGCCCACTGCAAGTCCTTGGAAGTGGAATAACTTCCCCATATAAGTCGCTGGCCCTGGATGTACAAGGCAGACATTAGAATCGGTCCTGTACATCCAGGGTCAGTGACCGCCCAGACTCTGCCCCCGAGCTGCCCCTTCTCTGCCCTCATCTAACTTCCCTGCACAACCGGTGGGGAAGTTAGTCACGGCCGGGTGAAGGCACAAATAGCAGGGATGCCATCTCCACTGTTCGTGGCACAGAATAACCCCATAAGGTTTTCAGTACCTGTTGGGGGCTTCAAGAGGATGCTCACAGGGTTGTTTCTAGCCAGCCAGTTCAGTGGTTAGCCTGCTAAATCCCTTTGAAAATCAGTCTGCTATGCGGCCTATATACTACAAGATTTAAAATGGAGATTGACAGTTTTTCCATAGGCTAAAAATAATGTGCTATGCAGTAAAGCCTTAACATGCTCATCTGAAGGGTAATTTTATACCAGGGTGCCTAGGCTATGAATACACAAAGGCACATATTTTGTGGCTATTTCATAATAAGTACAGTAAAGCATACAACAAAACTGGGCAAATCTATGTATTCTGTACCTTTATAAAATTACCTTAGGGAAAGTAGGCAGACACATTTACACCTGCTGAGGTTGCCATGGGCCCACTAAATGTAAAAATAGAAACTTGCCCTGGACCAACTCATATTAAATTTTTACTGTGCGTGCTGTGATCCGGTTAGCACAAGCCCTATCCATCCTCAAAACCCTGTTAAAAAGTGAGTGCTTCCCTTTGCAGTACTTTCCCAATAGACTGTAGAAATTCCTTGCCCTGTCAATAGTCAGTACCCCCCCAACCCAAATAGGGAGGAATATCTGCTGTCTGCAAATGACATAGCCTGGGGTACTTCACTGCTAGCATGCTCCTCATGCCTGTGAAGATTCAGCCCCTCTGGAATATTAAGGCAGGTTTGGGGAGGGATTATGAGATTGGAAGGTTGGAGGGGGGTTGCAACTGGAGGGTTATTTTCCGGCCCCTGCCTGGTGGGTTACTGTCTAAGTCAAGGGAAAGGGGTTATTTAATTTAATTTAATTAACAGTTTCTTATATACCGCACCTTCCAGTGATCAAGTGTGGTTTACATAGAACAACATGGAACAGGCCAATGGCTGTTTTTACAGTGAACATCTTAAAACTATAACAACTCATAATTATTATTAATGGTTATTGACCATTAAGAGAATTAATGGTGCCTTGCGGGGACAGAGAGGAATGGTATACAGTTAGGTTATTGTAAAAATGTTTCTGGCTTGACAGATACAGGGCGATCTAAACTTGGAGTCCAGCTGTTCTCCATTGGTGGGGAATAGAACGTCAGTCCTATGGAACACCCATCAGGTGCATTTTGTCCATCCAGCTGTGTGTATTGATGAGAAGAGTTAGGATTTATTCTGGGAAGAGAAAATCCTGTTTGGATAGACATAAAGTCTCATTCCTGCATTTGGGGCTTTCTAAAACAGTTCTGTTTTGCTTTATAATAGTCCCACTTAAAAATATTATGAGCAGATGTATGCTAATTTCAGTAATGGTCCAGTGGTGGTGATACAGACTAAAACACCACACTAATTAGTGCGCTTCAATAAACTTGTCTGAAAGTGAGTAGACTGTATTTTATTGCTAATCTGTTATTAATATAAGCATGTAAATAATTTTTATATACATTACTGTAGTGTGCGTGGCTTGTTGTCAGCAATGTTCATCACTTAAAGATTGTCTGTGACAGCCCATTTTTATAATTAATTGCTCCTATTGATCATATACTTTAAATATGAAAAATGATTAAAATAAAATTTATGTTCTAAATAAAAGAAACTAAGTTAATGGTATACGTAATGAACTTCCTTACTCAACTTAATATGGCATGTCTGTGTCAGCAGGAGAGCTGTCAATTTCTCGGTATTAAATTAAGAACAGAGCAAATGTTGTTCTGTTTTGGTCTAAACACATTCTATCAAATAAAAGCTTTTCTGCATTGCTATGGCCTGCTGTTATACTGTGTTGGCCTGGTCCTTTGATGCGCTCATGCTTGTTTTGTGCAGGAAGTTTACAAAGATGCCAACACACAAGTTCACACGTTGCGAAAAATGGTCAAAGAAAAGGAGGAAGCAATACAGAGGCAATCTACTCTGGAGAGAAAGATCCAAGAACTGGAAAAACAAGGAAGCATTAAGATTCACAAAAAAGGCGATGGGGACATTGCAATTCTGCCAGTCATGGCTTCTGGAACATTGCCATCGGGTTCTGAAGCCACAGCAGGCACTTCGTTGGGACCAACTACTGGAGTGGAATCATCAATAACTTTGCCACCACCTCCCCCTCCATTACCCCTTACATCTGGCTCAGGTAATACATCTGATAAGCAAAAGCAAACTGAACCATAAACATTTTCGCAAGGAGAGGCGGTGAGGAATAGTTTCCTAACTGGGGACCTTTTCTTTTCAGATTTTGTGCATCTGGGGGGCTAATTTCATAACAGTACACCCATATGAAATATCAAGAGATGTCTAGTTTATAAAGGCAGTGTATGCACCCATGTGCCTTTAAACAGGCTCATACAATGCCCCCAGTAGCATAAATTTCTCTCACACAAATTTATATCTTCGCAGAAGAAGGTGTAAATGTGTGCTTATGCCCTGTGCATTCACATGTATAAGATATGTGCATACATTGCAACTCCACCCAAACTACTCCCTCAGAAATTTCTACAGGCAGATTGTGTAAAAGCAGGCACAAGCTTGTGGTGCATGTAGTTTTTGCACTTGCAAATGCAGGCAGAATTGTATTGCCATTTTATGCATTAAAACAGTATTTACAAGCAGAAAATGCTTTATATAATTATACCTTTGATAATTTATTAATTTTAAGGTCTAAGCTAGAACCTAAGACACCATGTTTTGTTCTCTTGAAGTACCCAAGTACTGGTGGCAGTGTTCATTTACCATCTTTACTTGGATTTACATAGGATTGAGAAAATCCACACACCATGCTTTTGGTTGGAAAGAAGGCAGGCACCAAGTACCACATCCAAGTGACTGAGGGAGTCAACTAGTCCGAGCCTTCATGCCATTCTGAAAATGACCACAACACTAAAAATGAGCATTTTGGTTCCCCCAGCACATGAATGTCAATCCTGTGACCCTTTATGTTTTTTTAAAAAGATTACACAGGTACACTACCAAAAAACTGCCTCCAGTTTTGCAACTGATTCCTATAGATTTTGGGGTGCTGAATCCAGGAAAAATAGCCAAAATGTTCCATCACGTCACATTTTCTTGCAAAATTAGATTTCTTACCCATATAAGGAATGTTCACATAATTTCTTTTTAGCCGACTGCAGTTTATTTTCTTTGGCCAAAATAGAGGTTGTAATGGTTAACTAACTAGAAACACTCCCTCATGATATTTTAGAGTGTTTTGTATTCATTTTATACATTAACAGGACAATTGGGAGGCGGGGGGCTAAATCCAGTACTCGCGCTGGCGCATGTTCTTTCCTGTTCGCCTCGCCTCGTTCGCTTGCTCAAACACGGTGGTTTTGCGACATGAACGTTCCTGTCAAATTTCAGTTTCTTGCAAGTTCATTATTACCTTTTGTTTGCTCAGTCGTAATCCAGCTTTATTCCGAGTGGTTCACTACAGTTGTAGTTTGCAGTGCTGTGTATTTGTGATGGCTCACAGAGCCAGAGGTTGCGTCAACTCTCCGGACAGTTTTTGTTTATTTGTGGGGGAATATACCGTGAAAAAAAAGCGGCAGAGGAACATTTCTGCATTTATTAAAAAAGTATATTTTTCGCCTATTTCGGTTTGAAGTTAGGCGATCAAGACAACCGTGGGCTCCTCACAAGTGTGCAAGACATGTGAGGAAGATCTACGCTTATGGATGAAAGGTAAAAAACAAGCATTTCGTTTCGGAATACCTATGATGTGGCGTGAACAAAGAGACCACAGCAGTGACTGCTATTTTTGCTCTTGCATTGTGAAGGATACACTTAAAAAATAAGAAACGTAATAAGTTTACCCCAACCTTCCCTCAGCAATTAGGCCTATGCCTCATAGCACGAAGTACCTGTGCCTGAACCACCAAAATCTTAGGATCATATTTGTGTGGACGGTTCTGATCATGACGAGACCTCATCAGATGGGCTTTTCCCGATGAGTCCAGTACTTCCGAGTTTGAAAACTGAACCAGATTCGAAACCTGAACTTTTCTCTCAAGCTGAATTGAATGATTTAGTCCGGGATTTAGGACTCCCAAAAGATGCTGCCCAACTGCTAGGTTTCTCGCTTAAACAGAAAAATCTATTGTCACCAGGAACAACTTTTTATTGGTACCGGCAACCGCGAGACAACAATTTTTGAAGTATTTCAGCAAAGAGGAAGATTTGGTATTTTGCAACGATTATATACGGAGTGATGGAAAAGTTTAAACTCAAGTATGATCTGCTGAATGGCGGCTGTTCATTGATTCGTCAAAGACAGCATAAAAGGTGTTCATCTTCATAATGGCAACACATTCGCTTCAGTTCCTATTTCTCACTCTGTTATTCTCCAAGAAAAATACGAGAATTTGGCCCTGATTCTTCAGAAGATTCGTTATGATGAGCATAAGTGGATGATTTGTGGAGACTTTAAAATTCTATCCATGCTATTAGGGCAGCAATCCGGTTTTCACCAACTATCCCTGCTTCCTTTGCTTGTGGGATAGCCGGCCCGTGACCTACACTGGGGGAAAAAAGACTGGCCAATTCGGAGTATTTGAGACCCGGTGAGAAAAATGTTCTTCATGAGAGCGTGGTACCTCGTGATAAAATTCTATTACCACCTCTCCACATTAAGTTGGGTCTCATTAAGCAATTCATCAAGTCCTTCCAAAGATGGTGAGTGCTTTCGGTACCTTTGCTCAAAGTTTCCCCCTACTTTCTGAAGCAAAGCTAAAGGAAGAGGAGTGTTTGTTGCCCTGATATAAGGAAACTCATTTCAGATGGAGCATTCGCTGAAACGATGTCTGAGAAGGAAAAAGAAGCCTGGGATTCCTTCAAGGATGTTGTTTCTCAAATTCTTGGGGAACAGGCGGGATGAGAACTATAAGATATTGCTGCCAGGATGCTCAATGCCTTCAAAGAACAAGGCTGTAACATGAGCCTGAAAGTCCATTTCTTGCACTCCCATGTGAACTACTTTCCCGAAAAACTTGGGGGCGTACAGTGAAGAACAAGGTGAAAAGTTTCACCAGGACATCACGGACGCAGAGAGAAGGTACCAAGGAAGATGGAACACCACTATGATGGCTGATTTTCTGCTGGTTGCTGCTGCGGGAAACCCCAGATGAAAAATACGCCAGCAGCGCACCAAGAGAAGCATTCGGGGGGAAGAAGAAACGGGCCCACCAGGAGATATTGATTGACCCAAGAATGACTTAAAATCTAAACTGTGTTGACAAATATCGTGTTTTTACTAAACTTTGAAATAAAATTTGCTAGTTATTACCACAGTGTCGGATCTCATTTATTAGAATTTTATTTTTCACACCATCGGGTGTTTGTCTTCATGTATTGCAATGGTGCGGTTTTGCATTTTCTATTCTTACATACATACCTGTACAACATTTTTTGCACATTTCTTTGCTTTGCTTTGTGTCTAACCTCGCTCTTATATGCTCAATGTTTGTGCACATGTATGTGACTGTTTTAAGTGCAGACAATTTTGCTACCATCACAGTGTGTTTTGTTGACATTACTCTATTCTTATGTGCTGCCTTGTTACAATTTTCTTTATTCTTATTTGAATACTACTAAACAATTAGTATAAAGAATTCATCCAAGAAACTTTTATCTCGATCGCACTCAATCTGAAACGTTCACCCTCAAACTGCTAACCCCATGTAGCAAAAAATCTGTACGTGATGAGCAAATTGGTTACCAGATTTGGATTCAGCGCACCAAAAAACGTAAAAATCAATCGAAACATTAGAGGCAGTTTAAAAAAAATTTTTTTTAGTGTACCTGTGTTATCAGAATGCTGTGCTTCAGTCCCACATAACATCCCACTAAAGCTAATATGATAAAATTCTTGCATCCTGTTTTAGGAAGGGCAAGGAAATTTACAAACTTTCAAAATGTTCATACTTTTAGGTGCAGTAAGAGTCTTGGTTGGGATAATAAACTGCACATGTAAAACTGGATTTCCAAATGTATGCACGTAGTTTAACTTCTTATTCCTCTGCTTGCGAAAATCGTGGGTGCACAGTATAGGGGCACTTTTATACCCACTCAAGGCTACTTATGTAGCGCTTCTTTGAAAATGTAAATTACGTTGCTACAGATGTGCTTGTGTATCTTGCATCTTGCTATCTTAATGAAAATTGCCCCAGAAAATCGGCTTTGCACAGAGGGAGGCCAGCCGGCTTATTGAAGGTTGCACAGTAAGTAGTTGTGCGGAGAACTGAAGAAGAATCTCGTGATTCATAGTTCTTTGATCCAGTTAGTATACTATAATGTTAGCACCAGTAAACCCTGAGTTTACTGATATGGTCATGCAGCCTAAAAGTCCAAAGTACTGAACTGCAGGATAAGAATCCAGATAGAGCCCTGCTGCTACAGCTTTGTAACCATGCTAATTTTATTTTTATTTTTTGTAATGATCAATGTTTGCAAGTTTTATTCACTTTTTTAATCCATGCAATTAAAGTCCATGAGGTAATCTGAATCTGTATTTTGCTGAGTACCCACAAAAAACTAACTTTAATCATTTTCATTTTTTTCTAGTGCAAAATGGCCCCATGTCAGCACTACCTCCCCCACCTCCACCTCCTCCCCCACCCCCACCACCTCCCCCACCCCCACCTCCACTTCCAGGTCCAGCAACAGAATCTACACCAGCTCCTCCACCCCCACCTCCACCTGGAGCTCCTCCTCTTCCAGGAACAGCCTCTCCTACAGTGGTCTTCAACTCAGGATTAGCAGGTAAAAAGACAGAATTAAAGTTAAGAGATGCACTAAACATTTCAAAACAGAGAAATCTAGAAAAGCTGTTGATAAAATATGAAATGGGAATTATGCGCAAGATTTTTAAAAATTGTTTTAAATGCATCAAAATGCCAAGCTCTTGATTATTTCAGAAGTGACCTCATCAAGCTAAAAGTAGATGGCAGAGTTTAATGCAATTTCTGAAGAAATAATTTCAAATCCTTGAGCACTTAACTGTATAGTAACTGAACATTTTAAACAGTGATTCTTACAAGGAAGCGATAAATAATGCCAAAAAACAACACCACACGAGAATACTATCCAAAGCTATCAACCGTCCAAGGGAGCTATTCGAGATAGTGAAATCATTAGCTAAAGCCCCCTCTAGCGACAGTCTCAAAATTCCAATTGAGCCTCAAATCATAGCTACCTATTTTGCAGGTAAACTTAAACAAAGTATCCTTCCTACTCCTGAACCCACTCAACCAGCAATGATGAACCTCAATGTATGGAAATCCTTCAGCCACATTGACAGAAAACAACTGCTCCAGATAATTTCAAAGCTCAATACAACCACATCCCTCTTGGATCCGTGCCCTGTAGCCTGGATCAAGACAATGAAGCAAGACCTGAGTCCATTCATCTTAGGCATAGTGAACCAGTCATTACATCAAAGCTTCCTACCAAAAGAACTCAAACTCTCAGCTATTCGCCCCTTGCTTAAAAACAAAGCTTTAAACAACAGCGACCCATCATCCTACCGACCAATCACTAGCATCCCCTTTCTGACTAAAATCATTGAAAAAGTTGTCCAGCTCCAACTACAGGACTTCATAGACACACCTGTACCACTTGACGAGCATCAATATGGGTTTCGCCCTTTCCATGGTGTGGAAACCCTCCTCCTTGCCTTTTTTGACTCTCTCATCAGAGGCATGGACAACATCAAGCAAGCTTTCATTTTGGTGTTTCTTGACATATCATCTGCTTTTGACTGTGTAAATCATGACATTTTCATATCTAGACTCGGTCAAATAGGCATCAAAGAAATAGCCCTTGACTGGTTTAGATCATAAATACAGTATCTGACCGCGCCCAATTTGTAGAAATCAATAAAATAGCTTCAACACCCTTCCCACAGGAACAAGGAATCCCACAGGGCTCAGCACTGTCCGCCCTCCTATTTAACCTGTACCTTCAACCGATATGCTCCATATTCAAGAAACATAAACTACAATATTTACGCGGACGACATCATGTTGTTCACCCCACTGAACATATCAGACCCCAATTATGACAAACTAGCAACATGCCTCTCTGAAGCAGAGCTATGGCTAAGTTCAAAGAATATGTACATCAATTTCAAAAGGACAGAAGTACTATTCACCTCAAGAAACCCCAATTTCACCCCACCATCAGTTACCAAGCTTCAGAATTTCACCCTCCCAGTGAAGCAGGAGATAAAATACTTAGGAGTCACACTAGACAAGACTCTTAGCCTATCTTCGCACATAAAACAAACTTCCAGAGCAATTTTCTTCAAACTGAGGTCATTACAACATCTAAGATCACTATTAGACAAGGACGACTTCAGGACCGTTGCCCAAGCACTAATAATGCCTCATCTGGACTATTGCAATGGGATCTATCAAGGCATAACAAAAGAAAACCTTAACACACTCCAAATGGCTCAGAATGTTGCAGCCCGAATAATCGCCAAAGCCAAGCTATCTGATCATATTTCCCCCATCCTCTACAACCTCCATTGGCTCCCTGTTGCCAGCAGGATCCAATATAAAACCATAGTTACCACCTTCAAATTAATCAACAAAATTGCACCATCACATCTTGCTACCCGGATAAAAAGTCCCCCGGAAAACAGAGTGAGAAGAAGGAGGAACCGCAACTCTATCCTAGTACCTGATGACATCAGAAAATCAAAGCAGATAACAAGTAAAAGTGCCTTTTCCTATTTTGCACCGATACAATGGAACAATCTGCCAGCTCAGCTAAGGGAGACTAAAGACCTCCAAGATTTTCGAAAAGATCTGAAAACATACTTATTTACACAGCACTATTATAACCTCGACCATTCCACCGAAGGAGCCACACGGACTCAGACTGACCATTCTAATGACCACCATCCCTTAGAACCTTAGCCGTAATCTACTTCAGCACAGAGAATTGCACTCTCACACTCCACACAAATGTATATAACTCTGTACATACATTCCGGAGCCCCCTTTGTGGGGACCCGAGTTGTAAATAGTTACTATGTTCAGCCGCAGTAGTGTAAATACATTCCGGAGCCCCCTCTGCGGGGACCCAAGTTGTAAAAAGTTGCTATGTTCAGCCACAGTAGTGTAAATAGTTAATGTCTCAGCCATGTTCAACTGTTCTGGTAATGTTTTAATGTTCAGAAGTTTAATGTATGGTTACTGTTGTTCATTGTAAACTGCCCCTGATCTCTGGAAGGGGCGCTATATAAAAGTTTTCAAATAAATAAATAAACTGAGTAGACATAACCTATAAAGTATAGAATAACTGCACACAGGCAACAATACCTGAAAACCTAAATTTAGGTCTAATCTAGTCTGATTCAATCTACATTTAAAAGGGATTATATAATTGAACTAGATTAGATTAGACTTGAATTTACGTTTTCAGTTATTGCAGTACCTGCATGGGAGTGTATCTTTAAAGTGGAAGCACATCCCTCTTAGGGCAAAACTAAAATTTGACAGGTGTAGGAGGACAGCCCTTAAGCAAGTTGAATCACTATTATCATATCTTCTAAAGCAGTTGATCTATAAGACAAACCTAACCCTTCTGCCTCCAAAATGAAAATTCATTGAAATAACTGGAAGACAAAGAACAGGGCCTGTGAGCTTCCAGTCTTCCTTTTTCTGCACTTTCCATCCTTTGCAAGCCTCAGACTGCTATTGTTCATAATGATACTTTCTTCTACAGCCACTCTAAATTTTCTAGTGAGCAGGAGGTATGCTGCAGCTTGACCTTTGAAGTCAGCTCAAATATTAATAGACATTCTTCAGTCCACTAGCATTCGCTAACGTGTGCGGTCGCCTGTGCAGCTCTATATATGAAGGGCTACTTAGAGATAGTCTGAGCTATAGCAAATTAGGCAAACAGAACAGTTAATATATCAGAGTAGATCAGGGCAGCCAGGTATGTTTACACTGGAGAGGAGGCTGGAATCTTTGTAGCTTATAATGCTTTTAATTGAATCAACCAAAGATGATGATGATGCGCATTAGCTTTTGAAGGCTCTATAAGTCCCTTTTTCAGATGTGGGAAGGGAGCTATGGGATTTTGAAAGTCCATTTACATCATGTTTGGTAGTTCAGTAAAATATCACCATACCCTACCAAGATTCAAGTTGTTTTCAAGACCAGTAGAGCTGCTGGAAATCTATACTGCATTGTGGAATAGAGAGTAGGATGTGATGGCATTACTAAGTTTAATGTTCAAAAGCATTTATATGGTTGGCAACTGGTGTCAACTGCATAAATGCTTTTGTTTCAAATATGCCACCTATGGAAAGGATAAATATTGGCTGTATAAGACACTATGGGCCCAATATATATCTGGGCAGGCTATGCACTGCTACGGAACATAGCCCTGCCTGCTGACTCCTAATTCTGGCTATTCAATGCCGTGGCGATGTCATTGAATATCTGGGTTTGACGCACAGCGGAAACCGCCGCAGAGCCTAACCGGGTAGCAGTGGTATTGCACTGCTATCTGGTTAGCATCTGTGGCTAAAACTAGGCGAGCCAAAAGCTGGCCTAGTTTTAGCCATAGGTTACTAACCGGGTAACAGTGCAATATTGCCGCTATCCAGTTATTTATTTATTTAATCAGTTTTATATACCACCTTATCCTTCAATCAAAGTGGTCAACAAGACAACAGAGGGACTACATCGAGGGGGGGGGGACAACAAGATAGTACATTACAATAAACTACAGTACATTACATTAAATTATACATTGCCTCTGCTTTGCCCTGGTACGCCCCCGACACGCCCCAATGTAAACTGGATAGCATCGGGGCACGTAGAGGGGTTAGAAAGGGATATTCAGTGGCACTAACCGTGTAATGCATTGAATATCTCCATTTAAGGCATTTATACAGTTTACTGGGCTGTAAACCATGTAAATACTGTTCAAAAATTGGGCCCTATATAACCAAATTTTATCTATATGGTTAAAGGAGAGGCTAGGGGTGTTTCAGGGTGGAGCTGTATTTGTAGAGCCACGATATTCAGCTGCTATACTGAAAACCTAGCCAACTGCAGAAATAGCAAAGACTTAAACAGATGGGATCACTGAAAATAGTAACATATAGTAAGTAACAGAGGGCCCGATTCCATCCCGGACATCAATCCCCTCTGTACGTCCAGTCTGAACCGGATGTACAGAAGGGATTGCGATTCTGATCCCGCGGGACATGTCTAGCCCCACGGAATCAGAATCGCGAACAGTCCTGCATGTGCAGGATGGGATTGTGATTCACTCCACCCTGGCTAGCTCAGTCAAGGCTTCTCAATGGAGCCGCGGCACCATGGGGTTATGTTGCCATGGCACCGTGGCTCCATTGAAAAGCCATGATGGCAGCCGCTGGAAATTAAAGCTAATTCCCCGCAGCCTGACCCCCTATCTGGCCTCCTACGGCCAGGGTTGGGCTGTGGGGAATGCCCTCCGGCACCCCCTGCCCATCTGCGGTCCGGCATTTTAAAAAATGACATGTCCAGGGAAGTTATTCCACCTCAGAGGTGGAATAACTTCCCTGTACATGTCACTGGCCCTGGACGTACAGGGCCAACATTAGAATCGGCCCTATTCGTCCAGGGCCGGCAACTGCCCAGACTCCGCCCCCGAACCGCCCCTTCCCCGCCCCACAACCAGCAGGGTAGTTAGTCGAGGTCAGGTTAAGCACGAATAGCGGGGATGGGCATCCCGTTGGTTCGTCCATCCCTGCTATTCGTGGTACAGAATAACCCCCAGAGTACATGATGGCAGAAAAAGACCATTATGGGCCATCTAGTCTGCCCAGCAAGGTGGCAAGAGTTAGGTGCACCTGCCGCTCTGTACAGGTCACCCCTATTAGCTGAGCTATAAGAGAGAGTTATGTTTATTTTGATTTTATCCTGTTGCTATAAATGGATCCATTGTGTATGTTCCATGCCATTTTGAATTCTGTCACTGTATTTGCCCCCACCACTTCTATCGGGAGGGCACTCCAAGAATCCACCACCCTTTCAGTGAAAAAGTATTTCCTGGCATTGCCTTTCAGTTGACCCCCCTTGCAGCTTCATGTTATGCCATCTAGTTTTACAGCTTTCCCGTCTTTGGAAGAGGTTTGTTCATTAATACTCTTTAAGTATTTAAAGATCTGAATCATATCTCCCCTGTCCCTCCTCTCCAGAGTGTATATATTTAGGTCTTCAAGTGTCTTATAAGTCTTATGATGCAGGCTCCAAATCATTTTGGTTGCCTTCTCTGAACTGTTTCCAGCCTTTTTATGTCCTTTGCGAGATATGGTCCCCAAAACTGAACACAATATTCCAAGTGAGGCCTCACCAGCGACTTGTACAGTGGCATTAGTACCTCTTCCTTTCTGCTGGTAATTCCTCTCTGTATGCAACCCAGCATCCTTCTTATATGCATAAAGTTGTATGGATAAGTTACCTTTGTGTTCTGCTCTTGTCTGAAAATTGAGCTCCCCATTGTAGGGTTAGGGCATTACTCACCTAGACAAAATGGGCCTGATTTTCAAAGGGGCCAAGACCACTGTGGCACTTAAATATGAACAAGGTATTCAGCAGCAATATCTGGATAAGAGCTGCTACTGAATAGAAAGGATAAGTGGCGCTATCTGGATATGTGCAGACACTTATCCAGTTACTAGGGGTTTTAGCCAGCACTTACCCAGATTGCAATTTAGGACTGCTTTTCATGTGGCCTAAGTTGTCCAGACAAGGGCTGCTAATAATCGTACTAACTGGGAAAGTGCCAGCACTTACCCGGGACCATCCCTGCACTAACCAGGGCAGTCAATGGAGATATTCAGTGGCTCTGTCTGGATAGTGCTGCTGAATATTATCTGTCCCCCTTAGCCAGCCAGCCGGAAATGACGTTGAATATCTGCCCGAATAAATATATATATATATATATATTAGGTATGATGAAATAGAATGAAGGACGTACTTCAGAGCTAAAGTGCAAGGATATTTATTTTGATTGATTTGAAGGGTATGCTGTTTTTTGGTTAGGATGATTAGAAACACTGAAAATAAATTTCTAGACTAGTCCAAATAAGTGGGAAATGTCCCCTGCTAGCAGATGTAGAGAAAACAGAAGCTTCCAGTGATAACATTATTAGTACTAGGCTTGGTGAAGCTAGAGGCACCCTTCAATATTTCTCTCTTTCCAGCAGATGATGGTTGCTGGACTGGTGCAGCTTCAGGAATCCTAAGGCTGCGGGGCACTTTCCCAATTGAGCTGGAGTAATGGAGGTCTCCAGCTCTGTAGCTTCTTGCTTTGAAGGGAGCTCTGGGTTCCCCGCCAGCTGTGGCTGGCTGGTTGAGCTCTCAGCATCCTAGTGGGCCTGTTTTCCCTGGAAAGTCTGTCTCAGGAGCTCCTGTCATAGTCTGTCATCTCTGCCCCTTTTCCCCCTCCCCAAACCTCTGTTTTGGCACTACAAAAAAAAGAAGTAGAAGGGACTTTAAGATTTGAGCCCCTTTGAAGCATATCTCAGGGTAGGTTCCTGGGGAGATTTCATTGCTGTGTCACTTCACTGAGCCAGGGAGGACCAGTACTCGGCCAGTCTTGTTCTGTTCTGCTACTAAGTGCGCTCGGATCTGTGGTCTGGGGATGTTTTGAACCACAATCAGATTTGTTTTCTTTGGGTCATGGTTGGACATGATATTGTGGCCTGTGTGGGAGCGTGGTCACTGACAGAGAAGCACTGTCCTGTTTTCTTTGTCGTGGCGAGATCTTAGGCTGCACGGCTAGGCAAAAAATATTTCAAACTGCTTAGTGGGGGATCCAGCCAGCAGCCTTCATGTAGAGGAAACCTCGCTTGCTGCCCTTGCACATGGCTGGGCTGCGAGACCTCAGATGTGTGCATGCCAGCCCCTGAGTGGCGCTGTCTAGCCTATGGCAAGGTTTGGCAGCTATGGTTGGATGCTGACATCTTTGATTGGTGTGTGGCCAACCCCAGGGAACTCTTGGGCGAGTAGGCCATGGTTACCTGGTCATTTCTGGCCCCAGATGACTGCATGGCCCTTGTTGTCATCCTAACAAAGGCAAGAACTGCCACCATGGTGCAGGCCACAAGGAACAATGGGACTAGTGCCACACAGGCTCTAGTCCCCATTGGACCCCCTACATGCCTGCTATCAGAATTAGGTATTGTTGGAGGGGGAGACTTCGAACCACAGCTGCCACCTCCAGTTTTCCTCAGCCTGTAAAGTGGTTTTCTCCTGACTTCTGGTAATTCATACACCAGGCAGGGTGCCTCTAGCAGGGAGCCCCAAGTGGGACCCAAGGGTCCTCTGGAGTTTTAGCCCATTGGATAGCACTTTTTCTGTCAGCTCAGGACCCCACTAGGGGAGTCCCTGCAGCTTCTTCCCTAGATGTGCTACATAGAAACATAGAAACATGATGACAGAAAAAGACCACAAGGCCCATCTAGTCTGTCCTTCCATAACAACAACTACAACAGTCCACTTTTTACCTTTAGAGATCCTCTGTGTTGGTCCCATGCTTTTTTGAATTCAGTTACTGTCCTCATCTCTACCACCTCCACTGGGAGACTATTCCACGGATCCACTACTCTTTCCGTAAAGAAATATTTCCGCATATCACTCCTGAATCTATCTCCCTTCACCCTCATCCCATGTCCCCTCGTCGCAGAACTTGCTTTCAATTGAAAGAGGCTCTCTCCCTGAACATTTATGCCACGGAGGTATTTAAACATCTCAATCATATCACCTCTATCCCGCCTTTCCTCTAAGGTGTACATATTAAGATCCTTAAGTCTGTCCTCATATGCTTTATAATGAAGACCACTAATCATCTTAGTAGCAACCCTCTGCACCGACTCCATCCTGTTCACATCCTTTTGAAGGTGCGGTCTCCAGAATTGCACACCATACTCCAAATGAGGTCGCACCAAAGACTTATACAGAGGCATTATCACCTCCTTTTTTCTGCTAGCCATTCCTCTCCGTATGCACCCAAGCATCTTTCTAGCTTTTGCCGTCGCCTTTTCTACCTGTTTAGCTACTTTAAGATCATCGGACACAACTACGCCTAGGTCCCGCTCTTCTTTAGTGGACAAAAGTACTTCACCTCCTATACTGTATTGCTCCCTTGGATTGCTGCAGCCCAAATGCATGACCTTACATTTTTTAACATTAAATCTCAGTTGCCAAATTCTAGACCATTCTTCAAGCTTAGCTAGATCCCTCCTCATGTTATCTACACCTTCCTGGGTGTCTACTCTATTGCAGATTTTGGTATCATCCGCAAAGAGGCAAACCTTACCCGACAGCCCTTCCGCTATATCACTAACAAATATGTTAAAAAGAATCAGACCAAGGACAGATCCCTGGGGCACACCACTGGTAACATCCTTCTCCTCAGAGTGAGCTCCATTTACTTGTACTCTTTGTCGCCTCCCACCCAACCAATTTCTAACCCAAGCAGTAACTTTAGGGTCCATCCCTAGGGTGCTCAGTTTGTTTATAAGTCGCCTGTGAGGAACAGTGTCAAAGGCTTTACTGAAATCTAAATACACCACATCTAGAGCTCTCCCGCGGTCCAACTCCCTGGTCACCCAGTCAAAGAAATCAATCAGATTTGTCTGACAAGACCTGCCTCTGGTGAATCCATGCTGCCTCGGATCCTGTAATCCGCTGGACTCCAGAAACATCACTATTTTCTCTTTCAACAGCGTTTCCATTAATTTACTCACCACTGAAGTTAAACTAACCGGCCTGTAGTTTTCAACCACATCCTTACTACCGCTTTTGTGTAAAGGCACCACATGAGCCTCTCTCCAGTCCTTTGGCACCACTCCCGACTCCAACGAGGCATTGAAAAGGTCAGTCAGTGGAGTTGCTAGAACGTCCCCAAGTTCCCTCAGTATTCTAGGGTGTATCCCATCCGGTCCCATCGCTTTGTCTATTTTAAGTTGAGCTAGTTTCTCACGAACACAGTCTTCTGAAAATTGTTCAAGATGTCCCTCGCTTCTGTTCTTATTTGTGGGTGTTTTCTGAGGTCCTGCTCCTGGTTCTTCATCTGTGAACACAGAACAAAAATATTTGTTAAGCAATTCCGCTTTATCCATATCAGCTTCTACATATTCCCCCCCTGCACCCTTGAGTCTGACAATACCACTTTTGCCCTTCCTCTTCTCACTAATATATCTGAAAAATGTCTTATCCCCCCATTTTATTGCATTGGCTATTTCCTCCTCCTTTTGAATCTTTGCCTTCTTGACTACTTTGCTAGCTTCTCTAAGTTTTTCCAAATACAGATGCCTGTCTTCCTCTCTCTGTGATCTCTTGTATTTCATGAAGGCCTCCCTCTTTTTCTTCACTTTTTCAGCTACTTCCTTCGAAAACCATAGCGGTCTCCTGTTCCTTTTGCCTTTATTTACCTTTTTAACAAAAAGGTTGGTTGCCTTTAAAATACCCCCTTTCAGTTTTGCCCACTGTTTTTCTACATCCCCCAGCTGTTCCCATCCCACTAACGACTCCCTGAGGTATTGGCCCATCTTTGCAAAGTTAGTCTTCCTAAAGTCTAAGATCTTCACCTTGGAATGGATTCTAACAGCCCTAGTCCTAATACTGAACCACACCATCTGGTGATCACTGGATGCAAAATGATCTCCCACTACAACATCAGAAACACTTTCTCTATTGGTAAGCACCAAGTCCAGTATGGCCCCTTCACGTGTGGGGTCTGTTACCAATTGCCTGAATAGTTCTCCCTGTAGAGAATCCAGGATCTCCTTACTCCTAGATGATACTGCAGCAGGAATGTGCCAATCAACATCTGGCATATTGAAATCTCCTAGCAGTAGCACTTCCCCTTTCCTAGCAATGCTGCATATGTCTTCAATTAACTCTCTGTCCACCTCTTCCTCTTGTGAGGGAGGTCTGTATAGCACACCAATGCAAATAGATTTCTCTTTCCCTCTTTCTAGTTTAACCCACAATGCCTCCTCTCTCTCCCTTTTAAGCTCTGTAATTCCAAAGCTTTAATAGTAGTTTTTACATATAGTGCCACTCCTCCTCCCCTTCTTCCTACCCTGTCCTTTCTGAATAAAGTATAGCCAGGTATAGTTACATCCCAGTCATGGTTTTCTGTGAACCATGTTTCTGTAACTGCCATTAAATCCAAGTCAGCCACTCCCACCAAAGCTTCAACTTCAGAGATCTTATTTCCCATGCTACGGGCATTAATACACACTGCTTTCCATATGTTACCCCTGTTACCTATTTCCATAAAGGTATTTAATGTATCACTTACCTGGGGGCTTTCACTTACCTGGGGGCTTTCTTCACCCATCCCCAACGAATCTAGTTTAAAGCCCTCTTCAGTAGATTAGCCAGTCTACTACCAAAGATGCGTTGACCTTTCTTGGACAGATGGATGCCATCTCTGCTCTGCAACCCTTGGAACAGCATCCCATGGTCTAGGAAACCAAAACGCTCTCGAAGACACCATCCACGCAGCCATGCATTAATCTCCAGGATGCGAGCCTCTCTGCCTTGGTCTTTACCCTCAACAGGGAGGATTGAAGAGAACACCACCTGTGCACCTACCTGCTTCACCCTCTGTCCCAGAGCCATGAAGTCACTTTTGATACATTCCGAGGTATATCTGGCAGTATCATTTGTTCCAACATGGATTAGCAACATTGGGTAATAGTCAGTGGGCTTGATGAGTCTCGGCAAACTCTCCGTAACATTTTGGATCTTGGCACCAGGCAGACAGCATACCTCTCTGGACATCAAGTCTGGTCGGCAGATGGACGCCTCAGTACCCCTCAGAAGAGAGTCTCCAACCACCACTACCCTTCGTTTCCTTCTGGTCACTGATTCCGCAACTATGGGGTACTTGAACTCTGGTTCTTCCCTTTCCAGGGATGCTTTCACCTCCTCCACTTCCAGGGCTGCATAATGGTTCTTCAATTCAAGGGCTGGAGAAGTTGGATTGGTGATTTTGCAGGCTCTGGTGACTTTTGACCAACCATCGACATTCTGTTGGCACCCATCTTCTCCTGTGCTGGAGAGCCTGGTTGCTGCAAGAAGCATCTCATCAATGTACTTCTCACTGTCTTGAATGCTCCTCAGCCTCGCCACCTCCTCTCTGAGTTCCTCCACTTGTTTCCTCAGAGCTTC
Organism: Ichthyophis bannanicus; assembly: GCA_033557465.1. NCBI lineage: Eukaryota > Metazoa > Chordata > Amphibia > Gymnophiona > Ichthyophiidae > Ichthyophis > Ichthyophis bannanicus. The sequence goes on along the minus strand of CM066036.1, from coordinate 690,553,744 downwards.
AGCATGCAGGCACCCTGCACATGGAACCTGTTCTTCAACTGGCAATAGGACCTCTGTCTGGACCGAGGCAGAAGCTGTAACGGGGGCAACAGCTTTAGCAATACGATTTTTCCCAGCCATTGTTCTGTTTGTGGAGCTTAGGTATCTGTTAAAGCAAAAGAGAGAGATCTACCAAGTACCAGCTGGTTTCGCAGCTGTCCTTTCAGAGAAAAAGCAGTTAAATCTCTTTAATTATATTCAAAATGTGCTGGTCCAATTCACTGTGATTTGTTAAAGGGGGAGGTGCCCTATAAAGCAAGACTGCTCACTAGGGATGGGTGGGAGTCGGGGTGGGTAGGGAGGGAACTAACACCTGATTAGGTGTTAGCAGTTCCTGAACCTGAGGAGGTTACAGAGTTCAGCAACCTACTGTGCTCAAGTAATGTTCCCCTAAAACAGCAAAAATGAAATTAACCTTGCTTTAAAAAATATACACAAAACCCTTTTAAGAGCTCCCAGTCAGAGAGCTAGCAATGTAACAAAAGAAAAACCAAACAAAGAAACCCTCAAATCCTTACTTACTGTTTGATGTGTGGAGCCCTGGTTAAGAAAGCCTCAAAAGGGCTGGGCAAAGGAGCCTTTTTATGCAGGCTTCAACTGCACTCAGGAAACAGGCCCACTAACTCCTGATTAGGTGTTAGCAGTTCCTGAACCTGAGGAGGTTACAGAGTTCAGCACCTACTGTGCTCAAGTAATGTTCCCCTAAAACAGCAAAAACGAAATTAACCTTGCTTTAAAAAATATACACAAAACCCTTTTAAGAGCTCCCAGTCAGAGAGCTAGCAATGTAACATCAGAAGCATCCATTGACTGAAGGTTGGGATGGAGGGAACCTCAGGGTCCGAGAATATGATTGGATCATCAAGGAATCCTGGTGCACCATGATCTCTCCCTCTTGGGAGATGGGGATGAAGATGCAGTACTAGATAGTTCCAACAACATGAAATTTTGAAGGGGAAGTTAAAGAAAAGCTGCAAAGATTAAAGATTAGTATCAAGCATGGGTATTGTTTAAAAATACTATCTTGGAAACTCAGACCAGATGAATTCCATGTTTAAAGAAAAGTGGAAGGCCAAAAAACTGACAGCATGGTTTAAAGGTGAGATCAGAGAGGTTGTTATAGTCAAAAAAGCATCTTTCAGGAATGGAAAAAAGGAACCAAATGATGAAAATGGGAAACAACATAAGTACTGGTAAGTTGGATACAAGGCAGGCAAAGAGAGAATTTGAAAAAGATTGCCATGGAAGCAAAAATACATAATAACTTTTTCAAGTACATTCGTAGCAAAAATCCAGTGAGAGTCAGTTGGACCGTTAAATGACAGAGGAGTAAAAGGGGCACTAAGAGAGGACAAGGCGATAGTGGAGAGACTGAATGAATTCTTTGCATCAGTTTTTACTGGAGAAAGATGTAGGGTGGTTACCCATGCCTGAAATAGTATTTAAAAGTGTTGTATCAGAAGAATTGAAAGAAATATCTATAAACCAGGAAGAAGTATTACAACTATTTGATCTACTGAAGAGTAGCAAATCATTTGGACCAGATGGTGTATATCTGAGGATTTTGAAAGAACTGAAATGTGAGATTACAGACCTAGTATTAGTAATCTGTGAACTATCATTAAAATCATCTGTAGTACCTGAAGATTGGAGAATGGCCAATGTAATGCCAATTTCTAAAAAGGGTTCCAGGGCTGATCCTGGAAACTACAGACCAGTGAGCCTGATGTGAGTACAAGGCAGAATGGTAGAAATTATTACAAAGAATCAAATTACTAAACATGTAGATAGCCATGGTTTAATGGGAGAAAGCCAACATGGATTTAGCCAAGGAAAGTCTTGCCTTACTAATCTATAATATTTTTTTGAAGGTGTGAATAAACAGGTAGACAAAGTTGAGTCAGTCGATATAATGTATCTGGATTTTCAGAAAGCATTTGACAAGGTCCCTCATGAGAGACTCTTGGCAAAATTTTAAAAGTTATGGGATAGGAGGCAGTGCACATTTGTGGATCAGGAACTGGTTAAAAGACAGAAAGCAGAAAGTGGGGCTAAATGGCCAATTTTCTGAATGGAGAAAGGTGAATAGTGGAGTACCCCAGGGATCTGTACTCAGACCGTTGCTTTTTAACATCTTCATAAATGACCTGGAAATAGGAATAACAAGTGAGGTGATCAAATTTGCAGAAGACACAAAATTGTTCCAAGTTATTACAACACAAGAGGATTGTGAAAAATTGCAAGAGGACCTTTATAAATTGGAAGACTGGATGTCCAAATGGCAGATAAAATGTAATGTGGACAAGTATAAAGTTATTCACCTAGGAAAGAACAACCCATACTAAGGTTACACGATGCAAGGTTCCATATTACGAACCACCACCTAGGAAAAGGATTTAGGCGTCATTGTGGATAATTTATTTAGACAGTTTTGTATACCACCTTATCCTTCAATCAAAAGTGGTCACAACATAATTGGGGGATAAATTTAACATGAGGGGATATGAGACACATACACTAATACTTACAGGGAACATGGGCAATGGAGGGTTAAGTGGCTTGCCCAAGACCACAAGGAGCACCTGTGGGACTAGAAACCCCAGTCCTTCTGGCCCAAGGTTGCTGTCCTTTTGTGGGATTTGAACCCCCGACCTTCCAGCCTGAGGTAACTTGTCCCAACCACTAGGCCATACCTCCCCTTTGCCCAATGTGCAGCCACAGCCAAAAAAGCAAATAAAATGCTAGGAATCATAAAGAAAGGAATGGAGAATAAAACCAAGGATATTATAAAGCCTCTATATTGTTCCATGGTGCGACCACACCTTGAATATTGTGTTCAATTCTGGTCTCCATATCTTAAAAAGGATATAGTAGAAATCTCTAGGAACAAGCAGGAATGTAGTCTTCACATATGGGTGGTGGCATCGAATGCTTTTGGGAGCAGGACTCCAGGAAAGCAAATTATCAAGAAGAGTAAAATTTCACCACCTAATACAAACAATCTGCAAGGTATAAAAAAATGCAAATCATTTCAAATCTGTATTTTTCCATCTGACATAGTTGGTGCGTAAATAATTTTCTATCCGTCTGTCATTTATATTAGTGTGTGTTTTTTGTGTATTTATTTATTTATTTATATATATATATATATATATATATATATATATATATATAGTGTGTGTTTTTGTGTATTTATTTATTTATTTATTGATATATATATATATATATATATATATATATATATATATATATATATATATATATTTCTGTCCTCTTCTCAAGCTTTGAAAGGACAGTATTTCAAAAATGAAAATATGTAATTAAGTGATTGCTTGAAACAAATACACCAGCTTCTTATTCATTTCCTAGAAAAAGCTAACTTAAAAGCTAAAATCATAGAAATGTTTTGCAGGATCTTTATTTTATCATTTTCAGTACCAGTTGTTTCTTTATTTGGAGTGCCTATTGTTGACAGAGAGATTTTCCCTCAGAGTTTATAATATCTGTAATCCCATTGACACTTGAGTTTCTACAATTGAGCTCTTATTGAAGACCTTTATCTAGAGCAATTGAATTTCAAAGAAATCTTGGTCCTCATGTACACTGTACTACTACATTCACTTTCACACCCTCCCACCCCCAGTCTGTTCAGAACTACAGACACTCCTTGTGGCCTTGGACAGGTCACTTAACCCTCCCTTGCCTTGGAAGAAAGTCCTGGCAATCTACTTCGTCACACTGCCAAGAAAACCCAGGAGCTGCTGGGTTGCCATAATTCAGCATAGACTTGAAGGCTGTCATACCCCCTTGCCTAGGGCCAGTGGCTGAATGGCAAAAGGGCTGCCTTATTTGTTTTCGAGCAATGTCTCAAGCCTAGTGCGCCAGCAATGGATGCTGGGCCTTGTAGTTTAATTACTCTCCAACAAAGTATTGTGACCACACGGGGTTCAAGGCAAACAAATAAATTTTATTCAGGGTTTTCCCCCTCGCATAGAATTCTTAATACAAGACATGGCATGGATTATTTCTCCAAAATAATAGGATAACAGGAACAATTGAAAGTTGAGAATCAAATGACAGTAGTACTGTTTCATTCACAGCTCTGCTCAGGCTTCTCTGCAATACCAGCTTCTACAGCCAAGGCTGAAGAACTGATCAGACAAACTTAAAAGTTTCAACAAAATGTCTTTCTTTCTCAGGTTTAGAAACAGCTATGCACTTCTCTCATGCAGAGGTAACTCAGCGTAAGTCCAAGCTGTTTGCTTCACACAAAGAGCAATACGTCACTATCAACAGGTGCTTCATCAACATCCATTATCATATCTTCATAAGCTCCATTAGCATTCCCTTCCAAGGAACTTTTATAATCAGGTTTAAACTGAAGCTTATTTAAAATCTCTTGCAGTTGTCCTATAAACTGTTCTCTCTGGTTTTCACGTACACTGCTTAGGGAAGGACTTTGATTCTCTTGTAAGAATTTTAGCACAGAATCTGAAGCTGTCGCAGGGCACTTACTTGGAATACTTTTACTCCTGGCTGGAGTTGGTTTTACTGCGTTCCTGTCCTGACTTTGCTCAGCGCTGAACCTTAGCTTCTTAACAATATTCTCAGCACAGCTCTTGTTAGGGACTGAAGCACACGTACCTTTCCAACGTGCAATGCTTTATCTACAGTCAGCTCTTTCCCCGGGTAAAGGTAAGCCTTTCTACTTCCTCTCTGGGTTGCTTTGGCAGAAGCTTCAGGTTTGCTTTCAGCGCTCCTTGAGAATAGGGATCAACAGCCTCTCCAGAATCCTCCTTAGCTTGTTCTGAGTTCCGTGATTTCCCTTCTCCTGGCTTCCTTTCTTCTTCTGGCTTCCCTCTACTAAACTCTGAGGCAGCCTTAAAACGGCTCTTCTCACCAGCCACTCCCTCCTTGCTGCACATGTGAAGTTCGTTAGGGCTCAAACTAGCTCTTACGTCACTGCTGGGGCCGGGTTTAGCTCAAGCTAGTACATGCTCTGAAAGCTTGTGGTTTCCATGGGAACCCTGTTTGCCTTTACTTTTAAAGGTGTATCCCTCATTTCCTTCCCATTCCATTCGGTCCACACAACTCTCCTTATCACAAGGCACACATTGCGTTTTTGTGGAATTCAACAACAGGGCCCTGAAATGATATTTCCCAGAGATGGCATTAAAGTATCAGCTTGTCTTTCTGACTGACCTCCTTCATGGCCTCTTTTTAATCTATCAGAAATGTATTGGCTTGTGTGTGCTATGAATTGATAACCTCTATGTGCGTGGTATTGAGTCAGTGTGGTATTGCTTTCTACCATGTTGCTACCTTTGGAATTACTTCTTTTTAATCAGGCATGACTTTGGAGTGTGGGCACCATGTTATATAATATCCTGTCTAACTTTTCTAACTATATTCCATTTAATTGCATTTTTATGTCCATATTTTTGTAAGCCAAAATATTAATTCTGCCCTGCCAAATAGCTTGCCAGATAGCTTATAATCATAAACCTACTTTTCAGCTTTGTTAATGTTATTTCACCATCATTGTTAAAGAAAGCACTATTTAAGTTTCAAAAGTGTATTAATAACGGGGCAAGGTACAGGTTAGAAAAAGTTAATAAGATCACAGCTTTGAAAGATTAACATTTATGGTCCCGATATTCAAAGGTATTTACATGGTTTGCAGACCTGCAAACCATGTAAATGTCGCTCATCTGGATATTCAGTAGCAGGGCCGTACCAGGGCTGTGCAAGTGGTACAACCGCACAGGGTGCAAGTACAAAAGAGGACACAGATGTCATCACTGGGCTTCAGAAAACCCAACAAGACCAAGCTCATGCATGTAGTTGGGTGGAGGGCAGCGCCAGGTTCGTGAGTCACACAGGACGTATTTCTAGCTTGGTATGGTCCTGTTCAGTGGCACTAACACAATTAGTGCCGCTGAATATCCATGGGTGCCACCACTCGGCACCCCGTTGCTAACCAGTTGGCTTTGGGGCATTCTGTGGGCGGCAGCCAGGGATAACTGGTCAGCATCAATATTCAGCCGCTGCCCGGTTATCCCTCAGTGGCAAAAGTCAGGCGCAGCAAAGACTGTCCTAACTTGTTCCGAATCTAACCGGGCAGCGACTGAATATCACTGCTGCCCGGTTAGCTTCCTGCTTCGGCAGCTGATCCATATATTCAATGCCAGTGGCCGGATATGGCCTTGGTATTGAATATCCAGGTTTAGCATTCTGCAGCGATGGCTAGCTGCTGTAATCACACTAGCCGCCGCTGCTGAATATCGGGCCCTATATTTAATAGGTAATGAATTAATCCCTTTCTTTGTTTGAACTATCTGGGTGTTTTTTAAATGTAGAAATATTTCACAAAATAATCTGTGGGTCATACTTTTTTACATTTATGATTACCTTTTTAGAATTTCTCTTTCCATCCGGTCAGTGAAGAGAATGCATCTTTTAAAAATTGTTTCAACAAACAAAAAATCAACAGTTCCCTCTAACATAGTCCAGAGAACCCCCAATACATAAAAGGCAAATTAATCTCTGCATAAAATACTTAAATGAGTACAAAAATGTATTCCCTCAAACAGCTGTTCTGAAACTATTATTACTATTTTCCTTTTTCTTTTCTATTTCTTTGAGATTGGCTAAAACATCCACCATGGGGCTTTGTGATAAAATATGTCTAATTTAGGACTGTGGGGTGAAAGAAGGCTTCCCAGTTTGCCTATTAACTACAAAGGAGGCGGTGAAAATGTGAAATATCCGTTTCATCTCAAAAATGGATTTTTAATATGCTCTAGAAGCTTGACAGGGAAAATCTAACTTTTGCTCAGAATTTGCCATTACTGTAGCAGTTAGTAAAAACCTCAGCTGTCTGCTTGGCATGTATCCTTCTTTGTCCAGGCATGTCATAGCTTTTCATCTTTTGTACTCAAATTGTAATTTGAGATAATTGTACTGCCATGATCATGCTAACGATTGTTGAACTGCTAAGTTCTATGGGTCTAAAAACATATTTCTAATGTTTTCTTTTTTTTTCTGCTGCTTTCTGAAAGATGGGCCAATCAAGCTTTTCTGTAGGTTTCCTCTTACTGGTTCTTTAAGTACTTGCATACATTTCCTAACTGCTGGCTTGGGCATGTGGTGATAACCTAGACCTTCACATCTTCTCCAGTGCAGAAACTGCATGTTTGTTGTTTTAGTGAAGTGTCACCCTTAGAGAACTTCTTCTGGGTCCACAATATTCTCAGATGCGCTTTAAAGCAGACACAGATTTTAATACCGGGGTTAATCATTTCCTTCAGGAACTGAGATATTGAAACCTAATTGTCCTCTGAATAGTTAGGACATAATCCTGCTGCACATCATTAAGATGACAATTTAAAAAAAGATGTAGGTAGTAAAACACGTTTTTATCCACATTAATTGACCATCTGAAAATTGCTGTCACTCAATGCAGCCAAACGTTTGCGTGCATTATTTAGCAGCATTCTGAGGAGGCATCCCCAGGGCACTGTTCAGGAAGTGGGGGAGAGAGAGAACAGCAGAAGTAGTTTGTATTTTCAAATCTGTGCCCGTTATTTGCCATTAAAAAATGTCTACAGGTAGTGTACCTGTTGCAAATTTTAAAAGGAAAGTAGATATGTGCGTTCTCTTCCAGAAGTGGTACAAATCCTGCATGTAAAAAGTACCCATGAATTTTCTCTCATGGTGGGCAGTTTTAAAATTGTTCTTCTCCCCCCTCCCCCCTGACAAAGATGTATAAAGAAAGCATCCTTGGTATAATGTGGACTTGAGTAATTGAATAGGTGGGTTATAAAATTAAAGTAAACAAATACATTTTGCACCATTTACAATAAGGAAGTCTTTTCCAAACGCGGATTGTGGGGTTGCACATCCCAGTGGGATATGCAACCCTGCAAGGTGTCTGGGGTCGATTCCCCCACCGGCTCTCCCCATATGTCCTGTGCATTAGGATGGGAAGAGGCGGGAGGGGGTGGAGTGTGGGCAGGCCCAACGGATAGCACGTACAGAGCCAATTCATGGTAACGGCCCTCTATGTGCTGCCGGGCCTGTGGGGACTTGGTGCTTATACCACCTCAAAGTAGGTATAAGCAGCACTTTTGGCCTGATCGGGCCCGAGGATCTCCCCCTGGGGCCGGGTGTGTGTGTGGGGGGAGGGTCCCTGCCGCCCGATCCAGGCCACGTCAGGCCAGCCATGGGTCAGGCAGCGGGGAACTGGGGGGCCGGAGCTACGAATGTCGGAGGTGCCTGCAGGGAGGACATCACTGCAGGCTAAAGTGGCACACCGGGCCGTCCACAGGCACGCTAGACCGTCCTCGGGCCTGATTCTGGCTGCCGTGGGAACATTTCATTCCTGAGGACCAGAATCGGTGCAAATGGGCCCGTCTTGCCTAGGGCCGCAGGATGACCCGGACAGGTCCCTCCTGGAATCAGGCTCTACCTTTCTACAGAAACGCATGAAAGTACTGCAGAGAATTTGTCTATTACTGCTTCACTTCTGCTGTGTTTGATGCATGTCTTTGTGTCTGTGGTATTTGATGACATCCTGCAAAGCAGTTCAGCACTAGAAGAACATTAGTCCGTATTTTTTCTATTTTATTTAAGTTCACAAAATATTAATTGAAGTACCTATTAATATTATAGCAGTTTTGAGGAATACTTATGTCTTTTTGAAAGAGTTTAAAAAAAATCCTAAAACTAATTTATTTAAAAGAAAAGAAACAGTAGCTAGCTAGAGTTCCTACCTGTAAAATGTCAACAAAGGTGGAGGCTGTTAATTTTCTGGCTGATAAAGGTCTCATTCTTAGCCAAATCCCTTGTTAAAAAAAAATTTCCAATAAATGTTTCCATTTTTTCTATCAGTGGCTTGTAATAATGTAACTGTTTCGGAATGTCAAGCTGTTGATTCTCTCAGGAAGTAACCCCCAACCAGGAGGTGGCAGTGTTTTAATACAGTTATCCCCCCCCCCTCCCAAAATTCAAATCCTTGAGTAGCTCAGTGCTTAAAGGAGCAAACTGAGAACCTTAGAACAGAACCAGTGCTACCATTAGACAAACAGGTGGTTGCCTAAAGAGCCAATGGTCCAAGGGCAGCCCATTACCATCGCTATTACTTCTCTCTGGGATCTGCATTGGAGGCAATAACTTTAAACAGCAATGCAGAGCTTGCCAAAACCTCCAGTGCTGTGTACTGTTCTTTTTCCACCCCCTCTGATGCAAACCATCTGTTTTCATGGGGGCAGAAGAAAGTAAGGCATGTACTTATATACACACTGCACATAGGTGTTCCCAGGGGTGCCCTTATGTATTTTATAAAATACATGTGTACATCACAAGTACACATAAGTGTCTTTATAAAATAGGCACCCCCAAAGAAACTGTAAAGTGTGCATGTACTCTCTACGTGTAGTTATTGGTGTGTGTACATGTGTGTATTTGGTCCATAATAAGATAAATTTTCCATATGTAAAACATGCCTTACACATAGAAATTGCTTTATAAAATTACCCCTTTAGTTAGTAAATTGGTCCCATTGACAATAATGGAGCTGGAGTTAAAGAACGTGCATTAAATTGCATTAATGTCCATTATTGTGCGTTAACATACCCTTAGATTGTATGCTGACTGTATAAGGGACACACTAATTGTAACTGAATTTGTAACTAATCTTAAGTTGGGCATTTGGAAAGGCAAGTAATTAAATCTAAACTCCTAAATGCACTGAACATGTTAAACAGCGATTTAATGAGTACGCTGCCGAGACATAAACTGTAGTACTAAAGGTTAACCCTAAACCAAAAACAAACAATTCCCCCAACTTTAATCTTTTTTTGTTGGAACCGGCTGGAGGCAGCTGAGAGTAATAACACAGCCGCTCCAAGCAGCCAGTTCCTTTTTACTCAAACCAAACCAAATTTTGGTACTTATCCTTCTATGTTCCAGTGAACTTCCATAAGTTATCTTTGCAACTTCATTTGATCTCCTCACATAAACGCGGTAACTTGCAGCTTAATCATCCCACGACACGCACGTTTCGAGCTGGCAAGCTCTGTATCAAGTGTTTGCAATTGCGCCTGAATACCGCTTACAACTCATTAACCCCCATTCACCAGATATGGAGGACAAACCATTTCAATAGGCTAAAAAAGTTGACAGTCAAACAGGAGCACCAATCACCAAATGGGAAACCTCATTGCAACGGGGAATCCCTTGGTGAGAAGAGGTGATGTCACATCAAGCTGGGCCAATCGATTTCTTTATTCATACCGGTAGGGTGGATCGAAGCCATTTCATAGATCAATCGTTGTTCCCGATATTGCAACCTAGCCAATCGATTTCCCCCTCGAGGATTAGCTGGAATATGATCTAATACTGTCCAAAATACTTCCACTCCAAATTGGTGATCCTTTTCTATACAATGTTCCACTATCGGAGCAGATAATATTTTTTGACGTAATCTCGATACATGCTCACTAATTCGAATTCTTATTTTTCGTGACGTTCTTCCAATATAAATCAAAGGGCATGTACATTGTATAACATATACCACATATTCTGTAGCATATATAAAACTTGTAGGGTTTATGGAGATTTTAAATTTCTCCTAGACTGCTCAGTTGACCAAAAAATTAATCACATTGCATGTTGTTGATTAGTGTAGGCAAAGGAATTTGTCAGTTTATTTTTAATTTTTTAATTTACTTGTGCACCCAAATGAAATGACAGTTGTCAGTTTAAGTGCTGATTAAGTCTTGTGAAATGGCCCATAGCCCTTCAGCCAGACCATATTTCCTGTTTGTATTATCTCCTTACATCAAATAGTTCTTGCTCTAACTTCCACTGATGTCTCTTCCCCTAAAGAAGCGACTAGATTCATGGAAGTGAAAAATATCTCAAGTCGCTTCTCTTTCTTGAATAATAAAAACAAGAACAAAACAAAACACTATTTCCAACAATGGCTCACTACTAATGTAGTGAGCCAGTGCAATACAAGAATCCTGGGCTGCTGTTAAATATTGGAGCTGATAAAATATACAGTATGTTAGATTCATTAGCCTACTCTGTTTAACGAACATAATGACTTGGGATATTGAACCTAAAGGTTTGATTCTCCAGGGAATCATATTGCTTTATTCAGAATATAGGGAAATATTGAAAAGTATATAGTTTTACATACCAATACAATTTTGGCATCACATGAAAAAAAAAAGGACTTAGGATAATGCCATACCAGAGCAAACTAAAGGTCTATCAAGCCCAGCATTCTGTTTCCAAGAGTGGCCAATCTAGGTCACAAGAACCTGGCAGGATCCCAAAGAGTAAATCCATTCCTCATTGCATAGTTGTCTGAAAAACTTGTTAAGAACTGCTGCTGCTGCTGCTGCTTTGGGAACATGGTGCACAAACTGGGTGAGGATGGACGTTCTCTCATCTTTACCTATTAATAGAACTCAAACAATCTGCTAATGCTGATAGCTTTCTTCTGGTGCTGGGGTGACTGCTATGCAAGGTCTGCTATCTTATAAGTCCAAATGTTTTCCAAGAAATTTTGTAATTTTTTGATGTCTATTTTCAGCTGTGAAAATCAAAAAACCAATCAAGACAAAATTCCGAATGCCAGTCTTTAATTGGGTGGCTCTGAAGCCCAATCAGATTAATGGGACAGTCTTCAATGAGATTGATGATGAAAGAATTCTGGAGGTAATTTCTTGCCTGCAATAAATTTGTTTCTTGGTGGAGGGCCTACAAAACTGGTTTACACCTACATAGTGATTTTTCTTTTTTAAATACCAAATAGCAATACTTTGTGTTTTCTTGCATGAAAAATGTTAGTATTCACTGATGCTGAAAGGTTATTCTGGGCAAGAGCCTCTTCTAAAAGAATTGGAGCTATAGTCCCCAATCTAAGTTAAACAGTTGTTCATAGGTTTTTTTAAAACATTATTTTTATCAAAAAAAGGATAACAATCACACATCCATGAAGTTAATACAGGAGCCAAATAATCAACCAAATAGCTGAGTAGCTACCATAAGCCCTAATGTACTTTGTTTCCCCAGTTCTCATATCTTGAGCAGAGACTGCAACAGCTACTGACATTCTCCCCCAGCTTGAACTATAGGTTACTTTCTTGATGCTGCAGGTTCAAGACGAAAAAGGTCTAGTGAGCTTTGCACAGAGTGATGACACAGCAGTGGGATCTATGATAAGTGCTGCAGTGATTGACAATGTGAAATCTGGTAGCTGTGTTCTCCAGTAAAACTCATAAGTTGAGATGGAGCCTGGAGAAGGTTATGCATCGGTAGATGTCTCTCTGTCAATGCATAGTTTATAAAGAGGCACATTCTAATGTGTGCATCCATGCCCCTCTGCGTCCGATTGGAATTGGGGCGCCCAGGGGTAGACCCAATTCTGATCCTGCGGGGGCTAGACGTGCCCCGAGGGATCAGAATCGGGTCTAGGGCCTATACGTGCAGGCCGGGACCCAATTCTGATTGGCCTGCACATACAGCCACCTGCCTGGCTATCTCAGTGAGGCTCCTGAATGAAGCCCCGGTGCCATAGCATCCTGTTGCCATGGCACTGCGGCTCCATTCAGAGGCCGCGATCCCCAGCTACTGTCCACAGTCTTTTTTTCCCTGCAGCCCGACCCTTGATCTGGCATTCCATGACCAGGGTTGGGCTGCGGGGAATCCCGTGAACCCCCTCACCTGTCCGCTGCTGCCCAGACCTGCTGTCCCCTGACGTCCAGGGGGACTTATTCCACCTCCTAGGTGGAATAAGTCCCCCGTCCGGTTTTCTGACCCCAGACATCAGAATCGGCCCTGTACATCTGGGGTCGCGGGCCGCCCATGCTCTGTCCTCTCTCTGCCTCCGGAACACCCCCTTCTGCCCCCATCTAAGCCTCCCCGTACAAATGCCTTGTTCGTATGGGGAAGCTTTTGATGGGGTCGGCAGGAGGGCAAATAGGGATGGATGTCCCGTTGGAACGTCCATCCCTACTATTTGCGGGATGGAATAGACCCCAAAGTATATAAATAAGGTGTCTTCTGTGACTCAGAAGTTCTTTTTTTGCTTAGCGGTTTTGATTTGAGCTACACATTCTGATTTGTGCAGCTGATGTTATTGTCCTAGTGGTATCAGTTATGGAGCCACTTCTTCTGGCCAAAGCCTTCTGACTGGAAACTTTGAGAAAGTGCTGTGGGGTATATTTTCAGTCCTCCTGCATAACATGAAGGTATGGGGTAAGGATATACAGTAATTCATGTGTTAGAAGTATTCATGAAACATTTTGGAAACAGTTGTTTCTAGTTCTGCAGAGCATTATGATAGTCGTGTTATAACTGAGTAAGTACCCTGGTGTTCGCCTCATTAAACAGTGCATCACATGTGTTTTAGTTTTTCTGAAGAAGACAGTGGGGTGCTTCCAATTCATTCTACAAGTCATTTTGCCAATTATCTTAATAAAATGATTCATATTTGTAAGATAGTTCATAGAATGATGAAACTAAGGGGGATGTTTACTAAACAGCAGTAGCGGATTCCGTGCGATATCGGAGATGCGGCCCCATTGATTTCAATGGGGCCGCGGCTCTGATATCAGACGGAGTCTGCTACTGCTGTTTAGTAAACATCCCCCGCAAGAAAAAAAGAACGATGTTTTGTACTTCTGAGTTTGGGGTATGCTGAGCTATGTTGGACTCTGCAGGCAGACTTCTGTTTCCATGAAGGCAGCATCTGTTCTAAAGATTTCTGTGTATAGGAAGATAGACAAACACAGTGTAGAACAAGTTATAACTGTTAAATATTTTTCATCGGCTTATTTCTCAAGAGCTGCAATAATATAGTTATTTGATTTGGAAGGAAAGGTGAATGGACTTCAAGGAAGGAAGAATCTCCCTAATACACTAATGCTTCTATTTCATATAGCAGCTAGAATTTTAGCAGATTTCTGCTAAATAATTTCCCTGCAACTTTGACCTGTGTCTATGGAATTAAGAAGGGGAACATTAAAATGATAGCAGGCTGGATTAGTATAAAAAATGCAATCAACTTGTGAGTTTCACATGGATTTGTTTTCAAGAAAAAAAAGTAAGTTTTCATAATCAGGATGTTAGTTGAAGGAACAACATTTCTATTTATCAAGAACTGAATGGGACTTTTCAAGAGGCATAGAATATATTCACCTCTGAAAAATGAGTGTTAAGAACTATTCAAAACAAATTCTGGTTATAGTTTTGGAAAACTCTTGCAGTATCTCTCATTCTTTTAGCTTCAATTGACTAAAAAAAATTAAGACAACTCCTCTGTGGCCTTACTCAAGTCAACCATCTACTGGAGATCAAAGTTCAAGGGGATATAACCCAACTAAGGAAATCAACATGTGATATGGTCAGAAAAGAAAAGCGAGGAAGGAAAAACTTCTGTGACAATTCGTTTTCTAACACAGCAAGTTAATTCAGTTGGGGTGCCCTGCTGAATGAGTCTTCAAGCCAAGATGTGTGGACAAGAAAGGATAAAATGCTTTATATAAATATTTTAGAAAATAAAGTAATCTTCAGTGCTTAACCGACTTTCAGCAATCATATTATGAGAGAGAATGTCAAAGGCCAGATCTGATAATGTCATGTAAGTGATATAGATAAGCAGATGGTGGGACAAAAAGATCAGACCATGCTGATGGAAATGCACAGACTGCTTCTTTGGACACACAAGTTTGCAACCAACATACTGATGATACAAAGACCTTGAAAAGAGACTGGTTAAGCAGAAGGCGAGTAGATCCTAAAAAATGAGTTAACACACAGCAAATCTTTCAGTGGTTTTTATATATCATGGAGATTTCCCCACTTGAATCCGATGACAGTAGAAGACAGCAGCCAAATAAAGCAAGGCTGTAATAGGAGGCTGGATACCTTAGCAGAAACTTGGGAAAGGTCTTTTATAGATTTATCCACCAGGGAGTATGATTCTCAAACTATTAGACTGGATTCAAGATCAAAGTGCAGAAAGGATGATAGTGATTTCATATTGGATGTGGAGACCATGGTTTCAGAAACTGGTGGAACAATCAATGCCACAGCTTCTGCATCTTATGTTTTTCATAGGACATTCTCGGCCAAGGTACAATTCTGTCTCCATATCCAAGTCATTTCAGTTTGATGGCTAATATTTGCAATGAGATTGTAGAAATAGTAAGATTACCTAAGATCGAAAGTTATCACTAGCAGGCTATACAGGGTATTAAGCCTCATAAGTGAAAGCCCTACTTTATTGTACAGATTACAATGGAATAAGATAACGTCTTCACATCTGTCTGAAGTTGAATTGCAGACCATCTGTTGAAAGGTATATTGGGGATAACTTCAAGTTGTTACATGGCTATTCAGTATAAAATTGGCATGAAGATTTTCCATACCCATGAAAGACTATTTTGCATTTGTAAATTTATTGTTGATAAATGTTGGTGGGGTTGTGGTAAGAAAGTTTCACTACTGCACAGTATTTATGATATATCATTTCATCTGGTGTAATGTCTCCAAGTGGGTTAATTTTGTGTATAATAGGACAGGAATGATCTCAAGTCTCTCAGTGAAATCACTAGCGTGTTGGTTCTAAGAAGAGTTCCTCACTCACCTTATCTAATCTCATCCATATCCCTCTCCTTTCCCCTTCTACCTGCCCTCACTCATGCCCAAATCACTCATCCAGAGATATCAACCTCAACCCTATCCCCTTTAGAGTTCTGTCTCACTCTAAAAAGAGATCCTCACATAACCTATCTAATATCATCAATATCCCCCTTCATTCCCCTTTCACTTCCCCTCCCTCATGTCCCTCATGGAGGGCTCACTCATCCAGACACCCACCCATACCCTGGCCCCTCTAGATCCCGGTACTACTCTGGAAATAGATCCTCATGTAACAGCCCCCTAGACCGCTGTCTTACTCTGAAAAGAAATCCTCACGTAACTTGTCCAACCTTATCCATATCCCTCTCCTTTCCCCCTTCACTCTCCCGTTCTCATGTGCTCTATGAAACGCATGCTCAGTCTCTAACAAACTTGCTTTTACTCATGATCTCTTTATCTCTAATGTGCTACACCTTCTTGCCCTAACTGAAGCCTGGTTCCTCCCAGATGATACCGCATCCACTGCTGCTCTCTGCCACAGGGGATACCAGTTCTTCCATACACCTCGATCCACTGGCCGCGGTGGTAGAGTTGGGCTTCTACTTTCTCCCTCTTTCCAATTCCAACCCCTCCTACTACTCCAGTCACACTCCTCCCTCTCTTTTGAAGTCTACTCCATTCGCCTCTTCATACCACTTCCCCTCTGAATAGCTATTATCTATCGCCCACCCGATAAATCCACATCGACCTTCCTTACCGACTTCGACTCCTGGCTTTCTGTCTTTCTGGATCCCTCTTCCCCCACTCTTATTCTTGGCGACTTTAACATTCACGTCGATAACCCCTCTGATCCCCATGCTTTAAAGTTCCTTGCCCTCACCTCCTCGTTCGACCTCCAACTTTGCTCCACTGCCCGCACCCACCTGCATGCTCACTGCCTTGACCTGATACTCTTCTCTAATTCCTCTCCCTCAAACTTCTGCAACTCAATCCTTCCCTCATCTGACCATCACCTTTTAACCTTTAATCTTCAGCTTCCGCCATCTCAACCTCATCCTGTCTCCTCCTACCTATTTAGAAACCTTCATAATATTGACCCCCTGACTCTCTCCTCCACCATCTCTTTCCTCTATTATGTCCTCCAAGTCTGTCGACGAGGCAGTATCCTCTTATAATGATGCACTATCCTCGGCTCTCGACACTCTTGCCCCACCCACCCCACGTCCCATCTGACGCTCTACTCCCCAGCCCTGGCTTTCTTCCACAACCCGCTATTTACGCATCTGTGCCCATTCTGCTAAATATACCTGGACCAAATCCCGCTCCCCGGAAGACCTGCTACACTTCAAATTCATGCTTGGCTCCTTCCAGTCAGCCATAGCACTTGCCAAACAAGAATACTACATCCATCTGACTAACTCCCTTGCTTCTGATCCTCGCCGCCTCTTTAATACCCTCAATTCTCTCCTCAAGGTGCCCCCGCCCCCGGTCCCACCCTCCCTCTCTGCCCAAACCCTAGCCAACTACTTCCATGACAAAATCCACAAGATTACTTTCCAATTCTCCAATTCCCCACTTCCTCATCTACCTCCCCCTCCCCAATTCTCCCCCCCACCATCCATACTTCTTCTACTACCCTCTCCTCCTTCCCTACAATCTCCGAAGAGGAAACCGCACTCCTTCTTTCCGCTTCCAAACCCACCACCTGTTCCTCTGACCCTACACCCCATCTCCCCTACCGTTGTCCCCTTCATCTCTCATATTCTCAACCTTTCACTCTCCACTGCAACTGTTCCCGCCGACTTCAAACATGCTGTTGTCACACCTCTCCTCAAGAAACCCACACTCGATCCCACCTGTCCTTCTAACTATCGACCCATCTCCCTCTTTCCCTTCATATCAAAACTACTAGAACGAGCAGTCCACCGCTGCTGCCTCAACTTCCTCACCTCCCAGGCCCTCCTGGACCCACTACAATCTGGCTTCCGTCCCCTCCACTCCACTGAAACGGCTCTTACAAAAGTCTCCAATGACTTGTTCCTGGCTAAATCTAAGGGCCTCTACTCTGTCCTCAGCCTTCTCGACCTCTCCACTGCCTTTGACACTGTTGACCACAATCGTCTCCTCACCACCTTCTCCTCGCTTGGTTTCAAGGGCTCCGTACTATCCTGGTTCTCCTCCTACCTCTCCCATCGCTCCTTTAGTGTATGCTCTGGTGGCTCCTCCTCCTCTCCCACCCCACTCCATGTTGGTGTACCCCAGGGATCCGTCTTAGGTCCCCTCCTTTTCTCTCGCTATACTCAATCCCTTGGCACGCTTATCTCCTCCCATGGCTTTCAGTACCATCTTTATGCCGATGACTCCCAAATCTACCTCTCTACACCTAATATCTCTCCAGCAATCCAGACCAAGATCTCTGCCTGCCTTTCTGACATCGCTGCCTGGATGTCTCACCGCCGCTTAAAACTGAATATGGCCAAGACTGAATTCCTTGTCTTTTCCCCCAACTCCTCTTCCCCCATTCTCAGTCTCCATGGATGGATCTACGATCCTTCCTGTTCCTTCGGCCCGCAATCTAGGAGTTATCTTCGACACCTCTCTCTCCTTCGCCACACATATCCAGCTCATAGCTAAGACCTGCCGCTTCTTTCTCTACAACATTAGCAAAATCCGCCCCTTCTTTTCTGAACACACTACCAAAACGCTTATCTACTCCCTAGTCTCTTCTCGCCTTGACTACTGCAACCTACTCCTTGCTGGTCTCCCCGTGAGCCTGAGCACAGTGGGAAACTTTCTGAAGATGTGCTGGAAGAAGATCTGCTAGGTGGTAGCCTGAATTAATGTGCCTTTAAAGTGTAGCTGGGTTTAAAAAAGGTTTGGACAAGTTCCTGAAGGAAAGGTCCATAAACCATTATTAAAGAGGACCCGGGAAATCCACTGCTTGTCCCAGGATGAGCATTGTGGAACCTGTGTGCCTTTAAGGAACCTGTCAGGCACTTGTGACCTGGATTGGCCACTGCTGGAAACAGGATACTGGGCTTGATGGACCTTGGTCTGACCCAGTATGGCATTTCTTATGTTCTTATGGGAAAGCAGGAGGTTCCCAGCTAATGCATGTGCAAAGATTTCTAGTGGCTCAGGCCCATGCCCATGCCATGCCATGCCATGCTTTGTCATGTTTGTTTATTAAAACTTGATATACCATCCTTCACATTAGCAGCAGAGTGTTGTATTGCCTTCCTGTGTCACACAATTGCCCAATATTATGTGTTATCGATAGTGCATGCTATTAATATTTCTCTCAAAACAAAACAAAACAAAAAACATTAAAAAAACATTACTTTTAAAAAAGTTGAAAATGATGCGGGAAACTAAACAAAATAAATATTTTTGACCTGCACAGCCCTAGATTGAAATCCAGATAGAGAAGTAAAAAAAAAAGAAAGCTGGAAGGGTGATAAATACTAGAGATGGAAAGTAGAGGATGAAATAAAGGCAAGAGAAGAAAGGAGACATGGTAAATGGAGAGGTGACCCTGGAAACAGAGTTAACAAAAGGTGGACAGAGAAAAGCAGAAACCAGAGCCTGGCACCAACACAATTAGAAAAGTAAATAACCAGACAACAAAGGTAGAAAAAAGAACTTTATTTTCAATTTTGTGATTGTAATTTCAGTTTTTGCAATGTACATTTGCTGTCTTTATATTTTACACAGTACGGGAGAAATGGCATATCCCTATTTATCTATGTTGTGCTGCATGCAAGAGTCTAGTTTATTGGGGTTTCATTTTAATTTTTGTCTACATATTTCTATTATTGGTTTGTGGTCATTTGTTTTTTATTTGGTCAGGGTCTATCTGTGTTCTATGTGTGATTGGGGCTGGGTATTCTGTTAGTTTGGAGTTACTGTGTAGTGATCTGAAGTAATCAGGCTTATTCAATTTTCCCAGTAGGTGTACCAATGTCCTAGGGCCCCTGTAATATTTATGGTGCTGCCTTTTTCTAGATAGGGGCCTTGTATGATTTTTGAAAGTTATTGTCATAAAGATAGATTTGCTGTAGGACCTGAGTGACTTTTTTGTAGAACTTTTTTTGTATTCACAAGGGGGTAGAATCTGATCCCCGAATAACGGGGTTGTACATCTGGGTTGTACGTGCATCCCTGCAATTCACCAGGACCGTATTCTGTGCCAACTGCTCCCTGCATGTACAGAGGGATTGTGCGGGGATTGCTGGATGGGGGCAGGAGGGGCAGGACTGAAAAGGAGCAGGGGTGGGCCGAAGCACCCAGACATACAGGGCTGTTCAGGTCAGGGCTCTGTAGTCCATCGGCTGCCTTTGCACGCCCGACTTATTCCACTTTGGAGGTTGAATAAATGCTGGGCACCAGGGCAATCAAGGCATACAACCCCCCATAAACATTCCGAGCCTCTGTGAGTGCACCCCTGCCGCCCAATCCTGGCCCTGGCTGCCCCCGCCGAGGGTCGGGCGGTGGGGAAAAAGGGTCTTTGTCAGTGATCAGGCATTGTGCGCTCAGGCTGGACGCCACAGCACCGGTACACCAGCAGGAGCACTGAGAGGGCTGGATGGATAAGCCCATGTTTTTTTCCAGCATCAGCATAGGGGGCACAATGGACTGTCTAAGTGCCATGATTCTGCAACCACGGGAATGTATAGCTCCCGCGGTTGCAGAATCATGTCTAAATGTGCCCCGTCCATTTTCTGGATGTCTGGACGGCCCGAACGTGCAGGTTGCTGAATCAGTCTCTATATGCCTAGTACAGTTTAAATTGCTGTTACTGAGATGATGATAGAATCAGAATATATTTACTATGGTAAGTTTTTGTGAAAATGTCCTAGCTTTGTTTTGCACCCATTGTTGGGAAAGGGGCTGGTGGGGAGGGGGTGTCTCTAGATCCAGAGTATAATTTAGGATTTAATACCATATGGGGAGCATATGTGTGCTGGGGGACTGAGGAGGGAACTGTGGCTCAATGAGGGCTGAAGAGCGCAACCTATTTTACTCCCCCGCTCCATCTTGATGTGGCCTGCTGACATTGAAGCCTAAATTGCTTCCATTAGATATTTGTTGGGTGTGGAGCGGAGCATGGGCAGCAGCAGCTGGTGGCTTTTCTTTTTCAGAGTTGGCAACCCTAATAGGCATGTACAGAGGAGGAATTTGGTCGGAGTGACTATGTAAGCAGGTAAAAAAGATGCCTGTTTTATAAAAACACATAGGTGCCTCTGTGCCTTTATAAAATACCAGCAAAAATCCTATAGAAATCGCACCTAAACTGAAGCCACAGGCATTAATGCTTGCTCGGAAGCAGGTGTAAGTGTTCACATGTAAAATACGCATGTACACACGTATTTATCAAGTACATGCATACATCGTGACTCTGCCTGCACTCTACCCAAACTCCTTCCTTGAACATGCCTACACTATGATCATGTAAAATTTCGCACATTCTTGTAATCGCATGTGCTTTTATGCTTGGGGTAATTTTATAAAAGACATTTTATATACATATACTGGCATATATTTGCAAAAAAGCTTTATAAAATTACCCTGCAAATAGTATACTTATAGATTGAATGAAGAAGTGGCCTAGTAGTTAGAGCACTGAGATGCAAACCAGGGAGGCCAGAGTTCAAATGCTGCTTCTCTCACTCATACTCCTTTTGACTTTGGGTAAATTACTATACCTGTCATTGCTTCTGGTACAAACTTATTGTAAGCCCTCTGGGGCAGGGTCCTACCTAAGTTACATTTCAGGTACATTGCCTTGAGTACAGGTGTGGAAAAGTAAATAAATCCAATTCAAACATCTAAGCAGGATAAGAAAAAAAGTGTCTCTCTTTAATATTGTCTCAAATATTTTCATTTTCACTTTAGAATTTAAATGTGGATGAATTTGAGGAAATTTTCAAGACAAAAGCCCAAGGTCCAGCCATCGATCTTGCTTCAAGCAAACAAAAGATTGCGCCAAAGGGGTCTAATAAAGTGACTTTACTAGAAGCAAACAGAGCAAAAAATCTTGCCATAACTTTGAGAAAAGCTGGAAAAACATCAGAGGAAATATGCAAAGCTATTCACATGTAAGTGCTGACCATTTGAAAAGAGATCCCATTGAAATGTTAACTTTGGTTTCAGCTAGTGCTAGCAGGAGATGAGATTCTAGTGAAGCTATTTTAGGTTTATACATGTAAACATGCCATTTACACACATAAATTGTCATACACGTATAATAAGTAGTGATTTTAGAAGAGGTGCTACCTATACATGTATGAATCCAACTTGCACAGATTTGAAGGGATATGTTCTCAGTATGGTTTGGGCATATATTAAAATTATATATATATATATATATATACCTTCTCTTCTGCAAAAGAAATAAATATTCAAAATTTGTCCTGCACTATTTATACGCTCTCCAAGGTGCATGGGTAGCTCTCAGCTTACCACTCGTTTGAACCTGTGGGAGTGATGAGGGAGGAACTGTGTTTGTCTCTGGTATTCAAAAGCACCTTAAACAGCAAAAAAAAAAAAAAAAAAGTTGTGGAGCTTGGCTCCTTAATTGGCTCCCCTTGGACTTGCAGTTTTGCAAAATCTGGTACTTGCACGCAGGACTGTACCAAGCTAGAGATGCACCCTGTGCTACCAACAAATCTGATGCCCCCATCCACCTAGCCATATTCAGTAACTCACTCTCTTTGAGCTTCCTAGAAGCCCAGTGATAATGCTGGTGCCCCCTTCTGTGCTTCACCCTGTACAGCTGTACTGCTCGCATAGTCCTTGGTAAGACCTTGCTTGCACATGTAAGTAGAAATACCTACTGCATACACATGCAAATGTCAGTATTTATATGTATAAAACCTCAAGTGATCTCCTTTTGAACATATTTTTTGCACAGTGGCTGTTTTCGCTGTGCATGCCACCAAATACACATTTTTCCTATGGCCTTTTGTGTTTTACAAAAAGTTTGATGTTAAACAAGTCTTTTGTAAAACACGCTGCAAATTGTGAACATCCCTTTTCTGACCTAACCCTATATAAAAATAGTCTTCACATCTGTAAAGATAGTAAAGATTTCTACAGTTGGAGAAAATCCAAAATAAAGGATTAAAAAGCCCTGACTGCTGCATGCGCACATGTGCCAACATATGTCACAGTAGAGAAGAGTATAAGTCAATAAAAATGTCTGGTTTTCTTAGCAGGTTCATTTTTTTAAAGAATTCCTTTGAGTGCAGTAGTATGTGTATATGAATTTTTTGATTTATTTGCTCTTCTGATGTAAATCTAAAAATATAGAAGCTGCTTTTCTGTGGTACATTGTTCTTTTGTAAGTTTGGTTCAAGTTTTTCCCTTTATTTGATGGGTTTGGAAGACTTTCAGTTCATTTGCCTGTTAAACCCATCAAGTTGAGCCAGAGTAAAACTTTGGTCCACTAGCTGTTGCTGTTGTATTCTTTTGTGAAAGGTTTGCAGCTGCACATGATGTTATGTTTAGTACCAGTCTTTTCCCTGGTTGTTGTCTTTCAGATTTGACCTGAAAACGTTGCCTGTAGACTTTGTGGAATGTTTAATGCGATTCCTGCCTACAGAGAATGAAGTGAAAGCCTTCCGAATCTATGAGCGGGAGAGGAAACCACTGGAGAGCCTTTCCAATGAAGATCGGTTCATGATGCAGTTCAGTAAAATTGAGAGGCTGATGCAGAAGATGACTATCATGGCCTTCATTGGCAATTTTTCTGAAAGCATTCAGATGCTGACTCCAGTAAGTTATACACAGACAATGGGCAATTTAGAAAGTAAAGCAATATTTTAAAGAGCAACTCATCACACATCATGATTTCCCAAACCATCCACTTGTATTCCTAGCAGTACCAGTTCTTCCAGGTTTTTCATGCCTTGCTTTTCTTGTCTTTTATGTCGAGCCCTTTGATTATCTAACAATAATTTTTTCTTCCAGATGGAGGGTATCTTTATAGAGTGTGCCTAGGTTAACACACATTTAAATGTGCATATTTCTTGCCTATTTATAAAGTAAAATGCATGCGTTCTTTATAAGATGGTGAGATATATGCACCAAAGCTAAACTTGACCACTTACACCAACTGTAGACTTGGTGTAAATGCCCACGACTAGATTTGTAAAGGACACGCAGAAGTTATAGCATTTTATAACTTAGGTGTGTAAATTTATGCTCTAGCCAAACTTTGCCCTGCCACACAAACACCAATAGTATGCACCACCAGCTTGATGTGCATACTTTTTTTCAGTTTTATTTTAATGAATTTATTAATAAAATTCACTCACAAATAAAGTGAAATACAGAAACTGAAATAATCATTCCATTTTGGAAGAAAAACCAATATGGAAAAAATACAACATAACATTCGTCCACAAAATAAAGGCAGTGGATCCAAGATACAGGAAGAAAAGAAAAAGGAAATACTAACTAAATTTTCCAAGAAGCATACCCATAGTGGGGTTTTCAGCCGACCCTTACAGTGTTAACCTCTGGAACAATAACCTGAACCCTTGCCGCCTCTTTAGCCACAATAATATCCAAAAGCTGTTTAGGTCCAAAACACATAATTCCTTCCGTCAGATACAATCACACAATTACAAGGAAATCGCAACAAAAAACTGATCCCCAGGGCCACTGCCCTAGGTCTCAACTGTAGGAACTCCTGGTGATGTTTTTGGGAAAATCTACACAAATCCGGAAATGCCCACACTTTAGAACCCAAAAACAGCTTATCCATATAATGGAAATATAATTTAAGTACAGCACTGTGATCAAATTCCAGGGCAAAATAACTACCAAAGTGGTCCTCTGTGTGACTACCTCTAGTGATGGCTCAAATAAATCTGTATAAGGTTTATGGCCACAGAATCTCCTTGAAACACCAATCTAGGGTGAGTAGTCCAAAAACGATTTATTGAAAGCACAGGAATGAACCTAAAATACCACAGGAATACTTGACACTTAACCCAGCATGGCCGTATTTCGTCAAAGCCTTCTTCGGGAGTTGATTACAAGTAAAATAACATAAAAAGATATATTAAAATCATAATAAAATAAAAAAAAATCTGTAAAAAAATAAACGTAAAGCAGAAACATGCAGAGTGGATAAATAAAACTACATATACAATAAAAACATTAGGTAAAATATAGAATAAATATTGATTGCAAAAATTAATCACAGTTCATATGGGGAGACATCATAAGAGAATAAATATGCTTGACGACAATATATAACAAGCTAGCATCTAAAAACAAGTCATGACGCATCGTAAGACTAAAGTTGATCCCAAAATTTCAATTTTACAACAAATACAAGTCAATGAAGCTAAAAATTCTTATACAAATGAGTAAAATGATGCATATACAAAATAAATAAATAAATAAGACACTGTGAAGTATATAGTAAAGACGTCAAAAATATGTGCATTATTTGTATATGAATTACATTGCCCATGGAATAATAAATAGCAAGGAAGGGAGGCTCTGAGGTCCAGCTGATTTAAAGAAAGCACGACCACATCAAAGTTGAACAGGAGGGTACCTGATTCACATGTGGTGTGCTATTCTTGGCAGCATGGTATTGGTAAATCAGTAATTCTGCAAACAGCCTTCTTGTGCGCCTAATTCAAATAAAAAAAGGGGGGTTAGAGAGATTGGCTACACATGAAAATATCTAAAGCACATCGGGGACGAAGGATGGTGTTAGTGCAACATTATTTGAACCACATAACAAGATGTTCGAAGTCCTAAAACCACGGAAAGGGGTAATAATCATGCAAGGAATGTCTATCACCATTCCATATCAAAAAACTTCTAAAATCATGGCAAATTAAGAATCCATAAAGTGCCATAAAAATGTATTAGGAACAAGTTAAGGCCCATCGCCTTTTATAAAATGAACCCTTTTGGAAGCTCTGAGGTTCCTTTTAAGTTTACAAATTTATGTGCACATTTTTATTAAATAACTGCTTTGGTGCCTATGTGCCTTTATAAAATAAGCTTGCAGAATGAGTCTTGGAAGTGTAGCTTCAAGGCCAGTGCAGCTTTGTGTGCATATTCTATAGGAATGATTTTATAAAGCTTTTTCCACGTGTAAAGCCTGTTTCACGTGCAGCAAAGAGCTTCTTTATAACTGCATGACCATGTAGACTTGGAAAAAGTAGACACACTTAAAGAGTGTGTCCACTCTACACAATATTTGCTTAGGCATTCCTGGGGGCATAGTTTGAGTGCAGAGGAGGAAGAATTGCAATGCAGATGTATTTTTTTTTATAAAATATGTGAGTACATGTGTAGAGCATATGCAGGTATAAATTTGTGTATGGGCATTTGCATGCTATTGAAGCTGGTTCTGGGAGCCTATTTTATAACGATATACTGTATAGGCACTTATGTTGCCTTTATAAAACAGGCTAAAAATAGACACCTCTTTGGACTTTTCATGAAGGTGCCCTGTACGCATGTATATTGCAACTCTGACCCTGCTACACCCAAACTATACCCCTGGGAATGTCTATTTGTATATTGTTGAAAGTAGGAGCTATGTTGCTGTGAGCCTGCAGTTTACATGTATATTCGCCTGTGCAATTTTATAATGGTCAGTTTCCACATGTAAAATATACTTTACATGCGGAACATTCTTTTAAAAAATTACCTCTGACTTCTGCAGCTTTTGTTTTCTTGACACTCATGATTGGCTAGCTTTTTGTTATTCTGCAGAATTTACTGATGATGGAACAAAATCTTTATATTTTATATAATTAATTTGCTAAAAATGTAATCCAAGTATGATATTTTGCCAGTGTTAATTATGCACTTATGTTTGACCTTAGCAACTACACGCAGTAATTGCTGCATCCGTCTCAATAAAGTCATCTCAAAAACTAAAGAAAATTCTAGAGGTAAGAAATGGTCTGCTTACCAGAACTGCCTTTGCAGCATGTTGCTTCTTTTTTGAAGAACTGTGTACAACACTCATAGTGCGGAGTTCACCACCAACGAACTAGTGGCCAGATACAAGTCAAGTCTATTTTGGCAGGCATCTTCTATTAGAAATACAACATTGGATGCTGAGGCATAAGGAGGGGTACTTTGAAGCAAACAATAGTGTGTGATAACAGTTTTCAACTCCTACCTTTTAGTTTGCTCTTCTATTACATTTACAGCCTGGTAATGAAGCCAAAAGCCAAGTCTTGAGAACGTCATAAACGCATACCTTGAAATCTATTCTTATTTCTTGATTTGGATGCTGAAATTTAAAAAAGAGTCAAATTGTAATCCTCTGTCCATGCTATTGTTGAATCAGTTGAAATGTCAGTGAAGGTACAGGATATATTATGTTATCATGCACTGGTAAAACATTGCTTAATGTTATGTGAAATGGTCAATCAGAGGATTTGAAGGCTTGGTCACAAGTTGCATTGCTTGATTTTTCTTTGTGATAGATTTTAGCAAGTCAGTGAACTAAATGCGATAATTTACTAGGAAATGAACATCATTGAAAATTCCTTCTATCCTTCACTTTGAGTGTTAAGTAATTTCTGCTTAAACAAACATATTTTCTTTCTACTGCTTAGTACGCCAAATATAGTTTTATTTTCTTCTTGTTAACTCCCACAGATAATTCTGGCTTTGGGTAACTATATGAATAGCAGTAAAAGGGGCGCTGTATATGGTTTTAAACTCCAAAGTTTAGATCTGGTAAGTAAATGATAAAATATTATATAGAACTGGACAAAATTCGGGCAGCTGATGTTTGAGGGACAGTTGCATCACAAACTGGCATTTGATGGTGAATTTCAGACAACTCATCCAGACTTCATCTGCCCTCTGCTTTCTATGCCAGTAAAGCTTGAATTAGTCAGGCATACTAACCAAGTCCTAAGGGTTTTTTTTAAGATTTGATCTAGCCCTAAATGTTTGCAATCAAACTTTTTTTAACATACATTGTTAGTAAACATACATTTTGCTATAGGTACAAAATAAAGCTTCACAGAAGACTTATGTGAGAATAACTGGATTTTGGGAACAAAAAAACTAGTCGAGAAATTTGTCTCAGACTGAGTCTTGAATTATTCAGTGGTTATAGTGATGTGGCTTCTGCTTAAAATTCTGTCATTGAATTTGCTGGTGTTTTTGCTAGTTGAAATTTGTAAAGTCAGATTATGGGTTGCTTCCATCATCTTGTAACATCTTCAAATTTCCAATCCTATGCAGCTTTTAGACACTAAGTCAACGGATCGAAAACAAACCCTATTGCACTATATTTCAAACGTTGTGAAAGAAAAGTACGAGCATGTATCAGTCTTTTACAATGAGCTCCATTATGTGGAGAAAGCTGCTGCAGGTAGGGTATCTCTAATTGACACACTTTTGAGATGTGCCATCTGTCTTTATGAATAATTTACTGAAAATAAGCCAACTTATTGTGTAAAGGCAAGCATTATACATGTTAGAAAACTATAGAAGTAGGGAGCAGGTGTAAATTTGTGCATGCAAACTATACACCAATGTGTTTATCTTGTACATCTTGACTCCTCCTGTGCTCCATCCAGAACTCTCCCATTACAGATGCACATAAAAGTACGTGTTGTCTTGTCATTGCGTATGCTTATGTGCATGGGGTAATTTTATAAAAGGCATTTTGAGGTTAATTTTATGTCGCGCTTAGTTAATACACCTTTTCAGATATGTATTTTACCCTTATTTTACGAAGTCAAGTATGCACAAGTTAAAGCACAATGACGTACACCAACCCTAGAGTCTACAACTTGTACATCTGTAAATTATAGTATTCTATAATCATGTATGTTTGTCTGCACTGCCCACAGTCTGCTAAAACTCTGCCCATGCACATGCCCACAGTGAAAGTGTGCCTCTTCCACTTTTCGATTCACTAACCCATCTAGGCATCACCCTTGATTCTCATCTCACTTTTGAACAGCACCATGTAGTAAATACAGTGCAGGGATCCTTCTGTGCTCTCCATGGGATCCATTAATTTTGGCCGTTTCTATCTAAGGCTGCGCTACAAACCATCTTGCATGCCTTCGTTATGTCGAAATTAGACTATTGTAACAGCGTCTACTGTGGCCTCTGTCTATCCTAACTAAAGAAGCTACAACTCATGCACAACACAGCAATTCGCCTCCTCACAAATGCATCAAAATATGATCACATATCCCCCTTATTTTTTTAATATCATTGGCTGCCTTTAACTTTTTGATGCTGCTTCAAGATTCTCCTACTCAAAGCTTATTACTCAGGATATCCCCCCTATCTGGCATCTTTGCTTTTTCCTCACTGTGTCTCATTCCTCCTTCAATCCAAGGATACCCATCAACTGGTCCTCCCCTCTGTCAGACGTGCACAGCTTGAATCCATACATCATTCTGCCTTCTTTTTTTTCTCACATCTCACCTATGAAATGCATTACCCATTTACATATGTACAGAATCCTGTTGTTTTAAATTCAAGAAGGCCCTTAAATTTGGCATTTCCTGATTTCTGGGACCAGGGTTAGTAGGGGACGCAGTCATTCCCAGCGCAACATTGCTCCGCCAGTTAGGTGATCTCTCTCTGTTTATACCTACCTGCTCTTTACTTGCTTTCCTTTTCTCACATTTGAAATAAAATTCCTTTTCTATTTCCTCCCCTTAATTTTGCTTTTATTGTAAACCACTTTCGTGCAGTACTGTGGAAGGCAGTATATCAAGTCACTGAATAAACATAAACATACGTACATTGAAAACAATGCGTATACTTTTATACTAGCTAGTGTTTTATAGGGAGTCATTTACACACATAAGTGGCCACTTAATACATGTAAATGGTGGTGTTTTAATCATTTATACTTGTTCTTGCTGCCTAAAACTAGGTGGCTCCTTAAAAAATGACCCCTTTCATGCCTGTATACTGGCACATATGCATGAAAAGGCTTTATAAAAGTCCCCAAGTGGGTTAATGGTATAAAGCCTTCTAAGCACGTAAAGCAGGTTTTCTACATGGAAAGGGCTCTTCTAAAACTGCTCATTGGTTTTATGTGCCAATAAAAAATCATGGATGCAGAAAAATCTTGTGGACCACACGTAGGCATTCTTGGGTGGAACAGGGACTGAGTAGTACTTTATAGAATTATGTACACACAAGGAATATGCATCTTTGGAGCAGGTATAAATTTGTGTATGAGGATTTGTGCACTAGTGGAGCTGACTTTGATTGCCTATTTTATAAAGACATGTAGGCGTCCATGTTATCTTTATAAAATAGGCTTGAAATAGGCAGCTTTTTGGATTCCTCATTGAGGTGCCCTGTTATAAATTTGCTCCCAAAATGGGGAAGGGGTAGTGTTATAAATTCCAAAACACTTTTCACATTGCATAGAACATTAGTTTAGAATGGGAATGGCAATATTCAAAGCCTTTTCCATGGGTAAAAACACCTTTTAACCAGAAAAGTGGGGGCTTGGAAGTTTACTCACCCTGTCTGTGGATCAAGTATGCATGGTAGTTGTTGTTTTACTTGCAGATTTAGGAGGCATTCCTGGACTCTGGGAGAGGACAGAGAGGGATAATGCACATGGGTTTGACCATTCAAATTTAGATGCATAGTCTCCTATCAAATAATTACCTGCAGAAAAAACAGATGCAGTTTCTGCAAATAATTTTTCAGTTGGCTATAATCAGTGTGCCTTCACTATTACTTCAAATGCACAGGCGCTTTTGATTATTGCCCCCTATATGTAAACATTAGAAAGATAGTCTCTTGGTGTGTTCAGTTTTTGATAGAAACAAAAGTGTCATTGCACAGTTATTTCAGGGCTAATAGTCAGCTATGAACACCTAACTAGTTAGGTCTGTGTCAGCAACTTAGGGGCATATTTACTAAAGTGTGCTACCAGGGTAGCGCAGGGTTAGTGCCTGGTTTTGGTGCCATGCTAAAAAGTAACACAGGGCCCTGCACTAAAAACCCTGCGCTACCCTGTTGCACGGTGATGTGGGGACTAGGTGGGATGGGAGCATTCCTGGTATGTCATGGCCCGTAATAAATGTGCTTGAAGCTGGTAGTGCGTGTGCAACCATTGCCCCCTAGGGGGTGGCATTAGTTGCACCCACGGCCAGCTTACCAAATTAAAGAGCAGCATTCCTGTGCTAACTGCAGGGGGATGGATGTATATGCTCCCCTGAAGTTAGCTCAAAGCCCTGCACTGGTAAGGCAACCCAGATGTGCATTACCAGCACAGGGCTACTAAACATACCCCTTAATGCAACACGACTACACAACAGGGTTGTCCACCTTTTTAGGTTACATAGTTCTACATATTCATGTTTCTCCGGGAACAAGCAGGAAGTCAGTCCTCACATATGGGTTCCATCGGCACCAATGGAACACACGCGGTAACCACTGCCCAGCCTTCGTAGAAAGTCTTTGGGAGTTCTACCGCGCATGCTTGGTCACCTTCCTGCCCAAGGGTGCCATGTTATCTCAAGTCTTCTTTTTTCTGCGGTGCCCATCAGATGCTTGTCTGTTCCTTGGGAAAACTTGGTGTTTCTTCGCTTTTTTGTTTTTTCTGTGCGATTCTTCGATCTGTCGCGTACCGTTATTTTCCCGTACCTGGAATCATCACTTCATCGGCGTCTCAATTTCTCGAGTTCGCTCCTTTTTTCTTTACTTGGTGCGTGGGTTTTTTCTCGCACCCTTCCCTGACCAGGAGCTTGTAGTTTGATCTCACAGGTCTCCTTTTTCCTGCTATGTCCTCGGTCAGTGGTTTCAAGAAGTGCAACAGTTGTGCCCACACTATGTCCATAACAGACCAGCACAACTGTTGTCTTCAATGCCTCAGGGCCATCCATGACGACTCCACTTTGTTTCCAGATGATGACCAAAGGTTGGACGAATTGTGAAAGGCAGTAGGAGACACTGTTTGGCCTCAAGGCCTCGTCTTTGGCCCCAATCTCGACCACGGAATCGATGCCGCCATGGAGTTTCCAGTCTAGAGTGCCGACCATGCCCACTTTGAGTCCTGGGTTCGTGGAGCATCGGACCAGGGACCGTCTGCAGAAGACCATAAACCGGAAGGACCGGGCTCTGCCCGAGTTGAAGTTGAAAGCCGGTGCCAGAAACCCGGGAGTAAGACCCACAGTCACCGGCACCACAGTCCTCGATGCCGGGAGCGGCCCTCAAAGTTGCCCTGGCAGGAGGAGACTCCGTCTTCCTTAGAGGGCTGCATGAAGTCCACTGAAGCCATCACCATTGGTGAATCCCCACTGAGGGAACTGGCATCGGGCCCATGACCATTGGGACCCGCGTCAGTAGCTGTGGAGCCCTCGACCCTCAAGGCCAGGATGGCTTCCTTGGAGCATAGCATTTGTGGCTTTCCTCCAGCAGCGTACTGACTATGCCCATTGCCTCTGGTTCCACAGGTCCAGCCACTGGTCCCTCTACTGCGGGGGCATTGTCTGTGGAGGTGCAGCCGGTATTGTAGCGCTTCTGGTAGAGTTCCGATGCCAAGGCTCAATCCCGTTTCCAGTCTGCTGAGCATGTCAGGTTCTGAGTGCCGAGAGCCTCTGCTCCCAGCTACTCCAACTGGGCATCGGCGTGATGCTCCTCGGTGGTTCAAACTCCTTTCTGAGTCTGATTCTGAATGGGAGACAGAGGATAAATCCCCCAAGACATTCAGCACTGCAATCCTCCTTCAGAGCCTTCTCCTCCACAGGAGAACTGATGATCCCCACCCAAGGACCTTTTCTTCCTGGACTTTGTCCGGGACATGTCGAAGGCCCTGGCCTTCGCAGTGGAATCGAAGGAGGAACCTCGGGTGGAAGACATTGAGATCCTTCAGTACAATTACCCTCCTAAGGAGGCTCTCACGGTGCCAGTTCCCCTTATTTTGGAACGGTTCCAGTTCAGGGTGTGGGAAGCCCTGGTTACAATTTCCATTGTGAGCAAACTGCTCAATGCCATGTATCAAGTCTGCAAAAGCCCAGGGTTTCAAAAGAGACAGCTACCACACAATTCCATGGCAGTGGAGTTGGCCATGCGCTGAATCAAAAGCCAGAGGATGACTTCCTTGGTGCCCCCGGGTAGGGAGGCCCACACCATGGATGGCTTTGGTAGACCGTGCTTCCAGGGCTCGATGCTCATCACCCGTATCCAGGCATACCAAATGTACATGGGCATGTACCTGAGAGACCTGGCAAAGGAGCTTGCTGGGTTCTCAGCTAGTCTCTCTGATCACCTCCAGTGCTTCAAGAGCTTGGTGACAGTGGTCAAGGACTCCTCCATGTATGTCACTCAAGCAGCCTATGACTGCTTTGAGTCCATGGCTAGAGTGACTGCGTGGGCATCAATGCCCACCACCTGGCATGGCTACAGTCATCAGACTTCGAGCAATGCATCCTGGAAAAACTGGACGATGTCCCATGCTGGGGAGAAAACCTCTTTGGCAAGCCCATGATGGACAAGACCGCCGAGCTGGAGATTGAGTTGCTGACCAGGACTAGGCTCTCATGGAGGACAGCTGATCCTTCCCAGTGGAAATCTTCAGGGAAAAACTTCTTCTAACCAAAGAAGGCCTTCGGACAATACCCCCAGTTTCCAGCCTATCAGGCTTCCCTGCAAGGGCAGCAGGCCAAGGGCCAAGGGCAGAACCCCCATAAGCCTAAGGCTCCAAACCTCAGACAGTGCCTCAGCCGCAACCTGGTGGGGGTTTTTGACTCCATGGACATAGCCACTCTTTCCCAGGAGGGTCAGCGTCTGCTCCACATGGAGGGGGCTTCTGGTGTGTTTCACTCATCTGTGACCCAGCATCACCACCGACACCTGGGCTTTACAGATCATGAAGGATGAATACCTCTTCCACTTCGAGTAGGTACCACCACTCTTCTATCCAGGGGAGTTCCGGATAGACCCCCCTCCATCACAAACTCCTTCAGTAGGAACTTGCCGGTTTCCTCCTCGATGAGGCGGTGGAATTCGTCCCCTGGTCTCAGATAGGAGAAGGATTCTTCTCCCGTTACTTCCTGGTCCCCAAGAAGACCAGAGGGTTTTGACCATGCTAGACCTGCGAGACCTCAACCTCTTCCTGGTGAAGGAGAAGTTCAAGATGGTCTCCCTTGGAACATTGCTGCCCTTCCTCCAGCGGGGATATTGGCTATGCTCCTTGGATCTAAAAGGTGCTTATACCCACATCCTGATCCATCCCATGCACCAGCAGTACCTCCGATTCTTCATTGGAAGCTGCCACTACCAGTACAGTGTCCTGCCCTTTGGACTGGCATCCGCTTCCAGGGTCTTCACATAGTACTTAGTGGTGGTCACTGCCTTCCTGTGGATGCAAGGCATGTTTGTCTTGCTGTATGTGGACAACTGGTTCATCTGAAGGAGCATATCCAACGACGTGTCTCATGCGGTGCACCGCACCATCCTCGTACTCATCCACTTAGGGTTTGTCATCAACTATCCCACCTGCAGCCTATGCAGTGCCTCGAGTTCATCGACCTCCTCCTCGACACAGCTTCCACTGTTCAGGTCACCCCATATGCTCACCGGCTGTGGCAGGCCCAGTGGAGCCTTTCCACTCTCGACGCAGGTAGTGGGATGCCTGGAGGATACGATCTAGTGATCCTGCCACTTGCCAATGCTCTCATTTGATGGCAGCAGCTGTTGAATCTACTAGCGGGGCTTCCTTTTCAGGTGCTGCCACATCTGCACATCCTTACCACGGATGCCTCTATGCTCAGATGCGGGGCCCATTGGGACGGCCTCCAGACCCAGGGCATCTAGTCGCGGGACAAGATTCGGCTACATATCAACCATCTCAAGCTCAGGGTGATTGCAAAGGCCCTGTGGGTGATTCAAACCTACCTAGCCAACCAGATTGTCCTGGTATAGATGGACAATCAGGTAGCAATGTTCTGCCTCAACAAGTAGGGTGGAACAGGCTTGTACCCCCTCTGTCGGGAGGCAGTACACCTCTAGAATTTTGCCATCAGCTGGGGTATGCTTCTCAGGGTGGTGAGTCTCCCGGGGCAGGACAATTCCTTAGCGGATAGGCTCAGCCAGGGGCTCCAGCCCCACGAATGGCGGCCCAATCTGCAGGTTCTCAGACACATCTTCAGCAAGTGGGACACCCCCGACAAAGGACCTTTTTGCCAGCCCCAGCAATGTCCAGTTGCCTCGTTTATGCTCCAGGCTTCTTACCTCTGCTCGGATAGCGGCCGATGCCTTTCTTCTGCCTTGGGAAGAGAGTCTCCTTTATGCATAGCCTCCTACCTCCTGCTAGCCAAGACACTCTTTGAGATAGACGGATTGGGCAATGGTCATTCTCATGGCCCCTTGCTGGCCTAGACAGCCATGGTTCCCCTTGCTGCTCCATCTCTCTCTCAGGTACCCCTGATTCCTCTAAGCTGTGCCCTGGATCTGCTGTCACAGGAAGAAGGGACCTTCCTGCACCCCAACTTCCAGTTCCCTAGCTCTGACGGCATGGCTGCTGAGAGGGTAGCCCTGACCCAGTTTCACCTGCCCAGGAAGGTCGAGGATGTCTTCCTTGTGTCCCGCAAGGATTCCACCAGATGGACATACACCTTCAAATGGTGTAGGTACGACGGTCTGGTGTGCAGATAAAAATATCAGCCCTTTCTCCTGCTCAGGGCAGGAGGTCCTGCAGTACCTCCTCCACCTCTCCAGTACTGGTTTGAAGTCCACTTCCATATGGCTTATCATCTGGTTGATGGTCAATCCCTGTCCGTTCACCCTCTTGTTGGCCACTATATGAGAGGGCTGCTGCTTTCACAGACTCCCATCCGCCCGCCTACGGTGGTGTGAGAGTTGAATGTGGTTCTTGGGAAGCTCATTGTTTCTTCCTTCGAGCACCTTATCTCAAGTATCTCATTTGGAAGGTAGTCTTCCTCGTGGCACTCATGTCTACAGGTAGGGTCAGCGAGTTGCAGTGTTTAGTGACCCATGCCCCTTACACCAGGTTCCATATGATAGGGTGGTTCTTCGTACTCACCCTAAATTTCTGCCTAAGATGGTCTCCTTTATCCCAGGCTTCACGCAAGCAGAGCTGAGGTCTTTCTTCATGCTCTTGACTATAAAAGAGCTTTGGCCTTCTACAAACGAAGGCTTTTTTTTTATAGTGCCATAGATCTTGATTGATCTCCATTTCTTCTTAATTAAGGGCCCCTGTGCTTATTCTTTTGATTTCAGTTACCACTTTCATTTCCACTGGGAGGTTGTTTACTGCATCCATAGCCCTTTCCATGTTACTTCTTATTTAACTATGAGAAAAATCCTGACAATAGACTGACGTGACCCTAATATTATATCCTTATTCATTTTGCCATATGAAACTGTTTTTGGAATAAACTGAACCATTCTGCAGCACTTTCATGGGAGTATCTATCCTTGCAAATGGAGGTGGGAAAACAAATGTGATAAAAATAAATATGACATATATAACATACATAGTAACATAGCGGATGATGACAGATAATGACCAACATGTTCCATCCATTCTGCCTAGTAAACAACTTTTTCATTCTCCATAGTTCTGTCATGGTCATGATCCCCAGTGTTTGTCAGCACAACAGTGTTACAGCGAATGAGACTTACTTTCTTATTGTGCCT
Organism: Ichthyophis bannanicus; assembly: GCA_033557465.1. Classification (NCBI taxonomy): domain Eukaryota; kingdom Metazoa; phylum Chordata; class Amphibia; order Gymnophiona; family Ichthyophiidae; genus Ichthyophis; species Ichthyophis bannanicus. The sequence continues at coordinate 690,517,384 of CM066036.1, read as the reverse complement.
TTCTGTATACATGCCTTCTGATATCAGCCTGACACACCCAGTGACAAGATATTTGACCCTTTGCAGTCCAGTGTAGAGGGTATTGCATTGTGGGATTTGCCTGTGTATGGGCACAGCATGATAGGGTAGAAGGACATAGAGGTATCATTTGGACAACAGATCCAGGTGAAGCTGGGCATATAAAATGCAGTGCATTGGAGTTTTTGGGAGATGGATGAGAGCTAACAACCTCATACAGCTTGGAGATATTAGCAGGCTAGAGAGTCAGTCTATCTCTTCCTAGTTGTGGACTTATGCTGTGGCTGACATGTTGGTGAAAAGTTATTGAAAACATCTGATGATCACTTCATACGTTTGTTTTATTGTAGTGTCTCTGGAAAATGTTCTGTTGGACGTTAAGGAACTCCAAAGAGGAATGGACTTGACGAAACGAGAGTATACCATGCATGATCACAATGTTATGTTGAAGGAATTTATTCATAGCAATGAAGGAAAACTAAAGAAATTGCAGGATGATGCAAAAATAGCCCAGGTATGTAGGTTTGGTTTTGTTCAAGGTCTCCATAAACAGCATATGTTAATTGCAATTTTAACATTTTCTGTAATAGTTCCTTATTTTTAAAGCTAATAAGCCAATTATGAACTGGGCTTTACAGAAATAATAGGCATGATTATCCAAGTTCCTATTGTCAGAGCTAATATCCTTTATAAATGATGCCAAGGACACAGAAATTAGACTGTGAGGGTAATTTTATAATAGGTCACCTAAGTTAAGGCAGCCAAAATGTGCCTTTTTAAGCCTACTTCATAAAGGTAAGTAGGCAACTAATTGTCTCTGTATATACTGATGTGACAAAGATCACACAGTCAGTGGCAGACATTTATACCTGCTTTATAGCAAGTATAAGTGAACTTGTGTTAAGTATACAAGTATCTGCATAAATTAAGTATTTTATAATTGACATGTGTACTTAAATACTGTACTTTGCCCTAGCTATACCTTATTCCCAAAGCGAATACTTTTATATTGGTTGGGCTTTCATAAGAGATTAACATGCATAAAATGGCACATACACAGATTAATGACTTTTTATTCTTAACACATACAGGAATTAATTTTATAGCTGTTCAACAAAAAAGGATGTCTGTATCTATCATGCATTATTTATGTAATGGGCCCATCTACCAGCTCTGTATTCCACTGAGCCCCCCCCCCCACCCCCCAACTCAGTGTCAGTGTCCATTGTAGATGATGGAAACCGGGATATCAGGGCAGGTGATAAGTGGTATTGCCGGGGTGCTCCTCATCATCATCCATAGGGTAGTCAGGGGTAGAGTGGGAAGGGGATGGGGGGGCTTGATACTTGGTTTGGAGTTAGGAGCCAACTCTGGGGGCATATGCACAAGGACCAGCTGTGTTGAGTACGGGGGGGGGGGAGGAGGATGGGTAGTCACCCTTGTTGGGCCCCTTGGTAATTGTATGAGGGGGGAGGGGACTATATAAGATCTGTGGAATAACTGTATAAATGTTATAAATTGTTGTTGCTGTGAGTTGAGCCCCGCATATGTCTCTCTTTAGACCACGCTGGGAGTCAGGTTGTATTATATTGTTCAATACAGGTGGGAGGTGGGAGGGTTGAATGTATAAGAACAAAATTGTTGCTTTCTCTCTTCAGTTTCTGAATGTTCCTAGTCTTATATAAGAGTCACCACATGCTGGGAATAATGTTGTTGTTAATATGTCAATTAAAACCAATTAAACTAAAAAAGCATGTTTGTGACATGGGCCAGATTTTCAGCTCTCAGTGTGACTGTTTTAAGTTAAGTGTCAGTCCCTAACTTGGTACGGATATTCTTCATTGCTATCTATATAGGTAAAGGCACTGAATATACAGATTAGTTTGGTCCCTGTACAAGCACTAACCATTTAGTTTAGCCCTGCTATTATAGGCCTAAATGAAATATATAATTCTTTGGTATTCACTCCCAGGCCTCAAGGGCTACCAATGGGTCACGTTTTCAGAAAATCCTTAATAAATATACTTGAGAGAGATTTGCATGCTTCCTACTTCCATGGGAAAAATCAACAACCTTCGCTATGATGATGATACCATGTTACTGGCTGAAAGTGAAGATGATAAGCAGATATTTTGCATTAGGATCATGGAACATAGTCTTTTAATGGGCTGCATTTTAACCTGAAGAAGATAAATATACTGACAACTAGCAAAATAAATCATTTCATCCTTGATGGAGAAGAAATAGACGGTAGACAACGTCAGCTTGCTTGAATCAATAATCTTGACAAAAACCCTCCACATATGATGGAAAATCAAAAGTATCTATTATATAGCCATCAATATACTAAACCCATTATTCATGCTCTATTTCTTATGTCGGAGCCTGCCGAGGGAGGGCTGGAACAGCATAACCAACCCCCTCCAGACGGCAAACTTCTTTAATTTTATTTCTCACCCCAATAATGGTGCATTAAACAGTCACTTATCTTTAATGAATATCGAAAAAACTCTTCTTATTTTCTTCTGAGTTGCTAACCATGAAGTTGCACGAAGTTGCACGACGTGCACGTTTCGGGTGAAAACCCTGTTTCAAGTGCTCTGATCTTTTCATTCATGCAACGAAAAAACGCCGTCTCCGCGGTCATGGGTATTGTGATAAGGAAGCTTATCATAGCTCAGGAAGGAGCTATAGAAAAGGTGAAGTGACTCTGAACAAGCAACCTGTCAGTTCTGGTAGAAATAAGAAAACAGAATTTTCCCATAAAAGACTACCAGTCCCAGAATGCACCAGGTTTCCAACAGCCATTAGAGGAGCTGAAGTGGGGAAACGTGTGTTCAATCAGGAGGGCTATGAGGTAATCCCTAAGCACTCATCTCAAAGGGCAGGGCCTGATTCAGCACAGCTGCGCTGTGTTAGGGAGGAGCACTCATCTAAGCAGAATAAAGATAGAGTTTATTCTACAGAGAATCATCCTCAGAATTGTCATCATCTTCATGATCAGCTTGAATATCCTCATCCTCAGTTTCATCTGGAGGATCATCAGAAGCAAAAGCCAAACCGGACGGACAGAGAGGGCAAGAAACCCTTTGGAAGAAAGAAGAGAAAAGCCTTTGAGAGGTCTAGAAGAGTCCGGAGCAGTACGTATACTGGGAGGCATTCCAAGGGCCAGCATACACCATTGGACTGGGGAAAGCCAGAGGAATGGTGCTGCAGAGCTAGGAATCTCCAGACGGTACCTGTGAGGGAGACGGCTGCACGTGGAAGGGACCCTAAGACCCCTGCCAGAAGGTATGTGAAGAGAGATCCAGAGTCCAGTGATCTGGATTGGAAGGCTGGACATAGGAACTGGACTACATACTGGCCAGGCTATATAGAGAGGAACTCTAACAGCAATGGAAGCTCAGGTATGAACACTGATCTATGCCCTAGCTATAACCTTGAAAGACAGCAGGGAAACAAGTATTCTCCTGAAAGTGCTCCATTGAGAAATTCATCTGTGCCAATCCATGATATTGAACCCATGATTGTTGAAGAAGAGGGAGAGATAGCAGATGAAAGATGTGTTTACATGGATTGCTCTCTGTCTAAACTCCTTTGGTGATTTTCTGTTATAAAATACAGCAACCATCACAAAGAAATACAAACTTGTTCTTTAATCTACTCAGAAAAGCTCCTGAGTAGGATTTTTAGCCACGGAGTAGAAAGCAAGCCAGCTAAGGGGTTTCAGCTGGGTAACTGCTAGCAATTGAGCCTTACCTAATTGCTTGTGGGCTCTGAGGGAATCACTTCTGAATCTATGTGGGAAGATATAAGAAGTTAACCTGAAAAGAACAGTTTTTCTCTTCTTTGTGGATTTTGTTTGTTGTTTGATACACTGCTAAGAAATATTAGCTAAAGCCTACAGAAAAGACCAGTTTGTTACCAACCAGGTCTTATTCTTTTGCTTTGATTGCCTGACAAGTTCAAATGTTGTTTTCCTGATTTTGTTTTTCCAAGTTTAACACTGAAAGCAAGTAACCTGATTTATGTGCTACCAAGCATATCTGTGTTGGGAGAAATAACCCCATAAATAAATATCTTATTGGCTTTACCCTCAAGCACAACTAATTATTGTGAGCAGCTGTGTCTGGTGTGAATGGACTGCATTGCCCACAATCCCTTGCAAATCATATAGATATATGCACTTGCCAAGACTGTGAACATTCTCACCCAGGCAGCCGTCTGACAGTATTCATCATTCAATGGCATAACAAAATCCCTGAGCTTTAAACAGGGGAGCAACCAATCAGAAGCGGGAATATCCCCACCACCAGGGGTATCCACACTGCTATTGGTCTAAACTTTGGTAAGACTAAGAACTCCATAGCTGACGTCACAAAATAATGTTTCACTCAATTTCTCGGTTCAGACCAAAGTTTAGACCAATAGCAGTGTGGATACCCCTGGTGGTGGGGATATTCCCGCTTCTGATTGGTTGCTCCCCTGTTTAAAGCTCAGGGATTTTGTTATGCCATTGAATGATGAATACCCATGACCGCGGAGACGGCGTTTTTTCGTTGCATGAATGAAAAGATCAGAGCACTTGAAACAGGGTTTTCACCCGAAACGTGTACGTCGTGCAACTTCGTGCAACTTCATGGTTAGCAACTCAGAAGAAAATAAGAAGAGTTTTTTCAATATTTATTAAAGATAAGTGACTGTTTAATGCACCATTATTGGGGTGAGAAATAAAATAAAAGAAGTTTGCCGTCTGGAGGGGGTTGGTTATGCTGTTCCAGCCCTCCCTCGGCAGGCTCCAACATAAGAAATAGAGCATGAATAATGGGTTTAGTATATTGATGGTGTCACACCCCCAGGGGCCCTATCGGTGGGGTCAGGTATTGCCTGATGATTCCTCCTCTTGGCTCTGTCAGTACTGCAGGCAGCCTTGCCTGGCCCTCTGAGAGTGGTAGTTGTACCTTTCTATTATATGAACCACATAACACACTTCAATTCCAAATCAGGGCTTTATTCCCCGTCCACGAGGTTTTTTTTCTCTTTCTTGGCAAAACAAATAACAGACCACTTCGGGCATATAACATAAATTAAATGTGTAACAAAAATAGCTTACTTCAGCTTTTAAATACAAACAAAAGAAAAGAATTAAACAGCCTCACTGTTCCTAATACAGCCTTTTCTTTTGTTGCTACAGCACAGCTCACTTCTACTGCTTTAAACTCTGGTTATCTTCAACCATTTACCGTAGAGAGAACTCTGGGTCAATCACAGATAATGAACAGTCCATTGGTTCAGGAACAACTGGTATAGCTGAATTCTCACATTCCATTAATTCATATTCATCTAGGATCAGCTGTTTCACAGGGATAAGGCTGGTTTGCTCCGTCAAACAGGAAGTTGCTCTGTCCCTCTGCACAAATGCCTTGCTGGGAAATACCATAAGGTTTTGAATGGGGCTCATAGGAGCTCTGCCCCTGTTGGTAACCAAAAGGATATTTCAAACCTTCACTAGCTCTGCTACTAGAGCATTTGTGGTACGTTCTGAGCTTGCTCGGGTCTAGCCCTTGCAACACAGCTGCCCTGGATTGCACTGCTCGAGACGGGACCTTATCACAGGTTGGGAGTTTAAACTTGCTAGCAAAATCACAAGCTTCTTCAGGTAAGAAAACTTCTCTTCTTTTAAAGCTTCTAGCACAAGGGAAGAAGTTATTCTCTGTTTCTCTTAAGCTTGTTTTATGTTGGCTTTTCCTGTTACTTCGGGGTTTTACCCACTCAGGTAGGAAACAGCCTCTATTAGCATTTCCTGCTTTGTTACCTTCTATGGAAGATTTCCTACATCTCTCGTGCCCTCCATGCATACACACAGTATCTGGCTGCTGATTTCCACACTTCTCATACAGGTCTAGGGACTCACTCAGACCTTCGCGTTGGTTCTTCTGCTGATCCAATAGTTCATTCTCTCTTTCTCTCTCTCTTTCATTCCAGTTCCATTCTTTCCACAGCTTCAGATGCCCTTGCTGCTGTTTCTCTTGCTGTGACCCTCGTTGGCTCACCTCCTCTCCCCCTCTAACTATTTGTGAGCGTGTTTTATGTCTGTGTCTTTGGGCTCCACCTCCACCCAGCTGATCCCTATCAGGCAATGCAAACTCCCTTTGCTTGCTATCTGGGTGTGTCTTCCCAGCCCTTATCCACGTGTGCCCTGGTTGTCTATAGCAACCATCTGACAGTTTTCTGTTTACACTGTCATCTCTTCCCTGATCATCCCTGCTGATCTCCATTTTCTCAGGCTCCAATAGGTCCACCTTGTGACAATGGCTATATAATAGATACTTTTGAATCAATAATCTTGCCAGTGGCCAAGAAAGCAAATAGCATGCTAGGAATCAAAAAGAAAGGAATGCAGAACAAAACCAAGGATATTATAATGCCTCTGTATTGTTCCATGGTGCGACCACACCTTGGATATTGTGTGCAATTCTGGTCGCCATATCTTAAAAAGGATATAGAAGAATTAGAAAAGATACAGAGGACAGCAACCCAAAGTGGTAAAGGGGATGGAAGAATACCCCTATGAGGAGAGGCTTTAAAGGTTAAGGCTCTTCAACTTGGAAAAGAGACGCCTGAGGGGAGATATGATAGAGGTCTATAAATTAATGAACAGAATGGAATGGGTAAATGTAGATCGGTTGTTTACTCCTTCAAAAATTAGAAGACATGCAAAGAAGCTACACTGTAGCCCATATAGGACTAATAAGAGAAAATATTTTTTCACTAAATGAGTAATCAAACTCTGAAATTAGTTACCGAAGGATGTAGTAAAAACCGTTAGTGTAGCTGGGTTTAAAAAAGGTTTGGACAAGTTCCTGGTGGAAAAGTTCATAAACCATTATTAAAGAGGACCATGGAAATCCACTGCTTATCTTGGGATAAGCATTGAGGAATCTGTGTACCTTTTTGGGTACCTGACAGGTACTTGTGGACCTGGATTGGCCACTGTTGGAAACAGGATACTGGGCTTAATGGACCTTGATCTGACCCAGTATGGCATTTTATATGTTCTTAATAAAGAAATGACAAGCAGTCAAGAAATTCCATGACACTTTGTTCTTTGGCATAATTGCTATGAAGAACCTAGACAAGACTCTCTAGTGTAGAGACACATCTCTGCATACAGTGACTTGACTTGTCGAAACCATAGTATTTTCAATAACATATGATGTGAAACTTGAACACTGAAGAAGAAACACAGGAAGAAAATCAGTGCCTTTGAATTAGGTCACCAGGAGTCAGTATTGACTCAAAAGCACACATTGCATTGCATTTTGTGAAGAATACTGTGTATATTATGGACTGCCCGAAGAACAAATCAGTTAGTACTAGAGGAGATGAAACTTAAGCTTTCTTTAGAAACTCTAATGACAAGACTTCAACTTTCATACTTTGGACACATTATATGACGAGAAAGATCATTAGAGAAAGACATGCTTGGCAAGGTTGAAGGTCAACACAAACGAGGAAGAGCGGCAAGATGATGCATTTATGTAATAATAGCAGCTATGGATGTCACTCTATTAATAATTAGCTGCCTGACTGAAGACCAAACACTGTTTAGGACAACTATCCACAGGAATGCAATAAGTCTGCATTGACTTGATGGCATTTTACAACAAAAAGATTACCTCCATTGTATGCAAATCTCTCCTATGCATATTTGTTGGTGATATCCTGAACACTTGACATGTTGGCTGTCCTTACGGACTGGGAAACCTATCTGGATAGCATCACATAGTTGGCCGTGGCAGTACTGTAAGATTACTGCTCTTTCCTGGCACTTTCAACTCTTCCTTCCACCTCAGTCTCGCTCCTTTTCTTCTATTTAAATCCTCCTATTTACTCCACTACCTCTCCAGGTAGCTGTTCTATATTGATCCCCTGACAAGTCTACCTTTTTCTTTTCGCACTGAATTGACACCTGGCTTTCCTTCTTTCTGGACCCATCTTTTCCTTCCCTCATTTTTGGAGATTTTAACATTTGTTGATAACCCCTCTGACTCTTATTCCCCAAAGCTCCTTGCCTTAACCTCCTCATTTAACTTCCAGCTGTGTTCTACAGCCCCTACTTGCCAGCATGGCCACTGTCTCGACCTTGTCCTTTTCTCCGTTTGCTTGCCCTCTAACTTCTTCACCTCATTTCTTCCCTTATCTGACCATCATCTGTTTACTTTCACCCTTAATCATCTCTTGCCTTCGTCTTGTCCTGTCTCCACCTACACATTTAGAAACCTTATTAGCCCCTCTACTCTCTCCACTGCTGTCTCATCTTCTCTCTTCTGTGTCATTTGAGTCTGTTGACAAGACAGTCTCTTCCTACAGCCAGGGGTGTCAAAAGGCCTTTTTCTTTGGGGGGCCCAGGTTCCACTCCAAGCTCTGCCCCATGGGCAGACATCCGTCCTATTCTGCCCACGAGGATCCAATCTCCTGCAGGCAGACAAGAAAGGTCTTTGCCATGACCACGGCTTCTCTTCTTTTGTCCATGGGGAATGGGATCCCTGCAGGCAGTCTGCTGCCTGCTGACCATGATGATGGCAAAGACCCTTCCTGTTTGTTTGCAGCCGGCAGGCAACAGGCTGCCTGCAGGAATCCCATCCCCTGCGGGCAGAAGAAGAGAAGCTGGATCAGGGTAAAGACCCTTCCTCTCTGCCCATGGGAGATTGGATCCCTGCGGGCAGACAAGAAGAGTCTTTGCTGTGATCACAGCTTCTCTTTTTCTTTTGTCCATGGGGAATGGGATCCTCACAGGCAGCTTGCTGCCTGCCATACCATGATTTTTGGTGGGGCTAGGGCCCATGTGGCCCACCTTTCTGACACCTATGCCTACGGCACTACACTTTCCTGTGGATTCTCTCATTCCTCCCATCCACACTTTGTGAGGCAAACTGTACCCCAGACTTGGCAGACCTCTAATATCCACTATCTACATTCATGTGCTTGCCCTGCTGAGCATCTTTGACTTAAAACCTGTACCCATGCTGGCTTCCTACATTTCAAATTCATGCTAACCTCCTGCCATTCTGCCATAACATTTCCCAAGCAAGAGTACCATATTTTCATGCAAATAATTTGCACACATATATAACACCCACCCACACACCCAATGTGTGGAAAGATGAAATTAGACTTACCTGCTAATTGTAGTTCCTGGAGGAACTCCAGTCTAGTCCCGACATCTAGGGTTTAAGCACCTCCTCCAGCAGCTATGGAGACTGAGAAACGTCATTCTTCTGATGACACTGGTACAAATACCTCTGGGACTGCCTCTTCTGTCCAGTAATCTATTGACAAAGCAGACTCGCCCAAGCAACAATCAAGTAGAAAGAACATAACACATGGAACTTAATGTAACTTAATTAACTAACTAACGGGAACCGAACACACCCGTTATCCTTCATTTGCACTAAATGATTGTACTTACGTATAAGAACTTGCGCTAAGGAAGACCACACTTCCCCGCTCCCTGAAGGATCCAGACGTCTTCCGGATCCCTCTCTTTTCTTCCAACCTCCGCTCGCCTCTATGGCCCACGTGTTCCCATTAGCTTCGTCCTCTTATGCTTTAGTGGAAATAGCGTGCTTCAGGCCCACAGCAGAGCATATCCAGGGAGGGATACGGGACTAGACTGGAGTTCCTCCAGGAACTACAATTAGCAGGTAAGTCTAATTTCATCTTCCTGATCGTCCCTCCAGTCTAGTCCCGACATCTAGGGATGTAACAGAGCAGTGCAAGCTTTACTCACTGGGAGGGACCCACCAGGCCAGCCTGAAGCACCGCTGCGCCAAAGACAATATCCCTTTCCACCTGCACATTGAGACGGTAATGCTTAACAAATGTATTAAACGATGACCAAGTAGCCGCCCTACAAATTTCAATAGCTGGCACTAGACCGTACTCTGCCCACGACGCCGCTTGCGCCCTCGTCGAATGAGCTCTAATGCCTTCAGGAACTGACTTTCCTTTCAGAATGCAAGCTGACGCTATAGCTTCTTTAAGCCATCGCGCAATGGAAGCTTTACTCGCTGCTTCCCCCTTCCGTGCTCCACCAAAAAGGACAAAAAGCCTATCCATACTTCTGAAACTTACCGTTCTTCGAAGATACCTTTTTAGCACTCGTCGAACATCCAGCGAGGGGGAGGATCCTGAACTAGACTGTCCTCCCGCCTCGACAAACACTGGAAGCGAAATGGTTTGATTGACATGAAAAGCCGATACTAGCTTCGGTAAAAAAGACGGCACTGGCCTCAAAACCACTTTATTATCATAAAATGTCAAGAACGGCTTCCGACAGGATAGCGCCTGTAGCTCCGAAATCCTAAGTGCCAACGAAATTGCCACCAAAAATATCGTCTTGCGTGTCAGATCCTTATCCGACGCCTTCGCCAATGGCTCAAACAGTTCGCGCGTTAATGCATCCAACACCAAACTCAGATCCCACCGAGGAACTGGAGATCTACAAGGCGGCCTCAGGAGAGACACCGCTTGAAAAAACCGCTTAACATCAGGATGCGTTCCCAGTGTCTCCCCTTTTATCTTTCCCCTGTAACATGCCAGAGCTGCTACCTGCACACGCAATGAGGCAGCCGCCACATCCTTGTCAAAACCATTCTGCAAGAAAGCCAACACGTGCGATACCTCCGCACTCAATGCCTGAATTTTCCTGTCCGAACACCATTCCTCAAAGATCCGCCAGATACGTACATATGCTAGCGACGTCGATCTCCTCCTAGCCTTCAACATCGTGGAAATGACGGCTGAGGAATACCCTCTCGCTCTCAGCCTTGCCCGTTCAAGAGCCAAGCCATAAGTGAGAATCAGTCCACCTGGGGCATGAGTATAGGGCCAATCCACCAACAGTCTGACTAGATCCGCGTACCACGGCCTTCTCAGCCAATCCGGCGCTATCAGAATTACTTTCCCTTGTGAATCTCTATCCTTTGCAGAACTCGACCTATTAATACCCAAGGGGGAAACACGTACAGGAGCTGGCGCTCTGGCCACCTTTGAATGAGAGCATTGAGGCCCTGCGACATTCTTTCCTTTCTTCTGCTGAAAAATCTGCTTGCCTTTGCTGACTCTAATGTCTCCATTAGATCCATTACCAGCTGTCCCCAGTGGTTCACTATCAATTCGAACACCTCTGGGTGCAGAACCCACTCTGCTGGGTCCACTTTGACCCGAATCAGAAAATTGGCGGTCACATTGTCCACTCCTGCTACATGTGTCGCTGACAGTGCCAGTAGATGTGCTTCGGCCCACTCCAAAAGGTGATCGGCCTCGGACTCTAGTGGCGCACTGCCGGTGACGCCCTGCCGATTGATGTAGGCCACCGCGGTCGCATTGTTGGAGAATACACGCACCGCTCTGCTCTCTGGACAAGTCTGAAATTCCCTCAGCGCTAGAGCCACTGCTCTCAACTCTAATCTGTTGATGGACCAAGTCCTCTCCACGTCGGTCCACTGACCCTGAGCAAAGGTTCGTTCAACGTGCGCCCCCCATCCCAAGAGACTGGCGTCCATCGTAAGGGATATCCAGATAGGAGCCTCTAGAGGCATTCCCCTCTCCAGCACCCCTGGCTGTAACGCCGCCTCCAACTAATTCAGAATACAGCCGCTCGTATGATTCTTCACGCTTCACCATGGGACCATGTTACTCCTTTGCTCCATCACCTCCATTGGCTGCCAATTGACTTTCGGATATCCTTCAAGGTTCTTACCTTAATTCACAAAGCCATTTATCTCTCTACACCTGCCTATCTTTCAGATCTACTCTTCTACCATACTCCTACACGCAGTCTCCGGTCCATTCACATCAACCGCCTCCATCTTCCAGCACCCTCCAGAGCTCATCTGCAATCTACCAGAAAATCAGTATTCTACTATTTAGGGCCTTCTCTCTGGAACTCCCTTCCAACCAACCTCCGCACAGAAGAATCCTATCCAAGGTTCCGTTCTCTCCTAAAAACTCATCTATTCTCTCTAGCTTTCCCCCCTTGAATTTTCCTCTCCTTGTCTTTTCTCTGTTGCTTTGCATGATTTTTCTGCCTTTGTCTCTTTTCTCTCTCTACCGGCTATTGTAATTTCCTTTTCCTTTTTCCTTTTCAATAATTCATTTTATTTTTGTAAACCGCTCCGATGTTATGGGGAGCGGTATATTAAATGTGAATAAACAATAAACAATAAACCACCATTGCAGCAACTCGAGTGTCGCCACCATTGTACCTAGTAACTGCAGATAATGCCAAGCCGTGGGAATCCTTTGGCTTAGAAAGGCTCTGACTAGGCCTCTCAAGCTCTGAGCCCTCAAGCAAGGCAGAAACACCTTCCCTATCTGCGTATCAAAATGTGCTCCGAGATACTCCAGGCTTTGCAAAGGCTCTAATCTTCTCTTTGCTCTGTTGATTACCCAGCCTAGACTCTGAAGAAACTCCACCACTCTGGCAGTCGCCACCTTGCTCTCTTCTCTGGACTTTGCCCGGATAAACCAATCATCCAAATATGGGTGTACCAGAATTCCTTCTTTCCTCAGTGCCGCTGCCACTACTACCATGACCTTGGTGAATGTCCGAGGAGCTGTTGCTAATCCGAACGGTAATGCGCGGAACTGAAAATGCCCCATCGGGAGTGCAAATCTGAGGAACCTCTGATGCTCTTGGCGAATGGGTATGTGAAGATACGCTTCTGACAAATCCATGGCGGTAAGGAACTCCCCTGCCCTGATGGTCACAATAACCGACTGCAACGTTTCCATCTGAAAATGCGATATGCGGAGACTTTGATTTACCTTTTTGAGATCCAAGATGGGACGAAAGGATCCCTCCTTTTTTGGTACTACGAAATAAATGGAGTATTGACCACACCCACACTGTTTCTTTGGTACCGGAACCACCGCGTTGAGTCTCAGAAGACGTTGCAACGTCTCTCACACTGCCTGGACTTTCAGAGGCGTTTTGCATGGGGATTGAATGTAAACTTCAGCCACTGGGTGTTGGAACTCGAGAGCATAGCCCTCTCGAATGATTTCCAACACCCACCGGTCGGTAGTAATCTGGGCCCAAGCAGGATAAAACTCTTGTAACCGTCCTCCTATGGCCACCAGTTCCTCTTGGGTCCCTCTGGCTTCATTGTGACTTTCTAAGATTTGAGGGCGAGGGCGCTGCAAAACCTCTGTTTGCCCCCCTAAACCCTCGAAATCCTTGATTCCTATAGGAGTAACATCCCCTTTGAAATTGTCCAAACCGGGTTGGGCGGAAACGGCGAAAATCTCTCGGCTGATTCCTGTTTTATTACCACTAGATAAAAATTACCCACAGTAGATTAATCCTTAGAACTATAGATATATATTACCAGCACTATCATGAAATGATCTACCTATAGTTATCTATACAGACAGAAATCTCCAGCCATAAAGACAACTACCACAGCACTGTTTGTCTGTGCATTTATATATCTATATATATCTATATATACCTACATTCCCCCCGATAACCTGCTTTCAATTCAAAAAAGAAAACTAAATTGCCGAGGAAACGCTCTCCGTTTCTCCTCCTGCCGTGCTGGAATCACCCCGTGACTGGATTGAAAAAGAAAACCCCTCACCTCAGGTTTCTCCGCAGGCCCGATGCTCGCGCGGCTTTCCCGCGCTTCTGTCACGTGGCTGCGGCTTACTGCTAACTCCTACTAAGCCGAACTCCGTTGTGCCCCCCAGAGAAAATTAGCCGCTTACCTGATAACCAGCAGTTCCTGCTGCTATCTAATGTGTCTCCCCGTGCTCAGCCGAACCGTGGCTTCTGCAACGGGAGAGAGTCACAGTCTGAGGAGCCAGTACTTTTGGAGCCAGCGGCCTTGCCATGCGTTTACTACGCTCGGTGAAGACTGCTGCTGTGCTCTTGTGCTCACTGCCAGTTCCTCATCCAACCATGGGTTCGGGAACTGGAGCCCGGCCCTGCAGATCTGAGAGTACCTTCCTCCCCTGCCGACTGACCGAAGGGAGATAGGTAGGGGGCCTTAGCACAGCTTCTCCTCTGAACAGGTAAACTTCCTTTTTTATTTTTTTTTAAATCCAAAAAGAATAAATTTAACAATAAGCACTATCCTCTCTAATCTACTCTCCTTAAATGTTTCTCCAGTGAGCCTTCAACTTCTAGGCTCACCAACCTCCAGCTGCTATGGAGACTGAGATTACTGGACAGAAGAGGCAGTCCCAGAGGTATTTGTACCAGTGTCATCAGAAGAATAACGTTTCTCAGTCTCCATAGCTGCTGGAGATGGTGCTTAAACCCTAGATGTCGGGACTAGACTGGAGGGACGATCAGGAATGACGACATATACCGTGCACAGTCTTATTTGACTGAGATCATGCCAGGAATGAAATGCAAGTCCTACACCGCCGACTTCAAACTGAAAGTCACTGTGAGAGCAGAAGAAAAGAGCAACAGCGGTAGCAATACTGTTCGAGGTTGGAGAGATGTCCATTCGTGAAAGGAGAAAAAGGAGCTCAAGAAAATGAACCCCCAAAAACGCGCATGTCGTGGGCCCAATGCCAAATAGCCTCAACTGGTGAATGAACTGAAAAAGTGGGTTCTTTCTCAGAAGGAACAAAATCAAGCTATCTCTACTGTCACAATTCAGATCAAAGCAAAGCATCTGGCAAATGAAAGAGGAATCACAGATTTCAAAGTGGGTTTCACCTGGATTTCTAGATTCATGAAAAGAAATGGTCGTTCAGTGAGAAATAAAACCACTGTAGGCCAGCGACCCCCGGACAACTGGGAGCAATAGGTGATCAATTGCCATCAATTTGTCTCCAAAGAAATCTCTGAACATGGTATCTCCACAATGGATGTTACAAATATGGACAAGGTTCCAATATCTTTCAACATCCCTGCCACCAGGACTGTAGCTGCTTCAGGTACAAAGACTGTAGCCATTACAACCACTTGGAATGAGAAGGCTTGCTTCACTGTAGTCCTTGGATGCACTGTGAGTGGGGTGAAATT
Source organism: Ichthyophis bannanicus (assembly GCA_033557465.1). Lineage (NCBI taxonomy): Eukaryota > Metazoa > Chordata > Amphibia > Gymnophiona > Ichthyophiidae > Ichthyophis > Ichthyophis bannanicus. The sequence continues at coordinate 690,502,317 of CM066036.1, read as the reverse complement.
AAAGCTGATGGTAGTTTTCAAGAGAGTTACCATGCCTCGGGAAAAACTGCCCACCAGTGTGGTTGTCCATTACAATAAGAAGGGATGGATGGACTGTGGCCTTATGAAAGTATGTTCCTGCCTGGTTGTCCTGCCTTCGCCTGGAACTGAACATGGTGAAGACAGAGCTCATTATCTTTCTCCCTAAGCCCATCCCCCTTCCTCCTTTCTCTATTTCTGTAGATAACTCTATCATCCTGCCTGTTTCCTTGGCTTGCAACCTTGAGGATTATCTTTAACTCTTCTCTTTCTTTTACTGCATATATCCAACATACAGCTAAAACCTGTCATTTCTTTCTCTATAACATCGGCTGGTTTTTCCCTGAATCATCTCTCTCCTCCTCTTCAATTCATTCAGAACTCAGCAGTGAGGCTAATCGTCCACCAGTGTCTCTATGCTGGCATAACCCCTCTCTCACTTCATTGGCTCCCTAGCCATTTCCGCATTCATTTCAAACTCTTCTACTGACCTACAAGTGCATTCATTCTGCTGCCCTTCATTACCACTCCTTTCTTATTTCTCCCTGCTCCCCTCTTCCGGAACTCTGCTCATCAGGCAAATCCCTTCTGATTGTGCCCTTCTTCTCCACTGCCAACTCCAGACTTTGTTCATTCCTCTTTGCTACACCATATGCTTGGAACAGACTATCTGAGTTAGTGCATCAGACTCTATTTCTGGTCTTATTCAAATACAGGCTAAAAGCCCACCTCTTCAATTCTGCTTTTGGATCCTGACCTTTACTCTCCTGTTTATCACTAGTGGGTGTTAAAGCTATGGCTTGTTCCCCCTTTGTTTCTTTGTTTTGCTTAGATTGTAAGCTCTATAAAGCAGGAACTTTCTCTCATATGTATATATACAGCACTGCAGACGCCTTGTAGCGCTCTACAAATATGTGGTGGTAGTAGCAGTAGTATCTAACCATTTATTGACCATATATTTTTTTAAAATACTTGGATAGGCATGTTGAATATTCACCAGCTGCCGGTGAACATATCACTTGCTTTAAATGTATCAGCCCAGCTATAAATTGGATTTCTTTTGGATGTGGTGGTGAAGCCAAAGAAAATACACATGCCATACTTGTAGGAATGGAAGTAAAGAATGGGCACTTTTGTATAACAAAAATAGAATAATACCTTGAAAAGGTTCACTTGTGGACTGGAACATCATTTTTCTTTGATATAGAATTAGTTTTACTGACTCAAATTTGGTATCTGTGGTAGACAGAAGAGTTTTTCCTTCCTTATTGCCTTTTGCACTAGATAATTCATTTGTTTATTGATAGTGTTTTATGATTATATTGTTACCGGTATTCTGTGTCACTGGGAAGAGTAAATTAGACTTACCTGCTAATTGTTGTTCCTGAAGAAACTCCAGGCTAGTCCCAGACCACTGGGTTGTCACCATCCTCTAGCAGCTTGGAGACTAAGACAAATCATTTGTTCTTGTGATGTCACTGGTATATCCTCAGCGGATCCGCCTCCTGACACCGGTAATCTATTGACAAAGCAGACTCAACGGAGCAACAATTAAGTAGAAAACAATCCTAACAATAAACCACATGAAACTAACCAACACCGCAAATAAAAATCTACGGAACACAAGAGAGACAGCTGAACGAACAGCTGTAGCCCCTCCCCGAGCCTTCTACGCCCACCCAACAGGAGGTCTCTCTTCCTCCCCTTTAGGTGCAGGGAAGACACGTTCCAATAGAAATGAAAGCGCCACTGCCCCCAGCTTTCTCTTACCTGTTACTGCTTGCGCTTCAGGCTGCAGCCTTTAATTCCATGACCGGGAGGGTTACGGAACTAGCCTGGAGTTCCTTCAGGAACAACAATTAGCAGGTAAGTCTAATTTACTCTTCCTTATCGTCCCTCCAGGCTAGTCCCGGACCACTGGGTAAGTACCCGAGCAGTACAAATCAACAAAACTTTATCGGGAGGGACCTGCTAAGCCAGCCTGAAGAACCACTGAACCAAAACAAGTATCCCTCTCCGCCTGCACATCTTATTTATTTTATTTATTTATTTAGGTGCATTTATATCCCGCTTTTCACCAGGTCAAAGCGGTTGGGGGATACATTTAACAGGAGGGGATATGAGACACATACACTAATACTTACAGGGAACATGGGCAATGGAGGGTTAAGTGGCTTGCCCAAGACCACAAGGAGCACCTGTGGGACTAGAAACCCCAGTTCTGGCCCAAGATTGCTGTCCTCTAGTGGAATTTGAACCACCGACCTTCCGGCCTGTGGTACCTTGCCCCAACCACTAGGCCACTCCTCCCACATCCAGACGGTAATGCTTGACAAAGGAATCCAGCGAGGACCAGGTAGCTGCCTTGCAAATTTCCACCACCGGAAACAACTGGCACTCCGCCCAAGAAGAAGCCTGAGCTCTAGTCGAATGCGCCCTAAGCCCACGGGCACCTCTCTGCCCTTCAAGATGTAAGCAGATTCTATCGTCGACTTCAACCAACGAGCTATGGTTGCTTTAGCAGCCGGTAGCCCTTACCGAGGGCCACCGAAGAGAATGAAAAGCCTATCTGACTTGCGAAAACTTGCGGTCCTCCGCAAGTAAGTCCTCAACGCACGTCGCACGTCTAAGCAATGCAATCTATGGGAGGAAGCATCTGAGGCTTGCTGACGAAAAACCGGTAAAGTCACAGATTGACTCACGTGAAATCCCGAAACGACCTTCGGCAGAAAGGACTGAACTGGCCGCAACACCACCTTGTTTTCATAGAAGGAAAGGAAAGGCTTCCTACAAGATAAGGCTTGCAACTCTGAAATTCTGTGAGCCGAACATATCGCCACTAGGAACACCACTTTAAGGGTAAGATCCTTTAAGGATGCTTCCCTTAAAGGCTCAAACGGCCCTCTGCCCAAGGCGTCCAGAACAAACAGAAGATTCCAATTTGGTACCTCTTGACGACACGGCGGACGAAGCAGAGAAACGGCTCGTAAGAACCTCTTTACAGCCACATGCGCGGCTATCGTCTGCCCCCGAATCTTACCTCAGTAGCATGCTACTGCTGCCACTTGCACTCTCAAGGACGCGGCCACTAAACCCTTTTCGAGACCGCCCTGAAAAAAGGCTAACACCTGGGGAACAGACGCCCGCAACGGCTCCACCCCTCCGAGTGCCAGAATGGCTGCGTCACCGTCAGATATCTCTTCAATGCCCTGCAAACATCTAACTTGTGCAGGAGGGAAGCCTGCACCGAATCCCGCAAACCTGAGAAGGAGGGCAGAGTAACAACCTGATTGAGCTGAAAATCTAACACCACCTTCAGTAAGAAGGAAGGCTTACCCTCTTCGGCGCTCCTGCGACCGGGACTCTTCACAGCGCCACAGGCAACACATCTGCCGGCGCTGACCGAGTGTCCCCCTTCAAACGTAAGGAGAGAAACTACATCTGCAAACCCCAAAAGAAAGCAGGAGAGGTAGGAAAACAGAGGAGGGGGGAAAACCGTGAAAGAAAAAGTGGAGGGGCAGGGAGAAGAAAGGACCTCCTGAACCTAACCTCCACAAGGCTACCAAAAACAAACCCCCTCCCCCCTGCTCTTCTTTTTTTTTTTTTTCTTTTCAATCAAAATTAAAATTAAAGTAAATGAACTCTAAAAACTCTAAATTTAGCCCTCTCCTTAATTGCTCCTCTGCTGTGCCTGGACCATCAGAGAAGCAATCCTCCAGCTGCTTGGAGACTAAGAGAACTGGTGTCAGGAGGCGGATCCACTGAGGATATACCAGTGACATCACAAGAACAAATGATTTGTCTTAGTCTCCAAGCTGCTAGAGGATATTGACAACCCAGTGGTCTGGGATGAGTCTGGAGGGACTATAAGGAACTATGTTTTTTTTAAAGAATTTAAATAAATAACATAAAATAAATAGGTATTGTCACCCACCTACTTACCCCGCTAGGAGGCAGCCTAGGGGACTTTCAGTGGGGCCTCTTCTTTAATGTAGCTGGGGCTCTTTTAAGGCCCCCTGGGAATTATCTCCCACTAGCCGTTCTAAAGGTTGTAGTTGTGACGAGCAGCCAGGCTTTTTAGTAAGAGGTATTTTTATTATCCCTTTCCGGGTGGATTCTTGCACGTGAGAAATTAACAGAAACAGACCATGTTTTCTGGTACAAATAAAAATACTACTGGAACCAAAAGCGCTTCATTTCAGCTTAACTCAAAATATAACAGCTACTAAATTTATACAGGTAGTTTTCAGAAATCCTTTTTCTTTAAAAGGTTATCTTCTTAGCACAGCTTAGCATAAGGAAGACACATCATTAGCCAGGGTCAAAGCACATTCCATTTGAGATACCTCTGTATTATCTTCAGCTAATTCAAAGTCCATTGCCTCGTAGCTTCCCTGGTTGCTACTCTCTGAACAGCTGTGTCTCCTTTCTTGGCTGTGCAAGCTTCCGTCTTCTGCAAGACTTCCCTTCCCCCTTCACCAAGGTAGGATGGGAAGTTACCGTATTTCTCACAGTCTGCCCCTAGGGGACCCAACCTTCCTAGTTGTGTATAGGGAAAACTTATGCTTCTAAGCCCCTCTCTATTACAGGCTTTCAGCCAGTCCTCAGAGGGGATTTCTCTCGAGCTTTTACAGCATGGAAAGTCAGCGTTGATACTTCTAAAAGCAGGCTTCTTACTGCCTCTAGCCACTGGCTGGTTCTTAAACAGGTAAGTGTCCCTTCTAAACCCCTTACTGTTTTCTGGGTACCTGTTAGCAGAAGGACCGTCTCTCAAGGGTTTCTCTTTCCTGCTGGATTGAATTCCTCTGTGATTCTTTTCACTGGCCTCTTGCTCCGTGCTTCCTAGCACCCTGCAATTGCCCTTGGATATTCTTTCCTTAGGAACTTTATTCAAACTCCAATGAGAAGTATTCTCCTTTTCTGCCCCAGCTGTTGTAGTATCCTTAATGTCTCTCTCCTCTGAGAAATCCCAGTTAGCTCCTCTCTCTGAGAAATCCTGCTTAGTTCTGCTCTCTGAGAAATCCTGCTTAGTTCTGCTCTCTGAGAAATCCTGCTTAGTTCTGCTCTCTGAGAAATCCTGCTTAGTTCTGCCGGTAAGTGACTCTGTATGCATTTTAACTGCGTCACTACCTGCATTCCGTTGACCTTGCCCTGCTCTCAGCTGCCTTTCATTAACTGATTGAGGATGAGGTAATCCTTTGCAGGAGCACGTTCTACCTCTGGTTACCTTTGTTTTCCATGGTTGCTTATAGCAACCCTGCAGCATGTGCTTGGATCTGTCAGTTTCAGATCTACCTAGCCCTGCCCTTTCTGTTTCCATAGGTAATTCCTGCTCTACCCCGTGACAGTATACAGGTGCCATTGATGATTATGATGTTGTTCACCAGTTAGAAATCACACATCTCAAGAAAAACCTTAGACACCATAAAACACACACAAATTCATCTGTAACAAAAATAAAAACAATGAATAGCAATTTGATTGCAAGATAATATCTAATTTGTTGGTGATAATTTAACTAGCAGCAGCATAATTTTTAATTTATCTTTGTTTTTATTTTTTGCAGTATGGGTGAGATGATTTTATGATGGGAGAGTACTTGGTGGTTGGGGTGGACGGATGGGGGATGTTCGTGTGGTTCGATTTTGGTGGGGAAAGGTTGGTTTGAATTGTTTTGTGGGGGGGGGGGGTTCTATTGTTCCACGCTTTTTAACTTGTTTGCATAAATATGTAATAACATGTAATAAATACATAAGTAAATAATTTGGGCATATAATATTTATATGTGTAAGTAAAATGAGACATCAGTCCGGTGCCCAACCAGAGTGAACCATTTTGCCCCTGAATAGCATGATCAGAGGCTTTGCAGTGAACTTAGCCATGATGTTTAATTTTAGTTCATTGTGTACTCCAGTAAGTTTAATCTCTATACAACACTGCAGCCTTTCATTTCATGTAGGTTTGCTTGATTTAACCCTTTCGCGTCCATATAATTGTTTTGTAACTGGAAATTTTTTTCTGTTTTTTTTTTATTAAGATTTGAGCTAAATGATGCAGAATATAAAGTTTTTTTTTGAAAAAAAATTATTTCTAAGAAACAATGTTTACTGTTGCCATATTGCAACTACGGTCCTGAATGGCTGAAAATTAAAAATAGTCTTGGCATCAGTTTCATTTACTGCTGGGTGTGATAGTTTAAATAACAGTTTTTTTCAGATGTCAGATGTCAAGCACAGATACACATCACATTTTGCACACAGTGTGGATTTTTTGGAAATATAGAATCCGGTGAAACGTTTGGGGGAAAATTTGAAGGTTGCCATATGGCAACAACAGCCATGAAAGGGTTTATTTCCAATTTACAGTACCTTGCGTTAAATCTGCTTCTTACAGGATGCCTTTGATGATGTGGTGAAATATTTTGGAGAGAATCCGAAGACTGTACCTCCATCAGTATTCTTCCCAGTGTTTGTCCGATTTGTAAAAGCCTACAAGGTAAATGAAAACACTGTTTTCTTAGCTGGTATCATGTCGTTGCATTCCTTTCTTCATGCTGTACAGACTAGCAACAGTTGTGCAATTTAAAAAAACACCTTTATTTGAGGGGAAAATGGTCTTTATGCTGTTTACTAAAAAATAATAGCATGTTCTCAATTTTCTCATGTTGAAAAGAATATCAATATTTTTATACAATATTTCATGGATAGGTCAGTTATGATACACCAGCCTCTGTTATTCATAACCAATATTTACAGAAACAGTCCACAGTGCCAGCTAGTGGCGAAGGGGAATACTGAATTATTTTTTGCATTTTTATATCCTCGCTGGTTAGTGGTTGCCCCAAGAATAAAGAAAACAAAATATTCCGAGCTAAATCATTTAAAAAACAAACAAACAAACCTTCTTTGCAATGATGTTCACATATGCAGCAAAAATTGTAGCAGTTTAATTATATAGCCTGGGAATCTAATATAAAACATATTGACTCCTGACACTGCACAGTTATGGTATTAAATGTAAATATATATTCTGCAAAAGACAAAGGAGATAGAAGGTGGTCACACATCAAAGGAGGAAGAACAAAAAGAACCACGGCACAGTTTATAACACCAAAATAAAATTGCTATAACTAATTTTATTTTGGTGTTTTAAACTGTTTCTCGCTTTTTCTTGAACATATATTCTACATCCCAAAAAACCTCCTCTTCCAATAATGGATGCAGGGCAAAACTAGGACATTTCCCCAGAAATAAACATACCAAAAATAATTTCTATTGTCATTTCAGTAACAGTGATTATAAATCCTCACCAGTTTTGGGCATATTGTGAAGTAATACAAAACCTTACAAAAATTACTTAGGACCTATAGAGAAAAATCGATTACACTATGACAGCATCAACTGCCAATACTTACACAGGAGGCCTACCCAGAAAAAAGCAACACCATAAATATTGCAATACGCCCTAGAACATCCATACACCTATTTAGAAAACTGAACAAACCGGATTACTACTAATCCCTATATAGAAACTCCATGCTAATGGAATACCTGGCCTTGGTCACACACTCAGAATATAGATAGAGCTTCACCAAGTAGGGAATAAATTACCACAAACTAAAAATAGTTGTACATAGACAAAAATTAAACCGAAACCCCAAGAAGCCAGCCCCTGCATCAGTGGTGTAGCCAGGACTGACTTTTTGGTGAGGCCTGGGATTAATATGCATGGGCATAAAACAGTGCAATGTTGACACTGTCTTCAGTTATCCTGTCATTCAACTGGTTTTCTGCCACTGACTGGGTGGGTCATGCCAAAGTGGAGAGGCCATCACCCACCCAGGTCAATCCTTGGCTACACCCCTGCATATTCCCCTGTACGGTGCAAAATATAAAGCTAGAACATATAAATTCCAAAGACTGACATATTTCAATCACTAAATTGAAAATAAAATTCATTTTTCTACCTTTGTTGACTAGCCATTTTATTCTCTAATTTGTTGATCTCAGTCTACCTTCTTCTGGCTTCTCTTAACAAACTTTATAGGGTCTCTGGCCCATCTGTCATTTCTCTCCCTTCCTGTCATCTTCACTTTCCTTATATCTCTGGCATTTATCTTTACTTTTTGGCTTTCTCCATTTATTTTTCCCTTTCTCTCTATCAACTCAGGTTTTACACTCCCTCCTTACCATCTGTTCCTCAACCCTCACTCATTACTGCATCTACCACTTTTCAACCCTTAACAGAGACTTCTTGTTCCCCATCTCTCTATCCTTCCACATTCTCTTATTCCCCAGTCTTTAAATAACTCTTTCCAGGGTCAGCCCCAGAGCTGGTTCAAGGAGCTGGCACCCTAGGCAAACCTTAAGCTTTACATCCCTCCTGGCAATAAAAATCTGTTTAGTTTTAAATACCCTGCTCTTTGCTGCCCCCCCCCCTAAAAGAAGTTGCCACTCTAGGCGACCGCCTAGTTTACCTGGTTGGGCCCGCCCTGACTTTTCCCTTTCTTTCTTCCTCATTCCATGTCTATCATCTCTCCCTTTTTATCCTCCTCTATTCATTGTTTCTCCCCTCTTTCCTCCATCCTTTTTCTCACCCCATGCCACCGTGTACACTATTCCTCCTCTCTCCCTATTTCTCTCCTCATGTGCATACCTTGTTCTCTCCCTTCCTTTGTCTAACATCTCCCCTCTGCTTCTCCCCACACCCTATGTCCAGTACTTCATATCTTCCTCTCCTTCTCCCTTCCTTCCTGACTTGCATTTCCTGCCAGCTCTCCACCTCATGCCCAGCATCTTCCCTCTCTCTCCCTCCCTTAACCATCTCCTCCCTCCCTCTTTGCACAGCATCGTTCTTCTCTTTCTCTCCCTCCTTTATGCCCAGCATCCCTCCTCGTACTCAGTCTCTCCCTTGCCCTGTTCCCAGCATCTCTCTTCTGTCATTTTCTTCCCCCCTCAATGTCCAGCATCTGCCCTATCTCCATCCTCCCCATGACCAGCATCTACCCTTTCTCCCTTTTCTCCCCATCTCACACCCCCATGTCCAGCATCTGCTCTCAATCTGCCATTTCTCCCTTATCTCCACCCCCATTCCCAGCATCTGCCCTCTAACTCCTCACCCTATGAGCAACATCTACCTTCCACTTCCCTGTGACCACCATCTACCCTCTAACCCCCACTCACCCCATGTCCAGCATCCATCTCCCGCCCCCATCCCATGTATTTTTGTCCTCCATTTCCCTCTGTGTCCCCCTCCCTGCATCCAGTACCTATCATGCTCCTCTAGGACCCCTTCACTACCTTTCTCCCTGCCTGCTGCTGCCTCTCTTGACGTATGCAGCAGCGGCTGCAGTAGCTTTAAAAAAAGAAACAAAAGTGCAGGATCTTCAGGTCTGCCACGCTTGAAAGTCCATGCCAGCACTGCCCCCTCTGACACAAAGATGCATCAGAAGGGGTGGAACCAGAAGAGCCTTTCAAATGCATGAAGATCCCATGCTTTTGTTTGCTGGTTTGTTTGTTTTTTTGGGCTGCCTCTGCTGCTGCTTCTCGTCGGGTCTGAATCAGTGGCAATGGCAGCGGGAGGGGGAATAATGCTGCTGCCGCCGCAAAAAATCCTTTGAATTTTTTTTTTTTAAAAGAAAAGACAGAGTGAGGTGGCTGTCGCTAGGGAGTTTGGGGGGCATTTTTGCCGCTCCCAGAACGTTTCTGCCTGAGGTGATCAGCTCACTCTGCCTAATGATAGAACCGCCCCTAACTGCGACTGCCCAAGGTGGATGCACTGGGGATGGTGGTCACGCACAAGACCATCATTCCGGTGGAGGGTGGCGCAGCCTTGAAGGACCCTCAGGACCGGTGCATGGAGACGCTGCTTAAGCAGACCTTTGAAGTGTCAGTGCTGGGACTGCAGGGCACCATTTGTGGGGCCTATGTGGCTCAAGCCTGTCTCCAATGGGCTCAGGGCCTGCCGGAGTAGACAGGAACATGATCACCAGGTTGAGCTCAGGAGGCTCTGCTGGAGTCTGGATCTGCCTTCCTGGCTGGTTTGCTCAATGATTTATTGCAGGCATCCACCAAGTATATGACCATGGTGGTTGCGCAACTGGTCTGTGGATGTGGCTTCTAAGACTAGACTTAGTAAGCTCCCTTTTGCTGGCAAACTGATTTTTGGGGAAGATTTGGAAAAGCTCATCAAATCCTTGGGTGAGTCCAAGATACCCAGGTTGCCAGAGGATAAGCCCAAGGCTGGCAGAGGTGGCCCAGTCTGGGGCTGCGATATGGAGTTCTGAAGGTTTCGCCCTGCTCTGGCAGCTAACCCACAGAGGTCCTGGTTTCTACAGTGTGGCTCCTCCTTTTGAGGGGGACCCCGTGGAGGCCAAGGAGCCGCACCAGTGTCCCTGGAGAAGCCAATCCCTTACAATGAGGGTTTGGAGGTGCAGCTGGTGGGCGGTCACCTGTGGAGCTTCCTTCCTGTTTGGACCCAGATTACATCTAATGCCTGGGTCTAGGAGGTCATTCACAAGTGCTATGCCCTCGAGTTTGCCTGGCCTCTGACAAAGCTCTTCATGTCATCCCTGTGCAGGGCCACCAAGAAGGCACGGGCTGTGGAAGAGACACTTCCCAATACAATCCCAGTTGTATTATCCTGTTATATGTAAACTCAACAGTCCGTTGATTGCAATGAGTATTCCTGTTTTAATGTAAACCGCGCTGATGAAAAAGAGTGCGGTATAAAAGAACGATAAATAAAATAAATAAATAAACTTGATTGCCTCCTGCAGCTTGAGGTGGCAGTCCCAGTGCCCCGGCTGCCTGAGTGTCCAGGGGGTACTCTATCTATTTTGTTGTGCCCAAAAAAGAGGGTTCCTGACACAGTGATAGTGGTGGTGTGACAAGGTGATTTTCTTGCCTCCTTAGACCTCACGAAGGTGTACCTTCACATTCCAGTCCAAGCAGAGCATCAGCATTTCCTTTGCTTTGCAGTGTGCAGAGGGTATTATCAATTTCAGGCGCTGCCCTTTGGCCTAGCAACAGCTCTTGGGTGTTTACGAAGTCATGGTGATGGTGGCGGCGCATTTCCACAAATAGTGGGTGCTGGTCCACGCGTATCTGGACAACTGGTTAATTTGAGCGAAATCCTTTGAGGAGAACCGTTGGTCAATTATTGCTGGTGATTCACTGCCTGCAGGAGCTGGGCTGGGTGATGAACTTTGACAAGAGCCAGCTGCAGCTATCTCAGACCCTGGAGTATCTGGGGACCCACTTTGACACACACTGGGGCATGGATTTTCTCCCAGAGGGCCGCATTGCGAAGCTGCAGGCTCAGGTGTCTGGCCTGTGCAGGGTTCTGTGTCCCTGGGCATGAAACTATCTTCAGGTCTTGTGTTCAATGGTAGCCTCACTAGAGCTGGTGCCTTGGACTTAGCTCCATATGAGAGTGCTGCAGGTGCATCTCCTCTCCTGCTGGTCTCCGCAAGTACAGTCCATGGAGGTCAGGTTTCTGCGATGGGAGGATGTCCAGGCGAGCTCGCAGTGGTGGCTCGACTCTGCAAACCTAGGGCCGGGGATGCCCCTGGAGACGCCTGACTGGGGTGGTCATCACTACGGATGCCAGCCTGACCGGTTGGGACGGCTACTGTCAGTCACAAGTGGCTCAGGGACGGTGGTCCACCAAAGAAAGTCGGTGGCCCATCAGTCAGTTGGAGACATGTGCAGTGCACCTAGCCTTGGTGGCATTTCTGCCCTTGGTACAGCAAAGGGCAGTGTGAGTCCTGTCGGACAACACCATCATGGTGGCTAACATTAATTGTCAGGACAGCATGCGAAGCTCCCTGGTAGCTGCAGAGGTAATCCCGCACTTGTAGTGGGTGGAAGCCCATTTGGTTGCCCTCTCAGCGGCGCACATGGCTGGGTTGTCAAATGTTTAGGTGGATTACTTAAGTCACCACATGCTGGACCCGGGGGAATTCTCTCTCGGAGACCGTGTTCCAGTTGCTGGTGAAGTGCTGTGGCATGCCGGCGATGGATTTGATGGTGTGTCGGGGGAATGCCAAGGCCCCAGGCTTTTTCAGTTGCCACAGCTCCCCCATGTCTGAGGGGGAGCTGGTACAGCATGGCTCTGGTACAGCATGGCTTCAGCATGGCTCTGGTACAGCATGGCTTCAGATGGACCTCCTGTACGTCTTTCCGCCATGGCCCCTGATAGAGCGAGTGTTGCAGCAAATAAAGGTGCATTGTGTTCGAATGTTGCTGATAGCACCGGACTGGTCCCTCCAGTCCTGGTACATGGACCTGGTGAGGAGCCTGTACGTCTGCCGCCAGAGATGTTTCTTCTGGTGCATGGCCCGGTGTGCATGCCGGCAGTAGATTGATTCTCGCTTACGGCTTGGGTTTTGAAAGGGCTCAGTTGAGATGCCATGGCTATTCCTTGCATGTGATTGATACCCTGTTTCAGGTACATCGACAATCTACTTCCTTGACCTATGTATGCGTCTGGTGAGAATTTGAGGCTTGGTGTGGAGAGAGAGAGGTTTGTCCTTTGGGCGCTCTCATGTTGGCCATTTTGGCTTTTCTGCAGGGTGAGCTCAAGAAGGGCTTAGTGTTGGGTTCCCTATAAGTCCAGGTGGTGGCTTTGACCTGGTTCCATGGCCATGTGCAGGATGTTAGTCTAGCATCTCACTCAGACATGGTATGATTTTTACGGGGGGGGGGGGGGTCAAGCATCTTCGGCCTCCGTGTCGGCCGGTAGTGCCCACTTGAGACCTATCTTTAGTGCTGCTTGCCCTTGGACAGTCCTCCTTTCAAGCCCTTTCGTGGTGCCTTGGTCAAGGATTTTATTGTAAACCGCTCTTACGTTTCGACAAGGGCGGTATATTAAATGTAAATAAAGATAAAGATAAAGTGGTCTTCCTGGTAGCAATGTGTTCTGCCCGCTGTATTATCTGAGCTGCAAACTCTTTCTTGCAAAGAACCCTATTTGGCGTTTTTCAAGGAGAAGGTAGTCTTACAGACAGTGCCTTCCTTCTTACTGAAGGTGGTGTTAGATTTTCAGCTCAATCAGGTTGTTACTCTGCCCTCCTTCTCAGGTTTGCGGGATTCGGTGGAGGCTTCCCTCCTGCACAAGTTAGATGTTTGCAGGGCATTGAAGAGATATCTGACGGTGACGCAGCCATTCTGGCACTTGGAGAGGCTGTTTGTTCTGTTTGGCAGACCCCGGAAAGAGGAGGCAGCCTCTAAAGCCTCCATTGCCCATTGGATCCAGGAGGCTATTGTGTCCGGCTTTCTGTTGAAGGGGTGCTGATAGGCCTACATGCCCACTCAACAAGGATTCAGGTCTCTGCCCTCCTCAGCCCAGGAAAAGTCCCTCCCCTGGAGATTTGTAGGGTGGCCACTTGGTTGTTGCTTCACTCTTTCATGCAGCATTGCCACCTGGATATGCAGGCGAGGCAGGAGGCCATTTTTGACAAACGGGTGTTGTGAGACGGGCTTTTGGTTCCCACCCAGCGTTAATACTGCTTTGCTACATCCCACTTGTCTAGACTGGACTGGAAGAATGATTTGAAAGGTGAAATTAGACCTTACCTGCTAATTTTCTTTCCCGAGGTCCCTCCCTGGATGAGTTCTCAGACTGTTTTAGGAGTCCCTGAGTGTCTTGCTCGAGAGCTTTCAGAATAAGCAGACTTGTGTTTGTGTCAGGATCTGTGGGCGCAGTTTCCATGTTGCTAAGTGGATGCTTGTTATCATAAGACTGTTACAAAAAACAAAAGATTAAAAATAAAATCACATAGCCAAGGCAATTTGCTCGGCAGACAGGTTTTGCTGGATCTCCCTAAGGGGATGTGTTGTCTGGTGCAGAATGGGAGTCTTGGGGCTCTGGTTGTGATCTCTGCTTGGTGATTGCCATAGTGGGCACAGGCTACGTATACTGAGCTGAGAGTTTGTGTTTTTCATTCTCCACCTACTGTTTGGTGAGCATAACCCACTTGTCTAGACTGGACTGGAGGGACTGCAGAAAAGAAAATTAGCAAGTAAGGTCTAATTTCACCTTGCAAATGTAAATGCTAAGTCAGCTTGCTTTCATTATGCAGATGTACAAACCTGTGGTTAGTTTGATAGCAATGGCCCAGTATCGGGAGAAAATGTCTCATGGTACCAATCCATTTAACTAAAATACAAGGGACAGATATTCATTTTGGCAGGCTATGTGCTGCTATGGCTCATAGCCAAACCCACTCACCCTTAACCACAGATATTCAATGCCAAGGTCATATGCTGCCTCTGCATTAAATATCCGGGATTGCCGCACATGCCTGGAAGCTTCAGTAGCTAACCAGGAGGTAGCGATAATGCATACTGCCCGGTTAGCTCCTGCAGCTAAAAGATAGGCAAGGAAAACTCTTGCTGGTCCCTAACCAGGCAGCATGCAATATCTCTGCTGCCCAGTTAAGGACTGTTGCTGCTTCTGCTCCTTCCCGAAATGCCCCCGACACACCCTGATGCTAAGCGGTTAGCATCGGAGTGCGTAAGGGAGAAGAGAGGGGATATTCCGTTCAGCGGCAGCTACATAGTTTACAGATCTGTAAACTGTGTAACTGCCTTTCCAATATCGGACCCTAAATTTTTTGTGGTTATTTTTCTTAGCATCTCAAAATTGCAGATTTTATTGTAAAAAGAAAAGCCATAACGCTTCTTGACTAAGGTGGAATTAAGTTTCATAGAAAAATCACTGCTTTGTGTGATTTTTTTTTTTTGCATGTGATTTTGCTATGCTAGAATAGTTAATGAGCTTATTTTTATAATTCTTCAGCCCATCAGCAATTTTTTACAATTTTTACAAACCGCTTTGCAAATGCAAAATGACATGTGGAAGAATGGCAGAAATTGACAGTAGCTGTGGAAGAGTTGGATGTGGTAGTGTAGCAAACCTGCATGATAGCAGGACAAAACAGTCCTGCTGTAGTAAGAGTGGGATGGTTTGTGGCATGGTTCTAGGTGGCTAATGTATTTTATGTATATTTTAGGGATCTATTCTTTGTATTGTTGCATTTTATCAACTTATTGGATTGTTATGATGTAATTATTATTTTGTTCCCTGCAAACTGCTTTGCATTGAACTTTTGTTTAAGATGATATATATTTGTAATATAATATAGTGTGCACAGAAATTCCCAAAGTGATTGTTCAAACTATTTCCTGTTTATTTCTGCACATGATCATATTTGCAAAGCTGTTCACTGTTTAGTACATCAACTTGGGGGGATTTTAAGCAATGCTTACTATAATAGATTTATTTACTAGAGAAAAAAAAATGGTTTCTTTTAGTTCTTTTCAATACCGTAAGATTTGTAACAATGTTTGTGATTTTTAACAGCTAGCAGAAGAGGAGAATGAGTTGAGAAAGAAGCAAGAGCAAGCACTGATGGAAAAGCTGTTGGAACAGGAAGCATTGATGGAGCAACAAGATGAAAAGGTGTGTGGAGGAAGCAAGAGTTGGTAAAGTGCTTCTTTATGGGGCACGTTTACTAAGTTCTGCTACCAGGGTAGTGCGGGATTAACACATGTTGGGTGCTGTGCTGAAAAGTAGCACAGGGCCCCCATGCTAAAACCCCTATGCTACTCTGGTAGCATGCATTGGGGAGATGATTGAGCAGAACAGGGCGGATCATGGGCATTTCTGGCACATCACAGCTAGTGTCTGTGTTTGTGGCCTGTCTAACCACACTTGGTGTTAACATGCGTACATTTAACACCACTTCAGTGGGTAGCATTAGTTGCACCCACTGCTTGGTTTCCACAGTACCACATGGCTTGCCTGTGCTAACAGCACAGGAACGGATGTACACACTCCTGCAGTTAGTGATGAGCCCCGCGCTGGAAATATGACCCACATGTGTGCTACTGGCACAGAGTTTTGTAAACATGCCCCTATATGCGCAAAGAACTTCTGATAGAGAGGGCATTCCCTAATTCAGCATGATAAACCCCAGTCAAAGCATCACAAAATGCTGCCAAGGAGGTGCAGACGAATGCCTCAGCAGTTGTGAGCAAAAATATTGCTTGTTTGTTTTTGCCACACAGTCCTGGGACTGGGGAAAATATCAACAAATGGTATAAATCTCAGAAAAAGTTCAGTAAACTTTTCCCATTTTTTAAACAACTTCCATTTTAATTACTGCTCCATAAATGGCAAAGGGCAGATTAAAACTTAAAAAAACACAAAAACAAGGAAACATAATCTCTTGATCTACTGTATGTAATGAGTAAAGACTTTTGTTTTAGTTAGAGAAGTGAAGGCTAAAAATATCAGATATGAGTTGGTAATATTGTACTGTAAGTTTTTCTGTTAATAGCAATACTAATATACAAGTGGATAAATTTTCAGCAAGGTGCATAACCAGCAAGGTACAAATCTACTACTTAATCCACAGAATCATGCATGTATATACTTAAATGCACTTTTTTAGGTGTGTTTTCTTTTTTTTGGTAATTTGTAGTTTATTGAGTATCATTCATAATTAGGAGTACAAATACAATAACCATCACTTATCCATCATTGAATCTTACAATAACCACCATTCCCAATCCTTCTCTCCTCTCGTCTCTTATACCTAACCTTGTACAGCCTATTTCAAGCTCTTTAACGGTTTTAACAATTCAAACATATTAACACACCAATACGTCCTTCCATATTAAGTGTTGTTTGCACTCCGTTGCCACTCCTTCCTTCCAAACACCCCCCACCCCCCATTTTCATCCCTATGGTCTGGTTTAAGTGGCAGCTCCACAAATTGGGGTCCACTCTCCATCTTATATTAACACCTTCTAGCCCTTTTTACCCCTTTTTTCCCTCGGACCCCCTCCTTCCCCCCCTCTCAATACCACTTTTATGCCCCTGTTCCTATCCTTTATTTTTTCGCCATTCGTTATACCAGCCCACTCATTCTGAAATTTGTGTATCCTCTGCTGCCTATGGGTTTCAATTTCACACATAAACCATAACTGTTCCAAACGGCATAATACCTCTGCTCTTGTGGGTATATCCGGTTGTTTCCATTTAGTGTTAAGTGTCATGCATGCAGCCCCAATACAGTAGCCCAGAAATGTATTTATACTGCTATCCCCTTCCTACTTTGGTTCATTTAAGATTGCCATTTCCACGTCTATCTTGACTGGAATTTTAGTTACACTCATAAAATATCTGTTGTAACTCTTTCCACATTTTTTGTACCTTTATACAGTCCCACAATAAATGTTTTAAATCTCCTTGTTCTCCACATTTTTTCCAACATCTCCCACTTTCCTGCTTATTAATAGCTTTCAATCTGGTCGTGTCCAATACATTCGATGTCTAATTTTCCCGTCTAGATGTTTCTTCCTGGTTCCCATCCAGATTTTCTTTGTTAATGCCCTAAATGGGTTTTCTTCAGTCTCCTCTTTTTTCTTCTCCCCCCTTCTGTACTGCAAATCCCATATCTAGAATTCCACTTCTGTTATTGCTGATTCCCTTTCTTGTTCCATGTGCATCCAATCCGGTACGTCTCCCTCTCCTTTCCATACTTATAGTGCTCGCAGTTGAGCTGCTTTATAATATTGCTCAATATTTGGCACTCCCATCCTCCATCCTCTTGCCTCATGAACAAAGTTTGTCTTGAAATCTTGGGTCACTTCCCTTCCCATATAAAATCCATAATTAAATTTTGGAGTTTCTTTAAATACCTCTTGGGAAGTGCACATTGTATTGAACTAAACAGAAGTAGTACCCTTGGTAGTACATTCATTTTAATAGTTGCTATCCTCCCTAGCCAGGACAATGCTATCCCTTTCCATTTTTGTAGGTCTTTCTTTAATGCCGCCATTAATGGGTCTTAATTCCATACTCTCAAATTATTTATTGTATTACCCAATTGTATACCCAAGTATCGATATGTATTCTTGACCCACTTAAAGGGAAATTTCTTCTGAAGTCTCTTTTCCAAATCACTCTGAAGGTTAAACCCCAATATCTCAGTTTTTATAATACTGATTTTATATCCCGATACCTAGCTATATTCCCTAATTTCCTTCATTAGAACCGGTAATGTAGTGAGTGGTTCCCGCAATGTAAATATTACATCATCCACGAACAGGGCAATTTTGGACTCTATCCCCCCTATCCTCACTCCCTTAATATCTGATTGTCTCCTTATCCTTTCTGCCAGTGGTTCCATCACCAAGGCAAAATGTAGTGGTGATAATGGGCAGCCTTGCCTTGTGCCTCTCCCTATCTTAAAGGCTGTAGAATATCTTCCATTAATCCTTATACAGGCTAGGAGGTTTGCATACATTGCTCTTATCCACCCTATAAACTTACTCTCTAAGCCTACCCTGTGTAATACCTGCAGCATCTAAGTCCATTCTACCCTAACAAATGCTTTTTCAGCATTTACAGTTATAAACACTGCCTGTTGTCCAGTGCTTTGAAGTTTCCATATGAGATTCTCGATTTTCCTAATGTTATCCCCTCCTTGCCTAGCCCTTACATAACCAGTCTGGTCTTTATTGACCAGACAGGCTAAAAAAAACCCTGTAGTCTAGTTGCCAGGATTTTGGCTAGTATCTTAGCGTCTTCATTTTTTAGTGAGATTGATCTATATGCCTAACAAGTAGAAAGATCTTTACCTGGTTTTGGTAGTATAGTTATACCCACTTCCTCCATTGTGTGGGGGAGCGACTTATGCACCAGAATATCATTATATACTTCCGTTAATAGGGGGTTGAGTTGCTCCTGAAACACCTTATAAAATTTTGATGTAAAGCCATCCAATCCTGGTGCTTTACCTAGTTTAAGGGTCTTTATAGCTTCAGCCACTTCCAGTTCACTAATAGGGCAATCTAACCTTTCATCTTCTTCAGGTCTCACTTGTTGTAGATGAAAATCTTGTAAATATTGTTCACTCTTCTCTTCCCCATTTTTAATTTCACTTTCATATAAATTCTCATAAAATTCCTTAAACACCTGTCTAATCTCATTATTACCAGTTTTCATCTTCCCCTTTGAGCTTCTAATGCTTCCAATTTTGCTTTGCCTGATTTTCGCTTTGAGCCTATATGCCAATACCTTGCCTGCCTTATTTCCATCTGCAAAATGTGATTGTTTAAGTATACTTAAATTATATGCTATCTCACTTGTTCTAACACCTGTGGGTTGCAATCACTCTGATGGCTACTTTCTAGTTTTATTTCTTGCAGCAAATGATATTCCTGCTTACCCTGTGTTTTCTTTTTATGCGCTGCAATTCCTATAAGGTGTCCTCTTATTACTGCTTTTAACCCATCCTAAACTATCCCTGATGTTACCTCTCCATGGTTATTATTTTCATGTATTCCCTAAGCACCTTGCCAATACTTTTTACATTGGTGATTTCTCTCAATGGTGAATCGTTAAGCCTCCAAAATTTTATTCTCTCATCTCTAAATTCTAGATTAAAAGTGACACTCACTGGTGCATAGTCCGTCCATGTAATGGACTCATGTTCCACACTTTTGACCTAGATATCCAATCTCCTCCCGCCCATATCATATCTAGTCTACTATATGTTCCATGCGGGGTTGAATAGAAAATATACCTATGCTCTCCTGGGTACTTACACCGCTAAACTTCAATCAATCCCAACCTTTCTTTCAGTTTAATGAGACTACTCCTCTTCTTTATCCCCTCCATCTTCCCCCTCCCCCGCACCTATGGTCCAGTCTTGGATTTACTGTTAGGTTAAAGTCTCCTCCAGTGATTATTGGTGTTCCCCCTAGCTTTTCCATTTCT
The DNA here is from genome assembly GCA_033557465.1 of Ichthyophis bannanicus. Classification (NCBI taxonomy): domain Eukaryota; kingdom Metazoa; phylum Chordata; class Amphibia; order Gymnophiona; family Ichthyophiidae; genus Ichthyophis; species Ichthyophis bannanicus. Next base: position 690,482,505 of record CM066036.1, on the reverse strand, counting down.
ACCAACATTCTATCATAGAACTCTTTTTTGTTCATTTGAGCCATATGTATATACACTTATCCACACTTCTTCCTTTGCTATTTTTAATTGAATTCCCACACACCTCCTTTATCTCTATACTCCCCCACCACCTGGTCTTTAACAGTATCACTCATCATGATCCCAACTCCCCCCTTTTTTGGGTTGTGTTCGTCGCCCTGCCAACGGTACATATGGATATTTCTTAGTTTGCAGTAATTTTTCCTGTCCAATTTTTAAGTAGGTTTCTTGAGTACGTATTATATCTGCCTTTAACCTGCCCCCTTCTCGTTCTACTAATCTTATTTTACACCAGGTTTTTAAAACCTTTTGTGTTTGTTGTGGTAACTGTCAACATTTGTTCTCCAACTTGTTCATTCCTCCTCCTCTCTTTACCTCCCTCCCCCTCCCCCTCCCTTTCCCCACCCTTACTGCCCTGCCCCCTCCCTCACTCCTGAGGAACTCTTTTAAGCAGTGCTCATCCTCTCAGATCACAGTGTCCCCCCATCCCCCATCATCTTCCTTTCATATATACATCTCTTTCCTTATCCAGTTTGATCTCTCCCCCCCCTTATTTTAATAGTAAAGGGTATACACTTCCCATAACCTCCCCTTTCTGCTAGAACCTTTTTACCATTTTCAATCAAATTACTTAAAATCCAATATCACCTTTATATCAACCAACATTTTTTATTTTTTCCTTTTTTGTTTTGTCCCTCATATTTTCAGTCAGATACTCCCTTTCTTAGTATCTTTGATACTTCCAGGATTGTCTTTCTTGTCTTATATCTCATCACCGTATCTGACTTCATGTATGTCCCTTGTTCACCATGGTATCATGCCCTTTCCTGCATTGACTATTGTGGTGGTCTTATTTCTTACCTTGCCGCTTTTCCTATTTCCCTTGGTTTCTTTGACTATTCATAGTTCTTTTGCTGTTTCTTGCCTACTCTCCGGCCGTCTGTTGATCCACAGCTATCTCCGGCATTCTGCCTCTGACACTGCTTGTTTAGCCTCCTACAAGTTTCTGACTCTCCATGTTTTTAGTTCCTTTGTTGAAAAGTAACCCAAAGGGATATAGCTATCGATATTTTACTCCTTCTTGATGTAAGAACCGTGTAGCCGGGGCCATATCCCTTTTTCTTTGAAGTATTCGTGCTGCTAAGTCAGCATAAATCATCACTTTAAATCATTGCCACATACAGTTTTCTAATCGTCACATTTTGGCTATTATGCTTTCTTTAATTTCGTAGTCTTTAAGACATATTACAATGTCTCTTGGTCTATTTGGTCAAATTGGGCCTAACGCCCTGTGTGCTCGGTCCATCTCTATTTTCTTAATTCTACTTGCTTCTTCTTCTTGATTGAATATTTCCAAAAGTATAGCTTCTGCCACTTTTTTACTGTCTTTAAGTTCTTGACTTCTGGGATCCCCCTAATCCTTAGATTGTTCCTTCTGGTTCTATTCTCTAGATCTTCCAATTTATACAACATATGCTTTCTCTACTTATTTATTTCTGTAATGTTATCTTTATTTATTTATTATTTATTTAAATGGTTTTTTATACCACCCCTTCCAACGATCAGGGGCGGTTTACACGGAACTGCAACACAGTGGTACATGGAACATATTTAACCATTACATAATTTAAAACAAAGAACTTAGAACAAGAACTATATGCATACCAGTGCACACTATTACAGAGGCATAGTGAAGGCTAGATTCTCTTAGCTATTTACAATGAGTTAAAGTAGGGAAATAGGATGTGTTAGGCTGTCGGGGTAGGAGGGAGGGTGGAATTATTGGATGCATTGTTTGATAGGTGAGCATTCTGAGAAAAGGTGTGTTTTTAGTTCCTTGCAGAATGTTAGGAGATCTTTGATAGTTCTGATTTGGTTAGGGAGAGTGTTCCAAAGTATAGGGGCTGTGTATCTGAATGCCCTATTGCTTGGAGTATTAAGGATGGTACTTGCAGAAGGTTTTGAGTGCGCTTTCGCTTGTGTCTGGTGTCAGTTTGAGATTTTATTATAGTGGAGAGGTAGGAGGGGGAGATATTGTTATGCAATTTAAAAGCAGTGAGAATTTGCTTGTATTTTATTCTGGATGTTATTGGGAGCCAGTGAAAGTTATATATTGTAGTACGGGGGTGATGTGATCAGATAGGTTGGACTTGGTTATTATCCTGGCAGATACATTTTGGACAAGCTGGAGAGTGTGAAAAGACTTCTTTGGGAGACCTTGTAAGATACTATTACAATAGTCTAGATGAAGGTTCACTAGTGCCTGGACTATTGTATGAAAGTCGTATGTGTCTAGAATTGGTCTCAGGTGTTGAATAGCTTTTAGTTTATAGAGTATTGTTCTAGCAGTAAGTTTAATCTGTGATGTCATGTTTAGGGCCCCATAAATAATGACCCCTAGATATTTGACTTCTTGTTTGACTGGCAAGATTAAATTGTGTAATTTGAATGTGGTGGGGGGGGGAGTACTTTTGGTTCTTGTGGCGAATAATATTTCTGTTTTTTTAAAGTTGATTTGTAAGTTGTTTTTGCTGAGCCATGATTCAGCTTCATATATGCAGTCGCTAATGTTGGTAAATTGTGGATTTTTCATGTCAACCGGAGAATAGACCATTATATCGTCTGCATATATGTGGAAATTGACTTTGTATTTGGTGAATATATCACATATCGATTGCAGGTATAAATTAAATAGGAGGGCAGAAAGGGCTGAACCCTGGGGTATTCCTTGTTCCTGAGGAAAGGTGGTAGAGGTATCTTGGTTAATTCTTACATATTGAGAATGATTAGAGATATAGGACTGGAACCGTTTTAGTGCCATTCCTGCAATGCCTATGTGAGCCAATCAAGACAGCAATACAGCATGGTCGACATTGTCGAATGCGGATGAGATGTCTAGGAAAACCATGATGTAAGCTTGGATTAGGGTTGTCTAGAATGCATTTGAGGGTGTCAAATAATGCTATGAGGAGGTTTTCCACTCCGTGATAGGGGAGGAAACCATACTGTTGAGGATCTAGTGGTGCATGGGTGTCTATGCGCTTCTTGTTGCTCTTGCAAATTTTCCAGGGTCTGGTCATGTTCCTCTACCCTACTTTTCAGTTCTCCCATATCCTCCTTCAGCTCCCCAGTCATTTCTCCCACTTCTTCTTTCACCATATTAATTTCAGTTTTCAGTTCCTTAAACCAACCTTTCAATTCTTCGTGAGTGACTTTTTGTACCACCACATCTCCTTTTTCTTCATCAGCGCTTCTTCTACTCCTCTTATCCCGTTCCATCGTCTCTCCTCTCCCACTCTGCCCTGTGGCCATTTTCTGCTCTGGACCCTCACATGTCCCCGCTTCTCTGTATGCAAATTTGCGAAGGTCTGCCATTTTGCGCCGTGTCGTCATTTGCCTCTCCGCCCTTTCCAGCTGTTGGTGATACCATCAGTTTGTTTTTGGAGCTGTCAGGAGGGGGGGTACCAGCAAACACCAGGTTCAGCCCCGGAGCTCCGGGCTCAGGCAGCCATCCAGGACGATGACTTCACTTCCTCTCCAGGTGTGTTTTCTTAAGAAAGTGAAAGCATCTATTGCTGAGGGTCAGTCTGTCTGTACTCAGTTGTTTGCACATACACAAACAAATGTGTAAGAAAGGGCAGGGAAGGAGCAATGAGTTCCAAAGGAGTTGTGGCAGAGAAATGAAAAGAGTGCTGACAGCGACCCAATCCCCACTGGCACCAGAAGAAGGAAAAACCCGCAGAAAAGAAATGGAAAGTGACTGTGAGGACCCAACCCTGCAGGACCCAGAACAACCATGGCAAAGAAATAAAGAGCACCAATGAAGACCCAGTTCCCTCTGGCATCCCTGGAACAAGAGGCCTACTAAGGGACAATGAGGGTGCTGTCTCCACTGGAAGTGGTGCAGCATGGCCTGCCACAAAATGAGGGCACGGTTTGGGAGAGCCGTACTTTCTGCACCTGAAGAAGAGCTGGCAGCGACATCAAAATATATGACAGTGGAGGAAGTGGGGCTATTGGAGGGGGGGTGTAAGGAAGAGGCTACAGCAGTGGTTCCCTAACCTGTCCTGGGGGCTCCCCAACAAGTTGGGTTTTCAGGATATCCACTGTGAATATTCATGAAGAGATTTGCATACACTGCCTCCACTGCATGCAAATCTACCTTCTGCATATTCATTGTGGATATCCTGCCAGGGAGCCCCCAGAACAGACTTGGGAACTACTGGACTACAGGAAAAGAGAGAGGAAGTGAGGTGGCTAAGTCGGGAGGGGAAGGATGGGAGCTGTGAAAGAGATTCTGAGGGAGAGAAGAAGAGGCATTATGGGGTTTGTGAGGGGTGGGTAATATGAGAAAATGATAGGGGTTTTGTGCAGGTTTGGAAAGGAAAAAGAAGAGGATAGAAGATAGACAGTACAGGCAGGGCTGGCCCATTAACTAGGAAGAATAGGCGACTGCCTAAGGTGGCAGACCCCAGTGGGTGGTATGGTACCATGAACCCTCCATGATTTTTTTAAAGCAACAGCTTTGTGCCAAAGCTTCAACGTCCACCGCGGGCCTTAAAGCACCCATGCATGTGGGCATACTCATGGTCTGCCACTCCTGCCCTCTCCAATGCAACCTCCTGTCGGAGGGGGCAGGAGCACAGGCTATGAGTGCATGCATGCGTGTGGGTGCTTTTAAAGCCTGCCACCGATACCAAGGCAGTGGCACAAAGCCGTTGCTTTGAAACATCGTGGAGGGGTCACAGTGCCACCCACCCCCCCAAAGTGAGATGTTGGATGCCGATGGGGGGAGGGGAGGGAGTAGGCCTGCCTAGGATGGAAGAAACCCTTAGGCCGGTCCTGTGTATAAGTCTTCATCACAGTGGTATAAAGTCACATACACAGATCTGGTATGCAGTACACACTTGTAACCCTCTCCATATGCACCCTTGCTCCATCCTCCCACACACTCCTATAGACACATCCACACTCACACCCATACTCCACCCATCCCCAACCCCACCCCCACACATGTACACACATCTCAGCACTCCTGCCCCTGCACTTCAACACTCACCCCACTCCTTCATACAGCTGCCCCCTCATATTCACAAACATGCATCCATACGGACTACCCCAACACACACTTACAGTATATCCCTCCATCTCCTTCTAGACATACTCATACCTTTCCATCTCTCCACAGACACATCCCACTCAAATATTCCTGTGCATTTGTCCCCCAACACACACATTTACACACACACACACACACACACACAGTCATCCTTTCCCCCACACTTACCCAGTTGTTTTCTATGGTCGTTTTTCACATTGGCATGCTGTATGCACTCCCCAAATACATGTGAAAGCCAATTCCGATCTGGGCGAATCCAGGAGTCCAGAATCTGGATGGGCCTGCGTTGCGCCCGATTCTGCTCCCACAGTGGCTAGATATGCCTCGGGAGCAGAATCTGGTGCAACCAGCTGGATGTGCAGGCCGTGCCCTGATTCTGGGCACCTGGACTTCCAGCCCACAACCCGGCTAGTCCAGTCAGGCTTCTGCACGGAGCTGCAGTGCCCTGGTGTCCCGTTGCATGGAGCCGCAACCCCAGCAGCCACAGCAAAGTTCTTTTTCCTGCAGCTCGACCCCCGATCAGGCCACCGTGGCTAGGGTCAGGCTGCGGGGAACCCCCCCCCCCCCCGCACCCTCACCTTCCTTTCCAGCCCCAGATCCTTCGTCCTCCTCCATCTAGGTGAACTTATTCCACCTCTGAGGTGGAATAAGTCCCTCGTGAAAATGGCAGACCCCAAACATACAGGGCTGACCTCAGAATCAGCCCTGTACATCCGGGATCAGGTTCCCACCCACTTCCTGCCCTTGCTTCTCCTCCAGCCCACCCCCTCCTGCTCACAAACAGAGCTCCCCACACAACTTGTCTATCTGTACAGGGAGTTCTGTCTTCTGGATCGGCAACCCAGCGTTTAGCGAGTCTGGACATCCAGCCCCACTAAATGTGGGTTGAATGACCCCCATAGCCTAGCACATTTCCATTCCTACACACAGAGAGACACGTATAATGTCCTACCCACACAAAAACCTATTGGCTGCCTAAACATTCTACAGTATATACACCACTAACACAAACTCCACAGCCTGGCCCTAAAAATAAAGGAGAAGGCACCACTGTGTCACACTATAAGGATTTATTTTACAACTTGTTTGAACTTAAGGGTTTTGTTTACTAGCAGGTGCTAAAGTGTTGCACCTAACATGCAAATAGTGCCGAAACCATGGTGCATTAGGGGCACCACCTCCGCTTTAACTGCTGGGGCTGTGGAAAGCATTTTTCTGGCAGTTGACGTGAAGCCATGTCCCATAGTGCATGCTGCATTAGCTAGTGCCCATTAGTAAAAGACCCTCTAAGTGTGTGTGTGTGGAGCACGATTCCATTATGTGCACGTCCAGCCCACGGACACGTCTACATTAAAAACGGGCCCCTTTTGAACCTAATTCTGCATCCATGGGACTGGATGTGCCCACGGGACCCGAATTGGGGAGATAGAAGTGTTCGGTGCGGCACATGCAAGAGCTATTCAGCTGGCCTGTGCCAGTCAATATTATCGGACACAGATAAAAGCTGTGGATATCCCTGTGCCCACCATTTCCTAAAGAGCTACACATTTCGGATCCTGCCCGTTCCCGTGGTGTACCCATGGACACCACGCCCCTCGGGAAAAACATGCATCTCCTAAGCTGCTCATCACACAGTAGTTTGCTGATGCACACTAGACATATACCAATGAGAAATGACAGCAGCTGCACCTAAACCATATGCCAGTCCTCTTCATTCCTTGAAAAGCGCTAGGTAATCCTAATGCAGTCCAATATAGTATACAAGAATGTAAATATGAACATATAGGTCAGTACATACCTTGCATCAAATGGTACGTGGCATTAGGACCTGGCCTCAGTGATTCCTGTTCTGGTCATCTCTATAAACACGCTTTAAACTGCTAGGGATGGAACATTACCAAGTGCACAAAACCCGGAACTAACCTTGCAATTCCCCAAAGGTTGCATAGTATTGCTGAGTAACAAATGTATGCCCTTTCATGCCTATGGCCTATAAGTGCACTCATTCTGCTGCTCTACACTACCATACCCCTCATCTCTCCCTACACCCCTCCTCGGGAACTCTGCTCTTTTGTCACATTGCTTCTATCTGTGCCCTTCTCTTCTACTGCCAAATCCAGATGTTGCTCCTTTCACCTTGTTGTTCTTTTTGCCTGTAACAAACTACCTGAGTCTGTACATCAGGCTTTGTCTCTGGTCCATCTCACATCTAGGCGCTCACCTCTTTGTTGCCACTGTTGGATCTGATCCGTCTAAGCTCCCTTGTGTTTCCTGACCATTCCCTCTGGATGTATCCTTTCCACAGTTGCTGTGTTGTCTGTCTTGACTAGATTGTAAGCTCTGCTAAGCAGGGACCATCTTTTACATGTGTCTGTGCAGCGCTATGTACGTCTTGTAGCACTATACAAATGATCAGTAGTAGTAGTAGCAGGGTCTTCTGGCTAAGGCATCTGAGGCCCATCTATCTGGGTACTGGCATTTGTCACAGCAGCTACTCCTGTCCCATCATGACATATGTCAGTCTGTACACATCCTCTATCTGTGGGGCAACCTTGTCTGCCTTCCACAGTCTGCTTTGTGGCACTGCTCCTTTGCTCATGCCTGTGTGGGCATGGGAGGGGAGATCCCTGTGCCATCGCACAAAGTAGCCAGAAGCTAGATATATCATCACTTTCAGAGCTCTTATTGATCCAGGCCTGGATAGGCATGTAGGCCACATGGTACAGTGCTGGGAATGTTGGCACAACATTAGTCATGTCTCCCAGTGCCTGGCACAGTGGATGTATGGCTGCCCTATCATACTGCCGACAATATCAACATTTGCGTACAAAACCGCGACTAGCAGCTGCTACGGGAAAAATAAAATGGCGCCCGGCAGTGCCACGAGTGATGAGGACCCGGCTTCCCTGAAGAATATAGATGGGGAATAAGGGGGAGAACTCAGAGCCCTGAGAGGAGAACTAAAGGAATGGTTCAGAGCCATAAGGCAGGACCTCGCAGCCTTTAAAACTGAGGAGCAAACGTGGATGGAAGAGCTCCAGACAGACATGTGGGAAGTTGGGCAACAGCTTGAGGATATAGAGAATAAACTTGAGGGCCACGAGAGAGAGATACAGGCCATCCAAGCAAAAGTAGACACCAGAGAGGGTGTACAGGAGGACTTATGGTCTAAATTGGAGTGTCTTGAAAACAGAGCACGACAATCTAATATACAGATAAGAGGTTCCCTGAAAGAGAAGAAAAATTGGACTGTAAAACCTTGCTGGGACAGCTTAGCTCAGAAATATTGCAAGAAGCAGAGCTGGAAACTACGGGATATTACCTCAAAATAGACCGTACACAGGCAGGATAGACGGTTAAGGGACATTGCAGCCTGCTTCCTCAAATATTCTACAAAAGAAGCAGTGATGGCAGCGGCTAGGAAAATAAACAAGCTTCAATGGAAGAACCACTCGATAGAGATCATGGTCAGATCTTCTATAACAATGAGGAAGAGATGGGAGTTTGAGCTGATCACCAAGCACTTGAGAGATGGACAGATAAAATATAATTGGATGTTTCCCTTTGGCCTACAGTTTAGTATAGCAGGAGTGACTACATATGCAAAATCCACAGGAGATGCCACTAGAGCGATGAGGGAGGCGGGCTGATCTGACATACCGGATGATGGCCAAGCACCAACTACAAAATCCCTGAGATTACAACGAGAAGAAGGTGGCTGGCAGCAAGCAGTCCAGGGTGATTGAAGGCTACGCCGCCAGAGAAAGAAGAACATGCCACAGCAAGAAGATAGAGGATGAAAGAGACATCGGGAGGAAAATAACAAGAGGTTTAAACTAGCGCTAGTGCAGGGAACCGGTTTGTACATCAGGGTTGCCACAGAGACTATATGAGTGCCAAGAAAAAAAAGTTAGAGGAAAGTAATAAAGAGGTAGATAGGGGGATATAGTGTTAAGTGTGATTTTATAGAATGCTGGTTGATGGCTCATGCTTCTGCGGAGAGGATGGAAGAGGGGAGGGGGAGGGTAGGGAGGGAAGGAGGAAAGGAGGAACAAAGTGAAAGGGAAGGGAAATGGATCTCTGCCCAGTAGTAATGATACATTTAATTACTCCAATTCTCGAGTATTTCCTTTAATGGACTCCCTTTAATGGACTCCCTACAATGGAAGACAGTGTATGCAAATAGATCTAATGAATATTCATTAGGGACATCATGAAAACCTGACTGGTCTGTGGCCCTCCAGGACCGGAATTGCCCACCCCTGGGATAGAGCAAAAGAAAGGGGGAGTAGGAATCCTAATATCTACACAGCTTCCCCATAAAGCGCTAGCTATGCAGAATGATAGAGGGGGCCCGTACTTATTTTTAAAAATAATGTATCAGGAGCAAATCTATACCTTAGTAAATATATAAGGGCCAAACTTTGCACAAAGGGCTTTTTATGAACTACTAAACCCCCTAATCTCTCAATTTATGGAGGGTCAGTTGATTGTAGGAAGTGACTTCAATTTGGCAGTCCAACCCATCATTAAATACCTCTAGGGGAGACATGCTGGGTAGTGCAAGCAGCAGGAAGAAATTGAAAATCATGGGGAAGATTTTGGGGATAGTGGACACTTGGTGAGAATTAAAGGGGCATACCAAAGACTATACTTTCTACTCCCCTATACATGGGTCCTTCTCTAGACTGGATATAATTTGGGTCAGCAGAACCCTGATACAGAAAGTAGAATCCAGTGAAATAGGTGAAAGGACATGGTCAGATCATGCGCCAGTGTGGATGGACTTCTGGACAAGAAAAGAAAAGGGAAAGAGAAAAGGATGGATACTTAACGAGTCCCTACTGGATAGTGCTGAGATTGTTCATTAATTATAAAGCACAATAATAACATACCTGGAGATAAATTACGTGGATGGCTGTAAAATAGAAACACTATGGTAATGCCTTAAGGCAGTAGTACGGGGCAAGTTAATAGCGATAGGTATCCCTGTTAAGAAGGCAAAGGAGAAAAGAAAAGAAGCATTGCATAAGAAAAGAGAATGGGAGAACCTTCACAAACAAGGGAGACTGGAGGAGAGAGCAGTAAAAGAGTTGACAGCTATTAGACATGAGCTAGGTGACTTGGAACTGGTGGAAATTAAATTTCCCCAAGATAAACTGAAACAGTAGTATTTTGAATTGGGAAACAGACCGAGCCGACTGTTAGCCCAAAAACTTAAACAGTACCAGATGAGGAATTTCATAACTAAAATCCGGGACGCTCAGGGGTGGGAAGTACAGAAAACAGAGGAAACTGGCAAGGTTTGTTGAGTTTTATACAGACCTATACACTCCAGAGAGGAGGATAGAAAAGTACTTACAACACAGAAACATGACGACAGAAAAAGACCACATGGCCTATCTAGTCTGTCCTTCCATATCAACTACTACAACAGTCCCCTTTTTTCCTTTCCTTTAGAGATCCTCTGTGTTTGTCCCATGCTTCTTTGGATTCAGATACTGTCCTCATCTATACAACCTCCACTGGGAGACTATTCCACAGATCCACCACTCTTGCCTAGCTTGTCCAAGATAGAAGCAGAGGAAATATCCAAACCTATATCTGTACAGGAAGTAGCTGAGGCTATAAAATCCCTGCATCCGCGCAAAGCCCCTGGTATGGATGGGTTGACAAATAAATTTTATAAGGTGTTCAGCTCCATTTTAACTGAGCAATTAGAATGCCTTTGCAATTCATTTAAGGAGGGCACAATGCTCCCCGAGTCCATGTGGACAGCGGGAATCACCATCCTACCAAAAGAAGGCAAGGATCCTAATCTGTGTGGGTCATACAGGCCCATATCATTATTGGGCACCGATTTCAAAATATTCACTAAGATCTTGGCCAACATGTTACTACCTTATATGCCCAAACTAATTCATGAAAATCAGCCCGGTTTTATATCGGGATGCCAAACCTCTGATAATATAAGGAAAGTATTAAATGTGATGTGGAGAGGGGAGGAGAAAAGGGGGGGGGGGAGCAGGCTCTACTTCTTGTGATAGATGCTGAAAAAGCTTTTGATCGTGTATCCTGGCCCTTTTTATTTCAGGTGATGGTGAAGGTTGGGATAGCGGGGAATTACCTGAATTGGATTAAGGCAATATATAATCAGCTCCTAGCTAAATTACAAATTAATGGGGAATACACTGAAGCTTTTAAATTATCCAGGGGTACACGCCAGGGTTGCCCCCTCTCTCCACTACTCTTCGTTCTCTCTATGGAGCCTTTGGCCCAAAGGGTGCGGGAGTGTCGAGAGGTACGAGGGATAGTATGGAACCATCTAGAGAGCAAAGTCTCTTTATTTGCAGATGATTTGTTTATGCTTACATCCCCGCTGGAGTCGTTAGGAGCCCTATTGGGTGAACTATGAAGGGATTTCTGGCTTTAAAATGAATTCTACAAAATCAGAAATATTGAATATTTTGGTTCCGACAGATCTGCAATTACAGCTCAAAAATAAATTTCCTTTTCAGTGGGCCAAACAGAGCATTAAATATTTGAGGGTGCATTTAACACCGAATTTGGCTGATCTATTTGGGGGGAATTTTCTTCTGCTGGAAAAATCAATAAAGCGGGAGTTAGAAGAATGGGGGAGTAAAGAACTGTCGTAGATGGAAAGGATAGCAGCGATTAAAATGGTAACACTTCCAAAATGGCTGTACCTTTTCATATGCTCCCCATAAAAGTGCCAAAATACTATATAGTGCGGCTACAAAGGATTATAATGCATTTTATAGGGGGAGGGAAAACCGCAAGGGTGTCCTGGAGAATTCTTACAAGAAGCAGGGATCAGGGAGGCATGGCAATCCCAGACCTGACTAGATACTTGGAGGCAGCCCATCTATGGGCAACTATGGAATGGTGGGCACAGGAGACAAAGGAATAGGTCCAAATGGAAGCTGCTGGCCTGGGAAGTTCCTCATTGGGGGAGACCTTAGGGGTTCCGAAGGACAGAGGAATTTGATATAAGGGAACCAATCCATATGTTGAACTGATTTTGAAGACCTGGTACAAATGGAGGAACATATGGTTAGGAAAAGGAGGAATCTCCCGGTTGATCCCCATTAGAGGGAACCCAGACTTACCACCAGCCCTAGGGAAAAATAATTTTGAGAAATGGGCGAGGAATGGTTTGATAAGGATAGGACATTTATTAGAAGGGAATGAGAAGAAAACCTTTGGAACACTGGCTAAGGAATACCAATTAGAGTTAAAGATATGTAATGTTATAACCAGATAAGCCATTATATACAGCATAGGATCCTACCAGAATTGCAAGGAAATTCCACACCTATAGAGATGTTTCTGACAGGGCAGAAGAAAGGGGTGTTAGCGAAACTTTACAACATGATGGCAGGGGGAAGTAATAAGACAGTGTTTCAATGCTGTTGAGAGGCGGATATTGGAGTGGTATGGGAAGAATCCACATGGAAACAAATATAACCGTTATAAGAGCCTTCTGGCCTCTAACCTAATAGAGAATAACTATAAAACGCTGTACCGATGGCATTTAACCCCCGATAAATTACAATTAATACATAGACAAGCTGATGATCTCTGTTGGAGACAGTGCGGGGAAAAGGGGACCTATACTCACATATGCTAGAGTTCCAAAAAAATTATACCTTTTGTGGAATGCGATCTTGAGACAACTCAGTGGAATTTTGGGGAAAGAAATAAAGCCCCAGCCCGGATTTGCGTTGCTAGGCTTGAAACCATCAATATTAAATAAAGAAGAAGGGGGTTTTCTAAACATGGGCTGCGTGGCCTTCAGAATACTAGTGGCAAGGAAATGGAAGAAGCCTGAGTCTCCCAACTTGGAGGAATACAAAGCCTCCTTGGGGAATATATATATAATGTGTAAATTAACAGCTAGGAAGAATTTAAGGTTACAACAATTCTTAAAAACCTGGCATAACTATATAGAGTGGGAAACTCAATACCTAGAAACGGGAATAGTACAAAATACGGCAGGGATTTCATAGGGGGCAGGGGGTGAGTTTGGAGGAGAATAATATGGAGAGAAGTTAAGAATTGTTAATACCCTGTATCGATTTATTATATGTTAATAGTGATTTGTGTAGTTGCCGATAATATGTAAACATATTGATGGTTATATCTGTTGTATTTTAAGGTCTGGTGTTAGCAGTATTTGATGGTTAGCTTGGGAAATGTAAAAATCTATTATAAATTTAAAAAACAAAACAAAAGAAAACCAGATCCCTGTCAAATAATAAGGGACCCTCAGAATAAGAGCATTCAGTAGTGTAAACAGCGCTAATACATGCTCAAAAGCAACACCATTGGTCACACAAAATGTGCATTATGTGCATGCATTAGTGCTATTTTCACTGTTGAATGCCCTTATTCTGAGGGGCCCTTATTGTTGACAGGGATATGTTTTGACACTGAGCTATAGTGAACCCTCTCTGATTTTGATTGCCCGATCACACTGGCATCTGGTAACGCTGCAGCCCACCCATACGGTCTAGGTACTTGCCAGGTTTTCATGTCCCCACCCCTGCATTGCAGATGAGCACATCAGATCCCGGGCACCCCTCAAAACAAACACACGCACTCTCTCTTTCACTTTCTGTCACAACATAATTCTGCCAAAAAAATGCCCTGAACCTATACATAACATCCCCTCACTTGGTTTGCAGCTTGTCATGCTGAGGGCTTGTGTGCATCAGTGATGCTGAGGGCTAAGCTATCGGTAGCTTAACTACTGGCAGTGTCTCCCAAGATTGACAGCTGAGGTGCCGGACCAAGACAAACCACCCATCTGGGCAGCAGCAGAATGGGACGGTGTTGGCTCCAGGGGATCACATTTCTGTGACAATGGCAACAACAGTAGAATTACCTGTGCGGAAAAAAGGCCTAGCAATCTACTTCTGTATCTTACCATGAAAACCCAATGGATAGTCACAACAAAATAAATTACACTATAGTGCTGAAAGATGAGACCCCCCCCCCCATAGGAAGGCATTCAATTCGTTATGGGTGCCATTCTATCAACAGTGAGCCACCTGACTGAAGACCAAAAAGAATTTAGGACAACTATCCATAGGGTCGCCATGAGTCGACACTGACTTGACGATATTTAACAACAATATGACATAACATAACATAATAGCATGGGGTACCAGGACTAAATATATGATTTCCGTTTCTCACCCAAACAAGCATTCTTTCCCTGCTCACGCCTATACTATCTCTACATCGACAATCCCATTTTTCAGAACATGGGAATTTTTAGGGCCCCTAGATTGCCTCCTTTAGCACAAACAACACATTTAGGCATAGCCAGAATAAACTCTATTGCTCTTCTTAATATTCCTGTAAGGGTATTTATTAATGTGTCCATACCTTCCAACATTCCCTCACCTCTGCTCTCTGTTCTTTAAAACTGTATCTTGTGTTTTCCAGACTGCAGTCACACCAGTTCAAAACATACTTTCACAACCATTCTTCACTATGGGATGCATTGCAGAGAAGAGCAGAATTTTTCCAAGTCCTGACCTTATTCCACGTTTCAGCAGGAATAACTTGTATGTTTCTGGGAAACACTTAATATGTACATGGGCTTTTCCTGAATCTGCTTTATATGTCTCTGCGGCCGACCATGCCCCAGTTCCACCCTTTGTGGGCATGTTCTGAGATCCCTGTGCTAGCGCCATAGATGTGCATGTCAGCAGTGTTTCAGAATACGGTCGGGGATGTTTTTGGCACATAAACATCCCCACCGCACATGCAAACCCCTTATTCATGTTCTGGAATGATCCCATTGTGTTTTCCTCCAACCAGGTTATATCACTGGGAATGCTTCTTAGGCTGTGGTTAATATAGAACTACATGCTTACCTTTAACTATCTAAAAATCCACTCTGTCAGATCCACCCATCAACAATGATTTTACATGTGTAAATCCTGACTAAGCCTTTGAAAATGTAACAGATCTCTAAAGAAGACAATTGTTTTAAAAATGATTAGTAGTAGTAGTAATAATATTCAAAACAGCCCATCCAGGTGCAAAGTCAAGGGGAACTTTGCACTTTGGGATTTTCTACAAATTTTTAAAGGGAAAGTCCTTGTGTACTTTCACTTTGAAAATTTCCCATGTGTATAAAGGTCCAGCGGACTTTTCTCAGCCAAATTTAGACAGTACAAAAAGCAGGTACATTAGCATGTGTACATTTGAAAAAAATCACGCCCAAAAGAAACCCCTAGAAACACTTCCCCTTAATATAGCTAAAAGTACACATGCCACAGAAGAAACATCTTTAGCCAGGTTAAGGGTGGACAATTTTCAGACACCCTTTTACCTGAGTTAATATTGTGGGATCAATATTCAAAAGAGTTTAGTCAATTGCCTGCTAACTGGCTAAACTCTGGTGGTCCTGATATTCAATGGCACTATCTGGGCGGTGCTGCTGAGTATCCTCACAGACTGCATCAAGACACCCATTTCTATCCGAGGCTTTCTGTAAGTAGAGCAGGGGAGGTTGTGGCAGCTATCCAGTCAGTAGCGATATTCAGCTGCTGAATGGATAGCTAAACCATACAAAGCTAGGACAGCTCAATGGCTGTTCTAGTTTTATGCAGTTTAGCTATCTGGTTAGTGGCTAAATATCGCTATTGACAGGATAGCTGCTGTGATTGTCAGCGAAACTAGATATTCAGAAACCAGATAGGCTCCAGTGCTGTATATCTGGTTTTAATTCCAATGTGGTGACCTGGCACTTTAAAAGCGTTGATTGCCATCACTGAATATTGACCCTGTCATCTTAGTGGGTCAAGACTATCCCTCTTAGCCACATTTTCTTGGGTATGTAATGCAAACATTATTTTGTTCTTTGTTTCAGTCACCTTCCCATAAATCAAAGAGGCAGCAACAAGAATTGATCGCAGAGCTAAGGAGGAGACAGGTCAAAGATAACAGACATGTTTATGAAGGGAAGGATGGTGCTATTGAAGATATCATAACAGGTAAAGGAAATTTGTTTATCAAAACGAATACTAATGTCAGACAACTCTGCAACCTCTCAATGAGTCTTCTCTTAATAGCTAAGTTACAAACATATTTCACTCTTTGGATTTATTGCTGGTTCTGATAAAGATGACCTTCTCACAAATGATATGCATCTATATTGTAATTTTATAGGCTGTAGAATTACCTGCACGATAACAGCATGAGAAAATCTTTTGTATGGAGCTCATATTTAAAATATAAGAGAGCAAAACAGAAATAAGTTATTTCAACATGAATGCACATTTCATACTAACTACTTTGGAAACACTAAAACTGAATGATTCCATTGCATGAGCCACATTTCATAGAGATAGTTCTATAAAAGAACGCCTATGACAATGCTGAAAAAACATGCTAACTTAGGTGCCTCTATGGCTTTATAAAATAGGCACTCAGAACCAGCCCCAGCATTTATTTATTTAAATGTCTTATATACTGTCCCTCCCAGGTGGCAGGCTACAGAATCATTTACAAATCAAAAGAAGAGCAATAAAAACAATATTAAAAAACCCTATAAATCCTAAAAAAGCCAAACTGTGCTTTACATTTCTTCTGAAATACTAACACATCCATTCATCTTTTTTAATTCATCAGGGAGGTAATTCCATTTAAAAGGGCTAACATGAGAAAAAAACTTGAGTCATAATCCTGTCACACAGATTTACAC
Organism: Ichthyophis bannanicus; assembly: GCA_033557465.1. Classification (NCBI taxonomy): domain Eukaryota; kingdom Metazoa; phylum Chordata; class Amphibia; order Gymnophiona; family Ichthyophiidae; genus Ichthyophis; species Ichthyophis bannanicus. The sequence goes on along the minus strand of CM066036.1, from coordinate 690,465,604 downwards.
TTGTTCCAAAGAAGGTGTAAGTTTGCACAAGCTCTGTGTGCAAATACACAGGTATTTTATAAAATATGTGCATAACATTGAGTGGAGTAGCCGCCTAATGGTTAAGAACACTGGCTTGGGAACTCAGAGACCAGGGTTCGATTCCCACTAGCACTCCTTGTGGCCTTGGGCAAGTCACTTAACCCTCCATTGCCTCAGCAAAATCCAAGTTATCAATGTCCCTGTTTAATGTACATTACCAAGTTTAAGTTTCAATGTAAACCGCTTTGGTTGAAATGATAAAGCGGTATATAAAAGCTGTTAAATAAATAAATATAAATAAACTTCCCTGCTGCTCCGCCTAAGCAATGCTTAAATACATGGTATGCATGTAAGTACGTGCAATGTTGTATGCACGTATATGCCCTGCAATTTTAGAAGAGCCTCATTCTTGTGTAACATATGTCCTGTGAGGCATCCTACACCCCAGCCCTGGCTCACATCCACTACCCGCTATCTACGTTCCTGTGCCCGCTCTGCCGAGCATATTTGGCTCAAATCCCGCTCCCGTGCTGACCTTCTTCACTTCAAATTCATGCTTGTCTCTTTCCAATCAGCCATAGCTCTTGCCAAGCAAGACTACTACGTCCATCTGACTAACTCTCTTGCCTCCGATCCTCGCTGTCTCTTTAATACTCTCAGTTCTCTCCTCAAGGTGCCTCCGCCTCTAATCCCTCCCTCCCTTCCTGCCCAAACCCTGGCTGACTACTTCCATGACAAAATCCATAAGATCACCCTCCAATTCCCCACTACCCCTACTACCCCTTCTCTCTCCCAACTCTCCCCCCCTACCTCTGCTACCCTGTTTTCCTTCCCTGTGATCTCCTAGGAGGAAACCGCACTCCTTCTTTCTTCCTCCAAACTCACCACCTGCTCCTCTGATCCTATCCCCACCCGCCTCCTAAGCCCCATCTCCTCCACCGTTGTCCCTTCCATCTCTCATATTCTCAACCTATTGCTCTGCACTGCAACCTTCCCTGCTGACTTCAAGCATGCTGTGGTCACACCCCTCCTCAAGAAACCCTCACTTGATCCCATCTGTCCTAACTATCGATCCATCTCCCTCCTTCCCTTCATCTCTAAACTACTTGAACGTGTGGTCCACCGCCGCTGCCTCGACTTCCTCTCCTCTCATGCCTTCCTAGATCCTATACAGTCCGGCTTTCGTCCCTTACACTCTACTGAAACAGCTCTTACCAAAGTCTCCAGTGACTTGTTCCTGGCAAAATCCAAGGGCCTCTACTCTGTCCTCATACTTCTTGACCTCTCTGCTGCATTTGACACTGTTGACCACAGCCTTCTCCTCGACACCTTGTCCTCACTTGGTTTTAGGGGTTCTGTACTATACTGGTTCTCCTCCTACCTCTCCCATCACTCTTTCAGTGTGTGTTCTGGTGGCTCCTCTTCCTCTGCTAACCCGCTCCCAGTTGGTGTACCCCAAGGTTCCGTCCTGGGACCGCTCCTTTTCTCCCTCTATACCCAGTCCCTTGGTGCGCTTATCTCTTCCCATGGCTTTCAGTACCACCTCTATGCCGATGACTCCCAAATCTACCTCTCTATGCCTATAATCTCTCCGGCAATCCAGACCAGGATCTCTGCCTGCCTTTCTGACATCGCTACCTGGATGTCTCACCGCCGCCTGAAATTGAACATGTCCAAGACCGAACTCCTTATCTTTCCCCCCATAACCTCCCCTCTTCCTCCCCTCTCAGTCTCTGTGGATAACGCTGTTATCCTCCCTGCTTCCTCGGCCCGCAATCTGGGGGTTATCTTTGACTCCTCTCTCTCCTCCACTCATATCCAACTCATAGATAAGACCTGCCGTTTCTTTCTCTACAACATTAGCAAAATCTGCCCCTTTCTTTCTGAACACACTACTAAAACGCTTATCCACTCTTTAATCACCTCTCGTCTTGACTACTGCAACCTACTCCTTGCTGGTCTTCCTCTGAATCATCTCTTTCCCCTTCAATCTATTCAAAATTCTGCTGCTCGACTAATCTTCCGCCAGTCCCGCCATACCCACATTACTCCTCTTCTCAAGTCACCTCACTGGCTCCCTATGCGCTTCCGCATCCAGTTCAAACCTCTCCTCCTGAGCTATAAATGCATTCACTCTGCAGCTCCTCAGTATCTTTCATCTCTTATCTCTCCTTACACCCCCTCTCGGGAACTCCGCTCTTCTAACAAACTACTTCTATCCATGCCCTCCACTCCTACTGCTAACTCTAGACTTCACTCCTTTTACCTTGCTGCGCCTTACGCCTGGAACAAGCTACCTGTGTCTGTTAGCCAGGCATCCTCTCTAGCCCTCTTCAAATCCAGGTTGAAAACCTACCTCTTCACTGTTGCTTTCAGATCTTGACTTCTGTGTTTTGTCTTGTCTAGATTGGTAGCTCGGTGTTCTTGTCTTGACCCAATTGGTAGCTCTGTGTTTTGTCCTGACTAGATTAGTAGCTTGATGTTTTGTCTTGATTAGATTGTAAGCTCTGACGAGCAGGGACTGTCTCCTACATGTCTGTACAGCGCTGCCTATGACTGGTAGCGCTATATAAATGTTCAATAGTAGTAGTAGTAGTAGTTAGGGGCACTGTTCCCTCTAAGCTGTGCGCGTGCACACACCTTGCCGAGCGAGCGCACATACTTTACAACAGAGCGCACAAAAATTATGGCTCTGATTCTGATAGAAAACACAGACGTCTTAAAATTTAAAAGTTATGATTGTAATTACTAGAAATTTCCCGCTTCATTTAGTAATCATCTATTTTCATTTAATTTGATTAAAATCAATGTGGTGTACATACTGTATTCTGACGTGTAGTCAAATTTTAAAGTATATAACTCCGAGTGTCGTTATGTGGCGCACAAAAATTTAACCTTCCTTCAAAAGCTGCACACAGCTGATATTTTATGCGCACACAGCCTACAGAAAATTAGAGGGAACATTGGTTAGGGGCGTTCTGGAATGGAGCGGAGGCAGGTGCTACACGGGTAGCAGTGATTTTCGATGCTACCCGCGTAGCCCTCTGCACCTTAAAGACAGGTGAGGTTTTTCTTCACCTGTCTTTAAGGCGCAGAGGCTATGCGGGTAACATTGAAAATCGCTGCTATTCGTGTAGCCTCTGCGGCTGCCAGGGCATCCAGGCTAACCTGGATTTAAAATCTAGGTTAAAGGGGTCTGCGAGCAGGCTATGCGCATAGCCTGCCTAACTCAAAATCAGGCCCACAAGTTATAAAATACTATAACTTACATGCGTTCTTTTAAAATATGGATATGGGAATTTACCCCAGCCCAATGCATCTGGGAAAAGCTCTGGTGAAAGAAGCGACCATGCAGTAATGAAGCTCCCTGATGCAGAAAATATCTGTCTTTGAAATAAGTGACATGTCAGAGGACACTATGAACTATTGAGCAAGATAAGTTGGATCAATTTGTTGATATGAATAAGTATTATGAACTATATAAGTAAAACTTGGACCGATGATGAAATTTATTTATTTAACAGGTTTTATATACCACTTTATCATTTCAATCAAAGCGGTTTTTATTGTAACTTAAACTTGGCAATGTACATTAAACAGGGATATTGATAACTTGGATTTTTCTGAGGCAATGGAGGGTTAAGTGACTTGCCCAAGGCCTCAAGGAGTGCTAGTGGGACTTGAACCCTGATCTCTGGGTTCCCAAGCCAGCGCTCTAACCATTAGGCTACTCCTCCAATTTAGAGCTTGATGAAACTGGGTTTGTTCTTGTATGAATTTTGATGGTCCTCAAAATATTTTTCTGGAGTATATGCTAAGTTAAAGTGAGGCTGTTATTTAGAGCTTAGCAGAGAGGATATTAGCAGATTCAATTTGGTCTTTATAAAGTAGGCATAAAATAAGTACTTTTTTCAAACTTTTATAGGTACCCTGTCATAAAATTGACCCTAGTAAGAGAGGCTAAAATAGAATCTATCAGCCATAGAAATTCAAAAAACCTTTACTCCTAGGGAAGGTGGTATTCTCATATAGCCCATTTATAAAAATACTCTTAATGAGAGTAATTTTATAACAGCGCACCAAGGTAGGGAAGGCACTTAGGCACATATGTTGCATGTATTCTATAAAGGCGATATGGGGTAATCCTATAATGTTTTCTGCATGTAAAACACAATTTAACTAGGCGCTACATTATAACAGATTGCCTATGTGTGAAGGCCAAGTAGATATATATCTTCATAAAAGATGTTAGAAATAGTCAAGTGCCTGTGTGTCTTTATAAAAAAAATACTAGGGGTAAATCAGCAGAAATCGTAGCTAGATTAAAACTGCAGGCACTTAGACCTGCTCAATGGCAGGTATAGATACTCACAAGTATTTTATAAAAGCCGCATGTAAATTGGGATTCCACCCATACTCTGCTAAAATTCCACTCCAGAACATGCCTACACATATTTAATGTAAAATGTAGGCACTGTCTTGTCACCATGCATACTTTTTTATGCATCACCCTTGAAGTAATTTTGTAAAAGTGGTTTTACGCTTAACATAGGCATCTTATAAAGACAAGTTAATCACTTGTCTTTATATAATGCTAGTGTAAAGCAGCCAAACATGTGCCTAAATTGCAGGCATGAATATTCACACCAGACAAATCGGATAGATTGCTTTGACTGGATGATCAGGGAGTTGGACTGAGGGAGAGCTCTAGATGTGGTGTATTTAGATTTCAGTAAAGCCTTTGACACCATTCTGCACAGGCTACTTATAAACAAACTGAGCATCCCAGGGATGGACTCTAAAGTTATTGATTGGGTTAGAAATTGGTTGGGTAGTAGGCAACAAAAGTGTACAGGTAATTGGCGCTCACTCTGAGAAGGAAGTTACCAGTGATGTGCCACAGGGATCTGTCCTTGGTCTGATTCTGTTTAACATCTTTGTTAGTGATATTGCAGAAGGACTGGAGTGGAGGAGTGGCCTAGTGGTTGGGACAAGGTACTTCAGGCTGGAAGGTCGGGGGTTCAAATCCCACTAGAGGACAGCAACCTTGGGCCGGAAGGACTGGGGTTTCTAGTCCCACAGGTGCTCCTTGTGGTCTTGGGCAAGCCACTTAACCCTCCATAGCCCATGTTCCCTGTAAAATAGTTATCTCCAAGTTATAAAGCCCTGTTCAATGTAATTTCAGTTTGTTCAATGTAAACCGCACTGATGCAGAATAGCACGGTATATAAGAGAATGTAAATAAATAAATAAGGACTGTCAGGTAAGGTTTGCTTGTTTGTGGATGACACCAAAATCTGCAATACAGTAGACACCCAGGAAGGAGTCGATAACATGAGGAGGGATCTAGCTAAGCTTGAAGAATGGTCTAGAATTTGGCAGCTGAGATTTAATGCTAAAAAATGCAGGATCATGCATTTGGGCTGCAAAAATCCAAAGGAGTTGTACAGTGTAGGGGGTGAGGTAATTCTGTCCACAAAAGAAGAGCGGGGCCTGGGCATAATTGTGTCTGACTATCTTAAAGTAGCTAAACAGGTAGAAAAGGCAACTGCGAAAGCCAGAATTATGCTTGGGTGTATAGGTAGAGGAATGGCCAGCAGAAAAAAATGAGGTGTTAATGCCTCTGTATAAGTCTTTGGTGCGACCTCATTTGTAGTATTGTGTGCAATTCTGGAGACCGCACCTTCAAAAGGATATAAGCACGTTGGAGTCTGTGCATAGGGTGGTTACTAAAATGGTTAGTATCTTCATTATAAAACATATGAGGACAGACTTAAAGATCTTAATATGCATACTTTAGAGGAAAGGCAGGATAGGGGTGATATGATAGAGACATTTAAATACCTCCGTGGCATAAATGCACAGGAAGATCTCTTTCAGTTGAAGGAAACTCTGCTAAGAGGGGACATAGGAAGGGAGTGAAATGGGATAGACAGGAGTAATATGTGGAAATATTTCGTTATGGAAAGAGTGGTAGATGCGTGGAATAGTCTCCCAGTGGAGGTGGTGGACACAAGGACAGTATCTGAATTCAAAAAGCATGGGACAAACACAGAGGATCTCTAAAGATAAAAAGGGGACTATTGTAGTTGATATGTAAAGGCAATTAGATAGACTTTGTGGTCTTTTTCTGCTGTCATGTTTCTTTGTTCAAATCATTTATAAAATTACCCCCAATAAAGGCAATTTCTAAAGCCATTTACCCATCTAATTGGACTATTAGAAAATTACCCACCTTCTCTTTGAGTAAAAATTCATTGAGTTAGTGTGGTGTCAGTACATATTGTTTTGTTTTAACTGCAGCTACTATTTGTTGACCCCCAGAAGCTGTCACCATAAGCAGGTGCCAAGTCTGCCTATTGATAATGTCAGCCCTGCCATTAAATATTCAGCGGCATTAACTAGATAACCCTGACCACTGAATATAACTGCTGAAAGTTTCCTGGATAACTATAGAGTAACTATTCCTGCAGCCTCATTTATATGATTAAGTTTAGCTGCATATTGTCACCCCGAGATAAATGAAGAAGTTCTGTCTGGCCAGCAAGTTGGTTGGAGAAAATATATGTAGTCAGTGGGGAGTGGGCATTAGGGAACGATTTTTTTTTTCAAATATTTTTCCGGATAGCTCCTGAGGTTACCTAGACAAATCTTTAGTACATCATCCTGAAAAGTTATAGTTTAAGTATGCTAGCCTTATGATATTTTATTTGTTTCTTATTGTAAAATGTTTTGAATTTTCTGTATATTTACGTTCCATTCGGGTATCTATTTAGGATTATCAGAATTAAAAACCTGGTGTCTGACTCTGGCAATATACCCTACAGCAGTTTTATGCATGCCAGGCAAATCTGTCAAATTCTGAACAAACAGAATAATTGCTTATATTATCACTGAATGGTTTGCTTCACTGTATAGTTTTTCACTGTAAAGGGCCCTCTGTACAGTTACTGGAGGAGCAGTCCAATTTTGAAAAATAGTATATAATAAATATTACTTTGAGACACTACCAGTGAATGAGAGGGCAATTGTGCTTACATCGGTGGTGTCTAACACCACTACTACTACTACTGAGCATTTATGTAGCGCTACGAGACGTACGCAGTGCTGCACAGACATGTAAGAGACAGTCCCTGCCCATCAGAGTTTACAATCTAGTCAAGACAGACAGCACAGAAGGTGTAGACAGGAATAAAACAAGGAGTAATGGTAAAGAAACAAGGAGTAATCTTAAAGAAACAAGGAGATCAGGTGAGTCAAGATCCAAAAACAGCAGCGAAGAGGTGAATTTTCAGCCTGGATTTGAAAAGGGTGAGAGAAGGCGCCCGGCCAACAGACACAGGTAGTTTGTTCCAGGCCTAAGGTGCAGCAAGGTGAAAGGAGCGGTCTGGAGTTAGCAGTAGAAGAGAAGGGCACAGATAGAAGCAATTTGCCAGAAGAGTGGAGTTCCCAAGGGGGGGGGGAATGTAGGGAGAGATAAGAGAAGAAAGGTAGCAAGAAACTGCAGAGTGATTGCACTTATAGGTCAGCAGAAGTTTGAAAAGGATGTGGAAATAGTTAGGGAGCCAATGATGTGACTTGAGAAGAGGGGTAATATGGGCATGACAAGGCTGGCAGAAGATTAGCCGCGCAGGAGAGTGTTGAACAGATTGAAGGGGAGAGAGATGATTCAAAAGGAGACCACAAAGGAGTTGTTTACAGTAGTCAAAACGGGAGGTGATTAAGGAGTGAATAAGAGTCTTAGTAGTGTTTTCAGAAAGGAATGGGCGGATTTTGTTGATGTTATAGAGAAAGAAACGACAGGTCTTAGCTATCAGATGGATGTGTGTGGAGAAGGAGTCAGACAACCCCAAGGTTGTGGACCAAGGTAACAGGGAGGAGTAGAGAGTTATCCACAGAGACTAAGAAAGGAGGAAGAGGAGAGGAGGTTTTAGGGGGAAAAATAAGAAGCTCTGTTTTGGCCATGTTCAATTTCAAGCAGCAGTGAGACATCCAAGCAGCAATGTCAGAAAGGCAGGCAGAGATCCGGGTCTGGATTGCTGGAGAGATTTCAGGTGTAGAGAGGTAGATCTGGGAGTCATCGGCATAAAGATGGTACTGAGAGCCATGGGAAGAGATGAACGCACCAAGGGACTGGGTATAGAGAGAGAAAAGGAGCGGACCCAAGACAGATCCTTGGGATACACCAACTGAGAGCGGGATAGTAGCAGAGGAGGAGCTACCAGAACTAACACTGAAAGAGTGATGGGAGAGAAGAGGAGAACCAGGATAGTACAGAGCCCTTAAAACCAAGCGAGGACAGGGTATCAAGGAGAAGGTTGTGGTCAACAGTGTCAAAAGCAGCAGAGAGCTCAAGAAGGATGAGGACAGAGTAAAGGCCCTTGGAATTTGCCAGGAACAAGTCATTGGAGACTTTGGCAAGAGCTTTTTCAACAGAGTATAAAGGATGAAAGCCAGATTTTAAAGGATCCAGGAGAGACAGTCAAGGCAGCGGCGGTGAACCCATGCGTTCAAGTAGTTTAGAAATGAAGGAGAGGAGGGAGATGGGTCGATAATTAGGACAAAAATGGATCAAGTGAGGGTTTCTTGAGGAGAGGTGAAACTACAGCATGTTTGAAGGCTGCAGGGACAGTTGCAGTGGAGAGCGATAGGTTGAGAATATGAGAGATGGAAGAGACAACAGTGGAGGAGATGGGGCTTAGGAGATGGATGGAGATAGGATCAGAGGAGCAGGTAGTGAGTTTGGAGGAAGAAAGAAGGTGTGCAGTTTCCTCTTCAGAGATCACAGAAAAGGAAGAGAGGGTAGCAGAGGTAGAGGGGGAAAGTTGGGAGTGAAGAGGGGGAGGAGGGGAAGTATCTGACTTTGTGGGGAATTGGAGGGTGATCTTGATGGATTTTGTCATGAAAATAGTCAGCCAGGGTTTGAGCAGAAAGGGAGGGAGGGGTCGGAGGCCGAAGCACTTGAGGAGAGAGCTGAGAGTAGTAAAGAGATGGCGAGGGTCAGAGGCAAGGGAGTTAGTCAGATGGACATAATTGTCTTGTTTAGCAAGTGCTGTGACTGACTGGAAAGAGATAAGCATGAATTTGATGTGTAGAAAGTCCGCAAGGGAGCGAGATTTGAGCCAAGCACACTCAGCTGAATGGGCACAGGAACGTAGATAGCGGGTGGTGGATGAAAGCCAGGGCTGGAGTGCAGTACACCTCACAGGACGCGGCATGGGTGGAGCATGAGCATCCAGAGCAGAGGAGAGTGCAGTGCTATAGGAAGCTACTGCCTCGTTAGCAGACTTAGATAACATAGTGGAGGAAAGAGATGAAGAAACAGTGAAGGAGAGAGCCAAAGGATCAATAGCATGAAGATTTCTAAATAGGTTGGAGAAGACAGGATGAGGTTGAGGCGGTGGGAGATGAAGTTGGCTCCTCTTATATGGGTAATATTGTGATATCCAGCACTTACACATGTAAGTGGCGAAAAATACATGTGAATGCTGAAAGATTGGCACTTGCATGTGTAAACCTCTGAGTAATGCTGCTCTTTTTTTTTATAAACTTTATTTAATCATCACCACACAACAAGTTAACACGGCAATAACAACCAAACTCCGGTGGGGTGGACTCTCATCCCCACCCGGAGACTCACTGACAGGGGATGAGTACAGTTTACATGTTATACCCCCACCCCCCCACCTCCCCCCACCCCCCTCCCTTCCCTACCCCCCCTCCCAGTCGCACAGAGTTTCAAGAATTACCCTACCTCTATCACCCCATCTCCACTTACGCTCCCCCTCAACCGCTATACCCCTCCTCCCCGCTCTCCACCCCTACCTACCCATTTGCAGGATCTCATTCCGACATCGGGCCCCTAGCGCTCCTATATACGGGTCCCACACCAACAGGAATGAGGTCCAGCGCTTGATACTGCCCCGCGCTCGCCACCGCTCCGTTAGCATTAACTGGTGAAAGCTATTGCGCCACTCCCCGAACGTCGGGGCGTGCGGGTCTCTCCACATACGTAGAATGGGCCCTTTACCCACCAGACAGGCCTTTCGCATGAACAAACGGTCCGTTCGCCGGGGCGGGCAGGGGGGGTCCAGCCTATCCAAGACCACGAAAGCCCCAGTCCACCGCACTCTCTGCTGCAGCAACCCAGTGACATATCTTGCAATTCTAGCCCAATAGGGTCGGATATGCGGGCAGGCCCACCACATATGCCACAAGCCAGCCAAGGGAGCCTGGCATCGCGGGCATCGGCCATCAACTGTCAGATGGCTACGCAAGGCCCGTCGGGGTGAGAAGTAGGCCCGGATAAGGCATTTAAATTGTATCTCCCGCCACCTAGCCCCTTCCACCATGTCAGCGATCCGCCGGAGAGCTAGGAGGACTGTGTTTGGGGGGATCTCCCTTCCCATCTCCGCACTCCACGCCGCCTCCACTCCGCGGTAGTCGACCGGCACTTGGAGGTCCTTCAACCGAGCTCGATAGCCCGCAATAGACTGGGGCGCGTCTTCTCCCAGGGCAAAAAATCCCAGTAATTGCGCGGAGCGCTCCAGCGTCAACGCCGCCCTAGGCAGGGTAAGTATATAGTGGGAAACCTGAAGGTAGGCAAACGTAGATTGGACGGTCAAATCATATTCCCGACGAAGGGAGTGAAGGGGCTTACATCTCCCCGCATCATCCACCAAGTGCCCGATATTCCGAATACCCTTACGCCACCAATCCCGAAAACCGTGCGAGTTCGACCCCGGGGTAAAGTGGACGTTCCCTTGCAGCGGTGCCCAGCTAGACGCCGTCCAGTCCGTCCCCCATCGGCTATTGAGGTACCTCCACGTCCGCTGGACCGAGCTGAACAATACACTCGATACAAGGCGAGTCGGGAGGCTTCGCGGGTCCGTATGTAACGCCCCTAACAGAGAAAGTGGTGCAACATATTCCTCTTCAAGAGTCGTGGGAGTGTACACCGCCGTCCCACCCAGACAGTCCCCCAAATGACGGGCCTGGCACGCCAAGGCATACGCCCCTATGTCTGGGAATCCCATCCCCCTGTCTCGCCACTTCCCTGTCAGCCGTGACAAGGGTATACGGGCGCGAGCACCTCGCCACAAAAAGGTCCGAAAGGTGGTTTCAAGGCGCCGCAAATCTCTCCTCAGTAACCATACCGGCAAAGTCTGCAGCCAATACAGCAGTTGAGGGAGTATCACCATCTTAATTGCCGCAACTCTCCCTGATAGCGAGAGCGGCAGTGGTCCCCAAGCCTGCAACTGGGATCGTCTACGGGATAGCATCTCCTCCAAATTACTTCGGTACAGCTCATGAGGATGCCTGGTCAGCCGAATGCCCAAATAAGCAAAGTGCAGATGGGCCCACTTAAGGGGAAACTCACCAACCCACCCCCGCTTCAGCGTCCCTAACACATCCAGGGCCTCTGATTTATCCTTATTAATCCGTAGACCTTAAAATAGTCCAAAATCCCGAAATTCCTGCAATAGGCCGGGCAGGGATTCCGCAGGGGTCAGGAGGTGCACCAAAATATCGTCTGCAAAGGCCGACACCTTGAAAGTCTGAGAGCCCATACGTACCCCCTGTATCTCCGGCGACATCTCCATCGCTCGAATCAAGGGATCCAATGATAGCACGAACAGCAAGGGGGACAGGGGGCACCCCTGCCGCGTACCCCTTTCCAGGGGGAAGTCCTCCGACAGCAATCCATTGCAGAGTATCCCCGCGGTCGGGGAATCGTATAAACAATCGATCATGGCACAAAAGGGAGCACCCAGGCCATACCATGGGAGCAATTCTTTAAGATAGGTCCAGTTGACTCTGTCAAAGGCCTTCTCGGCATCGAAACTTACCAACAAGGAGGGTAGCTGTTGGTCATGCACCCACTCCATCGATGCCACTATTTTACGCATGTTTCGGACAATATATCGACCTTTCACAAACCCCACCTGGGAGTCATGAATCAGAGATGGAAGATACTCTGCTAACCTATCTGCCATAACCTATGCGAAAATTTTCAGGTCGAAATTTAATAGAGAGATGGGACGGTAGGACGTGGGCAATTCTGGATTTTTGCCCGGCTTAGGGATCAAAGTAATATGCGCTTGGTTTTTGCCCCACCTAAAGCCGCCCTGCGCGACCCTCTGCGTGAACACCCCCACCAAGGTTGGACTGATATAGTCATTAAGCAATTTATAGAACTCTGCGCCCAAGCCATCAGGCCCTGGCGACTTAAAACAGCTAGCCTGGGCAATAACAGAGCGCACTTCCTCTGGAGTGATGTCTCGCCCCAGTTGCCTACTCTGCTCTTCTGTCAATGAGGGCAAGTTTAAATTCCGGAGATACTCTGGTATCGCCGAGGGGGATCCGCCCTCCGCCGCATACAGTGTTTGGAAAGATTTCCGAAAGACCTGGACAATGTCTGTAGTGTTTCTCTGCAATACCCCGCACTCGTCCCGCAAGGCCGCAACAGTACGCGCACCCCGTGCCCCCCGCAGACACCGCGCCAGCAGTCGTCCGGGTTTGTCACCATAATTTTGCAGCCGATACCGATAGTAGAGGATGGATTTCTTAGCCCGTTGGTGTAACAATTCGTTAAGGTCCACCCTGGCCTCCCAGAGCTCTCTCCTAACCCCGTCCGACGGGGCCCTCGCCAGGCGTCTCCGCAACCAGGAGACCCGCTTCTCCAATCAAAGAATCCCATCCATAAGGAGCCTGCGCTTGCGGGCCGCGAACCCAATAATGTCTCCCCTTAACACTACTTTAGCTGTCTCCCATATAAGCTCGGGGTCCCCCTGGTGGCATCGGTGATCCTCCTCAAACTCCCTCCAGCGCTGCTCCAAAAACTTATGAAATTGGGCGTCACCGTAAAGCTCCGGCGGAAAGCGCCAAATCCGTGTCTTATCCAATCTCCCCCCCCAGTGAAGATCCAACCACACCGGTGTATGATCGGAAACTTCAAAAGGCCCAATCTGCACCTCGTCCACGTTCGCAAGACTCCCGGAGGACAGAAATATATAGTCGATACGGGAACTCGTGCCATGGGCTCGGGACTGGTGCGTAAAGTCCTTCTCTAGGGGATGTAACACCCTCCAGGTATCAATAAGCCCCAATCTATTCTTAAAGCTAGTTAAGAGTCGCGTTACTGTCGCCCGCATTCGCGCATCACCCCCCCCCACAGGTGTCCAAGTCGAAATCGAGGACTCCATTGACATCTCCTCCCATTATAAGCGGGAGATCAGACATCTGCTCCACTTTGGAAGCCAACCGGGCAAACAAACCGGGGTCAGGGGAATTCGGGCCATATACCGTCCCCAAAATTACCGACCGCCCCTCCAACTTACACTGCAACAGCAAGTAGCGCCCCACCGCGTCCCGAACCTCGACTTCGACCGAACAGCGTATCTTTTTATTCATCAGAATAGCCACCCCCCCCTTCTTCCCTTAATGCTGCTCTTTTATGAACTTCTTTTTTTGTTAAAGGACTGTTGCCACTGGATATGCCAGAAAGAGTAGTTACTCACCTGTAACAGGTGTTCCCCAGGAGCAGCAGGAATCAGTCCTCACATATGGGTGACATCGACGTCGATGAAGCCCTTGCGGAGCATTTCCCCAGCTTTCCAAGAAAGCCTTTGGGAATGCAGGCACACATGCGCGGTTCCCTTCCCGCCTAAAGGTGCCATCTTGCTCAGTCAAATGACATAGCTAAAAACAGCACACAAAAACTATGTACAACTGCAACTCCCAGGGGAGGAGGGAGGGTTGTGAGGACTGATTCCTGCTGCTCCTGGAGAACACCTGTTACAGGTGAATAACTACTCTTTCTCCAGGACCAAGCAGGAAGTCAGTCCTCACATATGGGTGACTCCCTAGCTCTGGGCTACCAAGGAACCCAGGCTGAACAAGAGAACTCCCTCTAGTCCCAGCATCAAAGAAAGGCTTTTCACTGACAGAACCTCCACCGGTAGCCCAACGGAGGGCTGGAGGGCAGGAGTTGCCTAAACCTCAAAGAGATTTCGGAGTACTGCCTGGCCAAAAGCACCGTCCCTACGGGACTCCCTTTCCAGACAGTAATGGGCCGCAAAGGTCTGGCTTGAGGACCAAGTTGCAGCCCTGCAGATGTCCACCAACGGTACAGAGCGGAGGTGAGCCACTGAGGCAGCCATTGCCCTGACATGATGGGCCGTGACCCGACCCTGCAAAGGAAGGTCAGCCGCCCTGTAAGTCCAGGTGATACAGTCAGCTACCCAGGTGGACAAGGTACGCTTGGACACAGCTAACCCCAAATTATTAGGGTCAAAAGATATGAAGAGCTCAGTAGCCCTTCTATGCCCCTGCGTACGGTCAAGGTAGAAGGATAAGGCTCTTCTACAGTCCAGGGTATGCAGAACTGCTTCAGCCTGGCTTGCATGAGGCCTAGGGAAGAATGTTGGAAGAACCACCTCTTGGTTAAGGTGGAAAGAGGAGACAACTTTTGGGAGGAACTTTGGATGAGTCCGAAGGACTACCCTGTTCCTATAGAAGCGGGTGTAAGGCCTGTCACAGACCAGGGCCTGAAGCTCACTCACTCGCCTGGCCGAGGTTAGGGCTATCAAGAAGAGTGTCTTCCAGGACAGGAAGCGTAGAGGGCAAGTAGCCATCGGCTTGAAAGGTGGGCGAGTCAGTTGCTGCAAGACCACATTCAGCTCCCACTCAGGAGCAGGAGGACGGATTGGAAGCTTGAGCAAAAGCAAGCCTCTGAGAAACCGGGACACCAAGGGGTGAACCGACAGAGAATGTCCTTCCACCAGTGAGTGGTGAGCTGCTAGAGCTGAGAGGTGGACCCGAACAGAATTGGGCTTAAGTCCCTGATTGGATAAGTGCAGTAAGTACTGAAGCACTACTGGTACAGTACAGGAGAAAGGATCCTCTGTACGTAGCTGACACCACACAGAAAACCACCTCCATTTGAGAGCATAGGTTTTCCTAATGGACTGTTTCCTAGAGGCTAGGACAACCTCTTCAACTTCCTGAGGTAGGCCCCAGGGAGCCAGAACTACCCTTGCAGCCTCCAGGTCATCAAATTGAGAGCTTTGAGATTGGGGTGCAGAAGGGAACCCTGATCCTGAGAAAGAAGGTCGGGTTGCAATCCCAGAGGCAGTGGGGGATCCACTGCCAGCTGACGCAGAAGTGGAAACCAAGGCTGTCTCGGCCACCTGGGAGCCACCAGCAGGACCAAGGCCTTGTCCTGAAGAATCTTGAACAGGGTTCGGGCCACCAAGGGCGTGGGAGGAAACGCATACAGGAGGCACGGAGACCATGGGATCAGGAAAGCATCTGCTGCTATCTGTAGAGGATGCGGTTGTCTGGAGCAGAACTTTGGCAGCTGTTTGTTCAGTGGACTGGCAAACAGATCTATGGATGGAAGTCCCCATTTCAGGAAAATCCTCTGAACCACTAAAGAATGGAGCTGCCACTCGTGGGGCTGCAGAATCCTGCTCATCCTTTCAGCCAGGTAGTTTTCCTGGCCAGGGAGGTACACAGCCTTGAGGAGCATGTTGTGCCTGAGGGCAAACAAGCAAAGGTCCTGTGCTTCCTGACAAAGGAGCCTGGATCCAGTCCCGCCCTGCTTGTTCACATAAAACGTGGCTACCTGGTTGTCTGAACTAGGACAGACTGATGAGCCAGGGTAGGAGAGAACATTTTGAGGGCTAACCGAATAGCCCTGAGTTCGAGGAGATTGATCTGCTGTGCGGCTTCCCAGGGAGACCACAGGCCCTGGGTGCACTTGCCTAGACAATGAGCTCCCCAGCCCTGCAGGGAGGCGTCCGTGGTCAACACCACTTGGAACCCCGGAATCTGAAAAGGTACCCCTTGCAGCAGATTGGGTGGGTGCAGCCACCAGCTGAGGGAGTTCAGAAATTGTCTGGACACCCTTATCCTGTCTCTGAGGCTGCATGTGTCCTGTGACCACTGAGTCCGAAGGCACCACTGTGCAGGCCTCATATGGAGCCGGGCATTGGGGGTCACATGTACTGTCGAAGCCATGTGGCAAGAAACCTGAGACATAGTCTGGCGGAGACCAGCGACCTGCTGAGAAACTGGTTTGCTAAGTTTATCAGTCTTTGGGCTCTGTCTTCTGGCAAGAATGCCTTTGCCAGGAGAGAGTCCAGTCTTGCCCCTATGAACTCCAAGTTCTGGGAGGGGAGCAAAGTGGACTTTGCAAAGTTTATTACAAACCCCAAGCTTTGAAGAAGAGCAATAGTTCTGAAGGTGGCCTGTCGGGCCTCCTGACACGTCTGACCCCTTATGAGCCAGTCGTCCAGATAGGGGAAGACAAAGATTCCCTGATTTCTCAGGTAGGCCGTCACCACTGCCAGGCATTTGGTAAAGACCCTGGGAGCGGAGGTGAGGCCAAAAGGCAGTACCCTGTACTGATAATGGTTTCCTCCCACAATGAACCTGAGGTACTTTCTGTGGTCTGGATGAATGAGGATGTGAGTGTATGCATCCTTTAGATCTAATGAGCATAGCCAATCTCCCTGCTGGAGGTAGGGCAGAATTGTTCCAAGAGTAAGCATCTTGAACTTTTCCTTCTCTAGGAATTTGTTGAGATTCCTGAGGTCTAGAATAGGCCGAAGGCCACCGGTTCTTTTGGGTACCAGGAAATACCTGGAGTAGAACCCTTGACCTTGTAAGTGGGGAGGCACAGGCTCCACCGCCCTGTCCACCAACAGACCTTGGAGCTCCTGAAGGAGAAGATCTGTGTGCAGGGGAGGCCTTGGAGGCTCCCTTGGAAAGTATGGAGGAGGCAGTTGTTGGAAGTGTAGCAGATAGCCCTTGTGGACTATGCTTAACACCCAACTGTCTCCAGTGATGAGTGGCCACTTGTGGGCAAACAGGGTGAGGCGATCTCCTGTGCAGGGCTGGGAGAGCAGGGATGGAGAGGCTATGCCTAAGGAGTCAAAAACCCCCACCCTGCTGAGTGGGAGCAGGGGCCGGAGGCTTGGGAGTCCGCTGCCTATGGGGCCCATTACCCTGCCCCTTGGCTTGCTGACCCTGAGGGGCAGCTTGGCGGCCTGGTACTGTGGGTACTGTTTGTAGGCAGTGCCCTTCCTCGGGTAAAAGGGCTTTTTACCTGAGCATTCTTTTTGTGAGAAGGGGCAGAAGTCTTCCTAGACAGCCTTGTCCTCGTGAGGTGCTCGGTTTCGAGCTGTGCGGCCTTCTCCGTCATGGGCTTGCCAAAAAAGGTTCTCACCTCGGCAAGGGACATCGACCAACTTGTCCTGAACCCATGGCTCGAGGTCCGATGACTGCAGCCATGCCTGGCATCGAGCCGCGATGCCGGCTGCTGCAATATGGGCCGAAGCCTCGAAGCCATCGTAGGCAGCACGGGACATAAACTTGGAGCATTCCCGGATCCCCGAGGACAAGGACTTGAACCTCTGCAAGGGTTCCCCGGAGAGACCAGCAGAGAACCCAGCCAACTCCTTGGCCAGGTCTCGCAAGTACATGCCCATGTACAGCTGGTAAGACTGGACACGGCAAGCAAGCATCGAGCCCTGGAAGCACTTTCTACCAAAACCATCGAGGTTCCGGGCCTCCCTGCCAGGGGGCACCGCGGAGTGCATCTTCTGACTTTTCAGGCGAAGCATGGTCGATTCCACCACCATGGAATGGTGTGGTAGCTGTGCCTTCTGATAGTCAGGGCTCTTCCGGAGTCGATAGATAGAATCGACCCGCTTGCTTAGAACCGGCACCGAGGCCGGTGCCTCCCACATCCAGAAGAGGAGCCATTCCAGCATCGGAGGAACCGTAACAGTAAAGGCCTCCTTCGGAGGAGAGTCGTACTGTAGGGCCTCGAGCTCCTCGGCTCGAGGCTCCTCCTCGGCTCGAGGCTCCTCCTCGGGGTCCGCAGGGATAGCCAACGCGGTGGCCATATCCCAGACGAACTCCGAGAACCGGGTATCCTCTGGGGGAGATCTACTCCGGGGCTCGGACTGCGGTGAGTCCGACGGGACACACCGAGTCCTGAAGGTGTCGGGGGACTCCTCGTCCTCCGTCTCCCAGGCGGACTCGTCCGATGAGGAATCGGGGTCCAACTGCGCGGGGCCTGTGAGCACCCGCCCCGACGCCGAAGGCACCAGCGTCGACACCCTCGGTCCCGAATGGGAGGTCGAGGGAGACCGCGACCGAGGTCGACCTCGAGCCTTTATGGTCTCGAGTATCGGCTCGGTCTCCGGGGTCGACTTCGATGTCGATGTCCCAGTGGTCGGGGCAGATGCGCCAGACAGGCTGGCCATCAGTGCCCGCTGCTGTTCCATGAAGGCAGACAGTCTGCTCTCCAAGGCTGTCAGCCTGAGACCCAGCTCAGGAGACTCAGCAGCCCCCGACTCGGGCCCCGGCGGTGCCAGGCCCGACGTCGGCTCTCTGGGAGGAGAGTCCACAAGGACTACAGGACTTACTTGTCCAGCAGACTCCGGCTTCACTCGAGGTACTTTGGGAGGCTTCTCCTGTTCCACGGGCCCGGGGCGATGGTCGGGGGTCTGAGACCTAGCTTTCGAGGAGCCAAGGACCTCTTCCGACGACGCCCTCGCGAGCCACTTCTTCCTCTTTCGTTACCGGTCGGGGGACCCCCTGTCTGAGGAGCCCCGACGGTGCTTGGAATCCGATTCCCGAGATGTCGAGGCCTCAGACGAGGTCCGGGCCCGGCCGGAGGCCGAGTCGGAGAAAAGCCTTTCCTTTTGGTGCTGACAACTTCGAAGCGCCTTGGAAGACATTTTCCCACATGGTCCACACATCTTAGGATCGTGGTCAGGACCGAGGCACCGAAGGCAGCAGTCGTGTGTGTCGGTGAGAGACATTAGCTTCTTGCACCGATCACACTTTTTGAACCCACTGGAAGCCATCGGGGAAAAAAGAGTCCCCGCGAGGTCAAAGGACCGGCCTTCCAGGGAAAAAGAAAAAAAGGGCGCGAACGCCAGCCACGAAGGGCAAAAACCGAAAAAAGAAGATCAGGCTCGATACCGGTGTACCGAACCTGGCGGGAGGGGAACCGGCGTCGAACCGGAGAAAAAATAGCGAAGGAATCGTGAAAAAATCTAACTATTTTCTGGGAGGACTAGGACACACGTCCGGTGGGCTTCATGGAAAAAGAGAGACTGAGCAAGATGGCACCTTTTAGGCGGGAAGGGAACCGCGCATGCGTGCCTGCATTCCCAAAGGCTTTCTTGGAAAGCTGGGGAAATGCTCCGCAAGGGCTTCATCGACGTCGATGTCACCCATATGTGAGGACTGACTTCCTGCTTGGTCCTGGAGAAATATGTGTATTTTCCGTCATCCTTAAATGTGCATTAGTAAAGGCTCCACATTCAGCAGAACTATTTGTAATGTACTCGGGGAACTGGGAATATCCCACCTTGGACATCCCAATTCCTACCTAGATGTCCTCACTAATGATGCACAAAGTAGAATTCTGTTATGTCGTTTGCCAGTCTGGACTATGGATGGGAAAATTCTCAGTAATGCACCTTATGGAAAAATTATATACATACTTTGACAATTGGGCTGCTTTGTGTGTACTTAAAACAAGGTACCCACTTGGGGGCTAATATTTTAAAGCCCTTTCAGTGTGTGAAGCAAATTTTCTCAGTGGATAAACAGGATAAGAGTTTACATTATGGGCAAACATATGGCCGACAAAGCTCTATGTGGGAAACTCTCCCAGTTCCTTCTAGAAGCTATTATTCATTTATTCAGAACACTTGATATATTGCCAAGAGCCAAGACTATCGCAGTGGTTTACTTCTTTTTCTCTCCCTTCTGTACTGCCACTCCTTTTATTTTTTATTGTAAAGATGGGAACAGAAGAGGTAATTACAATTCATGGACAGTGTGGGGAACAGAGAAAAAGAGAGCAGTCTGTTCTTGTGTGTGTGTGGGGGGGGATTATGGAACAGAGGACTGGGGGGGGAGGCTTGCAGAAACAGCAAGGTTTGAAGGCTGGGAGGGAAGATTTGGTGTGGAGAGAAAAGGGAAGGGAGTTCCATAGGGAAGGACCGACATAGGAAAATGAGGAATTTCTAGAAATGACAAGGTGAAAGGCTGAGGGTGGAGGCAGGGATAGAAGGTTGGCATTGGCTGAATGTAGGGAACAGGATGGATCATAGTGATAAGAGTAACCAAGTAAGAGAAGCAAGAGGTAAACAGTGCATGATGGACTAAGGTAAGAATCTTGAAATGGATATGGAAAGGAACAGGGAGAAGAGTGGGAAACCATGGTTAAATGATGGGCCTGAAAAATTAATTTGTGGCAGTAGACTGAATAAGTTGTAGATGATAGAGCTTTAGGGTAGCCCAAGAAAAAAAGTTGCAGTAATCGAGATGGAGAACCACAAGTGCCTGAACAAGCTCAATAAACTGTGGGATGGAAAAGGCAGAATGGACAGAGTGTAGATGGCAAAAAGCAAAAAAAAAAATCAGATTTGGATCAAGAGTCGAGGTGGAACGTAAAAGAGCGAGAAGTATCAAATGTGACACCAAGATGCTTAATTAAGACACAAAAAGAGAGGAGAAGAGATGGTAAGAAGTGGAAGCAAAGAAGTTGCTGGGGAAGAGAAGACAATAGCCTCACATTTGGATATACTGAGAAGAAGACAGTTGTCTATAAGCTACTGTTGTACAGATTGTAGACAGGTTTGGAGGGAGAAACATCAGATGAGGGGGAGGAAACAGTTTAGAGGATCTGAATGTCATCAGCTTATAGAAATGGATACAACCAAGAGCCTGAATTAAGAGGCAGAGGCGACCTGAATATATTGAAAAGGGTAGGTGCCAGCAGGGAGCCTTGAGGGACCCCTGAAAGGAGAGGAAGAGAGACAGAGAATATAGAGTTGGAAAACATTTGAACGATGCAATCCAACAGATAAGAAAAAACTAGATGAAGACAGAACCATGGATGACAAATAGAGTTGGGGGCGTTGAAGAAGAAAAGAGTGATCAACCAGGTCCAAAGGCAGAAGAGAGATCCAAAAAAACCTTAATAAAAGAGCTACTGTGGTCAAAAGAAACCCAGATTTAATTCGTAAGAGCACAAAGCAAAGATTCTGTCAAGTGACGTGAGCGAAAGCCAGCCTGCCGAGGATGCAAGCCCAGAGACTTTTCCAAGAAAGGAGAGAACAAGACACTCCAAAAGCTTAGAAAGGAAGGCCAAATTGGAAATTGGAACAAAATTAGATAGGGAAGAACTATTAAGAGAGGGTTTCTTGAGGAGGGGGCAAATAACAGCATGTTTCCAAGAGGGTAGGAGATTGCTTCACACTAGCCTCGCTGATGGCTGAGGAACAATACTAGGGGTACAGGAAGGAGCCAATCTAGAGACTAAGTGAGCTGGCCCGGGATCCAAGGAGGAGGAGAATGGGCAGACTGATTCAAAAGCAAGCTCCAGAAATGGCAAAGACAGAGCAGGGAAGGAAGACCAGGAAGAGGAAAGAAACAGCTTGGAGGTGTATCTGATGAGTAATGGCAAAGGATCAGAGATGGAGAGCCTCTCTGCAAAGGGGCCAAGACCCTATTCCCCCTTGTTTGTTCAGATAGAACATGGCTGCCTGATTGTTCATTTGGACCAGGACCCTCTGGGAGCTTAGATGCGGCTGAAAGACCTTGAGGGCATTGAAGATTGCCCTAAGTTCCAGTAGATTTATCTAGAGCTTGGACTCCTCCTCCATCCAGAGGCCCTGAGTGGAGAGGGATTCTAGATGGGCCCCCCACCCCTGTTTGGAGGCATCCATTGTCAGGGTACATTGATGTGGAGGCATCTGAAAAGGTGACCCGACGAGGAGATTCTCTAGGGAACACCACCATAGAAGTGATGTGGCCAGAGGGGCAGACACTGATATTTTGTCTGAGAGACCGTCTGAGGCCTGTGTCCACTGGGAAGCCAGAGCCCATTGGGCTGTACACATAAGCAGGCGTGCATGTTGCACTACATGTACTGTTGAGGCCATATGACCTAGAAGCTGTAGCATCTCTCAGGCAGTGAGATGATCCTTGACACAGGCCTGAGATGCCAGCTGGATGAGATAAGAACAGTGGAGCTGAGGTAGAAATGCTCTTGACTGTTGAGTATTTAAGACAGCTCCTATGAACTCTAGTGTTTGAGTAGATGGGACTTTGGAAGATTTATCACAAATCCCAAGTATTGAAGTACCTGCATAGTATGAGAGAGAGACAGGTGAACCTCTTGGGAAGTTTCTGCCCTTTTGAGCCAGTCATCTAAGTAAGGGAAGACAAATATCCCTAGAGATCTTAGAAATGCGGTCACAACCGCCATGCATTTTGTAAAGACTCTTGGGGCCGAGGCGAGTCAGAATGGCAGGACTCTGTACTGGTAATGTTTTCCTTGAAACATGAAGTGTAGATATTTCCTGTGTTCTGGATGAATCAGGATGTGTGTATACGCTTCCTTGAGATCTAGAGAACAGAGCCAGTCCGGACTCTGGAGATAGGGTAGGAGGGTCCCTAGAGAGACCATCTTGAATGTTTTGTGGACAAGATACTTGTTTAGGTTTCTGAGGTCCAGAATGGGTCTGTATTCCTCGGTTTTCTTTGGTATGAGAAAGTATGGAGAGTAGAAACCCACTCCTTTTGGGATGTTGGGACCTCTTCTAAGGCACCTCCTGACAGCAGAAAGGTGACCTTTTGTAGCAACAGAGCAGTGAGAGTAGGCTGAGAAAGATATTTCCTCACTATTGTGGAGGGGGGGCAGAGTCTGTAGGTGAAGTCTGTACCCCTCTGCCACCTGTGCTATGATGTGATTAGATGCCACCTGTGGGCATAGTGACAGAGTCTGCCAGAAATGTTGGGGGAAAGGGGGGTCTCCAGAGGCAGAGTGGTTATGTTTTCTAGGAGAAAGTCCAAAACCAGACGCAGGTTGAGTCTGTGGAGCTGGCTGGTTTTTAGAAGTCTGTGGCTTCTTTTGCTGCTTAGGAGGCTGTTGCCTCTTTTGAGTAGCCTGGGGTTGGTACTGCGAAGCAGACATGTAAGAAGGGTAAAACTACTTCTTATTGAAGAAAGTCTTTTTAGCAGCAGCAGCATTCTTAGCCAGGTTGGCAGTGGTTCTAGAAAGCCTATTTAAGAAAATATTCTCAGACTCCAACTGAGATGCCTTGTCTTGCCAGTCTTTGCTAAAAAGGTTTTCACCTGTGCAAGGAATATTGCCCAGTTTATCTTGAACCCATTGTTCAAGATCTGATGCTTGAAACCAAGCAATCGTGCGTGCTCCAGTGCATATTGAGGTGGCCCTACTGGTACACTCAAAGTAGTCAAAAGTTGCCCTATTGACAAACTTTGACATATTCTGGGCATGTTTGACCAATGTAAGATTATCAGCTCTCTTATCATCAGGAAGAAGAGGAGCCATAGATTTAAGATCTCTAGTAACCTCCCAATGGAACATACCCATACAGAGTATGTATGAACTTATCCTGGCTGAAAGCATGGAGGCCTGAAAACCTCAACACCCGAAAGCATTGAGAGTCCTCGCCTCTCTACCAGGAGGATTTGAAGAATGAGTCTTTGAACTTTTAATTCAATGCATTGCCGATTCCACCCCCATTGAGTGATGAGGCAACTGAGTCTTTTGGAATCCAGGAGACTCCGGTATTTGATACATGGTATCGAGTCATCAAGTATGGGGAGAGATGGTAAGGGGTATCTCCCACATCCGGAGCATGAGGTCCTGGAGGATACGGTGAACCGGAAGGGTAGCAGCCTCTTTAGCAGCCGTAGGGTATTGGAGGATTTCTAATTCCTCAGCCCTAGGTTCTTTTTCAGATGTTACTGTAATAGACAGGCCCCTGGCCAGGTCCTGAATAAACTCTTGAAGACATGTCCTCGGGAGGGGACATGTGGCATTCTGGAGAGGAAGAAGGATCCTTCGGTATACTTTTCATTGCTCGAGTATCGATCAAGTCCTTATCGGAAGAATTGGAAGCTGACGATTCAAAGTATCGATGAGAGCGATGCCTGCGCTCTGCTAAGGCCTGGTACCAATCAAAATCAGTATCAGATCGGGGAGGTTGTCTGGAAGAGCCACCGGTACAAGGGATGGACTCATGGGCAGGCAGTGGTAATAGCAGTTCGATGGATACAAACCCCGATGCAGACTGCATAGGTACCATGGACGGTGCCGGTGTCGGCGGTACTGTCGGTAAGGGTTTGATCGGAACCGGGGTCGCCAAACTGCGCACGAGGGTGAGAATACGTTGATATATGGAGCCCGCTGATACTTGGGTAGCGATACTGGACATGCGGGCCACCATCCCAGAGCACGGCACCAGGAGCTCTCCAGAGGTGGAGGCCTCGGGAGCATCCTGGGACCCCTTGATGGCTTTGGAGGAAGGGTCCTCCTGCTGGAGTAGTTTGGCTGGCTGATCCACCTCTAGGGCAACGCACAAGGCATCTAGAGTCTTAGAAAGAGATTTACCCTTGAGGGATCGGTGTATCTTCAAAGATTTACATTTTGATACCTGAGATCCATGAGAGGAAGACAATGCCCTCGATGACATTGATGCTAAAGAGACTGCATCTGAGGCAAAGAGTGTGCCTAACTTTGCAGCACGATTCTGCAGGCCTCTCTTTTTTATCTTCCTACATAAAGGACATTCAGAAGGCTGGTGGTTGGGCCCAAGGCATTTGAGACATCAGTTGTGGGTGTCGGTAGCTGAGATGGTACTGCCACACTTAGAACATTTCTTAAAACCACTAGCTGGTTTTCCATTATGCCAAAGCAAATGGTAGCGCAACCACAAAAAAACAAAAGAAATAAAATAAAATAAAGAAATTTTCTGCAGTGACAGGATTTGCTTCCTGCTGGCTTCGCGGGAAATGAAGAACGGAGGAGGGAGAGTTGAGAAGGCGGGAAGGCAGTGATGCAGGCGCAGTGGGATGCTCCCAAAAGCTTTCCTATTGGATGCTCCGGAGTGTTCCCGCTCGGGCTCCGTCAGTACCGACATCACCCATATGTGATGACTACATTCCTGCTTGTTCCTGGAGATCCAGACTTTCTCCGGGAACAAGCAGGAGTCAATCCTCACACATGGGTGACGTTGGCGCTGACGGAGCCCACACCTTCCATTCCCCAGCTTTCAAAGAAAGCCTTTGGGAGTTACACCGCGCATGCATGGTCACCTTTCCGCCCAAAGCTGCCATCTTGCCTCAGTCTTCTTTTTCTGTGGAGCCCTGCAGACGTTCTGTCTGTGCACCCAGGACAAATTTGATTTTTTTGACCCGTTCTTTGGAATTTTTTCTTCTTTCAAGTGCATTAGTTCGATCACTTTTCCGCTGCCCGAGTCCCCTGCCTCGGCATCGTGGTTTTCGCTCAGGTAATTTTCTTTATTTTTGTCTTGTTTTTTGCCTACAGGGTTTTCTACTTATGGCCTAGCTTGTTGAGATGTCAGAGTTTGATCTCGTGGGTCTTGTTTTTCTTGTTATGACTTCGACCAGAGGTTTCAAGCAATGTGGCAAGTGCAACTGCACTATGTCCCATTCAGACCGCTACAGTACCTGCATTAAATGCCTCGGGGCAGACCGTGATGGGTCCTCCTGCCCGCTTTGCCTCATGATACCAGGGGGAGCTGTTTGGTAGGTCTAGCCCAGGTTTGGCATTGGGGGCGGTATCCCTGCCTTCAATGTCAGCAGTGGGCAACTCTGTGTCTCGTGCCCAGACTCGCTCTGATCCCAGAGGTCATCAGGCATCGGAGTCATCCTCAGAGATTTCCCCCGTATATCAGAAGCTTCGTCGAAGCCGACTTCAAGGACCAACCCAGGCCCAGGTGATAAGTCCGCTGCAACCTGGCTGCTGAGTCCCTTGACTCAATGCGGGAGACGATGGATGGGAGTGCCCATCGAAGCAGCTCCGGAGAGAGGAGTCTCCTTTGGTGACGAGGGATTGATGCAGCCCCACCGATTCCATCACCATTCAGGATTCCCCTGCCAGGGACCCAATGCTGGCCTCAAAGTCCTCGGGGCCGGTGCAAGCTGCAGAGCCATCTGGCATCGAGGCCAGGATGGCGACCCTCAAACGCAGTTTCTCTGCGTTTCTAGAGTTGTAATGGGGCCAAACTCCTGGTCATTCTGGCTCCTCGGTGCCCATCACGGGGACTTCCTCGACAAGGACCTTCCCTGAGGATGTTCTCTCCCATCCTTGAGAGGTTGACGCAGTCAGTGTCAAAGCCGTCTGTGACCAACACAATGCTGCAGGACCTCTGACGCCGGGAATCGCAATATTGGGTCAGTCTGATGACCGCGGGGTGCTTGCCGACTCCTCCGGCTCTGAGTCGGCATGGGAGATGGACGAGGAGTCCCCTGACACCATACTCCACCGGGATGTCTCCTCCTACCTCTCTCCGCCACACCACCGGCAGAGGTCCCCCACCAGAGGATCTTGCCTTCTTGGGGTTTGTGAGGGAAATGTCCCAGGTACTTGTCTTTGTGGTGGCCCTGAAGACAAGCCGTGTGCCGATGATCTTGAGATCCTCCAGTATGAGGCCCTTCCTCGGGAGGTGCTGATGGTGCCTGTGCCCCCAATTCTGGAGCAGCTGATGTTCAGGATGTGGGAAACCTCGGTGACAGTACCAATTGTGAACCGTCGACTCGATTCGCAGTATCAAATCAGCAGGAGCCCCGGATTCCGGAAAACGCAACTGCTACACAATTCCATGTTGGTGGAGTCAGCTATGCGTTGTATCAAGAGCCAGAGAACACACTCCTCAGTGCCCCCTGGCAGGGAGGCCTGTACCATGGATGCCTTTGACAGGACGTGTTTCTAGGGCTCTATGATCACAGCCCGGATCAAGGTTTACCAGCTGTACATGGGCATGTACCTGAGGGACCTGGTGAAGGAGCTCGCCGGGTTATTAGGTGAACCCCTTGAGCGATTCAGGACCCTGGTGTCATCGATCAAAGAGGGCTCCAAGTTTCAGACTTGGGCAGCCTTCGATGGCTTAGAGTCGATGGCTTGTTTAGCTGCGATGGGCATTAGTGCTTGCCGCCCTGCCTGGTTACAGTCCTCCAACTTAGAGCAATGGGTTCAGGACAAGTTGGCCAACGTCCCATGCCATGGAGACAGCCTCTTTGGCAAATCCATGACAGAGAAGGCCGACGAGTTGGAGAAGGAATTCATAACCATAACCAGGATGTCCAAGAAAATGTCTGATCCTTCCCATAGGAATGCTTCGGGGAAAAAGCCCTTCCACCCAAAGGCTTACGGAAACTACCTCAGTTTGAGGCTTATTCTGCTCCTCCTCAGGGGCAGCAGGCCAAGGGTCAGGGGCACGGCCCCCATAAGCCAAAGGCTCCCAAACCCCAAACAGCATCCCAACCATAGCCTGGAGAGAGTTTTTGACTCCTTGGGCATAGCCTCCCTCCCTCAGGAGGTAACAGGCCCAAGGTTCACGGGAGGACGGCTGGTCTACTTTGCACTCTAGTGGCCCTCTATCACCACGGAAACCTGGGTGTTTCATGTGGTCAAGGAGAGATAGCTCCTCCACTTTGCTCAGCTGCCTCCCCCCCTTTTTCCCAGGTGAATTACCTATGGACCCCTTGCACAGGGAGCTTCTGTAGAAGGAGCTTGGGTCTTTACTTGAGGATCAAGCAGGGAGCCCGTCCCTCACTACCTTCAGGGCTGGGGATTCTGCTCCTACTACTTTCTGATCAAGAAAAAATTCAAGATGGTATTCCTTGGAATCTTGCTGCCTTACCTCCTGCAGGGAGATTGGCTATGCACTTTGGATCTCAAAGATGCCTATACCCACATCTTGATTCATCCAAGGTACCATCAGTACTTGTGGTTTGTCGTCGGGGGCCGCCACTATCAGTTCAGGGTGCTCCCCTTCGGCCTTGCTTTGCCCCTCGGGTATTCATGAAATGCCTGGTGGTCGTGGCCTCTTCCCTCTGGCTCCTAGGAGTGTTCGTGTTCCCATATCTGGATGACTGGCTCATGCGGGCTGGTTCACTGGAGGAAGCGTGCAATGTGACACAGCGCACTCTAGGACTACTGCAGCACCTGGGCTTTGTGGTGAACTTCCTGAAGTCTCACCTCTCCCCCATGCAGTGCATGGAATTCATCAGGACCCTGCTAGACTCCACCCAGGCAAGAACCTTCCTGCCATTGGACCAGGCACAATGCCTTGCCGCCCTGGTGCGAGAGGTACAAAGCGGCACACCAGTGACAGCCCGGATGATGCTCCACCTCTTGGGGCACATGGCGTCCTCCGTCCACGTGACCCCTTTTGCCCGCCTGCACATGCGACAGGCTCAGAGGACACAGTGCCCAGTGGTCACAAGCATCAGGCTGCCTAGAGGACTGCATCCAAGTCACGCCAGCCTTAGCAATCTCTCTGACCTGGTGGCAGGACTATCTCAACCTCAGAGCCAGTTTGCCCTTCCAGGCCCCGCCAGTGCAGCACATCCTCACCATGGACGTGTCAAAGCTGTGCTGTGGGGCCCACTGCGATCACCTGCATTCACAAGGCTCATGGTCACTGGAGGAGAGTGCCTCACAGATCAACCTGCTGGAGCATACATGTCCCCCCAGGGTTGTGGATCAGCACACTAGAGCCTCCCCTGCACCCCCATACCACACACACATGCACTCTTGCTTGCAATCACAAATAACATACATCTGCAAAAACCATACCCTGCACCCATAAACAACTGCTGGTAAGACATAATGGCATGACATCTCAGGACAACACATCTGCTCTGCATTTCTCAGCCAAACATGAATCTGTTCCATACTATCTCACATACCATCCCTACATCTACATTCCCATCTTTCTGAACACTGGAATTATTTGGGAAGCCTAGAATAGCCCCTTTAGCACAAATAGCAAATGTCAGCATAGCCAGAAGAAAGACTATTGCAGTGCTTTATATTTCTGTAGGGGTGTTTTTTTATTGTTCCTTAACCTTACAAATATTCCTCACCTATTCTTTACAACTGCATCTTGTGCTATCCCAGACAGCAGACATAGCAGTTCAATACAGACATGTCATAGACATTCATCTATATGGGACGTGTTGAAGATCAGAGCAGATATTTTTCTAAGTGCTGGCCGTATTTCATGTTGCCACTGTATAACATAGTCATCCATGGGAAACACAGAACGTACATGGGCCTTTCTTGAATATGCTTTCCATGTCTCCGTGGCTTGCCACATCCCCATTCCGCCCCCTCCCGTCCATGTTCTAAGATCCCTGTTTTCATGCAGTGTACGTGCAGGGCCGCATGGTTTAGGAATACAGATCTAGGTGTTTTTGCAAGGAAAGAGTAGTTACTCACCTGTAACAGGTGTTCTCCAGGAGCAGCAGGAATCAGTCCTCACATATGGGTGTCATCGACGCCGATGAAGCGCCAGCGGAGCATTTCCCTAGCTTTCTATGAAAGCCTTTGGGAATGCAGGCACGCATGCGCGGTTCCCTTCCCGCCTAAAGGTGCCATCTTACCTCAGTCAAATGACATAGCTAAGAACAGCACACAAAAATGTAAAATAAACTATGTACAACTGCAACTCCCAGGGGAGGAGGGAGGGTTGTGAGGACTGATTCCTGCTGCTCCTGGAGAACACCTGTTACAGGTGAGTAACTACTCTTTCTCCAGGACCAAGCAGGAAGTCAGTCCTCACATATGGGTGACTCCCTAGCTCTGGGCTACCGAGGAACCCAGGCTGAACAAGAGAACTCCCTCTAGTCCCAGCATCAAAGAAAGGCTTTCCACTGACACAACATCCACCGGTAGCCCAACAGAGGGCAGGAGGGCAGGAGTTGCCTAAACCTCAAAGAGATTCCGGAGTACTGCCTGGCCAAAAGCACTGTCGCTACGGGACTCCCTCTCCAGACAGTAATGGGCTGCAAAAGTCTGGCTTGAAGACCAAGTTGCAGCCTTGCAGATGTCTACCAATGGTACAGAGCGGAGATGAGCCACTGAGGCAGCCATTGCCCTGACACGGTGGGCTGTGACCCGACCCTGCAAAGGAAGGTCAGCTGCCTTGTAAGGCCAGGTGATACAGTCAGCTACCCAGATGGACAAGGTACGCTTGGACACAGCCAACCCCAACTTATTAGGGTTAAAGGATACGAAGAGCTGAGTAGCCCTTCTATGCCCCTGCGTACGGTCAAGGTAGAAGGATAAGGCCCTCCTACAGTCCAGGATATGCAGGACTGCTTCAGCCTGGCTTGCATGAGGCCTAGGGAAGAATGTTGGAAGAACCACCTCCTGGTTGAGGTGGAAAGAGGAGACAACCTTTGGGAGGAACTTTGGATGAGTCCTGAGGACTACCCTTTTCCTATAGATTCTGGTGTAAGACTTGTCACAAACCAGGGCCTGAAGCTCACTAACCCGCCCGGCCGAGGTTAGGGCTATCAGGAAGAGAGTCTTCCAGGACAGGAAGCGTAGAGGGCAAGTAGCCATCGGCTCAAAAGGTGGGCGAGTCAATTGCTGCAAGACCACATTCAACTCCCTCTCAGGAGCAGGAGGACGGATTGGAGGCTTGAGCAAGAGCAAGCCTCCGAGAAACCGGGACACCAAGGGGTGACGCGATAGAGAATGTCCTTCCACCAGTGAGTGGTGAGCTGCTAGAGCTGAGAGGTGTACCCGAACAGAATTGGACTTAAGTCCTTGATTTGATAAGTGCAGTAAGTACTGAAGTACTACTGGTACAGTACAGGAGAAAGGATCCTCTGTACGTAGGTGACACCACACAGAATTTCATTTGAGAGCATAGGTTTTCCTAGTGGATTGTTTCCTAGAGGCTAGAACAACCTCCTCAACTTCCTGAGGTAGGCCCCAGGGAGCCAAAACTACCTTTGCAGCCTCCAGGCCATCAAATTGAGAGCTTTGAGATTGGGGTGCAGAAGAGAACCCTGCTCCTGAGAGAGAAGGTCGGGTTGCAACCCCAGAGGCAGTGGAGGATCCACTGCCAGCTGAAGCAGAAGTGGAAACCAAGGCTGTCTCGGCCACCTGGGAGCCACCAGCAGGACCGAGGCCTTGTCCTGAAGAATCTTGAACAGAGTTCGGGCCACCAAGGGCGTGGGAGGAAACGCATACAGGAGGCCCTGAGACCAGGGAATCAGAAAAGCATTTGCTGCTATCCGCAGAGGATGCGGTTGCCTGGAGCAGAACTTCGGTAACTGGTTGTTCAGGGGACTGGCAAACAGATCTATCAAAGGAAGACCCCATTTCAGGAAGATTTTCTGAACTACCAAAGGATGCAGCTAGCACTCGTGGGGCTGCAAAATTCTGCTCAACCTGTCGGCCAGGTAGTTGTCCTGGCCTGGAAGATACACAGCCTTGAGAAGCATGTTGTGTTTGAGGGCAAAGGAGCAAAGGTCCTGAGCCTCCCGACAAAGGAGTTTGGACCCAGTCCCGCCTTGTTTGTTCACATAAAACATGGCTACCTGGTTATCTGTCTGAACTAGGACAGACTGATGATCCAGGGCAAGAGAGAAAGCTTTGAGTGCTAATTGAATAGCCCTGAGTTCGAGGAGATTGATCTGCTGTGCAGCCTCCCAAGGAGACCACAGGCCCTGGGTGCACTTGTTTAGACAATGAGCCCCCCCAGCCCTGCAGGGTGGCATCTGTGGTCAGTACCACTGTGTACCCAGGGCTTCACCTTAACCGGAATGGAACCAGGCTGCTGGCATTAACCTTTAAAAAGGAGATAGAGCAGCTTTTAAACTAGATATTAGGGGTAAGCCGACAGTTGCCCAAGAGCACATGGTTCGGAAGAATGTATCCTTGAAGGATACTACCAAAAGCAGAGAGGTTCTACAAAAGAGTAAAGTAGCCCAAATGCCCTCATGTATGGAGCAGACAGAGCTTAAAGATCCCAATTTACCCATGTCTAACAATAGCCAAATTAACATGAATAAAATACATTCTCTAAAATGCTTGTATGCAAATGCTAGAAGTCTAAAGAATAAGATGGGAGAGTTAGAATATATAGCACGAAATGAAAGGTTAGATATGATTGGAATATCAGAGACATGGTGGAAGGAGGACAACCAGTGGGACACTGTGATACCTGGGTACAAACTATATCGTAATGATAGAGCTGATCAAATTGGTGGAGGGGTTGCGCTCTATGTTAGAGAGGGCATTGACTCAGAAAGGATTAAAGTTTTGCAGGAAACAAAATCTGCTGTAGGATCTATATGGATTGAAACTCCATATAAAAGGGGGAAGGCAATGGCAGTGGGGGTGTACTATCGAGCGCCTGGCCAGAATGACCAAATGGATGATGAAATGCTCAAAGAAATCAAGGAAGCTAACAAAAGTTACAGCGCAGTAATAATAATGGGTGATTTCAATTACCCCGGTATCGACTCGGTCAGTGTCACGTCAGGACATGCTAGGGAGATAAAGTTCCTAGATGAAATAAATGACTGCTTCTTGGAGCAGCTGGTTCATGAACCGACCAGAGGGGAAGCCATATTAGACCTAGTCCTTAGTGGAACACCAGATCTAGTGCAAGAGATAAGGGTGTTGGGGCCACTTGGCAATAGTGATCATAGCATGATCGCCTTTGATTTAATTAGTGGAGGAGGGATAGTAAGGAAATCCACAGTACTACCTTTTAACTTTCGAAAGGGAGACTATGATAAAATGAGGAAAACAGTTAAGAAAAAACTAAAAGGAGCAGTTGCAAAGGTTAAAGACGTACATCAAGCTTGGGTGTTGTTGAAAAATACTATCTTGGAAGCCCAGACCAGCTGTATTCCATGCTTTAAGAAAAGTGGAAGGAAGTCCAAAAAACTGCCAGCATGGTTTAAAGGTGAGGTCAGAGAGGCTGTTGTTGCCAAAAAAGCATTTTTCAGGAAATGGAAAAGAAAAGCCAAACGACGAAACCTGGAAACAGAACAAGCACTGGCAAGTCAAATGCAAGGTATTGATAAGGCAGGCAAAGAGAGAATTTGAGAAGAAGCTTGCTGCGGAAGCAAAAACGCGAAATAAAGACCTTTTCAAGTACATTCGTAGCAAAAAACCTGTGAGAGAGTCAGTTGGTCCATTAGATGATAAAGGGGTTAAAGGAGCACTAAGAGGCGACAAGGCGATAGCGGAGAGACTGAATGAATTCTTTGCTTCGGTCTTTACTGAGGAAGATATAGGGATGTTACCCATGACTGAAGTGGTATTTAAAGGTGCGGAAGAATTGAAGGAAATATCGATACATCGGGAAGATGTCTTACAACTATTAGATAAAATGAAGAGTAGCAAATCACCTGGGCCGGATGGTATACATCCAAGGGTGTTGAAAGAACTGAAATATGAGATTGCAGACCTGCTATCAGTAATCTGTAAACTATCATTAAAATCATCTCTAATACCTGAAGATTGGAGGATCGCCAATGTAACACCAATTTTTAAAAAGGGTTCCAGTGGTGATCCGGGAAACTACAGACTGGTGAGCCTGACGTCAGTACCAGGAAAAATGGTAGAAACCATCATAAAGAATAAAATTACTCAGCATGTAGATAGTCACAACCTAATGGGAGACAGCCAACATGGCTTTAGACAAGGAAGATCATGTCTTACTAATCTGTTATGTTTTTTTGAAAGTGTGAATAAACAGGTGGACAAAGGTGAGTCGGTTGATATTGTATATCTGGACTTTCAGAAAGCCTTTGACAAGGTCCCTCATCAGAGACTTTTGGCAAAACTAAAGAGTCATGGGATAGGAGGCAGTGTACTATTGTGGATCAGGAACTGGTTAAAAGATAGAAAGCAGAGGGTAGGGCTAAATGGCCAATTTTCCCAATGGAGAAAGGTGAATAGTGGTGTACCCCAGGGATCTGTGCTGGGTCCGCTGCTTTTTGACATATTCATAAATGACCTGGAAAGTGGAATAACGAGTGAGGTTATCAAATTTGCAGATGACACAAAACTATTTAAAGTTGTTAAAACCCAAGAGGATTGTGAAAAATTGCAAGAGGATCTTGATAAATTGGAAGACTGGGCATCAAAATGGCAGATGAAATTTAATGTGGACAAGTGCAAGGTTATGCACCTAGGGAAGAACAACCCAAACTATGGTTACACGATGCAAGGTTCCACATTAGGAACCACCACCCAGGAAAAAGATTTAGGCGTCATTGTGGATACCATGTTAAAACCCTCGGCCCAGTGTGCAGCGGCGGCCAAGAGAGCAAATAGAATGCTAGGTATGATAAGGAAAGGAATGGAAAATAAAACAAAAGATATTATAATGCCTCTATATCGTTCCATGGTGAGACCGCACCTTGAATATTGTGTGCAATTCTGGTCGCCGTATCTTAAAAAGGATATAGCGATTTTAGAAAAGGTTCAGAGAAGAGCCACCAAAATGGTAAAGGGGATGGAAGGATACTCCTATGAAGAAAGGCTAAAAAGGTTAGGGCTCTTTAACCTGGAAAAGAGACGGCTGAGGGGAGATATGATAGAAGTCTATAAATTAATGAACGGAGTGGAACGGGTAAACGTAGATCGATTGTTTACGTTATCAGAATATAGAAAGACTAGGGGACATACAATGAAGCTACAGGGTAAACTATTTAAGACTAATAAAAGAAAATATTTTTTTCACTCAACGTGTAATCAAACTCTGGAATTTGTTACCGGAGGATGTAGTAAAGGCTGTTAGTTTAGCTGGGTTTAAAAAAGGTTTGGACAAGTTCCTGGAGGAAAGGTCCATAAACCATTATTAAGAAGTGACCGAAGATATCAATGCTTGACCCAGTACAAGCATTGTGGAACTTGTGTCTCTTGGGGAAACTGCTAGGTACATGTGACCTAGATTGGCCACTGTTGGAAACAGAATACTGGGCTTGATGGACCTTGGTCTGACCCAGTATGGCATATCTTATGTTCTTATGTAATTTGGAAGGGCACCCCTTTCCGTAGATTGGGTGGGTGCATCCACCAGTTGAGGGAGTCCAGGAAGGGTCTGGACACCCTTATCCTGTCTCTGAGGCTGCCTGTGGCCTGTGACCACTGAGTCTGCAGGCACCATTGTGCAGGCCTCATATGGAGCCTGGCATTGGGGGTCACATGTACTGTCGAAGCCATGTGGCCAAGAAGCCTCAGACATAGTCTGGCGGAGACCAGCGACCTGCTGAGAAACTGGTTTGCTAAGTTTATCAGTCTTTGGGCTCTGTCTTCTGGCAAGAATGCCTTTGCCAGGAGAGAGTCCAGTCTTGCCTCTATGAACTCCAAGTTCTGGGAGGGGAGCAAAGTGGACTTTGCGAAGTTTATTACAAATCCCAAGCTTTGAAGAAGAGCTATAGTTCTGAGGGTGGCCTGTCGGGCCTCCTGGCACGTCTGATCTCTTATGAGCCAGTCGTCCAGATAGGGAAAGACAAAGATGCCTTGAGCTCTCAGGAAGGCCGCCACCACTGCTAGGCATTTGGTAAAGACTCTGGGGGCGGAGGTTAGGCCAAAAGGCAGTACTCTGTACTGATAATGGTTTCCACCCACAATGAACCTGAGGTACTTTCTGTGGTCTGGATGAATGAGGATGTGAATGTACGCATCCTTTAGATCTAAGGAGCATAGCCAATCTCCCTGCTGGAGGTAGGGCAGAAGTGTTCCAAGAGTAAGCATCTTGAACTTTTCTTTCTCTAGAAACTTGTTGAGGTTCCTGAGGTCCAGGATAGGTCGAAGGCCACTGGTTCTTTTGGGTACCAGGAAATACCTGGAGTAGAACCCTTGGCCTTGCAAGTGGGGAGGCACAGGCTCCACCGCCCTGTCCACCAACAGACCTTGGAGCTCTTGGAGGAGAAGATCTGTGTGCAGGGGAGGCCTTGGAGGCTCCCCTGGAAAATATGGTGGAGGCAGTTGGTGAAAGTGTAGTGCATAGCCGCTGTGGACTATGTTTAACACCCAACTGTCCCCAGTGATGTGGGGCCACTGGTGGGCAAAGAGGGCGAGGCGACCTCCTGTGCAGGGTTGGGAGAGCAGGGACTGAGAGGCTATGCTCAAGGAGTCAAAAACCCCCACCCTGCTGAGTGGGAGCAGGGGCCGGAGGCTTGGGGGTCCTCTGCCTGTGGGGCCCATTACCCTGCCCCTTGGCTTGCTGCCCCTGGGGTGCAGCTTGTGCAGCCTGATACTGAGGGTACTGTTTGTAGGCAGTGCCCTTCCTCGGGTAAAAGGGCTTCTTACCCGAGGCCGCCTTCTTGTGAGAAGGGGCAGAGGTTTTTCTAGACAGCCTTGTCCTTGTAAGGTGCTCGGTCTCGAGCTGTGCGGCCTTCTCGGCCATAGGCTTGCCAAAAAGGTTCTCACCTTGGCAAGGGACATTGACCAACTTGTCCTGAACTCATGGCTTGAGGTCCGATGACTGCAGCCATGCCTGGCGTCGAGCTGCGATGCTGGCTGCCGCAACTCGGGCTGAAGCCTCGAAGCCATCGTAGGCGGCACGGGACATAAACTTAGAGCAGTCCCGAATCCCCGAGGACAAGGACTTGAATCTCTGCAAGGGCTCCCCGGAGAGACCAGCGGAGAACCCGGCCAACTCCTTGGCCAGGTCTCGCAAGTACATGCCCATGTACAGCTCGTAAGACTGGACACGGCATGCAAGCATCGAGCCCTGGAAGCACTTTCTACCAACACCATCGAGGTTCCGGGCCTCCCTGCCAGGGGGCACCGCGGAGTGCATCTTCTGACTTTTCAGGCGATGCATGGCCCATTCCACCACCATGGAATGGTGTGGTAGCTGTGCCTTTTGAAAGCCAGGGCTCTTCCGGAGTCGATAGATCGAATCGACCTGCTTGCTTAGAACCAGCGCCGAGGCCGGTGCCTCCCACATCCGGAAGAGGAGCCATTCCAGCATCGGAGGAACCGGGACAGTAAAGGCCTCCTTCGGAGGAGAGTCGTACTGCAGGGCCTCGAGCTCCTCGGCTCGAGGCTTTTCCTCAGGGTCCGCCGGGATAGCCAACGCGGTGGCCATATCCCGGACAAACTCCGAGAACCGGGTATCCTCCGGAGGGGATCTACTCCGGGGTTCAGACTGCGGTGAGTCTGACGGGACGCACCAAGTCTTGAACGTGTTGGGGGACTCCTCATCCTCTGTCTCCCAGGTGGACTCGTCCGACGAGGAGTCAGGATCCGACCCCGCAGGGCCCGGGAGCACCCGCCCCGACGCCGGAGGCACCGGCGTCGACGCCCTCGGTCCCGAATGGTCTTGAGTATCGGCTCGGTCTCCGGGGTCGACTTCGAGGTCGATGTCCCGGTGGTCAGGGCAGATGCGCCAGACAGGCTGGCCATCAGTGCCCGCTGCTGCTCCATGAAGGCAGACAGTCTGCACTTCAAGGCTGTCATCCTGAGACTCGGCTCGGGAGATGCAGCAGCCACCGACTCGGGCCCCGGTGGCGCCGGGCCCGATGTCGGCTCTCTGGGAGGAGAGTCCTCAAGGACCACAGGGCTTACGTGTCCAGCAGACTCCGGCTCCACGCGAGGAACTTTGGCAGGCTTCTCTTGTTCCACGGGCCCGGGGGAACAGTCAGGGGTCTTAGACCTGGCCCTCGAGGAGCCAGGGACCTCTTCCGACGACGCCCTCATGAGCCGCTTCTTCCTCTTGCGTTCCCGGTTGGGGGACCCCCTGTCCGAGGAGCCACGATGGCGCTCGGGATCCGAATCCCGAGATGGCGAGGCCTCAGACGAGGTCCGGGCCCGGCCGGAGGCTGAGTCAGAGAAAAGCCTTTCTTTCTGCTGCTGGCAACTTCACAGTGCCTTGGAAGACATCTTCCCACACGGTCCACATGTCTTAGGGTCGTGATCAGGACTGAGGCACCGAAGGCAGCAGTCGTGTGTGTCAGTGAGAGACATCAACTTCTTACACCGATCACACTTTTTAAAACCGCTGGAAGCCATCGGGGAAAAAAAGAGTCCCCGCGAGGTGAAAGGACCGGCCTTCCAGGGAAAAAGCAAAAAAGGGCGCGAACGCCAGCCACGAAGGGCAAAAACCGAAAAAGAAGAAACGGGCTCAATACTGGTGTACCGAACCCGGCGGGAGGGGAACCGGCGTCGAACCACAGAGAAAAATAGCGAGAATCGCTGAAAAAATCAAACTTTTATCCGTGATGAAAGGACACACGTCCGGTGGGCTTCTCGGAAAAAGAGAGACTGAGGTAAGATGGCACCTTTAGGCGGGAAGGGAACCGCGCATGTGTGCCTGCATTCCCAAAGGCTTTCATAGAAAGCTGGGGAAATGCTCCACTGGGGCTTCATCGGCGTCGATGACACCCATATGTGAGGACTGACTTCCTGCTTGGTCCTGGAGAAAACGTCTATCCCGCACATCCAGGTGGCCTATTTGTGTTTCAGAATAACCACCATTATGAATTTATGCAGGTAATTTTAGCTCCAGAAAATCCATAGTAACATAATATATGATGGCAGATAAAGACCAGTATGGTCCATTTAGTTTGCCCAGCAAGGTGGCAAGAGTAGGTGCACTTGCTGCTCCATGCAGGTCACCCCTCCCATGCCTTTGTTTAGGGGTGTACCCACCGCTCCGTGTAGGTCACTCCTATTTGTTGAGATATAAGAGATAGTTAAGTTTATTTTGATTTTATCCTGTTGCTATAAAGGGATCCACTGTGTCTGTCCCATGCCAGTGAATTCTGTCACTGTATTTGCCCCCACCATCGGGAGGGCATTCCAAGCATCCACCACCCTTTCAGTGAAAAATTATTTCCTGACATTGCCTTTTAATTTACTCCCTTGCAGCTTCATGTTATGCCCTCTAGTTTTACAGCTTCCCTGTCTTTGGAAGAGGTTTGTTTGTTCATTGATACTATAAGTATTTAAAAGTCTAAATCATATTTCCCCTGTCCCTCCTCTCCTCCAGAATGTACATATTTAGGTCTTCAAGTCTCTTCTCATATGTCTTCTGACGCAGGCTCCAAATCATTTTGGTCGCCTTCCTCTGAACCGTTTCCAGTCTTTTTATATCCTTTGCGAGATATGGTCTCCAAAACTGAACACAATATTCCAAGTGAGGCCTCACCAGTGGCTTGTACAGTGGCATTAGTACCTCTTCCTTTCTGCTGGTAATTCCTCTTTGTATGCAACCCAGCATCCTTCTGGCTTTTGCCACCACCTTGTCGCACTGTTTTGTTATCTTGAGGTCCTCAGAAATAATCACTCCGAGGTCCTTCTCTTGGTCCGTGCACACCAACATCTCGCCCCCTATCACGTACAATTCCCTTGGATTTCTGCTTCCTAAGTGAATGACACTGCACTTCTGCACATTAAATTTTAACTGCCAAGCATTAGACCATTCTTCTAGCTTTTGTAGATCTTTTCTCATGTTCTCCACTCCTTCAGGGGAGTCTACTCACAAATACATTGGACAATACCGGTCCCAGGACTGAACCCTGGGGCACACCGCTAATCACCTTCCTTTCATCTGAGTGAGTTCCATTTACCTTCACCTTCTGTCGTCTGTCAGTCAACCAATTTCTGATCCAGTTCACCACCTTGGGACCCATCCCCATACTGTTGAGTTTATTGATAAGCCTCCTATGTGGAACAGTATCAAAGGCTTTGCTGAAATCCAGGTAGATGACATCCATCACATGCCCTTGATCTAGTTCTCTGGTCACCCAGTCAAAGAACTCAATCAGATTTGTTTGGCAAGATTGTCCTTTGGTAAAACCATGTTGCCTCAGATCATGCAACCTGTTGGTTTCGAGAAAGTCCTCTATTCGCTCTTTCAGAAGCACCTCCATTATTTTTCCCGCCACCAAGGTAAGGCTTACCGGCCTGTAGTTTGTCACTTTTTCCCTGTTACAACATTTGTGAAGAGGTACCACATCAGCCCTTCTCCAGTCCTGTGGAACTTCTCCTGTCTCTAAGGATCTATTAAAAACATCCTTTAACGGCCCTGCAAGAACCTCTCTGAGCTCTTTCAGTATCCTGGGATGTATCCCATCCGGTCCCATGGCCTTCTCCACTTTCAGTTTTGCAAGCTGTTCTAACATATTATCTTCTGTGAATGGTGTGGTAACCACTCCATTCCCATTTTTATATTTGGGAATCACAGGTGGTCCTTCTCCAGGATTTTCTTTAGTAAAAACAGAGCAGAAGTATTTGTTTAGCATTTTCGCTTTTTCAATGTCACTTTCCACTAATCCGTTCCCAGCACTTTTGAGTCCTGCAAGTCCACCTCTGATTTTCCTCTTCTCCTGAATATACCTGAAGAAAGTTTTGTCGACACACTTTACATCTTTAGCCATCTTTTCTTCTGCCTTTGATTATGCTATCCTTATTTCTTTTTGTCTCTTTTAGTTTGATCCTGTATTACTTTCTATGTTCCTCTGTTTGCAAGCTTCTGAATTTTGTGAAAGCTGTGTCTTTTGCCTTTATTAGAGCTGCCACTGCTTTAGAGAACCAAATATATTTCCTTTTCCTCTTGTTTTTATTTCCTTTCCTTACATATGTATCTGTTGCCCCTTTTATTCCACCTTTAGTTTAGCCCATTGCAATTCCTCTTCCCTTATCACCTCTCACCCTGCCAACTCCTCCTTCAGGTACTTGCCCGTTTTACTGAAGTCAGTGTTTTTGAAATCTAGGACTTTGAGCTTGCTGTGATTGAACTGCACCTTGGCTTTTATCTCAAACCACACTGTGATGATCACTGCTGCTCACATGGGCATCTATCCAAACATTCGACATGCTATCTCCGTTAGTGAGCACTAAATCCAGTATTGAGCTTTGCCTGGTTGGTTCCATCACCATTTGTCTAAGTAACGCATCTTGGAAGGCATTCACAATTTTTTTACTTCTTTCCAGTTTTGCAGAAGGAATACTCCAATCCACATTGGGTAGATTAAAGTCATCAATATGATCACTTCCCCCTTTGTGGCTATCTTTGCAGTATCTATAATCAAATCGCTATCTATTTCTTCGGTTTGAGTTGGAGGCCTGTAGACTACACCAGTATGGATGACAGTGCCATCTCCTCTTTCCAACCCAATCCACAGCGCTTCTTCTTTTCCCCACGTCCCCTGCATTTCAGTAGCTTTAATATTGCTTTTGACATATAGGGCTACTCCTCCTTTTCTACCCTCTCTGTCTCTTCTAAATAGATTATAGCCAGCTATGGCTATATCCCATTCATGCGACTCGTTAAACCATGTTTCTGTAATGGCCACAATGTCCAAGTCCATTTGCACCATTAGGGCTTTGTCAGGAACATTGTTGGCTAGGCTTCGAGCTTTTGTGCTCATTGCTTTCCAGCATTTGTTGACTGGCTTGCCTGTATTCTGCATGGATTTTGTTCTACAAACCTCTTCCCACTCGTTATTGATCTGTGGTTTAAAAGTGTGTCTGTTTCCAATGTTATTATGCTTTTGCTGAGAGTGATATCCTGAACTTGTCCTTCCCCATTCATCACCCCCTTTTCCTAGTTTAAATGCCTGTTGACATACTGCCTGACTTTTTCACTCAGGATCCTTTTCCTTGCGACGGAGAGATGTAGTCCATCAGCACAGTATAGCCTCTTGTTGATCCATCTATTTCTCCAGTCACCTATATATCTGAATACTTCTTGTTTGCACCAGGTTTGGAGCCTTTTATTAAGTTGTTTATGTGATGCAGCCTTTCTGCCCCCTTACCAAGAACAGGTAGAACTTCTGAGAATGCTACAGTGTTAACAATGGACTTGAGTTTCTCTCCCAGAGTCTGGAAGTCCCTTTGAACTGCCGAGGCACTGTTTCTAGCTAGGTCATTTGTACCCAAGTGGATGACCACATCAATTATGGAGTGCTGTCTTTCTGCACTAACTACACCAACAATTTGGTTTGTATTCCTGCTGGCTGAAGAGCCTGGGAGTCATTTGACCATCTTCTCTCCTTTGAAATGTATTCCCAAGTTGGTGCCTCTGATGATGGAATCTCCAAGTAGTAGTAGTTTTCTGTTTTGTGATTTTTTTTTGTTCATATTTGGTGCATTGACTCTCTCATTTAAGGGCACTTCAGTTTCCACGGATTGGGCATCCTCGTTATCCAAGGCAGAGAAGGCATTCAGGATATCTCCTGATGTATAGGGTGTCTCTGCATTATAGGTTGCAACCTACCAGAGCCCATTGTGATCCATTTGTTCCTGGGCTGTTTGATTCTTTGTGGGAGCGGTGGTGGATTTTGCTCCCATTTGTACCCTAGAAGAGGTGTGTTTAATTGCAGCTAGTTCTTCCCTTAGTAGAGTCTATTCTTTATGCATAGCAGCTAACTTGAGGCATATAGGGCAAGCTCATAGGTTCCAAATGATTCTTCTCAGAATGAAAGCACCACAGTTATTGCATTGAATACACAACGTGCTGATTAAGTGGTCCTAGGAGAAGGAGAAAAGATAGGTGTTGCACCTAATTAAAAGGACAGATGTCAGCGTATATGATGACTAAATAGGCAATGCAGCCCTGTGGTGGGTGGGGCGAGGAGTAGGGGGAGTATCTAAGTGTCCCTGGCCAGTAGGCCTTATATGAACTGAGGGCACCCTCAGATATCTGATTTAAAGGCTATGCAAGGAATGTAGGCAGTCTAACTATTCCTAAAAACTTATATCCAGCAGTTAAAATCTATGTTAAAAAAAAATCAGGCAATAGTAAAGTCTGAAAGCTTAACTGTGTGGAAAAATATGCAGCTAATATACATTCATAACTTATTTTACATGTATAAGTTTTTATATTTTACATATATAAGACTTAGCATTTGAAAATTTACCCCATAGGGCGCAGCTCCATCTGCTAGTTCAGCAGATCAACATTAGTAATCTTAGAAAGATTTCCTATGATACTTCCTTCTCCCAAGATCTTTTCAGCTGCTGCTCCTTCCTCAGTCTTCATGTTGGTCTACTGGCAAGCAGAAGCAGAATCTTCTTGCTACTGGGCTCCATTATGGGTGTTGGGAGGTAGTGTGGTGCAGCTGATGCCTCTCAGAAAGGCCATGGTGTTTATACAGAGAGTCTGGTAGAAAAGGCTGCACTGAAGCCTGAAAAGAGCTGTGGAGATGGAGCTCCAGCCATAAAGACTGACCCTGGCTACTTCATTTAGGAGTTTCCTGAGATTATTATACGGGATGGGAACATTAGGAGACTTTGGATTGAGACTCCAGGACTTCAAAAAAATCCCAGATTATACATGGACTTTTTAAAATTAGTTACATGCCAAATTACAGGCCAAGTAGGTGCCTTTCGGAAATGATTTTGTGGGGGAAGGAAACTATGTGTATCCAGTGCAAAGGCATCCTGTACCATCTGCAAGGGTGAGTAAAAGCCAACATACCAAGGTCCTCCTGTTTCTCTCAAAGAAGAAATCAAAAGGTATATAAAAAAGTTAACACTCTGCCTTTCCTCATTGTGGTGACTATATGTATCTGATCAATATGTCTGGTCTGTGAAAAGGCAGATTCAAAGACAGAGGAGAGATCCCCTGAATGTGGCAGAGTAGAAGGGGCAGCATAAGTGGATGAGACTTCAGGGTAATTAGGATGATACCAAGAAAGATCATGGATCCTCTTAT
Organism: Ichthyophis bannanicus; assembly: GCA_033557465.1. Taxonomy (NCBI): domain Eukaryota; kingdom Metazoa; phylum Chordata; class Amphibia; order Gymnophiona; family Ichthyophiidae; genus Ichthyophis; species Ichthyophis bannanicus. The sequence goes on along the minus strand of CM066036.1, from coordinate 690,422,057 downwards.
TTTAGAAACATAGAAATAGAGAAACATGACGACAGAAAAAGACCACATGGCCTATCTAGCCTGCCCTTCCATATCAACCACTACAATAGTCCCCTTTCTTCCTTTCGAGATCCTCTGTGTTTGCCCCATGCTTTTTTAAATTCTGATACTGTTCTCATAATTTTGGACTGGTTCAATGAGCATTTCAAGGAAAATCCTGATCTAACAAAAGATCCCACCAAAAATCTTTCCTTCATGAGAAAGAAGGGAAGGACTAAGGCTCTTAGACCATGTTCTGCAGAATTCTCACAGCTTCTGACTGCCCCTCCCCAAGAACACATCTATTCTATGACTTACAAGATGAGCAGGCAGTCAAAAAGCCTTGTTTATTCACAGAATTAGAGCTAGGGCTCTTAACCAGATGTATGGCATTAGTTTTTGTTTTAGAGTGAAAGGAACCTGAATGTGACAGGATGACTGATCCCATTCTGAGAGAGGCTTCCAGATATAAGGTGTTTCATCTTTTTGATCCTATGGTAAGGGAGATTATAGAAAGAACTGGGCTCACTGAGACCAAAAGGGATCCAGTATGATCTGTCTTCCCAAGCCAATCAAGCTAATAAAGAAAGAGGTGGATTGTGCTGTCTCAGAGATATCAAATCATGATGCCTAAGACCAATAACAAGAGGTCAGAGTTGCAGGAAAAACTGTTCCCAAAGTCCGACTTGGCACCGACCTTCCTACCGCCGAGCTCCAAGCCCAGCACTTCCTGTGAGGCCCGCGCGTCCTCGGAGTCCTGCAGAAGCGGCTCCTCCGAGAAGACCTTGGACCCCGAGTGAAAGAAGAAAAAATCCTCGAAGTCCATCAAGATTCCACTAGAGAAACCTGGTAAAACCCCTCAGAGGGATTTGGGCAGCTCTGAGAAGTGACCTACCAAGGTCAACAAAAAGGCTTCCTCAGCCGGCAGAGACCATGCAACGTTCCTCGAGACCAAAGTCCTCATCGAGGATACACTCACAAAAGTGCTGGCGCTGGGCCCGAGATCCTCAGTGCCTGTGCTGAAAGCTGTGGAGCCTTCTGGCTTAGAAACCAGAATGGCAGCTCTGAAGCAGAACATTACTGCTATCCTTGCCTTGCAGCAGGCAATGATGGCTGGTTCGTCCGCATCATCTGCCTGACTGAGGGGGTGGGGTCCCCGGTTGTCGAGCCGAGCACCGTGCTCCACCGGCCTCGGGTAAGTCCTCCGCTCCAGTCGAGGTCCCGGTCCCATTCCTCAAGAATCTGATCCTCCCCGGCAAATTGGACCCCAGGTTCTCTGGAGGCCCCAGGCCCCTCGGCATTGGCCTTGAGGCAAGAAGTTGCAGGGCCTCGGATTCATCCTCACCCCTTGACTCCAAATGGGAGATCGACGACGAGGCATCCCCAGAAACCAGATGGCACCAAGACAGCCTCTCTAACCTGTCTCCCCCAGCGCCATTCTCTTTTGGAGGACTTGGCCTTCCATGACATTGTCAGGGATATGGCCAGAGCCCTCTCGGTGCAAACTGAGGTGGAGTAGGACCCCTGCACTGAAGAGCTGGTGATCCTCCAGTACGAGCTTCCACCCAAGGAAACTCTCACTGTGCCGGTGCAGCCGATCCTCGAGCGTCTCCTGTTGAGAATGTGGGAGACTCTGTCATTGGTGCTGATGATCAGCCGATGCCTAGACACCATGTACCGCCTCAGGAAGGGGCCCAGGTTCCAGAAACCCCAACTCCCACATAACTCCATGGTTGCTGAGTCAACCATGCAAAAACTCAAGAGCCAGAAGATCTATTCTTATGTTCAACCCAGGTAGGGATGCTAGAGCCCTCGATGCTCTTGGGTGCAAGTGCTACAGGGCTCAATGCTGGGCCTATGAGTTATACATGTATCTCAAAGCCCTAACCCAGGAGTTGTCCGGGTTTTCAGCGGGGCTTACAGAGGAACCCCTTCAATGGTTCTAGTCCCTGACCTCCGGCATCAAGGGCTGCTCCAAGTTCCTTTCCTGGGCAGCCTATGATGGCTTTGCATCTGTGGCTTGGGTAGCAGTGGCCGGCATCGGTGCTTGATGCCAAGCCTGGCTGCAATCTTCGGACCTCGAGCAGTGGGTCCAAGACAAGCTGCTCGATGTCCCCTGTACCAGGGAGAACCTGTTTGGTAAACCTATGGCCGACAAGACGGCCGAGATAGAGGCCAATGTGGTGACTCGACAGAGGCTCTCCAAAAAGACCAAGAAACCATCGGGGAAAAGACCCGTTTCTGAGGAAAAAGGGGCCCTTTCACCAGAGTCACCACTACAGCCCTTCTTGGGCCAGCAGCAGGGTTCTCACCCCAAAAGACAGAACCATGGGGCCCAGAAGCCGAAGGCACAGAAAACACCCCAGCTTCCATCCAGCTCAGTGGGAGCTTTTGACTCCCAGGGCAGGGCCTCCCCTCCCCTGAAAGACCTTCACCAGTCCACAGGGGGCCACCTGGCACTCTTCGTTCACAGGTGGTTCAATGTTACCGCGGACCATTGAATACTGCAGGTAGTAAGGGAGGGATACCTCCTCCACCTACAACAGGTACCACCCAGGTTCTTTCCAGGAGAGCCAGTGCGGCCACTCCGTCACCAAACCCTTCTGCTCTCAGAGCTCACAGGTCTGCTCAGGAACAATGCATTAGAGTCCGTACCCAAACATCTATGGGGAAAAAGCTTCTAGTCCAGATACTTCCTTGTCCCAAAGAGAACTGGGGGCCAAAGGGCCCATCCTAGACCTGAGAAACTTAAACAGGTTTCTGGTGAGGGAGAAGTTCAAGATGTTCTCCCTTGGAACACTGCTGCCTTACCTCCACCAGGGAGATTGGCTGTGCTTCTTGGACTTAAAGGATGCGTACATGCACATCCTGATCCACCCCTCCCACAGGCAGTGCCTATGGTTTGTGGTGGGAGGAGGGCACTACCAGTACAAGGTGCTACCCTTTGGCCTGGCCTCCTCACCAAGGGTCTTCACCAAATGCCTGGCGGTGGTAGCCACCTACCTGCACCTACAAGTGGCTTTCGTCTTCCCCTACCTGGACGACTGGCTCATCAGAGATGGTATGGCCTCAGAGGTCAGTCAGTTTTCAGAATATGCAACCCTTCTGTTGCAGCACCTGGGGTTCATCATCAACTACCCCAAATCCCATCTCTCTCCAGCCCAAAGTCTGGGGTTCATAGGCGCCTGGTTGGACACACTACAGGTGAAGGCCATCCTTCTAAGAGAAAGGGCAGAACACCTCAGGCAACTGGCAGGAGAAGTACAACACTGCCAGTCAGTGCCGGCTCATCTTCTCCTTTGCCTACTGGGCCATATGACCTTGACGGTCCAAGTCACGCCTTCAGCCTGCTTACACATGTGGACAGCACAGTGGTGCCTACATTTGCAGTGGACTCAAGCCATGGACAGGCTACAGGACAGGTCAGGGTTGCCCACCAACTGGTGGAGTCCATCAACTGGTGGCAAACCTGTGCCACTTCCAGGCAGGAATGCCTTCCAGGCACTCACACCATAGAGGACCCTGACCACAGATGCCTCCCTCCTGGGTTGGAGTGCATATTATGGAGACCACCGCACATAGGGCAGCTGTTCTCAGAAGGAGTCGCTCCTACAAATCAGTCTCCTAGAGCTCAGGGCAATCTTTCTGACCTATGTTGATCCAGACTGACATCCAGGTCACCATGTTCTATATCAACAAGCAGGGGGGCACGGGTTCATACTTCCTCTGCCAGGAGGTGGTGGCCCTCCTCTCCTTCGTAGCACGCAACAGAATGCTGCTGCGAGTGGAATACCTTCCTGGCCAGGACAACAGCCTAGCGGACAGGCTGAGCAGAGTCCTTCGCCCACATGAATGGCTCTTAAACCCCAGAGTAACGAAGTAGCTCTTCCACCTTTGGGGCAGGCCCATGATGGACCTATTCGCCTCTTCGGACAATGCGCAGCTACCCTGCTTCTGCTCCAGTCAGCCGCACCCGGAGAGAGTGGCGGCAGATGCCTTCCGGATCTCGTGTTCCGAGGGCCTACTATTTGCGTTCCCACCGACCCCCCCCCCCCCCGGTTGCCAGGACCCTATTCAAGGTTCAGAGCGAAAGGGCCTTAGTTATACTGATCGCCACTAGGTGGCCCAGGCAACCTTGGTTCCCTCTGCTGCTTTCCATGTCAATGGCACTCCAAGTCCCTCTGGGCTGAGCCCCAGACCTCCTGCACCAGGAGGGGGGCTTACTCCTACATCCCAATCTGGGGTCGCTAACGCTAACAGTGTGGCTGCTGAAAGGATAGCGTTAGCCCCTTTCAGTCTTCCAGGAGAAGTCAAGGAGATCCTGCTGGCCTCCTGAAAACCCTCCACCAGACAGACTTATGCCTTTAAGTGGAGAAGGTTCTCTGCCTGGTGTGCGGAAAAGGAGGAGAATCCCTTCTACTGCCAGGTGCAACTAGTACTGAAGTACTTACTACACCTGTCACACACCAGGCTGAAATCTAACTCTGTGAGGGTACATCTGAGCACCATAGCTGCTCACCATCACCCTGACCAGGGAAAACCCCTCTCAAGCCAACCCCTGATCTCCAGGTCCCTCCGGGGCTTCCTGTTATCCAAGCCCCCTTTCCGCCCTCCAGTGGCAGAGTGGGACCTCAATGTGGTGCTCTCTCAGCTCACTAAACCACCTTTCAAGCCCCTGGTCACTTGTCACCTGCGGTATCTGTCATGGAAAATGTTTTTTCCGGTGGTCTTCATGTCCACTCGAAGAGTGAGTGAACTCCAGGCTCTGGGGGCAGATCCACCATACACAGGGTCTATAAGAACAGGGTAGTGCTCTGCATGCACCCCAAATTCCTTCCGAAGGAAGTGTCTCCTTTCCATCTCAGCCAAGGGGTGGTCCTTCCCACCTTCTTTCTGTGACCTCATGTCAGAAAGGAAGAACTAGTGCTTCATACACTAGATTGCAAACGGGCCCTGTCCTTCTATTTACAGTGGACTCAGGGCCATCGAAAAGCTCCTCAGCTTTTCGTGTCTTATGATCACAGCAGACTGGGGCTCCCTGTGACTAAGCAAACTCTGTCCACTTGGGTGGCGGACTGTATTGCCCTCGCCCATGAGTGAGCTGGCCTCTCATTCGAGCACTGGATCACAGCGCATTGCATGAGGGCGATGGCCACGTCGGTGGCCATCCTCCATCCAGTACCGGTGACAGAAATCTGCAGAGCCGCTACATGGTCTTCAGTTCATATGTTTGCAGCTCACTACTGCCTGGAAGGCGAGTCCCACAAGGACAGTGCCTTTGGCCATGCAGTACTCTGTAATATTCTTGGGGTTTAGGCAACTCCTGCCCTCTGACCCTTGTGTTCAAGCTACCGGAGTGTTAGTGTCATTGGACGCTAGGGTCTTGCAGAGTCTCTCAGTGGGGACTCACATTCTGCAACTCACGGCTATCTGATTGGTTGCCGTTGGTGCTGTCGTGGGTCAGTCCTCGGCAGCCTGGAGCTAGGGAGTCCCATATGTGGGACTGGAGTGGAGGAGTGGCCTAGTGGTTGGGGCAAGGTACTTCAGGCCGGAAGGTCGGGGGTTCAAATCCCACTAGAGGACAGCAACCTTGGGCCGGAAGGACTAGGGTTTCTAGTCTCACAGGTGCTCCTTGTGGTCTTGGGCAAGCCACTTAACCCTCCATAGCCCATGTTCCCTGTAAAATAGTTATCTCCAAGTTATAATGCCCTGTTCAATGTAATTTCAGTTTGTTCAATGTAAACCGCACTGAGGAATGCTCCGCACGGGCTCCATCGGTGCCGACATCACCCATATGTGAGGACTGATTCCTGCCGTCCCTAGAGAACATCTATTACAGGTGAGTAACTATGCTATTTCTGCATATTACTCCTGAGTCTATCCCTTTTCACCCTCATCCTATGTCCCCTCATAGCAGAGCTTGCTTTCAATTGAAAGAGGCTCTCCTCCTGTGCATTTATGCCATGGAGGTATTTAAACGTCTCAGTCATATCACCTCTATCCCACCTTTCCTGCTTTATAATGAAGACCACTAACCATTTTAGTAGCCACCCTCTGCACCGACTCCATTCTGTTTATATCCTTTTGAAGGTGCGGTCTCCAGAATTGCGCACAATACTCCAAATGAAGTTGTACCAAAGACTTATACAGGGGCACTATCACCTCCTTTCCTCTGCTGACCATTCCTCTCCTTATGCACCCAAGCATTTTTCTAGCTTTCATCGTCACCTTTTTTACCTGTTTAGCTACTTTAAAATTATCAGACACAATCATGCCCAGGTCCTGCTCTTCTTTTGTGGACAGAAGTACTTTACCCACTATACTGTATCGCTCCCCTGGATTGCTGCAGCCCAAATACATGACCTTGCTTCCAATAATTTACTCACCATTGAGGTTAAACTAACCAGCCTGTAGTTTTCAACTACATCATTACTTCCACTTTTATGTAAAGGCATCACATGTGCCTCTCTCCAGTCCTCTGGCACCACTCCCGACACCAAAGAGGCATTGAAAAGGTCAGTTAGTGGAGCTGATAGAGTAGTTACTCACCTGTAACAGGTGTTCTCCAGGAGCAGCAGGAATCATTCCTCACATATGGGTGTCATCGGCGCCGATGAAGCCCCAGCGGAGCATTTCCCCAGCTTTCCATGAAAGCCTTTGGGAATGCTGGCACGCATGCGCGGTTCCCTTCCCGCCTAAAGGTGCCATCTTACCTCAGTCAAATGACATAGCTAAGAACAGCACACAAAAATGTAAAACAAAGTATGTACAACTGCAACTCCAAGGGGAGGAGGGAGGGTTGTGAGGACTGATTCCTGCTGCTCCTGGAGAACACCTGTTACAGGTGAGTAACTACTCTTTCTCCAGGACCAAGCAGGAAGTCAGTCCTCACATATGGGTGACTCCCTAGCTCTGGGCTACCAGGAACCCAGGCTGAACAAGAGAACTCCCTCTAGTCTCAGCAGCAAAGAAAGGCTTTTCAAGGACACAACCTCCACCGGTAGCCCAACAGAGGGCAGGAGGGCAGGAGTTGCCTAAACCTCAAAGAGATTCCGGAGTACTGCTTGGCCAAAAGCACTGTCCGTACGGGACTCCCTCTCCAGACAATAATGGGTCGCAAACGTCTGGCTTTAAGACCAAGTTGCAGCCCTGCAGATGTCTACCAAGGGCACAGAGCGGAGATGAGCCACTGAGGCAGCCATTGCCCTGACACGATGGGCCATGACCCGACCTGCAAAGGAAGGTCAGCCGCCTTGTAAGCCCAGGTGATACAGTCAGCCACCCAGATGGACAAGGTACGCTTGGACACAGCGAACCCCAACTTATTGGGGTCAAAGGAGACGAAGAGCTGAGTAGCCCTTCGATGCCCTTGCGTACGGTCAAGGTAGAAGGATAAGGCCCTCCTACAGTCCAGGGTATGCAGAACTACTTCAGCCTGGCTTGCATGAGGCCTAGGGAAGAATGTTGGAAGAACCACCTCTTGATTGAGGTGAAAAGAGGAGACAACCTTTGGGAGGAACTTTGGATGAGTCCTGAGGACTACCCTGTTCCTATAAATCCTTGTGTAAGGCCTATCAAGACCAGGGCCTGAAGCTCACTCACTCGCCTAGCCGAGGTGAGGGCTATCAGGAAGAGGGTCTTCCAGGAAAGGAAGCGTAGAGGGCAAGTAGGCATCGGCTCAAAAGGTGGGTGAGTCAGTTGCTGCAAGACCACATTCAGCTCCCACTCAGGAGCAGGAGGACGGATGGGAGGCTTGAGCAAGAGCAAGCCTCTCAGAAACCTGGACACCAAGGGGTGTCCCGATAGGGAATGTCCTTCCACCAGTGAGTGGTGAGCTACTAGAGCTGAGAGGTGGACCCAAACAGAATTGGACTTAAGTCCCTGATTTGATAAGTGCAGTAAGTACTGAAGCACTACTGGCACAGTACAAGAGAAAGGATCCTCTGTACGTAGCTGACACCACACAGAAAACCTCTTCCATTTGAGAGCATAGGTTTTCCTAGTGGACTGTTTCCTAGAGGCTAGGACAACCACCTCAACTTCCTGAGGTAGACCCCAGGGAGTCAAAACTACCCTTGCAGCCTCCAGGCCATCAAATTGAGAGCTTTGAGATTGGGGTGCAGAAGGGAACCCTGCTCCTGTGAGAGAAGGTCGGGTTGCAACCCCAGAGGTAGTGGGGGATCCACTGCCAGCTGAAGCAGAAGTGGAAACCAAGGCTGTCTCAGCCACCTCGGAGCTACCAGTAGGACCGAGGCCTTGTCCTGAAGAGTCTTGAAAAGAGTTCGGGCCACCAAGGGCGTGGGAGGAAACGCATATAGGAGGCCCTGAGACCAGGACATCAGAAAAGCATCCGGTGCTACTCTCAAAGGATGCGGCTGCCTGGAGCAGAACTTGGGCAGTTGCTTGTTCAGCGGACAGGCAAACAGATCTATCCAAGGGAGACCCCACTTCAGGAAGATCTTCTGAACTACCAAGGGATGCAGCTGCCACTCGTGGGGCTGCAGAATTCTGTTCAACCTGTCGGCCAGGCAGTTCTCCTGGCCTGGAAGGTACACCGCCCTGAGAAGCATGTTGTGCTGTAGGGCAAAGGAACACAGGTCTTGAGTCTCCCGACAAAGGAGCTTGGACCCAGTCCCACCCTGTTTGTTCACATAAAACATGGCTACCTGGTTGTCCGTTTGAATCAAGACTGAGCGTTAAGCCAGGGCAGGAGAAAAAGCCTTGAGAGCTAAGCGGATAGCTCGAAGCTCTAGGAGATTGATCTGTTGGGCTGCTTCCCAAGGAGACCAGAGGCCTTGGGTGCACTTGTCTAGACAATGAGCACCCCAACCCCGCAGAGAGGCGTCGTTGGTGAGGACCACCGAGTACTCTGACAGTTGGAAGGGCATCCCCTTCAGCAGATTGGGTGGATGTAGTCACCAGCTGAGGGAGGCCAAAAAGGGTTTGGACACCCTTATCCTGTCTCTTAGGCGGCCTGAGGCCTGTGACCACTGAGTCCGAAGGCACCATTGTGCAGGCCTCATATGGAGCCTGGCATTGGGAGTCACATGTACTGTCGAAGCCATGTGGCCCAGAAGCCTGAGGCAAAGTCTGGTGGAGACCAGAGGCTTGTCTAGGAACTGTTTGGCCACGTCCATCAGTCTTTGGGCCCTGTCTTCTGGTAAGAATGCCTTTGCCAGTTGAGAATCTAACCTTGCTCTTATGAACTCCAAGTTCTGGGAGGGGAGCAAAGTGGACTTTGCGAAGTTTATGACAAAGGCCAAGTTTTGAAGCAGAGCAATGGTTCTGAGGGTGGCTTGTCTGGCCTCCAGGCACGTCTGACCCCTGATGAGCCAGTCGTCCAGATAGGGAAAGACAAAGATGCCTTGATTTCTCAGGTAGGCCGCAACCACTGCTAGGCACTTGGTAAAGACCCTGGGAGCAGAGGTCAGGCCAAAAGGTAGTACTCTGTACTGATAATGGTTTCCTCCCACAATGAACCTGAGGTACTTTCTGTGGTCTGGATGAATGAGGATGTGAGTGTACGCATCCTTTAGATCTAAGGAGCATAGCCAATCTTCCTGCTGGAGGTAGGGCAGAAGTGTCCCAAGAGTAAGCATCTTGAACTTCTCTTTCTCTAGGAACTTGTTGAGGTTCCTGAGGTCCAGAATGGGTCGAAGGCCACCGGTCCTTTTGGGTACCAGGAAATACCTGGAGTAGAATCCGTGACCTTGCAAGTGGGGAGGCACAGGCTCCACCGCCCTGTCCACCAACAGATCATGAAGCTCTTGTAGAAGAAGGTCTGTGTGCAGGGGAGGCCTTGGAGGCTCCCCTGGAAAATATGGTGGAGGCAGTTGGTGAAAATGGAGGGCATAGCCCTTGTGGACTATCTCCAGCACCCAACTGTCCCCGGTAATAAGGGGCCACTGGTGGGCAAAGAGGGCGAGGCGACCTCCTGTGCAGGGTTGGGAGAGCAGTGGAGGAGAGGCTACGCTCAAGGAGTCAAAAACCCCCACCCTGCTGAGTGGTAGCAGGGGCCTGAGGCTTGGGGGTCCTCTGCCTACGGGGCCCATTACCCTACCCCTTGGCTTGCTGACCCTGGGGGGCAGCTTGGGCAGCCTGATACTGAGGGTACTGTTTGTAGGCAGTGCCCTTCCTCGGGTAAAAGGACTTTTTACCCGAGCCCTTCTTCTTATGTGAAGGGGCAGAGGTCTTCCTCGACAGCCTTGTCCCATGTAAGGTGCTCGGTCTCGAGCTGAGCGGCCTTCTCGGTCACGGGTTTGCCAAAAAGGTTCTCACCTCGGCAGGGGACATCGACCAACTTGTCCTGAACCCATGGCTCGAGGTCTGATGACTGCAGCCACGCCTGGCGTCGAGCCACGATGCCAGCAGCCGCAACTCGGGCCGAAGCCTCGAAGCCATCGTAGGCGGCATGGGAAATGAACTTCGAGCATTCCCGAATCCCCGAAGACAAGATCTTAAATCTCTGCAAGGGTTCCCCGGAGAGACCAGCAGAGAATCCAGCCAACTCTTTGGCCAGGTCTCGCAAGTACATGCCCATTTACAGCTGGTAAGACTGGACACGGCAAGCAAGCATAGACCCCTGGAAGCACTTCCTACCGACGCCATCAAGGTTGCGGGCCTCCCTGCCGGGGGGCACCGCGGAGTGCATCTTCTGGCTCTTCAGACGATGCATGGCCGATTCCACAACCATGGAATGGTGTGGTAGCTGTGCTTTCTGGAAGTCAGGGCTTTTGCAGAGTCGATAAATGGAGTCGACTCGCTTTCTCAGAACCGGCGCATCTGGAAGAGGAGCCGTTCCAGCATCGGAGGAACCAGGACAGTAAAGGCCTCCTTCGGAGGAGAGTCGTACTGTAGAGCATCGAGCTTCTCGGCTCCAGGCTCTTCCTCGGGATCGGCAGGGATAGCCAAGGCAGCGGTCATATCCCGTACGAACTCCGAGAACCTAGTGTCCTCCGGAGGGGATCTACTCCCGGGCTCAGACTGCGGTGAGTCTGACGGGATGCACCGAGTCTTAAAAGTATCGGGAGACTCCTCATCCTCCGTCTCCCAGGCGGACTCATCCGAGGAGGAATCAGGGTCCAACCCCGCGGGGCCCCGAGGCACCCGCCCCGATGCCAGGGGCACCGGCGTCGACACCCTCGGTCCCGAATGGGAGGTCGAGGGAGACCTCGACCGAGGACGACTTCGAGCCACGAGGGTCTTGAGTATCGGCTCAGTCTCCGGGGTTGACTTCGAAGTCGACGTCCCGGTGGTCGGGGCAGATGCAACAGACAGGCTGGCCATCAGTGCCCGCTGCTGCTCCATGAAGGCAGACAATCTGCACTCCAAGGCTGTCATCCTGAGACTCAGCTCAGGAGACGCAGCAGCCACCGACTCGGGCCCCGGCGGCACCGGGCCCGACATCGGCTCTCTGGGAGGAGAGTCCACAAGGACTACGGGGCTTACGTGTCCAGCAGACTCCGGCTCCACGCGAGGAACTTTGGCAGGCTTCTCTTGGTCCACGGGCCCGGGACGGCGGTCGGGGGTCTTAGACCTGGCCCTCGAGGGACCAGGGACCTCCTCCGACGTCGCCCTCGCGAGCCGCTTCTTCCTCTTGCGTTCCCGGTTGGGGGACCCCCTGTCCGAGGAGCTTCGACGGCGCTCCGGATCGGAATCCCGAGATGTCGAGGCCTCAGACGAGGTCCGGGCCCGGCCGGAGGCATAGTCCGAGAAAAACCTTTCCTTCTGATGCTGTCGACTTTTGAGTGCCTTGGAAGACATCTTCCCACATGGCACACATGACTTGGGGTCGTGGTCAGGGCCGAGGCACCGAAGGCAGCAGTCGTGTGTGTCGGTGGGAGACATAGGTTTCTTACACCGATCACACTTTTTGAAACCACTGGAAGCCATCGGGGAAAAAAGAGCCCCTGCGAGGTCAAAAGACCGGCCTTCCAGGGAAAAAATGAAAAAAGGGCGCGAACGCCAGCCACGAAGGGCAAAAACCGAAAAAGAAATAAACGAGCTTGATACCGGTGTACCGAACCCGGCGGGAGGGGAACCGGCGTCGAACCGGAGAAAAATAGCGAAAAATCGCTGAAGAAAAAATTACTTTTATCCGGGAGAACAGGACACACGTCCGGTGGGCTTCTCGGAAAAAAAGAGACTGAGGTAAGATGGCACCTTTAGGCGGGAAGGGAACCGCGCATGCGTGCCAGCATTCCCAAAGGCTTTCATGGAAAGCTGGGGAAATGCTCCGCTGGGGCTTCATCGGCGCCGATGACAGCCATATGTGAGGACTGACTTCCTGCTTGGTCCTGGAGAAAGAACGTACCCAAGTTCTCTCAGTATTCTCGGATGTATGCCATCCGGTCCCATCGCTTTGTCTACTTTTAGTGCTATATCGGAGCCGCTACCGCTGCTTTGTAAACATACCCCTTAGTTTAGCTAGTTCCTCAAGAACATAGTCTTCTGAAAATCGTTCATGAAGCCCTCACTTCTGTTTCTGTTTTTGGGTGTTTTCTGAGGTCCTGCTCCTTTTCCTTCATCTGTGAACACAGAATAGAAATATTTATTAAGCAATTCCATTTCATCCTCATCAGCTTCTACATATTCCTTCCCTTCACCCTTGAATCTGACAATACCACTTTTGCCCTTCTTCCTCTCACTAACATATCTGAAAAATGTCTTATCCCCCATTTTATTGCATTGGCTATTTCCTCCTCTTTTTGAATCTTTGCTTTCTTGACTACTTTGCCAGCCTCTCTAAGATTTTCCAAATCTAGATGCCTGTCTTCCTCTCCCCCTTTTATCTCATGATAATCTAATGGTTCAGCTGACTCCCCCACAAGTTTCTTGCTTCAAATATACCTCTAAAGGTTTTGTTACGAGTTTTGCCTTCCTTATCAGTGCTTTGTAACTAACTTGTCAGTGCTTATGCTGCTTCTTGTGGGTGGATGTTTCATTGCTTCCTGTTTTAATAATCTGAATCATTTTCACATTTTTTAAGATGTTCTTTTGGATATAATAGCTTCTTTAAACCTCACCGTTCAACCATGCCTGCTGTCATTGGCCTTTCTTTCATCTTTTGGAATACATCTGGTCTGGGCTTCCAAGATGGTATTTCTGACAATCCCACACCTGATATAAACTCTTAACCTTTGCAGTTGCTCCTTTTTTTTAAACCATTTTCCTCACTTTATCATAGTCTTCCTTTTGAAAGTTAAATTCTAGTATTGTAGATTTCCCTAGTGTTCTCACTTCAGTTAAGTCAAATTCAATTATGTTATGATCACTACTACTGCCAAGTGACCTCAACATCTCTTGTACCAAATCCTGTGTTCTACTAAGGACTAGGTCTCAAATAGCTTCTTCTTTTGTTGTTTCCTGAACCTGCTGCTCCATGAAGCAGTCATTTATTTCATTCCTAGCATGTTCTAACGTGAGATTATCCGGTCAATATTGGGATAATTTAATCACCCATTGGAATGGAGGAGTAGCCTAATGGTCCAGTAGCACTCCTTATGGCCTTGGACAAGTCACTTTACCCTCTAGTGCCTCAGAAGAAAAGGCTTGGCAATCTACTTCTGGTCATACCTTGCCAAGAAACCCCTGGGGCTGCTGAGTCACCAGGAGTCAACAATGACTTGACACCATTTTTCTTGTGTTGCCAAATTTGTTAGTCTTCCTAATTCTGTTAACATTTCATCATCTGCCTGTTCATTCTGGCCCGGTAGATAGTAGTATATCCCTACAACTGATTTCTTTCCCTTCATAGATGGAATTTCTATCCATAAAGATTTCACAGTACATTCTTTTTCCTGCAGAAATTGTATCTGGTATGATTCAAATTTGCAGATGACACAAAATTATTCAAAGTTGTTAAACAAAGGATTGTGAAAAACTGCAAGAGGACCTTGATAAATTGGAAGACTGGGTGTCCAAATGGCAGATGAAATTTAATGTGGACAGGTGTAAAGTTATGCACCTAAGAAAGAACAACCCAAACTACTGTTACATGATGTAAGGTTCTTCATTAGGAACCACCACCCAAGACAAAGATTTAGGCGTCATCATGGATAATACATTGAAACCCTCTGCCCAGTGTGCAGCAGTGGCTAGGAAAGCAAATAGAATACTAAGAATCATAAAGAAAGGAATGGAAGATAAAACCAAGGACATTATAATGCCTTTGTGTCGTGCAACCGCACCTTGAATATTGTGTGCAGTTCCGGTTGCCATATCATAAAAATGATATACCAGAATTTTAAAAATGTACAGAGGAGAGCAACCAAAATGGTAAAGGGAATGGAAGGATACTCTTATGAGGAAAGGCTTAAAAGGTTAGGGCTCCAACAGAAAAGAGACGGCTGAGGGGAGATATGATAGAGGTCTATAAATTAATGAATGGAGTTGAACGGGTAAACATAGATAGATTTGTTTACTCCATCAAAAGTAGAAAGACTAGGGGACACACAATCAAGTTACAATGTAGCCCATTTAAGTGTAGTAAGAGAAAATATTTTTTCATTCAATGCATGATGAAACTCTGGAATTCATTACAAGAAGATGTAGTAAAAGCTGTTAGTATTGCTGGGTTAAAAAAAAGATTTGGACAAGTTCCTGGAGGAAAGGTTCATAAACCTTTATTAAACAGGACCTCGGAAATCCACTGCTTACCCCAGGTCAAGAGTTGTGGAACTTATATACTGTTTTGGAAACCTGCCAGGTACTTGTGACCTGGATTGGCCATGGTTAGAAACAGGATACTAGGCTTGATTGACTCTGGTCTGACCCAGCATGGCATTGTTTATATTCTTATGTTCTTATTGCCTGGTAGGTGCTTTGGGGTGGGGGTGTCAGCTTAGGTTTTTGATTGGGGAGTTAAGGTGATGATGGGAGGAAATGTATGGGTATTGTTGCAGCTAACATGTGATGTTCCTGGCTACAGCAATAGCAGGTTAGTGACTTATGCAATTAATTGTGCTTCCCCTCCTGGTCAGTCTACCTGGTGGTATGCAGGAGGGTGGATGTATCAGTGCTAGATCTTATGATACAGCTGCTTTGACAGAAATATTTCTCAGTTTATCAGCATATTCAAAGATCCAAAGGTAGTGGCTACAGATAGACTGTCACAGAAGTGGAATAAATCGATGCTGTACGTATCTGCTTCGTAGTCTGATAGAAAGGCGATGGACAAAGTAAAACTTCATCCACTGATGCCCATAGTTTCTGGACCTTATGGAACTATTGGTTGTAAAGCCTTTCACGTTTCCTTTCAAGAAAGATGTGATCAACTAAGTTCTGGCCCTTCATCCAACCTAGAATCAGTGTTCCTGAAGACTTAAGAGTTGCGAGCTTGTCCCTAAAACTCATTATATTTGGAGAAAATGTGTTTTCTAGTGTGAGTAGATTATTTCTAAAACCAAGATTTAGGAGTTTTTTTACAATGTGGATATAAGATGTAAAAATAGTAAACACATAATGATTCCATTAGCAGAACTTTCAACAACAAAGGAACAATAGGAGAAAAAAAACTCTTTCCACCTAAATATTTTAAATTTCTGAGGGCAGCTGAGAATAAAACAACTTAGAAGTTAGTTATTGAACCAGTTTTGAAAGCACTAACAAAACTACCTTTCAAAAGTTTCCTTATTTGTTGACAATTTATTATCTCCAGGAACAAGCAGGAATGTAGTCTTCACATATGGGTACCGTCGGTACTGGCGGAGCCTGCGCGGGAACGCTCCCCAGCGTCCAATAGGAACGCTTTTGGGAGCATCCCTCAGCACATGCGTGCTGCCTTCCCACCTTTCCAACTGTCCCTCTTCAGTTCTTCGTTTTCCGTGGAGCTGACAGGATCCATACCCTGTCACCGCAGAAAATTCCGTCTTTAAAATTGTTTTCTTGTGGTCGCGTTTGCCTGCCGCACGACGCTTACCAGTACCGCTGGTTCTTTTCTTTTCATTTCCAAAAAAACCTTCAAAAACTTATACTTTGAGCTGTTTCTCTTCAGAAACCTTTCTTTTTTGGTGCTAGGTGCCATTTTGGGCACTAGGCCCCATATTCCTAAAACATGGAAAAACCAACTAGTGGTTTTAAAAAATGTACTAAGTTTTGCGGTACTATTTCTGTCACTGACACTCATGATTGGTGTCTTAAATGTTTAGGGCCTGAACATTCTCTATCTGAATGTCTCTCCTGTATGGGGATGACTAAAAGAGGAAGACAGAACCGGGCTGCAAAGCTCGGTACCCTCTTTTCTTCGGATGCCAGATCCATTGCATCGACATCTTCAAGGGCCTCCTCTTCCTCCCATGGATCTCAGGTAACTAAACATAAAAGCCGGTCCTCAAAGGGTAGCTCTCCTGCTAAGCATCGAGAAGCCATTGGCATTGCCCTTGAGGGAACCACACCGGCAAAGCAGCCCCGGCGGGAGGCTTCGGCTTCTAAAGCATCAATGGGGCTCCAGGATGTTCTCGAGGCCCCGACCTCGCAAGAACTACCTGTGCCATGCTCAGGGGTTCCGGCCGTCTTCACCGGTACCAATACCTAGGCATCGGCAGCGTCGATAGACCAGAGGTTCCTCACTATCGAATGCAGCATCGCAGCTCTTCTCTCAGCTGCGGTACCGTTGGTCCAACGGGCACCGGTACCGACACCGATGCCGGTACCTACACTGGTACAGACACCAGTACCGACGGTACCGGCCCCGGTGGGAATTCTTCCCACGCCATCTTTGGCTGGAATCGACAGATCGGTACCGGATCAACTCGGTACCGACTTCGATCGATACCGGGACCGTGCTTTGCAAGAGCATTGTGGTCAGGAATACTTCGAATCCTCCGATTCCGAAGACTGACAATTCTGCTGGTACTAGAGGGTTTCTCCCAGAGTATTCCTCTTCTCCCCAACGCAGAATGTCACCTCCAGAGGACATGTCTTTTCAGGATTTTATTTGTGATATGGCCAAGGGCCTTTCAGTCACGGTAGCTCCTGAAGAGGAACCCAGAGCAAAGGAATTGCAAATTCTCCAATATCCTAAAGCTCCAAAGGAGGCAGCCACTCTGCCCATCCATGAAATTCTGCATAACTAGATGCTCAGAATGTGGGAGACACCTCTGACTACATCGCCTCACTCTAGGAGACTTGATACTATGTATCGAGTTCCGCCATGTCCTGGATTTCAAAAGACTCAGCTGCCACACCATTCAATGGTGGTGGAGTCAGCCATGCGTAGGATGAAAAGTGCAAAGAGGCATGCATCCAATCCTCCAGGTCGTGAATGCAGGACTCTGGACGCTTTTGGGCGCCAAACTTTTCAGGCTTCCATGCTTTCAGCTAGGATCAGTTCATATATACTGTATATGGGAATATTCCTCAAGGAAGTTACAGGAGATTTGGAGCTTATGAGCCCATTTCTCCCAGATGACAAGAGACAAGACTTTCTTGCTGTAGTTGAGCATGCTCAAGATGTCTCCAAGTTTGTAAATCGTGCAGCCTTTGACTGCTTTGAATGCATCAGCAGAACCTCTGCTATTGCCATTGGCGCATGACGGATTGCCTGGCTTCAGGCATCAGACTTGGAGACTTGGGTACAGGACAAGTTAGGCAACATTCCTTGCACGGGAGAGAATCTCTTTGGCAAGAACTGGCAGGAAAAGGCTAACGAGTTGGATGCTGACAATACTACTCTAAATAGATTGTCGAAATCTACAGCCACTCCAGCCAAAAAAGTCTTATAAAAAACCCTTTTTCAGCAAAAAGTGGAAATTTTATCCTTCCTATACCCAGCAAGGTCAATCTCAGGGTCAGGTTGCCCAAAAGGGACAAACTAGACAGCAAAAGAAGCCAAAAGGCCCCAGAGCCCAACCAGCTCTGCAGGTTCAGCCCTCTCAAGGGCTTTGACTCCTTCCTAGAGAGCTTTGCCTTCCTGCCTCTGAGGGGTCCTCAACCCCCCAATATCCCAGTCAGGTTATGCCATTTTGCCAACAGATGGCATCAGATAACAGCAGAAGATTGGACTTTGTCCATTGTAGGAGAAGGGTACAAGCTTCATTTTCACAGCATGCCCCCTCCTACAATTCTAAAACAATTCAATTCTCAAACCTCCGCAGACAATCTGCTAGATCACGAGGTCTCAACAATTCTTGCCCAAGGGGCAAAAGAAGAGGTACCCATTCTTCAAAGGGTTGCAGGGTTCTACTCCCCCTATTTTCTTCTTCCAAAGAAAACAGGAGGACACAGACCCATTCTAGACTTCAGAGAATTGAACAAGTACCTATTTCGAGAGAAGTTCAAAACGATTTCCCTAGGAACTCTTCTGCCATACCATCAAAGCCAGGATTGGCTTTGCTCTCTAGACTTAAAGGATGCATACACTCACATTCTGATCCATCCAGATCACAGGAAATTCTTACGACTCCTTTTCAGGGGAAAACATTTCCAGTACAGGGTTCTTCCCTTTGGTCTAGCATCAGCACCAAGGGTATTCACGAAATGCATGGCAGTAGTAGCTGCATTTCTACGAACCCTGGGGATATTCGTCTTCCCTTACTTAGACGACTGACTCATTCGAGCCCCTACAGTTGCAGAGGCCAGCACTGCACTGTCTCGCACAATACGAATCCTCCAATACTTGGGGTTGGTAATAAACTTTCCAAAATCCCAACTTGTTTCTTCCCAATGCCTAGAATTCATAGGGCTATAAAAAACCTTTACCGAGGTGAACTAAACCTATAGTGAAGCAAAACAAATTTTTTTGTCGGAGCAGCTACCACAGAGAGGGGAAAGGAACCACCCCAATCCGCTGCAGCCAGTCCATTTTAATTAATGTAGAAAACAACGTATGAAAAGTGTTTAAAATTTACACTTATCTGATTTAAACGGTGAAATCAAACACCATATCCTTTGTAGAAAAAGCAGGCGATAAAGACTAGTATAACAGCCACAGGAACGACGTGTCACGTTTCGGGGTCAAACAGTAGAGCCCCTGCATCAGGTCCCAGCCTTGTCTAGCCAAAAGAGCCGTCCAGAGTAACTTCAGCAAGCGGCTTTTATCATGAGAAGGTGTAAAATGCCCGGATAAGGGCCTGCCCATCAGAACAAAAGCTGAATCAGAACGAAGGGAAGGAGGAGCACTGCTCAGCGCCTCCCCCCCAGCTGTTTAGAGTATGCTGTCAAACACCCCCATCAAAGGCAATGCAAGGGAAATCAGAGGATAGTATGCCAGTCTAACTGCTGATTCAATCCTGAGGGAGTCACAGTTGCTAAACGATGAATCCACCGTTGCTCCAATAGCTGTAGAGTTTGAAGACGATTTCCCCCTCGTGGATTAGGGGGGACATAGTCCAAAATGCGCCAATGAAGATCAGAGAAGCTGTGAGATGTTGTCACACAGTGATCAACCAGTGGTGCTGACAGGTTGCGTGTGCGTAAACGAGATGCATGTTCACCAAGACGCAATTTGAAAGATCTCGAAGTGCGTCCTATATAGTATAAGTGACAGGGACACACTATCAAGTATACAACAAATGATGACAAGCAGTCTGTTTGCCACCGAGTAATGTAAAGTTTATCAGTATGTTGGTCAGTCCATGACAAACCAACTAATGTATTAGCGCAATAAGGACAAGCCCCACATGCAGAATGACCAGCTAAAGCATGAAAACGTGCTGGACGATCTTCAACAGGAACAGTATGCACAATGAAGTCCCGCAGATTTGTAGCCCGAGTGTAGGCTATGCGTAAATTACGCCGAAAACAGGGGTGAACAGCCAGGTGAGCGAGGAGGAATAGGGCTCGCTGACTAGGGTATGTTGTAATGAGTCTGGAATAGGTGAGTCTTGAGCTTTTTTCTGAAGTCATTCAAGTCGCTATTTAAACGTAGTTCGACTGGCAGCTGGTTCCAGAGAAGCAGAGCTGCGTATGAGTATGCTCTGCTGCTCGTATACGCTTTGACTGTTCTAATGCTATTTGGGACGCAGAGGGTATTGAGGTTTGCGGTTCTTCTGTTTCTGTTGAGTGGTTGGGTGGTGATTAGGTTGGTGAGGTATGAAGGTGCTATATTATGTATGAGCTTGAATGTGGTTACTAGTGTCTTGTATTTGATGCAGGCAGGAATGGGGAACCAATGTAGCTCAATTAGTACTGATGTGATGTGCTCGGCGAAGCTTTTTCTCATGATGATTCTGGCAGTAACGTTTTGTGCCATTTGAAGTATGCTCTAAGAAATCAGGGAAGCTAACGAAAGTTACAACACGGTAGTAATAATGGGTGACTTCAATTATCCCGGTATCGACTGGGTCAGTGTCACGGCAGGACAGGCTAGGAAGATAAGGTTTCTAGATAAAATAAATGATTGCTTCTTGGAGCAGCTGGTTCATGAACCGACAAGAGGGGAAGCTATTTGGACCTAGTCCTTAGTGGAACACGGGAGCTGGAGCAAGAGATAAGAATGTTGGAGCCACTTGGCAATAGTGATCATAGCATGATCACGTTTGATATAATATACGGAGGAAGGACAGCAAAGAAATCCACAGAACTACTTTTTAACTTTCAAAAGGGAGACTATGATAAAATGAGGAAAATAGTTAAGAAAAAATAAAAGGAGCAGCTACAAAGGTTAAAGATTTACATCAAGCATGGACATTGTAAAAATGCTATCTTGGAAGCTCAGGCCAGATGTATTCCATGCTTTTAATGCCAATTTTTAAAAAGGGTTCAAGGGTTCCAGGAAATTACAGAGCGATGAGCCTGATGTCAGTATCATTATAAAGAACAAAATTACTGAACATGTAGATAGTCACGGTTTAATGGGAGAAAGCCAACCTTGGATTTAGCCAAGGAAGGTCTTGTCTTACTAATCTGTTATATTTTTTTGAAGGTGTTAATAAACAGGTAGACAGAGGTGAGCCAGTTGATATAATGTATCTGGATTTTCAGAAAGCCTTTGACAAGGTCCCTTATGAGAGACTCTGCAAAATTAAAAAGTCATAGGATAGGAGGCAGTGTACTATTGTGGATCAGTTACTGGTTAAAAGGCAGAAAGCAGAGGGTAGAACTAAATGGCCAATTTTCCCAATGGAGAAAGGTGAATAGTGGAGTACCCCAGGGATCTGTGCTGGGCCCGCTGCTTTTTAACATATTTATAATTGACCTGGAAATGGGATTAACGAGGGAGGTGATCAACTTTGCAGATGACACAAAATTATTCAAAGATGTTAAAACATGACAGGATTGTGAAAAATTGCAAGAAAACCTTGAGAAATGGGAAGACTGGACTTTCAAATGGCAGATGAAATTTAATGTGGACAAGTGCAAAGTTATGCATCTAGGAAAGAACAACCCAAACTATGGTTAAATGATGCAAGGTTCCACATTAGGAATCTCACTCAGGAAAAAGATTTAGGCGTCATCGTGGATAACTCATTGAAACCCTCCGCCCAGTGTACATTGGCAGCTAAGAAAGCAAATATAATGCTAGGAATCATAAGGAAAGAAACGGAAAATAAAACAAAGGATATTATAATACCTCTGTATTGTTCCATGGTGCGACTGCACCTTGAATATTTTGTGAAATTGTGATTGCCATATCTTAATAAGGATATAACAGAATTAGAAAAAATATAGAAAAGAGCCACCAAAATGGTAAAGGGGATGGAAGGATACCCCTATGATTTAAAGCTTAAAAGGTGAGGACTCTTCAACTTGGAAAAGAGATGGCTGAGGGGAGATATGACAGAAGTCTATAAATTAATGAATGGAATGGAATGGATAAACATAGATCGATTATGTAGGCCATCAAAAAGTAGAAAGACTAGGGACATGCAATGAAGCTACAATGTAACCCATTTAAGACTAATAAGAGAAAATATATTTTCATCGCCATGTAATAAAACTCTGGAATTCATTACCGAAAGATGTAGTAAAAGCTGTTGGTGTATTTGGGTTTAAAAATGTTTGAACAAATTCCTGGAGAAAAGATTCATAAACTATCATTAAAGAGGACCCGGGAAATCCACTTCTTGCCCCGGGATGACCTTTGTGGAACCTGTGTGCCTTTTTGGGAACCTGCCAGGTACTTGTGACCTAGATTGCCCACTGTTGGCAACAGGATACTGGACTTGAAGGACCTTGGTCTGACCCAGTATGGCATGTCTTATGTTCTTATCTAAAACTCTGATTTACATGATAACATACTAAGTGACAGCTAATAAAGACCCAGGTGATCCATTAGCTTGCCTACTAAAAGGGGTTGCTTCTGGAGTTCATAGGATGATATTTGTTTATTAAGATGGACTTAGAAATTACTTTTAATAAGGCCTGTCATGGCCAGCCCAGTGAGATATATTTCTGTATCTTTCTGTCACATTTTCTTGGATTTTGACTGCTTTTCCTGATTCTTAAGAATTTTCTTTTTTCTCCGGGAACAAGCAGGAAGTCAGTCCTCACATATGAGATGACGTTGGCGCCAAAGGAGCCCACCCGGATTCACTCCCCAGCTTTCAAAGAAAGCCTTTGGGAGTTAGACCGCGCATGCGTGGTCACCTTCCCACCCAAGGGTACCATCTTAACTCAGTCTTTTTTTTCCCATGGATCCCTGCAGATGTCCTGACTGTTTCTCCGATAGAAGTTGATTTTTTCTCTAGCTTCCTTGTGTGTTTTTTTGTGCTTTTTTGCCAGTATGGTTCCTCGATCACCTGATAACGCCCTTTCCTCAGCGTCGCATTTTTCTCAGATACATTTTTTTCTTTTTGTGGAGGTGGGAGTTCCTTTGCGCCCTCACTGTCAGAGATGTGCGAGTTTGACCTCGCGGACACCTTATTTCCCGTTATGTCTTCGGTCAGTGGATTCAAGCATTGTGGCAAATACTCCCGCATCATGTCCATCTCTGACCACCACAGTTGCTGTCTTCATTGTTTAGGGCCCAACCACGATGACACTTTGTGCCCATTCTGCCTGAAGATGGCAACCAAAAGCCAGAAGAAGCAAGAGCAGCAATGTAAGAAGATGTTTGGCTCGAAGGACTCGGCCGCGGGGCCGTCCTTAAGCAGTAAGTCACTGCCCTCGGGTACTGTGTCTGACACTTGGCGTCATGCGGGTGTGCTTGATCTGAGCTCCGAGGCCACAGAGCCTCAGACAGGGGATCATCCTCCGATGACCTTCCCCATGGGCTCAAGTCATTGTCCGAGTCAAAATCAAAGATGCAGTCCGACCCTGGCGCTGGATGTAAGTCTTCTGGTCCTGGGCTCGGAGCCCTTGACCTAACACCAAAGGCAATGGGTGGGAGTGAATCACGAAGCTGCCCCGGTGCGAGAAGATTCCCACTGCATCAGGAGATCGGGCTTGGTCCCCCAGCGTAATCACCATTGATGACTCCCCTCAGAGGGACTCACCTCTGGGCTTGATGCTGTTAAGACCCAATCCGAAGGCTGTGGAGCCTACTGGCCTCAAGATCAGGATGGTGGCCCTGGAACATAGCCTGTCTGCCTTCCTTGTGGCAATGCAAGGCCCAACACTTGGTGCCTCTGAGTTGTCGGCACAGTCCATAACCTTTTCGAAGGATATCCAGCTTGTTCTGGAGAGGTTTTCCGGCTTGGGGCTGAGGCAATCGGCCTTGCGCTTGAGGCACGATTTGTCCCCGAGTACAGTGGAGTCTGTGTGTCGGGCACCATGTTCCCCGATGCTGGTGGGGCATCTACTCGACTAATGCCCCGGACTTGGTCTCCTCTGGCTCTGGCTGGGAGACCGATGATGAGTTCCCCAATACCATGCTCCACAGAGATGTAGCATCTCAGCCGTCTCCACTGCAAGAGTGCCGGCGATCACCACCCAAGGACCTCATGTTCCTCTACTTTGTCTGAGGGATGGCGAAGGCCCTCTCCTTTGAAGTGGAGCCAGAGGACGAGCTTTGTGCCGAGGACCCGGAGATCCTCAAATACGAGGCCCCTTCAAAGGAGGCACTGACAGTGCCGATTCCCCCCTTTCTGGAATAATTGTTGTTCCAGATGTGGGAGAGCCCAGTGATGGTGTCCATAGTGAGCCACCAGTTTGACTCCCAATATTAAGTCGGCAAGAACCCCAGGTTCCAGAAAGCACAGCTGCCACACATCTCCATGGTGGTGGAGTTGGCCATGTGTCTGATCAAAAGCCAGATGATGCACTCCTCGGTGCCCCTGGGTAGGGAGGTCTGCACCATGGATGGTTTTGGCAGGTATTGCTTCCAGGGCTCGATGTTTACTGTCCAGATCCAGGCATACCTCAGGGACTGGCAGAGGAGCTTGCCCAGTTCTCTACTGGACTGGCAGGGGAATGCCTTGAGTGCTTTCGAACACTGGCCCCCATGTGGCTGAAGTGGGCATTAGTGTCTGCCATCTGGCCTGGCTAGAGTCCTCGAACCTGGGACAGTGGGTACAGGACAAACTGGCCGATGTCCCATGCTGAGGAGAGAACCTGTTCGACAAATGCATGACGGACAAGGCAGCCAGGCTGGAGATGGAGTTTCTGGCCAAGACTAGGTTGTCCAGGAAGACTGCCAACCCTTCCCATCGGAAGGCTTCGGTAAAAACACCTTCCACCAGAAGGGGAAAAAGGCTTACCAGAAATACCAATTTCTGGCCTATCTGGCTCACCAACACGGTAAGCAGGCCAAAGGCCAGTGGCCCAGCCCTCATAAGCCAAAAGCCCCCAAGCCCCAAACAGCACCCCAAGCACAGCCTGAGGGAGGGGGGCTTGACTCCCTGGGCATAGCCTGTCTTCCCCCAGAAGCCAGGGCCCAGAGCACACAGGAGGGCATCTGGTTCATTTCGCCCACCTCTGGCCGGGCATCACCTCCAGTGCCTGGGTGTTGCAGGTTGATCACGAAGGCCACCTTCTGCATTTCCACCAGACGCCTCCTCCCTTCTTTCCAGGGAAGCTTTCCATGACCACCCTGCACAGAGAGCTCCTGTGGAAGGAACTCGAGACCCTCCTCAGGGATTGGGCCATGGAGCCAGTACCTCAGCCCTTCTGGGGGTTCTACTTCCGGTACTACTTCTTCCCAAGAAAGACAGGCGGCTATCGACCCATCCTCGATCTGCGGGACCTAAACTGCTTTCTGGTCAAGGAGACGTTCAAGATGCTATCCCTTGAAACATTGCTGCCCTACCTCCTCCGGAAAGACTGGCTATGCTCCTTGGATCTAAAGGATGCCTATACCCACATCCTGATTCACCCCTGGCACCTCTGCTTCATCATTGGAAGGTTCCACTACCAGGACAGGGTACTCCCCTTTGACCTTTCCTCGGCCTCCAGTCTATTCAGCAAGTGCCTGGTAGTCATCACCACTCACTGCTGCTTGCTGTGCATCTTCGTCTTTCCCTATCTGGATGACTGGCTTTTTTTTTTTTAATACTTTTGGCTATAACACAGCATATGAACACCTTACAAAACATGAAACATTAAACTTACAATTTGTCCACTCATCCACCTATGTATAAGTCCAAACATTGCAGCTTTATAGTGCAGCCTTGTCAGTGGCCCTCTACCTCACTTACAGGGCCCCCAATGCTGGGAGAAGTGGCCTAGTGGTTAGGACAAGGTACCTCAGGCCGGAAGGCCAGGGGTTCAATTCCCATCTGGGGATAGACCTCAGGCTGGAAGGCCAGGGGTTCAATTCCCATCTGGGGATAGCAATCTCAGGCCAGAGGGACTGGGGTTTCTAGTCCTATAGGCACTCCTTGTGGCCTTGGTCAAGCCACTTCACCCTCCGTTGCCTCAGGTACATATAGACTGTATCCAGTACTTGCCTATAGTGATTGTAAACCTTCAGCCTGGACAGTATATCAAGAAATTACATAAACATACAGATGACCTTTCCAACATTCTCAAAATGGTGTGTGCGGTAAACTCCCCCCACAAGCCATTGATTCTTCTGGGGAACTTCAACCTCAACTCAGTAAGCATCAAAGAGACCACAGCCTTCCTAGGAGCAATGGAATCTCTACAATTTGTACAACCTCTCACAGGACCATCCCACCTCCTTGGCTCCACTCCAGACCTCATATTTGCCCCAAGGCCTCTTCATGAACGCAACTACATACTGTAACATCTCCCCTAGCCACCCCAATTCCATGGACTGACCACTATGCCATAAGCTTCCACATCTCCATCCCTTACCAAAGCACACTGGAGAAGACGTCGCACCCGGGAAGAAGATTCAAAGGATTCAACAAGGACCAATTTCTACAGGAAATCCTCCCTTGCCAACCTCAAGAAGTCGCAGATATAGATATGGCATTTGAAGCATGGAATACAACAATGGCTGCAGCAGCCAGAATAACAAGCCAAGTAAATCCTAACAGCAAGGATACGAGAGCAATATCTGCACCCTGGTACTCCAGTGAAATACAGGAAACTCACTACATAAGCTGGAATGGCGCTGGAGACAGAACAAGACTCCAGCCAATTTAAAGCAAAGCAGACAAAGCAAAGGGAATATAATAGCCTAATTAACTATCATAAGTAGGAATACCACATCAACCTTATCCTAAAATCTTGTAACAAGCCTATAGAACTCTTTGAAATTGCCCAAACCCTAATAAGGGAATCAACTCACGCAGCTGAAGAAATGATCCATCCTCAATCATTTGCGAACTTCCTTCTCTCCAAGCAAAAATCCTACATAGAGATACTCACCTGATAAAGCAGCGGAAGGCACTACCTCCTCCAGCAAACACATATGGAGTGAATTTTTTTAATACCCAACATAGAACAAGTTACCCACACAATCACCTCACTAAACACTAGCACAGCACCCACTGACCCATGCCCTGTAGCATGGATAAAATCAACCAAGGACAAACTCAGCCAATTTATCCACAAGATTATATACACCTCCCTAACCCAAGCATACATGCCTCCCTCCCTCAAGCAAGCAACCATCCGCCCCATACCTAAGAACACCACACTAGATAATACAGACCCAGTGTCATAATGCCCCATTTCAAATCTCCCTTTTCTAGCCAAGATAATTGAAAAGATAGTACAGTGGCAACTGCAGGACCATGTAGACGCACATGCCCCCATCAACACAGCTTTCGACCTAATCACAGTGTTGAAACCCTGCTCACACTGCTATTCGACATATTAATCAGAGGGATAGACAATCAAAGAAAGGGCTTTCTACTCAACTTAATCACTATCTCCTCTGTATTTGACAGTGTCCCACAGGATCCTCCGAAACATAGAAAAATGACAACAGAAAAAGACCACATGGCCTATCTAGTCTGTCCTTCCATATCAACTACAATAGTCCCCTTTTTCCCTTTAGAGATCCTCTGTTTGTCCCATGCTTTTTTGAATTCAGATACTGTCCTCATCTCTACCACTTCCACTGGAAGACTATTCCATGGATCCACCACTTTTTCCGTAAAGAAATATTTCCGCATATCACTCTTGAATCTATCCCCTTTCACCCTCATCCCATGTCCCCTCATAGCAGAACTTGCTTTTAATTGAAAGAGGTTCTTCACCTGTGCTTTTATGCTACCAAGGTATTTAAACATCTCAATCATATCACCTCTATCCTGCCTTTCCTCTAAGGTGTACATATTAAGATCCTTAAGTCTGTCCTCATATGCTTTATAATGAAGACCACTAACCATTTTAGTAGCCACCCTCTGTACTGACTCCATCCTGTTTATATCCTTTTGAAGGTGCGGTCTCCAGAATTGCACACAATACTCCAAATGAGGTTGTACCAAAGACTTATACTGAGGCACTATCACATCCTTTTTTCTGCTAACCATTCCTCTCCGTATGCACCCAAGCATCCTTCTAGCTTTTGCTGTCACCTTTTCTACCTGTTTAGCTACTTTAAGATCATCAGACACAACCATGCCTAGGTCCCGCTCTTCTTTAGTAGACAAAAGTACTTCCCCCCCCTATACTATATTGCTCCCTTGGATTGCTGCAGCCCAAATACATGACCTTGCATTTTTTTAACATTAAATCCCAGCTGCCAAATTCTAGACCATTCTTCAAGCTTAGCTAGATCCCTCCTCATGTTATCTACACCTTCCTGGGTGTCTACTCTATTGCAGATTTTGGTATCATCCGCAAAGAGTCAAACCTTACACGACAGCCCTTCTGCTATATCACTAACAAAGATGTTAAAAAGAATCGGAGCAAGGACAGATCCCTGGGGGCACACCACTGGTAATTTTCTTCTCTTCAGAGTGAGTTCCATTTACCTGTACTCTTTGTCGCCTCCCACTCAACCAATTTCTAACCCAAGCAGTAACTTTAGGGTCCATCCCTAGGGTGCTCAGTTTGTTTATAAGTCGGCTGTGAGGAATGGTGTCAAAAGCTTTACTGAAATCTAAATACACCATATCTAGGGCTCTCCCTTGGTCCAACTCCCTAGTCTCCCAGTCAAAGAAATCAATCATATTTGTTTGACAAGACCTGCCTCTGTTGAATCCATGCTGCCTCCAGAAACCTCACTATTTTCTCTTTCAGCAGCGTTTCCAATAATTTACTCACCATCGAAGTTAAACTAACCAGCCTGTAGTTTTCAACCATATCCTTACTTCCACTTTTGTGTAAAGGCACCACATGAGCCTCTCTCCAGTCCTTTGGCACCACTCCCGACTCCATCGAGGCATTGAAAAGGTCAGTCAGTGTTGTTGCTAGAACATCCCCAAGTTCCCTCAGTATTCTAGGGTGTTTTCCATCCGGTCCCATCGCTTTGTCTTCTTTAAGTTTAGCTAGTTTCTCACGAACACAGTCTTCTGAAAATTGTTCAAGATACCCTTTGCTTCTGTTCCTGTTTGTGGGTGTTTTCTGAGGTCAGACTGCAAGACATTGCCCTCCATAAAAACACGCTCAAATGGTTTCAATCCTACCTTAGTAACCGACGACAACAGGTAAGAGTGGTAGTAGTACCTCTGACATGTTTGACTTGGTTCAAGGCGTACCACAAGGGTCCGGTCTCTGTCTGCGCTTCTCTTCAACCTCTACATTCAGCCAATATGCAACATCTTCAAACAACATAACATTCAATATGCAGTATCTGCAGATGACATCATGGCCTATATTCCGCTCAACCTGGAAAACCCAGACTACACTACTATGACAGATTGACTACAGTAGATGACCGAATGGTTTAGCAATAACAATCTTAACGTCAATTACAAAAAGACAGAAGTCTTCATTATCACACGAGACACATCATTTACACCTTCACACTCACTCAAAATACACGACACATCCATACCGTTAAAAGAAGTGAGATATCTTGGAGTCACCTTAGATCGCAACCTGAACCTACACACACATATCAACAGAACTACCAGGAATGTGTACCATAAGACAGTGATCATCAGAAAGCTCAAACCCCTCCTCAGCCAAGACCACTTTCGCACAGTCACCCAAGCTGTTGTTCCCCCTTCCTGGACTATTGCAACTCGATGTATTATGAACTACGAAAACAAGCAACCCGGCCCCTGTAGTTGGCTCAAAACACCGCTGCTTGCATCATCACTGGAGCAGCAAAGCAAGACCATATAACACCCCTCTTGAACAAGCTTCACTGACTCCCTATCTCCTCCCGCATCAAATTCAAAAAGCCATCAACATATTTAAAATTAAACACAAGCTGTCTGCCAGCGTACTTCAAGGTCTGATTTACACGAACCCAAGCACCAGACCGATAACGACACAGCAAGATTGACACCATCACAACACCCAGCACATTCGTGAAGGCTAACCTATCTACCACAGGGAGAGCATTGTCCCTTGCAGCACCAGCACTCTGGAACTCAATCCTGGATGCACTAAGAGCCACCATGGATGCAAAAGACTTTTGGAAGAAGCTAAAAACCTTCCTCTACACAGAATACTTTGGGGACATCATATAGCAGCCCAATTACTGAACTAACCCCCCTTGAAGACAAGTGCACCCTCACCCTTCCCACTTCTAGCAGATTCTGGTTTTGGTAAATAGGTTGTAAATAACTTACTCTGTAAATAAGTTGGAGTGGAGGAGTAGCCTAGTGGTTAGCACTGGCTTGGTAACCAAGCAACCAGGGTTCGATTCCCACTAGCGCTCCTTGTGGCCTTGAGCAAGTCACTTAACCCTCCATTGCCTCGGAAGAAAGGCCTGGCAATCTACTTCCGGTGACACTGCCAAGAAAACCCAGGAGCTTCTGGGTCGCCAGGAGTCAGGACTGACTCGAAGGCACACATTGCATTGCATTGTAAATAAGTTCAGTCAAATTCAAGCAATTCATGCATGCCTACCCTCCTATTTTGACATGTAGTATGTTTGAGTTAATCTATAAACCGCTTTAATTGAAGGAGAAGGCGGTATAGAAAATTTTATAAATAAATAAAATAAATTATACAGTTTTATGCCACCTACCATGCTGCCTTTCATCTCTGCTCGTAGCAAACTGGGCTAGGTAGCCCCCTTAGGTTTCCATGTCTTATAGCCCCTTTTTCCTTTCCCCCCCCATCACCACCCCCCGTCCTGATCACTCCACATCCACTCCCCCCACAGTTGCCGCTCCTTCCCTGAAAGCAGCCCACAGCTGGGCATAGTTTTATTTCACCATTGAGGCTTTCCTTAGGAGTCTCACGCCGCCTACTCCGCCATTTCTAACATTCTGCCCCTCCACTGCCCAACCCTCGGAGCTTCAGGATCTATTCATTGTGCCAGTATGACCTTTCGAGACAAGAGGAGGGACACCTGCGTGAATTTCCTTCCCATGGGCCCCACCTCCTTCTCCCTCAATGGGTCTTCTTCCCCCAGTAATAAAGCTGTATAGGTCCACGCCACCACATATCCCAGGACCCTGTGGATGTGTCATAAGAACATAAGATATGCCATACTGGGTCAGACCATGGTCCATCAAGCCCAGTATCCTGTTTCCAATAGTGGCCAATCTAGGTCTTAAGTACCTAGCAGTTTCCCCAAAAGACACAGGTTCCACAATGCTTGTCTTGGGTCAAGCAGTGATATCCCGGGTCCCCTTTAATAATGGTTTATGGACCTTTCCTCCACGAACTTGTCCAAACCTTTTTTAAACTCAGCTACACTAACAGCTTTTACTACATCCTCCGGTAACAAATTCCAGAGTTTGATTACACGTTGAGTGAAAAAATATTTTCTCTTATTAGTCTTAAATATGTTACTCTCTAGCTTCATTGCATGTTCCTTAGTCTTTCTATATTCTGATGATGTAAACAATCGATCTGCACTTACCCGTTCCACTCCATTCATTTAATTATAGACCTCTATCATATCTCCCCTCAGCCGTCTCTTTTCCAGGTTGAAGAGCCCTAACATTTTTAGCCTCTCTTCATTGGGGTATATTTCCATCCCCTTTACCATTTTGTTGGCTCCTCTCTGTACCTTTTCTAATAATGCTATATCCTTTTTAAGATACGGCGACCAGAACTGCACACAGTAATCAGAGTGCGGCCGCACTATGAAATGATACAGAGGCATTATTTATTTTATTTTCCATTCCTTTCCTTATGATACCTAGCATTCTATTTGCTCTCTTGGCTGCCGCTGCACACTGGGTGGAGGGTTTTAACATGTTATCCACGATGATGCCTAAATCTTTTTCCTGGGTGGTGATTCCTAATGTGGAACCTTGCATTGTGTAACCATAGTTTGGATTGTTCTTTCCTAGGTGCATAACTTTGCACTTGTCCGCATTAAATTTCATCTGCCATTTGGATGCCCAGTCTTCCAATTTATCAAGATCCTCTTGCAATTTTCCACAAGCCTCATGGGTTTTAACAACTTTAAATAGTTTTGTGTCATCTGCAAATTTGATAACCTCACTCGTTATTCCCATTTCCAGGTCATTTATGAATATGTTAAAGAGCAGCGGACCCAGCACAGATCCCTGGGGTACTCTATTATTCAACTTTCTCTATTGGGAAAATTGGCCATTTAGCCCTACCCTCTGCTTTCTATCTTTTAACCAGTTCCTGATCCAGAATAGTGCACTGCCTCCTATCCCATGACTTTTTAATTTTGCCAAAAGTCTCTGATGAGGGGCCTTGTCAAGGGCTTTCTGAAAGTCCAGATACACTATATCAACCGACTCAGCTTTGTCTACCTGTGTATTCACATCTTCAAAAAACATAACAGATTAGTAAGACAAGATCTTCCTTACCTAAAGCCATGTTGGCTGTCTCCCATTAAGCCATGACTATCTATATGTTTAGTAATTTTGTTCTTTATGATGGTTTCTACCATTTTTCCCGGTACTGACGTCAAGCTCACCGGTCTGTAGCTTCCTGGATCATCCCTGGAACCCTTTTTAAAAATTGGAGTTACATTGGCCATCCTCCAATCTTCAGGTATTAAAGATGATTTTAATGATAGTTCACAGATTACTAATAGCAGGTCTGCAGTCTCATATTTCAGTTCTTTCAACACCCTTGGATGTATACCATTCGGTCCAGGTTATTTGCTACTCTTCACTTTATCTAATAGTTGTAATACATCTTCCCGGTGTATCGATATTTCATTAAATTCTTCCACAGTATCACCTTTAAATACCACATCAGTCATGGGTAACATCCCTACATCTTCCTCAGTAAAGACAAAAGCAAAGAATTCATTCAGTCTCTCTGCTATGGCCTTGTCCCCTCTTAGTGCCCCTTTTACCCCTCTATCATCTAATGGTCCAACTGACTCTCTCACAGGTTTTTTGCTATGAATGTACTTGAAAAAGTCTTTATTATGCATTTTTGCTTCCACAGCAAGCTTCTTCTCAAATTCTCTCTTTACCTGCCTTATCAATGCCTTGCATCTATCTTGCCAATGCTTGTGTTGTTTCCAGTTTTCCTCATTTGGCTTTTTTTTTCCATTTCCTGAAAGATGCTTTTTTTGGCAACAACAGCCTCACCTTTAAACCATGCTGGCAGTTTTTTGAACTTCCTTCCACTTTTCTTAAAGCGTGAAATACAGCTGGTCTGGGCTTCCAAAATAGTATTTTTAAACAACACCCAAGCTTGTTGTAAGTCTTTAACCTTTGCAACTGCTGCTTTTAGTTTTTACTTAACTATTTTCCTCATTTTATCATAGTCTCCCTTTCAAAAGTTCAAAGGTAGTACTGTGGATTTCTTTACCATCCCTTCTCCATTAATTAAATCAAACGCAATCAAGCTATGATCACTATAGCCAAGTGGCCACAACACCCTTATCATTTGCACCAGATCCGGTGTTCCACTAAGGACTAGGTCCAAAATGGCTTCCCCTCTGGTCGGTTCATGAACCAACTGCTCCAAGAAGCAGTCATTTATTTCATCTAGAAACTTTATCTCCCTAGCATGTCCTGCCATGACACTGATCCAGTCAATACCAGGGTAATTGAAATCACCCATTATTATTATTACTGTGCTGTAACTTTTATTAGCTTCCCTGATTTCCCCAGTATTCTGCTAGCTTGTGGCATTACAAAACTGTGTGCAGGAATGTTCCCTGTCTCATCTGGCAATGAATTCAGGAGCTTCCTATAGTTTCAGGCGCGCCCCTCTTGCTCTGGATCCGTATATTCTGTGCAACAGTTTTATCTGGGACTCTTGTAGCTCCACATCTCCCGTAATTCTTGATAGTTTCACAAAAAAACCCTGGAGGTCTTTGTCTTCTAACAGCTCCCCCAGCTCAGTGGCCCAGGCAAGCACCAACTTCCTTAGTGTCATTGCCTCCCTCCACGAGCATGCCAGATGATACCAGTATGCTATCCTGTTGTACTTATAATTATTAATATATTCTTATCAACTGTTCCTCCTAACATGTACCTATGCAGTAGTATTACCCCTGTAAATAGATTGTAAATAGTTTCCCTTGTTATCCAAGTTCCTTCCCTTGTTATCTGTAAACTCATGCATGTTGACTGTACTGAGATTTTTGTTCTATGTGAACCGCGCTGATGCTGAATAGTGCGGTATATAAGAGAATATAAATAAATAAATAATAAATACTTTAGCTAAAAAGGCTTTATCTAAAGCTGTGAATGTGCTTATCCTATGCCCTGCTTCTCTGTCACCTGTGGCATGATGACGGCATTGCAGACAAGCAAAAAAATGTTGTTGTGGCAGCTACCACTTCCCCTGCATTTCCTCAAATGAGGGAAACCTGTCCTTCCCCAGCTCTCCCAGGTGTCCCAGAAACTTGCATCCTCTCCTATCCCAGTCCTGGAACATGCCGTGCTCCATGCCTGGGAGGAACTCTGGGCTCCCCACCATACATCGGAAGGGGGACATACCCACAGCCCTGCCGATTTTACTCCACCACTAATCCGAGGCCTTCTGCAAGGCTCCTAGGAACCTATTTCTACCTGCAACCCTGTGGCTCCCTGTCCTGGTACACTGCAGCAAGCTCATACAGCTGTAAAGGACACACTCCCCATCAAAAAGGTCTGGGGTTGCGTACTGCCCATCCCTTGTCTGCAGTCCATGTATCCAATGCAGCAAGGAGGCCATGTTGTAGAGCCATAGATTGGGAAGATATACTCCCTCCTCCTTGTTCCTTGTCAGTGTTTGGTAGCTAATTCTTGCCCCTTTCTCTCTCCACAGGAATGTGGTGAGTGTACTCTGTTAGAGTTGCTCCTTTTGGCCTCGCACCTACATAGGTATCATCTGCAATGGGCAAAGTAGTTGGGGGAGCATGACCATCTTTACTAGTGCCACTCTTCCCATGAGGGACAAAGGTAGCTCCCGCCAGCACACACATAGTGCCCTCATGTTTTCTAATGTACCCTGAATATTTTTTTGGTATACCTTTCTAGGGTCTGTATGCAGATAGATGCCTAAGTATTTCATATATTCACCCGCCCATGCCAAGGGGAAGTCTGCTTGACCCCTGTATAAGCTGTGCCTCGCTGCTGGCATGGCTTCTGACTTCCCCCATTTAATTTGTAGCCCAGAAAATGTCCCAAACTGGTTTAAAGTACCCATGGGCTTGCCATTGTCCTGGCTCGTGTTATTTAGGAGAAGAAGCATGTCATCTGCATACAAGTTTATCTTGGCCTGCTCTTTTTCTATTTTTATCCGCTCCCAGTTTGCAGTCTGACATATCCATTGTGCCAGCGGCTCTAAGGTTAGAATAAAAATTAGGGGAGACAATGGGCATCTCTGGCACGTGCTCCGCCTCAGTGGCAATGCTTCTGAGAGGCGCTCATTCACTAGTATCTGCACCTGTGGGCCATTGTATAATATACCCACCCACTCCAAAAAATCCCCCTGTATCCCAAACCTTTCAATTACACAGAACATGTAGTCCCAGGATATGTTGTCAAACGCTTTCTCAGCATTGAGACTTATGATAACCGCATCATCTGATCTTTTCTCAGCCCCATATAGCACTGTTAGTTCTCTGAGGATGTTGGTGGAGGCATACCGCCCTGGGACAAAGCCCACCTGATCAGGGTGTATCAGTCAAGGCAAGTAATTGCCTAAGTGGCGAGACAACATAGTGGCTATCATCTTCACATTTTGGTATAATAATGATTTAGGGCGATAGGACCCCACCAAGGTAAAATCTCTTTCCGGTTTGGGCAGTACTACCACTGTAGCCAGATTTCGGCGTTGCCCCAGGTCCCTCCAGTCCTGGGTTTCCCGGCACTGGTCAAGGAACAGTGCCACCATGTCCTCCACCAAGATTTCTTAACTCTGCCCCTAGCCCATCGGGACCCGGCACTTTTGCCAGCTTACGCTTCCACACCACTGCAGTTACTTCATGAGTTGTAAAGGGAGCATTTAGCACTTGCTTCTCCTCACCTAATTCTGGGAATGTCAGGCTATTGAAAAATGCCTCTCGTTTTTCCTCATCCCGTGGGCCTTCCCTGTATAGTGCACTATATAGTACTCATGAAATTGTTGAAGGATTCCCTTTGCTGTTCGATGTTCCCCTTCCCTCGAGTCTTGCATGGAGGTGATCAGTCCCTTCCCTTTTGCTTGGCTCACTAGCTTGGCTTTGAGTTTTCCTGTCTTATTCTCCCATTTGCACAATTGGTATTTGTAGATGTGGATATCCCCTTTTGCTCTTTGGGTAAGCAACTCATTAAGAGCCTTCTGGACCTCTAGGTATTTTGCTCTCTCTGCTTCCCCCAAGTGTCCGCATATATTGATTCTGGAAAGTATAAAGCTGTTTGGAGAGGTCTAGGAGCTTTTCGTCTCCAGACCGTTTCTTTCGGGCAACATAGGTGATTATTTTTCCCCTCATTGTAGCCTTAGCCGCCTCCCATTGAATTCTCTTATCCTCCTCCTTAGTCCCATTGGTCTCACAATACTACCAACACACTATCCTCAGGTGTTTGTGGAACCTGGGGTCTTTAATCACTGTCGGGTTCGTGCACTACATTCGATTCTCCTCCTGCTCCCCTTCTCTCTGCATTCGGACCTACATGCACACTGAGTAGTGGCCTGACAGCCTCAGGTCCTTGATTTCGACCCCATCCAGCCCCCACAACATACTAGTAGATATGAGGAGATAATCTAAGCATACATAGCTGTTGTGTGGTGCTGGGTAGAAAGTGAAATCAAGTTCCCCCGGGGGCAGAGTTCTCCAGGCATCAACAAGCCCCAATTCCTGCAGGAGGAAATTCACCCCCTTATTCTCTAAGATTTTGATGTTAGCTCTAGGGGGCCTGCAATCCTCCATAGTACTGCAAGGTAGGTTGAAATCCCCTCCTACAAAGAGCTGGTACCTTTCAAATCCCACTAAGTGGGCCATCACTTTGGTGAAGAACCTATGCCGGTAATTGTTAGGTGCATAGAATGACTCTCTGCCCCCAGAGTTCCCCTTCCATTATGTGGAAGCACCCATCTGGGTTGGCCACACTATGGTGGTGTACAAACACTAGGCTTTTATGCAACAATGTGGCTACCCCTCTCTGCCTTCCATTGGATGAGGCCGCCCCCACCTCCCCCACCCATCCTCTTTGTAGTTTGTTCCCTCTCTGTTAGGTGGGTCTCGTGGAGAAATATGATCTCCGTATGCTCTTTACAGAGATAATTTAGTAACTTTGTCCTCTTAACTGGCGAGTGGATTCCTGCCATATTGAGGGTCAATATATGCAACCTGGAATTATCCAATACCTGTTTGCGTTGTAAGTGTCCCAGTCAGTGCTTCATTAATCCATATGCCAGCTCACGGCGCCTCCCAGCAGAGCACCGCTGCCCTCTTTTCCTGCCAGTGGTTGTGGGTGGTGGTGTGGAGTGACCCCCCTTCCTGCCCCAACTCCTCTTGCTTTCTTACTCCCCCCTCCCCCCTTCCCCCCTCCCCACACCCATCCCTGCTCAGCTTCCCCACTGCAACCTTAATACCTATCCCAAGCCTCCCCGCTCCATCCCCATTCTCTCCCTATCCCCAGACATTCAGCTCCCCATCCATCATGCCATCTATAGTCATTCGACCATGCATCTGCCCTCCCAGATCCCTCCGAAAATCCAGCCACCCTCAGTCCTGTAAGGAGGGTTATCCCCTGCAGTCCTTTACACCAGGATGTGCTCTCACCCCCCACATTCTGGACTTTTGCTGATGTCTCCTCTCCTGGTGTGTTCGTATTGCTCTGTCTCCTTTCACGCTGAGGGGTGAGAATCCGCCCATCAATGCAAAGCTTTAGGAGGAGGGTGTCCTGCAAGGGAAAACCCCAGCACCTCATCCCAGTCCAGAGTTTCAAGCATCCAGTCCCATGATCCTCACTTGCTTTCCTATCATGAATTGTAGTTCCTTTCTGTTTTCTGGTCAAATATGGCCTCTCTGTGTTTGCAGCTTGTCGTGCTGTGAGGGCTTGTGTGCATCAGTGATGCTGAGGGCTAAGCTATCGGTAGTTTAACTACTGGTAGGGTCTCCCAAGATGGACAGGTCTCAGCTGAGGTACTAGACCAAGACAAACCACCCATCTGGGCATCAGCAGAATGGAACAGTGTTGGCGGCGGAGGATCACATTTCTGTTACAACGGCAACAACACAAAACTTAAACTGTGCAGAGGAAAGGCCTGGCAATCTACTTCTATATCTTGCCATGAAAACCCAATGGATAGTCTCAACAAAACAAATCTCACTATAATGCTGGAAAACAAGACCCCCAGGTTGGAAGGCACTCTAGCTACTGGGGAAGAGCTGAAGCCTTTTCAGAGTAAAGCCAGCATTTATGATGTGGTTGGATCAAAGCCCTCGGGAAGTCTGACTGCTGATGTAGCTGCGCATGAAATGAGAGTCAGAAGCTGTAAAGATTTCTTACATATTGGGACATGGAACGTATGAAGCATGAACCAAGGGAAGTTGGAGATGGTCAAGAATGAAATGGAACATGTACAACTTGATCTGTTGGGTGTCAGCGAACTGAAATAGACTGGCATCGGGCACTTTGCATCAGATGATCACATAGTCTACTATGCTGGAAATGAAAGACAAAGAAAAAATGGTGTTGCATTTATAATAAAGAAGAAACGTGCAAGAACTGTAATGAAATACAATGCAGTCAGTGAATGCTTAATCTATATTTGTCTACGAGGAATGCCTATCAACACAATAATTCAAGTATATGCCCC
Organism: Ichthyophis bannanicus; assembly: GCA_033557465.1. Taxonomy (NCBI): domain Eukaryota; kingdom Metazoa; phylum Chordata; class Amphibia; order Gymnophiona; family Ichthyophiidae; genus Ichthyophis; species Ichthyophis bannanicus. Next base: position 690,383,495 of record CM066036.1, on the reverse strand, counting down.
AACCACAGCTGCAGAAGAGGATGAAATTGATGAGTTCTATGAGCAAGTACAAGCTGAAATTGACAGAACATGCAAACAGGATATACTGATAGTCATGGGTGACTGGAACGCAAAAGTTGGCAACAAAGAAGAAGGCAAAGTAGTTGGAAAATATGGACTTGGCAACAGAAATGAAGCTGGAGAAAGACTGATAGAATTCTGCAAGACCAACGATCTATTCATCTCAAACACCTTCTTCCAGCAACACAAGCGGCAACACAAGCGGCAACATGGACTTCACCCAATGGATTGTACAAAAATCAAATTGACTACATTTGTGGAAGTTAACAATGGAAAAGCTCTATAACATCAACAAAGACAAAACCTGGAGCTGACTGTGGTACAGATCACCAACTACTAGTATGCAAACTCAAGCTAAAGTTGAAAAAAGAGCAAGCCACTCATGAATGTAGCAAAATAAGACCTTGAGAATATACCACTGGAATTTAAAGACTGCCTGCAAAATTGATTTGCTGCTTTAGATACAAATGACAGAGCTCCAGAAGAGTTATGGAATGACATCAAGAAGGTTGTGTTGGAAGAAAGCGAGACGTCTCTACAAAAGGTGAAAAAGAAAAAAACGGCCAAAATGGATGTCAGAAGAAACTCTGAAAATTGCCCAGAAATGCAGAGAAGCTAAAGTCAGAGATGAAAGAAAGACAACTGCAGAACTCAACAGAAATTTCCAATGTGCAGCAAGACAGGACAAGGAAAAGTACTACAATGACACATGCAAGGAAATAGAAACAGAAACTATTAGAGGAAGAACATGATCGGCTTTCCTAAAGCTACGAGAGTTAAAGAAAAAATTCCAGCCTCGAAATGGAATGTTACAAGATGCTCAAGGTTCTATGTTGAATGATGCTGAGAAGATCAAGAAAAGGTGGAAAGAATATGCAGAGTTTTTATATGATAAAGATCAAGTGGACCAATAGCCGTTTCAACCTGTACTTTATGATCCGGAACCACTGGTGATGAAAAACGTCGTCAAAGCAGCATTGAAAGCCTTATCAAAGAACAAAGCACCAGGCATTGATGGCATTCCCATAGAAGTATTACAGCAATCTGATGCAGCTGTTACCATACTTACAAGGCTCTGCCAAGAAATTTGGAAGACAACATCATGGCCAACTGACTGGAAAAGATCTGTGTTTATACCAATGCTAAAGAAAGGTAATCCAACTGACTCTGGAAATTATCCCACAATCGCTCTGATCCCACATGCTAGCAAGATTCTATTGAAGATTATTCAATAGAGACTACAACCATACCTGGAACAAGAACTACCTGACGTGCAAGCAGGGTTCAGGAAAGGGTGAGGAACGAGAGACATCATTGTGGATGTGAGATGGATCCTTGAAAAGACTAAAGAATACCAAAAGGATATCTATTTGTGCTTTATTGACTACAGCAAAGCTTTTGACTGTGTAAACCATGAGTAACTCTGGGCCACATTAAGAAGCATGGGTATACCAGAACACCTGATCGTTCTCTTGCACAATCTGTACATTGATCAAGAAGCAACAATTCAAACGGAACAAGGAGAAACAGAATGATTGAATAAGCAAAGGTGTACGAAAAGGCTGCATATTTTCCCCCTACCTGTTTAATTTATATGCAGAACAAATCATCAGAGAAGCAGGATTGTATGGAGACAACAGAGGTGTGAATATTGGTGGAAGACTCATCAACAACCTTCGCTATGCTGATGATACCACATTACTGGCTGCAAATGAAGATGATCTGAAACATTTGCTTCTCATGATTAAGGAGCATAGTCTTAAAATGGGCCTGCACCTTAATATAAAGAAGACACAGATCATGACAACTGGCAAAATCAATAAGTTCATTGTTGAAGGAGACGAAATTTAAATTGTGGACAACTTTAATCTACTTGGATCAGCTATCAATAAAGAAGCAACAAGCAGTCAAGAAATCTGACAATGCATTGCTCTTGGCAGAATGGCTATGAAAGACCTGGACAAGATTCTCAAGAGCAGAGATGTCTCTCTCCATACAAAGATTTGACTCATTCAAACCATGGTATTTTCGATAACATCATATGGATGCGAAAGCTGGTCAGTGAAAAAGATAGACAGGAAGAAAATTGATGCCTTTGAATTATGGTGCTGGTGGCGAATACTGCGTATTCCATGGACTGCCCAAAGAACAAACCATTCAGTACTAGAGGAGATCAAACCTAAGCTTTCTTTAGAAGCTAAGATGGCAAAACTTCGACTTTCATACTTTGGACACATCATGCAATAAGAGAGATCATTAGAGAAAGACATCATGCTTGGCAAAATAGAAGGTCAATGCAAAAGAGGAAGGCCAGCAATGAGATGGATTGATACAATAACAGCAGCTACGGGTACCAGTCTGTCAACAATGAGCCGCCTGACTGAATTCCAAACACAATTTAGGACAACTATCCAGGGGGTCACCGTGAGTCGACACCGACTCGACGGCACTTAACAACAACAACAACAACAAACCGCCCTGATGGTCTCCGAAGGTGCGGTATATTAAGAACCTTAATAAAGATAAAGGTATGAAGATAGTGTGTCCCATCAGTCCCTTAGTATGGCGGATCCTTTGGGGTCTCGTGCCATCGATCCCTTATCCAAGATCGCCAACAGGGCATAGAAGTCCATTACAAAGTCCCGTTCTCATTCATTCAGCTGTCAAGTGTTCCACAAATGCTTTCAATGATGCCAGTGATTCAAGCTGTTGGGTCTGATTCTCAAGTGACCCGGACCCTGGCAGGGAACTGTAGGGTGAACTGGATGTCCCGGAGCACCAAACTGGAGCAATGGGGGGCCATGGCTCTCAGGCTTTCCACAGTCTTAACGGAGTAGTCGTTGAATAGTAATACTGGCTTCCCTTTATATTACAAGGTGCACTTCCCTCTATACAGTGCCATGAGCCTGTGTTTCCCTGCAAAATTGAGAATCCGCGCTATCACTGGCCATGGCTTATTTGCAGTCGGTCATCGCGCTCCGATCTGGTGGACTCGCTCCACCGCCATTTTGGCACCCTGCAGTTGCAGGCCCAGTTGTTGAGGTAGCCACACCTCAATGATGATCCATACTCCTCCTCTGAGGTGTCCTCGGGCACCCCGATCAACCTGATGATGTTGCATCGGCTATGGTTTTCGAGGTTGTCTGCTTTGTCTTCCAGTGCCTGCTGAGCCTGCTCCAGGGCGCTCACTCTGGCCTGCAGCGCTCCATATTCTGCTCCTGGCATTCTACCTGGTCCTCCACCTGCTGTATGCGAGCTGTTTGGGCCTCCAGGCAGCCCTTTATGTCATCAACTGAGCTCTGCAGCCTGGTTAGTTTATCTGCCAAGGCCGTGGTGACGGTGTTGGTGAGCTTCTGCACTGCCTCCCCATTTAATGCCACCACTTGTGTGGATGCATCCGCTGCCATTTTCTGCTCTGGGGCCTTCTCCTTTGCCGCTTTTATTATCTTTACTGGCATTCCTCTCCAGGGAGGACTTTGGTGTCACTGTTGCGCACGAGTTTCCCCAGATGCTCCAGTGGGGTTAAATCTGGCCTGAGGCTAAGTGTTCCATTTTTTAGCTGTTTTTTTTGGGAATGGGAGCAGGGCTTGGCTCATTGGCATCCGTTCAGAATTCCATCATCATGTGACTCCCGGATGACTGACTTATCAAAACGAACTTGCCAGAGGAGGCATGCAATGTGGCGCACCACACCATCAGAGTACTGCAGACTCTGGGGTTCGTAATCAACTTCCCCACGTTGACTCAGCGCCTGGAATTCATTGGAGCCCTCCCTCCTGGACTCGATGCAGGCCAGAGTGTTCCTACCTCTGGACAGAGCGCAGCACCTTGCGTCGCTGGCAGGGGAGGTGCAGACCTGATCAACAGCATCTGCCTGTCTTCTGCTGTGCCTTTTGGGGCACATGGCCTCGACTATGCACGTAATCCCGCAAGCACACCTCAGGATGCAACAAGCCCAGTGGACGCTGAGCTCTCAGTGGACACAGGCCACAGGCCATCTGGAGGATCGGGTTCAGATCACCCAACCCCTCACATTCTCTCTCACCTGCTGGCAAAGCCAACCAAACATCTTGGCCTGCCTGCTCTTTCAGGTCTCATTGGCATAGCACGTCCTAATGACAGATGTCTCCAAGCTCGGTTGGGGAGCCCACTGCAATGACTGGCATTCGCAGGGTGCCTGGATCCAGGAGGAGAGTACTCTCCAGATCAACCTCCTTGAGATCAGGGCAGTGACAAATGCCCTCAAGGAGTTCCGCACCCACCTAATGGGCCAAGTAGTACTTGTCCATATGGACAATCAAGAAGCTATGTTCAACAAGCAGGGCGAATTGAGCTCCTACTTCCTCTGCCTGGAGGCTGTTTGCCTTTGGAATTTCACCCTGGAGAATGGCATTACCCTCTAGGCGGTGTACCTGCTGGGCCAAGATAATCTGCTTGCAGATCAGCTCAGCAGGGTGCTTCAACCCCATGAGTGGAGACTCGACCCAGAGGTGGCCAACTCCATCTTCCAACGTTGAGAGACCCCGACTGACCTTTTCACCAGTTCCGAGAATGCACAGTTGCCTCGTTTCTGTTAGCAGAGGCTGGCCACGCGCCAAGTAGTGGCAGATGCCTTTCTCCTGCAATGGTCCAGGAACCTCCTGTTTGGGTACTCATCTTGCTCAAGGTCCAGTCAGACGGGACCTCAATGATCCTCATTGCCCACCAGTGGACTCAACAGCCGTGGTTCCCTCTGCTCCTGCAGCTGTCCCAAAAGGCCCCGTTACCTATGGGTCAGGATCCAGACCTGCTCTCACAAGAGAATGGGACCCTTCTCCATCCCAATCTCCAGCCCTTTGCCCTGATGGCATAGCTGCTGAGAGGCTAGCCATAGCGCACCTCAACCTCTCCAGGGAGGTGGAAGACATTCCTGCTAACCTCCTGCAAGGACTCTACGCATTGTGCGTATGCCTTCAAGTGGCACCAATTCGCTGTCTGGTGCTCAGACAAGCATCTCAACTCTTTCGCCTGTGTGGCTCAGGACATCCTGCAGTTTCTTTTGCACCTTTCTTGGACTGGGCTTAAGTCCAATTCTGTCAGGGTGCACCTCAGTGCCACTGGGGCATATCATCAGCTGGTCGACGGCCAGTCCGTGCACCCACTAGTGGGCTACTTCATAAGGGGGCTTCTCCCCTCGTGGCCTCCCGTCCACCCACTGCCCGTGGTGTGGGACATGAATGTAGTTCTGGGGAAACTAATGGCTCCCCCTTTTGAACCTCTGGTTATGTGCATTCTCAAGTATTTATCATGGAAAGTAGTGTTCCTGGTAGCGCTCACGTCAGCCAGACATGTTAGTGAGCTGCAGGCACTGGTGGCTCACACCCCCTATACCAGGTTCCACAGAAACAGGGGCATTCTCTGGACATACTCGAAATTCCTGCCTAAGGTGGTGTCTGCTTTTCACATGAACCGGGAGGTGGTTCTTTCCATCTTTTTTCCCAGGCCTCAAGCCTTCCGCGTGGAGGCTGTATTGCATACCCTGGATTGCAAGAGGGCTCTGTCCTTCTATCTTCAGAGGACACAGGCTCCATCGCCACTCGTTGCAGCTGTTTGTCTCCTAGGATGCTAACAAACTCAGAGTTTCCGTCTCCAAGCGTACCCTTTCTATCTGGGTGGCAGACTGCATTTCCTTCACTTATGAGCAGGCTGGACTCTTCCTAGAGCATCATGTTACCACACACAATGTGCGTGCCATGGCGGCCTCAGTGGCCAACCTGCGCTTGGTCCCTCTGCTGGACATCTACCGGGCAGCCACTTGATTTTCAGTCCACACCTTTGCTGCGCATTACTGCTTGGAAGAGAGCTCATGATGTGACTGTGCCTTTGGCCAGGCAGTCCTTTGTAACCTCTTTGGGGAATAGTGCAACTCCTTCCCTCCAGCTTGTTGTATCCAGCTACCAAAGAGATGATTCCATGCTCAGTGCTTCAGCTGCATCTCTGGACTTAAAGCTATTCAGTGCTCCTTGCAGCCCTGCTCACTTCAGTTTTTGCGTCATCAGGGGCTCCTACAGGTATTTTCAGTAACCTGTAGCTGGGGAGTCCCATATGTGAGAACTGACTTCCTGCTTGTTACCGGAGAAAGCGTAGTTACTCACCTGTAACAGGTGTTCTCCAGGGACAGCAGGAATCAGCCTCACAACCCTCCTCCCTGTGGAGTTGTTTTTTCCTTTTTATGCTTGATTAAGCTATGTCATCATACTGAGATAAGATGGCACCCTTGGGTGGGAAGGTGATCGCGCATGTGCAGTCTAACTCCCAAAGGCTTTCTTTGAAAGCTGGGGAGTGAATCTGCATGGGCTCCGTCTGTGCCAATGCCACCCTATATGTGAGGACTGATTAATGCTGTCCCCGGAGGAAAAACTGTTATAGGTGAGTAACTACGCTTTCTCCAAATGATGTACAGGATAGTTACTTTGCACTGACGCTTCCTTTAGCAATACTGTTCTCATGTTTTCTACTCTACCCCTATGTTTCATTTTCTTGCAACCAGGCTTTTCATTGGTTGCTGTTGAAATGTCCAAGTGATCACAACCTCTTCACTTTCTACAATTCTCTACGGGTTGTGATCTCTCTCCTTCTCTGGTAAAACGATGTTTGGGTATTTTTATTTAAGCACAATTTTAGTCTACATTAAGAACATAAGAACAAAAGCAATGCCATGTCACAAGTACCTGGCAATTTCCCAAAAAGACACACAGATTCCACAGTGCTTGCACTGCGGCAAGCAGTGGATTTCCAGGGTCTTTTTTTAATAATGGTTTATGGACCTTTCCTCCAGGAACTGTCCAAACCTTTTTTTAACCCAGCTATACTAACAGCTTTTACTACATCCTCCGGTAACGAATTCCAGAGTTTGATTACACGTCGAGTGAAAAAATATTTTCTCTTATTAGTCTTAAACAGGTTACATTTTAGCCTCATAGCATGCCCCCTAGTCTTTCTACTTTTTGATGGCATAAAGAATCGATCTATGTTTACCCGTTCCACTCCATTCATTAATTTATAGACCTCTATTATATTTCCCCTCAGCTGTCTCTTTTCCAGGTTGAAGAGCCCTAATCTTTTAAGCCTTTCCTCATAGGGTTATCATTCCATCCCCTTTACCATTTTTGTGGCTTTTCTCTGTACCTTTTCTAATTCCGCTATATCCTTTTTAAGATACGATGACCAAAATTGCACACAATATTCAAGGTGCGGTCACACCATGGAACGATACAGCTGCATTACAATATCCTTGGTTTTATTCTGCATTCCTTTCCTTATGATTCCTAGCATTCTATTTGCCTTCTTGGCCGCCGCTACACATTGGGGGAGAGTTTGCAACGTGTGATCCATGATGATGCCTAAATGTTTTTCCTGGGTAGTGGTTCCTAATGTGGAACTTTGTATCATGTAACCATAGTTTGGGTTGTTCTTTCTTAGGTGCATATCTTTGTACTTGTCCATATTCAATTTCATCTGCTGTTTGAACGTCCAGTCTTCCAATTTATCAAGGTCCTCTTGTAGTTTTTCACAATCCTCTTGGGTTTTAACAATTTTGAATAATTTTGTGTTATCTGAAATTTTGGTTATCTCACCCGTTATTCCCATTTCCAGGACATTTACGAATACCGGTATGTTAAAAAGCAGCGGACCCAGCACAGATCCCTGGGGTACTCACTATTCACCTTTCTCCATTGGGAAAATTGGCCATTTAGCCCTACCCTCTGCTTTCTATCTTTTAACCAGTTCCTGATCCACAGTAGTACACTGCCTCCTATCCCATGACTTTTTAATTTCTCCAAGAGTCTCTCATGAGGCACTTTGTCAAAGGCTTTCTGAAAATCAAAGGTACACTATATTGACTTGTTTGTCTTTGTCTACCTGTTTGTTCACACCTTCAAAAAATATATTAGTAAGACAAGACCTTCCTTGGCTAAAGCCATGTTGGCTTTCTCCCATTAAACCATGACGTGTTAAGTGATTTTGTTCTTTATAATGGTTTCTACTATTTTGCCCGGTACTGATGTCAGGCTCACCGATCTGTAATTTCCTGGATTACCCGTGAAACCCTTTTTAAAAACTGGTGTTACATTGGCTATTCGCCAGTTTTGAGGTATTACAGATGTTTTTAATGATAGTTCACATATTACTAATAGTAAGTCTGCCATCCAGTCCAGGTGATCTGCTACTCCTTAGTTTATCAAATAATTGTAATCCTGGTTTATCGATATTTCTATCAATTCTTCCAATTCTTCAACCCTTAAATACCATTTCTGCCTTGGGTAACTCCCTACACCATTTTCAGTAAAGACCAAAGCAAAGAATTCATTCAGTCTTTCCACTATGGCTTTATCCCTTCCTAGTGCCCCTTTTACCTCTCTATCATCTAATGGTCCAACTGACTCTCTCACAGGTTTAATGCTACAAATGTACTTGACAATATTTTTAAACAGACATGCATGATGTAAATCTTTAACCTTTGCAGCTGCTCCTTTTAGTTTTTTCTTAACTATTTTCCTCATTTTATCATAGTCTCCCTTTTGAAAGTTAAAAGGTAGTACTGTGGATTTCCTTGCTGCCTTTCCTCCATTTATTAAATCAAACATGATCATGCTATGATCACTATTGCCAAGTGGCCCCAACGTCCTTATCTCTTGCACCAGATCTTGTGTTCCATTGATTAGGTCCAAAATAGCTTCCCTTCTTCCAGGAAGCAGTCATTTATTTTATCTAGAAACTTTATCTCTCTAGCATATGCTACTGTGACACTGACCCAGTCAGTACCGGGATAATTGAAATCACCCATTATTGTTACTGTGTTGTAACATTTGTTAGCTTTCCTGATTTCTCTGAGCATTTCATCATCCATTTGTTCATTCTGGCCAGGCAGTCGGTAGTACACCCCCACTGCCATCGCCTTCCCCTTTCTACATGTAATTTCAATCCATAGAGATTGCACAGTGTATTTTGTTTCCTGCAAAACTTTAAACCTGTGTGACTCGATGCCCTCTTTAACACAGAGTGCAACCCCTTCACCAATTTGATCTACTCTATCATTGCAATATAATTTGTACCCAGGTATCACAGTGTCCCACTGGTTGTCCTTCGTCCACCAGGTTTCTGAGATACCAATCATATCTAAGCTCTCATTTAGTGCTATATATTCTAACTCTCCCATCTTATTTTGTAGACTGTTTGCATACAAGCATCTTAGAAATTGTATTTTATTCATATTAATGTGGTTATCTGTAGGCAGGGATAATTTGCAATCTTGAAGCTCTGTCTGCTCTGTACTTAAGAGCATTTGGGTTACTTTTGTTCTTATTGGAACCTCTCTGTTGATATGCCCTAGCTTCAATCTTTTGATAGTATCCTTCGTTACATCATTCCAAATCATGTGCTCATGGGCGACTGTTGGCTTTCCCCTATTATCTAGTTTAAAAGCTGCTCTAGCTCCTTTTTAAAGGTAAATGCCAGCAGCCTGGTTCCATCCTGGTTAAGGTTGAGCCCATCCCTTTGGAAAAGCCCCTCCGTCCCCCAGAATGTTGCCCAGTTCCTAACAAACCGGAAACCCTCCTCCTTCAACCATTGTCTTATCCATGCATTGAGACTTTGGAGCTCTGCTTGCCTTTTGGGTCCTGCGCGTGGAATGGGAAGCATTTCTGAGCATTCTACCCTGGAAGTTCTGGATTTCAACTTATCTAAAAATCTAACATATATAATAAAACAATTAACAGTTGATACATTAATCAAACATGATAAATCAATACATAATAAAAACATCTAAAATCAATACAATGCATCAAATGTGAAAATTCAGTGAATAAACCATTATAGATTTTGATCTTAAAACAGCCTAAGGATCAGCCAGGAATATATCAACTTAATTCACATTTTGAAACACTTAGTTTCTTCCAAAACACTTCAGACTGTGTAATAATTCTTAACTCAATAGGAAATGCATTCCAGTGCCTTGGAACTGCAACAGTGAACATAACTGTTGCGAATCTCCATGAAGCATTCTTGTTTAAATGTAGGGACATCAAGTAACAGTGAACATGCAATGAAGCTACAGGGTAACCTATTTAAGACTAATAAGAGAAAATATTTTTTCACTCGACGGGTAATCAAATTCTGGAATTCATTACCAGAGGATGTAGTAAAAACTGTTAGTGTAGCTGAATTTAAAAAAGGTTTGGAGAGTTCCTGTAGGAAAGGTCCATAAACTGTTATTAAAGGGGACCCGGGATATCCACTGCTTGCCCCAATACAAGCATTGTGGAACCTCTGTCGTTTGGGGAAACTGCTAGGTACTTGTGACCTAGATTGGCCACTGTTCGAAACAGGATACTGGCCTTGATGGACCTTGGTCTGACCCCGTATGGCATATCTTATGTTCTTATTAACAAAGTACCCTTGGCATATAATAATCCCGGAGGTCGATACAATTTCAGTGTTAGACAAATATTAATGGGAGCTTGTTGACTGTAGACTTTAAATATTAACACTAAAACCTTGAAAATCCTCCAGCAACCAGTGTAAATCACAGAGAAAGCGTAGTTACTCACCTGTAACAGATGATCTCCAGAAACAGCAGGACTTGAATCTTCACATATGGGTATCGTCAGTAGTGACGGAGCCCACATGGAAACGCTCCCCAGCGTCCAATAGGAAAGCTTTTGGGAGCATCCCACTGCACCTGCACTGCTGCCTTCCCAACTCTCCCTCTTCAGTTGAGTTTGTAGCCGAGACAAAAGGAGAGAAGAATAGAAAAATAGAGAATAGAGATATAACTCCCAGGGGAGGTGGGTGGGTTGTGAAGACTCAATTCCTGCTGTTACAGGTGAGTAATTTTGCTATCTCCAGGAACAAGCAGGAATGTAGTCTTCACATATGGGGACTTCCAAACTGAGAGATGCCAGGGAGATGATCCCAGAAAGCTGTGAAACCCAGGTTGAGATGGGTCATGCTTTCTCCCATGGATCTCTGGCATCGAAACCCGGGATGGAGGGTAGGAGTTGTTCTAAGACTGAAAGAGATGCTGGAGAACAGCCTGGCCAAATGAGGCATCCCGACAGGAGTCCTTGTCCAAGCAGTAGTGGGCTACAAAGGTGTGGACCGAAGCCCAAGTGGCTGCTTTGCAAATGTCGTCAATGGACACTGAGTGAAGGTTGGCCATAGAGGCCGCCCTCACATTGTGAGCTGTAACATGACCTTCGAGAGAAAGTCCCTTACTCTCATAGGCAAAGGATATGCAATCTGCAATCCACTTAGAAAGATTTTTCTTGGAAGCTAGTAATCCAAGATGACTGGAGTTAAAGGCAACAAAAAGCTGTAAAGCCTTTCTATGTTGCTTAGTTCTCTGAAGGTAAAATGCTAGAGCTCTTTTACAATCCAGAGTGTGAAGATTCCTTTCTGCACTAGGGAAGAATACAGGAAGGTAAACCGACTGGTTTAAATGAAAAGGCGAAGCCACCTTTGGCATAAAGTGAGGGTGAGTCCTAAGAACTACTTTATCATGGTGGAACCTTGTATAAGGAGGATCAGCCACTAAAGCCTGTAGCTCTCTCTGATGCACCTTGCAGAATTGAGGGCAATTAGGAAGATTACTTTCCAAGAAAGAAACTTCAGAGATGTAGTGGCTAAGGGTTTGAAGGGCGGTTTCATAAGCTGCCCAAGGACAAGGTTCAAATCCCATGCCACGGGTGGTGGCTTAATGGGAGGCTTGGTTAAGAGTAGGCCTCTCATAAACCGCGCTACAAGCGGTTGAGAGGAGACAGGTTGTCTATCAAAGGGCTTGTGGAAAGCCGCAATGGCACTAAGGTGGACCCTCACTGAATTGGTCTTAAGACCAGAGGATGATAAATGGAGGAGATACTCCAGTAACGCCTCCACTGGAACTGAAAAAGGATTAAGTTCCATTTTTGAACACCAGATAGAGAACCTTCTCCACTTAAAGGCGTAGGCCTGCCTTGTGGAAGGTTTTCTTGAAACCAAAAGGATATCAACCTGTTGAAAAAGGTTGATATCCTGGAATTCTAGGCGCTCAGCAGCCATGCCATCAGGTGTAAAGACTGAGGATTCAGGTGCAATAGAGTCCCGTTCTCCTGAGAAAGAAGATCTGGAGCACATCCCAACTCCAGCGGCTTGGCTTGAGAGAGACGTAGAAGCAGTGGATACCACGTCTGTCGTGGCCAGCATGGGGCTATGAGGATCATATGGCCCCTGTTTCTCTGAAGCTTGAATAGAGTTTTGGGAATGAGTGGTAGGCATAGAGGAAGTCCTAACCCCAATGGAGATGGAAGGCATCTCTTGCCTGACAGTTCTGAGCCGGAATTCTGGAACAGAACCAGGGAAGTTTGGCATTCTGAGGACTCGCAAAGAAGTCTATATCTGGAGTTCCCCAGATCCGAAAGATTCGAGCAATTTGCTCTGGATGAAGAGACCACTCATGTGGCAGCAGTACTCAAAGTCCTAAACTTCAAAAACACTGACTTCAGTAAAATGGCCAAGTACCTGAAGGAGGTTGGCAGGGTGGGAGGGGATAAGGGAAGTGGAATTGCTATGGGCTAAAGTAAAGGTGACAATAACAACAGATAAATATGTAAGGAAACTAAATAAAAACAAGAGGAGAAAGAAACCTATTTGGTTCTCCAAAGAAGTGGCTGCTCAAATAAAGGCAAAAAACACAATTTTCACAAAATTCAAAAGCTTGCAAACACAGGAACACAGAAATGAATACAGGATCAAACTCAAAGAGACTAAAAGAGAAATAAGGATAGCAAAATCAAAGGCAGAGGAAAAGATGGCTAAAGATGTGAAGTGTGGCGACAAAACTTTCTTCAGGTATATTTGGGAAAGGAAGAAGATCAGAGGTGGAATTGCAGGACTCAGAAGTGCTGGGAACGGACTTGTTGAAAGTGACATTGAAAAGGCGAAATTGCTAAACAAATACTTCTGCTCCGTTTTTACTAAAGAAAATCCTGGAGAAGGACCACCTGTGACTCCCAAATATAAAAATGGAAATGAAGTAGATACCACACCATTCACAGAAGATGATGTGTTAGAACAACTTGCAAAACTGAAAGTGGACAAGGCCATGGGACCGGATGGGATGCATCCCAGGATACTGAAAGAGCTTAGAGAGGTTCTTGCAGGGCCTTTAAAGGATGTTTTCAACAGATCCCTGGAAACAGGAGAAGTTCTTCAAGACTGGAGAATGGCTGATGTCGTACCTCTACACAAAAGTGGTAACAGGGAAGAAGTGTCAAACTACAGGCCTGTGAGCCTTACCTCGGTGGCGGGAAAACTAATGGAGGCACTCCTGAAAGAGCGAATAGTGAACTTTCTCAAAACCAACAGGTTGCAAGATCCGAAGCAACATGGTTTTACCGAAGGTAGATCTTGCCAAACAAATGTGATTGAGTTCTTTGACTGGGTGACCAGAGAACTAGATCAGGGGCATGCGATGGATGTCATCTACCTGGATTTCAGCAAAGCCTTTGATACTGTCCCTCATAGGAGGCTCATCAATAAACTCAGTAGCTTGGGAATAGGTCCCAAGGTGGTAAACTGGATCAGAAATTGGTTGACTGACAGATGACAGAAGGTGATGGTAAATGGAGCTCACTCGGATGAAGGGAAGGTAATTAGCGGGGTGCCCCAGGGTTCAGTCCCCTGTTCAGTGCAACAAAGTGGAGTCCCCTGAGGGAGTGATGAACATGAGGAAAGATCTACAAAAGCTGGAAGAATGGTCTAATGCTTGGCAATTAAGATTTAATGCAAAGAAATGCAGTGTTATGCACTTGGGTAGCAGAAATTCAAGCGAAATGTATGCAATAGGGGGAGAGAGGTTGGAGTGCATAGATCAGGAGAAAGACCTTGGTGTGATCATTTCTGTAGATCTCGAGGTGGCAAAACAGTGCGACAAGGCGGTGGCAAAAGCCAGGAGGATGTTGGGTTCCATGCAAAGAGGAATTACCAGCGAAAGGAAGAGGTACTAATGCCATTGTATAAGTCACTGGTGAGGCCCCACTTGGAATACTGTATTCAGTTTTGGAGACCGTATCTTGCAAAGGATGTAAAAAGAATGGAAACGGTTCAAAGGAAGGCGACGAAAATGATTTGGAGCCTGCGTCAGAAGCCTTATGAGAAGAGACTTGAAGACCTAAATATGTACACTTTGGAGGAGAGGAGGGATAGGGGAGATATGATTCAGACCTTTAAATACTTAAAGAGAAATAATGAACAAACAAACCTCTTCCAAAGATGGGGAAGCTGCAAAACTAGAGGGCATAACATGAAGCTGCAATGGGGTAAACTGAAAGGAAATGTCAGGAAATACGTCTTCACTGAAAGGGTGGTGGATGCTTGGAATGCCCTCCTGATGGAAGTGGTGGGGGCAAACACAGTGACGGAATTCAAAATGGCATGGGACAGACACAGTGGGTACCTTTACAACAACAGGATAAAAGTAAAATAAACTGGGCAGACTAGATGGACCATATTGGTCTTTATCTGCTGTCATTTACTATGTTGCTATGAGTTTGTCTGCCAAGAGATTTTGTGTGCCTGGAAGATACACCACTAGTAGGTGAATTTGAAGGCCTCTGGCGAAGGCCCAGAGGCGTAGAGCTTTGTTGTACAATGCCTGAGAACCTGTCCCACCCTGTTTGTTCACATAGTAGATGGCTACTTGATTGTCGGTCTGGAAAAGAACTGTCTTGTAGCTCAGGCGGTCCTGAAATACTTGAAGAGCATAGAAGATGGCTCTGAGTTCCAGTAGGTTTATGTGAAGACAAGCCTCTTGCTTGGTCCAGAGACCCTGAGTGGAGAGATTGTCCATGTGGGCCCCCCAACCTAACTTGGACGTAGCCGTCGTCAAGGTAGCTTGGTGTAGTGGCGGCTGAAAAGGAGACCCTACGAGAAGGTTTTTCAGTGATTGCCACCACTGTAGGGATGAAATGAGGTGTGTAGAGTTTCTGATTTTGTCCCCCAGGCAACCCGACGCCTGTGTCCACTGAGAGGTCAGGGTCCACTGGGCTGCCCGCATGTGTAGGCGAGCATAGGGGACCACAAGAATAGTGGATGCCATATGCCCTAGCAGCTGAAACATTTCTCGAGCAGTTAGAAAAGTTTTCATCGCTGCTTGAGAGGCCAGCTGGAGTATTTGAGCACAACGCGGTTGTGCCAGGAAAGCCCTTGACTGCCTTGTGTCTAGAAGAGCCCCTATGAACTCTAGGGACTGAGAAGGGGTGAGATGAGATTTTGGGAGGTTTATGAC
The DNA here is from genome assembly GCA_033557465.1 of Ichthyophis bannanicus. Lineage (NCBI taxonomy): Eukaryota > Metazoa > Chordata > Amphibia > Gymnophiona > Ichthyophiidae > Ichthyophis > Ichthyophis bannanicus. Next base: position 690,368,131 of record CM066036.1, on the reverse strand, counting down.
CAGACCCAAGTATTGCAGGATTTGCAATGTACAGGAGAGAGCGGAGCTGGCTTCCGGAGCTGTTGATGCTCGGATGAGCCAGTCATCTAAGTAGGGGAAGACGAATATCCCCAGAGTTCTCAAGAATGCTGCTACTACTGCCATGCATTTTGTGAAGACTCTTGGGGCAGAAGCCAGTCCAAAGGGTATATCCCTGTACTGGTAATGTCTTCCTTGAATGAGGAATCGAAGAAACCTCCTGTGATCTGTATGAATGAGGAAATATGTGTATTCATCCTTTAGATCTAGAGAACATAGCCAATCCTGACTCTGAATGTAAGGAAGAAGTGTTCCGAGAGAGATCATCTTGAATTTTTCTCGGAACAGATACTTGTTTAACTCCCTGAGGTCCAGTATGGGCCTGTATCCCCCTGTCTTCTTTGGAATGAGGAAGTAGGCGGAATAGAAACCCATGCCCTGTTGGGACACAGGTACCTCCTCTATTGCTCCTTGAGCAAGTAGTGAGGTGACCTCTTGACACAAGGGAGTGGTGAAGGGGGCCTGAGAATTGAACTGTCTTGTGATGGTGGGAGGGGGCATACTGTGGAAATGGAGTTTGTATCCCTCTGTTACAATGGAGTGAGTCTACTGCTCTGATGTTATTTGTTGCCACCTCTTGGCAAAATGACAGTCTGCCTGGAATGGTGAGAGGCTCTGGACCATTTAGAGGTAGGATGACTAGTTTCTCTAGGAAGGAGTCAAAGCCCCTGAGGAGGCTGTGTCTGCTGAGCTGGTTGTGCTCTGGGGACTTGGGCCTTCCTCTGTTGTTTGGGTTGCTGCTGCCCCTTTTGGGGAGCATGGACTGGTCAGTGGACAGTCTGGGTGTAAGATGGATAGAATTTCTTTTTCTAGTTGAAAAAGGGGTTCTTAGCTGTCTTTTTCTTAGCTGGGTTGGCAGTGGTCCTTGATAGTCTGTTCAAGGTGGTGTTTTTGGACTCAAGCTGAGAAGCTTTGTCCTGCCAATCCTTACCAAAGAGGTTTTCTCCTGTGCAAGGAATATTCCCCAGCTTGTCTTGCACCCACTGTTCTAAATCAGATGCTTGTAACCAGGCAATGTGATGTGCACCGATGGAAATAGCAGAGGTTCTGCTAATGCACTCAAAGCAATCAAAGGTTGCATGGTTCATGAACTTAGAAACATTCTGGGCATGTTTGACCAGAGTGAGGAAGTCGGCCCTCTTGTCATTGGGAAAGAAGTGGAGCCATGAGTTCCAAATCTCTTGTGACCTCCCGAAGAAACATACCCATATAAAGTATGTAAGAGCTTATTCTGGCCGATAGCATTGAGGACTGAAAGCATCGACGCCCAAAGGCATCGAGCGTCCTTGCCTCATGACCTGGAGGGTTGGAAGAATGCATCTTAGCACTCTTGATTCTGCGCATTGCTGATTCCACCACCATGGAATGGTGTGGTAATTGTGTTTTTTGGAAACCGGGACATTGCGGAACCCGGTACATTGCATTGAGTCTCCTAGAATGTGGAGACACGGTCAAGGGTGTTTCCCACATCCTAAGCATGAGGTCATGCAAAATTCGGTGACTGGGAAGGGTAGCAGCCTCCTTAGGAGCTGCTGGATACTGAAGAATTTTTAATTCTTCAGCTCTCAGTTCCTTCTCAGGGGTCACGGTGATCGCGAGTCCCCATGCTATATCACGTATGAAGTCCTGAAAGGACATGTCCTCCGGAGGAGACATCCGACACTGTGGTGAAGGAGAGGGATCCTCCAGAAGAACCACTCCGGTACCGACAGATTCCTCAGAATCATCGGAATTGGAGGACTCGAAGTATCTACGGGCCGGATGGTCTCGTATTGGTTGTTGCCGGTATCGATCGAAGTCTGCATCGGAATGCCTCAATACCCAACTTTTGATGCCAGAGACCAATTCTAGGTCCGGCATGGGAGGAAGCATGGAGAGAGGCGCCTCGGTCGATGCAGGTAAATTCGGTACCGGTATCAGTACGGATAACTGCGTTGATTGTAGTGGCTTTAGCGGTACCGAGGCTGCTAATAAGGCCACAAGACTGCGCTCAATGGCCAGGATATGTTGATCCATGGAGCCCACCAATGTCTGGGTGTTGGTACCGGCGGAGCACGCCACGACGCCAGAACATGGCACCAAGAGTTCTCCGGAGGTGGAAGCCTCGAACATCCTGGAACCCCATTAATGCTTTGGAGGCAAGGATCTCCAGTGGGGCTGTTTGGCCAGTGTGCTTTCCTCGAGGGCAATGCTAGTAGCATCTTGATGTTTAGAAGGAGATCTACCCTTTGGGGACCGGCCGGTCTTGGAAGACCTGGGTTTGGTTACCTGAGATCCATGGGAGGAAGATGAAGCCCTGGACGATGTTGATGCAATGGACATTGCATCCGAGGCAAAGAAGGTGCCGAGTTTTGCAGCTCTGTTCTGCAGGCCTCTCTTGGTCTTTCTACAAAGGAGACACTCCAATGGCAAATGATCAGGACCTAAACATTTAAGACACCAATCATGGGTGTCGGTAGCCGAAATGGTACTGCTACATTTTGAACATTTTTTGAAACCACTAGATGGTTTCTCCATTTTGGAAGAAAATAGGGCCTAGTGCCCAAAATGGCGCCTAAGCACCAAGAGGGGACTGACCCTCAAAAAAGAAGCTTATTCTTTTTTTTTTTTTTTTGAAGAAAAGAAAATAAAGAAGACACCGGTGGTAGCGATATACGTGTCAACGGGAAGGCAGACGCGACCCCAAAAAAGAAAACTTTCTGCGGTGACAGGATTTGCTGCCTATTGGCTCTGCGGAAAATGAAAAACTGAAGAAGGAGAGTTGGAAAGGCGAGAAGGCAGCGGCGCAGGTGCATTGGGATACTCCCAAAAGCTTTCCTATTGGACGCTGTGGAGCGTTCCCACACGGGCTCTGTCGGTACCGACGATACCCATATGTGAAGACTACATTCCTGCTTGTTACTGGAGATTAGGAAATATACTGTATGTTCAAATCACAATGTCCAGAGGATAAAATGTGTCCCCTTATTATGCGTTTCTGTATATAGGCTTTTGCCATCAGAATTTTGCAGCCAGCAATGAGATGAGTAACTGTTTCTGATTCTGCTTTACAATCTGCATTTATCTTTCATACTGTTTTTTTCCTGTGCTTGCCCTGAACCATCTTATCTGTACCCCACTGTGCTACTTATCAGTTTTTCACTTGTAGATTTAAGTTGTCCTTAAACATTCCTGTCTGTGCTTGGTTTGATCAACAAAGGTTCCTGAAGTAATGCTCTGTCTGTTCCGCTGTATTTGTGTAATGCTCTGTTTGTACTGCTGTATTTGTGCATTTGCCACTTGCTTTTTCTTGTATGCTTATTTGATTTTTTTATAGTTTTTTTTCTCTTGTTTTGCAAATTCTGTTGCTTCCTTCCCCAGATGTGCTGGTGGATTTTCTCTCATTCCTTATAATTTTTGGAATGCTTGTACCAGTTTAAGGATGGTGGCAGATTGTGGGCATAAACGTTATACTTAAGCTACTTTTGTGTATTCGGCTCCATTGATAAGTATGTCTGAAGGCCTATGATCGTAGCCGTGTGTGTAATCTATTTCTATAAAACTCATTCCATCTTTGGCTCTCGGAATACATAGTTTTTGTTGGCATGTTTAAAATTGTATTTAGAAAGACTGACATCCTTCTGGAAGATAGAGCAATTGTTTATTGTGTGGTAACAAGAAGTGTAAGCTGGCTGCTAAGAGATCTGTTGCCAAGTGGATTAATTATATCTTTGTGGTTTACAGAGCAAGTGCTTTTGGCCCAGATTATGAAAACCCTAATTTAATGAGAGCTGTGGTGACATTACAAACAGAGATAGTGGATTCATTTACAACAGAGAGTGACAAGATTGCCACTTTGAAGTTCTTACATACCTTTACTAAACCTCACTATATTGACAGATGGGAATTGGTGGATATGGCATTCAGCAGAAGAGTTCTGAAAGCAATTTAACCCACTTGTGAAGGGCATTACTGAGAAGTTCCTACATAGTACAAATTGACAGAGACAGAACAGTCTCATGCCAGTGTGTACTAAACCCACCCTGATAAAGGGAAGTCTGTAAGGGAATGGATTTAGTATGCATATAATGCGACTTTGTGTTCATATCCCAAGGTTGTTCCGTTTTTTTCACTCTCTCAGCGTTTACACATACTGCAGTACAAGGAAAGTGCTGGACTGAGGGAGGAAGACTTTAGAAGGATTCTTTGGAGGAGGGAGGTATCATGAGAACTATTCCAAAGAAGATTGGCATTGGTTTGCTTTGTTGGCAGATGGTGCTGTACTTGACATAGTCAAGACTGGCAAGGGACTTAAAGAAAGAGAAGTAGCAGTCAAGAGGAATTCCTTTTTTCCCTTTGTGAATATCTTGCAAATGTTGCATAATCGCAAAATTGTTTGCCATACACTTTAATGGGAGAGTTTTCACAAGACAGGTGGAAATGGGAAAAAAATGGCAAAATGTGTCAAGTTGCATAATATTTTACAGTGTTTTCCTTTAAAGGGTTTTTGAAATAATCAAGGGATTTTGTGTGTTTTTTCTATTAAAGTCTATGGTAAGCTAATTTATGAAACACATTTTTCTTAATTTTTATCTTAGGCCAAAACCTGTGTTCACTTACAGCAAACTGTAAAAATCTTCTTAACAGTGTACATTTTTCACATTCTGCTCTCTAAAAAGAATACAACTCAAATGCATTAAAGCAGGAGTTTGTTTCACTGAATATACAACATACTCTGCAATTCAACAAGAAGGAACAATAAGAGAGAGAAATATGCAATCAAGACTTTTTGATTTTATACTCTTAGTTACTTGTTGAATAAATCTTCATTCCCTTTGTCATGCAGTGTTTGCCTTTGAGTGAATGCTGACTCCTGGTGACCCAGCAGCTCCTGGGTTTTCTTGGCAGTGTGCCCAGAAGTAGATTGCCAGGCCTTTCTTCTGAGGCAATGGAGGGTTAAGTGACTTGCCCAAGGCCACAAGGAGTGCTAATGGGAATTGAATCCTGGTCTTTTGGTTACCAAGCCAGTGCTTTAACCATTAGGCTACTCCTCTACTTCCCTTTGTCATAGCAAACCCAAATAAGCTCTGGTTCCAAAAATTGCTTTAAGGTCCATATTAGGTTAAGTAGGTTCTAGTCACAGTAGTTGAGCTGATCTGAATACTCCTGGATGAAGAATACGCTGTTTCCATAGTATGAAATGAATTTGAAGGAAAGGTCTAACTATAACAAATATGGTACTGACAAAAGAACTGTAGGCTACAGTTTTTCAAAGGTACTGCTGGAGTAAGGTTGTAAGAAAATGTTTGTATGTTGGAATATCCCTTGGGAACTGTCAGATCCATCATTGCAAAGTGGGAACAGTTTGGCACCACCGAGACAATGCCTCAGTCAAATCATCTATCCAAAGTCAATAGCTGTGAGTTAAGGAAAATGTGAGGAAGGTCACTGAGGCTTAAGACCACTTTAAAAGAACTACAGAGGTTTCTGGCTGAGACTGGCCAAAATTTTGACTGTTCAGTAATTTAAGGATTATTCCATAAACATGTAAGGGAGGGTGAAGTGCCACATAATGTTTGCAAAAACCCCCCCAAAAAAACCTACTTAAAGGATGCTGCATGCATGTGCCAAGTTTTTTGTGATCTGACAAGAGTAAAAGGGTACTTTTTCTTCTCAGTGTTAAGCAATATGTGTGGCATAGAACCCAACATATCACTCTTCTAACACCATTCCTATTGTAAGGCATGGTGGTGGCAGAATTATGTTGTGAAGATACTTTGCAAGTGCAAAGTACAGTCATATCCCCCCTAGAGGAAAATCTTTTCATATCCCATAGACCTGAGATATCGGAGAAGAATCACCTTTCAGAAGGATAATGATTCTAAACACAAACAGTAACAAAAGGAGTGGCTCAGAAAGAAGTTAGTCAGTGTCTTTGAGTGGCTTAATCAAAATCCAAACCTGAAAATCTGTAGCAAGACTTGAAAACTGCAGTCCACAAACAATCCTCAGCTAACTTGAAAGAGTCTGAACAATTCTGCCAAGAGGAATGGACAAAAACTGCAACATCCCATTGTGCAAAGCAGGTAGATACTTATCCTTAATAACTCATGGCTGTTATTGCGACAAAGAGGGTTTCCACTGTGTATCTTTTTTTAATTTAATCAATTTGTTATTTACTGTATCACCAAGGTTCCGAGTGAGTTACAAAAAACATTTACACTTTATTCATGTGGAGGGGAATTTTAGAAAGGACATCCAAGTTTAATATGGGACGTCTAAGCCAGAACATCTGAAAAAAAAAGCAGGCACATTCAGGTGCAGACATGATTTCACAAACATGGGCGTGCCCAATATGGACATCTGTGGGGGCATCTACACAGATGTCCCCTAGAACAGTATTTCAGAACATGGAGGTCTAGAAATAGCCTAATGGTTAGAGTAGTGGGCTCAGAACAGGAAAGCCATGGTTCAAATCCCACTGCTGCCATTATTGAAATCTTGCTGAGTACTGGGGATGATGGAGTGCTTTCTCCTCTACACAACCTCTGGATGTTTTTCAGTCAAAATGAGCACTTTTCAGAAGCCTATTTGTGCCTGGAGCAGGTCTATACTTATATGCAATACGAGACATACGGTTTGTTTCTGAGATCGGGCAGAGACATCCAGGTTCCTGGGAATGCCCAAGTCAAGCCTCCACCATGACCTTGTTTAGACTTTGACGTCCACAGACCTAGCTTCAATAATGGCTCTGGAGACATCTATGTGCTTTGGATGTCTCTATGCCCATTTTTGGACATACAAAGCATAAATAAGGCTTCCAAAATGACCCTTTAACTTCCAACAGACATTGGCTTCAGAAGGGCAACAGACATAAGCTTCAGAAGGGTGTGAAGGCATGCAAGCAAGACTTCTTAATTTCTATTTAATGTTTGTTCAGTAAAGCAACCTCCTAATTTAAAATATTTTGAATTGTATTTTTTAGACAGCAGAATGTGAAAAATTTACAGGAGTGTAAAGATTTACTTCTACAAGCTCCCGTATCTCTACTCATGGACCAGGGAAATATGTTTAAACCATAATCAGATTAAGTGCTTTTTCCTGTCATTCGTGCAAAATGCATGGTCAAACAGATCCCATAGAAAATGACATTTTACTTACCAGATTATGTCCTTTCCTTGAGTCCTGTTAGACCAGTCCAGACAAATGGGTTGTGTTCCCCTTCCAGCAGATGAGTGGAGACAGAGAGCCAATGAAATGCCCAGATTTCAATGACATCACTCCCATGCTTCTATCATCCAGAACCACTAGGGGCAACTCAATATTCATCCTAAAGCATATGGGAAGACATGGCAAACCTCACACAACCTCAACAAGGGCAACAATGATTAATCAAGCAGACAACTATGTACAGAAGAGATTGAACAGAAGGTTGTCAGTAGGATATTGTTCATTGTTGTTTACAGAACATTTGATATACCGCCCCCCATTACGTCGGGGCGGTTTACAATATAAATAAAACATTAGATAAGAGAGAGAAAAAGAAATTAAAACAAATTAGAGGAAAGGAGAGATGGAGAATAGAGGGTATAAAGAAGGAGAGGAGAGTGGGGTTATGAGATGTCATAGAGAGTCATGAAAAGCGGAGGAGAAAAAATGGGTTTTGAGGAGAGAGCGGAATGTGGGGTAGGATTCTTCTAAGCGGAGGGCCGTGGGCAGTGAATTCCAGAGGGAGGGACCGAGGTAGAAAAAAGCTGATTTACGAGTGGATTGGAGGTGTGCACGAGAGGGGGCTGGAAGGTGTAGGCGGTTGACATGAATGGACCGAAGGCTGCGAGTAGGGACGTGAAAAGTGAGCAAATCAGAGAGGTATTGGGGTCTGTGGAGGTAGATAGCTCGATGTACTAGGGTGAGGATTTTGAAGGGAATCCGGAACTGCAGTGGCAACCAGTGGAGATGCTGCAACAGAGGGGTGATGTGATCACGTGGGGAGGCGTACAAGATCATCCGGGCAGCTGTGTTCTGAATTAACTGTAGTCGATGTAGCTGATACTGGGGGATACCGGCATAAATGGAGTTACAGAAGTCTAGCCTGGTTATGACCAAGGAAAGAAGGAGGGTAGTGAGAGCCTGAGAAGATAGGAAAGGCCGAATAGCAAGAATCTGCCTAAGACAGAAGAAGGAACGCTGAGAAATATGGGAAATGTGGTCATGAAAAGTGAGAGCGCTATCGAGAATGACACCGAGATAACGGAGTTTACAGACCGTGGAAATAGGGGTACCGGAAAAGGAAGGAGTAAGAGACGGAATGGGGGAGCCGTGGGTGAACCAGATAGCCGCCGTTTTAGAAACATTAAGAACCAGACAGTTGGAGGAGAGCCAGGAGGAAACTAAGGATAGGCAAGTTTCCAGAGGAGTAATATCGGGCTGGGACGAGGAAGTATGATGTAGAAGAAAAATGTCGTCGGCATAATAGTAGCCCGAGATCCCCAGCTGTTGGACAAGTAAAGACAAGGGGGCCAGAAAGATGTTAAACAATAAGGGAGCCAGGATCGAGCCTTGTGGTACACCACAAGTGAGAGGAAAGCGGTCTGTGGTAGAAAGGGCAGAAGTAACCGCAAATGAACGAGAAGATAAGAGAGTGAAACCAGTGAGAAACAACACCACGAATACCCGCATCCCGCAGTCGAGAGAGAAGGAGGGTGTGATCTACCAGGTCGAAAGCGGATGAAAGATCAAGGGATACAGCTATCGTGATGTTGCCCTGGTCTTGAGAGGTGCATATTTCATTCATGACTGCTGTGATGGTAGTTTCGACAGTATACCCGGGGCGGAATCCGGATTGCCGAGGGTGCAGAAAATGTGTGGAATCCAGGTGATGGGAAAGTTGTGAAAAAAACACCTTTTCTAGGAGCTTAGAGGCAAAAGGAAGGTTGGACACCGGACGAAAATTGGCGGGAACAGAAGAGTCTAAAGATGGATGTTTCAGGAGAGGGCAGACCAGGGCGTGCTTCCATGGGCCAGGGAAAGTACCACATGACAAACTAGAGTTAATGATGGTGAGGAGAGATTGTAAGAGGATGGTAAAAGGCTCAGCGAACCAGGAGGAGGGAATGGGGTCTAAAGGGCAAGTGGTCTTGTGAGTGGTAGACAGTAACTGGATGAGCTCTGGAGAGGTGATTGGGTAGAAGTTGGTCCAGGTATGCGACAGCAAGGGGGACGGCGGAGGTGAAATAGGGGGAGGTGAAAGCAAGGCCTGAGGGCAAAAAGGAAGAGATGAGCAGAGGTTTTGGATTTTGGAGGAGAAGAAGGAGGCCAGTGCGGTAGGACTGGGGGCTTGCAAGGCAGAAACAGGCTCATGCCTGGAAGGGGCCTGCAGTTGGGAGAGCGTATGCAGAGTAGCAAAAAGTTGTCGTGAATGGTTGGGAGCTGAGACAATGGATGTGGAATAGAAGGAACACTTGGCGCGGTGAATACTTGACCGGTAGTGGGCATGGCATGACTTAAAGTGCTAGTAGGAAGCGGCAGACCGGGATTTCCGCCAAAGATGTTCAGCTCTCCTTAGCTGGGACCGCAGCAGTCTGAGTCCCGAGTGAAACCAGGGGTGATGAGCATTACGACGAGGGTTGCTAGGCCTCAGGGGAGCAACTTGACCCAGGGCGAGAGAAAGTCCAGCGTTCCAACGGGTGACTTGGGAGGAGGGTGACCGGGAAGAAAAATCCAGTGAGGGAGGGCAGTAGGCCACAGAGAAACTTTGGAAGGATGCCGAGTTGAGCCGTCGAGACAGCCGAGAGGGTAAAGGAGGGGGAGAGGGGAGGGGAGGTACTGAATAAAGAGTGAAAATGAGACAAAAATGATCGGACCAGGGAACAGGTTCTGGAGTGGGAGATGAGATCTGAATTGGGGAGTCGGCAGGAAAGATGACTAAGTCCAAAGTGTGACCAGCTACATGGGTAGGAAGGGACACATGTTGGAGTAGGGAAAGGTCGTGGAGAAGCGCAGAGAAAGCAATATCCCTGGTTGAGGTGGGTAAGTCAAAGTGGACATTAAAATCGCCAAGAATAAGGAGCTGAGGGAATTGGAGAGTTAGATCGGAGATAGTGGAGAGAAGAGAGTCCCAGAGGGGAGGAGGGGAAGATGGGGGAAAGTAGATAAGGAGGAACTGTAGAGCTGGCTGACCATTCAATTGGAGAAGCAAAGACTCCGGATAATGTAAGGAGGAGGAAGAGATTCTGGACATGGGGACCGAAGAGCGGTAAATAACCGCAACTCCCCCACCCATCCGTGCAATACGTGGGAGGGAGATGGCCTGATAATTTGGAGGAAGGCAACGCGTAAGGAGAGGATCTTCTCCTTCTCGCAGCCATGTTTCAACTAGGAAAAGAACATCAAGGCGTTCACGTTCCATAAGGTTGTGAATGAGAGTAGATTTCGACCGAAGAGAGCGGCAGTTGAGTAAGCCTAATCGGAGGGACCCTGGTGGCACTGACGCTGGAGGCAGGAGTAGGCGCGCACCTCAGGGCTAACCATGTAGATCTCAGCAGACCAGAATGTACCGTTGCAACATAACAGATCAAACAGTTCCAGGGGCAGATTCTGGACTGGTATAGCAGGACTCAAGGAAAGGACATTATCTGGTGAGTAAAATACCTGCTATATCAGTCCAGACAAGTGGGACATACCAAAGCTACACTTCCACTGGGCGGGAAGAAGAGAGAGCAGCTCACAAAATCCCAAAGCCAAAGGCCGTGTCTGCCCGAGCTTGGACATCCAAGCGGTAATGCTTGACAAAAGTGGAAAGTGATGCCCATGTTGCCGCTCGACAGATCTCTGAAGGGGCTACCGAGCTATGCCCATGAGGACGCTTGTGCATGAGTAGTATGTGCTCATAAACTTTCCAGAACCGGCTGATTCTGTAACAGATATGCTGAGGCAATAACCTCCCTTGATTCAGCATCCCAATTTAGAATTAGCTGCCATGTCACCTTTGCATGGGCCAGCAAACAGCACAAAAAGATGATCCATCTTATGAAAGGAATTCATAACCTCCAAGTACCGGAGAAGCACCCTCCGGACGTCCACAAAGTGAAGATCCTTAGCTTTACCTCAACACTGCTTCTTAGAAAAGACATATATAGATCCTGGCAAGACAGAATCTGCAGCTCGGAAATCTGCCCTGCCAAACAAATAGCAACCAATAAAACCGTCTTGAGAGTCAAATCCTTCAGAGTAGCATGCTTCAGAGGCTCAAAGGGCTCTGACAACAGGACCCTGAACACCAAATAGAGGACAGCTGACTAGAGGGGAGGACACAGATGCTGAACCCCCTGAAGAAAATGTGAAACATCCAGGTGCAAAGCTAAAGACTTTCCAGCCACCTGGCCTCTGAAACAGGACAAAGTTGCTACCTGGACTTTTAGGGAGCTAAGAGAAAGGCCCTTTTCCAGACCATCCTGCAGAAAGGCCAACAGCGATGGTACCTTGGCCACATCAGGGACCAGCTTTTGTGTGCCAGACCTACACTTAAGAAGGCACCTGGCCAGCACGTATGCCAGACTGGTAGAACCCCTATGGGCTTTGAGTAGAGTGGAAACCATTGAAGGAGAGTAGCCCTTATGAGTTACCTGATTCCTTTCAAGAGCCAAGCCATAAACAAGAAGGGAGCCCGATCATCAAAGAAAATCAGCTCTTGATGCAACAAGCCCTAAACCAGGGGCAGATGAAAAAGAGGTTCCTGCAGGAGCCATATCAGGTCCCCGAATCATGCTCTCCTCTGTCAATCCAGCACCACCAGAACAATCCAGCCCGGATGGCTTTCTACATGCAAATTACACACCCCAACAGCAGCCAAAGATAAAACACATACAGCAGACATTGCCTTAACCAGGGCTGAACCAGGATGTTGATGCCCTCAGACCCTGCTTCTTTGTGACGACTGAAGAAGTGACCCACTTTGGCACTGGATCGGGTAACCATCAGATCCATCTCGGGGCAATCCCAACGGCAGAGAATCATCTGAAATGCCTCCTGACAAAACTCCCACTCTTCGGGATACAGAGAGTGACAACTGAGGAAATCCGCCTCCACATTGTCCACCCTGGCAATGTGCTGAGCCAGCAGAGCTAGAAGGTTCTTTTCTACCCAGGCAAACAAGAGGGTCATCTCCAGGGCCACTCTGGCTTTTCTCATGCCGCCTTGCTGATTGACATATGCCACTGCCGTGGCATTGTTTATTTATTTAGCTGGGTTTATATACCGCTTTTCACCAGGTCAAAGTGGTTTACATCAAACAACACGCAACATTTTGTTAACTTATTTACAGTTCAATGGGGTAGGGACTAAATATTAGGGGAGAGCTAATTTATTTACATATATACATTGTCTGAGAATATGTGCACTGCCCAATCCTTAACCAAGTGTCAGAAATGCAAAAGGGCCATCCTGATGGCCCTTGCTTCAAGACAGTTGATGGACCATGCTGCCTCCCTGTGACTCCAATGACCTTGAGCCATTCGGTCTTGACAATAGGCTCTCCAGCCCGAAAGACTGGCATCCATCGTCAGAAGACTCCACAAGTAGTCGTCCAGCGGTATTCCCCTCTGCAGATGATGTGGCTGTTGCAGGCTGACCACTACCAGTTGGAGTGTAAGCCTGAGCTCAAACTCCTGAGAACTCGGGGACCACTGCATTGTCAGCAAAGAACGCTGGAGTGGCCTCATATGAGCATGCACCCATGGCACCATCTCGATTGCTGCCATCAATCTGAGGAGCTATAGATAATCCTATACATGGTCTGGCATTATGGACATGTTCCCCCCTGCGCTGGCATCTTGTCCAGTGGCCCAGTGGACTTAAAATTAAGACAGCCGCGTAGTTGCATATGTGAGTGAGGATTTGTCCCTTCCTACCTGTGGAGCATTTGTTGCTGTACCCTGAGGCTGGATAGTGCCACCAAGTCCTGGGAAGGCCCCCAAGTAAGGGTTTGGCATTGTGGACACCCCGCCCCCCCATGCTGACATCATCTCCAGTAGTCTGGGGGACTTAAAATTAAGGCAGCCATTTTTTGCATGTCCAAAAGGGTGTATGACCTAAGGGGCATGTCCCTTTGGGGCCACTTTGGCTATTAGGCCCCATTCTTTGGCTCTACGATACCACAGGGTGCAGGAAAAAGGAAGGGTGAATGCTCCAAGACAGATTTTGTGTCATCTACTCCTAAGGTAACTACAGGGCCTATATATAGGCATCTACAACAGGAGAGAGAAAAAAATGCTTTCTCTCAGCCTGTCTTGGGGCATTCCTCTTCTTCTCTCCTCTCTGGGGTATCCTTGAGCTCATCTGCCAGGTCTCCTCTAACTCCTCCTCCAGAGCATCTGGATCTGGGTAGTGGGAAAGCCTTTTCTCCCCCAATGGGTCCCCAGGATAATTCTGGAAGTCACCCAATGCAGGGTGGGGGGAATGCGACTTCTTTACTGTCTGTTATACAGTGTTCTAACTCCTTGGAGACTGCAGACTTGCATGCTGTGAAATCGGAAGATATTTGTTAGATATTCTAAAAGTGGTCACACAAACTAATTGTATGTTATCTGGTTTCAATGACCAAACTGTGAGGTTCTTGGAGGAGTCTGTCCAGATGTTTCATGACTATGATTCCTCCCTGGTATCCGTGTCATCCAAATTAGAGAAATGTTCTGTAAAGCTTGATTCCCTGTAGGCTACAGGCATGTCCTTTATTAAGGACAGCCTGCACTTGCATACTCAAATGGAAGTTTTGGAGAACTTTCATTGTAGCAAGAATTTGTGATTTTAAATTTTCCTAAGACTCATTTATTATCTCCCTTTATTTTGTTTCAGAAATACTTGGAAGAGGTGTTGAGGTTTAACGCACCAGAGTCTGTTCTTATTTCTAATATCTATTACTTATCATCTTGGCCTTTGGTTACCTCTGAAGGTGGTGAGGTTCCAGTTGTGGCAGACTCTGGTCAGTTAGACTTAACTGAGTTTCTAGAGTCTTCTACAGGCGAAATTTCTTCAAGGGCTACTTTGGTCGTGCCTTTCTCGTTAGAGTTGGATAAGCATAGAATTCTTAAGGAGAAATCTGTATTGTTTTGTGGCCAAAAGATTATGATCTTATCTGATGTTTCAAGGAATACTCAACTGAGGGTGGGGGGGGGGGGAGAGTTTCCTCGCTCTGAAGCCACAGGCCTTTGATTTGGGGGCCTCCTTCTTAAGATTTCCCTGTAAATGTCTGGTTGTCTATCAGGGGACTAGGTACCCTTTTGTGGATCCTGCTCAGTTTGAAGAGTTCTTGAAGGGTAAAGAAAGAGATTCTCCTGGCCCCTAGGTCTGGTAGTCTTGGACTTTTCATGTTCTTTTCTTATTCTCTTTAGGGTTAGTATTCCTGGAGATTATGGATAACCTTTTCCACAGGTGAGGGTTAGTCCTTTTCCCCATGACGGGGACTATTGTATACACTTATGTGATGTATTATCTTTTTTTTTTCAATTGTTCTTGTATTTTCTTCATATTTGTGTTTGTAATATGAGCAAATTTAATTTAAAAAAAGATAATCCTATATTCTGGGAGCCTATTGAGAACAGAACTCTGCAAGGCACTCCAACAGTCTTTGTACTCTCAACTCCAGCAGGAAAATTCTCCCCACTAGAGTACTGAACATGCTCCCATGAACTTCAGAGATTGGGAAGGTACCAACTGACTCTTCCTCTGATTGATCACCCAGCCGAGACTTTCTAAAAAAGACACCACTCAGGCCAACACCCAAGATGCCTGTTGCAGAGAAAGGCTCGGATGAGCCTGTCATCCAGATATGGGTGCACACAAATCCCTTGGTGCTGCGATGCCGCAGCCACCACCACCATGACCTTGAAGAATGTCCTTGGAGCAGTGGAGAGATCTAAGGGAAGGGTGGCGAACTTAAAAGTAAGAGAGCCAAGCACAGCAAAATGCAGATATCTCTGCTTATCCTTCCGATCGGGATATGAAAATATGCTTTGGTCAAATCCAGAGATGCTAGGGAGTCTCCTTGGCACACCGCCTGAATCACTGATCTTGGCGTTTCCTTTCAGAAGTGCAGAACTCACAAATCAACATTGGTCCCTTGATGTTGAGAATTGGTCAGAAGGAGCCATTCTCCTTTAGCACCACAAATAAATGGAATATTGTCCTTTCCTCAATCGGCTAGGAGGAGGGACACCATTGCTTTCAGGTGCAGCAAATTGTCAAATATGATACAGATGGCAGCTCTTATGTTCGCTTATCTACAGGAGAAAGACAACAAACTTCTCCAAGATTGGCTCTTTGTATTACAGGACATAGCCGTGTTGAAAGGTGTCTAGCACCCAGCGATCTTTGGTGACCTGGGCCCACTCCTGAAAGAAAAGGTGAAGCCTGCCTCCAACTGGAGGCACCTAGGAATGGGCCTCCAAACCTTCATTGCATAGACCAGGAGGGACCTTCTCTGAAGAGGAGAGAGTCTCGGGGCCCATGTGCCCCTCGAAAGGACTGAGTATGAGTCCGAAAGCCAGAAGAGGAGAAAAAAGGCATTCCAGGACAATAATGACAAGAATTCCAATACCCCCGAATGGATGAGCAGAGGCTGAAGAGGGGGAGGGCCCTGCCCGCTTCCCAGGTCCTTTTGGCCTATCTTTTGGAAGGCAATAAGGCTTTTGCTTTGTCCAAGTCCTTCACCAACATCTCCAAATCGGCCCCAAAAAGGAGCTTCCCCTTAAAAGCCAGTTGGATCAACCAGGCTTTGGAAGATGTGTCCTCTGCCCAGTGGTGAAGCCAAATCCAATTCTGCATCACTATTGACAGGGCAGTATCTCTAGCTGCTAAGTGGACGAGATCATATATGGCATCAGAAAGCAAGGCAGTAGTCGACTCCAAAAAAACGGGTAGTATCATTGGGTGGGAGAAACTGAATCCACTGGAGAAGGGCTTGAGATATCAGGCCTGCATACACTGCCAACTGCAGAATAGCAGCAGCTGCCGCTGCGAGCTGTTTTTTCAGCAGAGTCCACCTTTCGTTTCAAAGTATCCTTCAAGGCCGATCTACCTTCCATGGGAATGGTGGTCTGCCTTGTAACTGCCATGACCTCAGCATCCACCTTAGGCATAGCTAATTAAATTACCTTACAGCCTGTCCACAAGTACCTGATCAACTCTAGTCTTCACAGCTTCCAAGACTCCACACAGCTAAGCTTTCAGCCTTCTATCGTTTACCTGTTTTGTTTGCTGATATAGAATTTAACTGTTGGATATACATTCATTTTTGGGAATATTCTGACTGCCTACATTCCTTGTGTAGCCTTTAAATCAGATATCTGAGTGTGCCCTCAGTTCATGTAAGGCCTACTGGCCAGGGACACTTAGGTTCCCGCCCACCCTACCCCTCACCCCACCCACCCTAGACCCGCATTGCCTATATAGTGGTCACATAAGTTGACATCTATCCTTTTAATTAGGTGTTGAACCCACCTTTTCTTCTTCTCTTTCTAGGACCGCTTAATCAGCATGTCGTGTATTCGGTGCAACAACTGTGGTACTTTCATTCTGAGAAGAATCATTTGGAACCTAAGAGCTTGTCCTATATGACTCAAGTTAGCTGCCATGCATAAAGAATTGACTCTACTAAGGGAAGAACTAACTGCAATGAAACACACCTCTTCTAGGATAAAAACCGAACAAAGTCCATCACCATTCCCACAAATAATCAAACATCCCAGGAACGAATGGATCATAGTGGGCTCTGGTAGATTGTGACCTGTAATGCAGAGACACCCTGTACATCAAGCGATATCCCTGCATAATGCCTTCTCTGCTTTGGTTAATGAGGATACCCAATCCATGGAAACTGAAGGGCCCTTAAATGAGACAGTCAATGGCCAATCTACTGATAAAGCACCAAATATGAAGAAAAACTCACAAAACAGAAAACTACTACTACTACTACTTTGAGATTCCATCATCAGAGGCACCAACTTGGGAACACATTTCAAAGGAGAGAAGATAGTCAAATGCCTCCCAGGCTCTTCAGCCAGCAGGAATACAAACCAAATTGTTGATGTACTTAGCTCAGAAAGTGAGCACTCCAAAACTGATGTTGTCATCCACATGGGTAGAAATGACCTGGCTAGAAACAGTGCCATTGCAGTTCATAGGGACTTCCAGACTCTGGGAGAGATACTCAAGCCCATTGTTAACACTGCAGCATTCTCAGAAGTTCTACTTGTTCTTGGTAAGGGGGCAGAAAGGCTGTATCGCATAAACAGCTTTAATACATGACTTCAGATCTGGTGCAAATAAGAAGGATTCAGATTTATAGGCGACTGGGGAAACAGATGGACCAAGAAGAGACTATACTGTGCTGATGGACTACATCTCTCTGTCAGAGGGAAAAAAATCCTAAGTGAAAAATTCAGGCAGTATGTGGATATTTATTTATTTTATTTATTTAGAATTTTTTATATACCGCACTATTTTACTTCAGCGCGGGTTCCAGATAACTCAAATGTCCAGTGTGGGGTTACATTGGACTTACAGTAAAACAAGGAAATCAGAACCTGGGGAACAAGTAGAACTATGTACATCACTTACAAGTAGAACTATGTACATCACTTACAATATATCTATGCACGCTAATTAGAAGTCGCTATGGGGTGTAGGATCAAGGTCGGCGGGAGACTAACCGGGAAAAGGGGTTGGAGGATGGGAGGGGGTGACTTGGGGTGTCTGCTCAGTGGATGTTGGGTAGGGTGAGGAGTGGCTACGTGATGTCGTCAGAGTTGGGAAAGCATTGAAGGAAAAGGTGGTGCTTCAAGGCCTTTCTGAATTGGTGGAGGTTGTTTATGGCACGGATGTTGGTTGGTAAGTTGTTCCAGCATGAAGGTGCGGATAGAGCAAAGGCACGGTCTCTAGAGGCTTTAGTGCATTTGGTGATGGTTTTCGGGAGTATTAGGGAGTTTGTGGCGGTAGATCTTCTTAGTCTGGTGGGGGGGGTGAGTTGGATAAGTTCGGAGAGGGCGCTGGCAGTACAATTGTTGATGGCTTTAAATGTTATTGTTAATATTTTGAAGGTGATCCTGTAGCGTACTGGGAGCCAATGAAGTGCTTTCAGGATGGGGGTGATGTGATCCCTTTTAGAGGCTTGGTGAAGGGTCCGGGCTGCTGTGTTCATTGCCATCTGCAAAGGTTGTAGAGTGCATTTCGGAAGGCCGTGGAGAATGGAGTTCGCGTAGTCGAAGTGGGGCATCACCAGTGACTGGAATACTGTTCGAAAGTCGTTTGGCTCAAGTAGAGGTCTGATGTGACGTAGCATCCGGATTTTGTGGTAGATTGCTTTTGAAATGTTGCCTATCTGGGCATTGAGGTTAAGATGTTGGTCGAGCATTACTCCAAGGTAACGAATCGTTGTCTTCATGAGAAGTTCAGCATCTCGTACTTTCAAAGAAGGGGGCGGGGTGAATGTTGAGTCTCTGCTAATGAAGAGTACATCCATTTTTTGAAGGTTTATTTTGAGCTTCTGGGAGTATAACCAGTCTGTGTTTATGCATTTAAACTAGAAAAAGGGGGTGAGGGATGGGGAAGAACAATTTCAGGATGTCACTCATGGCAAAAGCAGAATAACATCAGAAACAGTCGCGCTTTTAAACCACACATCAACAATAAATGGGAAGAAGTGGCAGAACAAAATCAATGCAAAATACATGTGAGCCAGTTAAATGCTGGAAAGCAATGAGCACAAATGCTCGAAGCTTAGCCAACAAAGTTCCTGACCTGGAAACCCTGATGGTGGAAATGGACTTGGACATTGTGGCCATTATAGAAACATGGTTTAATGAATCGCATGAATGGGATATAGCCATAGCTGGCTATAATCTATTCAGAAGAGACAGAGAAAGTGGAAAAGGGGGAGGAGTAACCTTGTATGTCAAAAGCAATATTAAAGCTACTGAAATGCAGGGGGCATGGGGAAAAGAAGAAGCGCTCTGGATTGTGTTGGAAAGATGAGATGGCACTGTCATCCATACTGGTGTAGTCTACAGACCTCTGACACAAATCAAAGAAATAGATAACTAATTGATTATAGATATTGCCAAGATAGCCACAAAGGGGGAAGTGATCATATTGGATGACTTTAATCTACTCGATGTTGATTGGATTACTCCTTCTGCAAATCTGGAAAGAAGTAAAAAAATTATGGATGCTTTCCAAGATGCGTTACTTAGACAAATGGTGATGGAACCAACCAGGCAAAGTTCAATGCTGGATTTAGTGCTCACCAACGGTGATAACGTGTTGAATGTCTGGGTGGGTGCCCCTGTGAGCAGCAGTGATCATCACACGGTGTGGTTTGAGATAAAAGCCAAGGTGCAGTCCAATCATAGCAAGCTCAAAGTCCTAGACTTCAAAAACATTGACTTCAGTAAAATGGCCAAGTACCTGAAGGAGGAGTTGGCAGGGTGGGAGGGGATAAGGGAAGTGGAATTGCAATGGGCTAAACTAAAGGTGTCAATAAAAGGGGCAACAGATAAATATGTAAGGAAGGTAAATAAAAACAAGAGGAAAAGGAAACCTATTTGGTTCTCCAAAGAAGTGGCTGCTCAAATAAAGGCAAAAACACAGCTTTCACAAAATTCAAAAGCTTGCAAACACAGGAACACAGAAATGAATACAGGATCAAACTCAAACAGACAAAAAGAGAAATAAGGAAAGCAAAATCAAAGGCAGAGGAAAAGACGGCTAAAGATGTGAAGTGTGGCAACAAAACTTTCTTCAGGTATATTCGGGAGAGGAGGAAAATCAGAGGTGGAATTGCAGCATTCAGAAGTGCTGGGAACGGACTCGTGGAAAGTGACATTGAAAAAGCGAAATTGCTAAACAAATACGTCTGCTCTGTTTTTACTAAAGAAAATCCTGGAGAAGGACCACCTGTGACTCCCAAATATAAAAATGGGAATGAAGTAAATACCACACCATTCACAGAAGATGATGTGTTAGAACAACTTGCAAAACTGAAAGTGGACAAGGCCATGGGACTGGATGGGATACATCCCAGGATACTGAAAGAGCTCAGAGAGGTTCTTTCAGGGCCGTTAAAGGATGTTTTTAACAGATCCTTGGAAACAGGAGAAGTTCCTCAGGACTGTAGAAGGGCTGATGTGGTACCTCTTCACAAAAGTGGTGACAGGGAAGAAGTGACAAACTACAGGCCGGTGAGCCTTACCTCGGTGGTGGGAAAAGTAATGGAGGCGCTACTGAAAGAGCAAATGGTGGGCTTTCTCAAAACCAACAGGTTGCTTGATCCGAGGCAACATGGTTTTACTAAAGGACAATCTTGCCAAATAAATCTGATTGAGTTCTTTGACTGGGTGACCAAAGAACTAGATCAGGGGCATGCGATGGATGTCATCTACCTGGATTTCAGCAAAGCCTTTGATACTATTCCTCATAGGAGGCTTATTAAAAAAACTCAGTAGTTTGGGGATGGGTCCCAATGTGGTGAACTGAATCAGAAATTGGTTGACTGACAGACGACAGAAGGTGATGGTAAATGGAGCTCACTTGGATGAATGGAGGGTGATTAGTAGGGTGACCCAGGGTTCAGTCCTGGGACTGGCACTGTTCAATGTATTTGTGAGTGATATTGCTGAAGGACTGAATGGAAAAGTCTGTCTTTTTGCAGATGACACAAAAATTTGCAACAGAGTGGACTCCCCTGAGGGAGTGGATAACATGAGGAAAGATCTACAAAAGCTGGAAGAATGGTCTAATGCTTGGCAGTTAAGTTTTAATGCAAAGAAGTGCAGTGTCATGCACTTGGGAAGCAGAAATCCAAGGGAACAGTACGCGATAGGGGGCGAGAGGTTGGTGTGCATGGACCAGGAGAAGGACCTTGGTGTGATTATTTCTGAGCATCTCAATGTGGCAAAACAGTGTGACAAGGCAGTGGCAAAAGCCATGAGGATGTTGGGTTGCATACAAAGAGAAATTACCAGAAGAAAGGAAGAGGTACTAATGCCACTGTATAAGTCACTGGTGAGACCTCACTTGGAATACTGTGTTCAGTTTTGGAGACCATATCTCACAAAGGATGTAAAAAGACTGGAAACTGTTCAGAGGAAGGTGACCAAAATGATTTGGAGCCTGCGTCAGAAGCCTTATGAGAAGAGACTTGAAGACCTAAATACGTACACTCTGGAGAAGAGGAGGGATAGGGGAGATATGATTCAGACCTTTAAATACTTAAAGAGAATTAATGAACAAGCAAACCTCTTCCAAAGAAAGGGAAGCTGTAAAACTAGAGGGCATAACATGAAACTGCAAGGAGGGTAAATTGAAAGGCAATGACAGGAAATACTTTTTCACTGAAAGGGTAGTGGATGCTTGGAATGCCCTCCAGATGGAAGTAGTGGGGGCAAATACAGTGACAGAATTCAAAATGGCATGGGACAGACACAGTGGATCCCTAGTTTACAGCAACAGGATAAAATCAAAATAAACTTAACTATCTAATTTCTCAACAAACAGGGGTGTCCTACTCGGAGCAGTGGGTTCACCCCTAAGCAAAGACATGGGGAGGGGTGACCTGCACGGAGCGGCAGCTGCACCTACTCTTGCCATCTTACTGGACAGACTAGATGGACCATACTGGTCTTTATCTGCCCTCATTTACTATGTTACTAAGTACCGAACCACACGACACACTCCTTCTCCAGGAGATCATACATCCTTTTAACACCCTCAACCCCTTAGGCGGGGAGTCAGGAAGGTCCCATTCTAATCGGATCATGTCCTTGATAACCTCCTGAAACAGACTGTAGTAGATTTCTGCACTCCATGCAGGAGTTAATGGACTTTCGGCTCTGCCATTGGAGTTTCAGCCAAGTTCAAGATGGATGAAACTCAAGCAGTTAATGCCGCCAGTTTCTTCTTTCAGAACAAGCAGATAATACCAGCCTCTTCATAATCCTCTGAAGACAAAGGCACTTCTTTCTCTGCAGCAGAGCCCACAGCTGAGCTGTCAGAACCAAAATCTAAGTCTCGGACAGACCCCAGCTGATCAACATCTCCAGAAGGTGACCACTAGGGACACTTAGAAGCAGACACCTGAGCCAGGCTTCTACTCTTAGCCTGTCCCTCACATGACTGAGCTTGGGGGAATGCAGAAGCTGCAAGGTCTGAGTTTCTACACCAAAATGACCAGGCTTGTAAAAAGGAAAAGAATTCCAGGGAGGACAACTCAGATTCTGGGAGTTCCCCTCTCTGAAAAGGACCCCCCACCACAGGGTACATAGCTGCAGCTAAACCCGTAGAGGAAGGGGAGCGGCCAGAAGTGTGGTTGCTGGGATTCCTGGCCAGTTTATCATCCTTACCCATACCGCCATCCATTGCCTCCTGCATTGAGGCGGGCAGGGCCGGGCCAGACAAATCCCGCTGCTGTTAGAGGGGAGATGGGCCCTTCAGAGATGAGTCAAAGCTTGCCATGCAAGAAGAGCAGAGTCCAGAATCTGGAGGCAAAACACCTCGCTTGCCACAAGCCAACAACATTTCCTAGAAAAAGACATAGAGAGTTAAGACAAGGCAAACACTTGTGCTCATTAAGACCACGTTGACATAAAAAGTGCATGTTATCGGAGCATGTACAGTAACACGCAAAAGAGGCACTTGAGCAGGATGTGCATTGGAGCTGCTTGGGCAGAACATGCTCTAGAACTGCGTGATCGCAAGGTGCGCAAGAAGAAAATGCTAAGAACACGTATTGGAAAAGGGCAGAAAACCCCACACCATGCCAATGGTTGCCTGCAGTGCACCACGATTTGTACCCCAGATCTGAAGCTTTCAACAAGGACAATGATGCGGGTCCAAGACTTGGTACTCACCCCCTGGGAGCTCCAGGCATGAAAAATCATGCTGGGCTCAACGCTACTTCCCCGAAACAGCTTTTATTTTTTTATTTTTATTTTTTTGTTTTTATACTGGCTTGCAGTCAAATACCTCTGAGAACCTTCTGGGATCTTCGGGGGATAGCAGGGGAACAGAGGAGAAGGGAGAGAGCATTGAGGTTGTGTGAGGTAACTGAAATTCTTCCAAATCCTTCCAATTTTCTGGTTGCTCAACAGCCCCTTAACAGGATAAGAGTGCGGAACGGATCAGTTTCCCCCCTCCTATGGCAACCAAAGACCACAGTTCCGTGGAGTCTCTCATGTTGGGCTCAAGTGAGAGAGTCACCTGCAGGTGGCGGTTCACGAGCGCAATCAATCTCTTTTCCTCTCAATTACTCATATTTTTTCAGAGAAAATCCAACCACCATCTGCTGGAGTCAAAAAAATACTGTGTTGTCCCTAGTAGTTTGAGCTGATAGAGGCATGGGACTGATGTCATTTAAACCTGGCCATTTTATTGGCTCTCTGTCTCCACTCATCTGCTGATAGGGGAACACAACCCACGTTTGGACCGGTCTAGCAGGACGATATGGAAATATAGTTATGCTTCATTGGGTCTTGTGAAAGGACCTTGCTTGTTTATTTAGATCGTGTGTAAACTTTGATTTTGAAAATTTATTTTAATAAGGGTACAAAATAATAACCCTTTGAATCTGAAGGCAGGAAACCTGTGAATATCAATGTAACTATACTATAAAGCGAAGGCTCTACTAATGTACACTGTTTTAATGCACAGGGGGAGAAGAGCTTAACTATAATAATTTATTTTATCTATCGAAAATGGCCATTTACATGCTGTAACCCAACACAAATGTGCAGAGCCTTAAAACCTGCATCAGGGATTTTTTTTTAAAGGTTAATCGGATTAGCTTTTTGTTGTTGTTGTTTTGTTTTACTTTAGTATGGTAGGTGCTCCAAGACCCAGCCTAGAATCTTGTTTTCATCAGCACAGGGCATCCTTAACAAAGCACTAACAATGTACTAATGCTATAGATCTTTGCTTCTTACTGTGTTCTGTTTGTCTTGTTTGGCTGTTATTTTCCATGCAGTGCTGAAGACAGTGCCCTTTACCGCTCGAACAGCCAAGCGTGGGTCACGGTTTTTCTGCGAACCAGTTCTCACTGAGGAATTCCATTACTAAAATATTACTCTTTCACACCTGATGCTCTTAAAAGGTTGCTGTAGGTTTTTGAAATATTTCTCCCTTTATATGGATTTGAAATAGGGCCACGCAAATTTGAATGGATAGAAATGTCTGCCATCTGTTTGGAGATGCATTAACATTTTATCACACCATTGCATGTTCCTGAATTTCTGTCAACTCCATTTATTCATTAACCTTCCGCATGAAACATTTGGCCATCTGTAAATTTCAGGATCATCATCAGTTTATTCAGAAGATGTCATAGAACAGCAAGTGCCTGTGTCACAGAATATTTCACTCTGAGAAGCCTTTATGGCATTTTATAGCAGAACAGCATTGTGTCTTTGCAATAAATTTGGTTTTGGTGGAAGAAGCAGTTAATGTGTGACAGTTCACTTGGATTTTCTATGTAACCATCACAGGTCACCAGAATATTTTTTTTTAGTTTGGTGAGCTATGTATTATGCATGAAATAAACTAGGCTGTTGTATTTGAAAATGAAGTCTGTAATGCAAGGACTGAACTGGACTTTGAGATTCTTGCCTTTGCTTTTATTTCATAGTAGTTGTTGTGTAATATTATCCAGAGCTCTGTCAGATTTGAAAGAATCTTAGATTTTCTTCCCATTTGCCCAGAAATTGCATGTTTATGTAAGCATGGAAAACAAACTAAAAAGTACCAAAACCTTTACCATTTTCATACATTGACATTTAATTTATCTTTCAGGTCCATGGCAACGCAGCTTTAATTTAATTGGAATTTATTATTAAGCAGATCATTCCCAATGACTTGTGTTGTACATATATGAGCTTTATTTACTGTCAGTTGGCATTCATTCACAGTTGCAAAGTAAATTTAATTTTAGTGAGAGATTTAAATCGCAGCATAAAAGGTTAACATTAATAATCTGAATTAAATATTGCAAAAAACAAAATAGTGCATTTATGGGAATAATTCAGAAGGAGCTCTGTTACATTTTACCAAGGAGCTATAAACAACTTGTAGCCAGTATTTTGCAATGCTGCTAAAATGTAGTTTTCTCATATAAATGAATAAAGGATTGCCATGGAACTGGAAGGACTCGTATCTTGTGATGTAAACGTATATGTTAACAAAGTAAATGCATGTGGACTGTTGTCTTTGGTTAAAAATTAATGGTTAACAAGGACAACATTGTCAGTTTGTCTAATCCTTATATATTTCTGAAATATTCTTCATCAGATTAAAAGTTATAATTGGTTAATATCTGTCTACTTCCAGTTAATTGCGGTATTAATTATCTTACTGGAGCCATTCTTCAAAGCAGCTTGAGAATTTGTTACCTAGAGAATAGAGAGGCCATTTTGTCCTTTTTCTTGCTGTATCTAACACTTTCTCTACTTTGGCTTTAACCTTATGCCGTACTTGTTTTAGTGCCTAACATGCCTGTGGATTTTGAACACTGAGTTAAGTTTCTTTTCATTTCCATCCCATTTTTTATTTAACCATCATTTTGTGTTTTCTCCTGTTTAGCCCTAAAGAAGAATAATATCACTAAATTTCCAAATGTTCACTCGAGGGTAAGGATTTCTTCTAGCACACCGGTGGTGGAGGATACACAGAGCTGGCAAGCATCACTTTTTACTTAGCTTCCTCCTCTCTCTGTATGCCAGACCAGTTGCTGATCTGTCTAAATGTAATACTGGTGAAGAGCCTAAAATTTCTTCTCTGAAAGTTCATTTTAAATAAATATATAACTTGAAAGACTGCTTTAGGAGTACTTTAAAAAATATATACTTAACTCTTTTTTTTTAAAATAAAATAGAAATACTGTACTATGTTAGTACACCAAAAATCTCATATGTAAATTTCAAAGTAGTATTTGGGTAGAGGTAATACTTTTATTTGTCTGACGAATGTTTTAAGATGTAGACTTTGAAGACTATTAAGGTCCCTCCTTCAGTAATTCTAAAGGACCTTATAGTCCTAACTTATACTACTAAAATTAGTAGTTGTACTATATATTCATTAAGAAAGTAATTACTTAGATCTTTTCAAAACTATTCTTAGGAGTCCTAAATATTTAGGGGCCTTTTGCTAAAGTGCACTAAGCAATTAGTGCATGAATTAGTACATGTGATAAGTGCATGCCCGCAATAACTATTACCGTGCAGGCATGACATTGCGTGCTAATTCATATACTAACTGCATGCTTTATCTGTTGACAGGATCGGGATAGAGAGTGAGCATGGTGCTCGATGTCAGTGAGTGGGAGGGCACTGTGTGCTAGCTGTCATGACTAGCAATAGCATGGTTGCACTTAACCCTACCTCAAGAGGTGCTGTTAAGTATGGTTATGCTACTGGTAGTTCAGTAATGCAATTGCAGCCTCAAATCACGCCTCACAAAGAAAAAACACCATACTGGTAAGCGCCGCTGACAACGCTCCTCATCCACCCTCTTGATGACAAGTTGGCAGGCAGAACCCTCCCATACAATCCCACCTCCTATGCAAGGTTTCTTGCCTCCAATTCCCCCCTCGGCCACATTACCCCCATTCACAACCACTTTCCTCAATAACAGCCTTAACCTTCTTATCACCTTGCCATCCTAATGATTCCCCCCCCCCCACCCCAGACAGTCACCCGGTATTATGCCTAGTGTTTCATGGACAAGGCAGAAGCGATCTCTGTCTCTCCTGCCCGGTTTCCAATCAGGTTCAAAATGGCAGATCTGACCCCTAGTGGCAATTTCACAGTACTACTGTAGTACCACAAGATTGCCACTAGGGGGTCAGATCTGTGGGGCAGGAGTGAGAGGACACCACTTCCTGCTTTTTTAACTATAAACCAGGCAAAATACCAGCTGAGTATCTGGGGGGGGGGGGAGGGAGGATCAGTGGGATGACAGGAGGGTTAGGGCTGTATCAGGGGAAGAAGTGGGGATCAGAAGCAGGAATCATTGCATGGTGGGGGGGGGGGGCGATTGGAGGGGGGTTGTACTGATGAGGGAGATTGGATTGTAGACAGGTGGGGTCTGCACTGCCTACCAACTTGTCATCGGGAGGATGGACGAGGAGTGCTGTCAGCACCCTGGTGTTTTTTTCTTTGCGAGGTATGGGGGCTGAGACTGCATTAATCCCCACGTTAGCATGGGTGCACCCATCCTATCTGCCTATGCATGTAATGCAGGGCTGACGCTGGGTACAGCTGTGCATTTACCACAAAGGCTTTGCACTTACGGCATGTTAATTTTTACACATTACGTTCAGTAAATGCAAGCACTTACCACACTTTAGTAATAGGGCCCCTTAATTTTTTGTGTGCTCCGTTTATATGTTCTTATCCTTTTTAGTTGAGCTTAGTACTTTGATTAACTCAAGAAATTAAAGTGTTTACAAATGCATAGGCTATTAAAAATATATTGTGCCATTCTATTGGCACAATAATTATGACTCATCAAAGATCAAGAGAAAAACAATTTGATTCATTACCTAGTTTGTATGTAGAGCAATCATGTCAGCTAAAATGATTCAGATTGATTTTTCTTTTGGAATAAACTTTGTTAAAAGTGACAACACAGCAAATTGGTGATTAAAACAATACATAATAAAACTGATGGAGAATGATTATTTCGACATATCACCAGTATTACCTTTATTTTAATCATAATTTTAAAAGACAAATTCAATTACTTTCTCAGTTCTCAATGATATTAAAGAGCTACATCCTACTTTTTATACACAAGCTGCTTTGATTGGCTGCCAGCAGGATATTTCTTTTCTAAGCAAATTATATTTCTTTTAATTACTTCTGATTTCCTCTTTCTATTTGCAGATCTTAGAAACCAGCCGTACAGAAGAGCCGATGCGGTGAGAAGAAGTGTTAGAAGGCGCTTTGATGATCAGAACTTGCGCTCAGTCAATGGTGCTGAAATATCCGTATGAGCTGGGGCCTGCATGTAGAAAGCAGAGGGTGTACTCAACTGATACCTATTCCTCTTGACCTATACATGCTACCATTTAACTGCAGCCTTGAACACAGCAAGATTGCCTTTGAACTTTTAAGGGCTCAAAGTTATAGAAACTGCATAGGAAGTTATGTGATGAGCTCTCCTCTCAACCATAGCTAACAAGTGCCTAAAATTTGAAATACCTGCTCAAATTAATCAAAGCAATAGGACTTGATTTGACTGGGTATCTTTTTACACCAATACATTATTCAGTATTTTTAACCAAAATGTAAAATATATGTTTTATTCTTTTTATTACATGCAATTTTAGTGACTGGCCTTCCAAGGCTCTTTTTGGTTTCCAGACAGTTTGTATATATGTAATACTTGGATGTGATCTACTGTGGATTTCATAACCCTTTAAATGCATTCCTGTGCTGTCTGCTGAGGCAATAACTGAGCACTACTAGCTTTTTGTATGTGAAGGCTTAAAAATATAATGCGAGGAAAGCAAAAAAAAAAAAAGAACTATACCTTTCAGCTGTATATAAAACCCCAATAAAGCCTAAACAGGGAGTAGTAAATATGTAAATCAGTGATCCTGTGGTATATTTTAAATTGAGACCTACCCTTCATTTTCAGTCTCCGCTTTTTAAAGCCATTGTGCAGTGTGGAATAACTTATGAGGTATAGTTGAAATGTATGAAAAAAAAGTCTGCAGTCATTAAAAAAAGAATGTTGTATTTATTAATTAGCACTAAAGATATTAACATCTCAATAATCAGTATTAGGGTGTCTGAGGACCCTTACAGTTCAGTTTTTAGGACAGTGACATAAGAGTGCTCCATTAAGAAGAATTTTCATACACCATTTTAAGTTTTAAACGTGTCTGCATCCTGGGAACATATGAATACAGCAAAAAGAATCCATTTTCCTTTGACAATCGACTTTGGACCATTTGACACAGATGCGTGTTTTGCTACCCAAATTTATATAAAGTAAAGGTTATGTTGTATGTAGCATTTTCAACCTTGAACTGATCCATTTAGCATGAAGTCTGAAACATTTGACAAATTTAGTATAGGACATTCAGATGCTCAAAGAGTTGATTACATATTAGTAAAAAATCTTCTGTGTAAGGTTATTCTGCTGAGGTAGGGCACTCAGTATGTCCCATTCCAGTACTGGTCTGGAAGTAGCTCAGTTTATATTCTTGGAAAATACAGTCTGCTTTCTTAGTAGCACTGCATCAATATCAATTGTAAAATTTATTGTATAGTATTTAACCCCTGAATTTCATTTTTTTATTGTGCTTATGTGAACCACTGGTGAAGGTCTCATTTTCCTTGGATAATGTGTAGTTATATGATGATCTGTTTTTAAATGTACAGATATTTTGCTACAAAACTGGTGCAGTTTTTTATGGTTTTTACACTTCTCTTTAATTCCCACTTCAGCTCCTGGTAATATTGTAAATATTGTTTAAAATGCATTGGCCTGTGCTATACAATCTGAATGTTATTTTAACTTATAGTTTTGTTTTTTATATTTAACTAAAAATACAGTTTGGGGAAATCAGAGTTACCACCTTGATTCCTGCTTGCTTATTTACAGAAAATTTACTTTCAAACTGCCACCTTCTTGTGACATTTGCACATGTGTGGATGTTACACGTTAAAGAGAACATGCTGATGTTTTGCCTTCACTGACAGTGGTTAAAACAGACTGTTAAATTGTTTAATTGTAAATTTACTGATATAATTTAAATACTGATATTTGTCAATTAGCTGAGAAGACCCAATTATCAAAATGACTGAATTAAAACTTTGCTTTAACTGCAAACATTATCATATACAAATAGACTGTAATGTTGGCATGTTCTCTTTGATGATTTTCGTTTAATAGACCTGCTGCTTAGCAATATTAGAAGTGTTTTACTTTCCTGGTCGGCTCATGGCATATGATCAATAAACTATTTACAATACTAGACAGTAATCTGTTGTTCTCTTTGTTATGGCTGCTAAGGAAATACCCATGCTACACTGACATGTCTTCTGTGGCAGCTATGACTCTGTGACTCTCATGCATTTAGTACAAAAATGCTACTTTTAACATAGTATTTGTGACAGAATCTCCAAGCTATTTTATTTTTTGATGTTGCTTTTTGTTTTTTGAGCTCTCCCTTTCTACTATGACTGGAGAACTTGAATGGCTTTGCGTTCCCCTCAACCTTTCAACTTCTTTGGCCAGGGCACCAACCGCAAGCTAATGTTGTCATTTATTGCCAGGATGAAGGAGTTGAGTGGGTTAAGACATTGCTTTGGTCTTTCAGGGGGAAAGGTAGGGGACAATTTTCCATAAGCTGGGTAGGTGATTTATTAAAGACCCTGAAAATCATTAATTTAAGTATACAAATGTTCTATTATTTTTACTTTATTCTCCTACCAGATTACTTTCATCATACAGTCAAAGCCAAGGAGGCGTCTTCTTTATATTCAATGGCATGGAATACATTTGTATTTGCATACCAGTCTGTTTTCAGAACCTAACTGGTACTCGTGACCTGGATTGGTTACTGTTAGCCCTTTGGTCTGACCCAGTATGGCATATCTTATATCATTTTTAAAGAAAATTGCATGAGTTTCCAAGATACCTGACTTGTTTCATTTGAAAATTAGTTAGAGGATATGGAGCTAAAAAATGTTATCCATGTCCTCTGCACCTGCTCTTATGGGGCAGGGCAACTTATGAAAATAAAACATACATGCATATTTTTCTTCATCTGACTCAAACATACTACCTGAATCACCCATTTTTTCAACACTGAGTGCTAGCCCAGGAATCCAGGCACCAAGCCCCACGGGCAGCTGCATAGGTGCCTTTGAAAACTGACATCTTATTTTCTCCAGTTCTTCCTGTGGTTAACAAAGGAACCAGTACCACACTGTCAGAAATATGGCTGTCCCTGTATGATGAAAACTTGCTGGGATGAAATGCATGATGTAGATAGTATACCAATCTGAGTGCAAGGTACTTCATCCACAAAACACAGTAAGATGCACATGCACTGTTTTATGTATGCTATCTTATAATGATATAAATGGCTTAGGTCCCCTTAAGAGGGAATAAGGCAGTATATAAGCCCAAGGATAGAAAATAATTCTGCTTTTGCCACATTTGAATATGGAGTAAAACTAAAGCTATGGTTATTAATAGCTGGGGACATATCCAGTGTTTCAGTTGAACCATCCCAAATGATTAAAATATCATTATAGTACCATTTCATAAGCTGATTGTGGAAATAAGAGTCAACAAACAAGCTGTAGGCAATATACTTTTTTGGATTAGCTAAATACATTTGTGACTAGCTTTGGAGAGCTATATTTCCTTAATCAGGATAGTGCAAAATGTGCAAAGACTGATGTTTGACTAAGAACTTATACAACGTATTTTCAAAACTGTAAAAAGTTGTTAAGAGGACTGGGAAATAGGAAAAGGCTCAATGGACCTAGAATATATGCTCCTGGGTGTCCTTCCTGCTAGTACATTTGTAAAAGTACTGTTTAGTTTGGTGTGATATTTGAAAGGCTTAATACAAACAATTTCCAAAATATATTTAAAATATTTCATTATGGACAGAACCAGTAGTTTGGGACCAGTGCCATTCTCTGCTACGCAGATCTGGTTGCAATTAATAAGCCCACAGTCTGATTCTTGACCTACTGGGGATATTGTGCCCCAGCCGTCCACACAACCACCTAATTCAGTGGTTCCCAGCTCTATCCTGGAGACAGGGCTGTACCAAGCCATAAATGCGCTCTGTGCAACTTGCACATCTGGTGCGCTCCCTCCCACCATCACAGGTTTGCCATTTGCCCCATGCCCAGCATCTCCCCATGTTGCCTTACCCCACACTTCCAAGTCCAGCTGGCTCCCCCCCACTGCCTGCCCTTGCCCCAGCACTGCTTTTTGTTTTCTTGGCGGCAGTGGTGGCAGCAGCAAAACGGACATAAAATTGAAAAAACAAAACAAAACACAGGTCTTTCCGATTTCCTGAAAGCATGCAGGTTTGATCCCTCCTTCCTCTGACATATATGCCCGCATCAGAGGAGGGAGGGACCAGACCAGCCATTCAAGCGCAGAGTTGCAAAGAAATGCTGCTGATATGCAGATCTGCTAAGTTATCCTCTTCAAGGAGGGATATTATGACCCATACTAATTTTAAATTTACATCCCAAAGCAGTGTGTTTATTTGTAATCCCTTATTCTACTCATTGACATCATTGCTATAGATCCCATAATGCATAGGATAGGCTTAGCAAAAATAAAGGTAAAACAGAAAAGGAGAAAATGACAGCAAGTAAAGACCATACAGCCAATCTTGTCTGCCCATCCATATAGTAAAATATATAGTATATGACAGCAGATAAAGACCAGCATGGTCCATCTAGTCTGCCCAGCGAGGTGGCAAGAGTGAGTGCACCTGCCGCTTCATGCAGGTCACTTCCCTCTATGCCTTTGTTAAGGGGTGTACCCACCACTCCGTGCAGGTCACCCCTATTTGTTGCGATATAAGAAAGTTACATTTATTTTGATTTTATCCTGTTGCTTTAAAGGGAATCCACTGTGTCTGTCCCATGCCATTATGAATTCTATCACTATATTTGCCCCCACAACTTCCATCAGGAGAGCATTCCAAGCATCCACCACCCTTTCAGTGAAAAAGTATTTCCTGGCATTGCCTTTCAGTTTATCCCCTTGCACTTCATGTTATGCCCTCTAGTTTTACAGTTTCCCCGTCTTTGAAAAAGGTTTGTTTATTCATTAATACACTATTCAATTCTGCAATTCCTTCCTACTACTACTACTCAGCATTTATATAGCGCTACCAGTCGTATGCAGCGCTGTACAGCACAGACATGTAAGAGACAATCCCTGCTCATCCGAGCTTACAATCTAGTTAAGAAAAAACACGGAAGGTGTAGGGAGGGGTAGAACAAGGGAGAGAAGGAGATCAGGTTAGTCAGGATCCGAAGGCAGCAGCAAAGAGGTGAGCTTTCAACCTGGACTTCAAGAGGGCCAGAGAAGATGCCTGGCATACAGACACAGGTAGTTTGTTCCAGGTGTAAGGTGCAGCAAGGTGAAAAGAGTGAAGTCTGGAGTTAGCAGTAAGAGAGTGGGGCATAGATAGAAACAGTTTGCCAAAGGAGTGGAGTACCCAAGAGGGGTTATAAGGGGAAATAAGAGATGAAAGGTACTGAGGAGCTGCAGAGTGAATGCATTTATAGGTCAGCAAAAGGAGTTTGAACTGGATGTGGAACTGGATAGGGAGCCAGTGAAGTGACTTGAGGAGAGGAGTAATATGGGCATGACGAGGGTGACGGAAAATTAGCCGTGCAGCAGAGTGTTGAACAGATTGAAGGGGAGCGAGATGACTCAAAGGGAGACCAGCAAGGAGCAGGTTACAGTAGTCAAGGCGGGAGGTGATTAAGGCGTGGATGAGCATTTTAGTAGTGTGTTCAGACAGGAGGGGCCGGATTTTGCTAATGTTGTAGAGAAAGAAGCGGCAGGTCTTAGCTACGAGATGGATGTGTGTGGAGAACGAGAGAGAGGAGTCAGACAGCCCCCAAATTGCAGGCCGAGGAAACAGGAAGGAGTACAGAGCCATCCAGAAAGACTGAGGGAATGGAAAACACCGCCATCGGTATTGTTGAGCAAGCGGCTTGACTTGATGTATCGGGTCCGCCGGAGCCCGGGCTTCCAGAAATCGCAGCTGCCACACAGCTCAGCTCCATGGTGGTGGAGTTGGCCATGTGTCGACTGAAGAGTCAGAAGATGCACACCTCGGTGCCCCCCAGCAGGGAGGCACACATATTGGACGCCCTCGGCAGAAAGTGTTACCAGGGCTCGATGCTCATCGGCCGTATCCAAGCCCACCAGCTGTACATGGACATGTATCTGAGAGACCTGGTGAAGGAGCTCGCCGGGTTCTCAGCTGGTCTGTTCAAGGAACCCCTGCAGAGCTCCAAGAACCTGGCTAAGGCCGTCTGAATGCTCCAAGTTTGTCTCGGGCAGCTTATGATGGGTTTGAGTTGGCAGCTCGAGTAGCAGCGGCGGGCATCGGTGCATGATGCCAAGCTTGGCTACAGTCGTCCAATCTCAAGCAGTGGGTTCAGGACAAATTGGTCAATGTCCCATGCCAAGGAGAGAACCTCTTTGGCAAACCCATGACCAACAAGGTTGCCAAGCTGGAGACTGAATTCATAATGAGGGCCAGGCTCTCTAAAAAGACCTCTGCCCCTCCCCGATGGAAGGGCTTGGGTAAAAAGCTCTTCTACCTGAGGAAAGGGTCTGCTTACAGAAACTACCCACCTTTCCAGGTCTCCCCAGCTCCCCAACAGGGTCAGCAGGCCAAGTGACATGGACATAGCCCTCGTAAGCAGAAGGCTCCCAAACGCCAAGCACCAGCCCCGGCCAAGCCAAGGGGGAGTATCTGACTCCTTGGCATAGCCTCTCTACCCCAAGGAGGTCTGCAGCCCACAGGGGGATATCTCACCCACTATGCCCAGAGATGGTTGACCATCATCACTGATTCCTAGGCACCGGATGGTCAAAGAGGGTTACCCCCTCCGTCTGACTCAGACACCTCCCCCTTATTTCCTGGGAGAACCTCTCAAGTCTCCCCTCCACCAGGACCTTCTACTGAAGGAATTGGCAGGTCTTCCTGAGGACAAAGCGGTGGAACCAGTGCCCCACCATCTCAAGGGCAAGGGCTTCTACTCCAGGTACTTCCTCGTGCCAAAAAGGACAGGGAGTCTTAGGCCCATCCTCGACCTGTGCAACCTCAACAAGTTCCTGGTGAGGGAGAAGTTCAAGATGCTCTCCCTTGAAACATTTCTGCCCTACCTCCAGCAGGGAGATTGGCTATGCTCCTTAGACCTAAAGGATGCCTATACCCACATCCTTATTCACTCCAACCACAGGCAGTAGCTGTGGTTCATTGTGGGGGATGGGCACTATCAGTACAAGGTTCTGCCTTTTGGCTTGGCCTCCACCCCAAGGGACTTCACAAAATGCCTGGCAGTCATGGCCACCTTCCTCCGCCTCCAGGGGGCTTTTGTCTTCCCTGATCTGTACAACTGGCTCATAAAGGGAGGCACGACCTCAGAGGTGCAGCAGGCAGCTGCACGCACCATCCAGACCCTGCAGTACTTGGGCTTTGTAATAAACTACCCCAAGTCTCACCTTTTCCCGACTCAATGTCTGGAGTTCATCAGAGCAAAACTGGACACCCTCCAGTCAAAGACTTTCCTGCCCAGGGATCGGGCCACTCGCCTCAGGACCCTGGCATGGGAAATACAGCACCGTCCCTCTGTGCCACTCAGCTCCTCTTGCGCCTTCTCAGACACATGGCCTCCATGGTTCACGTCACCCCAGATGCCCATCTCCACATGACAGCCGCAGAGTGGTCTCTCTGGGACCAGTGGACACACAGTCCATGGGGCGCCTCTGAGACAAAATCTCCATAACCTGCCGATTGGCGGACTCTCTGACCTGGTGGCAGACCCCCCAGTATATCGAGGCGGGCATACCTTTTCAGACCCTGAGCCCCTCAATCATCCTTATCACGGACGCCTCTCTGCTTGGCTGGGGAGCCCATTGCGAGGAACTCCACACCCAGGGCAACTGGTCGCCGGACGAAAGCACCCAGCAGATCAACCTCCTGGAACTGCAGGTGATATACTTAGCCCTTCAAGCTTTTTGCCACTGTCTGCGTCACCAACCGGTGCTGGTTCAGACTGACAACTGGATGGCGATGTTCTATGTGAACAAACAGGGGGGTACGGGGTCTTGTGCCCTCTACCAGAAGGCGATACTCCTCTTCTCGTACACAATTCAACATGGTATCTTCCTGCAGGCAGTATACCTACTGGGCCAGAACAACCTACTGGCCGACAGATTGAGCAGGGTCCACCAGCCGCACAAGTGGCAGCTGGACCCCAGTGTGGCCGATTGGCTCTTCCAGATCTGGGGGAAACCCATGATGGACCTGTTCACTAGTCCGGACAACTTCCAGTTGCCCTGCTTCTGTTCCCGGCCCTTTTTAAGATTATGAGTTAATGTTACACTTAATAATATTCTTTTTGCATAGTATATAATTTTAAAATTCAGGTAGCATCATTAGTATATCAGGGTTTTTAGACATTGATGTATTATATAGTTATATTGAACAGAGTTTTTAGGTATGTTAGTCATATGTTCATTCTCTTTATTTATTAATTTTTAATGTTGCTCATAAAGTTGGTTCACTTTCAGCATTTACATGATTGGTGCTATGCTATATTAGCGCTCCAGAAACAGTACGTCATCAACACTGATTCAAGATAAATAGGAAATTAGATTTGGCTATGTGAGTACCTGTGGATGTAATTTTAATTTGGTTTCTAACTTTATCTCATTTGGATGTTTGTTTTTATAACATCATTTTAAATTATCATATTTTTATAATATTATTTTTGTAATTTTACATGTTTATAGATAGAAGTTATTTTTTATAATGAGTTATGTTTACAATGTGAGTTTTCTTTGTGTGTTCTGCATTTATCATCAAATTTGGTTCATAGGGATTGTACTGCAAGATCTTTTCTTCTTCTTTTTCGTCCCCCCCTTTATTATTTTTCATTGTATTTTATTATTTTTCATTGTAGTTTATGACTTTTAATGTCTATAAGGCTATTTTACACTATTATAATTTATGCTATATTTATTATGGTTATCAGTTTTTATGTTTGTGTTTTAGCTGCTACCCCTTGATGAAGGCATAGTGTGCCGAAACGCATTGGGGACTACTTTATTAAAGCTCATTATAATATCCTTACGTCTTTGGACTCTTGCTTGCTGTGGTTCCTGGCTTGGTTGGAAGAGCGGTGCTCCTGATATTGTTCTGCCTTTCCTCCCATGCCACTGATTGCCAAAACCTTGTTCAGGACCCTCTGCGACAGGGCCTCGCTCATTCTGATAGCCCCTTGGTGGCACCGGCAACTGTGGTTCCTGCTACTCCTCCGAATATTGGTGGAGACCTCCATCCCATTGGGGAACTCTCCGGGACTCCTGTCTCAGGAAGGGGACTCTCTTCTGCACCCCAACTTGGAGTCCGTCTTTGACAACATGGCTGCTGAAAGGATGACCCTAGCCCCTTTCAACCTCTCTGGTGAGGTAGAGGAGATCCTGCTGGCCTCTCACAAGGCCTCTACTAGGAAAGCTTATGCTCTCAAATGGTGCAGGTTTTCAACCTAGTGGGCCGAGCACGGGACTGACCTGTTCTCCTGCCTGGTGGGGCTAGTGTTACAGTACCTTCTCCATCTATTGCAATCCAGGCTTAAATCTAATTCCGTCCAGGTACACCTCAGTGCCCTTGCGGCGCACCACTACCCGTGGATGGCAAGCCCCCTTTCAGTCCAGCCGCTGGTGACCCGCTTTTTGAGGCGCCTTATACCAGGTTCTACAAAAACACACACCCTAAGTTTCTTCCAAAGGTGGTATCGTCCTTCCATCTCAACCAGGAAGTGGTACTTCCCACCTTCTTTCCAAGACCTCACACTAATAAGGGTGAGATGGTCCTTCACACTCTGGACTGCAAGAGGGTCTTGACCTTCTACATCCAACACACTCAGGGTCACCACAAAGCTGCTCAGCTCTTTGTCTCCTACGGCCCCAGTCATCTGGGGTAGGCAGTGACCAAATGTACACTACCTGGGTGGCGGACTGTATCACCCTCGCCTATGAACAGGCAGGGCTCCCGCTGGAAGACCAAGTCACGGCACACCGTGTCAGGGCCATGATGGCCTCAGTGGCAAACCTGCACTTCGTTCCTATGGCAGACATCTGCTGGGCTGCCACCTGGTCTTCAGTTCATACTTTCGCAGCCCATTACTGCCTGGAAATGGGAGTCCTGACAGGACAGTGCCTTCAGCCAGGCTGTGCTCCGTAATCTTTTCGGGGTTTAGGCAACTCCTGCCCTTCTGTGTTCAGGCTACTGGAGTGCTGGTTTTCATCGGACACAGGGGTCGTACTGTAGTCTGTGGACATGGACTTCATTGCTGCTGCTTGCGGCTCCCCCTGAGGGAGTCCGTGTTTTTGCTATAGGTTTTCGGTAGCCTGTAGCTGGAGAGTCCCATATGTGAGGACTGACTTCCTGCTTGTTCCTGGAGAAAGCGTAGTTACTCACCTGTAACAGGTGTTCTCTGGGGAAAGCAAGAATCAGTCTTCACAACCCTCCCTCCTCCCCTTGGAGTTGCTCCTTTACCTCTTTTATTGCCGTCTTTTAGCTATGTCATCTGACTGAGCAAGATGGCACCCTTGGGCGGGAAGAGGACCATGTATGTGTGGTGGCATCTCCCAAAGGCTTTCTTTGAAAGCTGGGGGATGCTTCCGCGAGGGCTCCGTCGGAGCCGATGTCACCCATATGTGAGGACTGATTCCTGCTGTCCCTGGAGAACACCTGTTACAGATGAATAACTATGCTTTTTATAAAGTCACAACCTTCAAGTTTTCAGAACTCTTCAGCTTCCTATTTCTTATGACCCCCCCCCATTAAAGGTTCAAAAAATATATGCAGATCCTGAGACCAGTTTTCACTAGGCATTGTTCAGTGTTTGTAAGGTCCACTGTATTTTGCACTTAAGTTCTAAAATATTGGCTGTTGCTACTTACTGTACAAAAATCCACTCTGATATCAAATGATATATTTTTTTTAATACTAATCTCTTTAATGTGAGGAACAATGGGCACAGTTAAAATACTTTGAGCAAATAATAGTAGTGAAAAAGAGCAATATGTTTTCTAGTAGAAAAAAAGGTGCATTTTAATGCTTCTTGGAATCATTGCTTTAGTTTTGCAAATAAAACAATATGGCAAAAGTATTCTAAAAGCATGGTAGCATGCTCAATTTGAGCAAACTATGTGTATGAAATCATAGGAGATGAAAAGCTGAGAAGCTGTGCGGTGGCCCTGAGTGTGTTGGATATAGAAGGACAAAGCTTTCTTACAGTTCAAAGTGTGAAGGACCGTCTCCACCCGACTGGAGTGAGGTCTTGGAAAGAAGGTAGGGAGCACTACTTCCTGGTTGAGATGGAAGGACGATATTACCTTCGGAAGGAATTTGGGGTGCGTGCGAAGCACCACTCTGTTCTTCTAGAACCTGGTATAAGGCGCCTCCGCCACTAGGTCCTGAAGCTCGCTGTGAGCAGAGGTGAGAGCAACCAGGAACACCACCTTCCAAGACAGGTAGTGAAGGTGGCAGGTAGCCAGAGGCTTGAAGGGTGGGCGAGTGAGCTACCCCAACACTATGGTGAGGTCCCATTCAGTTGCTGGAGGGTGAACCAGGGCTTCGAAAGGAGCAGGCCCCAAAGAAAATGGATCACTAAAGGCTGGACCAAGAGGGGCTTGCCATCCACCGGGTGGTGGTGCACCGCCAGGGCACTAAGGTGCACCCGGATGGAGTTAGACTTGAGCCCGGATTGTGAGAGGTGGCACACCAAGCTGAAAACCTGCACCATTGAAGGGCATAAGCTTTCCTAGTAGAGGCCTTGCAAGAGGCCAACAGAATCTCTTCCACCTCAACCGAAAGGTTGAAAGGAGCCAGAGCCATTCTCTCAGCAACCACGCTGTCAGCGGCAGGGACCCCAGGTTGGGGTGCAGAAGACAGCCCCCCTCCTGAGACAGGAGTCCCGGAGAGGTCCCCAAGGGGATGGAGGTCTCCACCATCAACCGGAGGAGCAATGGGAACCATGGTTGCCTGGGCCACCAAGGAGCTATCAGGATGAGCGAGGCCCTGTCGCGGAGGGTCCTAAACAAGGTTTTGGCGATCAGCGGTGTGGGAGGGAAGGCGTACATGAGGCCTTCTGACCATGAGACAAGGAACACGTCAACTGCCACTCTGGAGGGGTGGGCCTGCTGTGAGCAGAAGCAGGGCAACTAGAAATTGTCTGGACTGGTGAACAGGCCCATCACAGGTTCCCCCCATATCTGGAAAAGCCGATTGGCTAACCTGGGGTCCAGCTGCCACTCCTGTGGCTGGAGGACTCTGCTCATCCTGTCGGCAAGAAGGTTGTCCTGGCCTGTAGATACACTGCCCACAGGATACTCTGTTGGATTGCATACGAGCAGAGGACCACTGCTTCCCGACAGAGGGCACGAGACCCTGTGATCCCCTGGCTTGTTCACATAGAACATCGCCACCTAGTTGTCCGTCTGGATCAGCAGCGGCTGGTGACGCAGATGGTGGCAGAAGACTCGCAGGGCTAAGTATATGGCCTGCAGCTCCAGGAGGTTGATCTGCTGGGTGTTCTTGTCTGGTGACCAGTTGCCTAGGGTGCGGGGCTCCCCAGCCGAGCAGGGAGGCATCAGTGGTGAGGACCCTCGAGGGGTTCGGGGACTGAAAAGACATGCCCGCCTCGAGATGCTGGAGAGACTGCCACCAGACCAAGGAGTCTGCGGGTTACAGAGACTCTGTCTTGGAGGCGTTCTGTGGCCTGAGACCACTGGTCCTGGAGATAACATTGCGTCGCCCTCATGTGGAGGCGAGCATCTGGGGTGACATGGACTGTGGAGACCATGTGCCTGAGGAGGCGCAGAAGAAGCTGGGCAGGCACCGAGGGATGGTACTGTATTTCCCGTGCCAGAGTCCTGAGATGGTCGGCTCAGTCCCTGGGCAAGAAGGCCTTCAACTGGAGAGTGTTTGGGAGGAGGTGAGACTCGAGGTAGTTTATGACAAAACCCAAGTGCTGCAGAACCTGGATGGTGCATGCGATGGCCTGTTGCACCTCTCAGGCTGTGCCTCACTTTATGAGCCAGTCGTCCAGGTAGGGGAAGACAAAGACCCCCTGGAGACGGAGGAAGGTGGCCACGACTGCCAGGCATTTTGTGAAGACTCTTGGGGGGCAAAGGCTAAGCCAAAAGGGAGCATCCAGAACTGAAAATGTCTGCCCCCTACTATGAACCGCAGGTACTGCCTGTGGTTGGGGTGAATGAGGATGTGGGTATAGGCATCCTTGAGGTCTAAGGAGCATAGCCAATCTCCCTGATGGAGGTAGGGCACAGCAATGTTCCAAGGTAGAGCATCTTGAACTTCTCCCACACCAGGAATTTGTTGAGGTTGCGCAGGTTGAGGATGGGCCTTAGGCCCCCTGTTCTTTTTGGCATGAGGAAGTACCTGGCATAGAACCCCTTGCCCTTGAGGTGGTGGGGCACTAGTTCCATTGCTTTGTCCTCGGGAAGACCAGTCAGCTCCTTCAGTAGAAGGTCCTGGTGTAGGGGAGACCTGAGAGGGTCTCTCGGGAAATAAGGGGGAGGTTTCTTAGCCAGATGGAGGAGGTAACCCTCTTTGATCACTCAGAGTGCCCAGGAATCGGTGAAGAGGGTCAAACACCTCTGGGCATTGTGGGCCAGACGTTCCCCTGTGGGCTGCTGATCTCCTTAGGCCCCCTGTTCTTTTTGGCATGAGGAAGTACCTGGAGTAGAACCCCTTTATCCTCAAGAAGACCTGCCAACTCCTTCAATAGAAGGTCCCGGTGGAGGGGAGACCTGAGGGGCTCTCCAGTGAAATAAGGGGGAGCTGTCTGA
Organism: Ichthyophis bannanicus; assembly: GCA_033557465.1. Lineage (NCBI taxonomy): Eukaryota > Metazoa > Chordata > Amphibia > Gymnophiona > Ichthyophiidae > Ichthyophis > Ichthyophis bannanicus. Next base: position 690,326,416 of record CM066036.1, on the reverse strand, counting down.
GTCAGGTGAAGGAGATAACCCTCCCTGACCACTCGAAATGCCCATGAGTCGGTGGTGATGGTCAACCACCTCTGGGCATAGTGGGCCAGATGTCTCCCTGTGGGCTGCTGATCTCCTTGAGGTAGATAGGCTATGCTCAAGGAGTCAAAAACTCCCCCCTGGCTGGGCCGGAGCCAGTGCCTGGGGTTTAGGAGCCTTCTGCTTACATAGTAACATAGTAAATGACGGCAGATAAAGACCAGTATGATCCATCTAGTCGGCCCAGTAAGATTTCAAGAGTAGGTGCACCTGCCGCTCCATGCAGGCCACCCCTCCCCATGTCTTTGTTTAGGGGTGAACCCACTGCTCCGTTTAGGACACACCTGTTTGTTGAGAATTTAGATAGTTAAGTTTATTTTGATTTTATCCTTTTGCTGTAAAGAGATCCACTGTGTCTGTCCCATGCCATTTTGAATTCTGTCACTGTATTTGCCCCCATTTACGAGGGCCATGCCCATGTCCCTTGGCCTGCTGACCCTGCTGGGGAGGCCTGAAAAGGTGGGTAGTTTCTGTAAGAGGCCCCTTTCCTTGGGTAGAAAGACTTTTTACTTGAGCCCTTCCATTGGGGAGGAGCAACCGTCTTTTTTGAGAGCCTGGTCCTCGTCATGAACTCGGTCTCCACCTCGGCAGCCTTGTCGGTCATGGGCTTGCCAAAGAGGTTCTCTCCTTGGCATGGGATGTCGACCAATTTGTCCTGAACACAATGCTCAAGGTCAGATGACCGTAGCCAAGCCTGGTGGTGTGCACCATTGCCTGCCGCTACTTGACTCAAACCAGTCATAGGCCGCTCGAGACATAAATTTGGAGCACTCATGGACTAATTTTGCCAGGTTCTTGAACCACTGCAAGGGTTCCTCGGAGAGACCAGCTGAGAACCCGGCAAGCTCCTTCGCCAGGTCTCTCAGGTACATGCCCATATACAGCTGGTAGGCCTGGATGTGGATGATGAGCATTGAGCCCTGGTGGCACTTTCTGCTGAGTGCGTTGGCCTCCCTGTCGGGGGGGGGGGGCACTGAGGAGTGCATCTTCTGGCTTTTCAGCCGGAGCATGACCAACTGCACGACCATGGAGTTATGCAGCAGCTGTGACTTTTGGAAGCCCGGGCTCTGGCAGACTCGATACGAGTCAAGCCATTTGCTCACCACCAGTACCAATGCTGGTGTCTCCCTCTTCTGGATCATTAGCCATTCCAGGATGGGAGGAATGGGCACAGTGAGCGATTTCCGAGGAGGAGCCTTGTACTGGAGAATATCCAACTCATCCACTCAAGGATCCTCCAACTCAGTAGGGAGCTCCAGGACCTTTGACATATCCTTGACGAAATCAAGGAAGCCCATATCCTCTGGTGGGGATCGCTGTCAGGGCTCCAAGATGGGAGAGTCAGAGGGGATATCATGGTGGCGACGGGTGTCGAGGGACGACTCATCCTCCGTCTCCCACTCGGAGTAGTTCGTCGAGGACTCAGAGACACTTTTCCCTCTAAGCTGTGCGCGCGCACACACCTCGCCAAGCGAGCGCACATACTTTATAACAGAGCGCACAAAAATTACGGTTCTGATTCTGTTAGAAAACAACACAGACGTCTTAAAATTTAAAAGTTGTTGTGTATTTACGGTTTTCACAAGTTCTACAATATTTTCTAGTGCAATCAATGTGGTGTACATACTGTATTCTGACGTGTAGTCAAATTTTAAAGTATATAACTCCGAGTGTTGTTATGTGGCGCACAAAAATTTAACCTTCCTTCAAAAGCTGCACAGCTGATATTTTATGCGCACACAGCCTACAGAAAATTAGAGGGAACATTGCTCAGAGGGCTGCTCCATGGGACTCGGGACTCCCGATGCTCTGCGACCAGTGCCCAGCTTACTTGCCGGTGAGAATCGTGGTCCTGTCGAGTGGGACTTGGATCAGCTCGGAAGTCGAGGACCCAGTGATCAGGGCAGATGAACCAGTTATGCCAGATAACAGTGCCTGCTGCTGGCCCATGAAGGCAGACAAACTGCACACCAGGGCCGCCATTCTGATAGCATGGAGCCTTGGTAAGCCTTGCGGCCCAGGGAACCGATGAGTGTGATTTCGGGCTCTTCTGTTTCCTCATGGCCGACTCCACCACCATAGAGGTGGGGGGAAGCTGGGTCTTTCTAAACCCCGGGCCCCGCTGTACCTTGTACATAGTATCAAGGCGCCTGCTCACGATGGGGACCGAGGCAGGTGCCTCCCACATGCGGAGCAGCAGCCGAGACAGAATGGGAGGGACTGGGATGGGGAGAGATTCCCTAGGCAGGAACTCATACTGAAGAATATCTAGTTCTTCAGCCCGAGGGTCCTCCTCTGCCTGAGTGGCCAGGTTAAGAGCCCGTGCCATATCCCAGACAAACACCAGGAAAGAGGTGTCCTCGGGTGGAGAATGCCCCTGGAACACGGGCAGGGAAGGATCCGATGGAAGCTCCCGGTGAGTACGAGTTTCCGGGCAGGTGTCCCCATCGGACTCCCAATCCGAGAACTCTGTCAAGAAGTCCGAGCTGGGGCCCATTTGGAGCCAGAGGCCCTGGAAGATCTCGACTCCGAGGAACGGGAGAGCAAGCGAGTCCGACGTTGAGGACCCTCATGAGGCCTAAGGCTCTCGAGGGTTTCCTGGACGGATTTTGGTGTCTGACATGAGGGACCCATGGTCTCTGGGTGCGAGTCAGCGAAGCTGGCTGTGAGCAACTGCTGGGAAGCGATGAACGTAGAAACACTGCATTCTAGCGCCAGTATTCGGGACTCCCACGTGGGCGTGGGGCCCTGCGACGCCGACCCTGGAGTCACTGGGTTGGGCGTCGAGGAGGTCACCGAGACGCCCCTCAGGAGACCGGGTACCTTCTTAGAAGGGCTCTTGCCTTCTATTTGCAGCGCACCCAGCCTCATCGCAAGTCTGGCTGACTTTTTGTGACCTACGATCCCAATTGATCGGGGCAGGCAGTTAACAAATGCACCCTCTCTGTTTGGGTGGCGGACTGTGTCACTTTTGCTCACACAAAGATGGGTGCCCTGTTAACCGTCGATTCACCGCGCATGGGGTTTGGGCCAAAGCAGCCTCGGTGGCTTCGCTGCACTCCGTGCCCCTGATGAACACCTGCCGGGCAGCAACCTGGTCCTCCACGAATACCTTTGCTGCACACTACTGCCTAGAGAGGGAGTCCCACCGGGACAGCGCCTTCGGCCAGGCTGTACTCCGTAATCTGTTCGGGATATAAGCAACTCCTGTCCTCCAACCCTTCTTCACGGCTACTGAGGGCTTCGCTCCCGGGCATCGGATTCTGCTCATGGCCTCGCAGATGTGTTTTTTGGTTACAGGTTCGGTAGCCTGTAGCTGGGGAGTCCCTTAAGTGAGGACTGACTTCCTGCTTATTCCTGGAGAAAGCGTAGTTACTCACCTGTAACAGGTGTTCTCCAGGGACTGCAGGAATCAGTCCTCTTATGAGTTGCTGGATTTTTGTCCTTCCCTTGCCATCTGCTTGGTAGGGCTCGAGCTAAGGGACTTGACTGAGCAAGATGGCACCCTTGGGCGGGAAGAGAACCACACATGCGTGGCAGCAATCCCAAAGGCTTTCTTTGAAAGCTGGAGAATTGCTCTGCGTGGGCTCCATCGGTGTCATAGTTTTGCACTGTTCTGTGCTAGTTAACATTTACATTTGTTTTCAAATTTTATTGTTTATTTTATTGTTTTTATTGTTTTTGGTTATATGATGTTATATGTAAAATGAACTCTGCTTTGTTGATTGTTTATTGTGAACCGCAACTGATCTATGGAAGATGCGGTATATAAGTGATTGTTAAATAAATAAATAAATAACGTCACCCCATAAGTGAGGACTGATTCCTGCTGTCCCTGGAGAACACCTGTTACAGGTGAGTAACTATGCTTTTTCCGGGGACAAGCCAGACATGTCTGAAGGGCTCTGAGGAAAAAAGGAGACTGAGCAAGATGGCACTCTTGGGCAGGCAGGGAACCACGCATGCATGATGGCATCTCCCAAAGGCTTTCTTTGAAAGCTGGGGGCATGCTTCTGCGAGGGCTCCATCGGCACCAATGTCACCCATATGTGAGGACTGACTTCCTGCTTTTTCCCGGAGAATATATATATATCCCACTAGAGGACAGCAACCTTGGGCCGGAAGGACTGGGGTTTCCAGTCCCATAGGTGCTCCTTGTGGTCTTGGGCAAGCTACTTAACCCTCCATAGCCCATGTTCCCTGTAAAATAGTTATCTTCAAGTTATAATGCCCTGTTCAATGTAATTTCAGTTTGTTCAATGTAAACCGCACTGATGCAGAATAGCGCAGTATATAAGAGAATGTAAATAAATAAAAAAAAAAAATATATATATTTTTTTGTCACAGGGAAATACATCACAGTGGTATAAATTTTCCAACAATTTCAGTTACATTATTCATCTTCCCATTAAACCTTTAACCACTACTCGGCTGTTTCTTGCTATTATCCCCTTATTTTTTCCCGTGACTCCAGTTTTTTCCTGTTAACAACTGACCCAACCTCTCTCATCCCTCCCTACCTCTCCCCTACCCCTACAACCCCCCCCACCCTTACAGGCAATTTTTTACACATGGTTACAATCAATCAGCTCTCCTCTTTCTTAACATTCCACACTTAAACCTTCAACAGCCAGGTAGAATATTTAGACCATATCCTCTCAAACTGCATCATTCTCTCTTGTTTCAGGGCTGTCAACTTGCTCATCAAATATATATGGTGCATCCCTCTTTCCCAGTCTCCCACCAGTGGCGGACCTATTTGCCTCCATCTTTTAGCAATTTCCAACCGGGCCGCCAGACATACCAAATTAATGAGGCTGCTGCCTTCTTTTTTCACCCCTCTTCTATGTGTCCCTAGTAACGCCACCCCAGGATCTATCCCAAGCACCTTCCCCAACACAGCATTCAGAGCCTGGAACACATCATTCCAAAACTCTTGTATTCTTGGGGAAAGCCACCATATATGCAGAAAAGTTCCTCGGCCCCCACACTCCCGCCAGCATAGCCCACTTGTCTTCCCATACATTTTTTGAATTATATCTGGTGTCACATACCACCTATACATAATCTTATAGTTATGTTCTATTAAATTACTGGCCAGGAGACCTTTATACCTCTGGGTGAAAATCCCAGTCCAGGCTTGCTCCGACAAAACCAGCCCCAGATCTGTTTCCCATTTCTTTTGAAATGATGCTTTTTCATTCTTAGACGTGTCCATAATGTCATATAATTGTGTGTTGACTCCCTTTATCTTATCTTTCAGAAACAACTTCTCGATTGGGACAATTTCCTCCCTTAAGCCCGGGATGATTCTCTTTTGGATATAATTGACCACCTGAACATAACAGTAATAGTCTGAACTTCTCAATGAAAATTCTTCCTTAATGTTTTCAAACGATCTAACCTTTCCCCCTTCTAGGAACTGACCCACATAACACAGACTACTACTAGCCCATCGTTCAGCAAACCCACCCTTCAATCACGGGGGAAAGTCACTATTGCCCCTAAGAGGAACACCTTTAGTTACACACCTCTCTCCCAACCACTTTGTTCGCCAATGAAACCATAATTGTAAAGTTACTTGCACAAATGGATTAGCACACCTTGGCACCAACTTGTGTCCCCGGGGAATCCACAGAACCTCTTTCAGTGAGGGTACCCCCAAAGCCAACTTCTCCATTTGGACCCAATCTTGATTGTCATGTATCCCCCATTCAAAAACTGCCCTCAGCTTTGCGGCACTATATTTTTCTAAATCTGGGACCGCCAGCCCCCCTCTTACTTTACCCTTTGACAAAATGTGTTTAGGGACTCTCGCTCTCTTTCCTCCCCAAATAAACTTCCACAAGATTCTTTGCATCTTTCTTAGGAAACCCCCAAGTACAGCCCACGGCAATGTGCTAAACAAAACTAGCAACTTAGGCAAGATCATTTATTTAATTTATTTATTTAAATGGACTTATATCCCGCCTTCTCCTTTAATCAAGGCGGGACATCATCATTTTTACTGCTGCTATTCTCCCTGACCAGGTCAATTTCAGCCCTCCCCTTTCCCTCAAGCTCTCTTCTAATCTTACCCTCTAGAGGCGTATAATTCGTTCCAAAAAGATCTGAGATCCCAGGTGTCACTTGGACACCCAGATAACGGATACTTCTCTTAGCCCATTTAAAGGGGAATAAATTCCTTAACCATTTGCTTATTTTACCTGGAATAGATATATTTAGAATCTCAGACTTGGATGCATTCATCTTAAACCCAGATACTTTCCCAAAGCTCTCCAGCTCTCTCATCAGAGCGCTCAGCGTTTGCTCTGGGAATGTGATTATAAACAAGTCATCAGCAAACAAAGACACCTTACTCCCCCCCCCCCCTTCCCATTTCAACTCCTGGATCTCCTCTGTTCCTCCTACTCTCTGAGCTAGTGGCTCCAATGTTAATACAAACAGTAATGGAGACAAAGGGCAACCCTGCCTGGTCCCTCTCAGCAGCCCGAAGGCCTCTGTATATTCTCTATTAATATGCAGAACCGCTTGGCGATTCTTGTACAAAGCTCCCACCCACTCTAAAAATCTACCTGCAATACCCACTTCTTCCAAAGTCTGGATCAGAAAGGGCCAGGAAACCCTATCAAATGCCTTCTCTGCATCTATCGCCAACAGCAACAATTCCTCCTTCCTACTTTTGCCTTTCCAGATCACATTAAGGACCCTCCTTAAATTATCTGATGCTTGTCTACCGGGTATAAGCCCAGACTGATCCATGTATATTAAATGAGGCATATGTGTAATCAATCTATTAGACAGTACTCTAGACAAAATCTTCAAATCAGATCCCAATAACGAGATCGGACGGTAAGATCCACACTGAGTGGGATCTTTCCCCTCTTTAGGTATTAGGGTTATTCCCGCCATCCTCATCATCGGGGGTAAAGGCTCTTCCCTCCCCACTAGATTATATAAGCGAGATAAAGGTCCAGCCAGTATCGGTGCAAAAACCTTATAGAATTTATTGGAAAAAACATCTCTTCCCGGGGCCTTATGCATTGATAGCTCCTTGAGTACCCCCCAATACTTCCTGGACTGTAAAAGGTCTAGACATAACTAAACTCTCTTTTTCCCCAATTTTAGGTAATTTAATTCCCTCTAATTATTTTTGTATCCTCTCTTGGGTTACCGTCTCTTTGGGCGTGTATAGCTCCCTATAGAACTCCACAAACCTAGCCTTAATCTCTTCTCCTTGCCTTGTCTATCTCTTATTTTATGAATACAATTCCGCACCTGCATTTTTTTCAGTTGATATGCTAATAATCTACTAGGTTTATTCCCATATTCAAAATGCATTTGCCGAAGCTTCTCTTGTACAAACTTTATTTCCCATAATTCCATTTCATTCAGCTGTTGTTTAATGCTCGTTCGTTTTTTATTGTCCTCTTTATTTAACTGGCCTTGTTTGCGTCGTTTCTCCAACATTTTCAAACTTTCTCTCAGTTCCTCTTTTTTAGCTGCTTTTTGTTTCTTAACTTGGGATCCTAATGCTATAAGTTTTCCTCTGACCACAGCTTTAAGACAATCCCAAACCACCCCCATCGAGCATTGCCCATTATCATTAAACTGCAAATACTCCAAAATGGTGTCAGAAACACCAGGGGCTGTACTGTACAACAGATTTCTAACAGAGCCTCATTTAACCTCCATTGAACCCTCCCCTTACTAGCAGCTGGATCTCTAAAGTCCCCCCACACTGGTGCATGTTCCGACCAGGAGCTTTCTCCAGTATTGCTACCCACTGCTCAGGTCATCAGCCCTTTGTGGACCAGCAGCATATCAATTCTACTGTAGGACCCATGCACTGATGAATAAAACATGTAATCCTTCTCTCGTCAGGCATCAATCAAGCCCAACTCCCTCATATAAGCTTTTAATTTTTTCCTCTGCCTCGCTGTGCCCCCCACTTTTCCCCTTGATTAATCTAATTCGGGATTAACTGTTGAAATCCCCTCCCAAAATTGGGTGCCCTTCGTTAAAATTAACTAAAATGGTTTTCAATCCTTCATAAAAGTCATCTTGAGCATAGGACCATACACATTCACTATTGTATAAACCTGCTCAAAAATCTTAATTTTTAACAAATATCTACCTCCCTTATCTTTTTTAACCTCCAAACATTGGCACTGAAGTCTCGCACTTATAAATATGCCTACCCCTCCTTATTTTCATGGTGATTAGATGCAAACCATTTGTTTGGAAATTTTTTATTTACCATTCTCCTCTCTCCCCCACTGGTTAGGTGCGTTTCTTGTATTAAAATTATATCACCATCCAACCTAAGCGCTTCTTTATAGCACAACTGCCGCTTTCTGTCAGAGTTGAGGCCCCTTACATTCAAGGATACCACTCTAAAATCATGTCTTGTATGACCTGCCATATTTTTCAAGGAAGATTACTATCTCTAGCCTGCAAGGCCCCCCTCCCCTCTTACCTCCCCTTCCCTCTCCCTCCAACCCCCCACCCCAACCAGCCCTTCATTTTTACAAAAGGATCCACTCCTCTCCAATCCTATGAGGTGTGGGTTACTACCAAGATCAACTTTACACCTTCCTCCCCCATTATTACATGTTCTTCTGCCCTTAGCACAAAAAGCCCACCAATTCCCCACTCATTTACCCCACAACAAACACCCGCTCTTTACAAGTTTTAGCGTCCTTAATCATGTTATCACCCGAGTGCTTGACACTTTTGGGTTTCTGGCATCTCCGGTGTCGGCTCCCCTGCGTTGCTCGTTGCCACTATGTGCTCGCAAGACCCAGCCTATTCTGCTCAGCTTCTTTCCCCACTGGGACTTCCGGTAGCTCCGATCATCCTGCCATCTCCATTCCTTTAATAGCTTCCTCTATTGTACGTGCAGTGGTGGTCTTTCCCATAATACTGAATTGCAGTCTAAAGGGAAAAAGCCACTTGTAGCGGATCCGTTCCTCTCTTAGTCGTGATGTGATATCTTTAAAAGTACTCCTTCTTATGGTGATTATCGAGATGTCAGCATACAGTTCCACTGGTTGATCCTCCCAGAGCACTTTGCCCACTTTCCGCGCAGCTTGCATGACCGCCTCCTTTGTACTGAAATCATGGAAACACGCTACAATGTCTCTTGGCAAGCCATCTCGCTTAGGGCCCAACGCTCTGTGTGCTCTGTCTATATCAAAACATAGATTATCCATTGGTGCTTCAGCTTGTCTTAAGATGGCATTACACAGTTGTTCCACCAGCACTTTATAGTTGTGAGTTCCCTTTTTCTCTGGGATGCCTCTCAAGCGAATGTTAGAGCGATGCTTCCTGTTTTCCAAATCCTCCAATTTTATCTGTAGTTCCCCCAATTCCACTTTCGCCAGCTTGCTGCTCTCTTTCACAGAATTTAGTAGCCCCTCGTGCTCCTCTATTCTCTGCTCCAAGGACGCTACTCGTTGCCCAAGCTCGTGGATATCATCACTCAGCTTTCTGATCCACATTTTTGCTTCTGCTTTAAAGTTGGCCAGGTCCTGTCAGATAATCCCGAACCACTCTTTCAACTCCTCTTTAAGCGAGCTTAACTCACCATCCCCCGGTAAGCAGGCTCCTGTCGAGGAATTTTTCTCTTCCCCCACCACGCCATTTGGTGCCATTTTTGCTCTGGTTCCCGCTGCCCCAGGGGTCACCTTAAACCTGAAGGCTTTCAGGTCCAGGCTTGGGTTTTTTTTGCGCCATCACCCACTGAATCGCTCTACAGGGTAACACTGACACTTTTTACAGCTTAGCTTGGGCATTCAGGCTATTAGTTGGGGATCTTATCTTCTCGACCTCGGGAGCTTCACCTTGCTGCTGCCATCTGGGATTGTGACATCACCGGACCCTCCCGGAGAATATATTTTATTAAACAGTCAGAGAAAGGCAGTTGTATAATTCAAGTAGGGGCTAGAATGATTGTGGGTCAGAGTGCTGTCTGGGGCAAACATGCACTTTAGTTATCTATACATGAGAGGGGCCAGTTTTTGAACATCTGAAAAGGGACAGAGATCTATTATCAAATTAAGATGGACTAAGCTTTAGCCTCCTTAAAAAAGAATCCCCACTCTCCTTCCTTTTTTAAATCATGAGCATCTCAATCCTAGTATCAAGCTATCTCAAAATTGAATTGTGTTTATGGAAAAGCCAATGCTGTGTAACATTTTTGCAAAGATGGCTATTTTGTGGGTTAATACAAAAGTCCAACCACATATTTTGTGTGGCTCCACTGTAACTGAAGCTATTCTGAAATGTTTGCAGTTTAGGACAATAAAGACTTAGGGTCTGATTTTGAGCTGGGAGGTAATATGCACCACGTTAGCACATAGCCAACTTCCTCCTGCCTAACTCAGATTTTCCATGCTGGGGTCATATGCAGCCCTGGCATAAAAAATCCGAGTGCTGCCACACAGCCAGGAAACCGCAGGAGCTATCCATGAAGCACTGATTTTCGAAGCTACACGATTAGCCCCAGTATCTTAAAAATAAGTGATATTTTCCCCCACAACCCCCCCCCCCCCCCCCGAATGCTAAGCAGAGAGCATTAGGGACATATCTGGGATTTTCGAAGAGCACTACCTGTTGCAAAGGTTAAAGATTTTTATCAAGTATGGGTGTTGTTTAAAAATACTATCTTGGAAGTCCAGACCAGCTGTATTCCATGCTTTAAGAAAATTGAACAAAAAGTCCAAAAACTGCCAGCATGGTTTAAAGGTGAGGTCAGAGAAACTGTTGTAGCAAAAAAAAAATCATCTTTTAGGAAATGGAAAAAGGGGCCAAATGATGAAAACTAAAAACAACATAAGCATTGGCAAGTTAGATGCAAGGCATTGATAAGGCAGGCAAAGAGAGAATTTGAGAAGAACATGCTATGGAAGTGAAAACACAAAGACTTTTTAAAGTACATTTGTAGCAAAAATCCGGTGAGAGAGTCAGTTGGACCACTAGATAATACAGGGGTAAAAGGGGCACTAAGAGGGGACAAGGCCATAGCAGAGAGATTGAATGAATTCTTTGCTTCGGTCTTTATTGAAGAAATGTAGGGATGTTATCCATGATTGATATGGTACTTAAAGATGATGCCACAGAAGAACTGAAAGAAATACTGATACACTGGAAAGCTGTATTTACAATTATTTGATAAACTGAAGAGTAGCAAATCACTTGACTGGATGGTATACATCCAAGGGTGTTGAAAGAACTGAAATATGAGACTGCAGATCTACTATTAGTAATCTGTGAACTATCATTAAAATCATCTGTAATACTTGAAGATTGGAGAAACACCAATTTTTAAAAAGGGTTCCAGGGGTGATCTGGAAAACTATAGACCGGTAAGCCTGACATCAGTACTGGGAAGAATGGTAGAAACCATTATAAAGAACAAAATTACTGAACATGTAGATAGTCATGGCTTAATGGGAGACAGCCAACATGGCTTTAGCCAAGGAAGGTCTTGTCTTATTAATGTTATGTTTTTTTTTGAAGGTGTGAATAAACAGGTAGACAAAGCTAAGTCAGTTGATACACTATATCTGGATTTTCAGAAAGCCTTTGACAAGGTCCCTCATGAGAAACTCTTGGTGAAACTAAAAAGTCATGGGATAGGAGGCAGTGTACTATTGTGGATCAAGAAGCGGTTAAAAGACAGAAAGCAGTGGGTAGGGCTAAATGGCCAATTTTCCCAGTGGAGAAAGGTGAATAGTAGAGTACCCCAGGGATCTGTGCTGGGTCTGCTGCTTTTTAACATATTTGTAAATGATCTGGAAATGGGAATAACAAATGAGGTAATCAAATTTGCAGATGACACAAAATTATTCAAAGTTGTTAAAACCAGAGGATTGTGAAAAATTGCAAGTGGACTTTGATAAATTGGAAGACTGGGCATCCAAATGGTAGATGAAATTTAATGTGGACAAGTGCAAAGTTATGCACCTAGGAAAGAACAACCCAAACTATGGTAACACGATGCAAGGTTCCACATTAGGAAGCACCACCCAGGAAAAAGATTTAGGCATCATTGTAGATAACATGTTGAAACTCTGTCCAGTGTACAGCGGCAGCCATGAAAGCAAATAGAATGCTAGGTATCATAAGGAAAGGAATAGAAAATAAAACAAAGGATATTATAATGTCTCTGTATCATTCCATGTTGTGACTGCATCTTGAATATGGTGTGTAATTCTGGTTGCCGTATCTTTAAAAGGATATAGCGTTATTAGAAAAGGTACGGAGAAGGGCCACCAAAATGTTAAAGGGGTTGGAAGGATATTCCTATGAAGAGAGGCTAAAAAGGTTAGGGCTCTTCAAGCTGGAAAAGACAGCTGATGGGAGATATGATAGAGGTCTATAAAATAATGGAGTGGAATGAGTAAATATAGATCGATTGTTTATGCCATCAAAATATAGAAAGACTAGGGGACATGCAATGAAGCTACAGTGTAACCTATTTAAGACTAATAAAAGAAAATATTTCTTCTTACAATATGTAATCAAACTCTGGAATTTGTTACCAGAGGATGTAGTAAAAGCTGTTAGTGTAGCTGGGTTTAAAAAAAGGTTTGGACAAGTTCCTGGAGGAAAGGTCTACAAACCATTATTAAAGAGGACCCGGGAAGTCCACTGCTTGCCCCAATACAAGCATTGTGGAACCTGTGTCTTTTGGGGAAACTGCTAGGTCCTTGTGACCTAGATTGACCACTGTTGGAAACAGAATACTGGGCTTGATGGACCTTGGTCTGACCCAGTATGGTATATCTTATGTTCTTAACTAGGGAAGTTGCCAGTGTAAATGCCTTCCAAAATCAGGCCCTTAGTAACTACTTTAGCATATGAATAAGCTGTTTCAGTTTTGGTAAACATGAGAAAATTTTAAAAAATGATAGTACAGTGGAACCTCACTTTTTGTGATTAATCTGTTTGAAAAAGTCTGACTAAAACCGAATGTATGAAAACTGAAGCAATATTTCCCATAAGAAATAATGTAAATGCAATTAATCTGTTCCAGACACCCAAAAATATTAACAAAAAATACATTTTATAGATAATAACTATATTTTTACATACAGAAAACAATGAGAAATAAATATAAATGACTAATGAAATGGATAAATGAACATTTAACATCACTTTTACTTTTATTGAAGACTCTTGTTGGCATATGGAAGACAGTCAATCAGCAAGACAATCAAAATAAAGAAAATCCCACTTCTGGCCACATTTTCAACTGTACGAAAACCAAGACAATGTACGAAAACTGAGACAAAATCTTGACAAAAAAAGTCAATGAAAACCGAATCGTACGAAAACTAGGGCACACGAAAACCGAGGTTTGACTGTATCATGAACATGGGCAAAGTGGGGTAAAATAATCCAATAAGTCTAAATCTGTTGTAACTCAGGTCAGCCATAAATAAGATACTGCCTTGTACTCTAAAGCATGCAAGGAAAAAATGCTAAGGTTGCTGCAGATGTAGCACTTAAAAGTAGAGTCCACATGACGATCATGTCAAACAAATCTGATTGAGTTCTTTGACTGGGTGACCAGAAAACTAGATAAAGAGCATGTGATAGATGTAATCTACCTAGAGTTCAGCAAAGCCTTTGACAGGAGGTTTATCAATAAACTGACCAGCCTGGGAAAGGGTCCCAAGGTGCTGAACTGGATCAGAAATTGGTTGATTGATAGACGACAGAAGTTGACAGTAAACGGAACTCACTCGGATGAAAGGAAGGTGATTAGTGGCATACCCTAGGGATCGGTCCTGGGGCTGGTAATGTTCAATGTATTTGTGAATGATATTGCTAAAGGACCAAATGGAAAAGTCTGTCTTTTTGCAGATGACACGAAAATTTGCAACAGTGTGGATAATATGAGGAAAGATTTGCAAAAGCTGGAAGAATGGTCTAATGCTTGGCAGTTAAGATTTAATTTGAAGAAGTGCAGTGTCATGCACATGGGATGCAGAAATCCCAGGGAATTTTATGAAACAGGGGCAATAAGTTGGTGTGCATGGACCAGGAGAAGGACCTTGCAGTGACTGTTCCTGAGGATCTCAAGGTGGCAAAGCAGTGTGACAGGGCAGTGGCCAAAGCCAGAAAGCTGCTGGTTTGCATACAGAGAGGAATTAGCAGCAAGGAGGAGGTACTAATGCCACTGTACAAGTCACTGGTGAGGCCTCACTTGGAATATTGTGTTTGGTTTTGGAGACCGTATCTCACAAAAGATATAAAAAGACTGTAAATGGTTCAGAGGATTTGAAGCCTGCGCCAAAAGATGTATGAAAAGAGACTCCAAGGCCTAAATATGTATTCTCTAGAGGAGAGGACAACAGGGGAGATATGATACAGACCTTTAAATACTTAAGGAGTATTAATGAACAAAGAAAAGGAAGCTATAATACTAGAGGGCATAACACGAAGCTGCAAGGGGGTAAACTGAAAGGCAATGTCAGGAAATACTTTTTCACTCAAAGGGTGTTGGATGCTTGGAATGCCCTCCCGATGGAAGTGGTAGAGCAAATACAGTGACAGAATTCAAAATGACATGGGACAGACACAGTGGATCCCTTTATAGAAATAAGATAAAATCAAAATAAACTTAACTGTCTCTGCTATCTTAACAAGTTGAGGTGACCTGCATCGAGCAGTGGGTACACCCCTAAACAAAGACATGCACCCACTGCTCCGTGCACCCACTGCACGGAGCAGTGGGTGCACTTACTCTTGTCACCTTGCTGGGCAGACTAGATGGACCATGCTGGTCTTTATCTGCCATCATATACTATGCCTACTATGTTACTTAGTGGCTGGCTGGGGATCCCCTGCTGCAAGGCCCTCAGCTGAAGATTGTTATGGCAATGACTGAATGAGAGTCATTAAAAAGTGAGAGTGGAAATCCCTAGGTACTGGAACATAATCCCAATCCTGGTTCCAATTGAGCTAGAAACCCAGAAAAGCAGAAAATGTCTGGGTCTAAAAAAATTACTAGGGATCCAATAATAAATTTGCAATGTTTTGTAGGTGTATTGTCATATCCAAAATATAAATTCTCACAGATATAAGTTGTGTGTGCACATTCTGCTTCATCAAGCCCAGCATCCTGGCTCAAGCAATGGCCAGTCTGGGTTACTTGAAAGAACACAGCAGATCATAAGAGCAAGGCTCATGGGTTGTTGGTTACTCCCAGAAGGATGAATCAGAAACATCAAATTCTAAAAAGCAAATAACTGTTTATGGGCCTGCCTGAAACTACTTTATTTTTTTTTTAACTCAGCACTATTCTAGTCTTGACCCATATTTTTCAGAAACAAACTGCATAGTGTTAATGTTGATTAAAAAATAAAATAAAATGTGATTCAGTCTATCTGCTATAGGTTAGCTTCACAAAATGACTTCTAGTCCCAATATCATTTGGGAGATTAACTGTTCTCTATCAGTATCTTCTACTCCACACATGATTTTGCAAACCTCTACCATGTTCTCTTGGTTTTTCCTCCAAGCTGAAGAGCCCTAGCCTATTAAAGCTTTACAGGGAAGGAAACCATCCTGCCCCCCTCTTCATTGTTTATGTTGCCCCTTTTCTGCTCTTTTACTTATATTTGGAAACTATAATATGAATATTTGTTAAGAGTCTGTGGAGGTTTAAAAAATTGAAAATAATCATTTTATAAGGCAGTCTGCTTTTCAGGATATCCAAAATGAATTCAAAAGATAATTACTGTGTTTCTAATGTATGCAAATCTTTTTGCATAATCAGTATGGCTTTCTTGAACCCACAATTGGTTGCAGCATTTGGAAAGTCCTAGTTTAGCATTTTTCCAGTTTAGGAAAATAATGCTTAGATTGGTGTTTGGTTTAAGTTCAGGTTCTATTTGACTCCCTACATTTACATACTAGACAGTTTACAAATATGGCACTAATGAATAATTGAGAGGTACATCTTGTGTACAAACTTTTTAAATAAGGACATTTTGATATAGATTTTTTTTAATAATACTAATTTTCTAGTGCAAGCACCACTAAACTGTGGATGATAACCTGGTTTTACAGCTATTCTCAGTACTAACTCCTACAATGTCATTTTTGTGATAAAAGCAACTAGCAGGTAGCAACTTGTTTTGAGTGTGTTAAAATCCTATACTGTCCATGAAGAAAGCACTCTAGCGAGTGTTTTCTGTAGACAGCAGGATTGATAAGGCACCCAAGTAGGTGATGTCATACCAGGAGAGAACTGCTCTCCCACAGAATTTAGTGTCACGTTCTGAGCATACATGGCCCTGCCTCAGCTCAGCTGGTTACAAAGCTCAATGAATGCAGCTCTTGGGGAGGTAGGAGAGAATGTGAACAATATTGCTTTTCCCATTGAGAAGCAGGACTGTGTCAAGACTGAGTCACAAGTTGGTGACTTCAAAGCTTAAGGCTACTCTCATTATATGCACATTGTCTGAATCTTTAGAGCAGTTTGCATAATTAGATGCAAGTTACTAGCTCCAAGGGACAGAGGGCTTAGTATAACTTAACCAAAGCTACTGTCCCTTTCTGAGACTTCATCCAAACAGTAATGAGCAGAAAAAGTATGAAGAGAGGACCAAGTAGATGCTGTGCATATTGTTTCTAGCAATGCAGACTTTAAGAGAGCCACAGTAGCTGCAGTAGCCCTAATCTGATCAGATTGACTTTGGAGCTGAAAGGAACATCCACTCTTTCATTACAAAACTGTATGCACAAAGCAAGCCTGTTCATTAAATGTTCTTTTTGCAATTGGTAGACCAGCTTTATTAGGATCAAAAGAGATAAAGTTTAATAGAGTATCAAAAAGATTCAGTTCTTTTCAAATAGTCGGTTAATGCCTATTTACTATACTGTTGAGTGGGAAGGGCCTTTTCACAAGGGTTCAAATGGGGCTTTGCACAGTAGGTAGGAAGAGCAATTTCTTCATTGAGATGAAAAGATGTGACCACTTCAGATTTTTAAAAAATGTACAGTAAGTTTGAAGAACAACTCTGTGGTGATTAAATTAAGTGTAAGGTACATATGCCACTAAAGCTTAAAGCTCATTCATTCTCCTATGGAAAGTTACATCAACCAGGAAGAGTAGAATACTTTTCAAGTCAAAAATCTGAGTAATGCAGATTCTAAGGAATCAAAAGGTACCTTCCTAAGAGAACAGCACACTAAGTTGAAATCCAAAGAACAAGGGCCATCTGCAAAGGAGGCCACATATTAAAGAGAAGCTTTTATAAAGCAGGAAATAATGAGAATGTGCTTCTGGACAATTGTTCACCAGAGGATAATACATAAGGACAGTGAACTGTGGTGAACTCTTATTGAGGAGATTTGATGACCCAGGTGAAATGTTTGGTATCATAGAAGGAGGAAGACATAGGATATGGTCATGTCCATTTATAAAACACATTCTCTACGACATCATCAAAGACGAACAACCTGACATCCTCTGTGTAACAGAAACCTGGATCACAGACACCGATGCAGCCTTATTGAACCAGATAAGCAGTCCCAGATACAACCTGTATAACTGCCCTCACTCCAACAAAAGAGGTGGAGGAGTTCTCATAATTGCTAAATCCAACCTGCAACTCTCATGCACGTCCCTGGACTCAAACTCAGACATAGACCTGCTCAAAGTGGAGAACCCAGCAGTATCCATCTGCCTAATATACAGACCCACCTCGCCGCATCATGAAATACTTGCTGCAGCTTTAAAAAACATTTCCTCAACACAACCAAAGAAATTCCAAATCATCCTAGGTGACCTAAATCTGGCATCAACAGCAGCAGCGCACGCCAACACCTTCCTGGAAGCTATGTCCCAACTAGGGTATCAGCAGCTAATAAATGAGCCCACCCATGAGAAGGGACATATCCTGGACATGGTCTTCACTCCCACGAGTAAACAGTGCAACGATGAGAAGCCTTTGTTCAAGATCAAAGCAGTACCTTGGTCTGACCATCGCCAAATCGATATACGGATAAAACTCCCTTCGTCACCAAAAGACGCAAAAGCACAACGAGAAATGCACCAACAGAGAAGTTTCAACAAACTAAACCTGGAATGTCTTACAAGTAACATCAAGGCGCACATTGATCTGGAAAGTACAGACCTCGATGCACTAACAAACAGCTGGGACATTGGAATTCAGGCTACAGCGAACCCTAAATGGAAAAATACATCAATCCCGGTCAAACACCAATCAGAACCCTGGTACACAGCAACGCTGACCAAAGTGGAGAGAGAGCTCAGAAAGTGTGAAAAAAAATGGAGACATAGCAAATCTATTGAACACAGAGCTGAGTACCTCAACCTCCTCTCGAAGTACAAAGAAGAGGTAGATGCTGCGAAAAGGACGCACCATACCAACCTGCTGAACAAAGCTATCAACAAACCGCGTGAACTATTTCAACTAGTGAAATCACTAACCAAAACATCCCAGCCGGAACAACATGGTAACACTATTCATCCTCAAACTCTCGCAAACCATTACGCAAGCAAGCTGACAACAACCTCACCCACTCTCTGTGTTGACACACCACATCTGAAAACTGAAGTGGAACAAGAACAGACATGGAACGAATTCCACAAAATTGATGATAAACAAACTATTGAAATAATAACCAGTATCAATACCACCACCTCCCCGCTAGATCCCTGCCCAGCTGTGTGGATCAAGGCGGTAAAAAAGGACATCGTCCACCAGGTCTCACATATTGTGAACCAATCACTGCGTCAAGGAATCATGCCTAACCAGCTCAAGAAGTCTATAATTAGACCAATTCTAAAGAACAACTCACTCAACAAAGAGGACCCAACATCTTACCGCCCAATCTCTAGCATATCTTTCCTAGCAAAGATCATTGAAAAAGCAGCCCTCATTCAACTTCAAGACCACCTCGATGACCATGAAACCCTGAACAGTCAGCAATACGGTTTCAGAAAAAACCATGGGGTCGAAACTCTTCTATTGGCCCTGCTTAACAACCTCCTCAAAGGCCTGGAAGACAGAAAGAAAATGTTTATTCTCATTTTCATTGACATCTCTGCCGCTTTTGATACGGTTCATCATGTAATCCTCCTTAACAAGCTGGCATCAATTGGAATCTTGGGAACCCCCCTGAAATGGTTCTCCTCTTACATAACGAACAGAACGCCGCAGGTCCAATTCAACGGCGAAAAAGAAGAAGCCTTCACTCAAACTCAAGGCATACCGCAGGGTTCGGCCCTCTCGGCACTACTTTTTAACATTTACATGCAACTAGGGTTGCCAACTGGCTCCAGATGCGCCCGACACACTTGATCCAGTCCTAGGTTTACCCCACTGCATGCAGGGACATGTAGTTCTGATTTTTCCATTGCATTCCATAAGAAAAGCAAGACTACATGTCCCTGCATGCAATGGGGTAAACCCAGGACTGGATCGAGCCTGTCGGGCGCATCTGGAGCCAGTTGGCAACCCTACATGCAACCCCTCAGTGGCATTTTCAGGAAACATGACATCAATTACCACATTTACGCAGACGATATTATGCTGTACACACAATTGGATGCCGCAGACCCTAAATATACTCAGCTCGAAACCTGCCTGGGCGAGATGTTAGGATGGCTACAACAAAACAATATGACGATTAATCACAAGAAAATGGAAGTGATGTATATATCCAGTAAACCTGACTTTGAACCTCCTCCAACAATCACACTGTGTAACAACACTTACAACACTAAGAATGAGATCAAATATCTGGGAGTCACAATCGACAGCAAACTAAAGATGGAAAAGCACCTGAGCAACACCAACAAGGCCATTTTTCACAAACTTAGAGTGCTACGACCCCTGCGGAATATACTTGAACCATGTGATTTCCGGTCTGTTGCGCAAGCACTCATCATGCCTCACCTAGACTACTGTAACGCCATCTTACAGGGTCTGCCAAAGAAAACGACCAATATCTTACAATTGGCACAAAATGTGGCGGCAAGGATCATCATGCGATCAAACGTTACTGAGCACATTACACCCGTATTGATCGAGCTACACTGGCTACCCATTGCTGCCAGGATACAATATAAAACATTGGTAACAACGTTCAAGCTCATACATAACCTAGCCCCATCATTCCTCTCCACCCTTATCTGCACGCAACCTACCACCAGAGACAGGAGAACTATCAACTCAGACACGCTACAAGTTCCAAACATCATCAGACATGTAAAAGCCAGTACTAGCCGCGGAGCATTCTCATTCTCTGCCCCAACCTTATGGAACCACCTACCACATGAGCTGCGAGCAATTAAAGACATAGTTGATTTCAGGAAGAAATTAAAAACACATCTGTTCCAATGTCACTACAACCAGATGTGAATCCCAGAGGGATTAAAGATGAAGTGAATAGTTATATGTAAAAATGTAAATATGTAAAGTTCAATCTCTTTTGTAAAATTATGTAAATATGTTAAGGCCAATCTTTAGACCCTATTCTGTGTGCTGTGTTTTACCTCTGAACTATGTATATATGCCCCAACTTTTCTGTCTTGATTTTTGACAAATCCCAAAGATGTAATCAAACCGCTTCTGATCGCTGGAAGTAGCGGTATATAAGTGTTTACTAAATAAAATAAATAAATATGAGGCGACTCTTCCACTTAAAGACATAGGATCTTCTTTTGGAAGGTTTTATAGCAGCTATCAGGATTTCCTGGATAGGCTGTGGAACATAAAGTAGAGAAACTAGGTCCTTTGCAATCTCCAATCCAAGAGGGCTAGACTTCAGGTATGGATGGAGAAAAAAGCCTTCCAGTTGTTATCAATTCTTGGAATGGTAGAAGCTTTTGAGGAAGAACTGCTAATCATTAGCAAAGGGGAAACCCAGTTTTGTCAAGGCCTGTAAGGTACTATTAGAATCATGATGTCCCATCTTTGCTGAAACTTTTGAAGAACTCAATATGAAAGGAATCAGAGGATAAGTGTAAAGAGAATTTCTAGTGCACCTGCAGCTATACAGAGGGCAAGAGACTTGAGCAGTAAAGCAGCAGTTCTGCATTGTCTCTGCTGGCAAAGAGATGGATTTGGGGTATGCCCCATTCTTGAAATGAGCACAGAAGAATCTATCTCTAAAGGAAAAAAAGGGGAATGGTGTAGTGGTTGATATGGAAGGACAGACTAGATAGGCCATGTGGTCTTTTTCTGTCGTCGTGTTTCTAAACAATGGATGGAGGTAGCTTATATCTGGGGATGAGATTTGCTAGAGCAACCATGACCAACCCTCAGCAAAATGTGCAGAGCGCCTGTGTCCCCATGCTTATTTGCATAAAACATTATAAAATGTCTATCTGAATGAGAATAGATGAAATGCAAGCTTGTGAAGGAATATCTTGCAGGACATAAAAAAATTGCTCCAATTTCCAGATGATTTATATCAGTGGTTCTCAACCTAGTCCTCTGTGACCTTCAGGCCACTCAGGTTATCCACAATGAATATGCATAAGATAGATCTGCGTATAATGGAAGAAGTGCATGCAGATCTATTTCATGCATACCCTGAAAACCTGACTGGACTAGGGGTCCCAGTGGACTGGGTTGAGAACCACTGATTTATATGAAGAGTTCTTTCATAAGGAAACCACACTCCTTGAGAATGGTGACTGTCCAGATAAGCACCCCAAACCTGGGTCAAGGCATTCATAGTGAGGATTAGTTTATGTTATACCAATGGAAAAAGTACTACAACTGACTGGTGGACTGTCAAGTCTAACCTTTGTAAAATGATACACAGTGCCATAATTAATCATGAACAAAAAACATTTTCCGCTTTTCAAAATTGTCAAGGCAGTTTACAATAATTACTATGTCACTGGTCAACAAATTTTTACAAAAGTCATGTTACTGAAATAAAAATAGTCATTTCTTATCAATTTTTATATGCTGAACACAAATGTGACAGTGAAATTGCAAAGTTGGCTCTAGCTTTTTTGTAATCTACAAGAATTAATGTTTACATCACAAAATGCATGTCAATAGTAAATATAATAGGCCTTCAGTTAATACCTGTAAAAAACCAAGTCATAGACTATTTCTTAGATTTCTTTCGCCTGTCTCTTGTACAGCTGTTCAGGAGCTTCTCTGGGGAGTGTCCAGCAGTAGTCAGCCAGCATTGTAGTGGACCATTTTCCCTGGTATCTTTGCTCCATTGTTGCGATATCCTGGTGAAAATGTTCGCCCTGTTCATCACTTACCATACCACAGTTGTCAGGAAAGAAATCGAGATGGGCATCAAGGAAATGGATATTTAGAGACATATTGCAGCCAAGTTTCTGATACTGCATCAGCATGTCTTCTACTAGTTCCTTGTAGTTTTCTGCCCTAACATTCCTGAGAAAGTTTGTTGACACTAGGCAAAAAGCATTCTATGCTTGTTTTGCATCACCCTGCAGCAAGTTGTTGAACCGGTCATCTTTGAAGAGCTCTCGAATCTGAGGACCCACAAAAACTCCCTCTTTAATCTTTGCTTCGCTGAGTCGAGGGAATTTTTCATGCAGGTATTGGAAAGCTGGCAAAGTGCGGTCCATGGCTTTCACGAAGTTCTTCATCAAACCTAGTTTGATGTGAATGGGTGGTAGCAGGATTTTGAGAGCCTCAACCAGAGCTGGGTGCTGGATATTCTTCTCTCCAACTGTTACATTTTGTCTGCGATTCCATTCCTTCTGCAAGTAGTGCCAATTCCTTGCTCGGCTATTCCACTCACATAAGAAACACATGTATTTTATATATCCCTGCTGCAGCCCCATTAAAAGGGCAACTACCTTCAAGTCACCACAGAGGTGCCAGCTGTACTTGTTATAGTTAATGGAAGTCAGTAGATGCGTTGTTATCGTATGTCTCTTTCATGTGGACGGTGTGCGCTACTGGAAAAGATGGAAGACGGTTTCCATTGTTCAAAAGCACAGCCTTCAGACTAAGTTTTGAAGAGTCTATAAATAGTCTCCAGTCTTGTGGGTCATGAGTGATTTTTAAGGTATTCATGAGGCTTTCAATATCAGAACAGAATACCAGATTACTTTCCTTTCCAACTGCATATAGTACACTGCTGACATCAGATGGCTTCAGCAGCCATCTGGCAGTAGTATTGCATTGCATCAGAAAATGATGCAATCAACTCTGGATGATGTGTGCATGCTGGTACTATGCAATGTGATACATCATTCAAGGCTTATTTGGGATGCTGTTGATGTCCTACTGGATAAATTTACACAGTAAAACATCAAAAATGAACTACATGCAATAGCTTCAAAACGAGAACCAATACAATTTTTTTAATGTTATATTCGTGTTCAGCTCACCAAGATACTACAGATTAGGGCCTTTTAAAGTCAGTATCGATTTCAATATTGACCAGTGTGTCATAAAAGAAAACCCTTGCCTCTCTTTAGGGCACAGGAGCTAACTGGGCAGAATGTAATATCGCTGCTCTCCAATTAGCTATTGCAGCTTCTGGTGTCTGCAGCAATCCCCAGCTATTTAATGCCAGGACCACATATGACCCCAGCATTGAATATCTGGGGTTAGGGGTCAGAGGGCAGGGCTATGCGGCATAGAGGCACATAGCCTGCCCAATTCAATATCAGGCCCATAGCTTTTAGTAACATTAATTCAAGAGAGCTGAATCCTATGGGCTAGACCAGCTGGATGTCATAGGCATAGAAGTAACCCAGTACGAATCATGGTATAAAGGAAGATTTTTTTAATAGAGTTTTTTGGCAGTCCAATACTCTTGTATTTATTTGTTTCTATTGGTTTTATTAATTTGTATCTATTTGATTCATTTCATTTTATATTTTATACTATTTGTGATTGAAATTTTTATTTATTTATTCACTACATTTTATGGATGTAATTTATAATTTTTTTATGTAATTATCATTTGTTCATGTACCCATGGATACAGTGAGCCTGAATCCTCCTGATGGAGGATTCGAAACACAGCCTGTGTCAGGCTATTGGGCTTATGTTGTGTGAAATAAAATCTTCCCTTCCTTTATACCACAATTTGTACTGGGTTTCTTCTGTTTACGTGGTATTGTGCTTCCCTGGTGGACTTATAGGCATAGAAGTAGGCATTAATGCCATAGGATTGAATAAGGGCAGCAAAGGGACTGATGAACAGTGATTGAAAGCACCAATTGCAGTGGAATTGTAGATCCCATTGTGGGCACTGCATTTTTAAAATGGTAAAAGGACCAATCTATCCATATGTCCCAACTTTTGCAAGTAAGCACTTGCAGTGACTTTGGGTGCAGACTGTATGGCACATACATGGGACATGAATGCGTTTGTACTGTCTCTTCTGGAAGAAAAGCTCTGGCTTGGAGTGTGTCCAATGCTAATAGGGCACAGGATGGACTGCTGAAAGTTAGTAAGAAAATTTAGAAACTGAACAGCAGCAATTGTTTTCTGGAGAAACATGAAGGTTTGATAGTGACCACTATCCTCCAAGTAGGGGAATACCCTATGTCCTTGCTTGTAGAGGTAGACTGTTACACCACCATTTAGAAAATAAACTAGGTCTGATGAAAAGTTTAAAAGGGAGGACTTTGTACTGGATGTGGTTGGTCTGAAGAGTAAAATCTGAGGTACTTCTTGTAGCACTGATGTGTGGGATATGTATATACATTCTTGAGGACTAGGGAACACATCTAGTCCTCTTTGCTGAGCAACAGGTTGGGGATGGTGGCCATTTTGTACTTCTATTTGAACAGGAAATGACAAGAGTCTTGAGATCAAGGAGAGAGTGCTGGCCTCCAGGTTTGGTTTCATAATCAGAAAACATCTGCAGTAGAACACACAATTTATTTCCTACAGAGGGGCAGGATCTGTGGCCTGGAGGTAAAGATATACCTTTTGTTGTAAGAGCTCCAGCTGAGCAGAAGGTGGGCTGTCTCCATAAGGGTCTATCTGGAGGAAGCTGAGAAACCGGAAACAGTAAAGCATAGTTAGTCACCTGTAACAGGTGTTCTCCAGAGACAGCAGGAATCAATCCTCACATATAGGGTGACATCGGCACCGACAGAGCCCTCATGCGGAGCAATTCCCCAGCTTTCAAAGAAAGCCTTTGGGATTGCATCGCGCATGCATGGTCCCCTTCCCGCCCAAGGGCGCCATTTTCCTCAGTCAGATGACATAGCTAAAAAGACGGCAAAAATGAGAAAAAAAATTAATCACAGGACTGCAACTCAAGGGGAGGAGGGAGGGTCATGAGGACTGATTCCTGCTGTCTCTGGAGAACACCTTACAGGTGAGTAACTACACTTTCTCTAGGAACAAGCAGGAAGTCAGTCCTCACATATGGGACTCCCTAGCTATAGGCTACCAAGAACCCACAGCTGAAAAAGTCTCCCTCTAGAAGAGCCACAGCAGCAGTGAAAGGATTTTTCTCCGAGAACACAACCCCCACAGTAGCCTGATACCAAAGGGTCAGAGGATAGGAGTTGCCTAAACCTCAAATAGGTTGCCTGACCAAAAACACTGTCCCACCAGGACTCTCTCTCTCCAGGCAGTAGTGGGCTGCAAAGGTCTGGCTTGAAGACCAAGGTGTGGCCCAGCAGATGTCTGCCAATGGAACAGAGCGGTAATTAGCCAATGATGCAGCCTTAGCCCTGACCGAGTGTGCCATGATTCAGCCCTGCAGCTGGAGGTCAGCTGCCCTGTATGCCCAGGCGATGCAGTCTGCCACCCAGGTGGATAATGTGCGCTTGGAATAGGGAGACCCAGTTTACTAGGGTTATAAGAAACGAAGAGCTGAGCAGCTCTCCGATGTCCCCTCGTACACTCCAGGTAGAAGGCAAGCACCCTCTTACAGTCCAGGGTATGCAGAACCGCTTCTGCCCTGCTGGTATGTGGCCTGGGGAAGAAGGTTGGAAGAACCACCTCTTGGTTGAGGTGAAATGAGGAAACCACTTTTGGAAGGAGCTTGGGGTATGTACATAGTACCACCCTGTTTTTGTAAAACCATGTATACGGTCTATCCAATGCTAAAGCTTGCAGCTTGCTCACACAGCGGGCAGACGTAAGTGCCACCAGAAAGAGTGCTTTCCAGGAAAGGAAGCAAAGAGGACAGGTAGATATTGGCTCAAAAGGTGGGCAAGTGAGCCACTGCAGGACCACATTTAAGTGCCACTCAGTAGCCGGTGGGCGAATTGAAGGCTTCAATAGGAGGAGGCCACGGAAGAAGCAGGATACCAAGGGGTGAGCTGAAAGAGGTTTCCCGTCCACTGGAGAGTGGTTAGCCAATAACACACTTAGGTGGACCCGGACAGAGTTAGACTTGAGGCCTAACTCCGAGAGGTGGAGCAAGTACTGCAATACCTGAGGTACTTGACAAGTGAACGGGTTCTCCTTATTTTGAGCACACCACCCTGCAAATCTACACCACTTGCACGCGTAGGATTTTCTAGTGGATTACCTCCTAGAGGCCAGCAACACCTCCTCAACCTCCTTGGGAAGGAGGAGAGGAGCAAGAACTACCCTCTCAGCAGTCAGGCCATTAAGTGGAGGGATCTATGACTGGGGTGTAGCAAGGACCCCTGTTCCTGGGTCAAGAGGTAGGGCTGCACCCCCAGTGGGAGTGGAGTTTCGACAGCCAGTTGAAGGAAAAGAGGTAACCAAGGCTGTCTGGGCCACCTGGGGCTACCAGGATGACCGAGGCCTTGTCCTGAAGAATTTTGAACAGAGTGATTGCCACCAGGGGCGTGGGTGGGAATGCATAGAGAAGGCCCTGTGCCCATGAGATCAGGAAAGCATCCGCCGCCACACTTAGCGGATGCGGCTGCCTTGAGCAGAACCAGGGCAACTGATGGTTTTGCAGACTGGCAAAGAGATCCATGGATGGGAGACCCCAACGGTTGAAGATCTGCTGGGCTGCATCCCTGTTCAGTTGCCATTCGTGAGGCTGAAGAAGCCTGCTCAACTTGTCAGCCAGGAGGTTCTCTTGACCTGGCAGATAAACTACCTTTAGGGACATGTGATGTGCCACTGCATAAGAGCAGAGGTCCAGAGTTTCCTGGCATAGGATGCGAGATCCTGTGCCCCCCTGTTTGTTGATGTAGAACATCGCCACCTGATTGTCCGTCTGTATCAGCACCGACTGATGTGCAAGAAGATGACAGAAGGCTTGAAGAGCTAGGCGGATGGCTCGAAGTTCTAGCAGATTGATCTGAAGTGCGGCCTCTCACGAGGACCACAGACCCTGAGTGCAGAAACCTTGGCAATGGGCACCCCAGCCCAGCAAGGAGGCATCTGTCGTCAGCACTCTGGTGTGAGAGGGAGGTTGGAATGGTACTCCCTGAAACAAGTTGGGGGGTTGAAGCCATCATTGCAAGGGTGACACCAGTAGCATGGAAATTGCTACTCTGCCTCTGAGGCAGCCAGTGGCTTGCGTCTACTGGTCTCTGAGGCTCCATTGAGCTGTGCACATGTGGAAACAAGCATATGGAGTCACATGCACCGTGGAGGCCATGTGGCCCAGGAGGCGTAGGAAGTCCCTTGCGGAGACCTGAGGTCTGTGCTGGACCTGCTGTACCAAGTCCAGCAACCGCCTTGCCCTGTCCAGCGGTAGGTAAGCCCTTGCCTGAAGCGCGTCCCGTCTTGCCCCTATGAACTCCAAGTTCTGAGTGGGGAGTAAAGTGGACTTTTCATGATTTATAACAAATCCTAGGTGCTGGAGCAGGTGGACTGTGCGAGCGGTGGCCTGCTGTGCCTCCTGAACCGACTGGCCCCTGCTGAGCCAGTCGTCTAGGTATGGAAAGATGAAGACTCCCTGGCTTCTGAGGAAGGCCGCCACCACTGCTAGGCATTTGGTAAATACTCTGTGAGCGGAAGCTAGGCCAAAGGGAAGCACCTTGTACTGGAAGTGGTTTCCTCCAACCACAAACCTGAGGTATTGCCTGTGGTCTGGGTGTATGAGGATGTGAGTTATAAGCATCCTTTAAATCTAAGGAGCATAGCCAGTCTCCCTGGTGGAGATAAGGCAGTAGGATCCCAAGAGAGAGCATCTTGAACTTTTCCCTCACCAGGAACTTGTTCAGATTGCATAAGCCCAGGATGGGGCGAAGGCCTCCCGTTCTTTTTGGTATGAGGAAATACCTGGAGTAGAAGCCTTGCCCCTGTAGGTGGTGGGGCACCGGTTCCACCGCCTGATCCTTTAGCAGACCTGCGAACTCCTGCAGGAGGAGGTTCCTGTGAAGAGGGGGCCTGAGAGGCACTCCTGGGAAAAAGGAGGTGGGAACCTGGTGGAAGTGAAGTAAGAAGCCCTGCTGGACTACTTGCAACACCCAGGAGTTGGTAGTAATGGCTGGCCACCTATGAGCGTGCAGAGCCCAACCACTGGTGGGAGAGGAGCTATGCACTGGGAGTCAAAAAACCCCTCTCAGCTGGGTAGGAGCCGGAGCTGGAGGCTTGGAGGTCTTCGGCTTACGTGGGCCATGGCCATGGCCCTGTCCCCTGGCCTGCTGCCCCTGTTGGGGAGCTGGGGTAGTTTCTGTAAGCCGTACCCTTCCTCGGGAAAAAGGGCTTTTTACCCCCGAGGCCTTCTTCTTGTGAGAAGGTGCAGATGTCTTCTTCGACAACCTTGTCCGTGTCAAGTATTCGGACTCGATTTCTGCAGCTTTCTCAGTCATGGGTTTGCCGAAGAGGTTGTCTCCTTGGCACGGGACATCGGCCAACTTGTCCTGAACCCATGGCTCTAGGTCCAACGACATGAGCCAGGCCTGACGGCGTGCACTGATGCCGGCCGCAGCTACTCGGGCCAAGGCCTCAAAGCCGTCGTAAGCTGCTCGAGACATGAACTTCAAGCACACTCTGATCCCCGTGGACAAGGCTCTGAAGCGCTGCAAGGGTTCCTCGGATAGTCCAGCCGAGAACCCGGCAATCTCCTTTGCCAGGTCCCGCAAGTACATGCCCATGTACAGCCGGTAAGTTTGGACATGGCATGACAGCATCGAGCCCTGGTAGCACTTTCTGCTGAGGGCATCCAGGTTCCGGGTCTCCTGGTCAGGAGGCACCAAGGAGTGCATTTTTTGGCTTTTCAGCCGTTGCATGGCCGATTCCACAATCATGGAGTTGTGCAGCAGCTGCGCTTTCTGGAACCCAGGACACTTGCAGACTCGATAGATGGAATCGACCCGCTTGCTGAGCACCAGCATCGAGGCCGGGGACTCGCACATGTGGAGCATCAGCCGTTCCAACATCGGAGGCACTGGTACAGTAAGGGCCTCCTTCAGGGGAGAGTCATACTGGAGGGCATTGAGCTCCTCGGCTCGAGTCTCCTCCTCGGCATCCGCAGGGAATGCCAAAGCCTTTGCCATGTCCCTGACGAAGTCCGAGAACCGAGTGTCCTTCGGAGGGGACCTATTCCGAGGCTCCGAACACAGAGTCCGATGGGATACACCAGATCCGGAAGGTGTCTGGGGAGTCTTCCTCCTCCATCTCCCATGCCGAGTCCTCCGAGGAGGACTCGATGGGCTCCAGCCTCAAGGGCTTCGAGCCCGACCGCCCCAATGCCGAGGGCACCGGCGTCGACGACCTCGGTCCCGAACGGGAGGCCGAGGGGGACCTTGGCCGAGGATCGACTCGAGACCTGATCGACTCGAGGATCGGCTCGGCCTCTGGTGGTCAGGGCGGACAGACCGGCAAGACCTGCTATCAGCGCCCGCTGCTGCTCCATGAAGGCAGCCATGCTGCTCTTCAGGGCCACCAACCTGAGACCGAGCTCAGAAGGCTCCGCAGCTCCTGGCTTGGGTCCCGACGTTGGCTCTCCTAGAGGAGAGTCCACGAGGACAACAGAGGTTACCTTGTTTGACATTTCCGGCTCCTTGCGAGGTTGTTTAGCCGGCCGCTCTGACTCCGAGGACCCGGGGCGGCAGTCCGGGCTCCACAGCCTGGAACCCGAGGGCCCAAGCTGATCAGAGGCATCCAGCGCCGCCGCCCTCATGAGCTTCTTCTTCCTCCGGTGTTCCCTGGAGGGAGACCCCCGCTCAGAAGACCCACGACGGTGTTCGAGCTCCGATTCCCGAGATGTCGAGGCTTCTGACGAGGTCCGGGCTCGGGCGGTTGCGGACTCAGGAAAAATCCTGTCACGCTGATGCTGCCTGCTCTTGAAAGACTTCGAAGACATCTTACCACACGGTCCACAGACCACCAGGTCATGGTCAGGGCCAAGGCATCGGAGGCAGCAGTCGTGTGTGTCAGTGAGAGACATCAACTTCTTACACCAATCATACTTTTTAAACACGCTGGCAGCCATTGGGGGAAAAAGGGCCCCTGCGAGGTCAAATGACCGGGCTGCCAGTGAAAAATAAAAAGAGCACGAATGCTAGTCACGAAGGACAAAAACGAAAAACTGACCGGACTTGGTACCGGTGTACCAAGCCGAAGGCGGGAAGGGGAAACCGGTGTCAAACCGGGAAGTTGAAAAAAATAAAGCAACTTTTCTACTTTTTCCACGGTGAAAATCAGACCAGGTCCGTTGGGCTCCGTGAAGACTGAGCAAGATGGCACCCTTGGGTGGGAAGGGGACCACGCATGCGCGATGCAATCCCAAAGGCTTTCTTTGAAAGCTGGAGAATTGCTCCGGACGAGGGCTCCGTCGGCGCTGACGTCACCCTATATATGAGGACTGACTTCCTGCTTGTTCCTGGAGAATTAATATGATATCTTTCCAGGCCACAAGGAAGAATATTTGCAGGCACTGGCCATTCACTTGATAGTCAAAAAGGCAGTTGCTACTTCTGTTGAGCAGAAGTAGCCTGTTCAAGCTGAGCTCTCTCTGGCATGGTTTAGCCATAAGAGATCACAGGGTTTGCTCTGCTTGGTTATGGCAATAATATATTTTGTGCAAAGATCATCATAGTAATTACAGAAGCCCAAGAGAATACAAACTACAGCTGTATTGGTTAAAAGAAGTACATCGAGATGATGAAATAGACATGGGTTGCAAAACCAAATAAGCGTAGTGTTCTTTAAGGACAGCAGGAATCAGTCTTCACATATGCGTTATATTAGTGCTGACAGAGCCCACACAGAAACCTCTCCCCAGCTTTCAAAGAAAGCCTTTGGGAAATGTACCATGCATGTATGGTTCCCTTCCCACCCAAGAGTGGCATCTAGCCTCAGTCTAATGACATAGCTAAGAGAGCAAAAATAAAACACAGCAAAGCAGCAACTCCAAAGACAAGAGAGAGGGTTGTAAGGACTAATTCCTGTTGGTCCCAGAGAACACCTGCTATAGGTGTGTAACTACACTTTCTCCAGGAACAAGCAGGAAATCAGTTGTCTCGAGCTACAGGCTACTGAGAACCTGTACACAATGCAAGGGGTAACCAGAGGTGGTGAGCTGTGAACTGCAGCAGTTGAGTCCCACTAGATACACTCTCATAAGACCCAAATGTCTGGTAGGGAACCAGCATGCTAGTAGCCTGAACACAGAAGGGTCAGAGGGCAGGGGTTGCTTACACCCTGAAGTGATTACGGAGCACAGCACAGCTGCAGCCACTATCCCATCAGGACTCCTTCTGCAGGCAGTAGTGAGCTGTGAAGGTAGGAACTGAAGCCAGGTAGCAGCCTGGCAGATTTCCATCACAGTTAAAGAGCACAGATTTGCTAGAGGTAGCCATGGCTTTAACACAGTGCGCCATGACCTGGTGGTCTGGCAAGATCCTAGCCTGCCCATAGGCGAGAGAAATGCAGTCACCACCCAACTTGGTAGAGTGTGCTTGGTTACTGGAAGCCCCAGTAGACTGGAGTCACAGGAGACAAAGAGCTGAGGCACTCTGCAGTGACCATGAGTCCACTGCAGATAGGACAGGGCCCTCTTACAATCCATATAGAGAACAGTCTCCACCTTGCCAGTGTAAGGTCTTGGGAAGAAGGTGGGGAGTACCACCTCCTGATGGAGGAGGAAGGGGGACACCACCTTTGGCAGAAACATGGGGTGTGTGCAGAGTACAACCCTGTTCATGTAGAACCTCGTGTAGGGCAGCTCTGGCATCAGAGCCTGGAGTTCACTGACCCTGTGAGCCGACACGAGTGCCACGAGAAAGAATCTTCCAGGAGAGGTAGTGCAGGTGGCAAGTAGCCATGGGCTCAAACAGTGGCTTAGTCAGCTGTGATAGCACCACATTGAGCTCTCATTCTGCTGTTGGTGGGCAGATGGGGGGGCTTGGACAACATAAGCCCCCACGGGAAACAAGAGATAAGGTGCTGAGCTGATGAGTAGCTTGCCCTCAACAGGGTGGTGGTGCGGTCAGGTGCACTCTGAGTGAGTTGGACTTCAGTCCCACTTGAGACACTGGAGCGCCTGCCACATCGAGCAGAATGGGTTCATCTGTGTCTTAGCTCACCACACCAAAAATCAACACCAATTGAAGGCGTACGCTCTTCTTGTGGAGGCGTTGCAGGAGGCCAGAAGGACCTCCTCCACGTCATGTGGGAGATTGAAGGGAGCAAGAACTACCCTTTCAGCAGACAAGCTGTGAGTGGACAGGGGCCCCAGGTTGGAGTGCAGGACAGAGCCCTCCTCCTGTGAAAGTAGTCCTGGGGCGCAAGCCAGGGGAATCGGAGGTGCCAATGACAGACAGAGAAGCAACGGGAACCAAGGTTGCCTGGGCCTCCGGGGGGCTACCAGAATAAGTGATGCCCTGTCATGCTGGACTATGAAGAGGGTCTTGGCAACCAGCAGTGTAGGCAGAAAGGTGTAAAGGAGGTCCTCTGTCCATGGGATGAGGAACGCATCGGCTGCCACCCAGGACGGGTGTGGTTGGCGGGAGCAGAAGCAGGGCAACTGCGTGTTGTTCGG
The DNA here is from genome assembly GCA_033557465.1 of Ichthyophis bannanicus. Classification (NCBI taxonomy): domain Eukaryota; kingdom Metazoa; phylum Chordata; class Amphibia; order Gymnophiona; family Ichthyophiidae; genus Ichthyophis; species Ichthyophis bannanicus. The sequence goes on along the minus strand of CM066036.1, from coordinate 690,293,446 downwards.
GCTGGTGAACAGGTCCACTAGGGGGACGCCCCGAAGTTGGAAAAACCAGGCAGCCACGCTGGAGTCCAGGCACCTCTCATGCTGCTGGAGGACTCTGCTCAGCCTGTCCACCAGGGCGTTGTCCAGGCCTAGGAGATAGACCATTGCATGCTGCATATGAGGAAAGGGCTACTGTCTCCTGGCAGAGGGAATAGGACCCCGAGCCTCCTTGTCTGTTGACACAGAACATTGCGACTTGGTTGTCTGTCTGGACCAGCACTGACTGGTACTGCAACTGGTGGTGAAAGGCTCAGAGGGCCAGAAATATCACCTGGAGCTCCAGGAGATTTATCTGCAACTGGCACTCCATCTGAGACCATGCATCTTGACTGCAGAGATCCTCGCAATGAGATCCCCATTCTTTCAGGGAGGCATCCATAGTAAGGACCATCTGGGGGGTGGAAGCCTGGAAGGGCATCCTGGCTGGAAGATGGCAGGGGATCTGCCACCAGTTGAGAGAGTCTGCCAGTGGGGTCACTTTTACCCTGTCTCAAAGTCTGCCTGAGGCTCATATCCACTGGTAGCAGAGGCACCACTGAGCCATCCTCATACACAGGCAGGGCATATAGAGTTACATGGGCCGTGGAGGCCATGTGGCCCAGCAGGCAGAGGAGAAGGCAAACAGGCATGGACCAGCGATGTTGCACTTCTGTGGCCTGCACCCTGAGGGATTCTGTCCTCTCCAGAGGGAGGAAGGTCTTGGCCTGGAGGGTGTCTGGCTGAGTCTCTATGAACTCCTGACACTGCACCGGAGCGAGGAGGGACTTGGGGTAGTTGATGACAAACCCCAGATGCTGCAGGATGTGGATGGTGCACACAGTGACTTGGTGCACCTCTGTAGCTGTGCCTCTCCTTATGAGCCAGTCGGCCAGTTAGGGAAAGACAAAGGCCTCTTGGAGACAAAGGTGGGCTGCAACCACTGCTAGGCACTTGGTGAAGACCACTGGCGATGACACCAGCCCAAAGGGTAGTACCCTATACTGGTAGTGACTTCCTCCCATCACAAACTAGAGGTATTGTCGGTGGTTCAGATGGATCAGGATGTGTGTATAAGCATCCTTCAAGTCTAAAGAACATAACCAGTCTCCCTGCTGGAGGTAAGGCAGCAGTGTTCCAAAGGACAGCATCTTGAATTTCTCCCTCACCAGGAATCTGTTCAAGTCCCGTAGGTCCAGGATGGGCCTCAGGCCCCCTGTTTGCTTGGGAATGATGAAATATCTGGAGTAGAAGCTTTTGCCCCAGAGATATTTGGGCACTTGCTCCACTGCCTTGTCTGTGAGGAAGCCTACAAGCTCGGTGAGCAGCAGAGTCTGGTGAAGGAGAGGCCTTACAGATTCTCCTGGGAAGAACAGGGGTGGCATCTCTTGCAGGTGAAGGAGGTATCCCTCTTTGACTACTTGCAGCACCCAGGAAGCGGTGGCAATGGAGGAGCACTTGAGGGCAAACAGAATCATATGCCCCTTGTGCCGGTGACTGGGTCTTAGGCTTGCAGGGATGTATACCCTTGGACTGTTGCCCCTGCTGTGTGGCAGAGAAGGCCTGGTACTGTGGGGCATTACCAAATGCCCCCTTCTTTTTTGGGAAATAAGGCTTCTTTCCCAGGGCCTTCTTACAGGGGTGCACCAAGGTCTTCTTCGAGAGTCTGGTCCCGGTCAGAATCTCAGTCTCTATCTTAGCAGCCTTGGGTTTTCTGGGCTTTCCAGTGCAAGGGACATCAACGAGTTTGTCCTGGACCCACTGCTCGAGGTCAGACAACTGCAGCCATGCCTGGCATTGGGCCCCAATGCTCATGGCAGCCACTCTGGCTGAGGATTCAAAGCCATCGTATGCTGCTCAAGAGAACTTCGAGCACTCCTTGACTGCCGAGGCCAGAGACTTGAACCACTGAAGAGGTTCCCCATCGAGGTTTGCAGAGAAACCAGTGAGCTCCCTTGCCAGTTCCTTTGGCTACATGCCGATATACAACTGATAGGATTAGACTCGGCAAACCAGTATCGAGCTCTGGTAGCATATTTGGCCAAGGGCATCCAAGGTCCTGGCATCCCTACCTGGGGGCACCGAGGAATGATTCTTTTGGCTTTTGAGTCACTGCCTGGCTGACTTGATGACCATGGAATTGTGAGGGAGCTGAGTTTTTTGGAACCCTAAGCTTCGGCAGATTCAGTACATGGAGTCGAGCTGTCTGCTCAAAATGGTCACCGATGCCGGTGTTTCCCAAATACGGAGGAGGAGGCACTCGAGGATCAGAGGGACAGATACTGTGAAGGCCTCCTTCAGAGGAGGCTCATACTGGAGGATCTCCTCTGTGCAGGGGTCCTTCTTCGCTTCGGTCTTGAATGCAAGTGCCTTTGCCATATCCCGCACAAAGTCAAGGAAGGCAATGTCCTCGGGCGGGGAATGGCGCCGGGACAACAGCAGAGACAGGTCCAAGGGCATGTCTCAATGTCACCGGGTGTCTGAGGACTCCTTGTCCTCAGTCTGAATCGAAATCAGAGGAAGAATCCAAGACTCCATGGCTCCTGTGGTCAGACCCAGAACCTGAAGGCTCGTGACCCCAGGGGGATCTGCGGTTTGAGCCATGTACACTCAGAGAGGACAGGTATCCTGAGGAACAGGACTGGGACCTTGTCCAATGACTATGGGTCTGTCGAGGCGGGTGGCGCTTGAGGATCAGCTCGATGACTGGGGAAGCCCTCAAGGTCAAGGGGCGGATGAAACAGACATCAGTGCCTGCTGCTGTGCCAGGAGGGCAGTGATACTGCGCTCTAAGTCTGCCATTCTGATCTCCATACCAGATGGTTCTGCAGTCTTTTGACGCGTGCACAGATGGCTTCGGGCAAAGCATCGGTTCCGTCGAGGGGGAGTCATCACCCAGGATGGCCTCGGGGGCAGCTTGTGAGGCCACGCCTGCTCAGACCCCTCAGACTCACGCTGGGGACTGTGGGGCTTAGTGTGGGATTTACCCACTTTTCCAGACCCCTCTTCCAAGACAGTCTTCAAGGATATTGAGCTCTTCTTGCATTCCTCTCCTCCTTTCCTCTAGGAAGTTCCTCTCAGAGAAGCTGTGGCTGCGGGACTCTGATGCAGCCCAGGCATCGCAGGGCACAGAGATACCAGAGAGGGCCTTGGAGTGTGGTGTTGCCGGGGGCTCCAGTGCAGAGTGAAATCTATGGGACAACTTCTCCTGCTGCAGCTGACAGCTCTTGATGGCCTTTATGGACATGGACTTGCAAAGGTCGTAGCCTGAGTTGTCATGGTCTGGCCAGAGCTAACGGAGGCAGCAGTCATGTGGGTCAGTGAGGGACATCATCTTACTGCACTAATCACATTTTTTTAAACCCTCTAGACACGGACGGGGGGGGGGGGGAATGGGCAAGGGTCCAAGGCCTACCAGTACACGTACCGGAAAGGAAAATTTTAAGGCAAAAAAACCACACTTTTTCCAGGGAAATGGGACAGACGTCTGGTAGGCTCCACGGAAAAAAGTAGACTGAGGCAAAATGGCACCTTTGGGCAGGAAGGAGAGCTGGGGAGATTCTGCACGGGCTCCATCGACACCAACATCACGCATATGTGAGGGCTGACTTCCTGCTTGTTCCTGGAGAAATATTGTAAAATAGTACAATGATCTTTAATGACATTAACTGCTTCTTTTACTTCTTCTCCAAAGAGCAAATCTTCTAAGCAAGAAGCATCTGCTAGCTTAGAATAAACAGCCTTGTGCTGATCCAATGCACACAGCCATACCAGCCATCAAGCTGCAAGAGGTGCATATTTTAGACAAACTTTCAAGAACATCATAGGCTGAATCAGATGAGTGTCATACTCATCCATTTCAGTTAAAATAGCAGTAAGTTGAGTTTGTTTATGTTTATTTAAAACTTAATATACCGCCTATATCAAATGCTTCTAGGCGGTTTACAATCAATTAAAAGCTACAAAAGAAAATGAAAAGGAACTCCATTTAAAAATCAAAGTAGGACAGTAAAAGTAAAAGCATAAGGAGAGAGAAGTAACTTGTGCATCAGCGGGGAGGAGGGAGGAAGAAGGTCGAATACTAGACAGAAGAGGTGGGTTTTTAATTTGGCCTTGAAGGACTTAAATGAGAGTTCAGGGTGGAGGGAAGCAAGTTCCAGACTCTTGGGCCAGAAAAAAGAAGGCAGAGGAGTGAGTAGATTCCAGGTGTGCTTGTGAGGGGGAGGGAAGGGACATACGGTTAACATGTATAGACTTGAGTGAGCGATGAGACGTGTGCAGATGAACCTGATCAGCAAGGTAAAGGGGAGTGCCTGTGTGAATTGATCTGTGAACAAAGATAAGAATTTTATACTGAATGTGAAAAGAAACAGGGAGCCAGTGTAAACGAAGGAGGAGGGGAGTGACCTGATCAAACCAGGAAGTGTGAGTCAAGATACGTGCAGCAGTGTTTTGAATGTGTTGGAGACAGGCGAGCTGGGACAGGGGAAGACCTGCCAGGGAGACATTACAATAGTCAAGATGAGACATGATGAGAGAGAAGCAAGGTAGTCAGAGAAGGGGGAAAGGAAAGGACGAACAGCACATAGTTGTTTTAAAGAGAAAAAAAGAACACTGAACAACCGAAGAAATGTGCTCCTTAAAAGAGAGAAGAATCAAGGATGACACCCAAATACCAAAGAGAAGAGACAAGCAGAATGGGCTGGGAAGACAGTAAAGGGGCAGAGACAGGGGAGGGGTTCCCAAAAGTAAACCAGATAGCAGACATCTTAGAGGGGTTGATATGTAAGAAGTTAGATGAAAACCAAGAAGCTACAGCAGAGAGACAGGTGTTCAGGGGAGTGATATCAGGGGTGTGAGAATCTGTGTGATGGAGGAGGAATATATCATCTGCGTAGTAATATGCGGAAATACCATGTTGTTGAACCAGAAGGGCAAGGGAGGCAAGGAAAACATTAAATAGGAGGGGCGCGAGTACAAAGCCCTGTGGGACACTGCAGGGGAGAGGAGTAGGGGAAGAGAAAGATGATCCAGAGACAACCAAGAAAGACCGACAGGAGAGAAAAGAACGAAATCATTGAAGTACTGTGCCAGAAAGACCAGCATCCCAAAGACGTGCTAGGAGAGTGTGATGGTCTACTAGATCAAAAGCAGAAGAAAGATCAACAGAAACAGCGAGAGTGAAAAGACCATGATCGTCAGCAGAATGTAGTTTGTTGAGAAGAGAAAGAACAGATTCAGTGCTATGACCAGGGCAAAAACCAGATTAACGTGAAGAGTGAGGGAAGCTTCAAGGTGGGATGAAAGTTGGGAGAAGACCAGTTTTTCGAGAAGTTTAGAAAGGAAAGGGAGATTAGAGATGGGACACCAGTTAGAAAGGGAGGAGGGGTCCGAGGAACTATTTTTCAGGATTGGACGAACAAAGGTGTGTTTCCAGGATGAAGGAAAGACACCCGAAGAAAGACTAGAGTTAAAAAGGGAAAGAATAAAGGGAGAGAGGGCAAGAGAGGGTTCCAAGAGCCACCAGGAAGGGATAGGGTCTGCGGGAGAGGTTGTTTTCTGGGTGGTGGAGAAGAAATTAGACAGAACTGAAAGGGTGATAGGTTCAAAGGTAGATCAGAGATGGGAAAGAGAGGGAATAAGCGGGGAGGGGGGGGGGGTAAATGGCGATGTCGGAGGGGGGGGGGGAGAACAGGAGGAGGACAGGGAAGAACTTTGGAGGCAAAATGGGAGGCCAGGGAGATCAGGAGAGGAAGTGGGAGGGAGAGATGAAGAAGAGTGAGGTGCAGAGAGGGTGCAGAGGACAGAATAAAGTTAGCGAGAGGAATTTGAGGAAGAAATGTTTAGAATAATAGTCACGCTTAGCGGAATGTAGAAGGGAACAGTAATGGCGATGACAGAGGCGGAATTGTTGCAGGTTAGAGGAGGGATGTTTACGCCAGAGGCGCTCTGCACGACAAAGATACCTACGGTGAAGGAAAAGACCGGGATGGAACCAGGGTTGCTGACGTTAGGAGGGGCGGGGCTGGAGAGGAGCGATATTATCAAGGGCAGTGGTGAGCGAGGAGCTCCAAAGATGTGCCTAGACATCAACAGGAAGTGAGTGGAAATCAGTTGGGAACAGAGAATCAGAAGAGGGAAACTGAAGGAGACTGTTAGCAGTAACGTGGCGCGTGAGAGCTGAAGGATCAGAACTAGTAGGAGGGATTTTAGGGGGCCCTGAGGAGGGAGGGGAGAGGGAGGGAAAAGAGAAGACAAGAATGATCAGACCAGGGAAGGGAAAGGGGAAAAAGGGAGGAAGGGGGAACAGAGGAGATAAGATCAAGGGAGTGACCAGCAGAGTGAGTAGGGAATGAAACAAACTGACGAAGGGACAGATCTGACAAGAAAGTAAGAAAAGCAAGATCTCGAGAGGTAGAAGGGAGGTCAGCATGAACATTGAAATCCCCTAGGATCAAGAGATGGGGGTAATGGAGTGAGGTCTCTGAGATAGTGGCCAGGAGAGAGTCCCATAGAGATGCTGAGATAGAGGGGGGGGGGGGCATAGATAAGAAGAAAGTGGAGAGGGGGGGAGGAACCTAAACGAAGAAGCAGGGATTCTGGGTAGAGGAGAGAAGCAGAGAAAAGTTCCTGAAGAGGGAGGGAAGAGCGATAGATGACAGCAACTCCTCCACCGACAAGAGGTGGACAGGGCAGAGTAGTCTGGGGGTAGGCAGCGGTGGAGGAGTGACTCCTCACCCTCCCTCAACCAGGTTTCTGTTACAAAAAAGAAGTCCAGATTATGTTGAGAAATAAGATCATTAATGAGAAGGGATTTTGAACGAAGAGAACAGCAATTAAGAAGAGCAAGCTGAAGAAGCAAAAGCAAAGGGGGGGATGGAAGGGCCAAAGCAGAACGGGAACAATAGATCAGATTAGCGGGTTACAAGCTAGATGACCAGAGAGAGTAAGGCTGGAGGGGGCAGGGCACCAACCGCAATGGGAGGGAATAGAAGACATGGGACCAGAGAAAAGCAACAACAAGAGGAAGAACAGAAGAGAAGTCGAAACAGAAAACTTACCGCGTATATGTGATGGCAGACCCGGGGATCGTGTTTATCAGCAGCAATGCAAACAGAATAACACCCTGACTTGTTTTTTTTTAACCAATATGATTCAGAAGGGCATCAGTTCCTGGTGAATGTTTGAGAAATCTCTGTATTTCTTTGCTTTTCTTATAGCTGCTTACATGACTGCTGAAGTGTGCGAGAGGATTGTAAAAAATTGCAGGACCACCTTGAAAAATTGGAAGAATGGACATCCAAATGGCAGATGAAATTTAATGTGGACCAATGCAAAGTTATGCACCTAGGAAAGAACTCATACTATGGTTACATGATGCATGGTATCACTTTAGCAACCACCACCCAGGAAAAAGATTTAGGTGTCATTGTGGATAATATATTGAAACTCTCCGCCCAGTGTGCAGTGGCGGCCATGAAAGCAAATAGAATGCTAGGATTCATAAGGAAAGGCATGGAAAATAAAACAAAGCATAGTTGCTCACCTGTAACAGGTGATCTCTGGGGACAGCAGGAATCAGTCTTCACATGTGGGTGAGTGTCACCAATGGAGTCCGTGCAGGAATTCTCCCGAGCATCCAGTAGGAAAGCATTTAGGAGCACTCCACTGCACCTGCATGCTTGCCTTTCCAACTCCTCTCCTCAGTTGAGTTTATAGCTGAGAAGAAAAAGGAAGTAAAAGAACCCTACAACTACTAGGGGAGGAGGGCAAGTTGTGAAGACTTATTCCTGCTGTTCCCAGAGATCACCTGTTACAGGTGAGTAGCTACACTATCTCCAGGAACAAGCAGGAATGCAGTCTTCACATATGGGACTCACTAGCTCCCAGGTACACACTGATATAGTGGGGACAGTAGTGCAATCCCCGAGGCAAAACACGTGTACCTGAAGAGTCTGGAAAAGTTGTGGGCCATTGGACTTGATTCCAAGAGGCAATATTCCCCCAATGATAGTCTTGTATCTTGTAGAGGTCCAGGATGGAGGGTAGGAGTTGAGTTTAAGTCCCAAAGAAGTGCTGGAGAACAGCTTAGCCAAAGACAGTGTCCCAATAGGAGTCTCTGTCCAGACAGTACTGTGCAGCAAAAGTATGAATGGAGGACCAGGTAGCTGCCCAGCTGATGTCCTCAATGGCTACTGAACGGAGATTAGCTACAGATGTTGCCACAGCCCACACATTATGAGCAGTGACATGACCCTCCAATGAGAGTCCTGCTTGTGCAACAACAAAAAAAATGCCATCTGCTATCCATCTAGATAAAGTACATTTTGTTACCGGTAGGCTCAGGTGATTAGGATCAAAGGAAATGATTGAGAGGATTTTCTGTGATCTTTAGTTCCATTCAAGTAGTAGGCCAGCATTCGCCTGCAGTCTAAAGTGTAGCATGTGGTCTAGGGAAGAAAATCAGGAGGATTACTGACTGGTTTAGATGGAAGGTGAAAATCAACTTTGGGAGGAAATGCTGATGGGTACGCAGAACCACTTTATCATGGTGGAACAGAGTATAGGGAGGATCCGCCACTAGAGCCTGCAGCTCGCTGATGCGGCGAGATGAAGTGAAGGAAATATGGAAGATGACCTTCCAAGATAGAAACTTCAGTGAAGTGGTGGCTAAAGGTTTGAAAGGTGGCTTTAGAAGTTGCGCCAGAACCACATTCAGATTCCAGACCAGCGGAGGTGGCTTAAGGGCTGGCTTGGACAGCAGGAGACCCCAACATGATGCATGCTACTAAAGGGTGTGAGGAGATAGGCTGTCCATCCATTGTCTATGAGAGGCCGCATTGGCAATAAGGTGAACTCTCACTGAGTTAATCTTAAGACCTATCAAGGCTAAGTGCAGGAGATATTGTAGAAGCAACTCCATTGGGCAAGAAAAGGGGTCAAAATCCATTGGGGAGCACCAAAGGGCAAACCTATGCCATTTAAAGGCATGAGATTGCCTGGTGGAATCCTTATGAGATGCAAGGACAACATCCTTGACTGCCTGTGGTAGGTCAAGGTCAGCGAGCACTAGCTCTTCAGCAGCCATGCTGTCAGGCGTAGGGAGTGAAGATTGGGATGGAGGAGTGTCCCATGGTCCTGAGAGAGGAAGTCGGGCACACATCCCAGGATGAGTGATTGATTCTGTGACAGGTGAAAAAGCAGAGGTAATCACATTTGATGGGGGTTATGAGAAATCATCGAGCCCCTGTCTACCTGTAACTTGAACAGTGTCTTGGGTATCAAGGGGATGGGAGGGAATGTGTAGAGAAATCCCTGTCCCCAATGGAGAAGGAAGGTGTCCAGGGTCTGTCGGTGCAGTGACAGAACCCTGGAGCAGAATCTGCATGTTTTGTGGCTTGGCAATAAGATCTATGAGTGGGGTTCCCCATATTTGAAAGCTATGAGCAGCTGTCTCCCGATGCAGGTCCAGTCATGTGGATGAAGGATACAGTTTAGCCTGTCTGCTGGGACATTGAGTTCACCCAGGAGGTACACCATTCTGAGGTGGATGCAGTGAGAGATGGCAAAGGGCCATAGGTGAATCGATTCTTTGCAGAGGGGATGGGACCCTGTTCCCCCCTGTTTGTTTATGTGGAACACAGCTACTTGGTTGTCTGTTCTGACTAGAACAGGCTGGCCCAATAGTTGGGGTTGAAAAACTTGAAAAGCATTTGTCAGTGCCCGTAGTTCTAGCAAATTGATCTGCAAGACAGATTCCTGTTGTGTCCACAGTCCCTGTGTAGTCAGGTTGTTCAGCTGCACCCCCCAACCCAGCTTGGAAGCATCCCTCATCAAGGTGCATCGAGCTGGAGACATCTTAAAAGGTGACCCGATGAGTAGGTTTTGTGTGAGACACCACCACTGAAGGGATCTGATCAGATGAGGGGGCGATGTGGATCTTGTCCAAGTCGACCCATTGCTTGCATTCATTGGGAAGAAAGAGTCCACTGCGCTTGTTGCATGTGTAATCAAGCATAGGGGATGCCACGGACCACGGAGGCCACGCGTCCTAGCAGCCGTAGCATCTGTCGAGCTGTCACTCAGCTTTGCTGTTCTACCTCTTTCACCAGCTCAATGAGGCGGGCACAGCGATCCTGGGGGAGGAAAGCTCGGGCCCATCAAGTGTCTTAAGAGCACTTTGATGAATTCCAGATGTTGGGTTAGAGCAACGTGGGACTTTGGGAAGTTTATGACAAACTGCAGGTGTTGGAGCACCATGATGGTGCGATGGAGAGTTTTACCTCTTGAAGGGCGTCTTCTCTGATCAGCCAATTGTCTACATAAGGAAAAACGAATACCAAGGTGTGTTGGTAGGCAGCAATGACTGCCATGCATTTTGTGAAGACCCTTGGGGCAGAGGCTAGAAGGGGAGAACCTGGTATTGATAATGGTTTCCTAGAAACAGTAAGCACAAATACTGTCTGTGCAAGGGATGTATCAGTAAATGCATGTATGCTTCTTTTAGGTCTAGAAAATCGTGTCTCTGAAGGTATAGTAGAAGAATTCCTAGAGAAATGAATGAACAATGAACTTAGGTTTTTGAGATCTAAGATGGGCCTGAATCCTCCTGTTTTCTTTGGAATGAGAAAGTATGGAGAGTAGAAGCCCAACTTTCCTTAAGAAGGAGGAACACATTCTATGGCACCCTTGGACAACAGAAGTGGTCACCTCTTCTTTTAAGAGTGCTTTGAAAAGGATGTATGGGAGAATGCCCTGTGAAGCAGGTGGGGGGGGGGGGTAAAGTTTCAAACTGTGGGCATAGTGACAAAGTCTGCCTGCTATGTGGAGGGACTGTTTTCTCCAGTAAATGGCATATTGGCCAATTTATCCTGGACCCATTGCTCACGGTCTGATGCCTGTAACCAGGCCATTCTGCGAGACCCAATGCAGACTGCTCAAGCTCTGCTTGTGGATTCAAAAGTATCAAAAGAGGCCCTGTTAGAAAACGTAGAAGTGTTCTGGCCTTGCTTGATGAGTTTCTGGAATGCACTCCGCTTATCCTCAGGGAGTGAAAGTCCCTGGATCCCTTCAGAAACATGCCTATGTACAGCATGTAAGAGTTGATTCTGGAGGCCTGCATGCATGCATGCCTGGAAACAGACACTTGAAGGCATCAAGTGTCCTCTAATCTCTGCATGGATTAATGGTTCTTTGAGCTCTTTATTTGATGCATCGCCGATTCTACCACCATTGAGTGGTGCAGGAGCTGAGGTTTTTGGAAGTCTGGGTACTCTGTACATGGTATTGAGTCTCTTGCTGACAGGCAGAACCATGAGCGGGGCCTCCCACATGCAGAGCATAAGATCCTGCAGGATACAATGCACCGGTAAGGTAACTGCCTCCTTGGACATGGACAGTATTGGAATATCTCCCAATTCCTCAGCTCTCGGTTTATTTTCTGAGGCTACTGTAATAGACAGCGCTGCTGCCATGTCACATATGAAATCTTGAAAGGACATATCTTCTGGTGGGGACAGATGCCATTCCCAAGGTGGTGAAGGATCCAAAAGGATGGCTGGAAGTTCTCAGGAATTGAGTGACTCTCCATCAGATTCTTTAGAATTTGAATCAGAGTCCAGGAAAAAATCAAAGTATCGTCGATCTTGGGTTCGACCTCAATACTTCATGGAAGTCGATGGTTGATGCAGATACAGATAGTCAGAGGTATCGGAACAGAGCGCAATAGTGGTCTGAGTCTGTTGGATACAGTGGGCATTGACTGGTCCCAACAGAGGAATCGACCTTGGGTGCTTTGACCATGCTGGTTAAAGAGACAGCAAAGGGCCCAATATGCCTGGCTGTAGACTTGGAGCTGAACCTTGCACTCCTGAAGCTCTCATATCAATATAGAGACTGCCAGGAGTGCTGCCAAACTCCACTCGAAAGCCAGCAGGCGCTGGTCTAGAGAGATGGCTGATGTCTGGGTGGAATCACGTAGGGGCCTCTGAGCCACAGTCCCAGAACATGGAACCAGTAGCTCTCTAGAGGTCGATGACTTAGGAGCACCCCAGAGCCCCACTTGTACTTTGGGGGACAGATCCTCCTGCCAGGGCTGTTTGGTAGGCCGGCCTGCATTGGAAGCACCTTTAGGGAAGTTGCAATGCTTCTTCTTGGCGTTGGTCTTCGATGCCGAAGATTTGGAAATAGTCAGAGACTTTGACTTACTTTTGTGTTTGGAATTTGAAGAAGCCTGAGACCCATGAGAAAGCGTAGTTACTCACCTGTAACAGATGTTCTCCAGGGACAGCAGGAATCAGGCCTCACTTATGGGTGACATCGGCATCGGAGCCCATACAGAGCAATGCCCCAGCTTTCAAAGAAAGCCTTTGGGATTGGTGCCACGCATGCATGGTCCTCTTCCCGCCCAAGGATGCCAGCTTGCTCAGTCAGGTCCCATAGCTACAAAGTTAAGCAGATGGCAAGGGAAGGCCAAAAAAACAAAGCAACTCTTCAGGGGAGGTGGGAGGGTAGCAAAGACTGAATCCTGTTATACCTGAAGAACACATGTTACAGGTGAGCAACTATGCTTTCTCCAGGAACAAGCTGGAAGTCAGTCCTCACTTATAGGACTCCCCAGCTACAGGCTACCGAAGCCCGCAAACTAAAAATTAATGCCTCCATGAAGCCGTGAGCAGAAACTGACAATTCAAGGGAGCCCAAGTCCTCGGGGGCCAGCTTTTGGTAGCCACAGCAAAGTGTCAGAGGGTAGGAGCTGCTTATACCCCAAACAGGTTACAGAGTACAGCCTGGCTGAAGATGCTGTCCCGGCAGGACCCCCTCTCCAGGCAGTAATGAGAAGCAAAGGTATTCGCCAAAGACCAGGTTGCAGCCCAGCAAATATCTGGCAGAGGCACTGAGCGCAGTGAAGCCACTGACACCACCTTGGCACAGATGCCATGCGCGGTGACCTGCCGATCCAGCAGGGCCCCAGCCTTTTCCTGAGTGAAAGTGATGCAGTCTGCCACCCAGATGGAGAGAGTGCACTTGGTGACTGCAAGCCCCAGATGGTTAGGATCGTAGGTGATGAAGAGCCAGTCAGACTTGTGAAGACCCTGGGTGCGCTGCAGGTAGAAGGCGAGAGCCTCTTGCATTCGAGTGTATGCAAAACTGCCGACGCCCAGTCGGTGTGAGGTCGCAGGAACAAAGTCGGTAAGACTATCTCCTGATTGAGATAAAAATCAGAGACAACTTTTGGAAGGAACTTAGGGTGAGTCCAGAGGACCACCCTGTTCCCATAGAACCTGGTGTAAGGGCTTGCAGCTCGCTGACTTGCCAAGTCAACGTCAGTGCCACCAGGAAGACTACCTTTCAGGAGAGGTGCCAAAGCAAGCACATCACCATTGGCTCGAAGGGCAGCTGTGTCAGTTGCATGAGCACAATGTTTAAGTCCCACTCCACTAGCAGAGGCCAGACAGGGGTGGGGTTTGGAAAGCAAGAGGCCCCACATGAAGACCAGAGGCTGGCTCGAGAGGGGTTTACTTTTGACGGGGAAGTGGTTGGCTGAAATGGCACTCAGGTGAACCCTAACCAAATTGGATTTCAGCCCCACCTGTGAGGTAGAGGTGGTACTGGAGAAACCACCAGGTGGAGCAGAACAGGTCAAGCTGGAGCTCGGAGCACAAGACCGAGAAGCACCACCACTTGAAGGCGTGGGCCCGCCTCGTAGAGTCCTTCCTAGAAGCAAGCAGGACTTACTCGATCTCTTCTGGGAGGTGCAGCAAGGATAAAGAGACCCGCTCAACCGCCAAGCTGTTAGGGATAGTGAGCCCAGGCTCGGGTGAAGCACCCATCTCTCCTCCTGTGTCAGCAGACCTGGGGCACTGCCCAGGGGGACTGGAGGCTCCGAGGAGAGTCAGAGTAGCAGCGGGAACAAAAGCTGGCGAGGCTATGAGGATCACAGAGGCTCGGTCCCGCTGCATTTTGGGGACGGTCCTCGCAATGAGAGGAGGGGGGGGGGACACATACAGAAGCCCGGAGGTCCAGCTCAGAAGGAACGTGTCCGGGGCTACCTTGCTCGGGTGCGGTATCGGCCCACAAAAGCGGGGGAGGTGTGCGTTTGCCAGACTGGCGAAGAGGTCTATGGACAGAGTCCCTCGGCAGCGAAACAGGTGGAGAACTACCTCTGAACTCAGGCACCACTCATGCCTGTGGATGTTGTCTTGGCCTGGGAGGTAGACCGCTCTTAGCATCATGCCCCGGTGCACAGCGAAGGAGCAGAGGAGGCCTGCCTCCCGATAGAGGAGGCAGGAGCCCGTACCCCCTTCCTTGTTTATGTAGAACATTGAAACCTTGTTGTCGGTCTGCATGAGCACTGACTTGCCTTGCAAGTGGTACTCGAAGACCTTCAGGGCCAACCGGACCGCTTGAAGCTTGAGCAGGTTGATCTGCTGCAGGGATTCCTCAGGTGACCATCATCCCTGGGGACAGAGGTTGTCACAGTGGGCTCCCCAGCCTGACAGCGAGGCATCTGTCATCAAGACAAGCTCGTGTGATGGGGTCTGGAAGGGCATGCCCCGAAAGAGGCTTTGGGGGTTCAGCCACCACTCTAGGGAACTGGATAGACTGCGTGAGATCGAGATGGGGTCCCAGAGTCAGCTCAAGGCCTGGGACCATTGCGCTGAGGCACTATTGAGCCGTTCGCATATGCATGCGAGCATGGGGAATGACGTGCATGGTCAAGGCCATGTGCCCCAGAAAGCACAGCATGGTCCGCACCGAGACTTTGGATCAGCTTCGGACCTCTGCAGCTAGAGCACAGAGGTGGTCCGCGCACGCTCGGTGAAGGAAGGCTGTCGCCCGTTCCATGTCGAGCAGAGCACCAATGAACTCCAGTGTCTACACTAGCTCGAGGTGGGACTTGGAATAGTTGATCAGAAAACCCAGACACTTGAGGACGACGACTGTGCACGATGCCAAAAGGCAAGCCTACTCCGCCAATGCACTGTGACGAGCCAATCGTCTAGGTACGGGTATACCCTGCAGCCGGAGGTAGGTTGCAGCTGCTGACAGGCATTTTGTGAAGACCCGCGGAGAAGACATAAGCCCGAAGGGGAGCATGCCACTGTTCCCTCTAAGCTGTGCGCGTGTGCGCGCGCACACACCTTGCCGTGCGAGCGCACATACTTTACAACAGAGCGCACAAAAATTACAGTTCTGATTCTGATAGAACACAACAGAGACGTCTTAAAATTTAAATGTTGTGATTGTAATTACTAGAAATTTTCCGCTTCATTTAGTAATCATCTATTTTCATTTAATTTGATTAAAATCAATGTGGTGTATATACTGTATTCTGATGTGTAGTCAAATTTTAAAGTATATAACTCTGAGTGTCATTATGTAGCGCACAAAAATTTAACCTTCCTTCAAAAGCTGCACAGCTGATATTTTATGCGCACACAGCCTACAGAAAATTGGAGGGAACATTGGAGCACGCTGTACTGGAAGTGATCCCCCTGCACCATGAAACACACGTACTTCCTGTGCTTGGGGTGGACAGGGATGTGAGTGTAAGCGTCTCTGAGATCTAAGGAGCATAGCCAATCACCCTGCCGGAGGAAGGACAACAGGATGCCAAGCGATAACTTTCTGAACTTCTCCCGCACCAGAAATTTATTTAGGTTCCTGAGATCAAGGATGGGGGTGCAGGCCCCACCGTCCTCTTCGGAACAAGGAAGTAACGGGAGTAAAAGCCCCAACCTCGAAGTTGTGGTTGAACCCTTTTGACCACCTGTTGACCGAGGAGGTTGTTCAACTCCTGCTGTAGGCAAGCCTGGTGCGAGGGGAGCTGAGAAGACTCTGCTGGGGAGAAGGGGGGGGGGGGAAAGAGTGTCTGTCCAGATGAAGGCAATAGCCATCCCGAACTACCTGGAGGACCCAGGTATCCAATGTGATGGCCTCTCACGCAGGGGCAAAGAGGAACAGACGTCCCCCCACCGGCAGTAGTACCACCAGGGGGTGAGAGGCTATGCGTTTGGCGTCAAAACCCTGGGGCTGGCTGGGATGCCGGTGGTTTGGTCTTGGGCCCCTTAGGTTTGCGCGGGCCCTGAGTTTCCCCTTTGCCTTGGCCACAGGGCGCCGGCGCAGGGACAGGCGGATAAGGTGGGTATCTCCGGTACGGGAGCCCCTTCCTCTAGAAGAAGGGCTTCTTACTCTGCTGCTTCTTCCGAGGAAGGAATGAGGTTTTGCGAGAGAGACAGGTGCGGGTCACGAATTCAGTCTATCTCAACTGCTTTGTCCACCATGGGCTTGCCGAACAGCTGTTTGCCGAGGCAGGGGACATCCAAGAGTTTCTCCTTTACGTACTGCTCCAGATCTGAGGACTGCAGCCACGCTTGACGCCGTGCTCCGATGCCAGCCACTGCTACACGGACAGAAGATTTGAACCCATCATATGCGGCACAGGAAAGGTATTATAAGCAGTTTGCGACCGATCTTAAGAGTGTCTGAAAAACAGAGGTGGTGTTCACTTCCGAGGCCCACAGAGAAACCGCCAAGCTCTTTAGCGAGGTTGTGAAGCAACATACCCATATACGAGGGGGTACCCAAAAAAAAACAGGAATTATTTTTTAAAAGCTATTTATTTCAAATTCTTTACAAAACAACCTTATCCCCTTCAAAATACTCTCCATTACAACCGATACATTTGTCCCACCGGTGCTTCCACTGTTCGAAACATTTTTTGTAGTCACCTTTAGAAACGGCTGACAGCTCCTCCCCCTTTTTTTCTTGACTTCTTCAATGTTGTCAAATCGGTGTCCTTTCATGCCCCTTTTCATGCGTGGAAATAAGAAAAAGTCGCACAGAGCCAGGTCAGGCGAGTAAGGTGCGTGGGGCAGCGGAACCATGCCATTTTTAGCCAAAAACTGTCTAACAGAGATGGCTGTGTGTGCAGGTGCGTTGTCGTGGTGGAAGAACCAGTCTCCTGTCTGCCACAAATCGGGTCTTTTTTGATGAACACTGTTGCACAATCTTCTTAAAACTTCCAAATAAAAGGTTTGATTGACGGTCTGACCTGGGGGAACAAACTCTGAATGAACTACCCCCTTGGCATCAAAAAAGCAAATCAGCATTGTTTTGATGTTTGATTTGACTTGACGACATTTTTTTGGACGGGGTGACGATGACATCTTCCATTGGCTTGACTGTTGCTTTGTTTCTGGGTCGTAACCATAGCACCATGACTCATCACCTGTAATGACCTTTGACAGAAAATCTGGATCAGTTTCAAGCTGTTGTTTCAAAACACAACATGTTTCAACTCGATGTTCCTTTTGTCAGTCAGAACCCAAGGAACAAACTTGGCAGCAACCCTTTTCATTCCCAAATCTTCCGTTAAAATTCGCTGAACCAAGCTCCAAGATAACCCACTAATCTCTGACAGTTGATCAATTGTCTGTCGACAGTCTGTGAGCACAAGCTCTCTAATTTTTTCAATATTTTCGTCGATTCGGGCAGTTGATGGACGCCCAGAACGAGGTTTGTCATCAATCGACATGTCGCCATTTTTAAACCGAGCAAACCACTGGTACCCTTGACTTTTTCCCATAGCGTCATCTTGATAAGCTGTTTTCAACATTAAAACAGTTTCAGCAGCATTTTTACCGAGTAGAAAACAAAATTTCACAGCTGCACGTTGTTCACTTAAACTTGTCATCATAAAAAAAGAAACAAGAACAAAACAGCGCTAGCAAAAACAATCACTGCAGATGAACAGAACAAGCCAGGTCAACAACACAGGCAGCACTGAACTGACAATGAGTTGCACTATACACGCCTAGCGGCAGAAGTGCATACTACACAAGCTCCGCCCACGGCAATGTTATTCCTGGTTTTTTTGGGCACCCCCTCGTATAGCTGGTATGCCTGGGATGTGGCATGCCAGCATGGATCCCTGGTAGGCTTTGCGCCCAAGGGCATCAAGGGCATGGGATTCTCTACCAGGCAGGACTGAAGAGTGCGATTTCGGACTCTTCTGCTTCCGCATCGTGGATTCCACTACCATGGAGGTATGGGGAAGTTGGGTCTTTCAAAACCCAGGGGTGCGCTGGACTCTGTACATGGCAAAGTCTCTTACTGACAATAGGAACCGAGGCGGGTGGTTCCCACATGCGGAGGAGCAGCTGGGTCAGGATTGGAGGCACAGGGACAGTGAGAGACTTCCTTGGGGGAGACTTGTATTGTAAAATATCGAGTTCCTCTGCCCTTGGTTTTTCCTCAGTCTGCGTGGATAGATTGAGGGCCCGAGCCATATCCCGCAGAAATACCAAGGAGGAGATATCTTTGGGAAGCAGGCGGGGACGGGTCAGAAGGAAGATCCGTATGGGTGCGGGTTTCAGGGGACGTGTCCCTGTCCGACTCCCAGCCAGAGTGGTCCAAGAAGGACTGAGTCGGGCTGATACCCATGTCCCGTGGCCGAGGCCCACTTGGAGCCAGAGGCACTGACTCGAAGACCTCACCCCCGAGAAATGGGACGGCGAGCGAGACCGGTGCCAAGGACCCTCACAAGGCCCACGGCTCTCGGGTGTTTCCAAAGCAGTTTTTGGGACCGCAGACAAGGACCCCTCGGTCTCAAGGCATGGGCCAGCCGTGCTGGGCAAAAGTGCCTGCTGGGCAGCTAGGAAGTCAGAAACGCTGTGTTCTAGTGCCAGCATACGGGACCTCCCCCACTCAGGAGCGGGTCCCTAGGATGCCGACGCCAGTGTTACTGGGTCTGGCATGGAGGAGGAGAGGGGGTCCTCACCAGGACGATCCTGAGGAGACCAGGCGCCATCGCCGGAGGCCTCCGTATCTGTACGAGGCACCTTTTGAGTTCACTCTGGGGAGGGCTAAGGGAACGAGCGTGAGACCGCTCACACTTATCTGGAGCTCCTGACAGCGACTTCGAGGTCGTCTTCTTTTTTCACCGTTCCACCTCAGGCGAACCCTGGTTAGAGTGACACCTGGGAGGCGGA
Organism: Ichthyophis bannanicus; assembly: GCA_033557465.1. Classification (NCBI taxonomy): domain Eukaryota; kingdom Metazoa; phylum Chordata; class Amphibia; order Gymnophiona; family Ichthyophiidae; genus Ichthyophis; species Ichthyophis bannanicus. The sequence continues at coordinate 690,274,436 of CM066036.1, read as the reverse complement.
GTCACTCAGGGGACCCTGCAAGTGGTAGATTGGTGGAGAGGGCTGCCACCAGAGACCCCGGGGCTCCTTACGAAAAATGTCATCCAACTTCTGCTTACAGCTTAGTAAGGCTTTAGCGGACATTTTCTTACAAAGCGAGCAGAGCTCTGGGTTGTGGCCAGCCCCAAAGCACCATAGACAACAGTCATGGGTGTCTGTGAGTGACATATTTTTGGAGCATCTGTCACATTTTTTGAAGCTGGTCGATATGGGGGCAAAAAGAACCCCTGCAAGGTCGAACGCCCTCGAGATCAGCGGTTAGAAAAAAAGGGCACAAAAAGGGCCCGAAGCAGGAAAAGGGGGAAAAGGGCAAAAAAGGAGGATCCCCTGGCCTGTGGCCGAAGTGGGGGTGCCGGGGAGGATGGGAGAGGACCGGTGCAACCGGAAAAAAGGGCTGAAGGGCCGAGAGAGAAAAAACCTTTTCCGAGAGATGAAGATGTGCGTCCGAAGGGCTCCGCGGAAAAAGGGAGACTGAGCAAGATGGTATCCTTGGGTGGGAAGAGGACCACGCATGTGTGGCAGCAATCCCAAAGGCTTTCTTTGAAAGCTGGGGAATTGCTCCGTGCGGGCTCCGTTTTTGCCGACGTCACCCATAAGTGAGGACCGACTTCCTGTTTGTTCCTGAAGAAGTTGTCTATACCCTCGAAGTGGAAGCCACTGAAACAGAGTCCAAGGTGAACACTGATCCAAACTATTTGGCTTGGTTCTTGAAGCCTCTCTTTGTCATTTGCTGGCACAAAGGTCAGGAAGTGGGTTCAGTTCAGGACCCAAACATTTTAGACACCAGTCATGTTTACCAGTGGCCAGAATGGTATTTGCACACTTGGTACATTTTTTGAAACTACTGACTGGCTTTTCCATGCCTGAAAAAGTTGTCTTCGAGACGGAAAAATAGGCTATGGAGGCCTAGAGGCCTAGTTTAGTGGGGAGAACTACGGTGAAATTAAATAGACAAGAGAAAAATGGAAAATAAAAAAGGAAGAATTATCCGGACTGGTGTCTGTTTCAATGGAACCGGCATCAACAGGTAGAAGCATGATATATCCTGAAGGGCACAAAAAAAAGACGTTTTTCAGCAGTGACAGGACGATGCGTCCTACTGGCTCTGTGGTAACGAAGACCTGAGGAGAGAAGTTGGGAAGATGGGATGGCAGGCACATAGGCGCAGTGGAGTACTCCCAAAGGCTTTTCTATTGAATGTTGGGGAGCTTTCCCACGCAGGCTCCATCTGTATCATTCTATAGTTCAACCGCATCTTGAATATTGTGTGAAATTCTGGTCACCATATCTTAAAAAAGATACAGCTGAAATTAAAATAAGCACAAAGAAGAGTGACAAAAATGGTAAAGGGAATGGAAGGATACCCCTATGAGGAGGCTTAAAGGTTGGGGCTCTTCAACTTGGAAAAAAGACGGCTGAGCGAGGGATATGATAGAGGTCTATAAATTAATGAATGGAGTGGAACAGGTAAACGTAGATCATTTTTTTATGCCATCAAAAAGTATAAAAACTAGAGGACACACAATAAAATTACAATGAATCCCATTTAAGACTAATAAAAGAAAATATTTTTTTTACTCAATGCATAATCAAACTCTGGAATCAGTTACCGGAGCATGTAGTAAAAGCTATTAGTGTAGCTGGGTTTAAAAAACGTTTGGACAAGTTCCTGGAGGAAAGGTCCATAAACCATTATTAAGAAGACCCAGGAAATCCACTGCTTGCCTCAGTACAAGCACTGTGGAACCTGTGTACCTCTTTGGGAACCTGCCAGGTACTTGTGGTCTGGATTGGTCACTGTTAGCAACAGGATACTGGACTTGATGGACTTTGATCTGACCCAGTAAGGCATTTTTTATGTTATGTGCTATCTGAACCTTGTTAAAACAAAGACAGCTAGAGTTTGTATTTAATGTCTAACTTCATGAAATGGATTGAACAGTTAGAGGATTTTGCCACATACACTGCTGCTGGTCTTTAAGTAAGCCACGCACAGAAACCACAACAGTTGATGGGGGGGGGGGAGTGTTGAGGTATTTCAGTAGGCCAAAAATATCAGATTCATGTTCAGTTTCCTGATGAAGTGAGAAAGAAATCTCCTCTGACATTCTCTGAATAAACCCTGGATAACATTAGGCCTGGACAACATAGGCAACTACCTTGGGCACTAAATACTCAGGTCCAACAGGAGCCTGATCACATCTACTTCAGTGGCATGCGTATGTGCTGCTTCAAAATACATCACTGTGCCACTATTGTCTTCCTCTCCTCCTCTTCTGTTTCTCTAAACTTGGGGGATTTCTGATACCCCCTTCTACCTCTGGCTCTCTTTGATCCTATCTGGTCTTGCCTTTGGGTGTCAAAATCTTAAATCTAGCCCTGGATAAGAGGTGTCCCGATAGGGATAGTCATTCTTTGGAAGTGGAGAAGGATCAGAAGGTATGTGGTACAGCCTGCTCCTCTCTCATCTAGAGGGTGGATAAGAGACATAGGGATCGAGCAGATCCTCCATATTGGAATGGAAATAATCTGGAGATGGAGGCAGGATGTAATCTTGCAGACTCCTACCCAGACTCAGAAGAAAACACAAATAATTACATCTGTATGAATGCCTCTTTGTGCAAGTGAGCCCAGACAATTAAGAAGGTTTGTTTGAAGGCTCAGGCTCCAGTACAGTAGTCATATTTTTAAAGTAGCCCTTGACAATATCAGCAAACATCAACTGCATGAAAGAATGAGACCATTTTGGAGAATCCACAGATATCAAAGAGGAAGATTCATCAGCTACTGAAATAAACCAGCTTTGTACTGAAAATTTGCAGAGATGTAGGCAGTCAATGGTGAATAGGGACGTGGCAGCATCAGCAGGTGCATAGACGATGTGCTGAAATCCAAGTACAAGCATTTTCTCTTAAGCAGCTCATCTTTGCTGGTAAACCTATGCTTTTGTCAGTGCTTTCTTTGGCATATTGCCAAGCAGAGCTTTTCAATGGATTTTTGAATGAATTCAAGAAGCAGCTGCACCAACAGTCCAAAGTCCTCAGGGGAGATCTGCCCCAATTTTAGAGAGTGACTCCTATGGTTGCTGCACTGTAAGGTCAATGGCTTCTCCATAGATTATCATCAACTCACCTACACAGAAGTTGATGTCTTCTGTGCAGAGAAAGACAACGTCTTTTCTTGAAATACCTTCTTCTCCACTTCAATGTGTTCTCAAAGGCAATTTAGACAATCCCTTTCTTGCTCTTGGTGATATTTGAGCACAATGTTGAAAGTCTTTTTTAGTCATAGTTAGGTCCCAAACATAAGAGACACTTGGCATGCCATATTGAAGTCTTGAATTTTTCATCTTTATGTCACATAAGATCTGAACACAGACTTTGGAGACATTATCAAATGATACTGTGTGTGTTAGAGCAAAAGAAATGACAAAAAACATCAAAAATAAACTGAGTGAGAACTTTTAGTAACACCCATTCAGCAGAGTGGAAAAAACAAAACTGAGACTGCTATGCCTGGGAAGGGTTGCGCATGCTCAGAACTTTGCATTTAAGTTGTCCTGGTGCCATCAAATATCGTCACCCACGTGTGTCTGACTCAGTCCTGCTTGTTGATGGAAAATCTATAGTGCATAATGGCTGAAGCACAAAAGCATCAGATAATAGAACCTCATTAACCACACGTATAATTATTGGGAACTGTTCCAAGTTTTTCAAAAGACTAATAAAGGCAACAATATAGAATGGAAGTGTTCTTTAGCATACTGCTCCGAAAATGGCTTTTAAAATTTTCATAACTAGCTCTGTTTGCATTTGAATGCCTTCAACCAAAAGTATTTCTTCCAAATTATAAAAACTCCTTATTTACTTATTTTTGTTTCCCCCATAACCTACTTTTGCACAGATAGCTCCTAAAGTCCAAAAAGATTAATACATCTCATAATTTCTTCAAAGTGTTTGTCCCTTCTGAACCACAGTATAGCATAACTGCCCCAATAACAATTCATAACTCTACATGACTACACTAACCTCTGTAAATAAATACTAGCACAAACAAGAAGGTAATGTTTTAATCTGATAAAAAAATGTACAAAAATATTCCAATCAGCAAATGAAAAGAATGGTGTATCACAGAAATAACTTCTCAGAGGACAAAGCTGGACTGAACATTAATAATTATTTTTGTTTATTTTTTTTTTAAAGAACTTTAGCCAACACTGATTTTCTAGATGAGGATATCACTTAAAAGGTGATGGCACACACTGTACTAGGTTTTTAAGGCAACTTATTCAAATTAAATTTACCGGTGGATTTGATGTTAATTTTAACATCTCAGAATAGATGCTGATATAATGCCCTCAACAGCTGCCGGGTTTACAACAGCAGCTATTTTTAGGTTATAACCAGGCTTGTTTCAGTGGAACTTATTAGAAACTGTTTTCCAAACAATAACAAAAATAATCACTTTTTAATTAAATTTTATTGTAAACACATTTGGTATAATTAATGTTCTTATTGATCATCATCCAGTTGCTCCAAAAGGGTTCTTCTTCGGCTTTCTAATTCACCTTCACTCAGTTCACTGCCTGATGTATCCCAATTACCCTGTAAAGAAATGTAGGCAATGACTATTACCAGTCCAGAACTTTCATATCTGTATGATCTAGAGTCCACTATTTCTGGTATCTGAAGTCCTCACCTGTGTGTATTGTGTTCTGTTTATGGTAGCAATACGCATTCAAGATGGAAATTAAAGGACATAACGTTCCATCGTGTGAGAAAGTATACAAGTTAATACAGTTGAATCCATTATTTTAGTCCATGCAATGCACAGCATGCACACCGAAATGCAGCCAAAGTGAACATTTTAAAATGTCCAGGTATTTTGGCAGAAAAGTTACATTTTTTTTTTAAATTTAGAATTACAGTATTTCCTCAACTCCATTCACTTGCACTGCCTTTGCAATTTGACTTCACAGATTCTCAATTAGTGCTTATTCACAGACAATGACTTACAAAACCCTGGAATTACCATTAAAGATTAAGTATTAGGGGGAAAGCAATCCTGAAGTACCTAGGCATTAGCAGTACTAGCATGCACATTGCTGTACAACTCTTGCAGCCTCCCTTCTAGTTCGTAACAATTAATATGCATAGCATACCAGAAAATATATTAAAATATGAAAATATCTTGTACTGCATATTCAACTTTGTATAACTGAATATGGATGAAAATAGATTTTTAAAAAAGCAAACTATTCCAATGTTCAATGAAGACAAAATAAATAAATATACAAAAACAATGTGTCAGCTTTCAGATCATTCTTCAGGCAGCTTTACTTTCTGTGGATCAGGTGTTTTATGCAAAAATGTCATTCAATATTTCCAACAACCAGTCGACATTTATGAATAATAAAGGATTCACAATGCAAATATATAGCTACGAAAAGTAGTGTACCATTGACATGTATGTGGTACATTTTGAATTGGAAGAAAACCAATTACAGATACTTCCTAGTTACTGGCTTTATTGATCCCTCATTCCCAGATATTCACTTTTTCGGAATATTTTTACACTTTCTTTAGCATAACATTTTCGTGTAGTCATACAACAATTTCCAAGTTTATTTCTCAGTTGCTCAAGTTGTATTGTTTTACAGGTACAAGTGTGATACTTGCAATCGGGGTGGGGAGGCGGAAGGTTGTTTGGGCCATGAAATAAATAAAACATAGCACCCCAATTTAGAGAAATGGTGGTGGCAGTGATAAATAAGAAATTACCTCAAAAATAAATACCCAAAGTAAAATAGGGAAATTTACTTATTCATATTGCAAATGAAAAATCACTTGTACAACTGGTAAGTTAAATTAGACAACGAGGCACATTCACAATGGGACGTCCAAGTGCAATCTGGGATATCAAAGCCAGAACATTTGAAAAGAAAGCAGGAACGTGCAGGTTCAGGCACGATTTTGGAAGTGTGATGTTCCCAAAGAGTAGTCAGGGTTCATATTCCAGTTTTGGCCTTTGTGATCTAAGGCTAGTTACTTAAACTCTCTAGATGTTTTAAGGTGAAAATAAGCACCTTGGTGCCTATTCATGCCTGGAGCAGGTATAAACATTGACGTGTCTGCAGACGTCTCTGACGTTTCTGAGATCAATGGGGACATGTAAGTACATTGCCACTCACCAGACATGCTTCTGCCACACCCCCATGCCTACATGGGCATCCCTGCACAGGAGTTGTCTGCGAATGTCATTTGTGGAATGGCTACTGATACGTTCTGTGATTTTGACGTCCACATGCAGGTCTTCAGACATCCAAATCATGACTAAACCTTTTAAAATGACCCTCAATATGTACATTCCTTTTTATCTGTACAAAGTGTAGGGCTCAATATTGAAATGTCAAGGTTGGTGTTTTGTTTAAACACCAGCCATGACTTTTCAATTATTCTGGATATTCAGCACTGGTATTCAGATTATGGCTTGTGCCAAATATCCACATACCCAAATGCAGTCAATGACCCTCACTCCTATTCAAATAACATCCAAACATCAAGAATGAACTTATAATAGTAACCAAATCATAAAGTAATTTTTTTGTCTGAAGTTTTTGCCATGGGAGGAAATCCTCTCTTGAAGCGTAACTTCCCTTTTATTCAAACTATGGTTAAAATTCACCAATAAATAACCGTGAAATATGCACACTTAACAGTGCTATATCACAACAACAAAATAAGTGAAATACTCATCACATTGATATAGACAGGGAAAAAAACTGGTTGCTTTTCAGTTGAAGAAATCCGCCGTTATCACCCAGTCAAAGAAATTCGTCATTATTGCAGTTAATCCAACGAACACAACACTGCGTTTAGGACCTGGTCATTTCAATCCGATCCTGTTTCAACGCTTAAAAGTACTGCAAATCAACAAGCAAGTCAATTTTTTATGGAGCTACAGCACGCTCTCAAAATCAATGGCGTTTTTGAGAGCGTGCTGTAGCTCCGTAAAAAATTGACTTGCTTGTTGATTTGCAGTACTTTTAAGCGTTGAAACAGGATCGGATTGAAATGACCGGGTCCTAAACGCAGTGCTGTGTTCGTTGGTTTAACTGCAATAACGACGAATTTCTTCGACTGGAAAGCTGCCAGTTTTTTCCTGCCGGTTTAACTGTGATAACGGCGGATTTCTTCAACTGAAAAGCAACCAGCTTTTTTCCCTGTCTATATCAATGTGATGAGTATTTCACTTATTTTGTTATTGTGATATAGCAATAAGTGTGCATATTTCACGGTTATTTATTGGTGAATTTTAACCATAGTTTGAATAAAAGGGAAGTTAAGCTTCAAGAGAGGATTTCCTCCCATGGCAAAAACTTCCGACAAAAAAATTACTTTATGATTTGGTTACTATTATAAATATCCACATACAACAGTCAGCATGGCATCTATCCAGATAGTGGCAATATTCAGCCACTATCCGGATAGGCTAACTAGATGAATTTAGGACAAACTGTCACTATGTAGATAATTTATCTGAATAGCAGCTGGGTATCCACTGCTATCCAGTTAAGTCCCAGCTCCACATGGACCACCCTTGGCACTATTCAGATAGTACCAAGGCAGTCAGAGTAAATATTCAGCGGCACTATTCATATTATGCTGCTGAATATCTTGCTGGCTGGCACTTACCTGGTCAGCAGGTGCTGCTAACCAATAAGTACTTTTGAATATTGCCTTGTAGTCTATAATAAATATATGTAGTGTGAAAAAAGACAAGATACTTCCTCTTCCTACCAACATTGAGTACCATTTGTAGCAAACACTTTTTCTTCCCTTATCTGCTTCTGAAAGACTGGTTTCATGAGACCTTTACACCCAGCTACCATCATATACAACCAACATAAAAGTCATCAAGTGTTTTTCAGTTCCTTCTACACCCCTTACTATATTCTAATTTAAGCAGTGTAATAGCCACCTGTGGTTGTGGAAGAATGCTGCAGGCCTTCCAAAAGCTCTCCCCCCCCTTGATTTGGCTGTTAATAGGAATGTATCTTACTGTGTCAACTCCTGTTCTACTTTTTATACTAGTTGGGACCACAGGGCTAACAGTCACATAAGATCTAATCAATTTCAGCAAATACTACTACATCACCATAAGATACTTCATGCTCTCCTCCCCTAGCTGAGACACTTCCAAAGTAATTAAAACTAAAATACTTCAAATGTACAATAGTTCTGGCTAAATCCTAAAAACACTGCAAAATCTGCAAAAAAAAAAAAAAATTAAAAACTAGCTTATTAGGCCTAGGTGCTATATACAGGTGAATTGATTTATATTAGGGGGGGGGGGGATGGGGGATGTTAAAACCATGCTCGCATACGTCACTCAAGCAATACTGGCTTTGCTCCTTAAGTTTTATTCCACATTGTGTTCCTGACTCAACTCCAAGGTTTTTATGTAGAACATTTTCTCTTCCATTGTCTAAATCCAATGATATGAAGATCATTTCCAAGTGGCTCCCCATCCAAACCAAATTTCATCTGCGTTGATCCTTATATATTGAATCATCCCTAGATGTATACTTGTAGGTTGGTCAAAAAAAAAAAAACTTAACAGATTTTAGTTCACCACAAGGCTGGTTTTGTTCATCATCATAATTACAAACACACAAAATTTTAATTAAAATAAACAACATTTAGAGGTCACCCCACTTGGCAGTTTTAATGTCATCTGAAAACAGCAGACAATTGGAACGTCTGGTAACAGTGGCTGCTGAAGGTTCCGCACCATCTCTTTCTTCATTTCTGCTGAGACTGTCATCAAAAAGGGCTCAGTCTGCCAAAGTATTGCAGCAATCTGATGCAGCTGTTACCGTACTCACAAGGCTCTGCCAAGAAATATGGAAGACAACATCATGGCCAACTGACTGGAAAAGATCTGTGTTTATACCAATACTAAAGAAAGGTGATTCAACTGACTGTGGAAATTATCGCACAATCGCTCTGATCCCACATGCCAGCAAGATTCTACTAAAGATTATTCAAAAGAGGCTACAACCATACCTGGAACAAGAACTACCTGAAGTGCAAGCAGGGTTCAGGAAAGGGCGAGGAATGAGAGACATCATTGCAGATGTGAGATGGATCCTTGAAAAGACTAAAGAATACCAAAAGTATATCTATTTGTGCTTTATCGACTATAGCAAGGCTTTTGACTGTAAACCATGAGAAACTCTGGACCACATTAAGAAGCATGGGTATACCAGAACACCTGATCGTTCTCTTGCGCAATCTGTACATTGATCAAGAAGCAACAGTTCGAACGGAACAAGGAGAAACAGAATGGTTTAAAATAAGCAAAGGTGTAAGACAAGGCTGCATACTTTCCCCCTACCTGTTTAATTTATATGCAGAACAAATCATCAGAGAAGCAGGATTGTATGAAGACAACAGAGGTGTGAAGATTGGTGGAAGACTCATCAACAACCTTCGCTATGTTGATGATACCACATTACTGGCTGAAAGTGAAGATGATCTGAAACATTTGCTTCTCACAATCAAAGAACATAGTCTCAAAATGGGCCTGCACCTTAATGTAAAGAAGACAAAGATCATGACAACTGGCATAATCAACAGGTTCATCGTTGAAGGAGAAGAAATTGAAATTGTGAACAACTTTAACCTACTTGGATCAACTATCAAAGAAGCAACAAGCAGTCAAGAAATCAGACGATGCATTGCTCTTGGCAGAATGGCTATGAAAGACCTAGATAAGATTCTCAAGAGCAGAGATGTCTCTCTCCATACAAAGATTAGACTTGTTCAAGCCATGGTATTTTCAATAACATCATATGGATGTGAAAGCTGGACAGTGAAAAAGACAGATAGGAAGAAAATTGATGCCTTTGAATTATGGTGTTGGCGGCGAATACTGTGTATACCATGGACTGCCCAAAGAACAAACCAGTCGGTACTAGAGGAGATCAAACCTAAGCTTTCTTTAGAAGCTCAGATGACAAGACTTCGACTTTCATACTTTGGACACATCATGCGAAGAGAGAAATCATTAGAGAAAGACATTATGCTTGGCAAGATAGAAGGTCAACGCAAAAGAGGAAGGCCAGCAATGAGATGGATCGATACAATAAAGCACAGTTACTTACCTGTAACAGGTGATCTCTGGGAACAGCAGGAATTAGTCCTCACATATGGGTACGTCGGTACCGACAGAGCCTGCGCGGGAATGCTCCCCAGCTTCCCAGAATGAAAGCTCTTGGGGCATCCCACAGCGCATGCGCGCTGCCTTCCCGCCTTTCCTACCAACTCTCCTCAGTTCTAGTTTAAAGCTGAGACAATAGAGAGAGAGAGTAAAGGAAAGACAAAAAGAGAGATACAACTCCTAGGTGAGGTGGGTGAGTTGTGAGGACTAATTCCTGCTGTTCCCAGAGATCACCTGTTACAGGTAAGTAACTGTGCTATCTCCAGGAACAAGCAGGAATAAGTCCTCACATATGGGGACTCCCTAGCTAAGATGCCCGGGAGATCCTGAAGGGTTCCTCATCTTCCTATGGATCTCAGGCATCCATTCAGGGAAGGAGGGCAGGAGTTGTTCAAGAATGGAACAGGTGTCTGAGGACAGCCTGACCAAACAAGGCATCCCGGCGGGAGTCCTTGTCCAAACAGTAATGGGCTGTGAAGGTATGAACCGAGACCCAGGTGGCTGCTCGACAGATCTGATCGATGGACACAGAATGACGATAAGCCATAGAGGTGGCCATGGCCCTCACATTGTGAGCTGTGACATGGCCCTCCAGAGAAAGGTTCTTACTCTGGTAAGCAAAAGAAATACACTGAGCAATCCAACTGGACAGTGTGCTCTTAGAGACTGGAAGTCCTAGATGAGAAGGATCAAAAGCAACAAAAAGCTGGGAAGACTTTCTATGTTGCTGTGTCCTGTGTAAGTAAAAAGCAAGAGCTCTTTTACAATCTAGAGTATGAAGGTTCCTCTCTGCAGTGGATGCATGAGGAGCTGGAAAAAAGACAGGTAAATATATCTCTTGATTAAGATGAAAAGGTGAGACCACTTTAGGCATAAAGTAAGGATTTGTCCTAAGGACTACCTTATCATGATGGAACCTTGTATAAGGTGGATTAGCCACTAAGGCCTGCAGTTCACTGATGCGGCGAGCAGAAGTGATTGCAATAAGGAAAATAACCTTCCAGGAAAGAAATTTCAAGGAGGTAGTGGCTAAGGGTTCAAAAGGTGGCTTCATAAGCTGACCAAGAACCAAATTTAAATCCCATGCCACCGGAGGAGGTCGAATGGGAGGTTTAGTTAAAGTTAGGCCTCTCATGAATCTTGCAATAAGAGGATGAGAGGAAACAGGTTGTCCATTGATAGGCTTAAGGGATGCTGCAATAGCACTTAAATGGACCCTTACTGAATTCGTCTTCAGGCCTGCATTGGAAAGATGCAGGAGATATTCTAATAGAGAATTCAGAAGAAGTGCCAGAGGGTCAAGACCCTTTTGAGCACACCAAATGGAAAATCTTTTCTATTTAAAAGCATAGGAACGCCTAGTGGAAGGTTTCCTGGAAGCATGAAGGATATCCTTCACTTGCTGCGAAAGATTGAAGTCTTGAAGGTCTAGGCCTTCAGTAACCAAGCTCTGAGGTGAAGGGACTTGGGGTTTGGATGCCACAAAGTCCCCTCCTCCTGAGACAGAAGGTCTGGAGCAGCTCCCAAGTTCAGGGAGGGGGCTTGGGAGAGATGCAGAAGTAGAGGGTACCACACTTGGCGTGGCCAACGTGGAGCTATGAGGATCATAGATCCTTGATCCCTCTGAAGTTTGAACAGAGTCTTGGGAATCAAAGGAATGGGTGGAAAGGCATACAGGAAGTCCTGACCCCAATGAAGGAGGAAGGCATCCTTGGCCTGAACTCCCTGACACGGAATTCTGGAACAGAACCGGGGAGGTTTGGCATTCCACGGACTTGCAAATAGGTCTATATCCGGGGTACCCCATTCCTGAAAGATTCTGAGTACCTGATCCATGTGCAGGGACCATTCGTGTGGAAGCAGAACTCGACTGAGTCTGTCTGCCCAAGAGTTTTGAACTCCTGGGAGATACACTGCCAGGAGATGGATTTGATGCTCTCTGGCGAAGGCCCATAATCTTAGAGCTTCGTTGCAAAGCGACAGAGAGCCAGTTCCTCCTTGCTTGTTTATGTAAAACATGGCTACCTGATTGTCTGTTTGAATGAGGACTGTCTGGTAGCTGAGGAGGGTATGGAAGACCTTGAGAGCTAGGAACACTGCTCGAAGTTCCAAGAGGTTGATATGAAGGGAGGTCTCCTGTGGGGACCAAGTGCCTTGGGTGGATAGGTCCTGTAGATGAGCTCCCCAACCTGTTTGGGAGGCATCTGTTGTGAGGATTGCTTGGGGCAACAAAGGTTGGAAGGGGGACCCCAGCAACAGATTTTGAGAGGACATCCACCATTGGAGAGACCAAGAGAGACGTTTGGAGTTTGCTATTTGGTCTGAGAGAGCTCCTGAAGCTTGAGTCCACTGGGTGGACAAAGTCCACTGAGCTGCTCTCATGTGTAGGCGAGCATAGGGCACCACATGTACTGTGGAAGCCATGTGGCCTAGTAGTTGTAGCATCTCCCGGGCAGTTAAGTGGTTCTTTGACTGAATCTGGGAGGCTAACTGCACTAGACGTTGGCAACGAGCCTGGGGAAGATAGGCTCTTGCAGTAGTGGTGTCCAACCAGGCCCCTATGAATTCTAGGGACTGAGTAGGGGTGAGCTGAGACTTTGGGAGGTTTACCACAAGTCCCAGATACTGCAGAATGCATCTGGTGCTGTCCAGGGAAATTTGGGCTTCTGACTGAGATGGAGCTCGGATGAGCCAGTCGTCCAGATATGGGAAGACAAAGATTCCCAGAGTGCGTAGAAATGCAGCAACTATTGCCATGCATTTGGTGAACACTCTTGGAGCAGAGGCCAGACCGAAGGGAAGGACTCTGTATTGGTAATGTTTTCCCTGGAACAGAAAACGTAGGAATTTTCTGTGGGATGGATGGATGAGTATATGAGTCTACGCATCCTTGAGATCTAGAGAACAAAGCCAATCCTGACTCTGTAGTTATGGAAGGAGAGTGCCTAAAGAAAGCATCTTGAACTTCTCCTTGTATAGAAATTTGTTCAATTCTCTGAGATCTAGTATGGGTCTGTATCCCCCTGTTTTCTTTGGAATGAGAAAGTAGGGGGAATAAAACCCTGACCCCTGTTGAAGAAGAGGAACTTCTTCTATGGCCCTCTGGGCCAGAAGGGAGGTTACCTCCTGATCCAGAAGGTCGAGGAGAGATGTGGGAGAATTGAAATGTCTCACCATGGTGTAGGGAGGAAGGTCTGAGAAATGAAGTTTGTAGCCCTCTCTGATGATGGAGAGGGTCCACTGCTCTGATGTGATTTGCTCCCATCTGGGAGCAAAATGAGCTAACCTTCCTGGAATGGTGAGGGGTTCTGGCTGTTGTAGAGCCAGAAAGGTTAAGTTCTCTAGTGACAAGTCAAAAACCCTGAGGGGCTTGGGACTGCTGGGTTGCAGCAGCCCCTGCAGGTTTAGGCCTAGCCTGTTTAGGTTGCTGACGCTTAGTAGCAAAGTGACCTGTAGAAGATTGTTGACCAGAAGTGGAAGGAAATCTGCCCTTCTTGTAAAAAGACTTAAAAATATTTTTTCTTGGCTGGAGTGGAGGTAGACTTAGAAAGTCTATCCAGAGCAGCATTTTCTGCATCCATTTGAGTGGCTTTAATTTGCCACTCTTTGCCAAATAGATTTTCACCTGTACAGGGCAGATTTCCTAAACCATCTTGAACCCAGGGTTCTAGATCAGAAGCCTGGAGCCAAGCAATTCTACGAGCAGCTATGGCAATGCCTGAGGCTCTGCTGGCACCTTCAAAAGAATCAAAGGCTGCCCTGTTGGAGAACTTTGAAATGTCTTGAGCATGCTTAAGCCAAAGAAGGAACTCATCCCTTTTGTCCTCTGGAATAAAAGGGAGAAAGTTGTGCAGCTTTTGTGCAACCTCCTTCAGAAACATGCCCATATAAAGGCTGTATGAATTGATTCTGGCAATAAGCATGCTAAGCTTGGAAGATTTTTCTTCCAAAAGCATCCAAGGTCCTGCATTCTCTTCCTGGAGGGGTACAAGAGTGTCTTTTGGTATTCTTTATCCTCTTCATAGCTGACTGCACCACAATGGAGTGGTGAGAAAGCTGAGTTTTTTGAAATCCAGGAGGAGGGAGGGACACGGTACATAGTGTCCAATCTATGAGAATGAGGAGAAAGGGTGAGAGGAGTCTCCCACAAGTCAATTAAATGTTCTTGAAGAATTTCATGAATTGGCAAGGTGACTGCCTCTCTTGGAACCTTAGAGTATCCCAAAATATCTAATTTTTTTGCTCTAGGTTCTTTTTCAGAGGTTACTGAAACAGAGAGTCCTTTAGCTACTTCTATTATGAAGTCTTGAAAGGACAAATCCTCTGGAGGAGACATTCTCCTTTTTGGAGAAGAAGGCTCCTCAGGAAGGGTGACAGATACTTCAGGAGACTCATCCGATGACTCAGAATCATCAGAAGAATCGAAGTATCGTCTGCCCGATTCCAAAGATCGATAGGCGTATCGATCGGTACCGACATCGGGTGTCCCCGGTACCGGGTCGGTACCGAGAAAGAGCCCAGGACAGGGAGCCGGAATCGGCATCCTGGCCGATGTCGATGCAGCCGGTACCGACAACATGGCTTGTTGCGGTACCGACAGCGTCGCAGCCTTGATGAAAGCCAGTATGGCCTGCTGCATGGATTGCACGGTGTGATCCATGGACACCACGACTGCCTGGATGTCGGTACCGGGAGATTGTGCCGGTACCCCAGAGCAGTCTAACAGGTGATTGGTCGAGGCCGTGCCATCGATGTCAACCTGTAACCCCATAGGAGGAGCTTTGGAAGCCGGAGCTTCCCGCCGGGGTTGTTTGGCTGGGGCAAGATCCTCAAGGGCAAGCCCGGAGGCATCTCGATACTTAGAGGGAGATTTGCCCTTCGAGGACCTGCTAAAAGTATGTTTGGTTACCTGAGATCCATCAGGAGAGGAAGACCTGGAAGATGCCGGTGCATCCGTGGGAAACAGCACATGGAGCTTGGCTGCTCGGTTCTGTAACCCTCGTTTAGACATTAGAGAACAGGACTGGCAATCCGGAACGGAGTGTTCAGGCCCCAAACATTTAAGACACCATTCATGGGTGTCTGTAACAGAAATTGTACCGCTACACTTAGCGCATTTTTTGAAGCCAGAGGCTGTTTTTTTCATGAGGGAAAGTTTCTTGTGGGCCTGGAGGCCTAAGAAGAAAAATACACCAAGTGAGGAAAAAGTATTTATTTATTTTTTTTTTAGAAGAAAAGAAAAGACCGGCGGTACCGGTCCGGCGTCGGGGAAGGCAGACACGTGACCAAAGAAATAAATTAAAATAAAGAACTTCTTCAGCGGTGACAGGAACATGACCTGCTGGCTCCGCGGAAAAGAAGAACTGAGGAGAGTTGGTAGAAAAGGCGGGAAGGCAGCACGCATGCGCTGTGGAATGCCCCAAAAGCTTTCATTCTGGGAAGCTGGGGAGCATTCCCGCGCAGGCTCCGTCGGTACCGATGTACCCATATGTGAGGACTTATTCCTGCTTGTTCCTGGAGATCAGCAGCTACGGGTACCAGTCTGTCAACAATGAGCCGCCTGACTGAAGACCAAACACAATTTAGGATAGCTATCCAGAGGGTCGCCATGAGTCGACTCTGACTCGACGGCACTTAACAACAACAACTGCCAAATGTTCAGACGAAAACCAGAGGTGCCTTGAAAATGCAACAGCCTGGTTTGGGTAAGTCTTAAGAACTGATAAAAATTTGAGAAAAGCTCAAATTTTAAATGAGAACTGATAAAAACAGAGGAGCTCAATTTGTAAATGGTACTTCATTCCACCATCTGACGTAAACAAGACTGACAAACCGAGCCAAATTTGTGATATTCTTGGACTCATGTGCAGTCATCCTAACCTGAGCCTTAAAAAGGAATATTTTCAATACATAAATGTCTTTTCCCATCCATAAATTGTTCAGACTGGGGCGAGCACTAAATGTTTGGCAATCAGGATGAAATTTCACAGGTAAGCAAGCTATCCCTAATGGACAAAAATAAGCCATAAGAGAATTGATTCTACAAACATTAACCTTTTGCATTGGTTTGTGGACCACCCTAACAAATTATGAGAGACTTGAAAAAAAATCTTCTGGCCTGCCTTCCTGCCCACCCATAGAGTAGTTGTAACAATTCCATCTTTAAGCGCTGATTTAACAAATATGGTATTAGACAGAGTATAAGTCAAGATATGGTTGTATCAGACTTCCAAGAATACTGTGGTAACTTAGATGGAATAGCCATGGTTATAACCCTCAGATCAGCAGGCACAGGAGGGTGGGGAAGATGTTTCAGACAACAGTCTCACAATGCTCTGCAGTAAGGACAAGGACTAGAACAGGCTAACAAAGGAGGTGATAGAGGCCAACACTAGCAATCTTTAACATGCTTGAAACAGATACAGACTGAGCAGAGCTAAGAAAAAGGTTGAGAGGCTGAATAAAGGCAAACCCCTCCCTCCAGGTCCTAGCTATAGAACATCTCTATAAGGCACATTTCATCACTATGTTCATAAACCAATCACTTCCTTCAGCCCTCATGTCTAAAATACCTGATGTTGCCCAATGACAGAGAAAAGGAAGTATGAGTCTCATCAACATCTACAGGGCTACTAGAGCAGGATTAGGTGGCATGCCATAAATCTTCACTAGCATATGGTCTGCACCAAGGCAGCATGAAAAATGCAACTTTTTGAGACTAATAATGAATTGAGGGAGGGCAGGAATAGACGTGGTAAGATGGCATCTTCAGCTGTGAGAAGTTATGCGATGATGTTGCATGAGTTGATGAAGGAAACATAGCACTCAAAAGTTCATCACAAATGTATCAAGTTAGTACAATAAAGCGTAGTTACTCACCTGTAACAGGTGTTCTCTGGGGACAGCAGGAATCAGTCCTCACATATCGGTGTTGTTGGTACCGACAGAGCCCATGCAGAAACATCTCCACAGCTTTCAAGGAAAGCCTTTGGGAGATGCATCATACATGCATGATCTACTTCCAGCCCAAGGGTGCCATCTTGCCTCAGTCTAATGACATAGCTAAGATGGCAAAAATATAAGATGGTAAAGGAGCAATTCCAAGGGAAGGAGGAAGGGTTGTGAGGACTGATTTCTGCTGTCCCCGGAGAACATCTGTTACAGATGAGTAACAATGGGACTCCTCAACTACAGGCTACTGAGAACCTGTAACCAAAAGAAAAATGGCACGGCAACCTGCAAAGGGAGAGCCATGACCAGCAGCAATTGAGTCACGAGGGAGAGAATCTCACAAGACCCAAGCATCCAGTAAACACCAGCACTCTGGTAGCCTGAACACAGGAGGGTCGGAGGGCAGGAGCTGCCTACACCCCGAAAAGATTATGGAGTACGGTCTGTCTGAAGACCCTGTCCCATTGGGACTCCCTCTCCAGGCAGTAGTGAGCTGCAAAGGTATGGACTGAAGACCAGTTGGTGGCCTGGCAAATTTCGGTCATGGGGACGGAACACAGATTGGCCACGGAAGTAGCCATAGCTCTGACGTGGTGTGCCATGACTTTCTGGTCCAGTGGGATCCCCGTTTGCTCATAGGCAAGGATAATTCAGTCTGCTACTCAGGAGGACAGAGTTTGCTTAGTCACTGGGAGCCCCAAACGGCTGGGGTCATAGCATATGAAAAGCTGTTGAGCTTTGCGGTGGCCTTGTGTCTGTTGCAGGTAGAAGGGCACACAAGGGGAGCAGAAGCTCCTGCAGGAGATCAGGGAGTCACAAGAAGCAGGAGACGTCGGATGAACAGATTCTTCTTTATTGTATGGAAACCCCAACGCGTTTCGGCAACGCCTTCTTCAGGGGGAAGGGATACAAATCTATCTTAATATACACAATAAATAAAATAAAATATATTAAATATTGAATAGAGGTAAAAAATAATAAATAATAATAATGTTAAAATGACAATATTAAAATGACACACCTGGCATGTTGCGGACTAAAAAGACAGACATTCCTATACCATAAATAGTAGGCACACCTTAGAACCTGCAAACTTTATGATGAACATATGGTAAAACAATCACTAAAAATTAATTAAAACTCAAAACAAAACAAGCAAACGCAGGGCTGAGCAAACAAATAAAAAATAAATAAAAAATAATGGAGAGATAGGGAAGTTTTCATTAGAAAACAAAGGTTATAATAAATAGTATCATTCAATTGACATCAAAATTGGCGTATAAATAAATTATAAAAAAAATAAAATATATATATATAACTATATAGAAAAGATGTTAAAAAAGGATAAAAAACATAAAAAACATAACATCATGCATGATAGATAATAAGAGGCAATAATAATGATAATAATGATAATAACATTAAAATTAACCATGATAAAATGCATGAATAAAATAATAATCTATTAAAACATCAATAAAAACTGTTAAATAATAAAATACATCTCATGATAATCAAATTAGCTAGAAAGCTTTATTATATGTCCCAAAGTACCTTGGGGACAACTTCTCCTGAGGTTGAATACCCAAGTACTGTGTGAAAAATTTGATATTAACTATTAAAAAGTGGTTGCTGGAGACTTCTTTTTTATGAAACAAAATATGCTTTAAAAGTCCAATTATAACATATAACGTTGAGCAACTCAAAAGTAAAAAGACTCCGTGGGGGAGAATAATAGTAAAAACGCACTAAATTGTATCTATGGAAAGGAGAAAAAAAGAAATGCTTTATAGCTTGTAAGGCACTGTACAGTTCTGCCAAAATGAAAGCAAGATGAGGAAACATCATTAGCAGGGCCACGAACAGTTTTGAAGCTATCAAAGCACATCGGAATGCAGATGAAATTGCAGAGATTTATAAAACGGCATTGAATGTGATGGAAATCCGTTATGGATTACTCCTGTATGTGCGTGAAAGTGAATTTACTGATCAAGTTTACTCCAAAAAAACTGCGAGATCCACTTCCTGATTTAGGCCATGTGGTTCTAATGTGTTAAGCTCATAAATAAAGCGTTGCTCAAATTTCAACAATGTTTGATCAATATTCCCCCCTCTCCAATGTGGAATAACTGTTTTAATAACTGCAAATTTTATGTCACTAATGGTATGTTTATATTGTAACCAGTGTGAAACTAATGGTTTATCAGTCTGATATCTCTGTATATTACTTCTATGTTCTATTATACGCACATACAGGAGTAATCCATAACGGATTTCCATCACATTCAATGTTTTTATAGCAATGATTTTATCTATTTACTTTTTCCTTTTACATCAAATTAAACTGAGAGATATTCACACATATTAGTCATACATGACATTTGCGAGTTGGTTCTTACCCCTCTTTTTTTGGAAATGTCATATTGAGTCGTCACAACTTGTTTACTTGAAGCTCCTCCCATAGTATCGAATTACTCTCTTTTTGGCGGGAAAATCGGCGTTTTAAAGGAATCTGTTTTCACTTGTTCTCTCCTTTCATTCGCATGCAACTTATGCTGTGGACTAGTCTCACCGACGGAACTCCCTTCACAGGTTTGATCTCTGGTTTTAAAATGCAATCCTTTTCGAAGATTTTTGTTATTTATATATTTATGTATTTATTTCGGCTCTCCCAGACCACGAATGTAGTTCCTTGTGACGGATTTTTTACTCTACTTCAACTGTCTTTGTCGTTGCAGTGCCGACATTTTTACTGGTTTTAAATCACCTGTTAATTACACACGTACAATCGATACAACCTTTTGGGTAAGTGCTACGCTCTTTAAATGCATGGTTATGTGCACCTCAAGGCATTTTCATAATCCCGGTTTGGTTCATTTAAGTCCAAGTGTGAGGTTTCACTTCGTTCTACGGGATACAATACACATTACCCGATTGGCGATTATCGTGTTTAATACTAGTGCTATGGTCCTTTGGAGTCCGCATCTTTCAGTGACATGTTTGAAACAACCTCATCAATATTTCTGTATTCAGCTTTATACACTGCCACGTTATGATGATTTGGAAGCCGTCCGCGATCCTATTAATAGGCTTTTTCTGATTGGCGATATTTTGTTTATGCAGTCCGCACCCACATGTGGTACGGTTAAATGCCGTTTTATAAATCTCTGCAATTTCATCTGCATTCCGATGTGCTTTGATAGCTTCAAAACTGTTCGTGGCCCTGCTAATGATGTTTCCTCATCTTGCTTTCATTTTGGCAGAACTGTACAGTGCCTTACAAGCTATAAAGCATTTCTTTTTTCTCCTTTCCATAGATACAATTTAGTGCGTTTTTACTATTATTCTCCCTCACGGAGTCTTTTTACTTTTGAGTTGCTCAACGTTATATGTTATAATTGGACTTTTAAAGCATATTTTGTTTCATAAAAAAGAGGTCTCCAGCAACCACTTTTTTAATAGTTAATATCAAATTTTTCACACAGTACTTGGGTATTCAACCTCAGGAGAAGTTGTCCCCAAGGTACTTTGGGACATATAATAAAGCTTTCTAGCTAATTTGATTATCATGAGATGTATTTTATTATTTAACAGTTTTTATTGATGTTTTAATAGATTATTATTTTATTCATGCATTTTATCATGGTTAATTTTAATGTTATTATCATTATTATCATTATTATTGCCTCTTATTATCTATCATGCATGGTGTTATGTTCTTTATGTTTTTTATCCTTTTTTAACATCTTTTCTATATAGTTATATATATATATCTTTTTTATAATTTATTTATACGCCAATTTTGATGTCAATTGAATGATACTATTTATTATAACCTTTGTTTTCTAATGAAAACTTCCCTATCTCTCCATTATTTTTTATTTATTTTTTATTTGTTTGCTCAGCCCTGCGTTTGCTTGTTTTGTTTTGAGTTTTAATTAATTTTTAGTGATTGTTTTACCATATGTTCATCATAAAGTTTGCAGGTTCTAAGGTGTGCCTACTATTTATGGTATAGGAATGTCAAATACAAACTATATCGAAATGATAGAGCTGATCAAATTGGTGGAGGGGTTGCGCTCTATGTTAGAGAGGGCATTGAGTCAGAAAGGATTAAAGTTTTGCAAGAAACAAAATTTGCTGTAGAATCTCTATGGATTGAAATTCCATGTAAAAAGGGGAAGGCGATGGCAGTGGGGGTGTACTATCGTCCGCCTGGCCAGAATGAACAAATGGATGATGAAATGCTCAAAGAAATCAAGGAAGCTAGCAAAAGTTACAGTGCAGTAATAATAATGGGTGATTTCAATTACCCCGGCATCGACTGGGTCAGTGTCACAACAGGACATGCTAGGGAGATAAAGTTCCTAGATGAAATAAATGACTGCTTCTTGGAGCAGCTGGTTCATGAACCGACCAGAGGGGAAGCAATATTAGACCTAGTCCTTAGTGGAACACCAGATGTAGTGCAAGAGATAAGGGTGTTGGGGCCACTTGGCAATAGTGATCATAGCATGATCGCCTTTGATTTAATTAGTGGAGGAGGGATAGTAAGGAAATCCACAGTACTACCCTTTAACTTTCGAAAGGGAGACTATGATAGAATGAGGAAAACAGTTAAGAAAAAACTAAAAGGAGCAGTTGCAAAGGTTAAAGACGTACATCAAGCTTGGGTGTTGTTGAAAAATACTATCTTGGAAGCCCAGACCAGCTGTATTCCACGCTTTAAGAAAAGTGGAAGGAAGTCCAAAAAATTGCCAGCATGGTTTAAAGCTGAGGTCAGAGAGGCTGTTGTTGCCAAAAAAGCATCTTTCAAGAAATGGAAAAAAGAGCCAAATGATGAAACCTGGAAACAGCACAAGCACTGGCAAGTCAAATGCAAGGCATTGATAAGGCAGGCAAAGAGAGAATTTGAGAAGAAGCTTGCTGCGGAAGCAAAAACACGAAATAAAGACCTTTTCAAGTACATTCGTAGCAAAAAACCCGTGAGAGAGTCAGTTGGTCCATTAGATGATAAAGGGGTTAAAGGAGCACTAAGAGGCGACAAGGCGATAGCGGAGAGACTGAATGAATTCTTTGCTTCGGTCTTTACTGAGGAAGATGTAGGGATGTTACCCACGACTGAAGTGGTATTTAAAGGTGTGGAAGAATTGAAGGAAATATCGATACATCGGGAAGATGTCTTACAACTATTAGATAAACTGAAGAGTAGCAAATCACCTGGGCCGGATGGTATACATCCAAGGGTGTTGAAAGAACTGAAATTTGAGATTGCAGACCTGCTATCAGTAATCTGTGAACTATCATTAAAATCATCTCTAATACCTGAGGATTGGAGGATCGCCAATGTAACACCAATTTTTAAAAAGGGTTCGAGGGGTGATCCGGGAAACTACAGACCAGTGAGCCTGACATCAGTACCGGGAAAAATGGTAGAAACCATCATAAAGAATAAAATTACTCAGCATATAGATAGTCATGACCTAATGGGAGACAGCCAACATGGCTTTAGACAAGGAAGATCTTGTCTTACTAATCTGTTATGTTTTTTGAAGGAGTGAATAAACAGGTGGACAAAGGTGAGTCGGTTGATATTGTGTATCTGGACTTTCAGAAAGCCTTTGACAAGGTCCCTCATGAGAGACTTTTGGCAAAACTAAAGAGTCATGGGATAGGAGGCAGTGTACTACTGTGGATCAGGAACTGGTTAAAAGATAGAAAGCAGAGGGTAGGGCTAAATGGCCAATTTTCCCAATGGAGAAAGGTGAATAGTGGTGTACCCCAGGGATCTGTGCTGGGTCCGCTGCTTTTTGACATACAGTCAAACCTCGGTTTTCGTGTGCCCCGGTTTTCGTTGGTTTCGGTTTTCGACGTCTTTTCTAACTGAGATCTTGTCTCGGTTATCGGTTTTCGCCTCGGTTTTCGTCAGGAACCAGTGCTGCCAGATCTGAAAATCTACACCCTCGCGCTGGTCTGCCCGCCCAGTCCCGGCAGCACTACCCCCCCCCCGGACTCACCCGATCGCGTGTTGAGAAGCCATTGTCAGCTGAGCAACATCCTCGAGCCAGAGATGCAAGGATTGCACAGAGAGGAAGGCCCCGATCTCACCACCGCCTGCCTGTTCTCTGGAGCGCCCCCTCAGGCTCGGAGGTAGCAGGGTAGCTGTCAATGTAAGCAGGAGATGTTGCATGGATGTGGGAGGCAGCGATCAGATTACAGTGCCGTACAGTACAATATCTGTGTGTTTGCTGTCCTGTGGACGATCGGGCAGGTGAGAGAAGTGACAGGAGCTGGGTGTCTGGAACGGATTATATTGAATTTACATTATTTCCTATGGGAAATATTGCTTCGGTTTTCGTACGTTTCGGTTTTAGTCAGACTGCTTAGAACGGATTAATCATTAAAACCGAGGTTTGACTGTATTCATAAATGACCTGGAAAGTGGAATAACGAGTGAGGTTATCAAATTTGCTGATGACACAAAACTATTTAAAGTTGTTAAAACCCAGGAGGATTGTGGAAAATTGCAAGAGGATCTTGATAAATTGGAAGACTGGGCATCAAAATGGCAGATGAAATTTAATGTGGAGAAGTGCAAGGTTATGCACCTAGGGAAGAACAACCCAAACTATGGTTACACGATGCAAGGTTCCACATTAGGAACCACCACCCAAGAAAAAGATTTAGGCGTCCTTGTGGATACCATGTTAAAACCCTCGGCCCAGTGTGCAGCGGCGGCCAAGAGAGCAAATAGAATGCTAGGTATGATAAGGAAAGGAATGGAAAATAAAACAAAAGATATTATAATGCCTCTATATCGTTCCATGGTGAGACCGCACCTTGAATATTGTGTGCAATTCTGGTCGCCATATCTTAAAAAGGATATAGCAATTTTAGAAAAGGTTCAGAGAAGAGCCACCAAAATGGTAAAGGGGATGGAAGGCTACTCCTATGAAGAAAGGCTAAAAAGGTTGGGGCTCTTTAACCTGGAAAAGAGACGGCTGAGGGGAGATATGATAGAAGTCTATAAATTAATGAACGGAGTGGAACGGGTAAACGTAGATCGATTGTTTACCTTATCAGAATATAGAAAGACTAGGGGACATGCAATGAAGCTACAGGGTAAACTATTTAAGACTAATAAAAGAAAATATTTTTTCACTCAACGTGTAATCAAACTCTGGAATTTGTTACCGGAGGATGTAGTAAAGGCTGTTAGTGTAGCTGGGTTTAAAAAAGGTTTGGACAAGTTCCTGGAGGAAAGGTCCATAAACCATTATTAAGAAGGGACCCAGGATATCAATGCTTGAACCAATACAAGCATTGTGGAACCTGTGTCCCTTGGGGAAACTGCTAGGTACGTATGACCTAGATTGGCCACTGTTGGAAACAGAATACTGGGCTTGATGGACCTTGGTCTGACCCAGTATGGCATATCTTATGTTCTTATGTTCTTATGTCTGTCTTTTTAGTCCGCAACATGCCAGGTGTGTCATTTTAATATTGTCATTTTAACATTATTATTATTTATTATTTTTTACCTCTATTCAATATTTAATATATTTTATTTTATTTATTGTGTATATTAAGATAGATTTGTATCCCTTCCCCCTGAAGAAGGCGTTGCCGAAACGCGTTGGGGTTTCCATACAATAAAGAAGAATCTGTTCATCCGACGTCTCCTGCTTCTTGTGACTCCCTGTTGCAGGTAGAAGGACAGGATTCTCTTGCAATCCAGATTATAGAGAACGGTCTCTGCCCTGCCGGGGTGAAGCCTGGGAAAGAAGGTGGGGAGCACCACCTTCTGAACGAGGTGGAATGAGGACACCACCTTCGGCAGAAACTTAGGGTGTGTGCAGAGCACTACTCTGTTCTTGTAGAGCCTCATGTAAGGGGGGGCTCTGTGAGTTGCGAGGGTACCACATTAAGATCCCATTCTGCTGCCGGGGGGTTTGGACAACATGAGGCCCCGTAGGAACCAAGACACAAGGGGCTGAGTCAAGAAGGGCTTCCCCTTAACAGAGTGCTGATGCGCCATGATGGCGCTTAGGTGTACTCTGAGTTGGACTTCAGTCCTGCCTGTGATAGGTGGAGCAGGTATTGGAGTATCACGTGTACTGAGCAGGAGAACGGGTTCGCTATTTGAAGGCATACAGTGAGAAATGTCGCTATTTGAAGGTGTACTCCCTTCTTGTGGAAGCCTTCTGAGAGGCCAGGAGGATGTCTTCCACGTCCTGTAGAAGACTGAAGGGGGCTAGTAATATTCTCAGTAGCCAAGCCATGAGCGAGAGGGACCCCAGTTTGGGGTGTAGGAGAGTGCCCTGCTCCTGCGAGAGTAGTCTTGGGGCTCGGCCCAGGGGAATTGGCAGTACTGTTGATAAGGAGAGGAGCAGTGGGAACCAGGGCTGTCTGGGCCACTGAGGGGCTATCAGCACTAGTGACGCTGCTGCGTTGAGTCTTGAACAGGGTCTTGCTATCAGCGGTGTTGGGAGGAAGGCGTACAAGGTTATCAAATCTGCAGATGACACAAAACTATTTAAAGTTGTTAAAACCCAAGAGGATTATGGAAAATTGCAAGAGGATCTTAATAAATTGGAAGACTGGGCATCCAAATGGCAGATGAAATTTAATGTGGACAAGCACAAAGTTATGCACCTAGGAAAGAACAACCAAAACTATGGTTACACGATGCAAGGTTCCACATTGTGAACCACCACCCAGGAAAAAAGATTTAGGCGTCACCGTGGATAAGATGTAAAAACCCTCCGCCCAGTGTGCAGCGGCGGCCAAGAGAGCAAATAGAATGCTAGGTATCATAAGGAAAGGAATGGAAAATAAAACAAAGGATATTATAATGCCTCTGTATCATTCCATGGTGCGACCACACCTTGAATATTGTGTGCAATTCTGGTCGCCGTATCTTAAAAAGGATATAGCATTATTAGAAAAGGTACAGAGAAGAGCCACCAAAATGGTAAAGGGTATGAAAGGATACTCCTATGAAGAGAAGCTAAAAAGGCTAGGGTTCTTCAACCTGGAAAAGAGACGGCTGAGGGGAGATATGATAGAGGTCTATAAATTAATGAATGGAGTGGAACGGGTAAACGTAGTTCGATTGTTTACGTCATCAGAATATAAAAGGACTAGGGGACATGCAATGAAGCTACAGGGCAACCTATTTAAGACTAAAAAGAGAAAATATTTTTTCACTCAAGGTGTAATCAAACTCTGGAATTTGTTACCGGAGGATGTAGTAAGAGCTGTTAGTGTAGCTGGGTTTAAAAAAGTTTCGGACAAGTTTCTGGAGAAAGGTCCATAAACCACACAGGTACACTACCAAAAAACTGCCTCCAGTTTTGCAACTGATTCCTATAGATTTTGGGGTGCTGAATCCAGGAAAAATAGCCAAAATGTTCCATCACGTCACGTTTTCTTGCAAAATTAGATTTCTTACCCATATAAGGAATGTTCACATAATTTCTTTTTAGCCGACTGCAGTTTATTTTCTTGGCCCAAAATAGAGGTTGTAATGGTTAACTAACTAGAAACACTCCCTCATGATATTTTAGAGTGTTTTGTATTCATTTTATACATTAACAGGACAATTGGGAGGCGGGGGGCTAAATCGAGTACTCGCGCTGGTACATGTTCTTTCCTGTTCGCCTCGCTTCGTTCGCTCGCTCAAACACGGTGGTTGCGACATGAACATTCCTGTCAAATTTCAGTTTCTTGCAAGTTCATTATTACCTTTTGTTTGCTCAGTCGTAATCCAGCTTTATTCCGAAGTGGTTCACTACAGTTGTAGTTTGCAGTGCTGTGTATTTGTGATGGCTCACAGAGCCAGAGGTTGCGTCAACTCTCCGGACAGTTTTTGTTTTATTTGTGGGGAATATACCGTGAAAAAGCGGCAGAGGAACATTTCTGCATTTATTAAAAAAGCGTAGTTACTCACCTGTAACAGGTGTTCTCCAGGAGCAGCAGGAATCAGTCCTCACATATGGGTGACGTCGGCGCCGACGGAGCCCTCGCGGAGCAATTTTCCCCAGCTTTCAAAGAAAGCCTTTGGGAATTGCAGCGCGCATGCGCGGTCTCCTTCCTGCCCAAGGGTGCCATCTTAGCCAGTCTGATGACATAGCTAAAAGACAGCATAAAAATTTGCAAAAAAACTTAAGCAGATGATTGCAACTCCAAGGGGAGGAGGGAGGGTTGTGAGGACTGATTCCTGCTGCTCCTGGAGAACACCTGTTACAGGTGAGTAACTACGCTTTCTCCAGGACCAAGCAGGAAGTCAGTCCTCACATATGGGACTCCCAAGCTTAAGGCTACCGGAGACCCTAAGCACAAAAATGAGCTCCCTCTAGCTCAGCGGAACAGAAGGAAGGAATCTTCACTGAATTATTACCCACCGGTAGCCCCCATCCGGGATGGAGGGTAGGAGTTGCTCAAACCTCGAAGAGATTTCGGAGGACTGCCTGTCCGAAAGCACTGTCCCTGCGGGACTCCCTCTCGAGGCAGTAATGGACCGCAAAAGTCTGGCTCGAAGACCAAGTAGCGGCCCGGCAGATGTCTGCCAACGGAACAGAGCGGAGGTAAGCCACTGACGTAGCCTTCGCCCGAACACAATGAGCCGTGACTCGACTTTCTAACGAGAGTCCGGCTGCTCCATAAGCCCAAGCGATGCAGTCAGCAACCCAGATGGACAGAGTACGCTTGGAGACCGGGAGCCCCAATTTATTGGGGTCAAAAGACACAAAAAGCTGAGCAGCTTTACGGTGCTCCCGCGTACGGTCAAGGTAGAAGTTCAATGCTCTTCTACAGTCCAGGGTATGCAGGACCATTTCAGCTCGGCTGGAGTGTGGCCTGGGAAAGAAGGTCGGAAGTACCACCTCCTGATTGATGTGAAAAGGGGAGACCACTTTTGGAAGAAATTTTGGGTGAGTCCGTAGGACTACCCTATTTTTGTAGAACCGAGTGTAAGGGGGATCAGACACGAGGGCCTGCAATTCACTTACGCGTCTAGCGGAAGTGAGGGCTATCAGGAATAAAGTTTTCCAAGAAAGAAAACGGAGAGAACAGGTAGCCATAGGTTCAAAAGGCGGACAGGTGATCCGCTGTAAAACCACATTCAGATCCCAGTCAGGTGCTGGCGGGCGCAGAGGTGGTTTAAGTAGAAGGAGACCTCGGAGAAACCTCGCTATGAGAGGGTCGCTGGAAAGAGGGTCTGCCGTCCACCGGCACATGATGTGCTGAAAGAGCACTGAGGTGAACTTTGACGGAGTTGGACTTAAGTCCCAGATTAGAGAGGTAGAGCAAGTACTGCAGGATCACCGACACCGAGCAGGAGAAGGGATCCTGAGACTGCTGGGCACACCAAGCGGAAAAGCGACGCCATTTAAGGGCGTAGCATCTGTGGGTAGAAGGTCGGCGAGAAGCTAGGACGACCTCTTCCACCTCTGCCGGCAGTAGAAGGGGAGCAAGGACTACCCTTTCAGCAGCCAGGCCATCAGATGTAGAGATCTGAGGTTGGGGTGTAGCAGGGACCCCTGATCCTGTGTTAGGAGATCCGGTTGAAACCCCAGAGGAAACGGATCCTCCACCACTAATTGCAGCAGGAGTGGAAACCACGGCTGTCTGGGCCAGCGAGGAGCTATCAGGATCATGGAAGCTTTGTCTCGGAGAACCTTGAAAAGAGTTCGAGAGACTAGCGGGATGGGAGGAAAAGCATACAGAAGGCTCTTCGACCATGAGAGCAGAAAAGCATCCGCCGCTACTCGAAGGGGATGCGGCTGACGAGAGCAGAAACGAGGAAGTTGCCTGTTGAGAGGACTGGCAAAGAGATCCATCGTGGGGAGGCCCCACTTCAGGAAAAGTTTCTGAACTACCAAGGGATCCAGGCGCCACTCGTGCGGCTGGAGGATCCTGCTGAGTTTGTCGGCCAGGCAATTTTCTTGGCCTGGGAGATAAACTTCCCTGAGGAGAATGCCGTGGCTGACGGCCCAAGAGCAGAGCTTCTGTGCTTCCCGACAGAGAAGGAAGGAGCCTGTGCCTCCTTGTTTGTTCACGTAGAACATGGCAACCTGATTGTCTGTCTGGACAAGGACGGACTGGTGAGAAGTCAGGTGGGAGAAAGCCTTGAGAGCCAGACGGATTGCTCTGAGCTCCAGGAAGTTGATCTGCTGAGCAGACTCCCACGTGGTCCAGAGACCCTGAGTACACGCCCCTTGGCAATGTGCTCCCCATCCCAGGAGAGAAGCATCGGTCGTCAGCACTTGAGCCGGCTGAGGTGACTGAAAAGGCATTCCGAGCACCAGGTTCGGCCGATGAAGCCACCACTGTAGAGAAGAGGTCAGCGGTCCGGAGACGCGCACTAAGTCGGCTAGGCCGCCCGTGGCTTGTTGCCACTGCTTGCGAAGGCACCACTGAGCCGGCCGCATATTCAGGCGGGCATTGGCGGTCACATGGACGGTGGAAGCCATATGGCCGAGTAGTCTCAGGAAGCGCCTGGCTGAGACCAGGGACTGGCTGCGAAAACGGCCGGCTAGGTCCATGAGCCGTTGAGCCCTGTCGAGAGGCAGGAAAGCTCGTGCCTGAGGAGTGTGCAGTCTTGCGCCGATGAATTCGAGATCCTGTGAGGGGAGCAAAGTGGACTTTGCGAAGTTTATGACAAAGCTCAAGTACTGCAGAAGAGTCACAGTGCGGTGCGTGGCTTTTGTGACTTCCGGAGAGGACGATGCTCTGATGAGCCAGTCGTCCAGGTACGGAAAGACATAGAGGCCGTGAAGCCGGAGATAAGCTGCCACCACCGCGAGACATTTTGTGAAGACTCGTGGTGCGGAGGATAGGCCAAAGGGTAGTACTCTGTACTGGTAATGATTTCCTGCCACCACAAACCTTAGGTATTGGCGGTGGCTTGGGTGGATAAGAATGTGCGTGTAGGCATCTTTTAGATCCAAGGAGCATAGCCAATCTCCCTGCTGGAGGTAGGGCAGAAGGATTCCAAGGGTAAGCATCTTGAACTTCTCCCTCACGAGAAATTTGTTGAGGTTGCGCAAGTCCAGGATGGGTCTGAGGCCTCCTGTTCTTTTTGGTATCAGGAAATACCTGGAATAAAAACCTTGACCTCTCAGGTGGTGGGGCACCGGTTCCACCGCCTGCTCCTGAAGAAGACTTGCTAACTCCTGAAGGAGTAAGTCTCTGTGCAGAGGGAGTCGTGGAGGTTCTCCCGGGAAATAGGAGGGAGGGACCTGGTGGAAGTGGAGAAGATAGCCTTCTCTTACGACTTGAAGCACCCAGGCATCTGAAGTGATGTTGGACCACCTGTGGGCGAAGTGAACCAGCCGGCCTCCGGTGCTGGGAGGAACCAGCTGAGGGGGAGAGGCTATGCTGATGAAGTCAAAAACCCCCACCCTGCTGAGCAGGGGCCGGTGGTGCAGGCTTGGGGGCTTGCTGCCTACGGGACCCGTTACCCCGTCCCTTGGCCTGCTGACCCTGTTGGGGAGCTGCGGAGGCCTGATATTGAGGGTAGTGTTTATAGGCAGCCGCCTTTCTCGGGTAAAAGGACTTCTTTCCCGAGCCCTTCTTTTTCTGGGAAGGGGCGGAGGTCTTCCTAGAAAGCCTAGTTCTGGTGAGAGTCTCCGTCTCGATTTGTGCAGCCTTTTCAGCCATGGGCTTGCCAAAGAGGTTCTCACCTCGGCAGGGGACATCGACCAACTTGTCCTGCACCCAGGGTTCAAGGTCAGACGACTGAAGCCAAGCCTGTCGGCGGGCACCGATGCCGGCTGCGGCCACTCGAGCCGATGCTTCAAAGCCATCATAGGCTGCTCGGGACATGAATTTGGAGCATTCCCGAATACCAGTTGTCAAGGCCAGGAACCTCCGCAAAGGTTCCTCGGACAGCCCAGCGGAGAATCCGGCTACCTCTTTAGCCAGGTCTCTGAGGTACATGCCCATGTAGAGCTGGTAGGTCTGGACCCGACAAGCAAGCATAGAGCCCTGGAAACACTTCTTACCGAGGCCATCCAGGTTACGGGCCTCCCTGCCAGGAGGCACCGAGGAGCACTGTTCCCTCTAAGCTGTGCGTGTGTGCGCGCGCGCACACACCTCGCCGAGAGAGCGCACATACTTTACAACAGAGCGCACAAAAATTACGGCTCTGATTCTGATAGAAAACAACACAGACGTCTTAAAATTTAAAAGTTATGATTGTAATTACTAGAAATTTCCCGCTTCATTTAGTAATCGTCTATTTTCATTTAATTTGATTAAAATCAATGTGGTGTACATACTGTATTCTGACGTGTAGTCAAATTTTAAAGTATATAACTCCGAGTTTCGTTATGTGGCGCACAAAAATTTAACCTTCCTTCAAAAGCTGCACACAGCTGATATTTCATGCGCACACAGCCTACAGAAAATTAGAGGGAACATTGCCGAGGAGTGCATCTTCTGGCTCTTAAGCCTATGCATGGCCGATTCCACTACCATGGAATGGTGCGGTAGCTGTGCTTTTTGGAAGCCAGGACTCTTGCGGACTCGATAGATGGAATCAACCCGCTTGCTTAATACCGGCGACGATGCCGGACTCTCCCACATGCGGAAGAGTAGTCGTTCCAGCATGGGAGGAACCGGTACAGTAAAGTGTTCCCTGGCGGGAGAGTCATACTGAAGGGCGTCGAGCTCTTCGGCTCGAGGCTCCTCCTCGGGATCCGCCGGGAAGGCCAAAGCCTTGGCCATATCCCTGACGAAGTCCAAGAACCGGGCATCCTCCGGAGGGGACTGCTTCCGAGGTTCGGAGACACACCGAGTCCGAAACGAATCAGGTGACTCTTCCTCTTCAGACTCCCAGGCCGACTCCGAGGAGGAATCAGTGGGGTCGGCTCGGGCAGGCGGAGGCGTCGGCTGCCCCGACACCGAGGGAGTCGGCGTCGACGACCTCGGTCCCGAACGGGAGGCCGAGGGTGACCTCGACCGAGGATCGACTCGAGTTCGCATGGACTCGAGGATCGGCTCGGTCTCCGGGGTCGACTTAGACGTCGACGTCCCGGCGGTCGGGGCAGCGGCGCCAGCGAGGCTAGCGATCAGTGCCCGCTGCTGGTCCATGAAGGCAGATAGTCTGCTCTCCAAGGCCGTCAACCTGAGTCCGACCTCAGGTGACCCAGCAGCCCCCGACTCGGGCCCCGACGGCGTCGGGCCCGACGTCGGACCCCTCGGAGGCGAGTCCAGGAGGACTACAGGACTTACCCGAGCAGGCAACTCCGACTCCAGACGAGGTCGCTTCGGGAGGTGCTCCTTCTCCAAAGACCCCGGACGGCTATCGGGGCTATGCGACCTGGCCCTCGCGGAGCCAGGAGCGTCCACCGACGCCGCCCTCGCGGGTTTTACCTTCCGTCGATGGTCCCCGGAAGGAGAACCCCTGTCGGAGGAACTTCGGCGATGGTCAGAGCTGGAACCTCTGGACGCCGAGGCCTCCGACGAGGTCCGGGTACGGCCGGGGTCAGCGAAGATTCGTTTCCGCTGGTGCCGCCGACTCCTTAATGCTTTGGAGGACATTTTGCTGCAGGCCCCACAGATCAGTTCTTCGTGATCCGGGCCGAGGCAGCGGAGGCAATTATCGTGTGTGTCAGTGAGTGACATATTTCTGTCACACTGAACACACCGCTTGAAACCACTGGCAGCCATCGGGGGAAAAAGGGCCCCTGCAAGGTCAAAGGACCGGGCTGCCAGCGAAAAACCGAAACTGACCAAAAATCAGAAAAACCGAAAAATAGAAGAAGGACTCGCAACGGCGTCGCGAGTCCGGGCAGGAAAAAGACCGTCGTCGAACCGAAAAAAAAAAATAGAAATAAATCACTAAAATCAACTTTTTCAGCGGGGACACGACGGGTACGTCTGCAGGGCTCCGCGGAAAAAAGAAGACTGGCTAAGATGGCACCCTTGGGCGGGAAGGAGACCGCGCATGCGCGCTGCAATTCCCAAAGGCTTTCTTTGAAAGCTGGGGAAAATTGCTCCGCGAGGGCTCCGTCGGCGCCGACGTCACCCATAGGTGAGGACTGACTTCCTGCTTGGTCCTGGAGAAAGTATATTTCGCCTATTTCGGTTTGAAGTTAGGCGATCAAGACAAACCGTGGGCTCCTCACAAAGTGTGCAAGACATGTGAGGAAGATCTACGCTTATGGATGAAAGGTAAAAAACAAGCATTTCGTTTCGGAATACCTATGATGTGGCGTGAACAAAGAGACCACAGCAGTGACTGCTATTTTTGCTCTTGCATTGTGAAGGGATACAACTTAAAAAATAAGAACGTAATAAGTTACCCCACCCTTCCCTCAGCAATTAGGCCTATGCCTCATAGCAACGAAGTACCTGTGCCTGAACCACCAAAATCTTTGGATCATATTTGTGTGGACGGTTCTGATCATGATGAGACTCATCAGAAGGCTTTTCCCGATGAGTCCAGTACTTCCGAGTTTGAAACTGAACCAGATCCGAAACCTGAACTTTTCTCTCAAGCTGAATTGAATGATTTAGTCCGGGATTTAGGACTCCCAAAAGATGCTGCCCAACTGCTAGGTTCTCGGCTTAAACAGAAAAATCTATTGTCACCAGGAACAACTTTTTATTGGTACCGCAACCGCGAGACACAATTTTTGAAGTATTTCAGCAAAGAGGAAGATTTGGTATTTTGCAACGATATATACGGAGTGATGGAAAAGTTTAAACTCAAGTATGATCCTGCTGAATGGCGGCTGTTCATTGATTCATCAAAAGACAGCATAAAAGGTGTTCTTCTTCATAATGGCAACACATTCGCTTCAGTTCCTATTGCTCACTCTGTTATTCTCCAAGAAAAATACGAGAATTTGGCCCTGATTCTTCAGAAGATTCGTTATGATGAGCATAAGTGGATGATTTGTGGAGACTTTAAAATTCTATCCATGCTATTAGGGCAGCAATCCGGTTTCACCAAATATCCCTGCTTCCTTTGCTTGTGGGATAGCCGGGCCCGCGACCTACACTGGGGGAAAAAAGACTGGCCAATTCGGGAGTATTTGAGACCCGGTGAGAAAAATGTTCTTCATGAGAGCTTGGTACCTCGTGATAAAATTCTATTACCACCTCTCCACATTAAGTTGGGTCTCATTAAGCAATTCATCAAGTCCCTTCCAAAAGATGGTGAGTGCTTTCGGTACCTTTGCTCATAGTTCCCCCAACTTTCTGAAGCAAAGCTAAAGGAAGGAGTGTTTGTTGGCCCCGATATAAGGAAACTCATTTCAGATGGAGCATTCGCTGAAACGATGTCTGAGAAGGAAAAAGAAGCCTGGGATTCCTTCAAGGATGTTGTTCTCAAATTCTTGGGGAACAGGCGGGATGAGAACTATAAGGATATTGTTGCCAGGATGCTCAATGCCTTCAAAGAACAAGGCTGTAACATGAGCCTGAAAGTCCATTTCTTGCACTCCCATGTGAACTACTTTCCCGAAAACTTGGGGGCGTACAGTGAAGAACAAGGTGAAAGGTTTCACCAGGACATCAAGGACGCAGAGAGAAGGTACCAAGGAAGATGGAACACCACTATGATGGCTGATTTCTGCTGGTTGCTGCTGCGGGAAACCCCAGATGAAAAATACGCCAAGCAGCGCACCAAGAGAAGCATTCGGGGGAAGAAGAAACGGGCCCACCAGGAGATTGATTGACCCAAGAATGACTTTAAAATCTAAACTGTGTTGACAAATATCGTGTTTTTACTAAACTTTGAAATAAAAATTTGCTAGTTATTACCACAGTGTCGGATCTCATTTATTAGAATTTTATTTTCACACCATCGGGTGTTTGTCTTCATGTATTGCAATGGTGCGGTTTGCGTTTTCTATCCTTACATACATACCTGTACAACATTTTTTGCACATTTCTTTGCTTTGCTTTGTGTCTAACCTCGCTCTTATATGCTCAATGTTTGTGCACATGTATGTGGCTGTTTTAAGTGCAGACAATTTTGCTACCATCACAGTGTGTTTTGTTGACATTACTCTATTCTTATGTGCTGCCTTGTTACAATTTTCTTTATTCTTATTTGAATAACTACTAAACAATTAGTATAAAGAATTCATCCAAGAAACTTTTATCTCGATCGCACTCAATCTGAAACGTTCACCTCAAACTGCTAACCCAATGTAGCAAAAAATCTGTACGTAATGGAGCAAATTGGTTACCAGATTTGGATTCAGCGCACCAAAAAACGTAAAAATCAATCGAAACATTAGAGGCAGTTTAAAAAGATTTTTTTAGTGTACCTGTGCCATTATTAAAAGGGACTCGGGATATCACTGCTTGACCCAATACAAGCATTGAGGAACCTGTGTCTTTTGGGGAAACTGCTAGGTACTTATGACCTAGATTGGTCACTGTTGGAAATAGGATACTGGGCTTGATGGACCTTGGTTTGACCCAGTATGGCATATCTTATGTTCAGGATGAGGAAAGCATCCGCTGCTACACAAGAAGGGTGAGGTCAGCAGGAGCAGAAATGGGGTAACTGCATGCTGTCCGGGCTGGCAAACAGGTCCATCACTGGGCTGCCCCAGAGCCGGAACAGCCTTGTGGCCACTGCTGGGTCCAGGCGTCACTCATGCAACTTGAATACCCTGCTCAGCTTCTCCACCAAGATACCGTCCTGGCCCGGGAAGTAGACCACCCTCACAAGCATCCTGCTGCGTGTGGCAAAAAATCAGAGGGCTACTGCCTCCTGGCAGAGGGGGTATGACCCCACTCCTCCCTGTTTGTTCATGTAGAACATTGCGGCCTGATTGTTGGTCTGGATCAACACCACGTGGAAGACTTTGAGGGCCAGGAATATGGCTCTGATTTCCAGAAGGTTGATCTGCATTTCGCATTCCCTCTGGGATCAGCAGCCTTGTGTCTGGAGGCTGTTGCAGTGCTCTCTCCAGCCCATTAGAGAGGTATCTGTGGTGAGGACTTTCTGGGGGGTGGGTGCCTGGAAGAGCATCCCAGCCTGAAGGTGACCTGGATTCTGCCACCATTCGAAGGAGCCTGCCAACTGGTGGGTCACATGCACCCTGTCCCTGAGCCTGCCTGTAGCTTGGGTACACAGAGTGGAGGCACTACTGGGCTGCTCTCATGTGGAAGTGGGCATTTGCAGGCATGTGGACCATGGAGGCCATGTGTCCCAGCAGGCGGAAAAGTCGGGCGGGTAGTGTCCTACGCCATTGCATCTCTGCAGCTAGTTCCCTGAGGCGTACTGACCTCTCCTGAGGGAGAAAGGCTTTTGCCTGAAAGGTGTCCAACTGCGCCCCTATGAGCCCCTCTAGACTCTGAATGGGAGTGAGGTGGGACTTGGGGTTATGACAAACCCCAGGTGCTGCAGGGTGTTTATGGTGTGTCCGATGGTGCATTGTGCCTCTGTAGCTGTGCCCTCTTTTATGAGCCAGTCGTCCAGATAGGGGAAGACAAAGGCCCCTTGAAGCCTGAGGTGGGCTGTGACCACCATGAGGTACTTTGTGAAGACCCTTGGAGATGAGGCTAGCCTGAAGAGCAATACCCTATATTGGTAATAGTGTCTCCACCACGAACCGGAGGTATTTTCTGTGGTTGGGGTGGATTAGGATGTGAGTGTAAGCATCCTTTAGGTCCAAGGAGCAAAGCCAATCTCCCTGCTGGAGGAATGGCAGCAGTGTTCCAAGGGAGAGTATCTTTAACTTCTCCCTGACCAGAAACCTGTTGAGCTGTCGCATGTCCAGGATGGACCTGAGGCCCCCAGTCCTCTTGGGGACGAGGAAGTAGCTGCAGTAGAAGCCAGTGCCCCATAGGTGTTTTGGGACAGACTCCACTGCTTTGTCCCGGAGTAGTCCTGCTAGCTCAGTGAGGAGCAGGGTCTGGTGAAGGAGAGGCCTGGTGGGCTCTCCTGGAAAGAATGGGAGTAGTGCCTGATGTAGGTGGATGAGGTAACCATCCTTGACCACCTGCAACACCCAGGCATCAGTGGTGATGGCTGTCCACCTGTGGGCAAATAGGGCTAGATGCCCCCCTGTGGGTAAGCAAAGGACCCCCCTGGGGGTGTGGGGGTTGCACCCAGGCAGTCAAGCCTCTCCCAGGCTGGGCCTGAGCCGGTGTCTGGGGTTCGAGGCTTTTTGCTTTCTGGGACCATGTCATCACTGACCCAAATCATCACTGAAAGCTCTATAAAAGATTACATAACCCCATACTTAACCAACTCCATTAGCTGCCTATATTCTCCTGGACTAAGTTCAAGACACTGCTTACAATCTTTATTTTATTTATTTAACATGCTTTTATATACCGCAACTTCTGGAGATCAAGGTCGGTTTACATTGAACTCAAAAAGCAAACTTTACAATGAACTTGCAAACTTATATAAAAAGAACTATCTTACAATTAATTGGATACAATAAAATCCTACATCACTCAACTGCAGATACGCTACAGGAACTGATTATTCGAGACATTAGCACGCGTCCCAGGAGAAGCAACAATAGAAACATGATTGTCTTCCCACCCGCACACCAGAAAACCAACTAAACCACTTTGAAAAGGGTATTTTCTTTCCCTGCCCCAGCGCTATAGAACACCCTGCCAGAACATATCAGAACCACTAGACATCAAGGACTTCTGCAAAAAGATAAAAACTCACCTTTGCACTGAACATTTCGGACATATCACGTAAGCAATTACATAAAATAGCATATTCTGAATCCGTGCAAATCCAGTTCACCTCCCATACCAGGCTACTTCTAAGTCTAGTATTAATGACCCATTGAACCTGTCCCTTTACTGTCCATAGGTTTTACGTTATTCTTGATCATTGATGTTAATATAACTAGGGTTCGCTGTAACAGTTTGATTTTTTGTTATTTATATTAGTTCGTTGTATGACCTGAAGTTTCATTGTAAACTGCTTTGATTAAAGGATAAGGCGGTATAAAAAAAATCTGTTAAATAAATAAAACAACGTCCCTGTCCTTTTTGTTGCTGGGCCTGCTGAGAGTCCGAGAAGGCTTGGAAGTGTGGAGTAGTACTGAAACCCCCTTTCCTCCTCAGCAAGAGCGGCTTATTCCCTGGGATTTTCTTTCGGGGTTGCAGAGAGGTCTTTTTTGAGAGCCTGGTTCTTGTCACATACTCGGTCTCTATTTCCACTGCTTTGTCCGCCATGGTTGTCCCGAACAGGTTCTCACCTGTGCAGGTGACATCGATCAGTTTGTCCTGTATCCATTGTTCCAGGTCAGATGACTGCAGCCATGCTTAGCGTTCTGCTCCAATGGAGGGGAGGCATGGCCTAGTGGTTGGGGCAAGGTACTTCAGGCCGGAAGGTCGGGGTTCAAATCCCACTAGAGGACAGCAACCTTGGGCCGGAAGGACTGGGGTTTCTAGTCCCACAGGTGCTCCTTGTGGTCTTGGGCAAGCCACTTAACCCTCCATAGCCCATGTTCCCTGTAAAATAGTTATCTCCAAGTTATAATGCCCTGTTCAATGTAATTTCAGTTTATTCAATGTAAACCGCACTGATGCAGAATAGCGCGGTATATAAGAGAATGTAAATAAATAAATAAAATAAATAAATGCGTGCAGCGGCCACCCTAGCTGATGACTCGAAGCCATCATAGGCTGCTCAGGACAGGAACTTTGAACATTCCTTTACCACCGAGGTCAGGGTCTTAAGGCTTGCCGAGAATCCCCCGTTCCCTCGACAATTCGAAGGTTCGGGCCTTCCTGCCGGGCGGTACCGATGAATGTGTCTTTTGGCTCTTAAGCCGGCACATGGCAGACTCCACAACCATAGAGTTGCGAGGGAGCAGGGTCTTTTGGAACCCAGGGCTCCAGCTCCTGCTGACAATTGATACAGACACCGGTGTTTCCCACATCCGGAGAAAGTGGCGGTCGAGGATCGGGGCACTGGAACCATAAGGGCTTCCTTCGGGGGTGCCTCATAATGGAGTATCTCCAATTACTCGGTGCGTGGGTCCTCCTCAGCCTCGATCGCAAGAGCCTTGGCCATATCCCTCACAAAATCGAGCAACGCAATGTCCTCAGGTGGGAAGCGGTATTGGGTTGCCGGGGGGGGGGGGGGAGAGATGGGTCCGAGGGCATGTCACGGTGTCACCTCATGTCTGGGGACTCTTCATCTTCGGTCTCCTATTCGGACATGAAGTCGGAATACGAGTCCAATGCTGCCCCCTGAGGAGGACTGGTGTCCAGAAGAACAGGGCTGGGACCTCGACCGGGGTCTCTTTCGAGGCCAATGGCGCTCGACAACTGCCTTGTTGTCCAGGGAAGCCCTCGATGTCAAGAGTCCTGTTGTTGGGGCGGATGAACTGGACATAAATACCTGCTGCATGGCCACTAGGGCAGATATACTGCTCTTTAGGGCTGCCATTCCGGTCTCCATGCCAGCTGGCTCCACAGCCTTTGACATGGGCACTGAGGACCTCGGGCTCGGTGTCGGCATTGTTGAGGAGGAATCCTCAAATGAAGATGGCCTCGAAGGCCCGAGGCTGGTCAGTGGGATCCAACTCCTCCTTGTGGGGCAACTTGGAGGGCCACTCCTGCCCTGACTCCTCGGACTCATGCCTGGGGCTGCAGAACCTGGGGTGGGATTTCACCTTCTTCTCGGATCTGTCCTCTGAGGTGGTCTTTGAGGATTTCTTCTTCTTATGCTCCACCTCCAGGGACTTCCGCTCAGAGGAACTGCGGCCATGGGACTCAAGAGGAGGCTCAGCCTTTTCGGGACACCGAAGTATCGGAGGGGGCTCTGGAGCATGGTGTTATAAAGATAATAAATCAAATTTCAGAGCCAGGAGTCCAGTGAAGGGTTTTATTATTTCATTCTCATGAGAATGGGGGTCTGCTCCCTATAGCAGGAACAAATCTTTATTCCATTTCACCCCTTTTATACATTTTCTTTCCCCTTTCTGTTATCATGGTTATACCCCATTGGTTGACATTTACAGTAAGTATTTCATACAATTTCAAAGTTCTCACGAGAAGGAAAAGGGCTTTGCCTGAACAGTACAGAAAAAGTACAGGCAGTTTCGTTGTTAATCACTAACTCACAGAGAAGGAAAGCTCCCATGGAGAAACAAAGGCTGCTGATCTGTCATACAATTTCACTGTTAATCATTAACTCACAGAAAAGGAAAGCTTCTGTTACTGCACCCTGATCTATAATGCTTTTATACAACAGAACCATACAAAAGATTTTTATGGTTATAAAAACTGCGCTTGTTTATGTGATTATTCCTTGTAAAAACATCTCCTAAATTCTCTATCCCCAACAATTCCCCCTTTTCTGTTTTTATCATTATGTTGCTCTGGGGCGGAGTCAGACTTATGAAAAAATATTTCCTGCTGCTGATGGCAACTCTTTAAGGCCTTTGGGGTCACTGTTCTGCAGAGCTCGCAGTCGGAGTTGTTGTGCTCCGGGCCATGGCATCGGACGCAGCAGTCATGTGGATCGGTAAGTGACATAACTTTGCCACAATGATCACACTTTTTGAAGCCATTTGAGGCCATTGGAAAAAGGCTGAAAAAGGGCACAAACGCCAGGCAATGTGGACTTCTATGAAAAAAGTAAAAAAGGATAGACAAACCCAAGGAGCGATAACGAGGCGAGCTGGCTCGGGGGTGAGAAGGAACAGATACCCAAACCAGACAAAATTTAACTATTAAAAAATCCAACTTTTTTCAGGGAAAAAAGGACAATGTCTGAAGGGCTCCACGGAAAAAAGGAGACTGAGGCAAGATGGCACCCTTTGGCGGAAAGTGGACCATGCATGCGTGGTGCATTTCCCAAAGGCTTTTCTTGAAAGTTGGGGAAATGCTTCTGCGCAGGATCCGTCGGCACAGACATCACCCATATGTGAAGAC
The DNA here is from genome assembly GCA_033557465.1 of Ichthyophis bannanicus. Lineage (NCBI taxonomy): Eukaryota > Metazoa > Chordata > Amphibia > Gymnophiona > Ichthyophiidae > Ichthyophis > Ichthyophis bannanicus. Next base: position 690,233,327 of record CM066036.1, on the reverse strand, counting down.
TGACTTCCTGCTTGTTCCCGGAGAAAGCACAGTTACTTACCTGTAACAGGTGATCTCTGGGAATAGCAGGAATAAGTCTTCACATATGGGTACGTCGGTACCGACGGAGCCTGCGCGGGAACACTCCCCAGCGTCCAATCAGAAAGCTTTTGGGAGCATCCTTCAGCGCCTGCGTGCTGCCTTCCCGCCTTTCCAATTGTCTCTCCTCAGTTAAGTTTTATAGCTGAGACAAAGAGAGAGAGAGGGGAAAGGAAAGATAGATAAAGAGATACAACTCCTAGGGGAGGTGGGTGGGTTGTGAAGACTTATTCCTGCTGTTCCCAGAGATCACCTGTTACAGGTAAGTAACTGTGCTATCTCCAGGAACAAGCAGGAATGAGTCTTCACATATGGGGACTCCCAAGCTAAGATGCCTGGAGCCCTAGCATGTTGGAGATTGAACAATGCTACACCTCATATGGCCAGGCATCCTGAGGATGGAGGGTAGGAGTTGAAAAAGAGAGGAGCTGTAGGAAACAGCTAACTTAAGAGAGGACTACAGGCAAGGAGTCCTTGTATGTATGATAATCATCATGAAATATATTGAAATGAACAATCACAATATGGACCTCACCTACTGGATTGCAGGAAGTAGAGAGGCTGATGGAGTCTATTGGGGATCCAGTAGAGGAATCTTCAAGGTGACCTCACTGGAGTGAAGGTGAAGGTCAAAATCTGGAAGAGACGGGTGACCCCAGGATTCAACTGGGGTAGTACAAAAACGGTAGGTCTTTAGTGGGAAGCTTTATGGAAAAAGCTGAAAACTCTTTTGGCTACAGAGTTATTCACAGTTAGGAGCAAAAGAGGAAGACTGACCGATTTGGACAAACTGGCCTAGTCCTTGAGGGAAGAAGGGGTATGGGAAAAAACCCGTATTCTCAAAGAAAGGACAGATGTCTGAGGAATTGAAAGCTCAGATCTACTGAAGATCCACCATGTCATTCCTAACTGGAGAGAGGTAGGAATATATTGGAGTATGGAGCTTCAGGGATACCTGAACCTAGGGTTATGGTAAGAGCTGTCAGTACCATAGCAGTGGTTGTGTGCATAATACCCCAAACATACTGAGGAACAGTATGAACATGTGCAAAGCCTACTGTCTGGAACATATAGGAAGGAAAAACCTTTATGAGCATAGACAGAGAGATAAGTAGGTAAATACATATCTACCTATGATGAAGCATCTCAACAGATACACACACACACACACACATATATATATATATATATACACATATATAAGGGTATATATATATGTATGTTTATAGTGAGATCTAGAGGGGCATAACATATGCACACGCAGCTGACAGACATATGTATCTATAGGGATGTATATATATATACATATATGAACATATAGGTCTAAGATAAATGTCTGCAAGTAAGCAGACAGAGATATGCCTATAAGAACATTCACATGGAGATGTGAAGAGGAAAGATTCATCCAATAACAAGAAGGTGGAACCTACTTGAGAAGATATATAGAGAATCTATTCCCCCTGGTTAAGATGGTGCAGGAATGCTATCCAGTGAAATAACCAGGATGGTTGTGTGAAAAAACAGAGGATAATATCAGTCTGTAAACAGCAAGTCCTGAGTCCGGTAGAACTCTAGCATGATAAATGGACAGAAAAACGCATAGGATGAGATACCAGGTGGACCCACTTGAGGGACAAAAAAGGGGTATCATGCGTTTTTTAGTGAAATATGTGCTGTCCATGAAGGATTAGGATACCATGAGGACAAGCTGCAAGGAAAAAAGAGCATATTCCCTGTAGGAATTGGACAACTCTTTAGACTGTCACGTAGGGAAGGCTTATGTCCTTTATTTTAAAAGGAGATAGAAGGGTGTAAAGAACCCTCACAGTCATGGGGAATGACTAAGGAAGCCTTTTTCAACCATATAGGGTAGTCATTAGAGAAAAAAACCCATGCTCTCTAGCAAGGGCCCATAGTGGAAAGCTTCTCTGTAGGAGTGCAGAGAGCATTATGCAGGAGAATTGGGAAATAAACTGGCTGTTGGGGAAAACCAGCTGCCACTTCAACTATGCTGCCAAATCCCAGGAATTGGAGATGGCAGAAAAGAAGATAGTGATAAGGATTATCCAAGACAGATGAAGCACTATCTTGGAAGCACTACTAAGGCCAGACAGAAAGTAGTGGAAGACAAGACTGGAACTTGTGGAAAAGTACTAGTAGTCCAATCACTGGAACTCCTGCATGGGCAGCCGCTGAATAGGACAGCAGAGAGAATCTTTCTGTGCAAAACAGAGAGAACAGACAGAACAAGAGGAGAACATCCTGACTCTGTCTGATGAGCTGCCCAGACAAAAGAAGGGAGTTTACTCAAGAGAAAAAACTCCAAACTGGAATGGAAAGAAAGAATAGAAAGGCTAAGAAAGCCTTCCAGTGGTATGGTACCACTCTTACAGGGGAAACCCTGGAGAAGAGGGTAGAGAAACAGGAGCTGAAGGGTGACTTACCATATGGTTTTTCCTCCTCTTCCTGCCAAGCAGAGAGGTTTAACAACTATCCCATGATAGTTTTTCTGTACCGACATGAATTTTTTCCTTCCACAGACTTACCATATGGAAAAAATTCATGTCGGTACAGAAAAACTATCATGGGGATAGTTGTTAAACCTCTCTGCTTGGCAGGAAGAGGAGGAAAAACCTGTGACCCACAGACATGAATATCCTGACAGCTCAGCATACCTAAGAGCAACTGGATGTCCTGAGAACAGGAATCCATGTGTAGAGTTTTGAATGAAAAACAGTGAAAAACTTCTGTTGAAAAGAAGATAACTGTAGGTTATAAAGAGATTAATCAGAACCCCATGGTTGCTGTGTTTATTCAGCCTGGCTAGAGTTTGGATTCTTCAGACCAGGACAAGGCTTCCCGTGTTTGGGAACATCTGAATGATGGGCAGAAGAAGAGTAAAACCTCTTTCTCCTAGGGAAAGATGGTTTGGTAGGGCATTTCCTACCTACTGGGGAAGGAGAAGGCTTAGGATCGCCTTCAGAAACAGGGAAGTCAGTGGAGCACTGAGCAACCTGATGTAAAGACTCCTTATTGAAGCGATTTTCTCCAGTGCAAGGAGTATTACCCAGTCTTTGTTGTGCCCATCTGTTCAAGTCTAAAGCTTGGAGCCAGGCTCTACGTCGTGCCCCTATGGCTATAGCAGAGGTTCTGCTAACAGACTCAAAACAGTCTAGGGAAGCACGAGAAAGAAACCAAGAAATATTTTGGCTATGACTAAGAAGTAAGGAATAGTCTGCAGCCTTGGGCTCTGATAGAAAAGGAGTCAAAAGAGATAATTTCTTTGTGACCTCCTGAAGGGATAGACTCATATAAAAAATATATGAGAGAATCCTTGTTGCCAGCATAGATGTTTGGAAGGTTTGACGTCCAAAGGCATCCAGTGTTCTAGATTCACGACCTGGCGGGTAAGAAGAATGCTTCTTCTTGCTTTTTACCTTCCTCATTGCCGATTCCACTACAATGGAATGATGGGGAAGTTGAGTCTTTTGAAACCCTGGAGAGGGGGGCACCTGATACAGAAGATAAGTTGCTCTAGAAGGTGAGGAAACCCGTAAAGGTGCTTCCCACATTCTTAGAAGAAGATCCTGCAAGGAATGATCCTGCAAGCATTATATTTTCCTTTTCTCCAGAAGAAAGAGAGCCTTGTGTAGGATCATAGCCAGGGATAGGAATAGCAAGGGATGTTGCTATATCCAGGAGAAAATTCTGAAAAGAAGGATCTCCAACGGGAACCGTCCCTGGACAGGCTAGACCTGAAGAACTAGCCTGGGCAACGGAGGATCTACTTGCTGCCCGGTGCAGAAAAGGATCCCTAAGGGATGGATGCTGGTACTGGAGGTCATGACCTGAAACAGTCAGTACTGCATCGTCCATGCCAGGTATCGATTCCAAACTAGGTATAGAAAGGAGCGACCCTGGTGAAAGAAGCATGGAAGGAGCTGGCCCAGATGTTACCACAGGTACCGGCACCGACACCGATACCGGTAGCTGTGCCGGAATCGAAGGCGATACCGACATCGAAGCAGTCATCGGAGGCTGCTCAAGCGGTATTGAGGTAACCAAAGGCCTTTGGTAGTTACCCTCGGTACCGAGCATCCGGAACCGGTACGTGTCGGTTCCAAGACGTGTCGGTACCCAGTCTTCCAGACTAGAAATCGATTCCAGACTCGGCATCGAAGGAAGCAAGTCTATCAATGCATGTCTAGAAGGTACCGACGTTGATGGTAGTATCGGCGGTGATGCCGATACTGGAAAGTCAGTCTGGGACGTATCGATCGGTCCCGAAGGTACCGAGAAAGCCAGATGACGATCCCTGGTGAGGAGTGGATCGCTCAACACCAGTGCTGATGCCGGGGTATCGGTACCGCTCGAAGCGGATACCACCACCGAGCATGGCTCAGGTATGTTCTGTGAGGGGTGAGCCTCAGGAACAACCTGAAACCCCTGAAAGGCTTTGGAGACCGAAGACTCCCGCCGGGGTTTTAAAGCCAATGGACCCTTGAGGGCAAGGCCGGAGCCGTCATCATGCTGTGCATGAGACCTACCACTCAAGGATTGGCTAGTCTTAACAGACTGTTTGTGGGTTACCTGATCCTGTAGAGAAGAAGAAATGATCGGTGCCCTGACACTGGAAGGGAACTCGGTATCGAGGGAAACGCGAAATGGAAAATCTCTTCTCATAACATTGTAGCCTAATGGCTCCGGAGGAAAATGGTCAGGACCCAAACAGGTTAGACACCAGTTCTTGGAGTCTAAAAACAAAACTGTACTGCCACAGTTAAGGTACTTCGTAGGAAAAGAAGGTGGCAGCTCCATAATGGAGAGGCCTTAAAGGCCCAAAAAGTTTAAACAGAAACTGAGGGAAAAAAATTCCCTGAATTTAAGAAAAAGAAAAGAAAAAAACACCGGCGGTACTGGTGGAGCCGGGGAGACAGCCGCGACCACAAGAAAACAAAGAATTAAAGAATTAAAAAGAAAAAATTTTCTGCGGTGACAGGAAGACGTCCTGCCGGCTCCGCGGAAAAACGAAAACTGAGGAGACAGTTGGAAAGGCGGGAAGGCAGCACGCAGGCGCTGAGGGATGCTCCCAAAAGCTTTCTGATTGGACGCTGGGGAGCGTTCCCGCGCAGGCTCCGTCGGTACCGACGTACCCATATGTGAAGACTCATTCCTGCTTGTTCCTGGAGATAGGGGCATCAGCTTCAATTTGTATTAATTTCTATGTATCAGAGTGTACTAAACATGGCAACCACAGCATCTCAGTTGGAAGTCTAAAACTGATTAGAATTTGTGATTAATCTCTTCCTTGTTTATGAACCCTATGAGTACCTACTAAACAGGGGCAAGTTATCACTTCATAGAACTGGTGATCTCTTGCTCATTTTTTCAAGAAATATATGTAGAATAGCTAGGGCATTAAAGTCTCAACTTTGGAGTTATAGATGGCATGAGATGTAGCCAGCATTACCTGCCTGTGCCTAAAATGGGAGAAACAAGCAGAGATTCTGAGTTAAGGTGCAGTGATGGCAAACTGTAATGACATACACTACCTGAAATAGAAAGGAAAAGAAGAGCAGAAGTGGCACCCTGACATGAGAGACATCAAGTCGATCCTTGCATCACCCCAGTCAAAAAAAGGAGGGGGTTCTGGCCTACAGAGGATTAGTTATCCACTCATCTACCTCTGCAACACAGAAACAAACTATGACAGCAGATTAGGACTAGAAGGCCCCATTTAATCTGCCCATTCCTGGTCTATTACCACAAAGCCTGATACCACATTTGATCCTTGTACTTAAGGAATATTTTGTTCTTATTCAATGTTCTTTTGGATTCTGTCACTATTTTAGTCTTTACCGCCTCCTATGGGAGGTTGTTCCATGTATCCATCATCCTTCTATGAAGAAATATTTCCTTATGTTACTTCTGAATCCACCCCATGCCCTTCCTCCACTCTTCCCAAGCCTCCAATGACATTAAAACTTGCTTCCCACTGAAAAATTCTTGCTTCTTGTGCATTAGTTATACCTTTGAGGTATACGGATTTCTATCATATCATATCATGTTTTCTCCCTATTCTAGATCAAAGTCTTATTTCATAAATTCTGAGTACAGGCTCTGTCTCAATTTTTGCCCTAATCTGGGCTGCCCCTATAGTACTGAACCAGAGGGAAACAAACCAGCGAGTGACTGAATAAGTATCAGGAAAGTTGCAGTCGGGGAAGAGAGCATGAGAAGAGAAACTGTAGTTCAAGTGAACTTATCGGGTGCAGCTTGAGGTAGCAAAGGTTAAGAACTATTGGGCTAAAATCGTACCTAGGAAAGATGAAAACTTGATCTATAATACACTGATCTATATATAACACATCACTAGCTTCTACAAAATAAACAAGACTTAAACAAATAGAATGGCTCTCTTTAAACTCTCCTTTGCCATTTATTTTTTGGACAGGTGGACGCCCTTGGGAGAGAGATACTTTAAGTCTAATGCTGCTATTTTGTAATTTGAAGTCTACAGTCACAAATGTAGCAAGTTATTTCGACTAAAACATATCATCTACAGCTTGTTTGTAGACCTTTATTTGTATGTTTCTAAATGGACCAACATGGTAGTCATATTACTTTATTCAAGTTATTATATAAAACATTGCTCTCCCTTCTTAAGGCACTATGTACCATAGCCAGATAGGTACTGTTACCAGATACCAAGCTACTTTTAATAAGATTTACCATTGACGCTACCTTTATAATTGCTAAAACAGTCTCAAAGCCAGTATTGAGGTGGTGAGATATGGTCAAGGATGTTAGATGGTTGAGCCAATTGATAAAATGGTAAAACCATTGCCTTCTGAAAAGTCTTTTCAGCTGACAGTTGCACTAAAAACTTACAGAATCTTTTCCAGTTCGTTTTTTGGGAGATTTATGTTTAGACTCTGATCTTTGTTTAGCTCGTTCTTTTTCATTTTCCTTATCCTTTTCTCTCTCACGTTCTCTTTCCTTTTTGTCTTTCTCCCGTTCACCATCTGATTCAGGAGAATCCTACAACCACAAAACAAGAATAAAAAATGAGTGTACAAATATTATATGAGGAAGTCCAAAATAAGACTCGCTGGCCCCTGCTCTTACTATTGTGAACACTCATTTCACCCACCGTAATCACTATATGTTTCAGTGAAAGAAAACCCCGAGAACTTTACCATGGATCTCTGGGTAGACAGGATTGGGTTATGATATATCAGAACTTCCAAAAAGAAATACTTTCTCTTGACCTTTATTGTGTAATCATAGAAATGAATGCCAGTGCGAAATTTAGACAAATTCGTTTATCAAAGATTCATATTATCAAAATGAAAAAGAAAGCAGTAATCGTATGACAGTATAATGCACAATGTTAAAATCTGGAACCGCAAAAAATGTGCTTAATAATTCATTCAATGCATTTATTGTATTTTCTTTTACATCACATATGCATGCATGCATGAATACACCCAAGGGAAAGCACAGTTACTTACCTGTAACAGGTGATCTCTGGGAACAGCAGGAATTAGTCCTCACATATGGGTACGTCGGTACCGACGGAGCCCGTGCGGGAAAGCTCCCCAGCTTCTTAGAATAGAAGCTTTTGGGACCTCCCACTGCACATGCGCACTGCCTTCCCGCCTTCCTGAACAGCTCTCCTCAGTTTCGAGTTTATAGCTGAGTCAACAGAGAGAGGACAGGAAGATAGATAGATAAAAGATACAACTCCTAGGGGAGGTGGGTGGGTTGTGAGGACTAATTCCTGCTGTTCCCAGAGATCACCTGTTACAGGTAAGTAACTGTGCTATCTCCAGGAACAAGCAGGAATAAGTCCTCACATATGGGGACTCCCTAGCTTAGATGCATGGGATCCCCTGTAAAGGTTCGCCATCTTCGTATGGATCTCAGGCATCCATTCTGGGAAGGTGGGCAGGAGTTGTTTAGGAATGGAACAGGTGCTTGAGGACAGCCTGGCCAAACAAGGCATCCCGGCGGGAGTCCTTGTCCAAACAGTAATGGGCTGTGAAGGTATGAACCGAGGCCCAGGTAGCGGCTCGACAGATCTGATCTATGGAAACAGAGTGCAGATGAGCCATAGAAGTTGCCATGGCCCTCACATTGTGAGCAGTGACATGGCCTTCCAGAGAAATGTTTTTGCTCTGGTAAGCAAAAGAAATACACTGAGCAATCCAATTGGAAAGTGTACGCTTGGAGACTGGAAGTCCCAAATGGGAAGGATCAAAGGCCACAAAAAGTTGAGAAGACTTTCGATGTGGCTGAGTCCTATTAAGGTAAAAAGCGAGAGCTCTTTTACAATCCAGAGTATGAAGGTTCCTCTCTGCATTGGATGCATGAGGAGCTGGAAAAAAGACAGGTAGATATACCTCTTGATTAAGATGAAAAGGCGAGACCACTTTAGGCATAAAGTGGGGATTCGTCCTAAGGACCACCTTATCATGATGAAATCTTGTGTAAGGTGGATTAGCCACTAAAGCCTGCAGCTCACTGATGCGGCGAGCCGAAGTGACTGCAATGAGGAAGATGACCTTCCAGGAAAGAAATTTCAAGGAGGTGGAAAACATTGGCTCAAAAGGTGGCTTCATAAGTTGACCGAGCACTAGATTCAAATCCCATGCGACCGGGGTGGTCTGATGGGAGGTTTAGTGAGAGTCAGGCCTCTCATGAATCTTGCAACAAGAGGATGAGAGGAGATAGGTTGTCCATTTATATGTTGCAAGGATGCTGCAATAGCACTTAAATGGACTCTTACCGAATTCGTCTTGAGGCCTGCATTGGATAGATGCAGGAGATAATCAAGAAGAGAATTCAAAGGAAGTGCCAGAGGGTCAAGACCCTGCTGAGCACACCAAATGGAAAAACGTTTCCATTTGAAAGCATAGGAACGCCTGGTAGAGGGTTTCCTAGAGGCAGAAAGGATATCTTTCACTGGTTGGGAAAGATGAAAGTCTTGAAGGCTTAAGCCTTCAGTAACCAAGCACTGAGGTGAAGGGATTTGGGGTTTGGGTGCCACAAAGTCCCCTCCTCCTGAGACAGGAGGTCTGGCGCAGCTCCCAGATCCAAGTAGGATCCCTGGGAGAGCTGTAGAAGTAGAGGGAACCACACTTGGCGTGGCCAGCGTGGAGCTATGAGGATCATAGTTCCATGATCCCTCTGGAGTTTGAACAGAGTCTTGGGAATCAAAGGAATGGGTGGAAAGGCATATAGGAATGCCTGACTCCAATTCAGGAGAAAGGCGTCCGTAGCCTGAGCTCCCTGACACGGAGTTCTGGAACAGAACCGGGAAGTTTGGCATTCCACGGACTTGCAAAGAGGTCTATGTCCGGGGTCCCCCATTCCTGAAAGATTCGGTTTATTTGGTCCAAATGTAGGGACCATTCGTGTGGCAGCAGAACTCGACTGAGCCTGTCTGCCCGAGAGTTTTGAACTCCTGGGAGATACACTGCTAGCAGGTGAATCTGATGCTCTCTGGCGAAGGCCCATAGTCTTAGAGCTTCGTTGCAAAGCGACAGAGAGCCCGTCCCTCCTTGTTTGTTTATGTAAAACATGGCCACCTGATTGTCCGTCTGAACTAGGACAGTGAGGTTGGCTAGGAGGGAGTGGAAGACCTTGAGGGCAAGGTAAATTGCTCGCAGTTCCAGAAGATTGATATGAAGGGTGGTCTCTTGTAGAGACCAAGTGCCCTGAGTGGAGAGAGTTTGCAGATGGGCTCCCCACCCTGTTTGGGAGGCATCTGTTGTGAGGGTTGCTTGGGGTAGCAATGGTTGAAATGGAGCCCCCAACAACAGATTCTTGGTGGAAGTCCACCAGTGGAGGGACCAAAACAGACGATCGGAGGTTTGTATTTGGTCTGAGAGCGCTCCTGACGCCTGAGTCCACTGAGTGGCCAGGGTCCATTGAGCTGCTCTCATATGAAGACGAGCATAGGGCACCACATGCACTGTGGAGGCCATATGACCCAGTAGGCGTAGCATTTCCCTGGCTGTCAAGTGAGTGCTGGACTGAGCTTGGGAGGCCAAACTCAGGAGGCGCTGGCCTCGAACATGTGGAAGGTAGGCCCTTGCAGTGATGGTGTCCAACTGGGCCCCTATGAATTCTAGAGATTGAGTAGGGATGAGTTGGGACTTGGGAAGGTTTACTACCAGTCCCAGATACTGCAAAAGGCTCCTTGTGTGGTCCAGGGAAATCTGGGCCTGTGACTGAGTTGGAGCTCGGATGAGCCAGTCGTCCAGATATGGGAAGACAAAGATTCCCATGCCTCTTAGAAATGCGGCTACGACTGCCATGCATTTTGTGAATACTCTTGGAGCAGAGGCTAGACCGAAGGGGAGTACTCTGTATTGGAAATGTTTTCCCTGAAACAGAAAGCGAAGATACTTTCTGTGGGATGGATGGATGAGTATATGTGTATACGCATCCTGTAGGTCTAGAGAACAAAGCCAGTCCTGACCCTGGAGGTAAGGAAGGAGAATGCCGAGAGACAGCATTTTGAATTTCTCCTTGAAGAGAAATTTGTTCAATTCTCTCAGATCTAGGATTGGTCTGAATCCCCCTGTCTTCTTTGGAATGAGAAAATAAGGGGAGTAGAAACCGGACCCTTGTTGAGGAAGAGGAACCTCTTCTATGGCCCCTTGGGCAAGAAGAGAGGAAACCTCTTGACCCAACAGGGTTAGGAGAGATGGGGGAGAATTGAATGGTCTCACCATATGATGGGGAGGAAGGCTGGAGAAATGAAGTTTGTAACCCTCTCGAATGATAGAGAGGGTCCATTGTTCTGTTGTGATTTGTTCCCATCTGGGAGCAAAGTGAACCAACCTTCCGGGTATGGTGAGAGGTTCTGGTTGTGTTAGAACCAGAAGTGGCAAGTTCCCTAGGAGCAAGTCAAAACCCCTGAGGGGTTGGAGCCTGCTGAGCTACAGTAGCTGCTGCAGGCTTAGCTCGTGCTTGTTTGGATTGCTGACGCTTAGCAGTATAGCGAGGTTGAGAAGACTGCTGGCCAGTATTTGAAGCAACTCTGGCCTTCTTATAGTAAGGCCTTTTAAAAGACTTTTTCTTAGTAGGAATTGAAGTGGACTTTGAAAGTCTTTCCAAGGTGGCATTTTCAGCATCCATCTGGGTGGCTTTGATTTGCCACTCTTCCCCAAATAAGTTCTCACCTGTACAGGGCAGATTCCGTAAGCCATCTAGAACCCAAGGTTCCAGATCAGAGGCCTGGAGCCAAGCAAGACGTCGGGCTGCAATAGCAATGCCCGAAGCCCTACTGGCTCCCTCAAAGGAATCATATGCTGCCCTATTAGAGAACTTAGAAACCTCTAAGAGTTGTTTCACTAGGGAAAGGAATCCCTGCTTTTTATCCTCAGGGATAAAGGGGGCAAAATGCCGCACCTTTTTGGCAAGTTCCTCCAGGAACATGCCCATATAGAGACTGTAGGAATTAATCCTGGCTATAAGCATACTAGCCTGGAAAATTTTCCTACCAAAAGAGTCCAAAGTCTTACATTCCCGTCCTGGAGGGGTGGAAGAGTGCCTTTTGGTACTCCTAATCTTCTTCATTGCAGACTTCACCACAATAGAGTGGTGGGGCAATTGAGTCTTTTGGAAACCAGGAGAAGGAGGGACCCTATACATGGTGTCCAACCTACGGGAATAAGGAGACAAAGTCAAAGGATTTTCCCAGAAATCCATCAGTTGTTCTTGAAGGATTTCATGGATAGGCAGGGTAACTGCCTCCTTAGGGGCCTTTGAGTATCCCAAAATATCCAGTTTTTTGGATCTGGGTTCCTTTTCAGAGGATGTGGTAATAGAAAGGGCTGTAGCCATATCTAAAACAAAGTCCTGGAAGGACAAATCCTCTGGAGGGGACATTCTCCTTTTAGGAGAAGAGGGCTCCTCAGGTAAGTTGAGTGAAAACTCAGCAGAATCATCAGAGGAGTGAAAATCCTCAGAGGAATCGGTGCTTTCCTCTAACGCACGATACGCGTACCGATCGGTATCGATATCGGGCGTATCGGGTATGGAACCGGTATGGAGCGAAAGCCCATACGGTACCGACTTGCGTTTAGAGGTGGACGGCCTCGATACCGGCATGGCGGACGATACCGGTATCGGGCCCGGAACCGCTGAAAGCGGAACCGATGGCGTTGCAGCTTTAATGAAAGCCATGACGGCCTGCTGCATGGACTGTACAGTATCGCCCATGGACGCCATAGCTGCCTGGATGTCGGTACCGGAGTGACCCGGTACCCCAGAGCAGGCTAACAGGTGATCTGTCGAGGCCGTAGCATCGATATCAACCTGAGACCCCTGAATTGGCGTTTTTGGAAGTTGGACTTCCCGCCGGGGTTGTTTGGCTGGGGCAGGGTCCTCAAGTTCTAAGCTAAGAGCCTCTCGATGCTTTGAAGGAGATTTGCTCTTTGAGGACTTGCCCACAGAAGGTTTGGTTACCTGAGATCCATCCGGAGAAGAAGACCTGGATGACTGTGATGCTGTATTCTCTGAAGCAAACAGCACATGGAATTTGTTGGCCCGGTTCTGCAGCCCACGTTTAGACATGTGGGAGCAAGATGGGCAGTCCGGTATGGAATGGTCAGGCCCCAAACATTTCAGACACCATTCATGGGTGTCTGTGACTGAAATAACAGCATTACATTTGGTACACTTCTTAAATCCAGGGGCTGGCTTCTCCATGAGGAGAAATTGAGTAGGCCGAGAGGCCTCTCTGAAGTGACCAAAAAGCTAAAAAATAAGAAAAAAGAATTATAATTTTTTAAAGAAAGAAAGAAAAGACCGGCGATACCGGTATCGGTATGGGGAAGGCAGGTACGCGGTCTAAAGAAACAAATAAAATAACAATTTCTTCAGCGGTGACAGGAACACGACCTGCTGGCTCCGCGGAAAAAGAGAAACTGAGGAGAGCTGTTCAGGAAGGCGGGAAGGCAGTGCGCATGTGCAGTGGGAGGTCCCAAAAGCTTCTATTCTAAGAAGCTGGGGAGCTTTCCCGCACGGGCTCCGTCGGTACCGACGTACCCATATGTGAGGACTTATTCCTGCTTGTTCCTGGAGATTGAAGTAACCACGGGGCAGTTTCTCCAAATGGATTAGTTTTACATATAAACCACAACCACACCCTTAGACTTAAAATTACATTAACTACATTTAAACTTATCACACTCCCAAACTTCCAACTAAACCTAAACTTGTTATATATAAAAGAAGTATAGTCTTATATATAAAAAGTTTAGGTTTAGTTGGAAGTTTAGGAGTGTGGTAAGTTTAAATGTAGTTAATGTAATTGTAAGTCTAAGGGTGTGGTTGTGGTTTATTTGTTAAAGTACCTTAGTGCAGTGTTATAATTTTTGATTAGTTTTACATATACGATGACAGTTATGAACCTCACTTCTAAGCCAGGGTATGTGGAGTATGACCTCAGTCTCTCAAATTTACTAATGCTCAGTGTAGCACTTGCATCGTGACAAAAGGAACTTCCCTCTGGAGTTCGTAAGATGCAATATGTATGGGTAGTTTATCAAGATGTGGTTGGAAATTCTTTATCAAGTCTGTGGCTCCCAATACAATGGGAAATATTTCTGTATCTTTCTGCTACATTTTCTTGGTCTCTGACTGCATTTCTTGTTACTTCAGATCTTCTGCCTCTCCATGTGAATCACAGAACAAACACTTGGAACTGACACCTTATTATCAATGCCATTCTGGTGTTTTTCGCCTTAACTGCTATGTCAGGTTTCCTCACATCCAGTTTCTTATCTGTCAGAATGGGAATGTTCCAGATGATCATAACCTCTAATTCTCTTAGGATCATGATCCCAGTGCTTTTCAGGCACAGTGATGCTATAGTGTTCACAGAGTTTTCAATATATGAGGCGTGCTACTTTGTTGTGCCTTTCTGTATAGAAATTTTCCCTCATCAGAACTTCACAGCCAGCTATGACGTGAGTCACTGTTTCAGGTCTTTCTTACAGAATTGACATATGTCTGTTTTACCAGTTTTTTTTCAATGCTCGCTGTAAACCATCTCGCCCATAATCCACTGTCCTGGGCTGCAACTATCAATCTCTCATACTTCGGTTTCAGTTCACCTCTCCGTGACCATTCATGTGTCCGTTCTTGACAGACAAAGGGTTCCTGGACTAACATTTTGTATTTCCCACTTGTTTTTTCTCATTTGTTGATCAATTCTTTAAAGAGTTTTTTCTCTTGTTTTGCAAATTCTGTTGCTCCTTTTTTTGTATGCGCTTGTGGATTCTTGCTCATCTCTTCCAGTCACCGCAACGCTTGTCCACATTTGACAATGGGAGACAGATTCTGGACATTTACTTTCATATTTCAGCATTTTTTGCTTATTTGGCTACGATGATACTGTTAGCTAGGCCTGGAGGTTTATGATAGTAGCTCTGTATGTGTAATCCAACCTTTGGGAAAAATTCAGGGTATGCACATAGGACCACTTTGTTATAGTAACATAGTAAATGACGGCAGATAAAGACCAGTATGGAATGGCGCATATGATTCATAGGCAACTAAGACTTGAAGTTTGCAGATTCTTCTAGTTCAAGTGACTGCTATTAGAAAGAGCATCTTCCAGATGAGAAGCTTGAGATGTGAATTCCAGGAGATCAAAGCCAGTTTAACAAGAGATATAAGGATAATATTGAGATCTCATTGGCAAAGGAGGCTTCTGTACAGGCAGTATGACATTTAAAAAAGTCCTTTAATAAACCTGGAAATGAGACATCAATGTAAAGTTCCTGCTTAAAGTTATAATCTAGCCATGTCTCCCATAAGGAGAATCTGAAGGGCAAGCTGGGAAGAGGCAGGATTAATATAGATTCTTTGTCTAGAGAGACAGCTCTGCTCAGACTTGATGCCGATTGTTCACCTGGAGAAAAAAGAAATATCGAACGGCACTGTTAGGGCAGCTCTGCATAAAGTAGCCCTACTAAGATAGTTAAGATCTGTTGAGTGGGCCAATAACTCATGGTTTAGCAATGACTTAAGGGCACTCAAACAATCTGCTTGACATTCAGAGCAAGAACAACATGATACTAAGGATGATTCTGTTAGAATGCAATGGAAATTGGTCCTTATACACTATATGCAGGCTATTATAGAGGTCAAAAGAATTCTGACAAAGCAAATTGTGAACAATATCATCGCCAGGGAATTATTTTACTACTACTACTACTGATCATTTGTATAGTGCTACAAGGCTTATGCAGTGCTATATAGAGATATATAAGAGATAGTGCTTGATCATCAGAACTTACAATCTAGTCAAGACAGACAACACAACAGCTGTGGACTAGGCTATGTTAAGGGGAATAAGGAAACATAGTAGGAGAGCAGGCAGCTACGCAGATCAGGATCCAAAAGCAGCCTCGAAGAGGTGAGTTTTTAGCCTGGATTTGAAAAGGGCCAGAGATGGAGCCTGATGAACTGACTCAGGTAGTTTGTTCCAAGCATAAGAAGCAGCAAGGTGGAAAGACTGAAGTCTGGAGTTGGCAGTGGAAGAGAAGGGCAAAGACAGAAGCGATCGGCCATAACAGCGGAGTTCCCGTGGAGGGGTGTAGGAAAAGATAAGTGGAATGGTAGTGAGGAGCAGCAGAATGAATGCACTTATAGGTCAGTAGAAGTTTGAACTGGATATGGAAACGGATAGGGAGCCAATAAAGCAACTTGAGAAGAGGGGTTGAATTCTAAGGATCCTGTCAGTACATCTGGCAAGATCAGTGGATAATTTTAAGAGTCTCTATACTCAACAGCTGGCAGAATTTTTTCAAACAAAACTGAATTATTTTGGAATACTTTGCTTGATTGTCCACAAAATGCTGCCTTACCAATTGACAGACCTAGATATCAGGGTAGTGACTCAGGTTTATCAGAGGCATATGTGATCCCATCTAACAAGGATGAGCAGCAACAGATTTGGAAGAAGGGAAGGGAAGTTTCAGATCTGAAGGTACAATCTTTATTACGAATTTGCCAAAAGGGACTTGTGTTCTTGATCCTTGTCATCTACCAGAGATCTCTCAGATGAAGTAGCTGCCTGGTTCACCTAGTTGGTTAAATTATATGCTTACCCAGTGATGTTACCCATCAAACTTAAAACTGATTTTACACAATCCAGTTTTAAAAGGGTGCTCACAGTTCTAGTTATAGGCCAGTTTGCTCATTTTGGCTAAAGTGATGGAGGCTACAGTGGCTAGCCAGCTTCAAAATTTCATGCATTATAACATTCCATATGAAAGTCAATCTGGTCTTAGAAAAGCCTTTAGTACTGAGTATATTATGATGGACAAAAGTACAACACTTTAGTGATGCCATTAGAGCTTTCAGTATCCTTTGATCTAGTGGATTATGAAATTTTGTTAAGATAGCTAAAGGAGGATTTCCCCAAAGTTGGGTGCTACCCCTATATTGTTTAACATCTATGTGTGGGAGCTGGGGGGACATCATCCAGGCATGTGGTTTATTTAATCTTTCATATGCATATAACTTTCAATTGTTGACTCCAATTAAAGGTTCATTAAGCAATACTGAATCTCGGCTGTTGAATCAATCATTTAAACAGAAATCTGGAGAAAATATCTGTTTTATGGTAGGAAAAGACCTTGATCGTATGCCATACGATGCATTATTGCTGGACGGATTAACAATTTATATGCAATCACAGATAAAAAACTTAGGGGTTCATTAAGACTCTGCTTTGACTTTAGAAGCACAAGTCTCTAATGATATTAAGAAATCATTTTTAGCTGTAAAGGTTAAGCAGATTCATCCTTTGCTATGCAAGGATGACCCAAAATGAAAGGTTTAAGCAGTAGCTATTGCTAATATTGTTTACTACAATCTCTTATACCTAGGTTTACCAAACAAACTTTTGGGCCACTTGCAGTTGCTTTAGAATACAGCAACTAAATTAATTTGCAAGGGCAAGAGATGGAAAGAGCCATACCTTTTCTGGTCTTACTGCAATGGTTACCTAATGACCTAAGGATCATTTTTAAGTTGATAACTTTTGCCAGCAAAATGTTTCATGATCAATATCCACAATACAGCAAGTTCTGCCACACAATATTAGGCAGCTCTTACTTCGTACCCTCAGATGTAAATGCATTTAACAATGCCATCTATTAAGGAGCTGAAACTGGCCTCAACTAGAAAGCAGACTATCAGTGGGCAGCTCCTGTAGCCTGAAATAGCCAACTATTAGAGATGAGAAGCATGACTAGCTATTCTTCTTTCAGAAAATTACTGAAGATATGACTAGTTGAAAAAGTGCTAGAGCGAATGTAATGCAATATTGTCTACATAAAGGCTGGGGAGGGGGGAGTTTTCAGAGATGAAGCAGAGTACTGAAGTTTTTAACAAAAGGGATTGTGGAACTACTGATTAAATTTAACTGCATATACCATAATTTTTCTGTATTTTATATTAAGTGCCTGTATTTTGATGATGCTTATGTTTGTTAGCTGCCTAGATCCCCAAGAGTATGACAGGATATAAATGTTGAATTAAATTTAAAATTAAGTCTATAAGGATATGAAAGTCTGAAATTGCACAGAGATGTTCTCTCATGGACAATGCAGCCAGTCCAAGGCAAGACACTATAAATGTATTGACATATATTATCAGGAGGACAACAAATGGGAATGTAACATTATGTTTATATTTTATTCAGTCTTAATATGCCAGCCTTTCTGGGTCATACAGAGCAGTTTACAAAATAAAACTAAGTGGAACCCTAGATGGAAAATCTCTTCCATTTAAATGCCTGGTGGAAGGTTTCCTTACTGTCAGCAAGATGTGTTAGTAAACCCAGACCAAAAAGTGAACATTCGTGGCATCAAGACTAGCAATTCAAAATTTGGATGCAGAAGATAGCCCCTGTTCTGGATTACCAAAACTGGAAAGCTTTGAATCCTTTATAGAAGAACAGCGTTTTTTGAAAAGAAGGAACCAGTTCTCATGAGGCCAGTATGGTGCTATGAGAATTATCGTGCTGGGTCCCTTTTGCAACATGTGCAAAGTTTTTGCTATTAGAGGGATGGGCAGATAAGTGTAGAGGAGACAATAAGTTAATTATGACCAATTTATTTATTTAACTATGAGGGGAGTGGCCTAGTGGTTGGGGCAAGTTACCTCGGGCTGGAGGGCCAGGGGTTTGAATTCTGCTAGAGGACAGCAAGCTTGAACCGGAAGGACTGGGGTTTCTAGTCCCACAGGTGCTCCCTGTGGCCTTGGGCAAGCCACTTAACCCTCTGTTGCCTCAGGTACAAAAACAGATTGTGAGCTCTTCGGGGATAAGGGAAAAATATATATACAGTACCAGAATGTACATCGCTTTGACTGGCAGAAAAGCAGCATATAAGCCTAGTTAAATAGACTTATATACCGCTTTTCTTCCAGTCAAAATGGTGTACATTCAGGTACTGCATATTTTTCTCTTGTTCCCGAATCTATGGGGTTTTTTTTGTACCTGAGGCAACGGAGTCAAGGCCACAAGGAGCACCTATGGGACAAGAAACCCCAGTCCTTCCGGCCCAAGGTTGCTGTACTCTGGTGGGCCAATGCAGCCCTCACTAGCTAATCTGGGGAAGAATGCTAAAAAACTGAGAGGAAGCTTAGTATTTTTGGAGCTGGCAAAGAGATCTATCTGAGGAGTCCCCATGCATGGGGCTGAAGAACTGCTGAGTTTGTCCGTTATCTGGTTCTGATTGCTCAGGATGTAAGCAGCCTGAATTTGTATGTGATGAGAAAGCAAAAGTCTGAAATTTGTGCTGCTTCCCAGCACAAAAGGAACCTACAACTCTTTCTCCTAGGACAAGCAGGATGAGTCAGCCACACTTGGTGACGTCATCCGACGGCGCCGAGACGGAAGTACTCTCCATAGCTCAGAAGGACTTTTGCCCTTCTGAGCATGAGCCAACTGGCCCCACCCCCCTTCCCGCCCCTAGCTATCCAGTTTCAGTTCTTCCGCCTTGCCAGCAAGACGGACTTTTCTACTCTCCACCAAAATTTAAACTTAAGAAATTCTAATTCTCCTTCTACTCGTATGTATATAACAGCTTACTTGCATTGTTTCCAAAGCTTCCTTTTCAGAGCTGTTCCAGCGGAGCTTAGATTCCTGCGGGCCATGTGCTCCCAATCTCAACAGCTTATGAAGTTTCCCTTCCTGCAGCGTATGTATGACCAGTTTAAACTTGCATTAATACTGTCCAAGCTTTGTTTTCAGATTGATCCGGTCTGTCCAAGAGCTGCGCTCCTATGCCAGCCAGGTGCTCACAGCAGGCGGCATAACAGCTGCATACAAGGACCGGGGTTCGCTGGGATGACCTGGTGCTAGTCGCTTTGCTCAACGAACCTTCTTCATGGGACATCTCTGACACCCCGCCAGCTCTGCCGCCGCTCAGGGTGTGCCTAAGGGCCTCCACCCCAGCTGCAGGCTTAAGCCACCAGCTCTGCCGCCGCTCAGGGTGTGCCTAAGGGCCTCCACCCCCAGCCGCAGGCTTCAGCCACCAGCTCTGCCGCCGCTCAGGATGTGCCTAAGGGCCTCCACCCCCAGCCGCAGGCTTAATCCACCAGCTTGGCTTCCAATCAAGGTGTGCCTAAGGGCCTCTGAACAGCCTTAGACGTCCAACGCGACTCCCAAGACGCTCCGCCAGGATTCTCCCGGGTGTGAAAGCCCTCGCGGCAGCCGGACCCTACCCTGAACCTTCCTCACACATGTGTGGGACCATGGGGGCGGCCATCTTGCTGCGTCTGTGTGCTGCAATGCAAGCCGCACCCCCTCTGCTGGATTGGACACACAAGCTTGGACGGCATCGCAAGCTTGTAGCAACCGGCACAGCGCCTTGACTGGCGCCACGTCAGTCCGTCCACAACTCTACTGGCGGGCGTCACATCAAGCCGGCCCACTCAGCGCAGCGCCACGGGCTGGGCGCCATGTCTGATTGGACGGCATCTCAAACTCAGATTGGACGGCTCTATCAAACGGCACTGCGCCTTGTCTGGCGCCACGGCATTCCGCGCAACTCCATCTGTGGGCGTCACATCAAGCTGGCTCAATTAGCACCGTGCCATGTCCGCCTGCCCCCACGACTCCACTGACTGCAATCACGTCGCCGGAGTCTCGAGGCCATTGGCCACATCAACGGCGTCACGGCAACCAGTAAATCAGCGATGGCACAGAGGATCTCTCTGGTGGTGCTTCTGCCTCCACGATCTGGAATCACCGGCATCCATCTGCCACGCGCATCGGGGTCGAGTGTTAGAACATCTTGCACACGCCTCGGGGCCGAGTCGCGCCGCAAGGACCCCTACACAGTAGTGTGACCTGAGTGTCCGGGATCCGCTTACCACCTCACCCCTCACCTTCGCGTGTGATCAGGTAGGTAAGCTCTGTTCCTCCTCACTGCGAGGATATGACTACAGCTACGCTAAGCTGTTAGAATGGCCAGCCAGTTCTCCTCTGCATTAAGGCCTACAGCTACGCTGTTAGTGCCCAGCCACCTCCTCAGCTACACTACGCCGTTCGAGTGGCCAGCTACCTCCTCAACGTCAAGGCCTGCATCTGCAGGGCACGGGGAGGAATCGTCTGCTGAAGAGGATTCCCCTCCAATCTTGGCATGAACCTTGGCAGGGAGACCTGAACCCTGCTGGCCTGCTCAGGTAAGCCACCTCAAAACTACAATTAACAAGCACTCCCCACCTAAAATATCCAAAACCAAAGAAGAGTGACAATCAACAGATGAATGAGCAACCACAAAAAATCTTGAAAAGATTTGTTGAAAAAAAATTATTTTTGTCGGAAGTTTGGCCATGAGATTAGAAGCACTAAGGTTAAAAACCTCTCGAAGCCGTTACTTCCATTTTGATCAATTTTGTGTAGTCCCAAAAATGCCCTCACAAGAGCCTATATAAGGTGGTAAAAAAACCCATAAATTTGGTGCCACCTTTAAAACCATAAGTATGCTTATAAAAATGAAAATATTCAAAAAGCACTTTAACTTATCTGAACCGCCGTGGTGATAGACTCCAGTCAACTTTGCAACTTTACAACAGCACACAGCAGTAGATATTCAACGAGCTGTTCTCGATCACCAAAATTATGAAGAATGTCCAACAAAGCAGTTTTCCAAAAAAAGTACACAGCACTGCGTTTCGGGCAAAGTTTCATTCGATGCCCTGTCTCAACGCTTAAACGATCTGTAATGAGCATGCGCCAGCGTCTCGGAGTGGTGGAGATGCTGTTTGGTTGCTTTCTACTTTGGCAGTTCGTTTAAGCGTTGAGACAGGGCATCGAATGAAAATTTGCCCGAAACGCAGTGCTGTGTACTTTTTTTGGAAAACTGCTTTGTTGGACATTCTTCATAATTTTGGTGATCGAGAACAGCTCGTTGAATATCTACTGCTGTGTGCTGTTGTAAAGTTGCAAAGTTGACTGGAGTCTATCACCACGGCGGTTCAGATAAGTTAAAGTGCTTTTTGAATATTTTCATTTTTATAAGCATACTTATGGTTTTAAAGGTGGCACCAAATTTATGGGTTTTTTTTACCACCTTATATAGGCTCTTGTGAGGGCATTTTTGGGACTACACAAAATTGATCAAAGTGGAAGTAACGGCTTCGAGAGGTTTTTAACCTTAGTGCTTCTAATCTCATGGCCGAACTTCCGACAAAAATAATTTTTTTCAACAAATCTTTTCAAGATTTTTTGTGGTTGCTCATTCATCTGTTGATTGTCACTCTTCTTTGGTTTTAGGTAAGCCACCTCAGCAGAGTCCACAGGGCCTATCAGGAAAGGCAGCCGTCACAGCGATGGCGACAGTGCTGGGTGCTCCTCCTCCATGTCAACTATAGTATCACGACCCGGGTACCAGCTCGGCAGCTGCCTCCTTCAACATCAGAACAGGACATGGCCAGGAATCGTCCAAATTCAGACGAGGAAGGAAAATGTCCCATATGGCGCTGACCTTTTTCGCACTTGCATCACTCCAGACCGGCATGCTACTGACTGCCTGTCTGTGGAATCCCCAACAGCATCTAGAAAAGATGGCAGCACTGCAAGGCTGAATAGCTACTTACAACACTCCTACGGGCCTCTCGCATGTGGCACTACCAGACTTGCCTATGCTTAGAGCTCTACCTTGCTAACCACAAGACCAAGGTTTGATTCCCGCTAGCAACCTGTGGCATCGCCACAGCAGAGTAAGTCAACGCTAGAGCGGCCAGCTCCAACCATCAGACCTGCAGCAGTCCTCAAAGGGAGGCTCGGGTAGCCCAGGACCAGATCAAGAACAGGGCCAGATCTAGAATGGCCAGGATCAGATCCAGAATGCCCAGCTTGGCCACGTCGTCTTCCAGCACCTGCTTCTGTCAAAAAAATAAATAAATAAAGTGGCAACACGGTGCTGCAGTGCACACAGTGTGTTCAGATGCAAAAGGTCACAGGTTCAAGTCCCAGCCGTGGCTCCTGCCTACACAGTCCCCATATAAAAGGAAACACAGCTCAAACCCTGAAGACCTGAGTGCTGTGTCCACGAGTGCTGCAGCATCACTGGAGTTCACATGCATTCACACAATACCAGGGGTCGAATCCCACTTGACCCTCAGACTCACCTACCCCCCCCCCCCCCCGGCTACACCTTAATTGACCATAGAAGCCTCTGGTGGTGCGGAGTCCGTGACCCTGCAACCCAACCAGTGTGACCTGGGGCCTCAAGGACCCCAGACGGTGCACAGAGATTAAGAGACTCCCTCCACATCGCACTCCTGGGTAGGGCATCGGTAGAAGTAGAAAGAAAAGGTCCAGATCCGCTTAGTATCTGGCTCATCCCAGATACCTATGATCCCGACTCCGAAGGGAACAATGAGTACTGATCCAGCCATAAGTGAACCTCGCATGTCAAGTTTGCGAATCCACCGACTTCAAGGCATATATATATATCCATATATATATATATATGTTGGTCACCCAACGTATGATTGTTCGGAAGACCAATATGTATAAAGGCAATAAGCGGACTTGGCAACTACTTACAGATGTCACACTGCAGTGGTTAAACCTAAACAATCGCCTGGTCTTAGATAAATTACTGCGAGGACTTAGGGGGGTCCCCGAGTGTCCTACATTTACATTTGCCTTCTGACTTATAATGGCCTATCTCCCCGTCCCTCTCCGATGGTGTCCGGCTGGGGTGGGGCTACCGCCAGAACCTGACTGTGGGTGGCATAACACCACCCGACGAGTAGTGACTCACTGAGATGGACTCACCGATTATGGACTCGCCCACTTCCTTCCTTCCTACAAAGGGTATCACTTGCGGCATCCTCCCTATCTCCCTAGTGGCGATGTCCTAGGTCAGCAGTGGCCGCATTGTGGTGCAGTACACACAGACAGTGCACTCAAGAGCAGGTGGTCACAGGTTCAAATCCCAGCTGAGGCCCTGACATTCCAGGCCCCATATTTTACCTGCCGTGGAAATGAACTCAAAGCATCCCTGTTGTCCTGCTTTGCCCATATCAGTATCACTCTGGACTGAGCTTACCGTTCTCTACGGTGACGTAGTGTAGTGGTTAAAACCAGTGCCTAGGGCCGTAAAGACCAAAGGTCAATCCTGCTCAAGTGCAGCCACTAGCACTCCTTACGGTGAGCATGCGCTAATGCCTGTGAAATATCAAGGTTCAGTGCCGTAAAAAGAGCAAAACCTCTATCTGCTAGCGCCTCTTAGGGCTGGACATCTCGCCCTATCACCAGCACTCACGCTAAGAAGCCATCCCTGCCTTCCTCCCTATGGCCAGTGATCCTAATACTGACAAGGACCATCAACAAAGGCCCAACCCTTGCCATAGTAATGCTTCAGCCCCAGTACCCAGGGCAGCATCGGGATCCCTTCGACTGTCACGCGGCACCAACTGGATCCTGTCCATGAACCCTTCGGTTCCTCATCCCTCGACCAGATGTCTTCTCCTGTCGGTTGCACCAACTGGTTCCCTCCCATGAGCCTCTCAGTCACCTCTACTATAGAGCGCATTCTGAGCACCAAGGAGTGAGCCATGCCAGCTCATGTAAACCGCTGAGAACACCGCCCAGAGAGGCCTACACAAGCTGCCTAGCCTCTATCAGCTCAACATTTCCCTCAATCAACCCAGGCGTGAGTCATGCCAGCTCATGTATGCTGCTGAGACGAAGTAGTTGTCAGTGTTGAGTGGCGTCGATCCGATGTCGACTCTTGGGACCCTCTGAATGGCTCTTCAGTGGCACACAGGTCCATAGCTGCCGCGACTGTATTGATCCACCTCACTGCTGGCCTCCTCCCTCCACGAGCAGGTTGCCCATCCTCCAATGGTATCCTCTTCGTTATTACCTCCTCCTTTTCTGCTGGTAATTCCTCTGTATGCAACCCGGCATCCTTATGACTTTGGCCACTGCCTTGTCACACTGTTCACCAATTGAGATCCTCAGGAACAATGACTCTGATGGCCTTCTCCTGGTCCGTCACACCAACCTATTGCCCCTGTCTAATGCTTCCCCCTTGGATTTCTAATCCCAAGTGCATGACACTGCACTTCTTCAAGTTATTCTCAGCTGCCAAAATTAGACCATTCTTCCAGCTTTGCAGATCTTCCTCTTGTTTTCCCACCCCCTCAGGGGAATACACACTCTAGACTGCATCAGGGCCCGGTGCATCTCCTAAAACAAGGCATCGCACCAGGCTCAAGAGACTCTGCGTCAGTCAAGAGCCCCTGCAACCTGGGTCCCTTGACCCTTCTGCACAGGACACCCTTCACCAGGGAAACAGCTTACAGCAACTCCTTCAGCCTAGACCGGTAGGAGCCCCGGCCGACATGAGAATAATGCATCGGCTACAGAGGCAAGCCACCCGGTTCTGCGCCCGGCTTGCGACTGCAGCCACTGGTGCCAACAGAGATATGAGGACATACACACACCATGTCCGGATTGCCTAACCTGCAGCATCGTTGTGCTCGGTATCCGTCCCATCAGCGACAAATGCAGGTCATGTACAACACTGACCATTTCAGGTCATGTCTCCCCAGAGACATAGGGTCCCAAAGCTGGACTGAGCAGTGATTAATGGTCCCCGACAAATCCCAGAGGTGGACTAAAAAAAAAAAAATTAAAATAAATAAATGAATAAAATAAGTAATAATAATAGCAAGAGATGCCTCTCGTGTCTGCGAGGTATTCAGACTCCATTTACACCGTTGGCACCGTTCTCGCACTGCCCGACGGGCCCATATCTCCGTTTTCCGCACAAGTGTACCTGGTACACCCTCTGCACATGCGTTCCTTGCGTCTGCATGCCGGCTTACAGTGCCCTATAACTGCACTCCCCTCAGCGCAGCCACTGCACATGCATGCGGCGTGCATGGCCACTACGGGCCTACATGCTCTTCGGGCAACTCGCGGCACCACAAGACTGCATGCTGGCCTGCCTGTAGGCTTCTCTAGCCTAGCCTGAAATAGTGCCTCGGCCTCCCCCTTCCACCACAGCGCATGGTAGCTTGGGAGTCACCAAGTGTGGCTGACTCATCCTGCTTGTCCTAGGAGAAAACGGAGTTACTTACCTGTAACATGAGTTCTCCGTGGACAGCAGGATAAGTCAGCCACACATACCCGCCCACCTCCCCTGGGAAGGGGTCGACCTCCATTCTAGTGCCCGCCTCCTAGCGGCAAAGGCTCAGCTAGTGACGTACTGGATAGTTAGGGGCGGGCAGGAGGGGGTGGGGCCAGTTGGCTCATGCTCAGAAGGGAAAAAGCCCTTCTGAGCTATGGAGAGTACTTCCGTCTCGGCGCTGTCGGATGACGTCACCAAGTGTGGCTGACTTATCCTGCTGTCCACGGAGAACTCATGTTACAGGTAAGTAACTCCGTTTTCTTGATATTAATTATGGAGTGGAAGAACTACACTTCACTTTCTGTTTGAAAAGAGTGTGATACCAACTTTATTAGGTACTATAAGCAGATCTGGTTGCAGAAAAAGACAGCTCAGCTGTAGCTTTCACTCTCTTTGCTCCCCCCTCCCCCTCAAAACAAGCTTCTTTGATACCTTTTAGTAAGCAAGAATTATATTAGATAGCTCCTCCACCATGCAACTGTACTTCTAAATAAGATGTTGGTATTACTCTCTAAACTGCCTATGCCCAATAGGCCTTATTGGTTGAAAGCATAAATACTCGAATGGAGTAAAATCTCACCCTAAGCTTCAGGTAATTGATGTGGATCATTTTTTTGGCTTGTGACCCAGTTCCCTGTGTGAACTGATAGAAGTGCACGTACCAACCAATGTTGGAATAATCTACTGTGACAATAGAATAGTATTCCAGTAGAGCAAAAGAGATATTTCTATTCAGTTTGTGACCAGATATCCACCACTGTAGTATGGTCCAAAGTAAAAGTGATGGTTGAGCTGCGGTAAAGGGTCTGTTTGTTAGAATTTAAGATCCCATTGTGGTTTTCTCATTTTGAGGTGAGCAAAATGCACGACAAGGACTGCAGCAGTTATATGGCATAACATCTTCAAGTAGATTCTGGCTGTGACAAATCAGGAAGCACTGAGCTTTCTGGACATAATGCATTTGTTTCAGGGACCTGTCTTGAGGCAGAAAAGCTCTGCTTGGTTTATGTCCAGAATAGCTCCTATTGTAGTTCTCAAAGTTGGTGAGAAAACCTAGGCTTTGAAGGAAATGTTTTATTTTGTCTCAGAAGGGAAGAACAAAGGCTCTCAAGGAAACTTCCAGAAGCCAGTTGTCTAGATACTGAACGACTAGAGGTCCCTGCTTGTTTAGATGAATGGCTACAACTATGAGGTATTTGGTGAAAACTCTGTGGGCTGAGGAGAGACTAAGGAGAAGAATTTGTATTGGTGGTAATGGTCAGTATGCGAGATAAGACTTACACTGGACAGGTTGGTGTGCAATGATACTTGCTTTGCATTGGTGGGCACTAGGAGGCAATCAAGGTCCCTGCACAGAGGACATAAGACATAGGTCAACACTGTGTTCCTGTTGAAGCATTTTACATAATGCACACAACAAAGATTTGCACTAGGATGTTAACACCCTGAAGATAGTTTGCACTAAGGTGCTGGCACTTTTCCAGCACTTTAAAGGGTGGCTTTCAGAATGCCTTAAATGCAGGCCTGTGCAAGTGTGTTGAAGATGTCTGTACCTAAGGAATGGAAATCTTGGCTGAGACTCAAGACACTTTGGAAGATCTCTGTATTGCTTCTTTGTGGCTGTACTCTTAAAATAATCAAGCATAGAGGTAGAAGCAACATTTGCTGGAGAGGATCTAGTGCAGTGTTAGCTGAGCTCTGCATGGATAACATTCTTCTCTCCTCTGACATCAAAAGCAGAAGACTCTTCTCCACCTCACATCTTTCAACGGTACTTGGCATCTGGCACATATGCTACTTCAGATATGCAGCACACAGAGCAGGGTCGGCATCCCAAATTTGTTGTGTAAAATAAATATCTTTCTTTTTCTCTGCAGAAGATGAGATATTATCAAAAGACAAACGAGCAAAGAGACCAGCAACATGTCCATTTGGCAGGGCAGAAAACCCCCCAAAACAGACTGATAAGACTGTTGTGTGCAGAAAGAGCAACACATGTTCAGAGCTTTGCACTTAGTTCTGAGATACCTGTTCTGTCCTAGTGCCATGCAATGGACACCCACTTGTGGCCTGATTCAATCCTGCTTGTCTCTGGAAAATCTATCAAAAGGCTCTGTGTTATATCTCCTGGCACTTTATTATATCTTATAGTAGTTGCGAACGTTTATGGTGCTCCTTCGGCTTTCTAAAAGCTCCTGTATATTTAAAAAATTTTCTAGACCATCATTCCAACTGGGTTTATCAGAGCAATTAACAATCAAAACAGATTTCAATCAGAGCGGAGTCTGGGGCGTTTCCAAGATGGCTGTAGCAGCAGTCAGCTCCGTGTGAATGGGAAGTATGGGGAAGAAGCGGAAAGGGAAACTAGAGCCGTTGCCCTCACAGCCGTTGGATTCCTCTTTGCCGATTGCTTACCAGACGGTGGGTCCCTTGGATCCGTACCTTGTTCGCGTCGGACGAACTTCGGATGGAGCGGGTGGTGCCAGTCGGCTTGTAGTGTCGCTGGAGCTGGAGTGCCCAGTCTCTGCATCGACGTCATCATTTTCCCCCACATTGAGCCCGCCGCTGAAAGTGACTCGCAGCCAACCCTTGCCGGAAGGCTTCCTGGAGTTAGCTTCTCCTCTGTTTGTTGGGGGAAGAAACCTCTCGAGGGGGCCAGAAGGGGCAGAGCTGGAGGAGTCAGAGAGTGTGGTCTCTGGTGAGCCGTGCTCAATAAAAGCATCGGCGGTGTCTGGAGAGGTGTGTGCAGGGAAGGAGCTTCTCTCCACGGGAGGAGACTAACCACCGGCGTCTATGGAGCCCGCGGTAACTGTTGCTGAATCAGAAGTGGTGTTTTCCTTACAACGACCTCAGAATTTTACTTTGGAAACTATCTGGAATGCAATCATATCATTGGGAGAAGTTCTTCTGCCCCAAGTGTCTTCTTTGGCCACTAAGGTGAATGATTCTACTCGTGCAGTGTGTGAGCTGGAGAGGAAAGTCTCTGTGATTCAAACGGAGACTGAGGATATGCGCAACAAGGTTGTGAGTCTTAAGGAATATTCTGACTTGTATAGAAAGAACATTTTGTCATTTCAACTAAAATTGGAACATTTGGATAACTTATCTAGAGCTAACAACCTGAGAGTTATTAATTTTCCAAAGGTGTCGTCAATCTCCCCTAGAGATATGTTTAATAGATATTTGGTCGAGACATTGGGAGTAGCTTCTGAGTTGATTCCTCCCCAGGTAAAAATTTACTATCTGCCTAAGGCGAAGTTCTCTTCGGCCCATGGTGAGACAGGGGGTAATCAAACTCAGGAGGTTAGTTTGAATGTTTCAGATTTATTAGAAAATTCTGGATATGAATCTCAGGTGTCATCTACATTGTTAATAACTTTTGCTCTGTTGTCTGATAAGGAATGGTTGCTAAAATTATTTTTCCAGAAGCGTAAACTTTTATTTCGAGGTCTATTAGTACGTATATCCGGCGCAGAGAGTTTTTGCTGCTCCGGTCTGGGGTTACACAATTGGGCGGGCTCTTTTTTCTAAAGCACCCTTGCAAGTGTTTGGTGAAATACCAATCGATTTCTTATATATTTTATGAGCCCTCCCAATTGCTGGCTTTCATAAGCGCCAGGCGGCTGGAGTCCTCCACTGATCCTCCTTAGGCTCATATGGTAGTAGATCTGATTTATGACTGTCTGCTGATTTCTTCTTTTGTTGTGATTAATTTGTAAATAGGAACACCCCCTGTATAGTGGGCTAGGGAGAGTAGACATTTTGAACTTTTGTGATTTCTCTTGATATTTTCTTTGATAATGTATTCTGGGTTTTGCTTGGATACTTTTCTGTTTGTCTTCTCTATTTCTGCAAGAATGGTTTATATAATCTTTCTTGATTTAAGTGAACATTTCATAAATAAAAAAATTAAATAAAAAAAACAGATTTCAATGACAAGCAAAATAAAATTATATTTACAATAAAAATAAGTGTACAGGTGTTACAGTATAAATACAATCAAAAGCAATAAAATCAAGAGAAAAAATAAAGGCAAAAAAAACCTAATAAAAAATGATTTATTTTATATTATTTCATAGGTCTTTAAACTCTAATAAGTTAAGGGCAGCCTCAAACATCCATGTTTTGAGCTGTTAAAATCTGGAATTCAGATGTTCTTGATGCAAACAAGTAGGAATTTATTTATTTATTTAATATTTCTTATATACTGCGCTATTTATCATCATTGTGGTTCACAGTGTAACAATAAAACACATAGGTCAGATGACTGGCCTTCGTTTACAGATAACAGGGAGAAATGAAGTTCCAGAAAGCGTAGTTACTCACCTGTAACTGGTGATCTCCGAGAACAGCAGGAATTTAGTCTTCACATATGGGTGACGCCGGTACCGATGGAGCCCGCGCGGGAACACTCCCCAGCGTCCAATAGGAAAGCTTTTGGGAGCATCCCATTGCACCTGTGCTGCTGCCTTACCGCCTTTGTGATTCTCCCTCCTCAGTTGAGTTTGTAGCTGAGATAAAAGGAGAGAACAGAGAGAGAGAGAGAGAGAAACCCTACAACTCCTAAGGGAGGAGGGTGGGTTGTGAAGACTAAATTTCCCGGAGACCACCTGTTACAGGTGAGTAACTACGCTATCTCCAGGAACAAGAAGGCATATAGTCTTCACATATGGGACTCCCTAGCTTCCAGAGCAGGCCTCAAGAGGGCATGGATCCTTCATGGATGTCTGGCATCAAAAACGTCTAGGACAGAGCGTAGGAGTTGCTCTAAGTCTGAAAGAGGTGCTGGAATATCGCCTGACCAAACATGTATCCCGATGGGAGTCCCTGTCAAGACAGTAATGAGCCGCAAAGGTATGGCTGCTTTGCAAATTTCACCAATGACAACAGAACGTAGGTTTGCCGTGGATGCAGCCGTGGCATGAACATAATGGGAAGTAACATGACCTCAAGGGATAGTCCTGCCTTATCATAAGCAAATGAAAAGCAATTTGCCATCCATTTAGAAAGGGTAAATTTGGATACTAGCAACCCCAAGTGACTGGGATCAAAGGAGATGAATAACAGTCTTTACGGTGCTCAGCAGTCCTTTAAAGAGAGAAGGCTAAAGCCCGTTTGAGGTCAAGGGTATGGAGGATCGGCCTATGCCCTAAAGGAATGCAGTCTAGGGAAAAACACAGGCAGGTAAACAGATTGATTGAGATGGCATGAAATTGGGGTGAGTTCTAAGGACCACCTTATCATGGTGGAACCGGGTATAAGGCAAGTCTGCCACCAACACCTGACGTTCACTGATGCGTATAGCTGAAACGAGAGCAACAAGGAAGACCATCTTCCAAGAGAGAAACTTTAGGGAGGTTGTGGCTAAAGGTTCAAAAGGCAGCTTAAGGAGCTGTCCTAAGATGACATTAAGATGGTCAATAAGAGCCCCCTCATGAAACATATCACAAGCGGTTGTGAGGAGAAGGCTGCCCATCCAAGGGATGGTGAGAAGCAGCAATTGCACTGAGATGAACTCTTACCGAGTTGGTTTTCAGATCAGAGGACGAAAGATGGAGAACATTGTTTTATGTTCTGTTCCACTGTAAACCGCACTGATTGTAATAGCGCGGTATATAAGAGATGCAAATAAATAAATAAATAAATAAATAAATAAGATAGTGAAGGAGAGCTTCCACAGGAGCTGAGAAGGAATTAAGATCCTTCTGGGAACACCAAGTAGAGAATCTACGCCACTTGAAGTCATAGGAACGTCTGGTGGACGGTTTTCTTGAGGCTAGTTGGATTTGTTTTATTTCCCGAGGAAGGTTATGATCTTGCAACACTACACTCTCAGCAAACAAGCCATGAGATAGAGAGA
This sequence comes from Ichthyophis bannanicus, assembly GCA_033557465.1. Lineage (NCBI taxonomy): Eukaryota > Metazoa > Chordata > Amphibia > Gymnophiona > Ichthyophiidae > Ichthyophis > Ichthyophis bannanicus. The sequence goes on along the minus strand of CM066036.1, from coordinate 690,201,692 downwards.
CTGCGGATTGGGATGGAGTAGCATCCCTTCCTCCTGAGAGAGGAGATCGGGAGCTGACCTGAGGACTCAGGGGACGAGTCTAGGACAGAAGTAATAGGAGAGAAAACCACAGTTGACGTGGCCAGCATGGGGCAATGAGGATCATGTGGCCCTTGTCTGCTTGAAGCTTGAAAAGCATTTTGGAAATCAGGGGTATGGGAGGAAAGGCATACAGGCAATCCTGACCCCAGTGAAGGTGGAAAGAATCCACCTGTTGGACGCTGGACATCGGGGTTCTGATGCAAAAATAAGGTAGTTTGGAATTTTGCAGAGTGGCAAAAAGGTCTATCTCTGGAGTTCCCCAGCTCTGAAAGATATAGGAAATTGTTTCCTAATGGAGGGACCATTTGTGCAGGAGGATCCAACTCAATCCATCTGCTAAGACATTTTGCTGTCCTGGCAGATAAACTGCGTGGAGGTGTATTTGATGAGCAACGGCAAAGGACCAAAGATGGAGAGCCTCCCTGCAAAAGGCCCAAGAGCCGTTCCCCCCTGCTTGTTCAGGTAGAACATAGCTACTTGACTGTCCATTTGGACAAGAACTCTGTGGCCTTGTAATTGTTATTGAAACACACTGATGGCATTGATGATAGCATGAGGCTCCAGTAAATGTATCTGTGGTTGCAACTCCTGCTCCGTCCAGCAGCCTTGAGTGGAGAGAGAGTCCAAGTGGGCACCCCAGTCCAGTTTTGAGTCATCCATTGTCAGGATAGAGTAGTTACTCACCTGTAACAGGTGTTCTCCAGGAGCAGCAGGAATCAGTCCTCACTTATGGGTGACGTCGGCGCCGACGGAGCCCTCGCGGAGCAATTTCCCCAGCTTTCGAAGAAAGCCTTTGGGATTGCAGCGCGCATGCATGGTCCTCTTCCCGCCCAAGGATGCCATCTTGCTCAGTCGAATGACATAGCGGAAGACAACAACCATAAGAATGACTGCAACTCCAGGGGAGGAGGGAGGGTAGTGAGGACTGATTCCTGCTGCTCCTGGAGAACACCTGTTACAGGTGAGTAACTACTCTTTCTCCAGGACCAAGCAGGAAGTCAGTCCTCACTTATGGGACTCCCTAGCTTAAGGCTACCAGAGACCTCAAGCTGGAAAGAGAGCTCCCTCCAGCTCAACCGCACAGAAGGAAGGAATCTTCTCTGAATACGAATCTGGCCGGTAGCCAACATCGGAGCCGGCGGGTAGGAGTTGCCTAAACCTCAAAGAGATTGTGGAGGACTGCCTGTCCGAAAGCACTATCCCTGCGGGACTCCCTCTCCAGGCAGTAATGAGCTGCGAAAGTCTGGCTAGAAGACCAAGTAGCGGCCCGGCAGATGTCTGCCAACGGAACCGAGCGGAGGTGTGCGACCGACGCCGCCTTCGCCCGGACACGGTGCGCCGTGACTTGACTCTCCAAAGAGAGGCCGGCTGCCCCATACGCCCAGGCGATGCAGTCAGCTACCCAGATGGACAGCGTATGCTTCGACACAGATAACCCCAACCGGTTGGGGTCAAAGGAAACGAAAAGCTGGGCAGCTTTCCTATGCTCACGCATACGGTCAAGGTAGAAGGACAAGGCTCTTCGACAGTCCAGGGTATGCAGAACAGTCTCAGCTCTGCTGGTATGTGGCCTGGGAAAGAAGGTCGGAAGAACCACCTCGATTGATGGGGAAAGAGGAAACCACCTTAGGAAGAAACTTAGGGTGAGTCCGCAAGACAACCCTATTCCTGTAGAACCTAGTGTAAGGGGGCTCCGACACTAGGGCCTGTAGTTCACTAATGCGCCTAGCGGAGGTGAGGGCTACCAAGAAGAGAGCTTTCCATGAGAGGAAGCGGAGGGGGCAGGTAGCCATGGGTTCGAAAGGTGGGCAAGTAAGCCTTTGTAAAACCACATTGAGGTCCCAGTCAGGAGCCGGAGGGCGCAACGGGGGCTTAAGCAGCAGCAGGCCCCTGAGGAAACGCGCCACCAAGGGATGCGAGGAAAGGGGCTGGCCCTCCACCGGCAAATGATGTGCAGAGAGAGCACTGAGGTGGACTCTGACAGAGTTGGACTTGAGGCCTAGATCGGAGAGGTGCAGCAAGTATTGCAGTACCACCGACACTAGGCAGGCGAAGGGGTCCTCAGAACGCTGAGAACACCAGGCGGAGAAGCGACGCCATTTGAGTGCGTAAGACTTCCGGGTAGAAGGTCGCCGAGACGCCAGGACGACAGCTTCCACCTCCGGGCTGAGCGAGAGCGGGGCCAGGACTACCCTCTCAGCAGCCAGGCCATCAGGTGAAGGGCCCGGAGGTTGGGGTGCAGAAGAGTACCCTGATCTTGGGTCAGAAGATCGGGCTGAAACCCCAGAGGGAGAGGGGTGTCCACCGCTAACTGCAGGAGCAGAGGAAACCAGGGTTGCCTCGGCCATTGGGGTGCTATCAGGATCACGTAGGCCCCGTCCCGGGCAATCTTGAAGAGCGTCCGGGACACCAGCGGCGTGGGAGGAAAGGCATACAGTAGGCCTTTGGACCACGAAATGAGGAAAGCATCCGGGGCCACTCTGAGGGGATGCGGATGCCGAGAGCAGAACCGGGGAAGCTGCCGGTTCAGGGGACTGGCAAAGAGGTCCACGGCGGGGGTGCCCCACCGGTGGAAGATTTGCTGGGCAACGCCGGGGTTCAACCTCCACTTGTGGGGCTGCAAGATCCGGCTCAGCCTGTCGGCCAGGCAATTCTCCTGCCCGGGCAGGTAAACAGCCTTGAGGAGGATGTCGTGGTCGACAGCCCAGGAGCACAGTCGCCGGGCCTCCTGACAGAGCAGGAGGGAGCCCGTGCCCCCCTGTTTGTTCACGTAGAACATGGCCACCTGATTGTCCATCTGCACCAGTACGGACTGGCGAGAGGTGAGGTGAGAGAAGGTTCGCAGAGCTAGGCGGATCGCCCGCAGCTCCAGGAAGTTGATTTGTTGAGCCGCCTCCCAAGGAGTCCAAAGGCCTTGAGTGCGCGCTCCCTGGCAATGCGCTCCCCATCCCAAGAGAGAGGCATCGGTCGTCAGCACCTGGGAGGGTGCGGGAGACTGAAAGGGCATACCCCGTACCAGGTTGGGCAGGTGGAGCCACCACTGCAGGGAGGAGACCAGGCGGTCGGAGACCTGCAGAAGGTCCGCCAGACCTCCTGTGGCCTGATACCATTGAGTGCGGAGACACCACTGGACAGGCCGCATATGCAGTCGGGCGTTCGGCGTGACATGGACCGTGGAGGCCATATGACCGAGCAGCTGCAGGACCCTCCGGGCCGGAACCGGAGACGCACTGTGGAACCTGCCGGCCAAAGCCATGAGCCTGTTGGCTCGCTCTCGAGGCAAGAAGGCACGAGCTCGCAGAGTGTCGAGCCGAGCTCCTATGAACTCGAGATCCTGAGAGGGGCGCAACGTGGACTTCCCGACGTTTATGACGAAGCCCAAGTGCTGAAGCAGAGCCACCGTACGCTGCGTGGCCTGCGCGACCTCTGGGGCCGACTGCGCCCGTACGAGCCAGTCGTCCAGGTAAGGAAAAACGAACAGGCCCTGAAGCCTCAGGAAGGCCGCGACCACCGCCAGGCATTTTGTGAACACCCTGGGGGCGGAGCACAAGCCGAAAGGCAGCACGCGGTACTGATAGTGTTTCCCGGCCACTACAAATCTGAGATACTGTCGGTGGTCCGGATGTGAATATAGGCATCCTTCAGATCCAAGGAGCATAGCCAATCTCCCTGCTGGAGGTAGGGCAGCAAGATTCCAAGGGTAAGCATCCTGAACTTTTCCCGCTGCAGGAACATGTTGAGGTTGCGCAAAGTCCAGAATGGGTCTGAGGCCTCCCGCCCTCTTTGGGACCAGGAAGTATCTGGAGTAGAACCCCTGACCCCACTGAGGATGGGGCACTGGCTCCACAGCCTGCTCCTCCAGTAGACCCTGCAGCTCCTGGAAGAGTAAGTCTCTGTGCAGAGGGGGCCTCGGAGGCTCCCCCGGAAAGTAGGGGGGAGGCACCTGGTGAAAATGCAAGAGGTAGCCCATTTGAACCACCTGCAGCACCCAGGAATCGGATGTTATGGCTGGCCACCTGTGAGCGAAGTGGATCAGCCTGCCCCCTGTGCTGAGCGACGGGCGCGGAGGGGGAGAGGCTATGCTGGCATAGTCAAAAAACCCCACCCTGCGTGGCAGGGGGCTGTGCAGCGGGCTTGGCGGCCCACGGGGGCCATTCCCCTGACTCTTAGTCTGTGGGCACTGAGTGGACGCCGCCGGTACTTGGTATTGAAGGTGGGATTGCTTATAGGCAAGCACCTTCCTCGGGTAAAAAGGCTTCTTCCCTGGCCCCTTCCTCTTCTGCATGGGAGCGGAGGTCTTTCGGGACAGTCGAGTCCGAGTGAGAGTCTCGGACTCAAGTTCCGCAGCCTTATTGGACATGGGCTTGCCAAAAAGGTTGTCACTTCGGCAGGGGACATCGACTAACTTGTCCTGTATCCACGGCTCGAGGTCGGATGACTGGAGCCAGGCCTGTTGGCGGGCACCGATGCCGGCTCCGGCTACTCGGGCCGACGCCTTGAAGCCATCGTAGGCCGCCCGAGAAAGGAACTTCGAGCACTCTCGAATACTATCGGACAAGGCCAGGAACCTCTGCAAAGTTTCGTCGGAGAGACCAGCCGAGAACCCGGCGAGCTCCTTCGCCATGTCTCGGAGGAACATGCCCATATACAGCTGGTATGTCTGGACCCTGCAGGCAAGCATGGAACCCTGGAAGCACTTCCTACCGAGGGCATCCAGGTTACGGGCCTCCTTACCCGGGGGCACCGAGGAGTGCATCTTTTGACTCTTAAGCCGATGCATTGCCGATTCCACAACCATGGAGTGGTGTGGCAGTTGCGCCTTCTGGAACCCGGGGCTCTTGCGGAGTTGATAAATCGAATCGATCCGCTTGCTTAACACCGGTGTCGAGGCCGGGCTTTCCCACATGCGGAAGAGCAGTCACTCTAGCATCGGAGGGAGCGGCACGGTAAAGGTCTCCTTCGGGGGAGAGTCGTACTGGAGTGCCTCGAGCTCTTCCGCGCGAGGCTCCTCCTCTGGATCCGTGGGGAAAGCCAAAGCCTTAGCCATATCCCGCACAAAATCAGAGAAGCGCGTATCCTCCGGAGGGGAACGCCTTCGAGGCTCCGACTCGGGCAAGTCAGAGGGGACGCACCGGGTTTGAAAAGAGCCGGGCGACTCGTCCCCTTCCGTGTCCCAGTCCGACGCCTCCGTGGAGGAATCGAGCAGCTCCGTGCGGGCGAGGGTTCGTCCCGACGCCGACGACCTCGGTCCCGAACGGGAGGCCGAGGGAGACCTCGACCGAGGATCGACTCGAGCATGCATCGACTCGAAGATCGACTCAGCCGCTGGGGTCGACTTGGGCGTCGACGTCCCAGTGGTCTGGGCGGATGCACTGGCGATGCCGGTCATCCAAACCCGCTGCTGGTCCAAGAAGGCAGAGATACTGTGCTCCAAGGATGTCAATCTGAGGTCAAGCCCAGAAGACCCGGCAGCCACCGACTCGGGCCCCGACAGCATCGGGCCCGACGACTGTTCCGTAGGGGAGTCCAGGAGGACAATAGTACTCACGTGCGGCTCCACCTCGAGTCGAGGACGTTTAGGTGGTCTCTCTGCCTCCGAGGACTCGGGGCGGCTGGCGGGGCTATGCGACCCGGCCCGCGAGGGACCAGGGGCGTCCTCCGACGCCGCCCGCGCGAGTTTCCTCTGCCGACGATGCTCCCGTCCAGGGGACCCCCGCTCAGAGGAACGCCGACGGAGCTCATGGCCGGAGTCACGAGACGTCGAAGCCTCCGACGAGGTCCGGGCCAGACCGGACTCGGGGTCAGAGAATATTCTGTCCTTTTGCGATTGCCGACTCCTCAGCGACTTGGAGGACATCTTGCCACACGGACCACAGCTCCCAGAGTCATGGCTGGGTCCGAGGCAACGGAGGCAGAAATTATGCGTGTCTGTAAGAGACATTAATTTAGAACAATGATCACATTTTTTGAACCCGCTGGTAGCCATAGGGGGAAAAAGGGCCCCCGCGAGGTCGAAAGACCGGGCCGCCAGGGGTGGAAAATAAGTGGCGGGAACGCCAGTTAAAAACTGAAAACAAAAAAGAAATGTGAACGGACTCGATAAGGAAAAAATCGAGGCTGGGCAGGAAAAGGACACGCGAACCGAGAAAACAATAAAGAATTAATCAACTTTTTCAGCGGTGGTAACAAACTACGTCTGTAGGGCTCCGTGGAAAAAAGAAGACTGAGCAAGATGGCATCCTTGGGCGGGAAGAGGACCGCGCATGCGTGCTGAAATCCCGAAGGCTTTCTTCGAAAGCTGGGGAAATTGCTCCGCGAGGGCTCCGTCGGCGCCGACGTCACCCATAAGTGAGGACTGACTTCCTGCTTGGTCCTGGAGAAGCATTGATGTGGAGGATCTGAAAAGATGACCCTACGAGAAGATTTTCTGGGGTAGACCACCACAGAAGGGAGTCGATGAGACTGTATGACTTGGATCTGGTCCCTGAGGGGTCCAGAGATTTGCTTTCACTGGAAGGCAAGAGTCCACTGAGCTGTCCGCATGTGCAGACGGGCATATGAGGCTACATGCACTGTGAAGGCCATATGACCTAGAAGTTGGAGCATCTCCCTGGCTGAGCGATTGTCTGAGCCTTGCTTGAGATGCTAGCTGCACTAGTCGAGTACAACGGTCCTGGGGCAGAAATGCTCTTGACCGTCGAGTGTCTAGAAGAGCTCCTATGAATTCTGGTGTCTGAATGGGAATTAGATGGGATTTTGGAAGATTTATCACAAATCCCAGATTCTGCAGTATCTGCATTGTATGAAGGAGGGATAGATGAACCTCCTGTGAAGTGGGTGCCCTTAAAAGCCAATCGTCTAAGTAGGGGAAGACAAATATTCCAAGAGTCCTTAGATATGCAGCTACGACTGCCATACACTTTGTGAAAACTCTTGGGACAGCTAGGCAAGCCCGAAAGGAAGGACTCTGCATAGGTAGTGATTTCCTTGGAAGATGAAGCATAGATACCTCCTGTGTTCTGGATGAATGAGGATGTGAGTATACGTTTCTTTTAGATCTAGAGAACAGAGCCAGTCCTGATTCTGGAACTAAGGAAGAAGGGTTCCTAGTGAGACCATTTTGAATTCCTCTCAGTTGAGGTTCCCGAGGTCTAAGATTGGTCTGTACCCTCAGTTTTCCTTTGGTATGAGAAAGTAAGGAGAACAGAATCTCATCCCCTGTTGGGATGTTGGAATCTCTTCTATGACACACTCTGACAGAAGAGAGTTGCTCTCTTGCTGCAGGAGAGCAGTGAGTGGGGGTTGAGAATGATATTCTCCCACCAGATTGGGGGGGGGGAGGACTTTGCAGAAGAAACTTGTACACCTCTCGCACTATGGTTAGTGTCCACTGCTCTGAGATGAAAGATGCCAGCTGTGGGCATAATGGCAAAGTCCTTCCTGCTATGTGGAGGGGGTGAGGGTTCTCCAGAGGCAGGGTGGCTATGTTCTCTAGGAAGAAGTTAAAAACCAGGCGCAGACTGAATCTGTGCAGTTGGTTGGGGTTTAGGAGCCTGTGGCTTAGGAATCTGTTGCTTCCTCTGGGTAACCTGAGGTTGGTACTGAGAAGCTGGATGGTAAGTATGATAAAATTTATTCTTCTTACCATAGAAAGGCTTCTCTGCCACTGCCTTCTTGGCAGGGTTGTCAGTAGCTTTGGAAAGCCTATTGAGGATGGTATTCTCAGACTCTAACTTGCCAATCCTTTCCAAACAGGTTCTGCCCAGTACAGGGAATATTACCCAGTTTATCTTGCACCCACTGTTCAAGATCTGATGCTTGGAGCCAAGCAATCAGACGTGCACCTATACAGATAGAAGTTGCTCTGCTAGTGCATTCAAAACAGTCAAAGGTTGCCCTGTTAACAAATTTGGAAACATTTTGGGCATGTTTGACCAATGTAAAGTAGTCTGCCCTCTTATCAGCTGGGAGAAGAGGAGACATTGATTCCAGATCCCTAGTTACTTCGCTAAGGAACATACCCATGTAGAGTACGTATGAACTTATCTGGGCTGAGAGCATGGAGGCTTGAAAACATTGACGCCCAAAGGCATCAAGGGTTCTCGATCCTCTGCCCGGGGGATTGGAGTATCATGTCTTAGAACTTTTAATTCGACGCACAGCCGATTCCACTACCATTGAGTGGTGTGAAAGATGTGTTTTCTGGAATCCAGGGCTTTCTGTTACTCGATACATGGTATCGAGTCGTCGAGTATGGGAAGAAGTGGTGAGGCACGTTTTCAGATCCAGAGCATAAGATCCTTCAGAATACGGTGAATAGAGTAATGGCCTCTTTAGGAGCTGTAGGAAATTGAAGAATGTCCAACTACTCTGCTCTGGGTTCTTACTCCGATGTAGGAGTAATAGATAGCCCCCTTGCCATATCTTTGATAAACTCTTGAAAGAAATATCTTCAGGAAGGGACATGCACTGTTGCGGTGATGGTGAGGGTTCCTCCGGAAGACTGTGCATCTCTCGGGTACTGATCGATTCATCATGCAAAGAAAGGGAATCGGTCAAATCAAAATATCACTGGGAACAATACTCCTATTCTTGCATGGTCCGGTACCGATCGAGATCGATATCAGCTCGAGAGACCTGCCGTACCAGTACCTCGGAACAGACTTGAGAGCTGGTATGGGCGGAAGCGTGCCGAGTGGCATAAAACACGATGCAGACTGCATGGGTATCATGAACGGTACCGGTACAGACGATATTGCTGGTAATGACTTGACTGGTACCGATGCCACTAACAGAGCCGCTAGACTCCACTCAATGGCCAGCATATGCTGATCCATACAACTTCCTGATGCCTGGGTATCGGTATCGGAAGCATGGGTACCGCTCCAAAGCATGGCACCAGAAGCTCTCCTGAGGTGGAGGCCTTGGGAGCAATCCTGGACCCCCTTTTGTGGCTTTGGAGGGGTGGTCCTCCTGCCGGGGTAGTTTGGCTAGTTGATCCACCTCCAGGGCAACGCTCGAGGCATCTCTATGTTTAGATAGAGATCTACCCTTGGGAGGATGGCCTTTCTTGTGTTTCGATACCTGAGATCCATGTAAGGAAGATGATACCCTCAATAACGTCAAAGCGAGTGAAATCGCATCTGAGGCAAAAAGGGAGCAGAGTTTTGCAGTCCGATTCTGTAGGCCTCTCTTTGTCATCTGCTTGCATAGCTGGTGATGTGGGCTGAGGCATTTAAGACACCAATCATGGCTATCTGCAGCAGAAATAGTGCTACCACATTTGGAACACTTCTTAAAACCACTGGTTGGTTTTTGCATCGTGTCAGTAGACTGGATGGAAGGCCTAGGCCTAAGATGGCGTTGATGCACCTAAAAGAACTAAAGTTCTTTTTTTTTATTTTAAGAAAGAAATAGAACTGAAGATATCTGTTCCATCGTCGATGCGAAGGCAGACGCAACCACAAAAAATAATAAAGAAGAGGAGATTTTCTGAGGTGACAGGATTTGCTTCCTGCTGGCTCTGTGGAAAATGAAGAACTGAGGAAGGAGAGCCACAAAGCAGAAAGGCAGCAGCGCAGGTGCAGTGGGATGCTTCCAAAAGCTTTCCTATTGGATGCTGGGGAGCGTTCCCCATGCGGACTCCATCAGGATCGATATCACCCATATGTGAGGACTACATTCCTGCTTGTTCCTGGAGATAGAAGACATTAAAAGAGGCAAAAGATGCCTATTTTGTTGATTCAAAGTTGATACAGAGAGGTGAGGGGCCACTGAGAAATGAAGCCTGAGCAAATCAGAGGGTTGGTGAATGTGCCGCCTTTTTTTTTTTTTTGTATTTAACTCACACCTTTCCAGTAGTAGTTCAAGACGAGTTACATCCAGGTACATTCTGAATTTCCCTATCCCTGGGGGTTTACAATCAAATTTGCACTTTAGGCAATGAGAGTTAGGTGACTTGCCCAAGGCTACAAGGAATGTTAATGGGATTTGAACCTTGGTCTCTCTGATTTTCATCAATGTATTAGTCTATTATTCTCAGGAACCTATACCACCAACTCATTGGCGTCCGTGGGCTCTGCTGTTAGTGATAAACACTATTACATCTTGCGCTTTCCCACTACCAATCTAATACCAGACAGTTAAGATTTAATCAGCTAACAGTGTCTCGTTGTCTTTGTTTTTTGGCCCAATAGTTTCTTTCTGCTTCCAGCAGCTTCCATTTGAAACAGAAACAACCCGTCTTAAGCTATAGTGCCAAAAACCTCCATTTTTAACTATATAAGTCTTCCCATCCATTTTCATACTGTATGCACCCTCTTCCACCACCAACTTAGTTCAGCCACTGCAGCAACAGAACCCAAGAGGCATGTATCCCGAGTCTACTGCTAGACATTGCATTCCCTCTACCAAAACTTCTAAACACTGCCTCTAAAAGATCTCTAACTTGGCTAGGGATTGGCAGCAGTTTAAAATATTTTTGGCCTCAATACTTTCCTAGATTCATAGACCCCATGTGCAGTTTGGTTGGGGGCAATCATCAGCAACAGCAGCGGGTTTCAGGTTTTTTTTTTATTTTTATTTTTTAAATGTTCTCTTTATGCAATTTACACCATATAGCAAGAATACATCTTGAGGAGAAAAAGGAGGGGTATAAGAACAAAAACAACAAGAAAAAATACAGGAAAAACACCCAAATGGAAGATCTACTGAGACCCAGGCTGCTCATAGGCATGGGCAATGCAGTCTGCCACCCAAGTGGACAGAGTTCGCTTAGTCACTGGAAACCCCAGACGACTGGGGTCATAGGAAACAAAGGGTTGAGGCACTGTGCAGTGGAATGGAGTCTGTTGCAGATAGAAGAACAGGGCCCTTTTACAATCCAAAGTATGGATGATGATCTCCACCTTGCCAGCATGGGGCCTATGGAAGAAGGTAAAGAACCCCACTTCTTGACTGAGGTGGAATGGGGACACCACCTTCAGCAGAAACTCGGGGTGTGTGCGGAGCACCACCCAGTTCTTCTAGAAACTCATGTAGGGAGGCTCTGCCATCAAAGCCTGGAGTTCGATGACCCCACAAGCTGATGTAAGTGCACAAGACAGGCAACCTTCCAGGAGTGGTACCACAAATGGCAGATAGCCAGAGGCTCAAGCGGCAGCTTAGTAAGTTGAGAGAGCACCATGTTGAGATCCCACTCTGCCACTGGTGAGCAGATGGGGGGGGGGGGTATGGATAGCATGAGGCCCCACAGGAACCTTGATACAAGGGACTGAGCTGAGAGGAGTTTTCCCTGAACGGTATGGTGATGTGCTGCGATAGCACACATGTGCACTCTGACTGAGTTGGACTTTAGTCCCACCTGTGACAGATAAAAACATAAGATATGCCATACTGGGTCAGACCAAGGTCCATCAAGCCCAGTATCCCGTTTCCAACTGTGACCAATCTAGGTCATAAGTACTTAGCAGTTTCCCCAAAAGACGGATTCCACAATACTTGTATTGGGTCAAGCAGTAATATCCTTGGTACCTTTTAATAATGGTTTATGGACCTTTTCTCAAGGAACATGTCCAAATCTTTCTTAAACCCAGCTACACTAACAGCTTTTACTACATCCTCTGGTAACAAATTCCAGAGTTTGATAACACGTTGAGTGAAAAAAATATTTTCTCTTATTAGTCTTAAATAGGTTACCCTGTAGCTTCATTGCATGTCCCCTAGCCTTTTTATATTCTGACTTAAAGAATCTATCTACATTTACCCATTCAACTCCATTCATTAATTTATAGACCTCTATCATATCTCCCCTCAGCCTTCTCTTTTCCAGGTTGAAGAGTCCTAACCTTTTTAGCCTCTCTCTCAGTACCTTTTCTAATAATGCTATATCCTTTTTAAGATACAGCTACCGGAATTGCACACAATATTCAAGGTGCAGTCGCACCATGGAACGATACAGAGGCATTATAATATCCTTTTGTTTTATTTTACATAACTTTCCTTATCATACCTAGCATGCTATTTGCTCTCTTGGCTGCCGCCACACAGTGGCCGGATGATTTTAACATGCTATCCGTGACGACACCTAAATCTTTTTCCTGGGGGGTGGTTCCTAATGTGGAACCTTGCATCATGTAACCATAGTTTAGGTTGTTCTTTCCTAGGTGCATAACTTTGCACTTGTCTACATTAAATTTCATCTGCCATTTGAACGCCCAGTCTTCCAATTTATCAAGGTCCTCTTGAAATTTTCCAAAATCCTCATGGGTTTTAATAACTTTAAATAGTTTTGTATCATCTGCAAATTGATAACCTCACTCGTTATTCCCATTTCCAGATCATTTAGGAATATGTTAAACAGTAGCAACCTCAGAACAGATTCCTGGGGTATTCCACTATTCATCGTTCTCCATTGGGAAAATAGGCCATTTAGCCCTACTCTCTGCTTTCTATCTTTTAACCAGTTCCTATCCCATGACTTTTTAGTTTTTCCAAAAGTCTCTGATGAGGGACCTTGTCAAAGGCTTTCTGAAAGTCCAAATAGACAAAGGTGAGTCGTTTGATATAGTGTATCTGTTTATTCACACCTTCAAAAAACAGATTAGTAAGACAAGATCTTCCATGGCTAAAGCCATATTGGCTGTCTCCCATTAAGCTATGACTATCAACAAATTCAGTAATTTTGTTCTTTATGATGGTTTCTACCATTTTTCCCGGTACTGACGTCAGGCTCACCGGGTATGTAGTTTCCCGGATTACCCCTGGAACCCTTTTTAAAAATTGGCGTTACATTGGCCATCCTCCAATCTTCAGGTATTACAGATGAATTTAATGATAGTTCACAGATTACTAACAACAGGTCTGCAATCTCATATTTCAGTTCTTTCAACACCCTTGGTTGTATACCATCCGGTCTAGGTGATTTGCAACTCTTCACGTTATCAAATAGTTGTAATACATCTTCCCAGTGTATCGATATTTCTTTCAATTCTTCCACAGTATCATCTTTAAATACCACTTCAGTCATGGGTAACATCCCTACATTTTCCTCAGTAAAGATCAAAGCAAATAATTCATTCAGTCCCTCCGCTACAGCCTTGTCCCTTCTTACTGCCCCTTTTACCCCTATTATCATCTAATGGTCCAACTGACTCTCTCATAGGTTTTTTGCTACAAATGTACTTGAAAAAGTCTTTATTATGCATTTTTGCTTCCACGGCAAGTTTCCTCTCAAATTCTCTCGTTACCTGCCTTATCCATGTCTTGCATCTAACTTGCCAGTGCTTGTGATGTTCCCAGTTTTCGTCATTTGGCTCTTTTTTCCATTTCCTAAAAGATGCATTTTTTTTTAGCAACAGCAGCTTCTCTGACCTCACCTTTCAACCATGCTGGCAGTTTTTTGGATTAACTTCCACTTTTCTTAAAGCGTGGAAAGAGTAGTTATTCACCTGTAACAGGTGTTCTCCAGGAGCAGCAGGAATCAGTCCTCACATATGGGTGATGGCGCCGACAGAGCCCCCGTGCTGAGGATTTCTCCAGCTTTCAAAGAAAGCCTTTAGGAATGCTGTGCGCATAAGCAGTCCCCTTCCCACCCAAGGGTGCCATCTTGCTCAATCTGATGACATAGCTAAAAGACAGCAAAAACCAAAATGAAGTATATGACTGCAACTCCAGGGAAGGAGGGAGGGTCATGAGGACTGATTCCTGCTGCTCCTGGAGAACACCTGTTACAGGTGAGTAACTACTCTTTCTCCAGGACCAAGCAGGAAGTCAGCCCTCACATATGGGACTCCCCTGCTCTAGGCTACCGGGAACCCTAAGCTGAAAAATGGCTCCCTCTCAAGGGCCTCAGCATCCATCATAAGAATATCCTCTGAGAACGCCCCCGTACGGTAGCCCAACACAAGGGCCGGAGGGTAGGAGTTGCCTAAAACTCAAAGAGATTACGGAGTACCGCTTCTCCGAAAGCACTATCCCTTTGGGACTCTCTCTCGAGGCAGTAGTGGGCTGCAAAAGTCTGGCTTGAAGACCAAGTAGCGGCCCGGCAGATGTCTGCCAACGGAACAGAGCGGAGATGAGCTACTGACGCGGCTTTCGCCCTGACACGGTGGGCCGTGACTTGACCCTGCAAGGGGAGGTCGGCTGCCTTGTACACCCATGCGATACAATCTGCTACCCAAGTGGACAACGTACGCTTGGAGACAGGAAACCCCAGTTTATTAGGGTCAAAGGAGACGAAGAGCTGAGTAGCCCTTCGATGCCCCCGCGTACGTTCCATGTAAAAAGACAACGCCTTCTTACATGCCAGGCTATGCAAGACTATTTCAGCATGGCAGGTATGTGGCCTGGGAAAGAAGGTCGGAAGAACCACCTCCTGGTTGAGGTGGAAAGAGGAGACGACTTTTGGAAGGAACTTCGGGTGGGTCTGTAGGACCACCCTGTTCCTATAGAACTGTGTGTACGGTCTATGAGAAACCAGAGCTTGTAGCTCACTCACACGTCTGGCCGAGGTAAGAGCTACCAGGAAGAGCGCTTTCCAAGAGAGGCAGCGCAAATGGCGAGTAGCCATAGGCTCAAACAGTGGGCGAGTAAGTTGCTGCAAGACCACGTTCAAATCCCACTCAGTCGCCGGTGGACGAACCGGAGGCTTGAGAAGAAGCAGACCTCTGAGGAAGCGGGACACCAAGGGGTGAACCGACAGACTGTCCCTCCACCGGTGACTGGTGCGCTGATAGATCACTGAGGTAGACCTGAACAGAGTTAGACTTAAGGCCTAGGTCTGACAGGTGAAGTAGATACTGCAGTACTACTGGCACAAGGCAGGAGAAAGGATCTTCATTGCGCTGAGCACACCATATTGTGAACCTACACCATTTGAGGGTATAGGACATTCTGGTGGACTGCCTCCTAGAGGCCAAAACCACCTCTTCAACCTCCTTAGGTAGAAGCAAGGGAGCTAGCACTATCCTTTCAGCAGCCAGGCCATCAGATTAAGGGACCTGAGATTGGGGTGCAAAGGGAACCCTGATCCTGAGACAGGAGATCGTGTTGCAACCCAGAGTGAAAGGAGTTTTCACCGCCAACTGTAGCAGAAGTAGAAACCACGGTTGCCTCGGCCATCTGGGGGCAACCAGAATCACAGAGGCCTTGTCCCAGAGAATCCTGAACAGAGTTTGGGCCACCAGGGGCGTGGGAGGAAACGCATACAGGAGGTCCGTAAACCAAGAGATCAGAAAAGCATCTGCTGACATTGTCAGGGGATGTGGCTGTCTGGAGCAAAACCTGGGCATCTGACGGTTCAATGGGCTTGCAAAGAAATCGATTGATGGAAGTCCCCATCGTAGAAAGATCTGCTGGACCACCAATGGATTCAACTGCCATTCGAGGGCTGGAGAATCCTGCTTAGCTTGTCTGCTAAGAAGTTATCCTGACCAGGTAGATAAACTGCTTTGAGAAACATGTCTTGTTTGACTGCAAAGGAGCAAAGGGCCTGCGTCTCCTGACATAGGAGCCTGGACCCTGTGCCCCCCTTGCTTGTTCAGATAGCCCATTGCCACCTGACTGTCTGAACTAAGACAGACTGGTGAGAGAGGGCATGAGAAAAAGTCTGTAGAGCCAAGTGGATTGCTCGCAGCTCAAAGAATGATCTGCTGTGTGGCCTTGTGAGGAGACCAGAGTCCTTGAGTGCACGTGCCCTGGCAATGTGCACCCCAGCCCTTTAAGGAAGCATCCGTCGTCAGCACCCTCGTGTGTGCTGGGGCCTCAAAAGGTACCCCCCCCCCAACCGAGAAGGTTTGGGAGATGTAGCCACCACTGCAAGGAGTCCAAAAGTGGTTTGGACGCCTTTACTCTGTCTCGGAGGTCGCCTGTGGCCTGCGCCCACTGAGCTACCAATGAGCAGCCCGCATGTGTAGATGGGCGTTCGGCGTCACATGTACCGTGGATGCCATGTGGCCCAGGAGCTGCAGGAAGTGCCTGGCAGAGACCTGAGAATTGCTGTGGAATTGGTTGGCCAAGTCCATCAGTCTGTGGGCCCTGTCCTCGGGCAAGTAAACTCTTGCCTGCAGGGTGTCTAACCTTGTCCCAATAAACTCTAGGTTCTGTGAGGGGAGCAAAGTGGACTTTGCGTAGTTTATGACAAAGCCCAGATGCTGAAGAAGAGAGACAGTGTGAAGAGTGGCTTGTCTGGTGTCCTGGAGAGACTGGCCCCTGATGAGCCAGTCATCCAGGTATGGGAAAGAGTAGTTACTCACCTGTAACAGGTGTTCTCCAGGAACAGCAGGAATCAGTCCTCACTTATGGGTGACATCGATGCTGATGGAGCCCCCGTGCGGAGCATTTCCCCAGCTTTCTAAGAAAGCCTTTGGGAATACTGCACGCATGCGCGGTCCCATTTCCTGCCTAAAGGTGCCATCTTGCTCAGTCAAATGACATAGCTAAAAAACAGCACACAAAAATGTAAAAATGAACTATGTACAACTGCAACTCCCAGGGGAGGAGGGAGGGTTGTGAGGACTGATTCCTGCTGCTCCTGGAGAACACCTGTTACAGGTGAGTAACTACTCTTTCTCCAGGACAAAGCAGAAAGTCAGTCCTCACTTATGGGACTCCCCAGCTTCAGGCTACCGGGGACCCAGAGCTGAAAAAATGAGCTCCCTCTAGCCTCAGCATCAGAGAAAGGATTTCAATGAAACATACCTCTACCGGTAGCCCAACCAGAGGGCTGGAGGGTAGGCGTTGCCTAAACCTCAAAGAGATTTCAGAGCACTGCCTGACCGAAAGCACTTTCCCTACGGGACTCCCTCTCCAGGCAGTAATGGGCCACAAAAGTCTGGCTTGAGGACCAAGTTGCAGCCCTGCAGATGTCTGCCAACGGTACAGAGCGGAGATGAGCTACTGAGGCAGCCATTGCCCTGACACGGTGGGCCGTGACCCGACCCTGCAAAGGAAGGTCAGCTGCCCTGTAAGCCCAGCTGATACAGTCAGCCACCCAGATGGACAAGGTATGCTTGGAGACAGGCACTCCCAAGTTATTGGGGTCAAAAGATACAAAGAGCTGAGTAGCCCTCCTATGCCCCTGCGTACGCTCAAGGTAGAAGGATAAGGCCCTCCTACAATCCAGGGTATGCAGGACTGTCTCAGCCCGGCTGGCATGGGGCCTAGGGAAGAACGTTGGAAGAACCACCTCCTGGTTGAGGTGGAAAGAGGAGGCAACCTTTGGGAGGAACTTAGGATGAGTCCTAAGGACTACCCTGTTCCTATAGAAGCGAGTGTAGGGTCTGTCACAGACCAGGGCTTGAAGTTCACTCACTCGCCTGGCCGAGGTCAAGGCCACTAGGAATAGAGTCTTCCAGGAAAGGAAGCGTAGAGGACATGTAGCCATTGGTTCAAAAGTTGGGCGAGTCAGCTGCTGCAAGACCACATTCAATTCCCACTCAGGGGCCGGTGGACGGAGAGGAGGCTTGAGCAATAGCAAGCCTCTGAGAAACCTGGACACCAAAGGGTGAACTGACAAAGAGTGTCCCTCCACCATTGAGTGGTGAGCTGCCAGAGCAGAGAGGTGGACCCGAACAGAATTGGACTTAAGGCCCTGATTGGACAAGTGCAGCAGGTACTGGAGCACTACTGCCACAGTGCAGCCGAAAGGATCTTCCTTTCGCTGCTGACACCAGAAGGAGAACCTCCTCCACTTCAGGGCATATGTTTTCCTGGTGGATTGCTTTCTAGAGGCCAAGACCACCTCTTCCACTTCCAGAGGTAGGCCCCAGGGAGCCAAGACTACCCTTGCAGCCTCCAGGCCTTTACATTGAGAGATTTGAGATTGGGATGCAGAAGGGAACCCTGATCCTGAGAGAGAAGGTCGGGTTGGAATCCCAGAGGCATTGGTGTCTCCACTGCCAGTTGAAGTAGGAGGGGGAACCAGGGCTGCCTCGGCCACCTGGGAGCAACCAGAAGTACAGAGGCCTTGTCCCTGAGAATCTTGAACAAGGTTCGGGCCACCAGAGGCGTGGGAGGAAACGCATAGAGCAGGTCCTGGGACGAAGAAATCAGGAAGGCATCCGCCACCACCCTTAGGGGATGCGGTTGCCTGGAATAAAACCTGGGCAGTTGGTGATTTAGGGGACTGGCAAAGAGATCCATGGATTGACATCCCCATTTCAGGAAAATCTGTTGAACCACCAAAGGGTGCAGCTGCCATTCGTGGGGCTGCAGAATTCTGCTTAAGCGGTCTGCCAGAAAGTTCTCCTGGCCAGGCAGATAAACAGCCCTCAGCAACATCTGGTGCCTGAGGGCAAAAGAGCAAAGGGCCTGTGCTTCCAGGCATAGAGGCCTGGATCCAGTGCCGCCCTGTTTGTTCACATAGAACATGGCTACTTGGTTGTCCGTCTGAACTAGAACAGACTGGTGGGCCAAAGTGTGAGAAAAAACCTTGAGGGCTAAGCGAATAGCCCGCAGTTCCAGTAGGTTGATCTGTTGCGTGGCTTCCCATGGGGACCAGAGGCCTTGGGTGCAGCTCTTTTGACAATGTACACTCCAGCCCTGTAAGGAGGCATCGGTTGTCAACACCACCGTGGGGGCAGGCACCTGAAAAAGCACCCCCTGAAGCAAGTTGGGGGGGTGTAGCCACCACTGAAGAGAATTCAGGAAGGGTTTTGACACCCTGACTTTGTCTGCTAGGCTCCCTGTGGCCTGCTTCCACTGAGTTCTGAGGCACCACTGTGCAGGCCTCATGTGGAGGCGGGCATTGGGGGTCACATGGACAGTCGATGCCATGTGTCCCAGGAGTTGCAGACAGAGCCTGGCAGGAACCCTGGGCAGAATGAGAAACCAGGATGCCAACTCCATGAGCCTTTGCGCTCTGTCCTCTGGCAAGTAAGCCCTTGCTTGCAGAGAGTCCAGCCGTGCCCCTATGAACTCGAGGTTCTGGGAGGGGAGCAAAGCGGACTTTGCAAAGTTTATGACAAAGCCTAGGTCTTGAAGAAGTGTGACAGTCCTGAAGGTGGCCTGCCTGGCCTCCTGGTAAGTCTGACTTCGGATGAGCCAGTCGTCCAGATAGGGGAAGACAAAACCCCCTTGAGTCCTCAAATAGGCCGCCACCACAGCTAGGCACTTTGTAAAGACCCGTGGTGCGGAAGTTAGGCCAAAAGGCAGCACTCTGTACTGGTAATGGTTTCCTCTCACCATGAACCTGAGGTACTTTCTGTGGTCTGGATGAATGAGGATGTGAGTGTACGTATCCTTTAGATCTAAGGAGCATAGCCAGTCTCCCTGCTGGAGGTAGGGCAGAAGTGTTCCAAGAGTAAGCATCTTGAATTTCTTTCTCCAAGAACTTGTTGAGGTTCCTGAGGTCTAGGATAGGCCTTAGGCCTCCTGTTCTCTTTGGCACCAGAAAATACCTGGAGTAGAACCCGTGCCCCTGTAGGCGAGGAGGTACAGGCTCCACCGCTTTGTCCAGAAGCAGACCCTGAAGTTCTTGGAGGAGGAGGTTGGTGTGCAGGAGAGGCCTCAGAGGCTCTCCTGGGAAGTAGACAGGAGGTAACTGTTGGAAATGAAGCATATAACCCTGGTGAATGATGCTTAAGACCCAAGCATCCCCTGTAATGGGTGGATACCTGTGGGCAAACAGGGCTAAGCGACCTCCGGTGCAGGAATGGGGCAGCAGGGGCAGAGAGGCTAAACTTTGGAAGTCAAAACCCCCCTCCCTGCTGGGTAGGAGCAGGAGCCGGAGGCTTGGGGGTCTTCTGCCTACGGGGCCCATGTCCCATCCCCTTGGCCTGCTGCCCCTGTTGGGCAGCTGGGGAGGCCTGGTACTGAGGGAAAGGTTTGTAGGCAGACACCTTTCTCAGGTAGAAGGACTTTTTACCCAAGCCCTTCTTTTTGTGAGAAGGGGCAGAAGTCTTTCTGGACAGCCTTGTCCTAGTCAGGTGCTCGGTTTTGAGCTCAGTCGCCTTCTCGGCCATGGGCTTGCCAAAAAGGTACTCACCCCAGCAAGGGACATCGATCAACTTGTTCTGCACCCAAGGCTCGAGGTCCGATGACTGCAGCCATGCCTGGCGTCGGGCCCCGATGCCGGCTGCCGCCACACGAGCCGAAGCCTCGAAGCCATCGTAGGCCGCTCGGGACATGAACTTGGAACAGTCCCGGATTCCTGAAGACAAAGACTAGAACCTGTGCAAAGGTTCCCCGGAGAGGCCAGCAGAGAACCCGGCAAGCTCCTTTGCCAGGTCTCGGAGGTACATGCCCATGTACAGCTGGTATGACTGGACACGGCAAGCAAGCATCGAGCCCTGGAAGCACTTTCTGCCGAAAGCATCCAGGTTCCGGGCCTCCCTGCCGGGGGGGCACCGCAGAGTGCATCTTCTGGCTCTTCAGACGATGCATGGCCGATTCCACCACCATGGAATGGTGCGGAAGCTGCGCCTTTTGGAAGCCAAGGCTCTTACGCAGTCGATAAATGGAATCGACTCGCTTGCTCAAGACCGGCGCCGAGGCCGGTGCATCCCACATCCGGAAGAGGAGCCGTTCCAGCATCGGAGGAACCGGAACAGTAAAGGCCTCCTTCGGAGGAGTGTCATACTAGAGGGCCTCGAGCTCTTTGGCTCGAGGCTCCTCCTCGGGGTCCGTGGGAATGGCCAAGGCCTTGGCCATGTCCCGCATGAACTCCGAGAACCGGGTGTCCTCCGGAGGGGACCTACTCCGGGGCTCAGACTGCGGTGAGTCCAAAGGGACGCACCGGGTCCGGAAGGTGTCAGGGGACTCCTTGTCCTCCGTCTCCCATGCTGACTCATCCGAAGAGGAGTCGAGGGGCTCTGACCGCACGGGTCGAGGTGGCACCCGCCCCGACACCGAAGGCACCGGCGTCGATGCCCTCTGTTCCGAGCGGGAGGTCGAGGGAGACCTTGACCGAGGATGACTTCAAGCCTTCATGGTCTCGAGTATCGGCTCGGTCTCCAGGGTCGACTTTGACGTCGATGTCCTGGTGGTCGGGGCAGATGCACCAGCGAGGCTGGCCATCAGTACCCGCTGCTGATCCATGAAGACAGACAATCTGCTCTCCAAGGCTGTCAGCCTGAGTCTAAGCTCAGGAGACTCAGCAGCCACCGACTCGGGCCCCACGTTGGCTCCCTCGGAGGAGAGTCCACGAGGACTACAGGACTTGCGGGTCCGACGGTCTCCGGCTCTACACGAGGTACTTTGGACGGCTTCTCCTGCTCCAAAGGCCCGGGACGGCGGTCGGGGGTCTTAGACCTGGCCCTTGAGGAACCAGGGACCTCTTCTGATGCCGCCCTCACGAGCCGTTTCTTCCTCTTGCATTCCCGGTCTGAGGCCCCCCTGTCCGAGGAACCCCGGTGATGCTCGGGATCAGACTCCCGAGACGTCGAGGCCTCAGACGAGGTCCGGGCCCAGCCAGAGGCAGAATCCGAAAAAATCCTTTGCTTCTGGTGCTGACGGCTTCTAAGTGCCTTGGTGGACATTTTGCCACACGGGCCACAGATCATGGGATCATGATCTGGGCCAAGGCACCGAAGGCAGCAGTCGTGTGTGTCGGTGAGAGACATTAGTTTCTTGCACCGATCACACTTTTTGAAACCACTGGAAGCCATCGGGGAAAAAAGGGCCCCCGCGAGGTCAAAAGACCAGCCTTCCAGGGAAAAACAGAAAAAAGGGCGCGAACGCCAGCCACGAAGGGCAAAAACCGAAAAAAGAAAACAGGCTCAATACCGGTGTACCGAACCTGGCGGGAAGGGGAACCGGCGTCGAATTCGGAGAAAAAGATCTTCGAAAAAAACGTCAACTTTCCGGGTGACTCGAACAGACGTCCGATGGGCTCCACGGAAAAAGAGAGACCGAGCAAGATGGCATCTTTAGGCGGGAAGGGGACCGCACATGCATGCAGTATTCCCAAAGGCTTTCTTAGAAAGCTGGGGAAATGTTCCGCACAGGGGCTCCATCGGCACCGATGTCACCTATAAGTGAAGACTGACTTCCTGCTTGGTCCTGGAGAAGACAAAAACTCCCTGATTCCTGAGATAGGCTGCCACCACCGCCAGGCATTTGGTGAAAACCCTGGGAGCGGAAGTTAGGCCAAAGGGAAGTACTCTGTACTGAAAATGGTTTACTCCCACCACAAATCTGATATATTGTCTGTGGTCTGGATGAATGAGGATGTGAGTATAAGCATCCTTTAGGTCTAAGGAGCATAGCCAGTCTCCCTGCTGGAGGTAGGGCAGCAGTATTCCAAGGGTAAGCATCTTGAACTTTTCCCTCTCCAGAAACTTGTTTAGGTTTCGCAAGTCCAGGATAGGCCGGAGGCCACCTGTCCTTTTTGGTACCAGGAAGTCCCTGGAGAAGAACATAAGAACATAACATAAGCCTTGCCCTTCCAGATGGGGAGAGGCACCGGTTCCACTGCCTGTTCCTTTAGAAGACTTGCCAACTCCTGAAGGAGGAGGTTTCTGTGCAGAGGGAGTCTTGGAGGCTCCCCTGGGAAGTAGGAGGGGGGGGTAGCTGGTGGAAGTGGAGCATGTAGCCCCTTCTGGACTATGCTGAGAACCCAGGTATCCCCCCCTTTGATGGCTGGCCATCTGTAGGCGTACAGGGTCAGCCGAGCCCTTGTGCTGAGTGGAGCCAGCTGTGGAGAAGAAGCTATGTTGTGGGAGTCAAAACTCCGCTCCCTGCTGTGCAGGTGCAGGAGCCGGAGCTGGCGGCTTGGGGGCCTTCTGCCTACGGGGCCCATGTCCCTGCCCCTTGGCCTGCTGGCCCTGTTGGAGAGCTGGAGAGGCCTGATATTGAGGGTAGTATTTATAGGCAGCACCCCTTCCTCGGGAAAAAGGGCTTCTTTCCCGAGACCTTCTTTTTCTGAGAAGGGGCAGACGTCTTCTTGGTCAGGCTTGTCCTGGTGAGATTCTCAGTCTCGATTTCTGCAGCCTTTTCAGTCATGGGCTTACCGGAAAGGTTTTCACCTCGGCAGGGGACATTGACCAATTTCAACTGCACCCATGACTCCACCCGGGCTGAACCCTCGAAGCCATCATAGGCTGCTCGAGAGAGAAACTTTGAGCACTCTCAGATCCCTGTTGACAAAGCCTTGAAACTCTGCAAAGGTTCCTCGGAGTGGCCAGCTGAGAACCCGGCAATCTCCTTTGCCAGGTCTCGTAGGTACATGCCAATGTGGACACGGCATGAGAGCATAGAGCCCTGGAAGCACTTTCTACCGAGGGCATCCAGGTTCTGGGCCTCCCGACCGGGGGGCACCAAAGAGTGCATCTTCTGACTCTTCAGGCGGTGCATGGCCGATTCCACAACCATGGAGTTGTGCGGTAGCTGCACCTTTTGGAACCCAAGGCTCTTAGGAACTCGATAAATGGAATCGACCCATTTGCTAAGAACCGGAGCTGAGGCCGGTGCCTCCCACATACGGAAGAGCAGCCGTTCCAGCATTGGAGGAACCGGTACAGTAAAGGCTTCCTTCGGAGGAAAGTCATACTGGAGGGCATCGAATCCAAGTTCAGGAGACTCAGTAGCCCCCGACCCGGGCCACGACAGCGTCAGGGCTGACGTCAGCTCCCCCGGAGGAGAGTCCACGAGGACAACTGCACTTACCTGACTCGGGGACTCCGGCTCCACACGAGGTAACTCCGAGAGCCTGGGATGGCGGTCAGGGCTACGCGACCTGGCCCTCGAGGATCCAGGAGCCTCCATTGACACCGCCCTCGCGAGCTTCTTCTTCTTTCTGTGCTCGCGGGTGGGAGACTCCCTCTCAGAGGAATCCCGACGGCGCTCGGGGTCAGACTTCCGAGATGTCGAGGACTCTGATAAAGTCTGGGCCAGGCCGGACACGGAGTCAGAGAAAATTCTCTCACGTTGATGCTGACGGCTCCGAAGCGCCTTCAACGACATTTTGCCGCACAGGTTATAGTCGGGCCCGAGGCAACGGTCATGTGTATCAGTGAGAAACAAGTTTCTTGCACCGATCACACTTTTTGAACCCGCTGGCAGCCATCGGGGGAAAAATGGCCCTTGAAGGTCAAAAGACCGGGCTGCCAGTGAAAACACAAAAGAGCGCAAACGATAGTCACGAAGGACAAAAACCGAAAATCAAAACTCTGGACTCGATACTGGTGTACCGAGCCCAGGCAGGAAAGGGAACCGGCATCGAACCGGAACAGAAAAAGCCAAAATAGCCGAAAAAAATTGACTTTTCCCAGGTGACACGAACTCACATCTGTTGGGCTAAGCAGAAAAAGAAAGACTGAGCAAGATGGCACCCTTGGGCAGGAAGGGGACCGCGCATGCGTGCTGCATTCCCAAAGGCTTTCTTTGAAAGCTGGGGAAATGCTCCACGGGGGCTCCGCCAGCACCGTCACCCATTTGTGACGACTGACTTCCTGCTTGGTCCTGGAGAATACAGCTGGTCTGGGCTTCCAAGATAGAAACATAGAAAAATGATGACAGAAAAAGACCACATGGCCTATCTAGTCTGTCCTTCCATATCAACAATTACAACAGTCCCCTTTTTTCCTTTAGAGATCCTCTGTGTTTTTCCCATGCTTTTTTGAATTCAGATACGGTCCTCATCTCTACCACCTCAACTGGGAGACTATTCCACGGCTCCACCACTCTTTCTGTAAAGAAATATTTCCGCATATCACTTCTGAATCTATCCCCTTTCACCGTCATCCCATGTCACCTTGTAGCAGTACTTGCTTTCAATCGAAAGAGGCTCTCTCCCTGAACATTTATGCCACGGAGGTATTTAAACATCTCAATCGTATCACCTCTATTCCACCTTTCCTCTAATATGTATATATTAAGATCCTTAAGTCTGTCCATATATGCTTTATAATTAAGACCACTAACCATTTTAGTAGACACCCTCTGTACAGACTCCATCCTGTTTATATCCTTTTGAAGGTGCGGTCTCCAAAATTGCACACAATACTCCAAATGAGGCCGCACAAAAGACATATACAGAGGCACTATCACCACCTTTTTTCTGCTAGCCATTCCTCTCCGTATACACCCAAGCATCCTTCTAGCTTTCGCTGTCACCTTTTCTACCTGTTTATCATATTTAAGATCATCAGACACAACCACGCCTAGGTCCCGCTCTTCTTCAGTGGACAAAAGTACTTCACCCCCTATACTATATTGCTCCCTTGGATTGCTGCAGCCCAAATGCATGACCTTGCATTTTTAACATTAAATCCTAGCTGCCAATTTGTAGACCATTCTTCAAGCTTAGCTAGATCCCTCCTCATGTTATCTACACCTTCCTGGGTGTCTACTCTATTGCAGATTTTGGTATCATCCGCAAAGAGGCAAACCTTACCAGACAGACCCTTCCGCTATATCATTAACAAAGAATCGGACCAAGGACAGATCCCTGGGGCACACCACTGGTAACATCCTTCTCCTCAGAGTGAGCTCCATTTACCTGTACTCTGTCGCCTCACACTTAACCAATTTCTAACCCAAGCAGTAACTTTAGGGTCCATCCCTAGGGTGCTCAGTTTGTTTATAAGTCGCCTGCAATGTTCTCTCTAATTTTCTGTAGGCTGTGCGTGCATAAAATATCAGCTGTGCAGCTTTTGAAGGAAGGCTAAATTTTTGTGCGCCACATAACGACACTCGGAGTTATATACTTTAAAATTTGACTACACATCAGAATACAGTATGTACACCACATTGATTTTAATAAAATTAAATGAAAATAGACGATTACTAAATGAAGCGGAAAATTTCTAGTAATTACAATCACAACTTTTACATTTTAAGATGTCTGTGTTGTTTTCTATCAAAATCAGAACCGT
Organism: Ichthyophis bannanicus; assembly: GCA_033557465.1. NCBI lineage: Eukaryota > Metazoa > Chordata > Amphibia > Gymnophiona > Ichthyophiidae > Ichthyophis > Ichthyophis bannanicus. The sequence continues at coordinate 690,175,797 of CM066036.1, read as the reverse complement.
AATTTTTGTGCGCTCTTTGTAAAGTATGTGTGCTTGCTCGGCGAGGTGTGTGCGCACGCACACGCGCACAGCTTAGAGGGAACAGTGGTTGCCTGTGAGGAACGGTGTCAAAGGCTTTACTGAAATCTAGACAACACATCTAGGGCTCTCCCTCGGTCCACCTCCCTGGTCACCCAGTCAAAGAAATCAATCAGGTTTGTCTGACAAGACCTACCTCTGGTGAATCCATGCTGCCTCGGATCCTGCAAATCCACTGGACTCCAGAAACCTCACTAAGTCTGAAAGAGGTGCTGGAATATCTCACTATTTTCTCTTTCAGCAGCGTTTCCAATAATTTACTCACCACCGAAGTTAAACTAACTGGCCTGTAGTTTTCAACCACATCCGCTTTTGTGTAAAGCCACCACATGAGACACTCTCCAGTCCTTTAGCACCACTCCCGACTCTGCTACAACGTCCCCAAGTTCCCTCAGTATTCTAGGGTATATCCCATCCGATCCCATCGCTTTGTCTACTTTAAGTTTAGCTAGTTTCTCACAAACACAGTCTTCTGAAAATTGTTCAAGACACCCCTCGCTTCTGTTCCTGTTCGTGGGTGTTTTCTGAGGTCCTGTTCCTGATTGTTCATCTGTGAACACAGAACAGAAATATTTGTTAAGCAATTCTGCTTTATCTTCATCATCTTCTACATATTCCTCCCCTTGACCCTCGAGTCTGACAAGACCATTTTTATCCTTCCTCTTCTAACATATCGGAAAAATGTCTTATCCCCCCATTTTATTGCATTGGCTATTTCCTCCTCTTTTTGAATCTTTGCTTTTTTGCTAGCTTCTCTAAGGTTTTCCAAATATGGTTGCCTGTCTTCCTCTCTCTTTGATCTCTTGTATTTCATGAAGGCCTTCCTCTTTTTCTTCACCTTTTCGGCTACTTCTTTCAAAAGCCTTTTCTTTTTACCTTTATTTATCATTTTAACAAAAAGGATGGCTGCCCTTAAAATATCCCCTTTCAGTTTTGCCCACTGTTTTTCTACATCCCCCAGCTGTTCCCATCCCACTAATGACTCCCTGAGGTATTGGCCCATCTTGGCAAAGTTAGTTTTCCTAAAGTCTAAGACCCTCACTTTTGAATGGATTGTAACAGCCTTAGTCCTAATACTGAACCACACCATCTGGTGATCACTGGATGCAAAATGATCTCCCACTATAACATAAGAAACACTTTCAGCATTGGTAAGCACCAAGTCCAATTTGGCCCCTTCACGTGTGGGGTCTGTAACCAATTGCCTGAATAGTTCTCCCTGTACAGAATCCAGGAGCTCCTTAATTCTAGATGATACTGCAGCAGGAATGTGCCAATCAACATCTGGCATATTGAAATCTCCTATCAGTAGCACTTTCCCTTTCCTAGCAATGCTGCATATGTCTTCAATTAACTCTCTGTCCACTTCTTCCTCTTGTGAGGGAGGTCTGTATATCACGCCAATGCAAAAAGATTTCTCTTTCCCTCTTTCTAGTTTAACCTAGAGTGCCTCCTCTCTCCCTTTTAAGCTCTGTAATTCCAAAGCTTTAATATTATTTTTTACATATAGTACCTCTCCTCCTCCCCTTCTTCCTACCTTGTCCTTTCTGAATAAAGTATAGCCTGGTATGGTCGCATCCCAGTCATGATTTTCAGAGAGCCATGTTTCTGTAACTGCCACTAAATCAAAGTCAGCCACTCCCATCAAAGCCTCAACATCAGCGATCTTATTTCCCATGCAACACCTAAGCTTGATGTAAGTCTTTAACCTTTGCAACTGCTCCTTTTAGTTTTTTTTTAACTATTTTCCTCATTTTATCATAGTTTCGTTCGAAAGTTAAAAGGTAGTACTGTGGATTTCCTTATCATCCCTCCTCCATTAATTAAATCAAACGTGATCATGCTATGATCACTATTGCCAAATGGCCCCAACATCCTTATCTCTTGCACCAGATCTGGTGTTCAACTAGGTCCAAAATGGCTTCCCCTCTGTTCAGTTCATGAACCAGCTGCTCTAAGAAGCAGTCATTTATTTCATCTAGAAACTTTATCCCCCTAGCATGTCCTGCAGTGACACTGACCCAGTCAATACCAGGATAATAGAAATCACCCATCATTATTACTGTGCTGTAACTTTTGTTAGCTTCCCTGATTTCTTTGAGCATTTCATCATCCATTTGTTCATTCTTGCCAGGCAGTCGAAAGTATACCCCCCACTGCCATCCCCTTCCCCTTTTAACATGGAATTTCAATCCATTGAGATTCTACAGAAAATTTTGTTTCCTGCAAAACTTTAATCAGTTGTGACTCAATGCCCTCTCTAACAGAGCGCAACCCCTCAACCAACTTGATCAGCTCTATCATTACGATATAGTTTGTGTCCAGATATCAGTGTCCCACTGGTTGTCCTCCTTCCACCATGTCTCTGATATTCCAGTCATATCTAACCTCTCATTTAGTGCTATATATTCTAACTCTCCCATCTTATCTTTTAGACTTCTAGCATTTGCATATAAGCATTTTAGAGACTGTATTTTATTCATATTAATCTGGCTATCAGTAGGCAGGGGTAATTTGGAATCTTTAAGATCTGTCTGCTCCGTACTCAAGGGCATTTGGGTTACTTTTGTCTTTATTGGAACCTCTCTGCTGATATGCCCCAACTTCATTTTTTTGGTAGTATCCTTCAAGAATACATTGTTCCAAACCATGCGCTCATGGGCGACCTTCGGCTCTCCCCTATTATCTAGTTTAAAAACTGCTCTCTCTCCTTTTTAAAGGTTAATGCCAGCAGCCTGGTTCAATCCTGGTTAAGGTGAAGCCCATCCCTTCAGAACAGCCCCTCCTTTCCCCAGAATGTTCCCCAGTTCCTAACAAATCCATCCCCCCCCTCATCCTTGCAGCATCATCTCATCCATGCATTGAGACTCCAGAGCTCTGCCTGCCTTTGGGTCGTGCGCGTGGAACGGGAAGCATTTTGAAGAATGCTAACCTGGAAGTTCTGGATTTCAACTTCCTACCTAAAAGCCTAAATTTAGCTTCTGGAACCTCCCTACCACATTTTCCTATGTCATTGGTACCGACATGTACCACGACAGCAGACTCCTCCCCAGCACTATCTAAGATGGAGTAGGAACTGGAGTACCATCTGAACCGAGCAGGAGAATGGATTCACCCACTTCTCGGCACACCAGACCGAGAAGCGATGCCACCTGAAGGCGTACACCCTTCTCATGGAGGCCTTGCGGGAGGCCAGAAGGACCCCTTCCATGACCTGTGGGAGATTGAACAGAGCCAGGGCTACCCTTTCAGCAGCCAAGCCATAAGTGACAGGGACCCCAAGTTGGCGTGTAGGACAGAGCGCTTCTCCTGTGACAGCAGTCCTGGGGCATGGCCCAGGGAAACTGGCAATACTCCCGACAGGTAGAGAAGCAGTGGGATCACAGGTGCCTGTGCCACTGAGGGGCTATCGGTATCAGTGATGCCATGTCGCGCTGGACGAAGAGGGTCTTGGCGACCAGTAGAGTCGGCGGGAAGGCGTAAAGGAGGCCTTCCGTCCATGAAATGAGGAACATATCTGCTGCCACCCGGGACCGGTGCAGCTGGCAGGAGCAGAATCGGGGAAACTGTGTGTTATCCGGCCTGGCAAACAGGTCCAGCCCAGAGGCCACCCTGGGGATACAGCTGGGTGGACTCTGTTCAGCTTATCCGCCAGGGCATTGTCCTGGCCCGGGAGGTAGACTGACCTTAGGAGCATCCCATTGTGTGTAGTATGAGCAGAGGGCTACTGCCTCCTGGCAGAGGGAGTACGACCCCATGCTCCCTTGCTTGTTCACATAGAAGATGGCGACTTGGTGGTCGGTCTGGATCAGCACCACTATGGAAAAAGGGGGTCTGCAGACAAGCAGACCAAATCATACATGGTGTCCGTCAAGAAGACTGCTGCTGACTCCAGGAACAACGAAATGTCACCCCATGGAAGAAACTGAATCTAATGGAGCACGATGCGCACCATAAGGCCTCCGCAAACTACTGTTTGGAGAATAAGAGAAGTGGCCGAAAACTGTCTCTTGAATAGGGCCTTGACCTTGTGATCCACTAGATCCTTAAGGGCTGCACCGTCCTCAAATGGAATGGTGGTGTGCTTAGTAACTCCCACCACCTGTGGCAACTACATCCAGGCCATGAGATCCTCTTGGGAGAGAGTATAAAGCTTACTCAACATGGCTCACATGCTGTGCAAGCGCTGCCAGCACACATGTAGACACCGTGCATGCATCCAATACACATAGAGAGGAGCAATGCACAGTTAGGCCCTGTAAGTATGTGCCGAAAGCACAATACAAGAGAACCACAGAAAGAAAAGACTAAGAAAACCAACAGTCACACTCACACCCCTGACAGACATCCCACTGAGCAGCTGCCATCAGAGCCTCAGACACTGTACAAAAAAGCACAGACATAGCTTTGGTACAAGAATGAATTTAGACCTATTACTCACCCCTGGAGAGCTCAAGCAGCAACAGTGCTGGGCTCAATGCTATTCCTCTGTAGCTAAGTCCTGTGGTCACAAAGCTCTTGAAACTTTCATCCAATCTTTGGGGGAGTGCCGGGGGGGAGAGGGGGGGGAGTGCCGGGGGGGAGTGCCGGGGGGAGAGGGAGGGGGGGAGTGCCGGGGGGGTGGGGGGGGGGGGAGAGCGGGGGGGGAGTGCCGGGGGGGGGGGGGGGAGAGGAGGAGGGGGGGAGTGCCGGGGGGGGGGGGGGAGAGGGGGGGAGTGCCGGGGGGGAGGGGGGGGGGAGTGCCGGGGGGGGGGGGAGGGGGGGAGTGCCGGGGGGAGAGGGGGGGAGTGCCGGGGGGAGGGGGGGGAGTGCCGGGGGGGAGTGCCGGGGGGAGGGGGGAGTGGAGGGGGGAGTGCCGGGGGGAGTGCCGGGGGGAGTGCCGGGGGGGGAGGGAGAGGGGGGAGTGCCGGGGGGAGAGGGGGGGAGTGCCGGGGGGAGTGCCGGGGGATTGCGGGTGGAGTGCCGGGGGGGAGTGCCGGGGGGAGTGGAGGGGGGAGTGCCGTGGGGGAGTGCCGGGGGGGAGTGCCGGGGGGGAGTGCCGGGGGGAGTGCCGGGGGGGAGTGCCGGGGGGATGCAGGGTTTGCCAGGCTAGGAGTCCTGATCCAAATCTGGCTGTTCAACCAGCCCTTACCAGGATAAGTATGGGGAACTGAACCAACACCTTTCCCTCCTTGGGAAACCCAGGAGGACACTGGTTTTAAGGATGATCTAAAAGGTGCCCCCTACAGAGAAGCTTGAGTGAGGAACAGAAGCAAAGGACATCTTGAACAATTTTCAAAAGACTGTGTTCGTGAGAAATTATCTCAACTTAAAGTAGACAAAGCGATGGGACCGGATGGGATACACCCGAGAATACTGAGGGAACTTGGGGACCTTCTAGCAGCTCCACTGATTGACCTTTTCAATGCCTCGTTGGAGTAGGGAGTGGTGCCAAAGGACTGGAAAGAGGCTCATGTGGTGCCTTTACACAAAAGCGGAAGTAAGGATGTGGTTGAAAACTACAGGCCAGTTAGCTTAACTTTGGTGGTGAGTAAATTATTGGAAACGCTGCTGAAAGAGAAAATAGTGAGGTTTCTGGAGTCCAGCAGATTACAGGATCCGAGGCAGCATGGATTCACCAGAGGCAGGTCTTGTCAGACAAATCTGATTGATTTCTTTGACTGGGTGACCAGGGAGTTGGACCGAGGGAGAGCCCTAGATGTGGTGTATTTAGATTTCAGTAAAGCCTTTGACACTGTTTCTCACAGGCGACTTATAAACAAACTGAGCACCCTAGGGATGGACCCTAAAGTTACTGCTTGGGTTAGAAATTGGTTGGGTGGGAGGCGACAAAGAGTACAAGTAAATGGAGCTCGCTCTGAGGAGAAGGATGTTATCAGTGGTGTGCCCCAGGGACCTGTCCTTGGTCTGATTCTTTTTAACATCTTTGTTAGTGATATAGCGGAAGGGCTTTCAGGTAAGGTTTGCCTCTTTGCGGATGATACCAAAATCTGCAATAGAGTAGATACCCAGGAAGGGGTAGATAACATGAGGAGGGATCTAGCTAAGCTTGAAGAATGGTCTAGAATTTGGCAGTTGGGATTTAATGTTAGAAAATGTAAGGTCATGCATTTGGGCTACAGCAATCCAAGGGAGCAATATAGTATAGGGGGTGAAGTACTTTTGTCCACTAAAGAAGAGCGGGACCTAGGCGTGGTTGTGTCTGATGATCTTAAAGTAGCTAAACAGGTAGAAAAGGCAACGGCAAAAGCTAGAAGGATGCTTGGGTGCATACGGAAAGGAATGGCTAGCAGAAAAGAGGTGATAATGCCTCTCTATAAGTCTTTGGTGCGAACTCATTTGGAGTATAGTGTGCAATTCTGGAGACCGCACCTTCAAAAGGATGTGAACAGGATGGAGTCGGTGCAGAGGGTGGCTACTAAAATGATTAGTGGTCTTCATTATAAAACATATGAGGACAGACTGAAGGATCTTAATATGTACACCTTAGAGGAAAGGCGGAATTTAGGTGATATGATTGATGTTTAAATACTTCCGTGGCATAAATGTTCAGGGAGAGAGCCTCTTTCAATTGAAAGCAAGTTCTGCTATGAGGGGACATGGGATGAGGGTGAAGGGAGATAGATTCAGGAGTGATATGTGGAAATATTTCTTTACGGAAAGAGTAGTGGACCCGTGGAATAGTCTCCCAGTGGAGGTGATAGAGATGAGGACAGTAACTGAATTCAAAAAAGCATGGGACAAACACAGAGGATCTCTAAAGGTAAAAAGGGGACTGTTGTAGTTGTTATGGAAGGACAGACTAGATGGGCCATGTGGTCTTTTTCTGTCCTCATATTTCTGTTTCTAAGTTGCTACTCAGCAGTTACTCATGAGCTAAATCAATTTTTCCTCAAAGTTTTCAGAGAGTTGCTCAGTTGTGTCCACACTTTGCTGGAGACAGAGGAAGTATGCCCTCTAGCTACTCCAGATATGGTACAGGATGAGGTCATCAAAAGACTAAATTTTTCTCCGTCTCCATTTCTGCTGGTTGGGGGACACCACTCGCTTGTCTGGACTGGCCTAGCAGGATGATATAGAAATAAGTTTCAGAAGCTTTCTGGAATTTTAAATAATACTGAACATCATGACTAGTAGGGGGCAGGGCATTCCATAACCCTAGGTCCAGCAACTGAAAAACCCAAGTGCATGGAGCATCATAGTGTACCTCCAACTAGAAGATAAACACAAGAGATCTTGAGATGCTGACCTCAAAGTTCAGGCTAGCACATAGGGGACCAAAAGTGAGGCGAAATAGTAGAGGGGAAAGGTCAGCAACAAACCAACCTGATTTGGGCCACCAGGAAACACAGGATCCAATGCAGCTGTGAGCTTTGTATAAGAGGACCCCAGCTGAAACTTGAAGCAGGGGTGCTTGCCAGTGCTACCTATCATCGCCCTTGCTATTTGTTCTGAGTCATAAACCTTTGGCAGCAAGGATAAGGGGAAATATGGGAGGGAGGGTAGAGGTGGGGAGAGAAGAATTTAAAATGGCAATATCTGCCGATATTATGTTTATAGTAGGATCACCTTCTACCTCTCTCACTTCTGTCATGGCTGAATTGCAGAGCTAGGGCACCAAGGTAGGTTTCAAAGTGAATATATCCAAGTTGGAGCTTTTGCATGTCTCTCTCTCAGCACCCCAATTGAAGGAGGTGGCCAGGGGATCCCTGTTTAAAATTTCAAAGAAAGGGCTGAAATATCTGGGAGTCTTGTTGCACACTGAGCTTGAAAAAATATGACCATAATTATTTGCTGCTTATACGAAGGGTTAGGGCAGACTAGAGATTAGAGGAGAGATTAGAGCACTCATGGAGTGGATGAATGGCAGTAGTGAAAATGGCTATACTTACTAAATTCCTCTACCGGTTAAAAGTACTGCCAGTGGATACCGAAGAGGAAGCTCTGGGCTCTAAATAGGAAGTTATTTGCTAATATATGGAGGCATAGACACCCCAGGATGGCACGCCAGATACTTACACTGCCAAAAACTGAGGGTGGCATGGGGGCCACTGATGTACGGAAATATTTTGCTTGACAACTTGCTGCACTGGGTGAGTGGGGTTGCAGTTGTTGAAAGCAGTGGGTGTATATTGTACAGGCAATGTAGAGAAAGGGGCTGGCTAAGCTATTTATTTAGCAATGCTTATATACCGCTTTTAACCGGGTCAAAGTGGTTTACAATGAACAAAACATTAGTTACATGGAACAGTTAAACATCTTAGTTAACAAATAACACGGTTTCCTTAACAAATAGCTCACTAATTACACTTTTGCCATCATTGAACTATATACTATAAATGTAGGATTGTAAACCGCTTTGATGCTTCTTGGCCTGAGCGGTATATCAAATGTAATAAACAAACATAAACATACAATTAGTATAGAAATATCCAGCAGTATATGTTTTAACTATTTACTGGTGTAGGTTCTGTCTTGTGTGTGTCTGTCTAGTTTGTGTCATGCCAGAGGGCAGGTTAGGTGGTAGGTCCAAAGTGGGAAAAGTATAAGTGGTTTTTCAAGTGTTTGCAGAAGGAGGGAAGGTTGGCGATGTTCCTTATTGTGTCTGGCAAAGAGTTCCAAAGGGATGGTGCGGAGAATTCAAATGCTCTGTGGCAAGTTTGTTGATTGAACTTTGTTTTGGATTGCAGTATTTTGAGCATATTGGCTGTAACATTTCTATGTGGCCTGTTTGTAGTGAACTTCTGAAGGAGGGATTGGAAGAAAGTGGCTGGGTGTGAGTGTAGAGCTTTGTGAGTTAAGAGCAAGGTCTTATATTTCATTCTCCTAAGGAGTGGCAAACAGTAGCATTGTTTTAGGATGGGGATAATGTGGTCATGTTTAGCGGCACTCTGGATTGCATGTGCAGCTGTGTGGAGTGCAGATTGGAAGGGGAGCAGGGTGGTTTGTGGTAGGCCTTGGTGTATTGCAGTAGTCAGCATGAAGGAGAGTGAGGGCTTGAAGTGCTGAGCGGAAATCTTCATGTTTGAGGAGGGGACAGAGTCGTTGCAGGGTCTTAGTTTTGAAGTAGATCGTGTTAGCTGTTATTTTTGCATAAGTTTTGAAGGAGAGTTGGTGGTTAAGGGTTATCCCTAGGTATTTTAGCTCTGGTTTAACATTTATCTGGGTGGTGTTTAGTATGAATGCGGTTGGTGGGGTGAATCGAGTCCCTTGTAATGAACATGGCTTCTGTCTTTTTGTAATTTATTGATAGGTTGTTTGCTATCAGCCAGTCCAGGACATCTTTGAAGCAGTCCTGAAGTTGTACATATCATGGTTGTTTAGTGAATAGTGGATAGTATAGCATAATGTCATCGGCATGTGGAAGTGGATCTTGAGCTTTCTAATGATTGAGCAGGTGGGTTGAAGATGTAAGTTGGAGAGGTGCAGAAAGTGTGGAATCTTGTGGTCCACCTTGTGTTTTCTTAGTATAGCTTGGAGGTGCTCATGCCCAGTTTTATCTGTTGCCTTCTGTTAGTGAGTTAGGATTGAAACCATTTGAAAACTGGATGCCATAATGACTGAATTTGCTGGTGGAGCGTGCAGTGGTTGATTGTATCGAATGCTGTGGGGATATCCAGGAATATCACTGGGTAGGCTTGTGAGTGGTCTTGTATTCCTTGGGTTAGTGTGTTGATAAGTGAAGTTAGAGTTTCTACTCCATGCAGTGGAGGGTAAGCGTAGTTACTCACCTGTAACAGGTGTTCTCCAGGGACACCAGGAATCAGTCCTCACTTATGGGTGACATCGGCACTGATGGAGTCCACGCAGAGCAATTCCCCAGCTTTCAAAGAAAGCCTTTGTGATTGCTACCATGTATGCGTGGTCGTCTCTCTTGCCCAAGGGTGCCATCTTGCTCAGTCAGGTCCCTTAGCTCGAGCCCTACCAAGCAGATGGCAAGGGAAGGACAAAAAATTCAGCTACTCATCAGGGGAGGTGGGAGGGTAGTGAGGACTGATTCCTGCTGTCCCTGGAGAACACCTGTTACAGGTGAGTAACTACGCTTTCTCCAGGAACAAGCAGGAAGTCACTCCTCATTTATGGGACTCCCTAGCTACAGGCTACCAAACCTGTAACCAAAACACACCTCCGCGAAGCCGTAAGCAGAAGCCGAAGCCCGAAGGAGCCAGAGTCCTCAGATCGAAGCCCTTGGTAGCCATGAAAAAGGGTTGGAGGGCAGGAGTTGCTTATACCCCGAACGTGTTACGGAGTACAGTCTGGCCGAAGGCGCTGTCCCAGCGGGACTCCCTCTCCAGGCAGCAGTGGGCAGTGAAGGTATTTGTGGAAGACCAGGTCGCCACCTGGCAGATGCCCATCATGGGCACGGAGAGCAGCGAGGCCACTTTGGCTCGGATCCCGTGTGCGGTGACTCGACGATCCAGAGGGACGCCCGCCTTCGCATGGGCAAAAGCGATGCAGTCCGCCACCCAAAACGAGAGGGTGCGCTTGGTGGCTGCTTGCCCCTGTCTATTGGGATCGTAGGTCACGAAAAGTCTGTCAGACTTGCGATGAGTCTGGGTATGCTGTAAATAGAAGGCGAGGGCCCCTTTGCAGTCGAGGGTGTGGCGAGCCGCCAACACCTGGTCGGCGTGAGGCCTCAGGAAGAACGTCGGTAGCACTATCTCTTGGTTGAGATGGAAGTCTGAAACGACCTTGGGTAGGAATTTAGGGTGGGTATGGAGGACCAACCTGTTACGATAAAATCAAATGTAAGGGGCACCAGCCATGAGCGCCTGGAGCTCACTGACTCAGTGGGCTGAGATCAGCGCCACCAGGAAGGCTACCTTCCAGGACAAGTGCCGGAGCGAACACGTCACCATCGGCTCGAAAGGTGGGCGGGTGAGCTGCGTGAGTACTACATTTAAGTCCCGTTCCGCCAGAGGGGGACAGATAGGCGGCATGGATAGCAGAAGGCCCCACATGAAGCAGGAGACCAACGGCTGCCCCGAGAGAGGTTTTCGCTCGATAGAGAGATGATTAGCTGAGATGGCACTCAAATGAACTCTGACAGAGTTCGACTTCAGCCCTTCCCTTGAGAGGTGGAGGTGGTACCGGAGAACCCACCGAACTGGGCATGAAAAGGGGTCGATCAGGTGTTCCAAGCACCAGATGGAGAAGCGCTTCCACTTAAAGGTGTAAGCCCGCCTAGCAGAGTCCTTCCTCGAGGCAAGGAGGATTTCCTCAACCTCCTCCAGAAGGGCCAGAGAGGCTAGGGAGACCCGTCCAGCCGCCAGGCCGTGAGGGATAGGGAGGTTAGGTTCGGGTGTAGCACCCGACCCTCCTCCTGCGTTAACAGGTCCCTGGCAGAGCCCAGGGGGACTGGAGGTTCCATTGATAGCCGGAGCAGGAGCGGGAACCAAGGCTGCCAGGGCCACAAGGATTAACGATGCCCTGTCCCGTTGAGCCTTGAACAGAGTCCTCGCAATGAGGGGGAAAGGAGGGAATGCATATAGGAGACTGGAGGACCAGTCCAGGAGAAATGCATCGGGGTTCTCCCTGCCCAGGTGTGGCACCGGGCCGCAAAAGCGAGGGAGCTGCGTGTTTATGGGGGCTGGCGAAGAGGTCTATCGTCCGGGGTCCCCCAGTGTAGAAACAGCCAGTCTGCTACTCTGGGATCCAGCCGCCACTCGTGGGGGCAAATGATCCTGCTGAGTCTGTCCACCAGGCCATTCTCCTGACCATCAGGCAGCAAAAGAACAGATAACGACCGCTTCCCGACAGAGGGAGTGTGATCCCGTGCCTCCACTCCTTGTTGATGTAGAACATAGCTACACGGTTGTCGATCTGTACTAGAACCGACTTTCAGATGAGGTGATCCTCGAAGGCTCTCGGGGCCCACCGGATGGCCCGGAGTTCGAGCAGATTTATCTGCTACTGAGACTCCTCGGGTGACCATTGACCCTGCGTGCAGAGAGGCCAGCAATAGGCTCCCCACCCTAACAGGGAAGCGTCTGTCATCAGCACCGCATCATGCCTTGGGGCCTGAAAGTGCGATCCTCGCAGAAGGTTGCGGTGGTTCTGCCACCAGTTCAGGGACAAGCGTAGGTTGGGGAGGACCCTGACGGGGTCCCTGAGGTGTCCGAGGGACTGGTTCCATTGAGTACTGATACTCCACTGAGTCGTTCGCATGTGCAGGTGGGAGTGAGGAACCACGTGCACGGTCGAGGCCATGTGGCCTAGGAGACGTAGCATGGACCGAGCGGTGACCTGGTGGGCACTTTGGATGCGAGCTGCCAGAACCTGGAGGTGGGTGGAGTGATCCACTGGCAAAAAGGCAGTGGCCCGCTGAGAATTGAGGCGCGCCCCGATGAACTTGAGGGCCTGCACCAGCTCGAGGTGGGACTTTGGGTAGTTGACCAAGAACCCCAAGCTCTCCAGAAGGACAGTGCGTGACATCACTTGCCGGGCCTCCTTGGCGGAGGAGACCGTAACGAGCCAGTCGTCGAGGTAGGCAAAGACAGGCATGCCCCGGTGCCGAAGGTGAGCGGCGACCATGACGAGGCACTTTGTGAAGACCCGTGGGGCGGACGCAAGGCCGAAGGGGAGCTCCTGTACTGGAAGTGCTCTCCCTGTACCCTGAAATGCAGGCACTGCCTGTGTTGGGGACGGATTAAGATATGGGCGTAAGCGTCCTTCAGATCCAAGGAGCATAACCAGTCGCCCTGCCGGAGGAAGGGCAGCAGCACACCAAGAGATAACATCTTGAATTTCTCCTGCATCAGGAACATGTTTAGCCTGCGAAGGTCGAGGATGGGCCGCAGATCCCCCGTCTTTTTTCGGGACGAGGAAGTACTGGGAATTGAAGCCCCGACCTCGAAGGTGGGGAGGGACCTTCTCAACTGCCCGTTGGGCAAGAAGGGAGTGCAATTCCCTCTGCAGCAGAAGCTGGTGTGCGGGGAGTCGAGAAGGCTCCGCCAGGAAGAAGGGGGGGGGGGGAAGCCTGTCGAAATGGAGGCGACAGTCCTCCCGGACAGGCGTCCCCCCACTGGCAGCTGCATCGCCGGAAGGCGAGGGGCCATACTGCTGGCGTCAAAACCCCTGAATGAGTTGCGGGGGAGCTGGAGTTTGGGCCTTCAGACCCTTTGGTTTATGGTGCCCCTGGACAGGTTTCCCCTGTGCCGGAGCAGTCGACGTGGGGGTAGCCGGATACGGCGGATAGCCGCGATACTGGAGACCTTTTCTGGGAAAGAAGGGCTTCTTAGTTGGCTGCTTCTTCTGAGGCAGGGTAGAGGTCTTGCGGGAGAGACGGGTCCTGGTAATGAACTCCGTCTTGATCTCCGCAGCCTTCTCCATCGGCTTACCAGAAAGCTGTTCACTGAGGCATAGCATGACCAGGAGCTTCTCCTGCACCCACTGCTCCAAATCCAAGGATTGGAGCCATGCCTGGCAGTGGGCCCCAATGCCCACAGTTGCCACCCAAGCTGATGTCTCAAAGCCATCATAGGAGGCTCGAGAGATGTACTTGGAGCAGTCGGCCAAGGACTTCAGCAATGCATAGAATCTGTCAAGGGGCTCTCCGTCGAGGTCCGCGGAGAAACCCCCGAGTTCCTTCGCAAAATCGCGCAGGAACATACCAATGTACAATTGATATGCTTGGATGCAACAAGAGAGCATGGAACCTTGATAGGCCTTGCAGCCCAGGGCATCAAGGGCTCTTGACTCTTAGCATGGTGGTACCGATGAGTACGATTTCGGGCTCTTCTGTTTCCGCAAGGCCGATTCCACCACCATCATAGTGTGGGGAAGTTGGGTCTTTTGGAAGCCTGGCCCTTGCTGCACCTTGTACATCGTGTCAAGGCACTTGCTCACAATGGGGACCAAGTCTGGGGCCTCCCACATGTGGAGCAATAGCCGGGAGAGGATTGGCGGCACCTAGACGGTGAGGGATTCCCTGGGCGGGGACTCGTACTGAAGAATGTCGAGTTCTTCAGTATGAGGGTCCTCCTCGGCCTGGGTGACCAGGTTGAGGGCCTGAGACATGTCCCAAATAAACATCAAGAAAGAGGTGTCTTTGGGTGGTGAACGCCGCTGGAATGCAGGCAGCGAGGGGTCCGACGGAAGATCCCGGTGGGTATAGGTTTCCAGGGAGGTGTCCCCATCGGACTGCCAGTCCGAAAAATTGGTCGATGGATCCAAGCTGGGCGGGTTGCCCTGTCCAACGGCCAGCAGCCTGGAGCCAGAGGCTCTGGACGATCTCGCCCCCGAAGAACAGGAGAGCGAGCGAGACCAATGTCGAGGACCCTCACGAGGCCCAAGGCTCTCGGGGGTTTCCTGGACGGATTTGGGTGTCCCACGCAAGGGTCCCGCGGTCTCCGAGCGCAAGTCAGCGGAGCTGGACATGAGCACCTGCTAGGGAAGCAATGAATGCAGAAACGTTGCATTCTAGCGCCAGCATACGGGACTCCCACACGGGCGCGGGGCCCTGGGACGCTGATACCAGGGTCACTGGATCGGGCGTCGAGGAGGAGAGGGGGTCCTCACCGGGATGGCCCTCAGGAGACTGGGCGCCTTCGCCAGAGGCCTCCGTTTCTCTGCGAAGTACCTTGCGGGGCCGCTCCTTGTCCAACTCTCAGGAACACCGAATGGGGCTAAGTGACCAGGCGCAGGAGAGCTCGCACTTGTCGGGGGGCCCCAGACAGTGACTTTGAGGCCTTCTTCTTCTTGCGCCATTCCACCTCGGGGGACCCCTGGTCCGAATTCCGCCTGGAACTCGATGCCGCAGGGGAAGAACCCACCGGAGGGGAGACGACTGAGGGTGCCACTGGGGACTCCGAGGCAGACTTTCGAAAAATATCTTCGGACTTCTGCTTACAGCTGAGCAGGGCCTTAGAGGACATTTTCTTACAGAGCGAGCAAAGCTCTGGGTCATGGTCGGCTCCCAGACACCTTAGACAGCAGTCATGAGTGTCCGTAAGTGACATGTTCCTAGAGCATCTATCGCATTTTTTAAACCCAGTGGCCATGGGGGCAAAAATGGCCCCTGCGAGGTCGAAGACCCAGGTAACCAGCTGTTGGAGAAAAAAAAAGGGCGCGAAGCCCGAGAAGAAAAAAATTTAGAAAAGGTATCCATGTAAGCTCCAAAAGAGAGCAAGGGGAGGATGGGTAGAGGACCGGTGCAACCGGAAAAAACAGATAAAGACTGTTAAGGCGAGGAAAATGAAAACTTTTTCCGAAGAACAAGGACTTGCATCCGAAGGGCTCCGCAGAAAAAGGGAGACTGAGCAAGATAGCACCCTTGGGCAGGAAGAGGACCACACATGTGTGGTAGCAATCCCAAAGGCTTTCTTTAAAAGCTGGGGAATTGCTCCACGCGTGCTCCATCTGTGCCGATGTCACCCATAAGTGAGGACTGACTTCCTGCTTGTTCCTGGAGAACTATTCATTAGCGCATGTCCTGTGGTACTAAGAATCCATTGGAATCGCATGATCAGCCATTGATTCTTATCTGAAGAAATCAACAACTAAAAATTACATTTTGACAATTCAGTTCTCAAAGAAAGCATACTCACTCACCTGCAACAGGTGTTCTCCAGGGACAGCAGGAATCTGTCCTCACATACGGGTGATGGCGCAGATGGAGCCCTCGCAAAAGCATCTCCCCAGCTTTCAAAGAAGGCCTTTGGGAGATGCCATCACACATGCGCGGTCCCCTTCCCGCCCAAGGCTGCCATCTTTCCTCAGTCAGATGACATAGCTAGAGCCGAAAAAATACAATTACAAAAAGGAAAAGCAACTCCACGGGGAAGAGGGAGGGTTGTGAGGACTTTTTCCTGCTGTCCCTGGAGAAAGCGCAGTTACTCACCTGCAACAGGTGATTTCCGGGAACAGCAGGAATTTAGGCTTCACATATGGGTATTGTCAGTACCGACAGAGCCTGCGCGGGAACGCTCCCCAGCGTCCAATTAGGAAGCTTTTGGGAGCACCCCACAGCGCCTGCGTGCTGCCTTCCCACCTTTCCAGTTGAGTTTAAAGCTGAGACAAAGAGAGAGAGAGAGAGCGAGAGAGAGAGAGAGAGACAGAGAGAGAAAGAAAAAGAGAGATAGAGAGATACAACTCCTAAGGGAGGTGGGTGGGTTGTGAGGACTAAATTCCTGCTGTTCCCGGAGATCACCTGTTACAGGTGAGTAACTATGCTATCTCCAGGAACAAGCAGGAATGTAGTCTTCACATATAGGGACTCCCTAACTACAGATGCCAGGGAGAAACCCCAGAAGTTGTGTGCCCTTTTGAAAGGGCTTCACTTCCCCCCATGGATCTCTGGCATCCTACCAGGGATGGTGGGTAGGAGTTGATTAAGTATGGAACAGGTGTTGAAGAACAGCCTGACCAAACAAGGCATCCCGGCAGGAGTCCTTGTCCAAGCAGTAATGGGCTGTGAAGGTATGAACCGAGGCCCAGGTAGCTGCTCGACAGATGTCATCGATAGACACAGAGTGAAGATGAGCCATAGAGGCTGCCATGACTCTCACATTGTGCGCTGTGACATGGCCTTCAAGAGGAAGGTTCTTACTCCGACAGGCAAAAGATATACACTGTGCAATCCAGTTGGACAGGGTCCTTTTGGAGACTGGAAGCCCTAAATGACTAGGATCAAAAGCAACAAAGAGTTGGGAGGACTTTCTGTTACTGTGTCCTTTGCAAGTAAAAGGCCAAAGCTCTTTTACAGTCCAAAGTATGAAGATTCCTTTCTGCATTAGAGGCATGAGGCCTTGGGAAAAAACAGGAAGGTAAACTGTTTGGTTTAAATGAAAAGGTGAAACCACCTTTGGCATAAAGTGAGGATGAGTCCTAAGGACTACCTTATCATGATAGAATCTTGTTTAAGGAGGATCAGCCACCGATGCTTGCAACTCACTAATGCGACATGCTGATGTGATTGCAATAAGAAATATTGCTGGGACACCATCTACTACAGCTTCATCGAAAGAGAGCTCCCTCCCTGCCCGGAGACCAGCCGCCGAAGCAGCAGACCTTTTGGGTCACTCACAAAAGAGCTCATCGGGAAAAACCTCCTCCTTGCACAAATTCCAGCAGCAGACCGCTCAGCACACGTGCTCTCTCATCGGAGCTTGTGCAGCAAGGTTTCCCATCGCGTCCTCGCTCACCGCTACCCAATCGGGGCTCAGCTCTACAATTTAAAAGGGGGCGCAAACAGGCACAAGATCCATCTTTCCAGTGCTCCAGGAGGAGCTGGGACACCATCTACTACAGCTTCATCGAAAGAGAGCTCCCTCCCTGCCCGGAGACCAGCCGCCGAAGCAGCAGACCTTTTGGGTCACTCACAAAAGAGCTCATCGGGAAAAACCTCCTCCTTGCACAAATTCCAGCAGCAGACCGCTCAGCACACGTGCTCTCTCATCGGAGCTTGTGCAGCAAGGTTTCCCATCGCGTCCTCGCTCACCGCTACCCAATCGGGGCTCAGCTCTACAATTTATAAGGGGGCGCAAACAGGCGCACCCGCGCCCTGCGGGCCCGCGCCTGAGGGCCGCGCAGGAGGGCCCTTTGGCACGGCCCTTAGGCTAAGGCGCTTAAAGCCTACCCATCTTACACGGAAACCACGAAGATATATTCACCGGGGATCCAGCATCTACACCTACGTACAGCTGAGCTCCCCTAGGGTTGAGCTCCCGTGCTTCATCTCCCGCACAGATCCTCAAACCGCAGCAAGTATACCCGCTACAATCTCTATTTAACTGACACCTTACAGCCTAAAACTCGAATTCTACCATATCACTTTGTACAATCTGCTAAGTTATATTAGGTTTTTGCTAACAGTTATATGCCGACCTAAGATACTCCAATTACTGTTGTCAGTAGCTTCACTATATTTTATTACTATTGTCAATAGTATATCTTCAATCAGCACTGTAGTCAATAGCTAGCTAGCCAGTAGTGATCACACATTGCAATACTGTTGTCAGTAGCATTCATTACTGTTACCAGTAGAATATATTGTTGATAGTAGTCATTTGACTGTTGTCAGTAGCATATCATCAATCTGCACTGTTGTATGTAGCTATCACACAATTTATTACTTTGTTAGTAGCATCTCCTTATTATCATCAGCTGTTGATAACCACTGTTGATAACCACTGTTGCCAGTACTAATTACATTTCTGAAACGGTTCCGAATCTAACACTCCTGATAAATATTTAACCTGACCAGCCTAACGATATACATTGTTACCAAAATAGTATACATAACTACTCAATGCTGATTTATCTGTTGCTACAATTGATACTGATACCACAATTGAACACATCACTAACTCACTCTACATTATTATTGACAGCAGTACTCATTACTGTTGCCAGTAGCAAGTCATCACTCAGAACCAGTCAGTAGCGAGCTAGCAAGTAACAACCATACATTTTATTACTGTTGTCAGTAACTTATTACCATCCATAAGTACTGTTATCAGTAGCTATTACACAAATATTGTAGCCAGTAGCTATCATCAACTAGGATTAATACTGCTTCTAGCAGCTCTCATTATAACTCTCTGCATAACACAACCTCCTAGTGACTTTCTTTTTCTCACATTTATTCTACTTCGGTATATAACTGCTTAGCACCACTAACCGCAACACACCTAAAATGCCACGTACAAACATTATACTAATGAATCTCTTTTATATCAGCTTAGCCCTAGCACTACTAACCATTAACCTAACACTAAGCCTAAATAACATAAATCACAAAACAATTCCCATAATTCACTCACTCACTCGAGACACCTATCATATTGGACACATTTATACAAACACCCACCCTAGACCAAATTTCCATAGACTAATCCACATAAAAACAAACCCACACCAAACAACCAAGGGAACATGCACCAATAACTCTACATCCTTCTCATGCATCCTGATCAACGCACGGTCGATGAAAAACAAGCTACCCATATTTAATGACTTAATATCAGACTCAAAACCAGACAAATGTGTCACAGAAACCTGGCTCTCCGACACCGATACCATCTACATAAACCAACTTAATAATGCAGACTATGACACTTTCTATAAACATAGAACTAATAGAAAAGGCGGAGGTGTATTAATGATGACAAAAAAGGAACTAAATGCCAAAACAATCCAGTCAAACATATCTAACAACATAGATACATTATTAATAAAGATTGGCCCCATGAAACTTTGTTTAGTATACAGACCCCCAAACCAAAAACCAGACCACCTTGACGCTTTTATAGAACTCCTCAGCTCTTCCACAGAACAACACCCTATAATTATGCTTGGAGATTTTAACCTTCCCTCACTGCCATCATTGGAATCTAAACTATTCTTTGATACAATATCAGACATGGAATATCATCAGATAATAAACTCATCTACACACATCAAAGGTGGAACTCTTGATCTTGTCCTTCTCCCTAAGACACTCTTCAAGCTAATCAATCCAAATTCAGTCGAATGCACACAGATACCCTGGTCCGATCACTACATTATCAAATTAATTCTTACATATCCCTTCACTAGCTCTAACAATCAATCTAGAAATGTCCCAACTACAAGATTCAAAAAATTCGACAACGAAGAATTTATTGACTTAACAATCCCCCACCTCCTTTCACCAGCAACTAATCTAGATGACACTGTCAAGAACTGGCATGAAACCATCAACAATGCAGCCAAAATTAAGCACACATACAAAAAGACCACGCACTCGGAGGCTAATACCAAACCATGGTTCAACAATACACTAAAACAAATGAAACGGAATCTTAGAAAGCTAGAACACAACTGGCGCAAATCAAAATTGACAATACACAAAGAAATGTACAATAACCACCTCACTAAATATAAAGAAACCTTAGACAACACAAAAAAAGAATATTACGCTAAAATACTATCAAAATCGTATAACAGGCCAAGAGAGTTATTTACCATTGTAAGAAACCTAACCAACCCCCAAACCTCTGACAGTGAAATTACTGACATCTCGGTTCAAACCTTAGCCCACCATTACCAAAACAAAGCAAAAATGCCAACAATGTCTATAGACATTATCAACTTACCACATCAGCCGTCAGATGTATGGTCAGAGTTTCATCCCGTAACCAAAGAGACACTAAAAAATATCATCACCAGTCTCAACACCACAACTTCATATCTAGACCCATGCCCAGTAACATGGATAAAGAATACACTTCCAATATTATTACCCTACATTCTCTCAATAGTGAACCTTTCACTGACCCAAGGATACCTACCGCCATCACTCAAACACGCACAAATACGGCCAATCCTTAAGAATAGCAAACTTGATAAAACTTTGCCTGCATCATATAGACCCATATCAAGTATACCTTTCTTGGCGAAAATAATTGAAAAAGTGGTTCAATTACAGACTCAGGACTTTCTAGACTCATCTTACCCTCACGATGAGCAACAGTTTGGCTTTCGACCCCGCCATGGAGTTGAGACACTCCTCACAGTTTTAATAGATGCACTCCTAAGAGGGATAGATGATCATAAACAGGCCTTCATTCTACTATTCATTGATATCTCAGCTGCGTTTGATAGCGTTCACCACACAATAATGCTCAATAACCTGAGGCAAATAGGCTTAGACTCCACAGTACATAACTGTTTCTCATCCTACCTAAATAATAGAACTCAAAATGTAAGAATTGGAAATCAAAACTCAACCACATATAAACAAGAGATTGGATTACCTCAAGGTTCAGCGTTGTCAGCCCTACTTTTCAATATTTACATAAAACCAGTCTGCAACATCTTTAAAAATTTTGGAGTAAAATACCATTTATATGCAGACGATATTATGATGTATATCCCATTTACGATACCCAACCTACCGCTACAACTCCTATCGGACTGCTATAATGAAATCACAACATGGCTGAAAGCACAAAACCTTCACATAAACCACACCAAAACCGAAGTTCTAATTGTGACCAAGAACAAAACCTATATCCCCCCAACACACATAAAACTTCAGAACCAAGAAATTAAAATAAAAAATGAAATAAGATATCTAGGCGTTATACTAGATACACATCTCACGATGGAAACACACATTAGCAATACCATAAAGAAAATTTATTTCAAACTTAAAACCCTCAAACAACTTCGTCCGCTAGTATTCGCACAAGATTTTATCAACATAATCCAGGCAACAATAACTCCACATTTCGACTTTGCCAATCTAATTCTAATAGGCATATCAAAACAAAACATTAAACGATTGCAATTAGCGCAAAACGCAGCGGCCAGAATCACATTGAAAATTAACTCACTCCAACACATATCACCAGTACTAGCCTCCCTCCACTGGCTACCAATTCAAAGCAGAATAATCTACAAAGCAATAATAACAGCATTCAAGGCCTTAAATGATATGGCCCCAGCCATGCTATGTAACTTAATACACAAAGAACCATCCAAGCCCACACACAGAAAAGGACATTTGAACAGACTAAAGATCCCAAAAGATTATACAAGAGCCCATAAATCAACAAACACCAGAGCCTTCTCCCACATAGCCCCAATGACCTGGAACTCCCTCCCAGAGGAGCTACGAACACTAACGGAAATCATGGAACTCCGTAAAAAATTGAAAACTTATCTGTTCACAAAACACTATAACAAAGATAACCCAGCACCTGCATTAGACAAAGGCTAAACAGGTCTCAGTCTTCAATAAGCAAAAGCCCTTAACACATACAGACAACACATACCTTTGATAACCTCACAACTTATCTCCCTTCACCCCCATGTATATATACTAAATACAAAACTGTATATAGTTTAATCTGTTCTGTATTATCTCACATTGTTTAGACTGTACACGCTATATATATATAATATGATGTTCCTGTAAATATGTTCTGTTATAATATGTCGTTCCCTGTAAAACAAACTTGCTTTGTTAATTGTTGTTCACTGTGAACCGCATCTGAACTTTGGAAGATGCGGTATATAAATGTATGTATAAATAAAATAAATAAATAAATAAATAACCTTCCAGGAAAGGAATTTTAAAGAGGTAGTAGCTAATGGTTCAAAAGGCAGCTTCATGAGCTGGCCAAGAACCAGATTTAAATTTATTTATTTATTTAAAGTCTCTTTTATACCGCGCTATTGACATCAGCGCGGTTTACAGTGAACATTAAATCCCATTAAATCCCATGCCACCGGTGGTGGCTTAATGGGAGGCTTAGTTAGAAGAAGGCCTCTCATCAATCTTGCTATGATAGGATGAGAGGAAATAGGTTGCCCATTTAAAGGTTTGAGAGACGCTGCAAAAGCACTCAAATGAACTCTTACTGAATTGGTCTTAAGCCCTGCATTAGACAAATGAAGGGATATACCATTAATGATTCCAGAGGTATTGCAAGAGGGTTAAGACCCTTCTGTGAACACCATATGGTAAACCTTTTCCACTTGAAAGCATAAGAGTGTCTTGTGGATGGTTTCCTGGAAGCCTAAAGGATATCCTTTACTTGCTGAGAAAGGCTAAGACCATGAAGTTCTAGGCTTTCAGCAACCAGGCCCTGAGATGTAGAGACTGGGGATTGGGATGCCACAGCATCCCGTCATCCTAGCTCCAGAGATGGAGCTTATCCTAGCTCCAGAGATGGAGCTTATCCTAGCTCCAGAGATGGAGCTTGAGAGAGATGTAGGAGCAGAGGGTACCACACTTGTTGTGACCAGTGTGGGGCTATGAGAATCATACGGCCTCTGTCTCTCTGAAGCTTGAATAGGGTTCTGGGAATTAGGGGAATGGGTGGGAAAGCATACAGAAAGTCCCGAACCCAATGGAAGAGGAAGGCATCCGTGGCCTGACAATCCTGAGCCGGAATTCTGGAACAGAACCGGGGAAGTTTGGCATTCAGCAGACTTGCAAAGAGGTCTATGTCTGGGGTTCCCCAAAATTGGAAAATTTTGGCCACCTGGTCTACATGGAGAGACCAGTCGTGTGGAAACAGAACTCAACTGAGTCTGTCTGCCCAAGAGTTTTGAATGCCTGGAAGATACACCGCAAGGAGATGAATCTGATACTCTCTGGCGAGGGCCCAAAGTCGCAAAGCTTCGTTGCAGAGCCACAGAGAGCCTGTTCCGCCCTGCTTGTTCACATAGAACATGGCTACCTGGTTGTCCGTTTGGATTAGGACAATTTTGTAGCTGAGCTGGGTGTGAAACACTCGAAGAGCAAGGAAGATTGCTCTGAGCTCTAGGAGACTGATGTGTAGATCGGTCTCCTGTGGAGTCCAGGTACCCTGGGTAGAGAGGCCTTGCAAATGGGCTCCCCAACCCACCTGTGAGGCATCTGTTACAGTTAGTTGAGGTGGGGGTTGCTGAAAAGGGGACCCCACCAACAGATTCTGTGGTGACTGCCACCATTGAAGAGACAAAATAAGACGATCTGAGGTTGCTATTTTGTCTCACAGGCAACCTGACGCCCAAGTCCACTGAGTGGATAGAGTTCACTGGGCTGCCCTCATACGGAGGCGGGCATAAGGGACCACATGCACGGTGGATGCCATGTGGCCTAGCAGTTGTAACATTTCCCGAGCAGTGAGGTGAGACTTTAGCATTGCTTGGGAAGCTAACTGCACAATGCGAAGACAGCAGGACTGTGGAAGATAGGGCCTTGTCTGTCTGGTCTCCAGCAGGGCTCCTATGAACTCTAGAGACTGAGTGGGAGCTAGGTTGGATTTTGGAAAGTTTATGACAAATATTGAAGGATACGCATTGTGCGAGATAAAGAAATCCTGGCCTCTGGCTCTGATGGGGCTCGAATGAGCCAATCATCCAAGTAAGGGAAGACGAATATTTTTAGGGTGCGGAGAAATGCTGCCACCACAGCCATGCATTTTGTGAACATCCTTGGTGCCGAGGCCAGGCCAAAAGGAAGAACTCTGTATTGGTAGTGCTTCCCTTGAAATAGAAAGCAAAGAAACCTTCGGTGAGTTGGATGGATGAGAACATGAGTGTACGCATCCTTGAGATCTAGAGAACAAAGCCAGTCCTGACTGAAGGTATGGCAGCAGAGTTCCCAGAGAAATCATTTTGAATTTCTCTTTGAACAGGAATTTGTTCAATTCTCTGAGGTCCAAAATGGGTCTGTGCCCTCCTGTTTTCTTTGGAATAAGGAAAAAGGGGGAATAGAACCCTGCACCCTGTTGATGAATAGGTACTTCTATTGCCTCTTGGGCAAGAAGCAGACTAACCTCGTGATCTAACTGGGAGTTGAGAGAGGTCTGAGAATTGAACTCTCTTACCATTGTAGGAGGGAGCATGCTGAGGAAGTGAAGCTTGTATCCCTTTCTTACAATGGACAGAGTCCAACTTTCTGCTGTTAACTGCCCCCATCTGGGGGCAAAATAACTTATCCTTCCTGGAATGGTGGAAGGCTCTGGCCAGTTAAGGGCCAGGAAGACCAAGTTCTCTAGATGGGAGTCAAAGCCCCTGTGGAGGCTGAGACTGCTGAGCCGGTTGAGGCTTAGCAGCCTTTGTTTTTCTTTGTTTAGGATGCTGCTGACCCTTTTGGGCAGACTGACCTGAACGATGCCCTTGCTGGGTATAGGAGGGGTAGAACAACTTCTTTCTAATGAAGAATGTTATTTTGTAGGACTTTTTCCTTGCAGGATCAGCTGTAGATTTTGATAATCTATCCAAAATAAGATTATCAGCATCTAGCTCATTAGCTTTCTCTTGCCAATTTTTGCCAAAGAGATTCTCTCCTGTGCAAGGAATAAGGAATATTCCCCAGTTTGTCCTGTACCCAAAGTTCCAAGTCAAATGCCTGGAGCCAGGCAATCCTACGTGCGCCTATGGCAATAGCAGAAGTTCTGCTTATGCACTCAAAACAATCAAAAGCTGCACGATTTACGAATTTGGAAACATCCTGAGCATGTTTGATAAGTGCAAGATAATCTTGTCTCTTATCATCAGGAAGGAGAGGGCTCATAAGCTCTAGATCTCCTGTAACTTCCTTAAGGAACATTCCCATATATAAAATGTAGGAACTAATCCTGGCAGAAAGCATAGAGGCATGAAGAGTTCTACATTCACGTCCTGGAGGATTAGATGCATGTATTTTTGCACTCTTGATCCTTCTCATAGCTGATTCCACCACCATGGAATGGTGGGGCAGCTGAGGTTTTTGAAAACCAGGACAAGGAGGAACTCGATACATGGTATCGAGCCTATGAGAAAGAGGAGAAGTTGTGAGAGATGTTTCCCACATCCTTAGCATGAGATCATGTAAGATCTCATGAATAGGCAAAGTAGCTACCTCTTTGGGAGCTTTAGGATACTGTAAAATCTCCAATTCCTTCGCCCTAGGTTCAGTTTCAGAAGCCACTGTGATGGAAAGACCTCAAGCCACATCCCGGATAAAATCCTGGAAGGATATATCCTCTGGAGGAGACATCCTATGTTTAGGAGAGGAAGAATCCTCAGGAAGAAATACTCTGGCATCGACAGAGCTGTCAGAGTTGTCAGACTCGTCGGATGATTCAAAGTATCTTCTGTCCGGGTAATCGTGCAGTGCACGATACCGGTACCGATCGAAGTCGGTATCGAAAGGGTCCGGTACTGACTTGTTAGTACCGGAGGGCACAGCATGCATCGGTACTGGTAGTGCCCCTGCTGACGTCAATGCAATTGGCCCCGGTACCGATGTAGGTGCCGGTACCGGTTGAATTGTCTGAAGCGGTTTCGGGGGCATCGATGCCGAGAGAAGAGCCGCCAGACTGCGTTCAATAGCCAAGAATCTCTGGTCTATCGACGCTGCCAATGCCTGGGTATCGGTACCAAAGCGGTCGGTACCCCAGAGCATGGCACCAGTAGTTCTGCCGAGGTTGGGGCCTTGAGAACATCCTGGAGCCTCGATAATGCTTTGGAAGCCTAAGCCTCCCGCCGGGGCAATTTTGCCGGTGTGAGTCCCTCAAGGGCAATGCCAGAGGCATCTTGATACTTAGGAGATCTACCCTTTGAAGACCGGCTAGACTTATGTTTAGTTACATGAGATCCATGGGAGGAAGACGAAGCCCTGGAAGATGTTGATGCCACAGATGCTGCACCGGAGGGAAAAAGGGTGCTAAGTTTAGCAGCTCGGTTTTGCCGACCCCTCTTCGACATCTTCCCACAGGCAACACACTCAGAGATAGAGTGGTCAGGAAATATCGATACATCAGGAAGATGTCTTACAACTATTAGATAAACTGAAGAGCAGCAAATCACCTGGGCCGGATGGTATACATCCAAGGGTGTTGAAAGAACTGAAATATGAGATTGCAGACCTGCTATCAGTAATCTGTGAACTATCATTAAAATCATCTCTAATACCTGAAGATTGGAGGATCGCCAATGTAACACCAATTTTTAAAAAGGGTTCCAGGGGTGATCCGGGAAACTACAGACCGGTGAGAGCCTGACGTCAGTACCGGGAAAAATGGTAGAAACAATCATAAAGAATAAAATTACTCAGCATGTAGATAGTCACAACCTAATGGGAGACAGCCAACATGGCTTTAGACAAGGAAGATCTTGTCTTACTAATCTGTTATGTTTTTTGAAGGAGTGAATAAACAGGTGGACAAAGGTGAGTCGGTTGATATTGTGTATCTGGACTTTCAGAAAGCCTTTGACAAGGTCCCTCATCAGAGACCTTTGGCAAAACTAAAGAGTCATGGGATAGGAGGCAGTGTACTATTGTGGATCAGGAACTGGTTAAAAGATAGAAAGCAGAGGGTAGGGCTAAATGGCCAATTTTCCCAATGGAGAAAGGTGAATAGTGGTGTACCCCAGGGATCTGTGCTGGGTCCGCTGCTTTTTGACATATTCATAAATGACCTGGAAAATGGAATAACGAGTGAGGTTATCAAATTTGCAGATGACACAAAACTATTTAAAGTTGTTAAAACCCAAGAGGATTGTGAAAAATTGCAAGAGGATCTTGATAAATTGGAAGACTGGGCATCAAAATGGCAGATGAAATTTAATATGGACAAGTGCAAGGTTATGCACCTAGGGAAGAACAACCCAAACTATGGTTACACGATGCAAGGTTCCACATTAGGAACCACCACCCAGGAAAAAGATTAAGGCGTCATTGTGGATACCATGTTAAAACCCTCGGCCCAGTGTGCAGCGGCGGCCAAGAGAGCAAATAGAATGCTAGGTATGATAAGGAAAGGAATGGAAAATAAAACAAAAGATATTATAATGCCTCTATATCGTTCCATGGTGAGACCGCACCTTGAATATTGTGTGCAATTCTGGTCACCGTATCTTAAAAAGGATATAGCGATTTTAGAAAAGGTACAGAGAAGAGCCACCAAAATGGTAAAGGGGATGGAAGGATACTCCTATGAAGAAAGGCTAAAAAGGTTAGGGCTCTTTAACCTGGAAAAGAGACGGCTGAGGGGAGATATGATAGAAGTCTATAAATTAATGAACGGAGTGGAACGGGTAAACGTAGATCGATTGTTTACCTTATCAGAATATAGAAAGACTAGGGGACATGCAATGAAGCTACAGGGTAAACTATTTAAGACTAATAAAAGAAAATATTTTTTCACTCAACGTGTAATCAAACTCTGGAATTTGTTACCAGAGGATGTAGTAAAGGCTGTTAGTGTAGCTGGGTTTAAAAAAGGTTTGGACAAGTTCCTGGAGGAAAGGTCCATAAACCATTATTAAGAAGTGACCGAAGATATCAATGCTTGACCCAGTACAAGCATTGTGAAACTTGTGTCTCTTGGGGAAACTGCTAGGTACATATGACCTAGATTGGCCACTGTTGGAAACAGAATACTGGGCTTGATGGACCTTGGTCTGACCCAGTATGGCATATCTTATGTTCTTATGTAAACATTTGAGGAACCACTCATGGGTGTCGGTGATGGAGATGGTACCGCCACACTTGGAACACTTTTTAAAACCTGAAGCGGGTTTTTCCATTGTAGAGGAAAGTTGGGCCTAGTGCCCAAAATGGCGCGTGGCACCAGAGGAGAAAAAAAGCTGGAAGACTCCAGGAAAAGTATTATTTTTTTTTTTAAGAAAAAGAAAAAGAAAGAACCGGCGGTACCGGTGTAGCGTTGAAGGAAGGCAGACGCGACCACAAAAAAGAAGAATAAATGGGATATTTTCTGCAGTGACAGGAAGTGTGACCTGCCGGCTCCGCGGAAAACGAAGAACTGGAGAGAAGCAACTGGGAAAGGCGGGAAGGCAGCACGCAGGCACTGTGGGGTGCTCCCAAAAGCTTCCTAATTGGACGCTGGGGAGCGCTCCCGCGCAGGCTCCGTCAGTACCGACGATACCCATATGTGGAGACTACATTCCTGCTTGTTCCTGCAGATTTAAGTCTTCACATATGGGTATCGTCGGTACCAACAAAGCCTGCGTGGGAACGCTCTCCAGCGTCCAATAGGAAAGCTTTTGGGAGCACCCACAGCGCCTGCGTGCTGCCTTCCCGCCTTTCCAACTCCCCAGCTGAGAGATGCCAGGTGGATGACCCTAGCAAGCTGCGAACCTCTGCTGAGATGGTTCATTCTTCCTCCCATGGATCTCTGGCATTGAAAACCCGGGACGGTGGGTAGGAGTTGTACTAAGTCTGAAAGAGATGCTGTAGAACAGCCTGTCCAAACGAGGCATCCCGACAGGAGTCCTTGTCTAAACAATAATGGGCTGTAAAGGTGTGTACTGAAGCCCAGGTGGCTGCTCTACAGATGTCGCCAATGGACACAGAACAAAAATTAGCCATAGAGGTTGCCATTGCTCTCACATTGTGAGCTGTGACGTGGCCTTCGAGAGAAAGCACTTACTCTCGTATGCAAAGGATATGCAATTTGCAATCCATCTAGAGAGAGTTCTTTCGGAAACTGGAAGTCCCAAATGACTAGAATCAAAAGCAACGAAAAACTGAGAAGATTTTCTATGCTGCTTAGTTCTTTGAAGGTAAAAAGCCAAGGCTCTTTTACAATCCAAGGTATGAAGGTTCCTTTCTGCATTAGAGGCATGAGGTCAGGAAAGAATACAGGACAGTAAACCGCTTGGTTTAAATGAAAAGGTGAAACCACCTTTGGCATGAAGTGAGGATGAGTCCTAAGAACTACCTTATCATGGTGAAATCTTGTATAAGGAGGATCAGCCACTAAGACTTGCAACTCACTGAACGCATCTTGCAGAAGTGAGATCAACTAGGAAGATGACTTTCCAGGAAAGAAACTTCAGGTCCGTAGTGGCTGAGGGCTCAAAAGGCGGTTTCATAAGCTGCCCGAGAACAAAATTAAGATCCCATGCCACCGGCGGCGGCTTGTAGGAGGTTTTGTTAAGAGTAGATCTCTCATAAATCTTGCAATGAGTGGATGACAGGAGATAGGTTGTCCATCTAGTGGTCTGCGGGAAGCAGCAATGGCACTAAGATGAACCCTTATTGAATTGGTTTTAAGACCAGAATTTGATAAGTGGAGGAGATACTCCAGTAGCAATTCAACAGGCACCGAAAAGGGGGTAAGTCCCCTTTGAGAACACCATACAGAGAACCTTTTCCACTTAAAGGCGTAGGATCATCTTGTGGAAGGTTTTCTGGAGGCCACCAGGATATCTGGAAGCTTGTGATAAGGAAGCTTATCAAGGCTCAGGGATTAATGACAAAAGAGGAGAATTTACTCTGATTAAGGGACCTGTGCTGGCAGGTTATAGAAATAAAACAGCTTGTTTCCCTAAAAGACTACATGTTCCAGAATGCACTAGTATGCAGAAAGTCCCTAGGGGAGCTAGAGTGGAAAAACATGAGCCTAATCAAACAGCCTCTAGAAGAATGCTTAATCCACAACACCTGAAGAATGCAAGGGTGGAGTTGCAATCTAAGCCCTTTAAAGCTAGAGGGGAATCTTCAGGGAGACAGAGGGAGACGGAGACAGAGAAGGGGAATCAGAAGGAGAATGAGAACAGAAGGAACAACAACCGGAAACTGAAGGAACAAGGACAAGGAAGCAGACGGTCCAAGAGAGGAGCTCAGAGAAGTACCTATGCCTGGAGAGATACCCGGGGGAAAGAAGGATCAGAGGACTGGAGAAAGCCAGAGGTCTGTAGATCCACAGCCAGAAACCCTCAAGCAACCCCTAGGAAGAGGTCTGTTGCAGCTAAGGAGGAAAGGAGCCCAAATACCTCTTGGAGGATGTCTGGAGAAAAGATCCTGAGGTCCAGAGATACCAACTGGAGGACAGGACACAGAAGCTCTACTGCATACTGGCCAGAATACCAGAAGAAGCAGCCTGATGCTTGCCTGGATTCAGGTAGGAACTGTGAACGTTTCTCTAGCTTTGAGCAGTGCAAACAGCAGGGAAAGCACAGTTACTTACCTGTAACAGGTGATCTCTGGGAACAGTAGGAATAAGTCTTCACATATGGGTATGTCGGTACCGACGGAGTCTGCGCGGGAATGCTCCCCAGCGTCCAATCAGAACGCTTTTGGGAGCATCCCAACACGCCTGGGTGCTGCCTTCCCGCCTTTCCCAACTGCCTCTCCTCAGTTAAGTTTTAAAGCTGAGGCAAAGTGAGAGAGAGAGCAAGAAAGGGAAAGATAGAGATAGAGAAATGCAACTCCTAGTCGAGGTGGGTGGGTTGTGAAGACTTATTCCTGCTGTTCCCAGAGATCACCTGTTACAGGTAAGTAACTGTGCTATCTCCAGGAACAAGCAGGAATGAGTCTTCACATATGGGGACTCCCAAGCTAAGATGCCTGGAGTCGTCCCAGCATGTTGCGAGTTTGAGAGCCATGTTATCTTACCAAACCCCCAGGCATTCCAGGGATGGAGGGTAGGAGTTGAACTAAAAAGATGTGCTGTTGAACAGCTGGACCAAACAGGATGCCTAAATAGGCTCTGTGCAGGTGATATTTAGTGGTAATATTGAAAATCAATAAACCAATATGGACCTCACCTGGTGGCCTTGTAGAAGGGTATATGGAGGTTCATGAGGATTTGTGAATATGAACCAATAGAATATCCCCAGGGGGTACCTCAATGAAAGAAGAGGTAAATAACTGTGCAAAAAACAGGCTGAGGTAGAACCCTTAGGGTGAGAGAAACAATCCCAGTGGAACTGGGGTAGTTCAATGAGGTAGGACTTAGCGGAAAACGCGGAAGTCTCCATTGGATAAAACTGAAAACTCCTTTGACCTTAAAAGACCTAGTTCTTATAGGAGAGGGAGCTTCAAAGATCTCCATATCCGATAACAATAAGGATAGGAGTAATGAGGCATTGTAGCCTCTCATTTTCTGAGATTCAGAAAAAAGTCCCTTGTAATGGAAAAGGAAAGTATGTGGAGGGCTTCAGGTGTACTCAAAACTGAAGGTCATGGTATAAAAACTCCTGAACTACCACAGGAAATGGTTGATCATAGAGAACCCTAAGTATGCTGTGACAGCATGGAAAGGGATAGAGAGTATCTGTCGGTCCATGGTTGAATATATATATTTGTATAGTTATATATATATCTAGGCAGACAGACAGAAAGAGTATATGACATATACCTACACACTATCATATATGGTAATCCATATCTATGGAGATAGGTAAATACAGATATATACATCACATATATATATATATATGAGAGAGAGAGATATGGGCATAGACATGCAGATGTCAATATACATGTAACAGACATATATATATATGTGTGTACAGACCCATGTCCGCACATAGGGTATGTGGAGAAAGATTTATCTAAGAACAAGAAGGGAGGTACCTGCTTGAGTGGATATTCAGAGAATCCCTACTTCCTGGTTAAGGGTAGGAAGCACAGGGAGTTCTCTCATTGGCAAGAGAAGTCTAGAGTCCTCTAAGAACTCTTGCCCTTGAAAAACCAGGAATGGAGATCTACCTGGAAAATGCAGAGGATGTTTTTAATCTGCAGACAGTGAGTCTGAATCCTTCCATAACTCCAGCAGGTAGCTGGAGAAAAAGATGCCATAAAAATACCATATTTACCCTCAATGAAGGTAAAAAGTTGTATGGTGCATTCCTGTGCTCAACATGGATCACGCCATAAAGAATTGAGGATGGAAGGAAAAAACCAGACAGGGATGGTCTATACTGAAAGAAAGAAACCATTTCTGGTGAAGGGGTCCCCTGGAGATGTGTAGCAAACCAGGGAATTGGATAATTCTTTAGGTCTTCTCTTAATTAAAGGCCTGTGACCTTTATTTAAGAAGCCTTTAATGGAAATGGTAAGGGCAAGGAGAATCCAGTAAGCCTGACTGGGTAAAACCCTTCCTAACCATCTGACATTATGTGCTCTCTAATAAGGCCCCATAGTGTAGAGCTGCTCCGTAGAGATGCAGAGAGCATGTTGCAGGTTAATTAGAAGAAAACCTGATGTTCAAGAGCCCGCAGGCAGCAAGAACTACTCCGCCAAGCCCAAGAATTGGGGAGGCTAAGGAGAGAAGGTAAGGTCTGCAACAATAGCCAGAAAAGGTTGTTAAACCGTCTGGGACTTAGTGGCAAGGCCAGAAACCATTAAAAATGGAGAACAAGCCCTGGCTGCTTGGACAGCAAGTCAGTGGTCTAAGCAGTAAGAGCCCCTGCAGTTCTAACTATTGATAGGGCAGCAGAAAGGACCCAAGGTTGGGAAAGAAATACAGACAGAAGTAGGAGAGGTAAGACTCCGCTACTGTCTGAGAAGCTGCCAGGAAGAACTAAGAATGCAAGGGGGAGACAACTCTGAAAGAAACTGTTAGGGGCTTAAGGAAAAGCCCTCAGTAAAGTGGTATCACTCTTACAGACCAAATGTCCTGGAAAGAGTGGCAGAGTTGAAAAGAAGACTTATTGAGGAGGAAATCCTTAATAAGTAGTAAGAGAGATGCTGATACAGGAGAAAAGTCAAAGATAAGGGATGGTGACCTTATTGACAGCTGTTACTCCTCTGTGTAGTTCAGAGGACGAGGAGTAACTGTAGTACCTGTAAAGCATAATCATCTCAAGAAGCCCATTGAGCTAATAGTTAGGATGTGCCCTTGAGAGGGACATATGTAAATTTTAGGATGGAACCGATGTAGATGCTTGTAGAGGTAAGATGCAAACTACAGGATCTAAACCTCAAGTGGAAAAAAGGATTCAGGGAAGAGTTTATCAGCAACCCTACGGCTGCTGGGTTTGCTGAACCCGTTGAGGTTGTGGTTTCCTGAGCCTGGCTGGGTGATTCCCCTGCCTAGAAACATCTGTATGATGGGTAGAAGATGGATAAAACCTTCTCCCATTAGGGGAACAAAGCTTAGTAGTAGACTTTCTACAAACTGGGATAGAGGAAGGCATAGACAAGCCTCTGAAAGCAATAGTGTCAGTAGTAAACTGAGCAACCTGGAGTAAAGACTCCTTATTAAAGAGATTTTCTCCAGTGCAAGGAGCATTTCCCAGTGTATCTTGTACAGATTTGTCCAAGTCTGAAGCTTGGAGCCAGGCTCTACGTCGTGTTCCTATGGCTATAGCAGAAGTTCTGCTAACAGACTTGAAAGAGTCTAGGGAAGCACGAGTAAGGAACTTAGAAATATTTTGAGCATGATTGACTAGCATAGAAAAATCTGCTCTTTTAGGCTCTTGGAGGAAAGGGGTCAAAAGTAATAAATATTTTGTGAGCTCCTCAAGAGATAATCCCATATAGAAAATATATGAAAGGATTCTTGCTGAAAGCATGGATGCCTGGAAAGTTTGACGTCCAAAGGCATCTAAAGTCTTAGCCTCACGACCTGGCGGATAAGAAGAGTGCTTCTTAGTACTCTTAACATGCCTCATTGCTGATTCTACAACCAGAGAATGATGAGGGAGTTGAGGCTTTTGAAAACCTGGAGAAGGGGGCACCTGGTATAGAAGATCAGTTGCCCTAGAAGGTGGGGATACCATTAAAGCAGTTTCCCACGTTCTAAATAGGAGATCCTGCAAGGTTTGATGCAAAGGAAACATAATGACTTCCTTTGTATTGCAGGGGATCTGTATAGGTTGTGGATCCCCTGGTGCAGGGACTTGACCAGGTATAGAAATGGCAAGTAACTTTGCCATATCAAGCAGAAAAAGCTTGAAAAGAAATCTCCCTGGAGGGGAGTCCTCGAGGAAGAGGAGGAAGAACTAGATCTGTTGAAGAACTAGCTCTAGCAGCCACCTGTTCATTCAGATTCTGTGGAATAGCAGATCTGGAGGGGTGGAGCATTGGATTATCTTTGAAAGATAGTTGTGGGTACCGATGAAACCCGGTACCACAACACGTCGGTAGCAAGTCATCCATGCTAGGGATCGATTCCAAACTCGGTATGGAAGGAAGCGAGCCGGCTAGCATGGGAGGTACCGACACCG
Source organism: Ichthyophis bannanicus (assembly GCA_033557465.1). Taxonomy (NCBI): domain Eukaryota; kingdom Metazoa; phylum Chordata; class Amphibia; order Gymnophiona; family Ichthyophiidae; genus Ichthyophis; species Ichthyophis bannanicus. Next base: position 690,141,330 of record CM066036.1, on the reverse strand, counting down.
ATGCTGATGTCGATACCGGTACCGAGATCGGTACCGTCGGTGACACCGATATATGAAGATCAGTCTGTAATGGCACTATCGGTACCGTGGTAACCGAATGTGGCAGACCTTGATCATCGGTGGAATGTCTATGGTACCGTCTGAAGTCGGTACCGAGACGAGTCGGTACCCAGTCATCCAGACTAGAGATCGATTCTAGACTCGGTAACGAAAGAAGCGAGTCTATCGATGCATATCGGGAGGGTACCGACGTGGATACCAGCATCGGTATCGGGACCGATGTGGGAAGATCGGTCGGTAGCGGCTCTAGCGGCACCAAAGATACTGAGAGCGCTCGACTGCGATCATCGGTGTGGAATGTTTCATCCAGCACCATTGCCGATGCCGGGGTACCGGCACCGCTCAAAGCGGATACCACCACTGGGCATGGCTCAGGCATGTTCACTGAGGTAAAAACCCCGGGAACAACCTGAAACCCCCTTAGTGCTTTGGAGACAGAAGCCTCCCACCGGGGTTTTAAAGCCAAAATGTCCTCGGGGGCAAGCCGAAAGGCATCTCTATGAAGGACATGAGATCTACCACCCGAGGCCTGGCTAGTCTTTACAGACTTTTGTTTGTTTACCTGATCCTGCGAAAAAGAAGATGGAGCTGGTACCCTCAGGAGTGAGGGGAACGGCGTATCGAGTTGAGCTCGATGCTGAAAACTTCTTGCAGAAATAGAAGTGTAAGAGGGACAGTCCAGCGGATTGTGTTCAGGTCCCAAACATGAAAGGCACCAATTGTGGGTGTCTAAAAGTAATTTGGTAGTGCCACAGTTAAAACACTTTCTAGTGGCTAGAATTTCCATGAGGGAAATGTAGAGGCCTAGCAGGCCAAAGCCTGTCAGGCACCAAAATAGGAACAAATTTGCTACAGAAGGAAATATCTGTAAAAGAAAAGAAGAAGAAAACACCAGCGGTACCGGTGCGTCGAGGAAGGTAGATGCGACCACAAGAAAAAACAAAAAATAAAGGAAGACTTTTCTGCGGTGACAGGACGACGTCCTGCTGGCTCCGTGGAAAAACGAAAACTGAGGAGAGGCAGTTGGGAAAGGCGGGAAGGCAGCACGCAGGCGTGTTGGGATGCTTCCAAAAGCGTTCTGATTGGACGCTGGGGAGCGTTCCCGCGCAGACTCCGTCGGTACCGACGTACCCATATGTGAAGACTCATTCCTGCTTGTTCCTGGAGATACAGTTTCTCTCCGTGTAGAGGTCAGTTCCTAAAGCCCTCTGAGTCAGACGGAGAAACTGAGTCAATGCAATATCAGGAGCAAGGTTTAATATCTGATGCAGAGGATAATTATATGGACTGTTCTTTTGAGTAGGTTGTTATTTTAGGAAAATCCTAAATATCAGAGCAAACATCAAAAGGAAACATTCTAAATATTAGCTTCCCATAAAGTTTTGTTGAAAAGAAAAAGCTTTTGGGAAAGTTTTGCACATGTGCTGAAATCAAGCTACTGATTGCAGTTAATTGTCACCTGTTGGTGGAGGAGAGTTCAGCACAAGCCGTGCACAAGTAGGATTAAAAAGTTCTTTTCTGTATGGAGAAAGTGAGCTATGTTTTAGTATAAATAAGTTTTCCTCTTTGATTTGTTTTTCCCCAGCACTGCTAAGGAGTTAATTAGCAGTGGCTGAAAGAAGCCTTTCTGTTCCATAAAGGACTTTGATACTTAATCTGCATGAGTTTTTCAGTTACCTTATTTTGTGTTGAATAAACCCTGGAGACGTTATCTGGAAGGTGTTACCAAGCATATCTGTGTGTGGGATAATCACCCCATAAATAAATTCTAATTTTGCCTTACACTCGACCAACTACAAGAGTCTTCATTATTTTAAAAAGGCAAGCTTTGTGTGAATGGACTTCAATAACAACAATCCTTTGCAAGACAGTTAATTTACATACTTGCCAAGATGGTGGTACCTTCATAACAAGCACTCCCTTTTACAAGCTCTACGCCCTCAGCAACCAGGCCCCGAGATGCAGGGACTGGGAATTCGGGTGCAATAGCGTCCCGTCCTCCTGGGACAGAAGATCTGGAGCATGTCCCAACTCCAGTGGCGCGGCTTGAGAGAGACGTAGAAGCAGAGGATACCACGTTGCCGTGGCCAACGTGGAGCTATGAGTATCATACGTCCTCTGTCTCTCTGAAGTTTGAACAGTGTTTTGGGAATGAGGGGAATGGGTGGAAAGGCATAGAGGAAGTCTTGCCCCCAATGGAGGAGGAAAGCATCTCTTGCCTGACTGTTTTGAGCCGGAATTCTGGAACAGAATCAGGGAAGTTGGCATTCTATGGACTTGCAAAGAGGTCTATATCTGGGGTCCCCCAGATTCAAAACACTCGAGCAATCTGGTCTGAGTGAAGAGACCATTCGTGTGGCAGCGGTATTTGTCTGAGTTTGTCTGCTAAAAGATTTTGAATGCCCGGAAGATATACCACTAGGAGGTGGATTCGATGCTCTCTGGCGAGAGCCCACAGTCGCAAAGCTTCGCTGCATAATGACAGAGAGCCTGTTCCGCCCTGCTTGTTCACGTAGAACATGGCTACCTGATTGTTGGTCTGGACCCGAACAGTCTTGTAGCTGAGCTAGGCCTGGAATACTCGAGGAGCATGGAAAATGGCTCTGAGTTCTAGGAGGTTTATATGAAGACAAGCCTCCTACGGGGTCCAAAGACCCTGAGTTGAGAGATCGTGCAAGTGAGCCCCCCAACCCAACTTGGACGCATCCGTTGTTAGGGTGGCCTGGAATAGAGGCTGCTGGAAAGGAGAGCCTACTAGGAGGTTTTCCAGCAATTGCCACCAGTGAAGGGACGAAATGAGACGTGTGGACTTTCTGATTTTGTCCAAAAGGCGACCCGAGGCCTGTATCCACAAAGAGAAGAGGGACCACTGGGCTGCCCGCATGTGAAGGCGAGCATAGGGAACCACATGGACAGTGGATGCCATATGCCCCAGAAGCAGAAGCATTTCCCAAGCAGTTAGGAAGACTTTCATAGCTGCTTGGGATGCCAGCTGCATTATACGAAGACAGCGGGGCTGTGGTAGAAAAGCCCTTGACCATCTGGTATCCAGTCAAGCCCCTATAAACTCCAGGGACTGAGAAGGGGTGAGCTGAGATTTTGGAAGGTTTATGACCAATCCCAAGTAGTGAAGAATTCGCATTGTGCGAGAAAGAGCGAAGCTGGCTTCTGGAGCAGAGGATGCTTGAATGAGCCAGTCGTCTAAGTAGGGGAAGACGAATATTCCTAGAGTTCTCAGAAATGCTGCTACTACTGCCATGCATTTTGTGAGGACTCTTGGGGCAGAAGCCAGACCAAAAGGAAGAACCCTGTATTGGACATGTCTTCCCTGGAAAAGGAATTGAAGGAATCTTCTGTGATCTGTATGGATGAGAATATGAGTAAATGCATCCTTTAGATCTAGAGAACATAGCCAGTCCTGACTCTGAAGGTATGGCAGGAGTATTCCGAGGGAGATCATTTTGAATTTTTCCCGGAACAGATATTTGTTTAATTCTCTGAGATCCAGAATAGGCCTGTCCCCCCCCCCGTTTTCTTGGGAATGAGAAAATAGGGGGAGTAGAAAGAGTAGCTATTCACCTGTAACAGGTGTTCTCCAGGAGCAGCAGGAATCAGTCCTCACATATGGGTGACGTCGGCGCCGACGGAGCCCTTGTGCAAAGCATTTCCCCAGCTTTCAAGGAAAGTCTTTGGGAATGCAGCATGCATGCACGGTCCCCTTCCCGCCCAAGGGTGCCATCTTGCTCAGTCTGATGACATAGCTAAAAGACAGCAAAAATAAAATCAAAATGAATGATATTGACTGCAACTCCAGGGGAGGAGGGAGGGTCGTGAGGACTGATTCCTGCTGTTCCTGGAGAACACCTTTACAGGTGAGTGACTACTCTTTCTCCAGGACCAAGCAGGAAGTCAGTCCTCACATATGGGACTCCCCAGTTCTAGGCTACTGGGAACCCAAAGCTGAAAAAATGGCTCCCTCTGAAGAGCCTCAGCATTCGTGATAAGAATATCCTCTGAGAACGCCCCCGTATGGTAGCCCAACACAAGGGCTGGAGGGTAGGAGTTGCCTAAACCTCAAAGAGATAACGGAGTACCGCCTGTCCGAAAGCACTGTCCCTCCGAGAATCAGTAATGAGCTGCAAAAGTCTGGCTTGAAGACCAAGTAGCGGCCCGGAAGATGTCTGCCAATGGAACAGAGTGGAGATGAGCTACTGATGCGGCTTTCGCACTGACACGGTGGGCCGTGACTCGACCCTGCAAGGGGAGGTCAGCTGCCTTGTACGCTCAGGCGATACAATCTGCTACCCAAGTGGACAACGTACGCTTGGAGACAGGTAACCCCATCTTATTAGTGTCAAAGGAAACGAAGAGCTGAGTAGCCCTTCGATGCCCCCACGTACGATCTATGTAAAAGGACAACACCTCTTACAGTCCAGGGTATGCAAGACTGTTTCAGCCCGGCTGGTATGCGGCCTGGGAAAAAAGGTCGGAAGAAACACCTCCTGGTTGAGGTGGAAAGAGGAGACCACTTTTGGAAGGAACTTGGGATGGGTCCGCAGGACCACCCTGTTCCTATAGAACCGTGTGTACGGCCTATCGGAAACCAGAGCTTGCAGTTCACTTAGACGTCTGGTCGAGGTAAGAGCCACCAGGAAGAGCGCTTTCCAAGAGAGGAAGCGTAAATGGCAAGTAGCCATCGGCTCAAACGGTGGGCGAGTAAGTTGCTGCAAGACCACGTTCAAATCCCACTCAGTCACCGGTGGACGAACCGGAGGCTTGAGAAGGAGCAGACCTCTGAGAAAACAGGACACCAAGGGATGAACAGAGACTGTCCCTCCACCGGGGAGTGGTGCGCTGAAAGAGCACTGAGGTGGATCCGAACAGAGTTAGACTTAAGGCCTAGGTCTGACAGGTGAAGCAGATACTGCAGTACTACTGGCAAAAGGCAAGAGAAAGGATCTTCATTGTGCTGAGCACACCGTACCGTAAACCTATGGCACTTGAGGGCATAGGACTTTCTAGTGGACTGCCTCCTAAAGGCCAAAACCACCTCCTCAACCTCCTTAGGTAGAAGCAAGGGAGCTAGCACTATCCTTTTAGCAGCCAGGCCATCAGATTGAGGGACTAAGATTGGGGTGCATAAGGGAACCTTGATCCTGAGACAGGAGATCGGGTTGCAACCCTAGAGGGAATGGGGTTTCCACTGCCAACTGCAGGAGAAGAGGAAACCACGGCTGCCCGGGCCATCTGGGGGCTACCAGAATCACTGAGGCCTTGTCCTGGAGAATCTTGAACAGAGTTTGGGCCAGCAGGAGCGTGGGAGAAAACGCATACAGGAGCCCGTAGACCAAGAGATCAGAATGGCATCTGCTGCCATCCTCAGGGGATGCAGCTGTCTGGAGGAAAACCTGGGTAGCTGACGGTTTTGTGGACTTGCAAAGAGATCTATGGATGGAAGTCCCCAGCAGAGGAACATCTGCTGGACCACCAATGGATTCAACTGCCATTCGTGAGGATGGAGAATCCTGCTTAGCTTGTCTGCTAGGAAATTCTCCTGACCAGGTAGATAAACTGCTTTGAGAAACATGCCTTGTTTGACTGCAAAGGAGCAAAGGGCCAGCGCCTCTTGACATACGAGCCTGGACACTGTGCCCCCTTGTTTGTTCACAAAGAACATTGCCACCTGATTGTCCATCTAAACCAAAACAGACTGGTGAGAGAGGCAGAAGAAAAAGTCTGTAGAGATAAGCGGATTGCTCGCAGCTCCAAAAGATTGATCTGCTGCATGGCCTCCCGAGGGGACCAGAGGCCTTGAGTGCAGGTGCCCTAGCAATGTGCACACCAGTCCTTTAAGGAAGCATCGGTTGTCAGCACCCTTGTGTGTGCTGGAGCCTGAAAAGGTACCCCCCTGAGAAGGTTTGGGAGATGTAGCCACCACTTTAATGAGTCCACACGTGGTTTGGACACCTTTACTCTGTCTCGGAGGTCGCCTGTGGCTTGCGCCCACTGAGCAGTCCGCATGTGCAGACGGGCATTTGGAGTCACATGCACAGTGGATGCCATATGGTCCTGAAGTCGCATGTAGTGCCTGGCAGAAACCTGAGAATTTCTTTGGAACTGATCTGCCAACTCCATCAATCTGTGAACCCTGTCCTTGGGCAAGTAAGCTCTTGCCTGAAGGGTGTCTAGTCTCGCCCCTGTAAATTCTAGGTTCTGAAAGGGGAGCAAAGTGGACATTGTGTAGTTTATGACAAAGCCCAGATGCTGAAGAAGAGAGACAGTGCGAAGAGTGGCTTGTCTGGCCTCCCGGAGAGACTGGCCCCTGATGAGCTAGTCGTCCAGGTATGGGAAGACAAAAATTCCTTGATTCCTGAGATAGGCCGCCACCACCGCCAGGCATTTGGTGAAAACCCTGGGGGCAGCTGTTAGGCCAAAGGGAAGTAACCTGTACTGAAAATGGTTTTCTCTCACCACAAACTTGAGATATTGTCTGTGGTCTGGATGAATGAGTATGCGAGTATAAGCATCCTTTAGGTCTAAGGAGCATAGCCAGTCTCCCTGCTGGAGGTAGGGCAGCAGTATCCTAAGGGTAAGCATCTTGAACTTTTCCCTCTCCAGAAACTTGTTTAGGTTTCGCAAGTCTAGGATAGGCCGGAGGCCTCCTGTCCTTTTTGGTACCAGGAAGTACCTGGAGTAGAAGCCTTGCCCTTCCAGGTGGTGAGGCACCGGTTCCACCGCCTGTTACTTTAGAAGACTTGCCAACTCCTGAAGGAGACGATTTCTGTGCAGAGGGAGTCTTGGAGGCTCCCCTGGAAAGTAGGAGGGGGTAGCTGGTTGAAATGGAGCATGTAGTCCTTTTGGACAATGCTGAGTACCCAGGTATCCCCTGTAATGGCTGGCCACCTGTAGGCGTACAGGGTCAGCCGACCTCCTGTGCTGAGTGGAGCCAGCGGTGGAGAAGAGGCTATGCTGTGGGAGTCAAAACCCCGCTCCCTGCTGTGCAGAAGCTGGAGCTGGTGGCTTGGGGGTCTTCTGCCTATGGGGCCCATGCCCCTGCCCCTTGGCCTGCTGACCCTGTTGGGGAGCTGGAGAGGCCTCATAGTGAGGGTAGGATTTGTAGACAGCACCCTTCCTCTGGAAAAAGGGTTTCTTTCCCGAGCCCTTCATTTTTTTGAGAAGGGGCAGAAGACTTTCTGGACAGCCTTGTCCTGGTGAGAGTCTCAGTCTCGATTTCTGCAGCCTTCTCCGTCATGGGCTTACCGAATAGGTAGTCACCTCGGCAGGGGACATCGATCAACTTGTCCTGCACCCATGACTATAGGTCCGATGACTGTAGCCAGGCCTGACGGCATGCACCGGCTACCCGGGCCGAAGCCTCGAAGCCATTATAGGCTGCACGAGAGATAAGCTTCGGCACTCTCGGATCCCTGTAGACAAGGCCTTAAACCTCTGCAAGGGTTCCTCGGAGAGGCCAGCTGAGAACCCGGCAATCTCCTTTGCCAGGTCCCGTAAGTACATGCCCATGTACAGCTGGTAAGTCTGGACACGGCAAGATAGCATAGAGCCATGGAAGCACTTTCTACCGAAGGCATCCATGTTCCGGGCCTCCCGGCCGGGGGGCACCAAGGAGTGCATCTTCTGACTTTTCAGGCGATGCATGGCCGATTCCACAACCATGGAATTGTGCGGTAGCTGCGCCTTTTGGAACCCAGGGCCTCTTACGGACTCGATAAATGGAATCGACCCGTTTGCTAAGAACCGGCGCCGAGGCCGGTGCTTCCCACATACAGAGGAAAGTCATACTGGAGGGCATTGAGCTCCTCGGCTCGAGACTCCTCTTCAGTGTCTGTAGGGAAAGCCAAAGCCTTGGCCATGTCCCTTATGAAGTCCGAGAACAGGGTATCCTCCGGGGTGGGGGGGGGACCTTCTCCAAAGCTCGGACTCCGGTGAGTCCGAAGGGATGCACCGGGTCTGGAAGGTGTCCGGAGACTCCTCGTCCTCAGTCTCCCACGCCGACTCAGAGTCGTCGAGCGGCTCTGACCGTGTGGGCTTTGGAGCCACCTGACCTGACGCCAAGGGCACCGGCGTCGACAACCTCGGCCCTGCACAGGAGGTCGAGGGGGACCCTGATCGAGGATCGACTCAAGACTTGATGGACTTGAGGATCAGCTCGGTCTCCAGGGTCGACTTAGACGTCGAGGTCCCGTGGTCGAGACAGATGGACAAGTGAGAACGGCGCTCAGCACCCGCTGCTGTTCCATGAAGGCAGCCAAGCTGCTCTCCAAGGCCGTCAACCTGAGTCCAAGCTCAGGAGACCCAGCAGCCTCCAACTCGGGCCCCGACGTTCCACGAGGACAACAGAACTCACGTGACTCGGGGACTCCGGCTCCATATGAGATAGCTTGGACGGCCTCTCCGACTCCGAGAGCCTGTGGCAGCGGTCAGGGCTACGCGACCTGGCCCTCGAGGACCCAGGAGCTTCCACCGACGCCGCCCTCACGAGCTTCTTCTTCCTTTTGTGCTCCTGGGTGGGAGACCCCCTTTCAGAGGAACCACGACGGTGCTCTGGTTCCGACTCACTAGATGTCGAGGCCTCTGACGAAGTCCAGGCCCGGCCGGAAGCGGACTCTGAGAAAATTCTCTCATGTTGATGCTGATGGCTCCGAAGCGCCTTAGATGACATTTTGCCGCAAGGGCCACAAGCCAGCAGGTCATGGTCGGACCCGAGGCATCGGAGGCAGCAGTCATATGTATCGGTGAGAGACATAAGTTTCTTGCACCGATCACATTTTTTTAACCCGCTGGCAGCCATCGGGCGAAAAAGGGCCCCTGCAAGGTCAAAAGACTGGGCTGCCAGTGAAAATAACAAAAAAGGCGTGAACGCTAGTCACAAAAGCCAAAAAAAGAAAAAAAGAATACCAGACTCAATACCGGTGTACCGAGCCCAGGCAGGAAGGGGAGCCAGCGTCGAACCGGATCAGAAAAAATGAAAATCGCAGAACAAAAAATCTACTTTTACCAGGTGACACGAACTCACGTCCGTTGGGCTCTGCGGAAAAAGAAAAACTGAGCAAGATGGCACCCTTGGGCGGGAAGGGGACCACGCATGCTCACTGAATTCCCAAAGGCTTTCCTTGAAAGCTGGGGAAATGCTCCACATGAGGGATCTGTCGGCGCCGACATCACCCATATGTGAGGACTGACTTCCTGCTTGGTCCTGGAGAATCCCGTCCCCTGTTGGCGTATGGGTACTTCTATTGCTCCTTGAGCAAGTAGTGATGCAACCTCCTGACCGAAGAGATTGGTAACAGGGACCTGAGAATTGAACTGCTTTATAATTGTAGGAGGGGGCATGCTGTGGAAGTGAAGTCTGTACCCCTGTCGTACAATAGACAGAGTCCAGTTTTCTGATGTTATTTGTTGCCATCTGCTGGCAAAATGGCATAACCTTCCTGGAATGGTGAGGGGTTCTGAACCTTTCAGGGATAGAAAGACTAAGTTCTCTAGGAAAGAGCCAAAGCCCCTGAGGAGGCTGAGCTTATGGAGCCGATTGAGTTCTTGGAACTTGTGGCTTTCTCTGCTGTCTGTTCTGTTGGTTCCCCCTTTTGGGGAACATGAACTGGACAGTGAGCATGATGGGTGTAAGATGGGTAAAACCTTTTTTTCTTATTGAAAAAGGGTTTCTTGGCTGACTTTTTCTTTGCTGGGTTGGTTGTAGACTTTGATAGTCTGTTCAAGGTAGTATTTTCAGATTCAAGCTGATTTGCCTTGTCTTGCCAATCCTTGCCAAAGAGACTTTCTTCTGTGCAAGAAATATTTCCCAGTTTCTCTTGCACCCATTGTTGTAAGTCTGATGCCTGGAGCCAGGCAATACGACGTGCACCGATGGAAATAGCAGAGGTTCTGCTAATACATGCAAAGCAATCAAAGGTTGCACAGTTCACAAACTTAGAGACATCCTGGGCGTGTTTGACCAGAGTAAGAAAATCCCCTCTTTTGTCCTCAGGAAGAAGAGGGCTCATGAGCTCCAAGTCTCCTGTAACTTCTTTGAGGAACATTCCCATATAGTCGATGTAAGAATTGATCCTGGCTGCCAACGTGGAGGACTGGAAGCATCGACGCCCAAAGGCATCGAGCGTCCTCGACTCACGGCCCGGAGGATTGGAAGAATGTGTTTTAGCACTCTTAATCCTACACATTGCCGATTCCACTACCATTGATGGTGTGGTAACTAAGTCTTTTGAAACCCAGGACAGCTTGGAACTCGGTACATGGTATTGAGTGGTCGGGAGTGTGGAGACACCGTTAAAGGGGTTTCCCACATTCTTAGCATAAGATCCTGCAAGATTCCTATGAATGGGCAGGGTAGCTGCCTCTTTAGGAGCCTTAGGGTATTGAAGAATTTCTAATTCTTCTGCTCTGGGCTCCTTTTTTGGAGTCACCGTGATTGCAAGACCGCGCTACATTACTTATGAAAACTTGGAAGGACATGTCCTCTGGAGGAGACATTCTGCGTTGATGAGAAGGAGATGGATCCTCCGGAAGGATTACTCTAGGACCAGCAGAGTCAGTCATCGGAATCGGAGGGTTCGAAATATCTCTGTGCCGGGTGTTCCTGCAATGCTCGGTACCGGTACCACTCGAAGTCGGTATCGGGGTGTCTCGGTACCGGCCCCTCGATACCTTAGACTCAAGGCTCGGCATGGGAGGCAGCATACCTGCCGAGGCAGGTGCACACGGTACTGGCACCGATGTCGGTACCGATACCTGTGGAACCGTGTGTAGCGGTACCGAAGCTGCTAAGAGAGCCGCTAGACTGCGTTCGATAGCGAAGATTCTCTGATCCATCGCTCCTGCCGATGCCTGGGTGTCGGTACCGGTGGAAGTGGCCACAACCCCAGAACATGGCACCAGTAGTTCTGCAGAGGTTGAAGCCTCTGGAACATTCTGGAGCCCCATTAATGCTTTGGAGACCGAGGCGTCCCGCCGGAGCTGCTTTGCTGGTGAACTTTCCTCGAGGGCAATGCCAGTGGCATCTCGATACTTAGGAGATCTACCCTTTGAGGACTGGCCAATCTTAGAAGACTTAGGTTTAGTTACCTAAGATCCATAGGAGGAAGATGAAGCCCTGGAAGACGTCGATGCAAGGGGACATCGTATCAGCGGCAAAAAGGGTACAGAGTTTTGCAGCTCTATTCTGCAGGCCCCTCTTGGTCATCTTTCTGCAGGAGAGACACTCCGATGGAGAATGGTCAGGACCTAAACATTTAAGACATCATGGGTGTCGGTGATGGATATGGTACCGCCATATTTAGAACATTCTTAAAACCACTAGCTGTTTTTTTCCATGTTTGAGGAAAAAATGGACCTAGTGCCCAAAATAGCACCTAACCCCGAGAGGGGAAAGGCTCCTAAAGAAAAGATTTTTAGAAGCTAGTTTTTTTTTTTTTTTTAAAGAAGGAAAGAGAACCGGCGGTACTGGTAGGCATCGAGTGAAGGCAGATGCGACCACAAAAAACCGAAATAAGACGAATAATTTTTCTGCGGTGACAGGGTATACGTCCTGTTGGCTCTGCGGAAAACGAATAACTGACGGAGAGCTGGAAAGGCAGGAAGGCAGCATCCAGACGCTGTGGGATGCTCCCAAAAGCTTTCCTATTGGGTGCTGGGGAGTGTTCCCGTGCAGGCTCCGTCGGTACCGACGATACCCATATGTGAAGACTACATTCCTGCTTGTTCCTGGAGATCAACTGTTACAGGTGAGTAACTATGCTTTCTCCAGGAACAAGCAGGAAGTCAGTCCTCACATATGGGATTCCCTAGCTACAGGCTACCGGGATCCTGTAGAAAATACAGCCCAGCCATAAGCAGCCGCAAACAAGTCTGAGGAGAGGCTCTAAGGACCAAAGAGTCCAGGAATAACCATCACTCTGGCAGCCTGAACACAGAAGGGTTGGAGGGTAGGAGTTGCCTAGACCCCGAAGAGATTACGGAGTTTGGCCTGGCCAAAGGCGCTGTCCCATTGGGACTCACTCTCCAGGCAGTAGTGAGCTGGAAATGTATGGACTGAGGACCAGGTGGCAGCTCAGCAAACGTCTGTCATAGTAACCAAGCGCAAGCTTGCAAAAGAGGTCGCCAAAGCCCTGACATTGTGTGCCATGACCCGGCGCGCCAACGAAAGCCCAGTCCCATCATGGGCAAAGGCAATGCAGTTCGCCACCCAGGTGGACAGGATCTGCTTGGTAACAGCTTTCCCAGGTGACTGGGGTCATAGGAAACGAAAAGCTGTGAGACTTTGTGGTGGGCCCTGGGTTGCAGGTAGAAGGACAAGGCCTTCTTAAAATCCAGGGTATGGAGAACAGCCGCCACCTTGTCGGCATGGGGCCGTGGAAAGAAGGTGGGGAGCACCACTTCATGATTGAGGTGGAACTCAGATACCACCTTTGGAAGGAATTTAGGGTGTTCTTGTAGAACCTTATGTAGGGTGGCTCGGCCACCAAGGCCTGAAGACCGCTGACACTGCATGCAGAGGTCAGCACCTCCAGGAAGACGACCTTCCATGAGAGGTAATGCAGATGGCAGGTAGCCAGAGGCTCAAAAGGTGCTTGGTGAGGTGTCAAGATCATGTGGCCAAGCAGACGAAGCATGGACCGCGCTGACACTGTATGGCGATGTTGCACCTCCATGGTTAGAGCCATGAGGTGACCTGCCCTATCCAAGGGGAGAAAGGCCTCGGCCTGAAGAGCATCCGAGTCCCTATGAACTCCAAGCCCTGTGTTGGAGTGAGGTGGGACTTGGAGTGGTTTATCACAAACCCCAGATACTGTAAGACACTGATGGTGCGGACTGTGGCCTGTTGTACCTCAGTGGCTGTCTTTCCTCTTATGAGCCAATCATCCAGGTAGAGGACGACAAAGGCCCTTGTAGGCGGCCACCACTGCCAGGCATTTCGTGAAGACTCTTGATGCGGAGGCTAGACCGAAGGCTAGTATTCTGTACTAGTAGTGGGATGTTCCATAGGACCACCCTGTTCCTATAGAACCGTGTGTACGGTCTATCAGAAACCAGAGCTTGTAGTTCACTCACACGTCTGGCCGAGGTAAGCGCCACCAGGAAGAGCACTTTCCAAGAGAGGAAGCGCAAAGAAGAAATTAGACCTTACCTGCTAATTGTCTTTCCTTGAGTACTCTCCGGGCCAGTCCAGGAACAGGAGGGTTGTCAATCTTGTCTAGCAGCTGAGGACTGAATTCTAAAACTTTACTGAATGAACATCTGGCTCCCCCTGCTGGTCGAAGCTCGGTCTTATTCTAACAAAGCAGATTCTGAACCGCCTCTAAACTTGAACAAACAAAACCTAGAAAGTAGTAGTATTTACAATTATCATCATCCTTTTCGTCTTTTTTTTTTTTCATTATACGACCCCCTGGCCAGTGTAGAGGACCGAAGGCAAGACAGCCCCATAGACCACCCTGACTAGGAACTCGAACCAACCGAACACCGCACACCAAACTGATCGCCATGACCTGAGAAAGCACAGTTACTTACCTGTAACAGGTGATCTCTGGGAACAGCAGGAATTAGTCTTCACATATGGGTACGTCGGTACCGACGGAGCCTGCACGGGAATGCTGCCCAGCTTTCAATTAGAAAGCTTTTGGCAGCATCCCTCGCGCCTGCGCAGTGACTTCCCGCCTTCTCCACAGCCTCTCTTCAGTTGAGTTTCAGAGCTGAGACAAAGGCGAGGAGAGAAAAGGGAAAAAATAAAAAAGATGCAACTCCTAGGGGAGGTGGGAGGGTTGTGAAGACTAATTCCTGCTGTTCCCAGAGATCACCTGTTACAGGTAAGTAACTGTGCTATCTCCAGGAACAAGCAGGAATGAGTCTTCACATATGGGGACTCCCTAGCTGGAGATGCCAGGGGGAGATCCCATAAAAATGCAAGTGCCCGGGTCAGGGGCGCATTTTGTCTCCAGGAATCCCCAGCATCCAATGTGGGATGGAGGGTAGGAGTTGACAATAAAGGAGCTGTGAGGAAAGAAACAGCAAAGCCAAGGACTAGATGTTCTACAGACTACAGGAGTCCTTGGTAGATATGATGCGTAGCATTAAAACATATTTAATGTACACTTAAAATATGCAGCTTACCTACTGTATGGTAGGAAGTAGAAAGCATGATGGAGTCTACTGGATAAGTAGTGGCGGAATCGTCAAGGTGACCTCTCAGTAGTGAGGATGAAGGTCCAGACTTGGAGGTAGTAGATGATCCAGGTGTCAACTGGGTAGGAGTAGACGTCTGGTCTTCAATGGAAAGCTTTATGGGAAAAGCTGAAAAGTCCTTTAGGCATCATGAACATTGAGGACTAAAGGAAGAAGACTGACGGAGTTGAAGAACTAGCCCAGTCCTGGCAGGAAAGGGGGGATGGAAAACCCCTATTCCTACGGAAAACAGTTGTGTACTCGAAGATAAAGATGTACACTGTTTTCCCTAGCTGGCGAGAGATAGGAAAAATATTGAAGCTGGATGCTTCAAGGACATAAAGAAAAAATAGAAGATGTTAGCACCAAAGTGGTTGTTGGTGCTGAACTGGTCCTGTATCATAATTTGGTATGGGACGTGGGGCAACAATCTGTCTAAAACCTCTAAGAGGTAAATCATGTAGTATAGACAGTAAGGGTGATAGTGAATAAGATTGACCAACCCTTAAGAAGCCCCCCATCAAACACATACATATAGGGAGATATATATATATGTGGCTGGAATAGATATGTATATATTCATAGATATATATAGATAGATAAATATACATATGTCCAGAGTTGTATATTAGGATATGGGTGGTGAAATTTATCAAAAAAAAAAAATATATATAGATAGATATATAGATATACATATAGATGATACACCTAGATATATGGAAATTTGTGGGGCATGGTTTAGCACCACCAGAGAAATGATATAAGTATGTAGACATATATGGAGATGCTACATACAAGACAACAGATTGAGATACATGTCTACCACCAAGCCCCATAATTGTACATGGGGAATGTAAATGAAAAAGAATCTGCGTTCTGCGAGAGGGTGAGCCCACTTGGGATATGCATAGAGAATCTATTTTCGTGGGTTGATGGATGCAGGAAAGCAACCCAGTGAGATAACCGTGATGTTCGCGTGAGAACAGATGAAGATATGAATCTGTAGGGAACAAGGCAGGGAGTTCTACAGAACACTGACATGGTAGATGCCTTGGATTTTCACGCAGAAGAACTGCTATCTCGTGTGAACACCCCAGGTTAGAGGGGGTGTGGAGAACCCTCACAGGCATAGAAAGGGTTGAGAAGTTTCTCTCTAATAATAGAGGAACTTCAGAGACAAGGACAATGCTCTATAGCAAAGCCCTCATAGTAGAAAGCTTCTCTGAAGACTGCAGAGAGCATTGTGCAGGAGAGCTATGAGAGAAACTGACTGAAAATCAGTTATGTTGCCATATCCTAGAAAAGGAGATGGTTAGAATAATGTGAGAAAGCCTAACGAGTAGGAGTATCCAAGATAGTTTGGAATCACTACTGAGGCTAGACAAAAATTTTTTTAACAAGGGACTGGAACTTGGAAAAGTCCCAGTAATACAATTACTACAACTCCTGCAGGCAGAGCTGTTGACAGAAACAGCAGAGAGAGTGTCCTGTGCTGAATAAAGAAAACAGACAAGAAAAGAGAGGGGATATCTCTTCTCACTGTCTGGGGAATGACCAGAGAAGTAGTTCAGTATGGTAGCCCTCAAGTAGTTGGAGGGGACGTACCCATGGGGTAAGTCAACTGAAGGAAAAATGTTCAGTTGGGAAAGAAACTATCAGGTGATAGTTGCAACTGCTCTTCTGGAGAGTAATAAGAGGAGAAGTGTGTAGTACCTGAACAAAATAATTTTTTTTTTTGACAGGTTAGTACACTGAAAAAGAAAAGCACAGTGAATAATCTTTTAATATGTAAGTTACAATTCCAGGCACCTATGGTTGCTGGGGATGTTGAGACTGGCCAGAACTGGAGGACTTCAGACTAGGCTGAGGCGTCCCTTGTTTAGGTACAGCCGAATGATGGGCAGGAGAGGAATGAAACTTCCTTTTCTTAGGAAAAGAAGGTTTGGTAGGACATTTCCTACTATTTGAAGAAGGAGGTGGCTTAGAATGGTTTCTCGTGGAAGAAGAGTCAGGGGAGCATTGAGCAACCTGACGTAAAGCCTCCTTATTAAAAAGACCTTCTCCTGTACAAGGAGAATGAGCTAGTATAGTTTGTGCCCATTTGCTCAAGTCTGAAGCCTCAAGCCAGGCTCTGCGACGTGCTGCAATGGCAATAGCAGAGGATCTGCTAATGGACTCAAAAGAATCTATAGAAGCACGAGACAGAAACCAGGATATATTCCGGCTGTGATTGATGAGCAAGGTATAATCAGTAGCCTTGGGCTCTGGTAAAAAAAGGGGTCAAAAGAGACAATTTCTCTGTGACTTCCTGGAGTGTTAGACTCATGTGAAAAATATATGAGAGAACTCTGGAAGCCAGCATAGAGTTTTGGAAGGCTTGACGGCCAAAAGCATCAAGTGTTCTTGAAGAACGACCTGGTGGAAAAGAAGAATGCTTCTTCTTGCTCTTAACCTTCCTCAGTGCTGATTCCACTACCAGGGAACGATGAGAAAGTTGAGGTTTTTGGAACCCTGGAGAGGGTGGTACACGGTACCTAACCTCAACATCATTAGAAACTTGAGGAAGTCGTAAGGGTGATTTCCATACCCTAAGAAGGAGATCCTGCAGAGCAGGATGTAAAGGAAACTGTATTTGTTGCTTTTGTGCCGGTGAGCCATGTGTAGGATCACAACCAGGGATAGAAATATTAAGAAAGGTTGCCATATCCAGGAGAAAAGTCTGAAAAGACTGATCTCCTATGGGAAGTATTCCTGGTGAGGCTAAAGAAAGAGCCTGAGTATCAGAGGACGTACAAGGTACTGCAGCAATGCCAGGTATCGGTTCCAAACTAGGCAGCGGTGCAAGAACAGGCAACAACCTTGCTAGTGGTAAAGGACTTGCAGGTGAAGTAGTCATCGGGAACTGCTGTCGTGGTACCGAGATCATGAGGGAATTATGGCTAAGATCTTCGGAACTACCTATGGGGAAACGACCGGAGTCGGTTCCGGGACGCAGTCCTCGAGACTCGATATCGACTCAAGACTCGGCATCGAAGAGAACGAGACTAGCGATGCATGTCTCGACAGTTCCGACGCCAGTGGTAGTATCGGCGATGCCGATACCACTAAGGCAGCCTGGGTGACATCGATCGATATCGATGGTACCGAGGTCCATGTCGATGCCAATGCTAGGGTATCGGAACCGATCGACGTCGGTACCGTCCCGAAGCATGGCTGAGGGAAGTCAATGCGGTGCGTATCGATCGGTCCCGAAGACGCTCGATGACGATCCCTGGTGAAGAGTGGAGTGCTCGACACCAGTGCCGATGCCGGAGGCTCGGTACCGCTCGAAGCGGATACCACCTCCGCGCATGGCTCAGGTATGTTCTGTGAGGGGTGAGCCCCAGGAACATCCTGAAACCCCTTTAACGCTTTGGAGCCCGAAGACTCCCGCAGGGGTAATGCTAATGGATTCTTGAGGGTAAGGCCGGAGCCGTCTCCATGCTGGGCATGGGACATACCACTCAAGCATTGACTAGTCTTAACAGACTGTTTTTGGGTTACCTGATCCTGTGAAGTAGAGAAACCGGGTACCCTCAATGCCGAAGAAAAAACGGTATTGAGGGAAACTCTAAATACTGAAGGTTGTCTCACAAAATTATCTCCTGACAAGTCAGGGGAAAAAGGGTCAGGACCCACACAGTTGAGACACCAACTATTGGTGTCTAAAAAGAAACAGGTGTTTCCACAGCGGAGGCACTTTTTAGGAAAAGAAGGCTCCATAATGAAAAAGGCCTAGTAGGCCTAAGAGTTAAGGCAAAAAAACCTGAAGAAACGTTTTACAGATTTTAGCCTAAAAACCACCGGCGGTACCGGTGGTAGCGGGAGAAACAGCCGCGACCACAAGAAAACCAAAAATTAAAATAATTAAAGCAATTAAAGAGAAAAGTTTCTGCGGTGACAGGAGGACGTCCTGCCGGCTCCGCGGAAAAACGAAAACTGAAGAGAGGCTGTGGAGAAGGCGGGAAGTCACTGCGCAGGCGCGAGGGATGCTGCCAAAAGCTTTCTAATTGAAAGCTGGGCAGCATTCCCGTGCAGGCTCCGTCGGTACTGACGTACCCATATGTGAAGACTCATTCCTGCTTGTTCCTGGAGATACCCCCCCGCGGGAATCCGCGACAAGAGCTGAAGAAGGACCCGAAACCACCGACAATCCTCCAGGACCTAACGCAACAAAACCGGGTGGGCCCTGGACTGGCCCGGAGAGTACTCAAGGAAAGACAATTAGCAGGTAAGGTCTAATTTCTTCTTCCATTTCGTCTCTCCGGGCCAGTCCAGGAACAGGAGGGAAGTACCAAAGCAGTAATTAACCTCGGGAGGGATCTGCCAAGCCGGCTATGAGGGCGGAAGCCCCCACCTTTGCATCGCCACGGGCTTGCACATCCAAACGGTAATGATCCAAGGAGCAGGATGCAGCTGAAGGATGCAGCTGAAGGATGAAGCGAAGTCCAAGTAGCCGCCCGGCAGATATCCACCGGCGGAATCAGCACCAACTCGGCCCAAGACGCCACCTGGCCACGAGTGGAATGAGCTCTAAGCCCTTCCGGAGGCAATCGCCCATGTACCTGATACGCTGCCACAATGGCCTGCTTCACCCACCTAGCAATGGAAGCCTTGGAAGCAGCCTCTCCCTTCCTAGGACCCCCAAACAGCACAAACAACCGTTCCGACTTACGGAAAGACTTGGTCCTGTGAAGGTACTTCTTGAGCATCCTACCTAAATCTAACTTCTCCAGGACCAGATCGATAGGGAGCGGACCCTGCTTTGGAAACGTCGGCAGCGAAATTGTCTGATTCAGGTGAAATTTGGACACTACTTTAGGCAGAAACGAAGGCACCGTTCGTAAAGTCACTTTTTCTGCCGAGAACTGGAGATACGGAGCCTCACACGAAAGCGCCTGGAGATCGGAAATTCGCCGAGCCGAGCACACAGCTACCAAGAATGCCACCTTCCACGAAAGCTCCCGCATAGGAGTTTCCGCCACCGGCTCGAAAGGAGGCCTCACCAACGCCTCGAGCACGAGATTGAGATCCCAGGCTGAAACCACCGCCCGTAGCGGAGGACGAATGTGCTGCACCGCCTTCAGGAACCGAAGCACATCGGGATGAGAAGAGAGCCTGAGACCCCTTACTGGACCCCTAAAACAAGAAAGGGCAGCTAAATGAACTCGGATCGTACTGAGGGCTAAACCTTTATCCAGCCCGTCCTGAAGAAAAGACAACACCTCCGGCACCAAAACGGTCCGCGGACTAAAACTCCTTTCCTCGCACCAGCCCTCAAACACCCGCCAAACACGAACATAAGCTAAGGATGTCGAGCGCCGCCTAGCCTGTAATAAGGTGTCAATGACCGCAGGAGAATAGCCTCTACGTTTCAACCGTGCCCTTTCAACAGCCAAGCCGTAAGCGAGAAGCGATCGACATCCGGCATGAGCAGCGGACCCTGAACCAACAGGTTCGCTCGCGCGGGAAGCTTCCAGGTATGGTCTATCAAGAGACGAACCAAATCGGCATACCAAGCTCTTCTGGGCCAATCCGGCGCGATGAGAATCACCGGACCGGAGTGCCTTTCTATCCTCCGAAGAATCCGTCCTATCATTGGCCACGGAGGGAACACAGAGCAAGACCCCGGCCGGCCACGGCTGCGCCAAGCCGTCGAGCCCCTCCGACATACGCTCCCTGCGCCTGCTGAAAAACCGACTGGCTTTGGCATTGTGGAACGTGGCCATCAAGTCCATCACCGGCGGCCCCCACCGTCGGGTTAAGTCGTGAAAGACTGCTGCGTTCAACTCCCATTCCCCGGGATCGACTACATGGCGGCTGAGGTAATCGGCCTGCACATTGTCTTTTCCTGCCACGTGCGCTGCCGAAATGGCTACCAGATGCAACTCGGCCCAAGCCATCAAGCGCTGGCTCTCTTCCAACAATAGGGCACTCCCGGTTCCCCCCTGCCGATTGATATAGGACACAGTCACGGCATTGTCCGAAAACACTCTCACGGCCTTGCGATCCACCAGGGGAAGAAACTCGCAAAGAGCCAGAACGACAGCCCTGAGCTCCAAGAAATTTATGGAAGCCCCTTGTAGCTCCAGCGGCCAAAAGCCCTGGGCCACGGCACTTTGACAATGCGCCCCCCAGCCCGAGAGACTGGCATCAGTGGTCATCAGCACCCAGTCCGGTTGCTGTAAGGGGACGCCCGCTCTCAGATGGACCGGATCTAACCACCACCGCAGGCTGTCTCGCACTTCCTGTGAACTGGGTAACTTCTGAGTGAGAAGATGCTCCTGAGGCGACCACCGTGAGAGTAATGCATGTTGCAACCGACGCATATGGGCTCTCGCCCAAGGCACCAGATCTAACGTCGCCGCCATCGAACCGAGTTGTAAATAGCGCCACGCTGTTGGAGCTTGCAAACGTAAAAACGCCGCCACCTGCCGACGAAGCTTTTGCACTCTGACCTCCGGAAGAAACACCGTGCCGATGTTCGTATCGAACACGGCACCCAAGTAAAGACGACTCCTCACCGGCTGCAAGTGACTCTTCGCTTGGTTTATCACCCAAGCAACGCTTTCCAAGAGATGCACCACCCGCGCCGTTGTCGATACTGACGCAGACACAGACGGTGCTCGAATCAACCAGTCGTTGAGGTACGGATGCACCAGGATGCCTTCCCGCCGCAAGGCAGCCACCACCACCACCATCACCTTCGTGAAGGTTTGCGGAGCCGTGGCCAAGCCAAACGGCAAGGCGCGGAACTGAAAATGACCCATATGCACCGCAAACCGGAGATAACGCTGGTGGTCTGGTCTGATCGGAATGTGAAGATAAGCCTCGGTAAGATCTATGGAGGTAAGCATCTCCGTCGGATGCACCGATGCTATCACTGACCGAAGCGTCTGCATGCGGAAATGAGAAACCCTCAAAGCAGCGGTTCACCTGTTTGAGATCCAAAATAGGCCGAAAAGTTCCCTCTTTTTTGGGAACGATGAAATAAATCGAGTATCGACCTGAGCCTAACTGGCTTGGAGGAACCGGAACCACCGCCTGCAGGTGCAGTAACCGCTGAAGGGTGTCTGACACCGCCCGTTGTTTTGCCACAGAACCGCCTGGGGACAGCACGAAAGCCTCCGACAAGGGATGAGCGAATTCCAGAGCGTAGCCCTGTCGAATAATGTCCAGAACCCATTGGTCGGACGTTATGGTGGCCCAGACAGAAAGAAAACACTGAAGCCGTCCCCCTACCGGGATCTCTGTCTGGACCAGCCTCATCTCATTGCGGCTTTTTATTGGTAGTTTGCTGAGCCCCGAAATAACCTCTTCCGAACCCTCTAGCTCCCCGAAAGGACTGACCTCTGGGAGCAAAACGGCCTCTCGGGTACGGGGCAAAACGAGAACCCCGGAATCTCCGAAACTCTCTCGAAGCCCCCCTGGGCACCATGCCAGGTTTCTGAATTTTCAGACGGTCCTCCGGGAGCCGACCCCCCTTGGAGTCCCCGAGATCCTTCACGATCTGTTCCAAAGCTGCCCCAAAGAGCAGAGTGCCCTTGTATGAAAGCTTACTCAGCCGCGCTTTGGAGGAAGCATCCGCGGCCCAATTTCTCAACCAGAGGAATCTTCGAGCCACTACCACCGTCGCCATGGACTTCGCTGAAATCCTGACCAAATCATAAAAGGTATCTGCCAAGTAAGCCGACGCAGACTCCAGCTTTGCGCCTTCGTCCTCCTCCTTACGGGAGAGCATGGATCCCTGGATCCACCGAATAGAAGCCTGAGAAATATAAGCTCCGCAGAAAGCAGCTCGAAGAGCTAGCGCAGAAGACTCAAAAGCCTGTTTCAACAGGGACTCCAACTTCCTATCCTGCAAATCCTTCAGG
Organism: Ichthyophis bannanicus; assembly: GCA_033557465.1. Taxonomy (NCBI): domain Eukaryota; kingdom Metazoa; phylum Chordata; class Amphibia; order Gymnophiona; family Ichthyophiidae; genus Ichthyophis; species Ichthyophis bannanicus. The sequence goes on along the minus strand of CM066036.1, from coordinate 690,119,161 downwards.
GCAGCTGCGCCTTCCACAGGAATCGTCGTCTTCTTAGTGACCGCCGACACCAGGGCATCAACCTTAGGCAGCTTCAACAAATCCTGCTCATCCTGAGGCAAAGGATACAAATGGCTGATAGCCCGAGCCCCCCCGAAGAGTAGCCTCCGGGCACTCCCACTCTACCATGCGCTTCATAACCCTGTGAACTGGAAAACACTGCTGTTCTACCTTAAACCCCTGCAAAAGGGGGTCTTCTAAAGACTCTTCCTGGGTCGCTGGCAAGGCAATATTCAAAACTGCCAAAGTTTGGGAGATGAGAGCACCTAACTCCTCTTTCCTAAACACCCTAAACATATTAGGATCCTCACTACTGCTCTGTTCAGTGTCCGCCAAATCCCCAGCCCAGTCCATCCCAGACTCTGAGCTGATCTCTCCTTCCTCCATGCCTTGCCACTCCAAACTGGACTGACCGATGCCATTGGCCTCCGACCCAGCCCCCAAGGACATTTTGGAGGAGCCTCCCCCCCAGGTCCAAAGAAGGCGGCTGCTTAACCACGGAGCGCTCGGGTAAGGGAGCAGAACCTTTCCCATGCGCTTGCTGCCATTTCAAACAATAAGCCTGATGAAGAGCTAAAATAAAATCTGCTGAAAACACAGACTCCAAGCCGCCTTGCACTGCCCCCAGAGATTGTGGAGGAGGCACCTCCACGTGCTTGGAGCGTTTTGATTTATACTTCTTTTTAGCGGGCTTTTCCTGACTAGAGGGCAATCCCGAAGCAGCAGCCGACATGGCCGCCGTTCCCGCCTTTTCTGTGCTGGACAGGAGTCCCCCAACAGCCCCGCTGCCATCGGGCTTGCTCTCCATGGCAATAAGTGAGACAGAAACTGTGCACGAGAAAACTACGGGCCTGAAAGAAAAAAAAAACAGCGCCGAAAAAAATACCCCAGCTCCTTTCCTCACTGAGCAAACAGCGCCGCTGAAAAAAACCGCCGTGAAGAAAGGCACGGGAACCAGCTAATCAATTAACAAAACCACATACCTGCCCAGCTGCGGAAACGGCTGTCTCTAACGCAAGCCACTAACCCCCGCAGCTAGCGGCAGCGTGGACTTGCCTTCAGGGGCGGCGGGATGGTCTCTGGGGCTCCCAGCACCTCGTTGCCTGTCCCCCCGGGATCCGGAGCTGTGGACTGAGGCAGGCCCTGCCTCCCGTGCTCCTAATAAAGACTGCTCCGCCTCCGCCGAAGCGATCAAAACTGCAGTCAGTTTCTTCAGAACCCTGCTAGAGCTCCACACTGTATAGACCAGCTAAGCAGAGGAAAATAAAACAAAAAAGAAGGGGATTGTACTTTCTCTCCGGGAGCCAGACAGGAACATGTGACCTGCAGCTGCTGAGGACTGAATAGACTGAGCTTCGACCAGCAGGGGGAGCCAGATGTTCATTCAGTAAAGTTTTAGAATTCAGTCCTCAGCTGCTAGACAAGATTGACAACCCTCCTGTTCCTGGACTGGCCCGGAGAGACGAAATGGAATGGCAAGTAGCCATAGGCTCAAACGGTGGGCGAGTAAGTTGCTGCAAGACCACGTTCAACTCCCACTCAGGGGCAGGAGGACGGACAGGAGGCTTGAGCAAAAGCAAGCCCCTGAGAAAGCGGGACACCAAGGGGTGACCGGAGAGAGAATGTCCCTCCACCAGTGAGTGATGAGCTGCTAGGGCTGAGAGGTGGACCCGAACAGAATTGGACTTAAGACCTTGATTTGACAAGTGAAGTGAGTACTGAAGGACTACTGGCACAGTACAGGAGAAAGGATCCTCTGTACGTAGCTGACACCTCACAGAAAACCTTTTCCATTTGAGTGCATAGGTTTTCCTAGTGGATTGTTTTCTAGAGGCTAGGACAACCTCCTCAACTTCCTGAGGTAGGCCCCAGGGAGCCAAAACTACCCTTGCAGCCTCCAGGCCATCAAATTGAGAGCTTTGAGATTGGGGTGCAGAAGGGAACCCTGCTCCTGTGAGAGAAGATCGGGTTGCAACCCCAGAGGCAGTGGGTGATCCACCGCCAGTTGAAGTAGAAGTGGAAACCAAGGCTGTCTCGGCCACCTGGGAGCTACCAGCAGGACCGAGGCCTTGTCCTGAAAAATTTTGAAGAGAGTTCGGGCCACCGAGGGCGTGGGAGGAAATGCATACAGGAGGCCCTGAGACCACGGAATCAGAAAAGCATCCGCTGCTATTCGCAGAGGATGCGGCTGCCTGGAGCAGAACCTTGGCAGTTGCTTGTTCATTGGGCTGGCAAAGAGATCTACCACAGGGAGACCCCATTTTAGGAAGATCTTCTGAACCACTGAAGGATGCAGCTGAAGGATGAGGGCGCCCCCACCTTTGCATCGCCACGGGCTTGCACATCCAAACGGTAATGATCCAAGGAGCATAGCCAATCTCCCTGCTGGAGGTAGGGCAGAAGTGTTCCAAGAGTAAGCATCTTGAACTTTTCTTTCTCCAGGAACTTGTTGAGGTTCCTGAGGTCCAGAATGGGTCGAAGGCCGCCGGTTCTTTTGGGTACCAGGAAATATCTGGAGTAGAAGCCGTGACCTTGTAAGGGGGGAGGCACAGGCTCCACCGCCCTGTCCACCAACAGACCTTGAAGCTCTTGCAGGAGAAGATCTGTGTGCAGGGGAGGCCTTGGAGGTTCCCCTGGAAAATAAGGTGGAGGCAGTTGGTGAAAATGCAGGGCATAGCCCTTGTGGACTATGTCCAACACCCAACTGTCCCCAGTGATAAGGGGCCACTGGTGGGCGAAGAGAGCGAGGCGACCTCCTGTGCAGGGTTGGGAGAGCAGGGGATGAGAGGCTACGCTCAAGGAGTCAAAAACCACCACCCTGAGTGGTAGCAGGGGCCTAAGGCTTGGGGGTCCTCTGCCTACGGGGTCCATTACCCTGCCCCTTGGCTTGCTGACCCTGGGGGGCAGCTTGGGCAGCCTGATACTGAGGGTACTGTTTGTAGGCAGTGCCCTTCCTTGGGTAAAAGGGCTTTTTACCCGAGCCCTTCTTTTTATGAGAAGGGGCAGAGGTCTTTCTAGACAACCTTGTCCTTGTAAGGTGCTCTCTTTCGAGCTGAGCGGCCTTCTCGGTCATGGGCGTGCCAAAAAGGTTTTCACCGTGGCAAGGGACATCGACCAACTTGTCCTGAACCCATGGCTCGAGGTCCGATGACTGCAGCCATGCCTGGCGTCGAGCCGCGATGAAGCCATCGTAGGCGGTGCGGGACATGAACGTCAAGCAGTCCCGAATCCCGGAGGACAAGGACTTAAATCTCTGCAAGGGTTCCCCGGAGAGACCAGCAGAGAACCCGGCCAACTCTTTGGCCAGGTCCCGCAAGTACATGCCCATGTACAGCTGGTACGACTGGACACGGCAAGCAAGCATCGAGCCCTGGAAGCACTTTCTACCGACGCAATCAAGGTTTCGGGCCTCCCTGCTGGGGGGCACCACGGAGTGCATCTTCTGGCTCTTCAGACGATGCATGGCTGATTCCACAACCATAGAATGGTGTGGTAGCTGTGCCTTTTGAAAGCCAGGGCTCTTTCGGAGTCGAAAGATCGAGTCAACTCGCTTGCTGAGAACTGGCGCCAAGGCCGGTGCCTCCCACATTCGGAAGAGGAGGCGCTCCAGCATCGGAGGAACCGGGACAGTAAAGGCCTCCTTCGGAGGGGAGTCATACTGCAGCAGCTCGAGCTCTTCAGCTCGAGGCTCTTCCTCGGAATCCGCCGGAATAGCCAAAGCAGTGGCCATATCCTGGACGAACTCCGAGAACCGAGTATCCTCCGGAGGGGATCTACTCCGGGGCTCAGACTGCGGTGAGTCCGACGGGACGCACCGAGTCTTGAAAGTATCGGGAGACTCATCGTCCTCCGTCTCCCAGGCGGACTCGTCCGAGGAGGAATCAGGGCCGGACCCCGCGTGGCCCTGGAGCACCCACCCCGACGCCGGAGGCACCGGCGTCGATGCCCTCGATCCTGAACGGGAGGTCGAGGGAGACCGCGACCGAGGACGACTTCGAGCCATGATGGACTCGAGTATCGGCTCGGTCTCCAGGGTCGACTTCGAAGTCGATGTCCTGGTGGTCGGGGCAGATGCGCCAGACAGGCTGGCCATCAGTGCCCGCTGCTGCTCCATGAAGGCAGACAGTCTGCTCTCCAAGGCTGTCATCCTGAGACTCAGCTCGGGAGACGCAGCAGACACCGACTCGGGCCCCAGCGGCGCCGGGCCTGACATCGGCTCCCTGGGAGGAGAGTCCTCGAGGACTACCGGGCTTAAGTGTCCAGCAGACTCCGGCTCCATGCGAGGAACTTTGGCAGGTTTCTCTGGGTCCACGGGCCCGGGGCGACGGTCGGGGGTCTTAGACCTGGCCCTCGAGGAGCCAGAGACCTCCTCCGACGACGTCCTCGCGAGCCGTTTCTTCCTCTTACGTTCCCGGTCGGGGGACCCCCTGTCCGAGGAGCTTCGACGGCGCTCGGGATTGGAATCCCGAGATGTCGAGGCCTCAGACGAGGTCCGGGCCCGGCCGGAGGCTGAGTCCGAGAAAAGCCTTTCCTTTTGCTGCTGTCGACTCCGGAGTGCCTTGGAAGACATCTTCCCACATGGCCCGCACGATTTAGGGTCGTGGTCATGGCCGAGGCACCGGAGGCAGCAGTCGTGTGTGTCAGTGAGAGACATTAATTTCTTACACCGATCACACTTCTTAAAGCCACTGGAAGCCATCGGGGGAAAAAAAAAAAAAGAGTCCCTGCAAGGTCAAAAGACCGGCCTTCCAGGGAAAAATGATAAAAGGGTGCGAACGCCAGCCACGAAGGGCAAAAACCGAAAAAGAAGAATCGGGCTCGATACCGGTGTACCGAACCCGGCGGGAGGGAAACCGGCGTCGAACCGGAAGAAAAATAGCAATAATCGCTGAAAAAAATCTACTTTTAACCGGGAGAACAGGACACACGTCCGGTGGGCTTCTCGGAAAAAAAGAGACTGAGGTAAGATGGCACCTTTAGGCGGGAAGGGAACCGCGCATGCGTGCTGCATTCCCAAAGACTTTCATGGAAAGCTGGGGAAATGCTCCGCTGGGGCTTCATCGGCGCCGATGACACCCATATGTGAGGACTGACTTCCTGCCTGGTCCTGGAGAATCACCGAGGCCTTGTCCCGGAGAATCTTGAACAAAGTTTGGGCCACCAGGGGCGTGGAAGGTAACGCATACAGGAGGCCCGTAGACCAAGAGATCAGAAAAGCATCTGCTGCCATCCTCAAGGGATGCGGCTGTCTGGAGCAAAACCTGGGCAGCTGACGGTTTTTTGGACTTGCAAAGAGATCGATGGATGGAAGTCCCCAGCGGAGGAAGATCTGCTGGACCACCAATGGATTCAACTGCCATTCGTGAAGCTGGAGAATCCTGCTTAGCTTGTCTGCTAGGAAATTCTCCTGACCAGGTAGATAAACTGCTTTGAGAAACATGCCTTGTTCGACTGCAAAGGAGCAAAGGGCCAGTGCCTCCAGACATAGAAGTCTGGACCCCGTGCCCCCTTGTTTGTTCACATAGAACATTGCCACCTGATTATCCTTCTGAACTAGGACAGACTGGTGAGAGAGGGCATGAGAAAATGTCTGCAGAGCTAAGCGGATTGCTCGCAGCTCCAAAAGATTGATTTGCTGCGTGGCCTCTTGAGGAGACCAGAGGCCTTGAGTGCACGTGCCCTGGCAATGTGCACCCCAGCCCTCTAAGGAAGCATCTGTCGTCAGCACCCTTGTGGGTGCTGGAGCCTGAAAAGATACCCTCCTGAGGTGGTTTAGGAGATGTAGCCACCACTGTATGGAGTACAAACGTGGTTTGGACACCTTTACTCTGTCTCGGAGGTCGCCTGTGGCCTGCATCCACTGATCTCTGAGGCACCATTTAGCAGCCCGCATGTGCAGATGGGCATTCGGAGTCACATGTACCGTGGATGCCATGTGGCCCAGGTGCCGCATGTAGTGCCTGGCGGAGACATGAGACTTGCTTTGGAACTGGTTGGCCAAGTCCACCAGTCTGCGGGCCCTGTCTTCGGGCAAGTAAGCTCTTGCCTGAAGGGTGTCTAAGTTTGTCCCTATAAACTCTAGGTTCTCAGAGGGGAGCAAAGTGGACTTTGTGTAGTTTATGACAAAGCCAGATGCTGAAGAAGAGAGACAGCGCGAAGAGTGGCTTGTCGGGCCTCCTGGAGAGACTGGCCCCTGATGAGCCAGTCGTCCAGGTATGGGAAGACAAAAATTCCCTGATTCCTGAGATAAGCCGCCACCACCGCCAGGCATTTGGTGAAAACCCTGGAGGCAGAGGTTAGGCCAAAGGGAAGTACCCTGTACTGAAAATGGTTTCCTCCCACCACAAATCGGAGATATTGTCTGTGGTCTGGATGAATGAGGATGTAAATATAAGCATCTTTTAGGTCTAAGGAGCATAGCCAGTCTCCCTGCTGGAAGTAGGGCAGCAGTATCCCAAGGGTAAGCATCTTGAACTTTTCCCTCTCCAGAAACTTGCTTAGGTTTCGCAAGTCTAGGGACCAGGAAGTACCTGGATTAGAAGCCTTGCCCTTTTAGGTGGTGAAACTAAAGTATACCCAATCCCGGTGAATAAATCACAAAAACATATGCCGAGATGCAAAACAAACCATAAAGTGAAGCTATCAATTTATTTTTTGTCGGAGCAGCTACCACAGTGAGGGGAAAGGGGGTATCCCAAACCACTGTAGCCAATCCTTTTTAATCAAACTTATGTTAAAATTGCTTTGTGTAAGTGTTTAAAAAATACACTTATCTGAGATTATCGGCAGTATCCAGCACCCGCATCAAAAGTATAGCATAGAAGAACAGGCCATGAAGACTAGTCAGACAGCATCAGGAACGACGTGTCATGTTTCGGGGTCAAAGACAGAGCCCCTGCATCAGGTCCCAGCCTTCTCTAGCCAGAGCAGCCTTAAAGAGCGTCTTCAATCTAACGGTTTTTATCATGAGAAGGTATCAAGTGCCCGGATGAGAACCAGCCCAAAGATGCATACAGGCCAATCAGAGCAAAGGGGAGGAGCACCACTCAGCGCCGCCCTCTCACAGCTGATCAAAACTGATCGGCCCGCAAAAAGCATCCAGTGTTAAAAAACATCTAATATTAAAAAACAAAAGTCAAAGAATAGTATGCCAATCTATTTGTTGATTCAACCCCAAAGGGGTTACAGTCCTTAAGCGATGAATCCAGCGCTGTTCCAACAGTTGTAAAACTTGAAGGCGATCTCCCCCCCGCGGATTCACTGGGAGAAAATCCAAAATTCGCCAGTGCAGGTCGGTAAAGCAATGAGCAGCCGTCATACAATGATCAACTAATGGAGCAGACAAGTTACATGTTCGTAGGCGGGACGCATTCTCTCCCAATCGCAGTTTAAAGGATCTTGAAGTACGACCCACATAATAAAGGTCACAAGGACAGACAATCAAATATACCACAAAGGATGTCAAACAATCGGTTCTCCACCGAGTAATGTAATCTCTGCCGGTATGCTTATCTGTCCAAGAAGCTCCAAACAGTGTATTAGGACAATAAGTGCACGATCCACAAGAGAAATGTCCAGCTGAATCATGAAGCCGTGGTGGGCGATCTTCAGAAGGGACAGTGTGCACAATTAAGTCCCGCAAGTTTGTGCAGCGAGTATAAGCTATACGTAAACCCCTGCGAAAGCAAGGATGAACCGCCAGCACCGGCCAAAATTTGTGTAAAATGCCAACTACATCACCTGAACCACAGAAGTATGGGAGGATCCCAGTACCTTGTGCAGACTGGTCTTGCCTAGAGGGAGAAGTTGTGAACAGCCATTCACGATGAACATTGCTGGCACGTTTTCTGGCAAGGCGAACCACTTTTGTTGGATAGCCCCTAGAGAGCAAACGCAAACTTAAATTTTCCGCAGCCTGTTTATAATCAGCTTTATTGGAACAAATCCGACGAATCCGAAGGAATTGACCGAAGGGTAAACCCCTCCTAAGTGCTGGTGGATGAAAGCTGTTAAATCTCAAAAGAGTATTCCTTTGGACAGATTTACGATACAGGGACGTGCAAAAACCAGTATCAGACAGTACAATCTGAACATCCAAAAATTGAATGCTAGCCGCATCAATCTGGGCGGTAAATTGAATATTGTGCTTAAAGGAGTTCAAAGATGTCAAGAAAGTGTGTAAATCAGCTAACGACCCGTCCAAAGAAAAAAGATGTCATCCAAAAAACGTCGCCAGAACGGGATATTCAGAAATGAGGGATGGGGGTAAACAAAAGACTCTTCAAACCAACTCATATAAATGGTAGCCACCGAAGGGGCTACCGTAGCCCCCATAGCAATCCCGAAAATCTGAAGATAACATTGCTGACGATAAAGAAAATGATTTCTTTGAAGCACCAAAGTAAGCAGATCTAATATAAACTGTCGAGGAATTCGATCTGGTAAATCAAGGGGATGAGATTGTAAACCCTCCAATACTTCAGCCTGATCAATGTTTGTATAAAGGGACTGGACATCAAGTGTGACCATATATGTATAAGAAGAAAAGGCTGTACAGGAAGGGAGTTGTCGTAAAAAATCTTTCAGGTGGTGAGGCACTGGTTCCACCGCTTGTTCCTTTAGAAGACTTGCCAACTCCTGAAGGAGGAGGTTCCTGTGTAGAGGGAGTCTTGGAGGCTCCCCTAGATAGGAGGAGGATAGCTGGTGGAAGTGGAGCATGTAGCCCTTTTGGACTATGCTCAGTACCCAGGTATCCCCTGTAATGGCTGGCCACCTGTAGCCGTATAGGGTCAGCTGACCCCCTGTGCTGAGTGGAGCCACCGGCGAAGAGGCTATGCTGTGCAAGTCAAAACCTTGCTCCCTGCTGTGCAGGAGCTGGAGCTGGCGGCTTGGGGGTCTTCTGCCTACTGCCCCTTGGCCTGCTGACCCTGTGTTGGTAAGCTGGAGAGGCCTGATACTGAGGGTAGGATTTGTAGGCAGCACCCTTCCTTGGGAAAAAGGGCTTCTTTCCCGAGCCCTTCTTTTTCTGAGAAGGGGCAGAAGTCTTTCTGGACAGCCTTGTCCTGGTGAGAGTCTCAGTCTCGATTTCTGCAGCCTTTTCAGTCATGGGCTTACCGAATAGGCTGTCACCTAGGCACGGGACATCGACCAACTTGTCCTGCACCCATGCCTCCAGGTCCGATGACTGAAGCCAGGCCTTATGGCGTGCACCGATGCCGGCTGCGGCTACCCGTGCCGAAGCCTCGAAGCCATCATAGGCTGCTCCAGAGATAAACTTTTACTCTCGGATCCCTGTCGACAAGGCTTTGAACCTCTGCAAGGGTTCCTCGGAGAGGCCAGCTGAAAACCCGGCAATCTCCTTTGCCAGGTCCCGTATGTACATGCCCATGTACAGCTGGTAAGTCTGGACACGGCAAGATAGCATTGAGCCCTGGAAGCACTTTCTACCGAGGGCATCCAGGTTCCGGGCCTCCTGGCCAGGGGACACCGAGGAGTGCATCTTCTGACTCTTCAGGCGGTGCATGGCCGATTCCACCACCATGGAATTGTGCGGTAGCTGCACCTTTTGGAAAGCAGGGCTTTTACGGACTCGATAAATGGAATTGACCCATTTGCTAAAAACCGGCACCGAGGCCGGTGCCTCCCACATACGGAAGAGCAGCCGTTCCAGCATCGGAGGAACCGGTACAGTAAAGGCTTACTTCGGAGGAAAATCATACTGGAGAGCATCGAGCTCCTCGGCTTGAGGCTCCTCCTCGGCGTCCGCAGGGAATGCCAAAGCCTTGGCCATGTCCCTCATGAAGTCCGAGAACCGGGTATCCTCCGGGAGGGGGACCTTCTCCGAGGCTCGGGGGAGTCCGAAGGGACGCACCGGGTCCAGAACATGTCAGGAGACTCCTCGTCCTCCATATCCCACGCCGACTCCTCCGAGGAGTCGTCGAGCAGCTCCGGCCATGTGGGCCTCGGTGCCACCTGCCCCGATGCCAAGGGCACCGGCGTCGATGACCTTGGCCCCGCACGGGAGGTTGAGGGGGACCTTGACCGAGGATCAGCTCGAGACTTGATACACTCTAGGATCGGCTCGGCCTCCGGGGTTGGCTTAGATGTCGAGGTCCCGGTGGTCAGGGCAGATGCACCGGTCAGACCAGCGATCAGCACCCGCTGTTGTTCCATGAAGGCAGCCAAGCTGCTCTCCAAGGTCTTCAGCCTGAGTCAAATCTCAGGAGACTCAGCAGCCCCCGACTTGGGCCCTGACAGCGTCAGGCCCGACGTCAGTTCTCCCAGAGGAGAGTCCACGAGGACAACAGAACTTACGTGACTCGGGGACTCCGGCTCCATGCGAGGTAGTTTGGATGACCTCTCTGATTCCGAGAGCCCGGGGTAGCGGTCAGGGCTGCGCGACCTGGCCCTCGAGGACCCAGAGGCCTCCACTGACGTCGCCCTCACGAGCTTCTTCTTCCTTTTGTGCTCCCGGGTGGGAGACCCCCTCTCAGAGGAACCACGACGACGCTCGGGGTCAGACTCCTCTGGCGAAGTCCGGGCCCGGCCGGACACGGACTCTGAAAAAATTCTTTCATGCTGATGCTGACGGCTCCGAAGTGCCTTGGACGACATTTTGCCACACGGGCCACACACCAGCGGGTCATGGTCGGGCCCGAGGCATCGTAGGCAGCAGTCATGTGTGTCGGTGAGAGACATAAGTTTCTTGCACCAATCACATTTTTTGAACCCGCTGGCAGCCATGGGGGGAAAAAGGGCCCCTGCAAGGTCAAAAGACCGGGCTGCCAGTGAAAATAACAAAAAAAGGCGCTAACGCTAGTCACGATGGACAAAAAACGAAAAAAGAAATTCCAGACTCGATACCGGTCTACCGAGCCCAGGTGGGAAGGGGAACCGGCGTCAAACCGGTTAAGAAAAAACAAAAATCGCAGAAAAAATTCTACTTTTCCCGGGTGACACGAACTCACGTCCGTCGGGCTCCGCGGAGAAAGAAAGACTGAGCAAGATGGTACCCTTGGGCAGGAAGGGGACCGCGCATGCGCGCTGCATTCCCAAAGGCTTTCCTTGAAAGCTGGGATAATGCTCTGCACAAGGGCTCTGTCGGCGCCGACATCACCCATATGTGAGGGCTGACTTCCTGCTTGGTCCTGGAGAAAAAGGCATGAACCGCGCTGGGAGAAAAATCCTAGAATGGATCAGAGACTCGATGCAGGGGCAAGCAAGCTTGGAGGCGGGGAAGGGACCGGTGCAACCGGAGAAAGAAAAACAGTTTAACGCACAATTTAATCAACTTTTTCTGGAAAGACGGACGTCTGTTGGGCTCCACAGAAAAAAGGAGATGAGTAAGATGGCACCCTTGGGCAGGAAGGGGACCACACAGACGTCACCCATATGTTAGGGCGGACTTCCTGCTTGTTCCTGGAGAAGTGAAAGAATTTGGCATCATGGCTAGCATCTGAATACCTATGCTGGTTCTTTACACTGAAGGTATGTAATTTGCCCCCTCTATTTTGTTATCAGCATATGCCAATTTTTGTACACATAGTCTAGGAGGACCGTACTGTACTTACAGACTTGTGTCTCCTCTTTTTGTTTTTCTTCTTGTGCTTTTTGGACTTCTTATAACTCCTCTCTAAAAAAAACAAAACACCCAAATAAAACAGAAGGATTAATATGTGATGCAGTTATATTATACCTTAATTTCATAAATGAACAAAAGCAGCACAATAAACAATGGTTCTGTTGTGAGAATTTCAAAATAAAAAGGGTCCTCACCAGATTCTTCACTAGAGGAGTGTTCAGAGCCAGATCGTGATTCTGATCGTTGTCTTTTCTTTTTAGTATGATCATCATCATCCTCAGAGTCTGAACCCTAGTAGGAAAACACAAAAATCAGTTTAAAGGTTCCATGTTGCAATAAAAAACAAACACACATTCAATATTACTGCAGAGCAAATTGCTGGGAAATATAGACAATATCCTATGCAAAAAGTATTACCGAACGGGATCGAGAGCGCTTCCTGTGGTGCTTTTTAGACTTTTTAGAATGCTTCTTGTTCTTTGAATGATGATGCTGACACTCATGCTGTAACACAATAAAAAGGTAGGCAGGTTTATTACAGAAATCAGTTAATATTCTACTTCAAAATTTTGTTAATACTATAGGTTAAGGGCATATTCACTAGCAGCTGGACTTCCTTACAAGGACGACAAAGATACACAAAACTGGTAGGTAAACACAAATGATATAAAGCTAGCTTGAACCAAAAGAGCAATCTGAATGAATGACAGATAAAAGTGTGCTACTTAAGAAAAGGCACTAAAGTGATAACACCTGTGCCCACATATTTTAGGGAGATATATAGAATCTTCTGTAAAGACTGATTTTATAATTAATGGCCTAGTACTGCACAAACCAGCTGCAATAATGAAGATGTATTTCATAAATCAAACATTTCAACTTGAAACTTATAGAAAGCAAAGTTACTTACTTGTAGCAGGAGACCTCAGACATCAGGATGCAAGTATAAACACATGGGTAACGTGATTTGATGAAGATCAGATAGAGACAGGTACTGTAAAGCTCTGTAATTTTCAAGTTTTCCAGAGCAGTGTACTGTATACAGTATGCATATGGACTCCCACACTAGTGGGGTCACAGGGCTATCTCAGCATTTATTTGCATCTATAAGCCAGTAGAAGCCAACTTGTTGGGAAGATAGGTGGGTACATGAGAACTTGTATTCTGCTGTACTCACTCAAAGAACACCTGCAAGAGATAAGCCCCTTTTCTCCAAGGATAAGCAGGATAGCAAGCCCTCAACATATGGAAATCTCTAGCTACCGATTTGCTTTCACAAAATTAAAAGAAAAAGGGGGGGGGGGGATCAGAAAACTGGAATACCAATAGAAAACAATGAAACATGTTGGCAACAAGTCATTTTTAGGCACATTTTTGTTGGAGTGAAAATACAAAGTAGGGAGGTTCTTTCCATCTGCTGGTAAAGAACAATAGGTGGTAGCAGAGGAAAGATATGGCAAGTTGCTACTCCAGCAAAGATGAACTGAATGTGACACTGGGATCCCAAGCCCCATCGCCCAACAGATGGTGGTGACAGCTAGGCTGCTATCATCATAGCAGAGAAGGGAAGGGCAGCTGTTGACCATGGTGAAAAGGAATTGCTGCCTGAAAAAAAAGGATAAAAATGGAGCAAAAGGGGAAGGGAAAGGGATTGAGTGCAAGGTGAGAAGTGGAAAGTAGGAGAGAGGAATGAAAGGGAAGATGAGTAAGAACCCTGAAACATCTCCACACCTTCTCACACATCCCAACACTATCCACACTGTGTACCCCCATAAGACAACCTCACACATACTTCCCCATCCCTCCCACCAAACCCACCAACAGATACAACTCTACAACTTTGCCCAACATCTCCCATATACTTCACATATCTGCAAGGTATTCCCAAACACATACGCACACAAAGTGTAAAAGGAATAAGGTGATATTTTACTTACCAGATAATGTCCTTTCTTGAGTCCTACTAGACCAGTCCAGAAAAGTGGGTTGTGACCCCCTACCAACAGATTTGGAGATAAAGAAATCTATGGATGTTTCCTCTATGACATCATATCATATCAGCCAGAATCACTAGAGGGAGCCTTCAGTAATTTTATTTATTTAACTGCATTTATATACCGCTTTTCACCGGGTCAAAGCGGTATATAAATGTACAAGCGGTATAATAATTGTACAAGGTGCGATCAAAATGTATCGAGACTTGAAAACTAACACAAAAGTATAACACTGACAGTTATTGCACTTAGTCTCCTTCAAAGTAGTCCCCTTCTGATAAAACACTTCTAGCATTCCTATCACTGCTAGAAACAATTTTGAAATGCCTCTTTCGTTATGCTGTGAAGCTTGTGTGTCAAATTTTGCTTAATGGTCTCCAAGTCATTGAAGCTCCTTCCTTTCAGTGGTAATTTCAGTTTTCGAAACCAAGAAAAAGTCACAGGGTGTGAGGTCAGGTGAGTATGGAGGCTGAGGGACTTGTTTGATTTGGTGTTTGGCCAAGAACTGCTGGACAAGATGTGATGCATGAGCTGGGGCATTATCGTGATGAAACAATCATTACGACGAAATGCATCTCTCAAATGAGTCATAACTTGGACGCAGTACTCAATGTTTGGCCTTTTGGATCATACTCATGATGAACAATACCCTGGTAATCAAAGAAAACTGTGAGCATGACCTTGACATTGCTCCTCACCTGACGGGCTTCCTTGGGTATGGGAGAGTTTGGTATCTTCCACTGTTTTGGGGTCATAACCATAGACCCATGATTCATCACCAGTAGTAATCTTTTTGATGAAATCTGAGTCATTTTCAAAGCATTCCAACAAATCCCTGGGTGCAATCTTCTTTTTGTCAGGGGCAGGAGTTTCGGCACAAATTTTGCATACACATGTTTCATCCCCAAATAGACAGTAAGACTGGATTGTACTAATCCGAAACATATGGCCATGTCCTCAGCAAGTTCCCGATAGTCAACTGACAATTTCAGCATACTGTGGCACACACTGCTTCCACTTTGTCTTCATTCCCGCTCGTGAATAGCATTCCAGAACTTTGGTCATTGTCAACACTTTGGCGGCCCTCTTGGAAACATTCGTACCAGTCAAACTCGAGCACGATTCATGTATCGCTATAAACTTGTAACTTGTCATAAGTCTCTCTGCACGAATTTCCAAATTTCTGGCAGAATTTAATGCAAATTTGCTGTTTGATTTTTTTTCATTCATCGTAAATCTGATGAACTGCTTTTATGCGCTATCAAACATGACGTGATTAAAAAAGTATAGCTGTGCTGTAGCCATGCTGCATTCTGCACCTGCAGAGCACATAACTAGATCAAAATGCAATGTGTGCCTTCAAGTCAGTCCTGACTCCTGGTGACCCAGAAGCTCCTGGGTTTTCTTGGCAGTGTCACCGGAAGTAGACTGCCAGGCCTTTCTTCCGAGGCAATGGAGGGTTAAGTGACTTGTCCAAGGCCACAAGGAGTGCTAGTGGGAATCGAACCGTGGTTGCTTGGTTACCAAGCCAGTGTTCTAACCGCTAGGCTACTCCTCCACTCCCTCACTGCATGCTTAATAGCATCGTGGTGCAATGTATTGTTATATAGCTACACAACAAGTCACGATACTTTATGATCAAACCTTGTATCGAAGCATATGGTGGGGAACCTCGTAATTCACACAACCTTGTTGAAGGCAACACAGTTCAACAGAAACAGTAACCATAATTATGCACATGATCAGCCTAAAGAGAAGGCTTGTCAGAAGGGTATGAGCCCACAGGGCCAAACAGAGAGAACAGACTAAGCAGTCACATCCAGGGCAAGTACTGTACTGGTTTAGCAAGACTCAAGGAAAGGACATTATCTGGTAAGTAAAATATGTCACCATCCATATTGACCTGAACGACCAGTCCAGACAAGTGGGACATATCAAAGCTACGCCACCAATGGGTGGTAAGAAGGCATGGCAGCATTCAAGACCTCTAAAGCCAAGGCTGCGTCTGCCCAAGCATGGACATCCAAGCGTAAACACCTAACAGAATTGGAACGTAATACCCATGTCACCACCAGACAAGGTCTAAGGGTGCTACCAATCTGCACTCCACCCATGACATTTGTGTGTTTTACGCGGTTCTGCAACCAGTCTGACTTGTGAAGAGAGTTAGCAACCTCCAAGCATTCGAAAAGCACACTCCGAACATCTACCAGGTGGAGGACCTCGCCCTTTCCTTGGCATTGCTCCTTCAAAAAGGAGGGTAACAGATTACCTAATTCTCATAGAAGGCAGATATCCCCTTGGGCAAGAAGAAAGGAACAGGCTGAAAACACACGACCTCCCTCGAGAATGATAAGTAAGGATCCCTGCATTACAAGGCTTGCAGCTCGAAGCTATGTTATGCCAAAACTATAGTGACCAGAAAGACACTCTTGAGGGTCACAGTTTCAAGTGTAGCCTTCAAGAGCTCACAAGGTTCAGACATCAAGGCCTGGAGTACCAGGCAGAGAGCCCACAAATCAACAAGTGAACACAGGGGAGGGGGGGGGGGAGATGCAGATTACAAACCCCCTAGAGAAATGCGAAAAAT
This sequence comes from Ichthyophis bannanicus, assembly GCA_033557465.1. Classification (NCBI taxonomy): domain Eukaryota; kingdom Metazoa; phylum Chordata; class Amphibia; order Gymnophiona; family Ichthyophiidae; genus Ichthyophis; species Ichthyophis bannanicus. The sequence goes on along the minus strand of CM066036.1, from coordinate 690,102,957 downwards.
CAGGATGTGAGGCAATGGATCACTCCACCACTGGCCTCCTGAAGCATTAAGGCCGTGACCTAAACTTTCAGAGAAGACCTTTGTACAGGTTCTCATGAAGAAAAGCAAGCAAGGGCAGTAAGTCTGCCATCTCAGGTCTAGCCTGATTTAACAGCATCAACTCTCAAGACACCAGAATATGCACATAGAACAGGCTGTGAAATCTCCTAGCCTTAAGGAGTGTGGAACCACAGCAAAAGAGCATCCTATATGCGCTAAGTGGCTCTCAAGCGCCAGGCCGTAAATGAGAATTGAGCCAGGTCATCAGAAGAATTGGTCCTTGATGCAAGGGTGCCCGAGCTGGGGCTAGTCAGAGTAAGACCTTGCAGAAGCCTCAGCAGGTCCCCAAACTATGATCTCCATAGTCAACCCAGCACCACCAGGAACACCCAGCCCGGATGCTGCTCTGTGTGTTAAAGCACATAACTAACCAGCGATCACGAAGGAAACATGCACAGCAGATCACACACTGGCCAGGACTGAACTAAGGCATCAACATTCTCTGAGTCCATCTTTCTGCAGCAACTTAAGAAGTGGTTGGCTTTGGTATTTCCATTAGCATGATATACAGACCTTCCTCACAGTGAGAGGAAGTGGACAGATTTAATAGAAGAAATAAGCAGCATTGGCAGGAAAGGAGAAGTGCTACTGATAGGCAATTTCAATATGCCGGATGTTGATTGGCACATCCCTGTTGCAGTGTCATCTAGAAGTAAAGAGGCCTTACTGGACTCGGTGCTTACCAATGGTGAAAGTGTTTCTGATGTTATAGTGGGAAAACATCTTGCATCCAATGATCACCAGATGGTGTGGTTCAGAATTAGGACTAGGGCTATATATACCTACACCCTGTAATGATATATATACTCTGCAAATAGTTACCCCAGCAATGTCCAAGTTTATAGTACCTTGTTCTCTGTAAATACAGTGCAGCTATCTGCGTTGTATAAAACCTTTGTTGTATGTAAACTGCGGTATAGAAGAGATATTAAATAAATAAATAAAATCCATTCAAAAGAGAGGGTCTTAGACTTTAGGAAAACTAACTTTGCCAAAATGGGCCAAATACCACAAGGAGTTGTTAGCAGGATGGAACAGCTGGGGGAGTAGAAAAACAGTGGGCGAAACAGAGGGGATATTTTAAGGCCAACCAACCTTTGTGTTGTTGTTGTTAAGTGCCGTTGAGTCGGAGTCGACTCATGGCGACCCTCTGGATAGCTATCCTAAATTGTGTTCGGTCTTCAGTCAGGAGGCTCATTGTTGACAGACTGGTACCCGTAGCTGCTGTTATTGTATCAATCCATCTCATTGCTGGCCTTCCTATTTTGCGTTGACCTATCTGGCCAAGCTTGATGTCTTTCTCTAATGATCTCTCTCTTCGCATGATGTGTCCAAAGTATGAAAGTCAAAGTCTTGTCATCTGAGCTTCTAAAGAAAGCTTAGGTTTAATCTCCTCTAGTATCGACTGGTTTGTTCTTCGGGCAGTCCATGGTATACACAGTATTCGCCGCCAGCACCATAATTCAAAGGCATCAATTTTCCTCCTGTCTGTCTTTTTCACTGTCCAGCTTTCACATCCATATGTTAGAAAGGTAAAAAAAGGTAAAAGGAAAAGGAGGCCACTATACAATGACAGAATTCAAAATAGCATGGGACAGACAGTGGATCCCTTTATAGCAATAGGATAAAATGAAAATAAACTTAACTATCTCTCATATCTCAACAAATAGGGGTGACCTGCTAGGAGTGGTGGGTACAAACCTAAACAAAGGCATGGGGAGGGGTGACCTGCATAGAGCATCAGGTACACCTACTCTTGCCAACTTGCTGGGCAGTCTAGATGGACCTTGCTGGTCTTTATCTGCCATCATATGCTATGTTATTTTACTACGGTTCTCAAAAGTAGCTGAAAAGGTGAAGAAAAAGGGGGAGGCCTTCATGAAATTCAAGAGATCACAGAGAGAGGACAGGTATCTATATTTGGAAAATTTTAGAGAAGCTAGCAAAGTAGTCAGGAATGCAAAGATACAAAAAGAAGCAGAAAAAGAATGGATAAGACATTTTTCAGATATGTTAGTGAGAGGAGGAAGGGCAAAAGTGGTATTGTCAGACTTGAGGGTGAAGGGATGGAATATGAAAAGCTGATGAGGATGAAGCGGAATTGCATAGCAAGTATTTCTGTTCTGTGTTCACAGATGAAGGGCCAGGAGCAGGACCACAGAAAACACCCACAAATAGGAACAGAAGCGATGGGGATCTCAAATGATTTTCAGAAAACAGATCGTGAGGAACTATCTAAACTAAAAATAGACAAAGTGATGGGACCAGATGGGATACATCCAAGAATACTGAAGGAGCTTGGGGACGTTCTAGCAGCTCCACTGACTGACCTTGCCATAAGAACATAAGATATGCCATACTGGGTCAGACCAAGGTCCATCAAGCCCAGTATTCTGTTTCCAACAGTGGCCAATCTAGGTCATATGTACCTAGCAGTTTCCCCAAGAGACACAAGTTCCACAATGCTTGTACTGGGTCAAGCATTGATATCTTCGGTCACTTCTTAATAATGGTTTATGGACCTTTCCTCCAGGAACTTGTCCAAACCTTTTTTAAAACCCAGCTACACTAACAGCCTTTACTACATCCTCCGGTAACAAATTCCAGAGTTTGATTACACGTTGAGTGAAAAAATATTTTCTTTTATTAGTCTTAAATAGTTTACCCTGTAGCTTCATTGCATGTCCCCTAATCTTTCTATATTCTGATAAGGTAAACAATCGAGCTACGTTTACCCGTTCCACTCCGTTCATTAATTTATAGACTTCTATCATATCTCCCCTCAGCCGTCTCTTTTCCAGGTTAAAGAGCCCTAACCTTTTTAGCCTTTCTTCATAGGAGTATCCTTCCATCCCCTTTACCATTTTGGTGGCTCTTCTCTGTACCTTTTCTAAAATCGCTATATCCTTTTTAAGATACGGCGACCAGAATTGCACACAATATTCAAGGTGCGGTCTCACCATGGAACGATATAGAGGCATTATAATATCTTTTGTTTTATTTTCCATTCCTTTCCTTATCATACCTAGTATTCTATTTGCTCTCTTGGCCGCCGCTGCACACTGGGCCGAGGGTTTTAACATGGTATCCACAATGACGCCTAAATCTTTTTCCTGGGTGGTGGTTCCTAATGTGGAACCTTGCATCATGTAACCATAGTTTGGGTTGTTCTTCCCTAGGTGCATAACCTTGCACTTGTCCTCATTTATTTATTTATTTTATTTATTTAGCTGTATTTATATACCGCTTTTCACCGGGTCAAAGCGGTGTTACATAGGGGTAGGGGAATTAAGTACAAGGGTCTGTTCTTGCACCACTTCTCTTCAATATTTTCCTGGCACCCCTCACTCTTCTAGTCCAACAGTTTGGTATCTCCGCATACTACTACGCGGATGATATCTTCCTTTTGCACCGCACTAACCCTATTTCCCCAGACATCACTCCCCTCAATCTCTGTCTTGCTGCTATTGCCACCTGGTTTTCTTCCAATTTTCTGCAAGTGAACCCCTCTAAGTCCCATGCCATCTGGTTCACGTTTGGGGGTCCCTCTCCCTCTTGTGCCCCCTCCTTCCCTTCACAACCTATCTCTCTTGTTTCTTCACTCCGTTACCTAGGTGTTATACTTGATTCCTCTCTTTCTTTCAAGGACCATATCTCTTCCATTATCCAACGCTCTTTCTTCACACTTAGACAACTCCGTTCTATCCGTCCTTTTCTGTCCTCCTCTGCCTTAGCTACCCTCCTCCTTTCCCTTGTGATGTCCCGTCTCAATTATTGTAATGTTGTCCTTGTTGGTCTACCCAAATCCCAATTGTCTCGTCTTCAACGTATCCAAAATTCAGCTGTCCGTCTTCTTGCCCATGCCTCACGTTTTGATCATGTCACCCCGCTTTCTCTTTCGCTATCACTGGTTGCTTATCTCTTTCCGTGCTCAATACAAAATTCTCATTCTTACACACAGGGCTGTTCACACTGGCACCCCCCTTTATCTCGCTGATCAGATACATTTTCGCCCTCCCCCCGCTTACTCCGCGCCATACACTCTAACCGACTTGCCCTCCCCTCACCTTCCCAGGCTCACCTTGTCTCCACTCGTACTTCTGCTTTCTACTTCCTAGCCCCCAGCCTCTGGAACTCACTCCCTTCCTCACTTCGCGCAGAGGAGTCTTATCACACATTCAAATCACAACTCAAAACCCACCTTTTCAGTCTAGCATTTGACCTGCCATTCCCAGCTCCCCCCTTCCCCCTGCTACCCCCTCCCCTTTGTCTTCCTGACATTTAATTATTGCAATATGGTTTGTCCCTTTCTTGCCTTTCCTTTCCTCCTCTCTCCTGTCTGTTTTATTGGCGTTCCTTTTCTTTTTCTCAGCCATTTTAAACTGTTTTTAGAAAACTGTTTTAAGTTGTTTTAACTTGTATTGTAAACCGCCCAGGTACTATTAGTGTTGGGCGGTATATAAAGCCTAAATAAACGTAAACGTACAAGGGTAGGGCCATCACCGGGGAGGCTACATTGATGATTTTGACATAGGAGAGACTTTGGACATAGGACAGACGTTGGACATAGACAAGTTAGTGTAGCTTTAAGTTAGAGGTTCATTGTGGGTGAGATCAGAGGTTTGTGGGTTTTTCGGTGGGGTTCGAGTTGAAGTATTCCTGGAAAAGGATGGTTTTTAGCTGTTTTCTGAAAGATAGTAGGTCGGCATTGTTTCTGAGATAGCTCGGTAGAGAGTTCCATAAAAATGGAGCATAAAGTTCAAAGGCTCGATTGCAGGTCCGTTGCGAGCATGTGGTTCTTTTGTGAGGGACGGTGAGGAAAATGCTGGAGGTTTGTCTGGTAGATCTGCCGTGGGCTGGACGAGCCAGTAGGGTGCGAAGTTGGGTGTCCTGTGTTTGATGGATAGCTTTGTGGGTGAGTAGGATGGCTTTGTATTTTGTCCGTGCTTCGAGGGGGAGAATGTGAAGTTCTTTCAGAACTGGGGTGATATGGTCGGTTTTCTTCGCCCTCTGAATGATTCTCGCAGTGGTGTTTAATGCAGTACTACATTAAATTTCATCTGCCATTTTGATGCCCAGTCTTCCAATTTATCAAGATCCTCTTGCAATTTGTCACAATCCTCTTGGGTTTTAACAACTTTAAATAGTTTTGTGTCATCTGCAAATTTGATAACCTCACTCGTTATTCCACTTTCCAGGTCATTTATGAATATGTCAAAAAGCAGCGGACCCAGCACAGATCCCTGGGGTACACCACTATTCACTTTTCTCCATTGGGAAAATTGGCCATTTAGCCCTACCCTCTGCTTTCTATCTTTTAACCAGTTCCTGATCCACAATAGTACACTGCCTCCTATCCCATGACTCTTTAGTTTTGCCAAAAGTCTCTGATGAGGGACCTTGTCAAAGGCTTTCTGAAAGTCCAGATACACAATATCAACCGACTCACCTTTGTCCACTTGTTTATTCACTCCTTCAAAAAAACATAACAGATTAGTAAGACAAGATCTTCCTTGTCTAAAGCCATATTGGCTGACTCCCATTAGGTTGTGACTATCTACATGCTGAGTAATTTTATTCTTTATGATGGTTTCTACCATTTTTCCCGGTACTGATGTCAGGCTCACCGGTCTGTGGTTTCTCGGATCACCCCTGGAACCCTTTTTAAAAATTGGTGTTACATTGGCAATCCTCCAATCTTCAGGTATTAGAGATGATTTTAAAGATAGTTCACAGATTACTGATTGCAGTTCTGCAATCTCACATTTCAGTTCTTTCAACACCCTTGGATGTATACCATCCGGTCCAGGTGATTTGCTACTCTTCACTTTATCTAATAGTTGTAAGACATCTTCCCGATGTATCTATATTTCCTTCAATTCTTTCGCACCTTTAAATACCACTTCAGTCATGGGTAACATCCTTACATCTTCCTCAGTAAAGACCGAAGCAAAGAATTCATTCAGTCTCTCCGCTATCGCCTTGTCACCTCTTAGTGCTCCTTTAACCCCTTTATCATCTAATGGACCAACTGACTCTCTCACAGGCTTTTTGCTACGAATGTACTTGAAAAGGTCTTTATTTTGCGTTTTTGCTTCCGCAGCAAGCTTATTCTCAAATTCTCTCTTTGCTTGCCTTATCAATGCCTTGCATTTGACTTGCCAGTGCTTGTGCTGTTTCCAGGTTTTGTCGTTTGGCTCTTTTTTCCATTTCCTGAAAGATGCTTTTTTGGCAACAGCCGCCTCTCTGACCTCACCTTTAAACCATGCTGGCAGTTTTTTGGACTTCCTTCCACTTTTCTTAAAGCGTGGAATACAGCTGGTCTGGGCTTCCAAGATAGTATTTTTCAACACCCAAGCTTGATGTACGTCTTTAACCTTCGCAACTGCTCCTTTTAGTTTTTTCTTAACTGTTTTCCTCATTTTATCATAGTCTCCCTTTCGAAAGTTAAAAGGTAGTACTGTGGATTTCCTTACTATCCCTCCTCCACTAATTAAATCAAAGGCGATCATGCTATGATCACTATTGCCAAGTGGCCCCAACACCCTTATCTCTTGCACTAGATCTGGTGTTCCACTAAGGACTAGGTCTAATATGGCTTCCCCTCTGGTCGGTTCATGAACCAGGTGCTCCAAGAAGCAGTCATTTATTTCATCTAGGAACTTTATCTCCCTAGCATGTCCTGACGTGACACTGACCCAGTCGATACTGGGGTAATTGAAATCACCCATTATTATTACTGTGCTGTAACTTTTGTTAGCTTCCTTGATTTCTTTGAGCATTTCATCATCCATTTGGTCATTCTGGCCAGGTGCTCGATAGTACACCCCACTGCCATCGCCTTCCCCCTTTTATATGGAATTTCAATCCATATAGATTCTACAGCAGATTTTGTTTCCTGCAAAACTTTAATCCTTTCTGAGTCAATGCCCTCTCTAACATAGAGCACAACCCCTCCACCAATTTGATCAGCTCTATCATTACGATATAGTTTGTACCCAGGTATCACAGTGTCCCACTGTTTGTACCCAGGTATCACAGTGTCCCACTGGTTGTCCTCCTTCCACCATGTCTCTGATATTCCAATCATATCTAACCTTTCATTTAGTGCTATATATTCTAACTCTCCCATCTTATTCTTTAGACTTCTAGCATTTGCATACAAGCATTTTAGAGAATGTATTTTATTCATGTTAATTTGGCTATTGTTAGACATGGGTAAATTGGGATCTTTAAGCTCTGTCTGCTCCATACTTGAGGGCATTTGGGCTACTCTACTCTTTTGTGGAACCTCTCTGCTTTTGGTAGTATCCTTCAAGGATACATTCTTCCGAACCATCCGCTCTTGGGCAACTGTCGGCTTTCCCCTAATATCTAGTTTAAAAGCTGCTCTATCTCCTTTTTAAAGGTTAATGCCAGCAGCCTGGTTCCATCCCAGTTAAGGTGAAGCCCATCCCTTCGGAAGAGCCCCTCCTTTCCCCAGAATGTTCCCCAGTTCCTAACAAATCCAAAACCCTCATCTCTGCACCATTGTCTCATCCACGCATTGAGACTCCGGAGCTCTGCCTGCCTTTTGGGTCCTGCGCGTGGAACAGGAAGCATTTCGGAGAATGCTACCCTGGAAGTTCTGGATTTCAACTTCCTACCTAAAAGCCTAAATTTTGCCTCCAGAACCTCCCTACCACATTTTCCTATGTCATTGGTACCGACATGTACCAAGACAGCAGACTCCTCCCCAGCACTATCTAAGACCTTATCTAGGTGGCGCGTGAGATCTGCTACCTTCGCACCAGGCAGGCATGTTACCAGGCGATCCTCACGTCCACCAGCCACCCAGCTATCTACATGCCTAATGATCGAATCAGCAACTATAACGGCTGTCCTAACCCTTCCCTCATGGGCACATGGCCCTGGAGAAACGTCCTCGGTGCGAGAGGGTTTTACATCACCTGGAGGACAGGTCCTAGTTACAGGATCACTTCCTGGCACACCAGGGTGATGCTCTCCTGTCACGTGACCTCTCTCCTCCATGGCAACAGGGGTGCTGCCAGACTGGGATGGTCTGTCTTCAAAGACGACTTGTGCTTCGATACCTGAGATCCCTGAAAGACGATACCCTTGATGACATCGATGCCAAAGAAACCGCATCTGAGGCAAAGTGTGTTCCTAATTTTGCAGCCCGGTTTTGCAGGTCTCTCTCTGTCATCTTCTTACAAAGGGGACAGTCTAATGGCTAGTGGTTGGGCCTGAGGCATTTCAGACACCAGTAGTGAGTGTCAGTAGCCAAAATGGTACTGCCACATTTAGAACATTTCTTAAAACCACTAGCTGGTTTCTCCATAGTGTCAGTAGACAGAATGGTAGGCTTAAGGCCTAAAATGGCATTGATATATCTGAAGAAAACTCTTCTTTTTTTTTTAAATAGGAAAGAAAGAAAGGAAGAACAAACAAGAGATGGTTCCAGCGTCGACATGAAGGCAGAAGCTAACCACAAAAAACAAAATTAAAGAACTAAAGAATTTTCTGTGGTGACGGGATTTGCTTCCTGCTGGCTCCGCAGAAAATGAAGAACTGAGGAAGCAGAGTTGGGAAGGCAGCTACGAAGGCGCAGAGAGATGCTCCCAAAGGCTTTCCTATTGGATGCTTGTGAGCATTCCCATGCAGGCTCCGTCGGTACTGACGTCACCCATATCTGAAGACTACATTCCTGCTTGTTCCTGGATTGATTCTTTATGCCATCAAAAAGTAGAAAGACGAGGGGACATGCAATGAAACTAGAGTGTAACCAAGATTAATATTTTTTCACTCAATGTGTAATCAAAAACTCTGGAATTCGCTACCAGAGGATGTAGTAAAAGCTGTTAGTGTAGCTGGGTTTAAAAAAGGTTTTGACGAGTTCCCGGAGGAAAGGTTCATAAACTACTATTAAAGAGGACCCAGGTAAACCACTGGTTGCCCCGGTATGCCCCATTATGGAACCTGTGTGTCTCTTTGTGAAATTGCTAGGTCCTTATGACCTGGATTGGCCACTGTTGAAAACAGGATACTGGGTTTGATGGACCTTGGTCTGACCCAGTATGGCATTTCTTATGTTCTTATGTAATTCTTGGTGACAAGATCCCAACTCTCAGAATGTGTCCTCTGGCCGCAATCGTGCTGGCCGAGATTAGGCACCTCAGGAGGTATTAAAGCCTTGGGACTCACGGTCCATGAAAGGGCTGAATCCAAGACCGAGCCCCAGAAGGGTAGAAAGGAGGACTTGCAGGAGCAGTAACAACTGGAGTCCAAATAGCACAAGCGAGGAACAGGTGTACACCAACTGGAATATGCGCTGATACACCTCCCAGACCTAATTTTCTTCCCTTTTTGGGCCTATCCTCCAGGAGGTAGTGAGGCACGGACTTGCCCAAGTCCTCACCCATCTTATCGAAGTTCGCCCAAACGAGAGCCTTTAAGGGAGAGCTGAGATAATTGTGATAGAGGATGAAACCGCTGCCCAAGAGTGGAACCATCCAACTCAGAGATAACAAGGTGCTTGAGATGAGTAGATTGTTGGTCTTGCAGAATTTTATCAGTCTTTTTCCAGCTTAATTTCTGTTGCCAAGACCATATTTTCAAACTACTCTGCCGCTGCCTTTATTCCCAACTTTTGTTTATTTTAATGTTTTATTAGATCACCAAATGATATAAAAGAAAAAATAAAATAAGTATCCAATCATACCCACCACTAGCTCTCCTTCCCTCAAACTAATAAATTCTTGGTGACTAAATTATCCCCCCCCCACTCCTTCCCCTCTTTATTAACATACATTCAATAATGAATATACTTTAACCCTATGAGTTATATGTACAAATAGTTCCCCCTAAACACAGCAGCTTTATATAACCCCCAAGATAGCCCAGGAGACTACAAATATACATTTTATCATAAAGCTATATGAACTTTTGAAAAGCTTAACTCCATCCCTCTCTCTTCATAGTACCATATAGAACAAGGTATCTCATACAATACACCTCTTCCCATCCCATCCTCTGGAAGGCTAAGCCTTCTCCAGATGGCTTCCATTTAGTCTGAAACAATTCTTGCCATGAGTTTCTCCATTAACACCACTCTCGCCAAGCCTCCAAGGAAGGAGGAGACACCTTCTTTCAGTACCAAGCAAATCACATCACACTACTGTCACACATGCCCTTATCGAGGCCTTCAATTTCACCCTGACCCCTCAAACCATATTCCCAAGAAAAAGAATTGGGGACCTATCTCCATTAATACCCAAAATTTCTCCTCAATTTGATATTGTAGTTGCCCAACAGATGTGCCATATTTCCGTATCTTTTTACCACATTTTCTTGGTCTCTGACTGCATTTTTTCTTCTGAAGTACAAAGAAATGCAGTCAGAGACCAAAATAATGTAGCAGAAAGATACGGAAATATTTCCCATTGTGCCGGGTGTCACAGGCTTGATAAAGAAGAATTTCCAAGCACATCTTGACAAACTACCCATACATGTTACATCTTACGAACTCCAGTAGGAGGCTCTCTTTGGCACAATGCAAGTATTACGCCGAGCATTAACAGTAAATTTGAGAGACTAAGATCATACTCCACATACCCTGGCTTAGAAATGAGGTTCATGACTGCTATAGTATGTGCAAAATTAACCCCTTTGGAGAAGCTATCCCGCGTATAAAGCACAGTTACTTACCTGTAACAGGTGATCTCCGGAACAGCAGAAATTAGTCTTCACATATGGGAGACGTCGCCGACGGAGCCCGCACGGGAATGCTCCCCAGCATCCAATCAGAAAGCCTTTGGGAGCATCCCCCGCGCCTGCACGGTGGCTTCCCGCCCTTCCTACTGTCTCTCCCCAGTTGAGTTTCATAGCTGAGCCAGAAGGAGAGGAGAGGAAGGAATAGAGAGAAAGAGATACAACTCCTAGGGGAGGTGGGCGGGTTGTGAAGACTAATTCCTGCTGTTCCAGAGATCACCTGTTACAGGTAAGTAACTGTGCTATCTCCAGGAACAAGCAGGAATAAGTCTTCACATATGGGGACTCCCTAGTTGAGGATGCCCAGGGGAGATCCCGTAAGCCCGGCCCAGGACGGGATGGCATTTGCCCAACCTGAATCCCTGGCATCCCCCGAGGGATGGAGGGTAGGAGTTGAGAAGAGAGGAACAGCAAAAACCAAAGACTACAGGGAGAGTAGTCATTAGAATGTATGGAAGCATCATTAAGTTTTTAATGAATTAATGACTTAGTACCATGTAGAGCTTACCTACTGAGTTGTAGGAAGGAGGACTGTGATGGAGGTACTGTAGACGCAGTAGCGAGGTCTTCAAGGGAACTTCACTGCAGCGAGGAGGAAGTTCCAAATCCGGAAGGCCAGGAGATCCAGGAGTCAGCTGGGTCAGGAGAAGGACGGCAGGTCTTCAAGGAAGCTTTATACAAAGCTGAGCACTCCCTTAGGAGCACAGTCCATAACTCAGAGGACTAACAGTAGAAGACTGGCCGATCTGGATAGCCTATTCCGGAGAAGAGTAGGGGTGTACCCCGGAGCAGAAGGAGTACACAGCCTGCCCTAGTGAAGAGATAGGGAGACAAGGGTCTGAACCTCCGGGAGGAGGGCATAACTGAAAATAGAAGCTGTTGACTTCACAGCAGTAGAATACAACCAGTCTGAGGGCCGATCTAAGGAATAGGCAGGCGGACTGGCCGGACCCCGGAGGGGGGGGGGGGGCGTGAGTACCGGCCATTGGGAAAAAAATAGGCGGCAGAACACAGGCACTGTGGGCATCCCCCAAAATGCGCCTATCGAGCAGGTGATATCTGGCATATCTAGGCCGTTGGGCATGGAGAACGCCCCACCCCGGCACTAACGCAGGTACGCCGAGGAACCTACCTCCATGAGCATAACACTGGTAAGGCAGACCTGCCAGTGATCCACAGAACGTCCACCTGGGGAGGTGGCGTCAAGATCCGTCCGGGAGAGGGATCTATTCCGGTGGAACAAGGGCAGATCTGCGAACGAACAGCACGGTAGCGTGAAGGACAGAGGATAGCATCAGTCCGGAAGAACACACCAGGGGGCTTGAGGCCCTATAGGTGTCCCCAGGACCTGCACGCAGAAACTCGCCCCCCGCACTAATCGGGGTACATGAGGGCATAGTCCTTGGTAAGCATTGGGGGACTATAGCGGCTGGAAGGAAAATTCCAGTACGGAAGCAATCAGCAGGGAAATACTGGCCGAGAAGGGTTCGGGGACGTACCTAAGGGTAGGCCAGTTGACCGTGGGCCAGAGCTATCATGGAGTAGAGGTGGTCTCCCTCTACCAACGGAAAGAGAATACCTGAACCCCTGGATAAGCCCCAAAACCATTTGCCCTACTGAACGAGCCCCAGAGAAGAGCTCAATTGTAAACTTCTGGTAAGAAGGGAAATTGCAGGCAGCCGCCCATCGGAGCCTAAAACTGCTTGGTATGAGAGTTCTGGTGCGGGCCCGGGAACTTCAACCCAGGGTGAGGGGTCCCTTGCTTGGGCGCACCTGGCGGGTGGGCGGAGGGGTGACATTTCCTCTTCCTAGGGAAGGAGGGCCTGGTGAGGCGCGCACCACCGCTGGGGGGAAGCTGGGCCCTAGGATGGCTTCTAACGCTGGGAAGGTTAGCGAAGCACTGCGCGACCTGACGTAAGGCTTCGCTATTGAAGAGGTGATCCCCATCACAGGGAGAATTACCCAGGTTATGCTGTGCCCGTCTACACAACTCGGACGCCTGCAACCATGCTGTACGGCATGCTCTAATGGCAACAGCAGAGCATCTGCTGACTGACAGGAAGGAGTCTAGAGAAGCACGAGAAAGGAACCCAGAGATATTCCTGCAGTGATAAAGCAGCAAGGAATATTCAAAGGCCTTGGTTGCAGACAAAAAGGGAGACAACAGAGATAATCTCTCGGTGACCTCCCGGAGCGACAGACTCATATAAAAAATATATGAAATAATCCTGGACGCCAGCATAGACGTTTGGAAGGTTTGACGTCCTAGGGTATCTAGCGTCTTCGAGGCACGGCCTGGAGGGCGAGAAGAATGCTTTTCCTTGCTTCCGGCCTTCCTCAGCGCCGATTCCACCACAATGGAACGATGCGGAAGCTGGTGCTGCTGAAAACCCGGGGAGGGGGGCACTCGATACAGAGCATGCATCGCAGTCGACGGTGCCGGAACCCTCAAAGGCGACCGCCAAGCCCCCAGCAGGAGATCCTGCAGGGAGGGATGCAGAGGAAGCATCACGGCGGCCGGTTCCGCAGGGCCTGGAGTTAGGTCCGGGATAGGGATGGCCAGCAAGTCCGCCATGTCAAGGAGGAAATTCTGAAAAGACGGCTCTCCCGGAGGGGCTATGCCGTGGGAGGCGGTGGCGGGAGAGGCCGCCAGGGCACCGAGAAGCCTCTCGTGCTGATGCCCGCTGGGCAGAGGAGGGGACCAACAGCCCCGGACCGGGGTAGTCAACAAGGCGTCGTCGGCTCCTGGAATTGATTCCAAGCTAGGCATCGAAGGGGTCGATGGCACCGACGGAGCCGCCGGAATCGGCCTCGGCCCCGAACCCGGGGGCAGCGCTGCCCCCGGCAACTGAAGCGGTTCCATGGCAGCCGGAGGACAGTGGCCAACAATCTCCGCTCTGCGTCGCGGGAGGGGACAGGGGCCGATCCCGAGACGTGTCGTGGCCAAGTCTTCGAGGCTGGATACCGATTCCAGGCTGGGCATCGAACCGAGCGATGAGATCGACTCCCTTCTAGAGGGCCCCGGTGGGGGCGGCGGTGCTGATCCCGGGGAGCGAATCGGAACCGCGTCGATCGGCGTCGCGAGCATCAATGGCCCCCGAGGACGAAGCTCGGTGGAGAGGGGGTCAGCCGGCGCCGATGTCGGGCGGCGGGCACTGCCAGATGCCGCGCCCCCTCTCGAGCCCGCCTGACCCGGAGGGAAATCCATCCGGGGTATATGACCCATCCCCGAGGGTACCCAGGTCGCCCGACGACGAGCCCCTGCGGGGAAGGAAGTGCAAAACTCCTGCGCCGAAGCCGGGGTACCATTGCGGGGCGGCGCGGATCCAGGCTGGATCGAAGCGATCAAAAAACCCCGGGGCCCCCTTTCTCGGAAAGGGCGGGGCCCTCGACGGCTGCGACGATGCCGGTGGGTCGCCCGTCTGGGGCTGATCAACATACCCCGAGGCTCCCGGGGAAGGCCGACGGCGGTCCCTGGCGCTCGACGCCCCTGCCGTCTCCGGCGGAGAGGTGCCGCGCAAACCCAGTACCACCCTCGCGCAGGGTTGGGATACCAGCAACCCAGCATGGGTCGAAGCGACCGGCCCCGAAGGGAGTGAGGCCAGATGACCATCCCCGGCGAAGAGTGGAACCATCGACGCCGACACGCCCGAAGCGGGTACCACCTCCGCGCATGGCGTGAACGTAGGGCCGCCAGACTGTGTCGAGTCGGTCGGCCCTAGAGCTGCCGAGGGCAGCGGCAGGTGATCCCTGGTGGGGAGCAGGTCACTCGACACTGACGCCGACGGGTCGGCACCGCCGGAAGCGGATACCACCCCCGTAGGAACGCCATACCGGCAGGAGTCGGTCGGCCCCGGAGGCGCCGAGGACCGCGGCTGACAGCCCCCGGTGAGGAGCGGAAAGCTCGACGCCGACGGGTCGGCACCGCCCGTAGCGGATACTTCCCCCGCGCATGGCAGGGATGAAGGAACGCCAGACTGGACCAATTCGATCGGCCCCGGACGATCCTCGGTGAGGAGCGGAACGCTCGACACCGACACCGATGCCGGGGGGTCTGCACCGTTCGAAGCGGGTACCTCCCTCGAGCACGGCTTGGATATAGGGAGGTCAGACTCGGTCGAGTCGATCGGCCCCGGAGGCGCCGAGGACACCAGCTGACAAACCCTGGCGAAGAGTGAAACACTCGATGACGGCGCCGATGCCGGGGAAACGGCACCGCTTGAAGCGGGTACCTCCCTCGAGCACGGCTCGGGAATGTTCTGTGAGGAGCGAACCCCAGAAACCCCATAGATGCTTTGGAGCCCGAGGACTCCCGCCAGGGTATAGTAGCCAAGGGGGACTTGAGGGGTTGGCCGGAGCCGTCGCCATGCTGCGCATGAGACTCGCCCCTGAAGACTTGGCTAGTCTTAACAGACTGTTGCGTGGTTACCTGATCCTGGAGAGAAGAAAAACCCGATGACCGCGCCTTGGGCGTGAAAACGTCATCGAGGGATACCCGAAAAAGGGAAGGTCTTCTCCCGACACTGTAGCCCGGAGGACCCGGGGGGAAAGGGTCAGGCCCCAAACAAGAGAGGCACCAGGCATTGGAGTCCATGTGGAAAATTAAGTCCCCGCAGTGAGGGCACTTCTGGGGCTCCATGCTGTAAGCCCGGTAGGCCTCGGCGCCCAGAGGGAAAAAAGGTCCCGCTAGGCGACGAAAAATAAGTGAGAAAAGAAAACAAAAGGGGCACAGAGGTGCCGCTGTCGGCGGGAAAAGCCGCGACTACAGAAACAAGAAAAGAAAAAGGTGAAAAGTTCTGCGGTGGCAGGAGGGACGTCCTGCCTGCTCCGCGGAAAACGAAAAACTGGGGAGAGGCAGTAGGAAGGGCGGGAAGAAACCGCGCAGGCGCGGGGGATGCTCCCAAAGGCTTTCTGATTGGATGCTGGGGAGCATTCCCGTGCGGGCTCCGTCGGCGACGTCTCCCATATGTGAAGACTCATTCCTGCTTGTTCCTGGAGATCCTACCTTCCACAATCCTCCAGCACTGATCTGAAAACAGAGGTAAAGCGTAGTTACTCACCTGTAACAGGTGTTCTCCAGGAGCAGCAGGAATCAGTCCTCACTTATGGGTGACGTCGGCGCCGACGGAGCCCTCGCGGAACAATTTTCCCCAGCTTTCAAAGAAAGCCTTTGGGAATTGCAGCGCGCATGCGCGGTCCCCTTCCCGCCCAAGGGTGCCATCTTAGCCAGTCAGATGACATAGCTAAAAAAGACAGCATAAAAATTTGCAAAAAAACTAAAGCAGATGATTTCAACTCCATGGGGAGGAGGGAGGGTTGTGAGGACTGATTCCTGCTGCTCCTGGAGAACACCTGTTACAGGTGAGTAACTACGCTTTCTCCAGGACCAAGCAGGAAGTCAGTCCTCACTTATGGGACTCCCAAGCTCAAGGCTACCGGAGACCCTAAGCACAAAAATGAGCTCCCTCTAGCTCAGCAGCACAGAAGGAAAGAATCTTCGCTGAATTATTACCCACCGGTAGCCCACATCCGGGATGGAGGGTAGGAGTTGCTCAGACCTCGAAGAGATTACGGAGGACTGCCTGTCCGAAAGCACTGTCCCTGCGGGACTCCCTCTCGAGACAGTAATGGACCGCAAAAGTCTGGCTCGAAGACCAAGTAGCGGCCCGGCAGATGTCTGCCAGCGGAACAGAGCGGAGGTAAGCCACTGACGTAGCCTTTGCCCGAACGCAATGAGCGTGACTCGACCTTCCAAGGAGAGTCCGGCTGCCCCATAAGCCCAAGAGATACAGTCCGCAACCCAGATGGACAGAGTACGCTTGGAGACCGGGAGCCCCAATTTATTGGGGTCAAAAGACACAAAAAGCTGAGCAGCTTTACGGTGCTCCCGCGTACGGTCAAGGTAGAAGTTCAAGGCCCTTCTACAGTCCAGGGTATGGAGGACCGTTTCAGCTCGGCTGGAGTGTGGTCTGGGAAAGAAGGTTGGAAGTACCACCTCCTGATTGATGTGAAAGGGGGAGACCACTTTTGGAAGAAATTTTGGGTGAGTCCGTAGGACTACCCTATTTTTGTAGAACCGAGTGTAAGGGGGATCAGACACGAGGGCCTGCAATTCACTTACGCGTCTAGCAGAAGTGAGGGCTATCAAGAACAGTGTTTTCCAAGAAAGAAAACGGAGAGAACAGGTAGCCATAGGTTCAAAAGGCGGACAGGTGATCCGCTGTAAAACCACATTCAGGTCCCAGTCAGGCGCTGGCGGGCGCAGAGGTGGTTTAAGTAGAAGGAGACCTCGGAGAAACCTCGCTACGAGAGGGTCGTTGGAGAGAGGTCTGCCGTCCACCGGCACATGATGTGCTGAAAGAGCACTGAGGTGAACTTTGACGGAGTTGGACTTAAGTCCCAGATTAGAGAGGTAAAGCAAGTACTGCAAGACCACCGACACCGGGCAGGAGAAGGGATCCTGAGACTGTCGGGTACACCAAACGGAAAAGCGACGCCATTTAAGGGCGTAGCATTTTCGAGTAGAAGGTCGCCGAGAAGCAAGGACGACCTCTTCCACCTCTGCCGGCAGGAGGAGGGGAGCAAGGACTACCCTCTCAGCAGCCAGGCCATCAGATTGAGAGACCTGAGGTTGGGGTGTAGCAGAGACCCCTGATCCTGAGTGAGGAGATCCGGTTGCAACCCCAGAGGGAACGGATCCTCCACCGCTAATTGCAGCAGGAGTGGAAACCACGGCTGTCTGGGCCAGCGAGGAGCCACCAGGATCATGAAGGCTTTGTCTCGGAGAACCTTGAAGAGAGTCCGAGAGACTAGCGGGATGGGAGGGAAAGCATACAGAAGGCTCCCCGACCATGAGAGTAGAAAAGCGTCCGCCGCAACCCGAAGGGGGTGTGGCTGACGAGAGCAGAAGCGAGGAAGTTGCCGGTTGTGAGGACTGGCAAAGAGATCCACCGTGGGGAGGCCCCACTTTAGAAAGAGCTTCTGAACTACCAAGGGATCCAGACGCCACTCGTGCGGCTGGAGGATCCTGCTGAGTTTGTCCGCCAGGCAATTCTCTTGGCCTGGGAGATAAACTGCCTTGAGGAGAACGCCGTGACTAATGGCCCAAGAGCAGAGCTTCTGTGCCTCCCGACAGAGGAGGAAGGAGCCCGTGCCCCCCTGCTTGTTCACGTAGAACATGGCAACTTGATTGTCCGTCTGGACAAGGACGGACTGGTGAGAAGTCAGGTGGGAGAAGGCCTTGAGAGCCAGGCGGATCGCCCTGAGCTCCAGGAAGTTGATCTGCTGAGCAGACTCCCACGTGGTCCAGAGGCCCTGAGTACGTGCCCCTTGGCAATGCGCTCCCCAGCCCAGGAGGGATGCATCTGTTGTCAGCACCCGGGCCGGCTGAGGTGACTGGAAAGGCATGCCGAATATCAGGTTCGGCCGCTGAAGCCACCACCGGAGAGACAAGATCAGCGGCTCGGAGACGCGCACTAGGTCTGCTAGGCCGCCTGTGGCTTGTCGCCACTGCCGGCGGAGACACCATTGAGCAGGCCGCATATTCAGGCGGGCATTGGGGGTCACATGGACGGTGGAAGCCATATGGCCGAGTAGTCTCAGGAAGAGCCTGGCGGAGACCAGGGGCTGGCTGCGAAAACGGTCGGCTAGGTCCATGAGCCGTTGAGCCCTGTCGAGCGGTAGGTACGCTCGTGCCTGAGGAGTGTGCAGCCTTGCGCCGATGAACTCGAGATCCTGTGAGGGGAGCAAAGTGGACTTTGCGAAGTTTATAACAAAGCCCAAGTACTGCAGAAGAGTCACCGTGCGGCGCGTGGCGTTGGTGACCTCCAGAGCGGACGCTGCTCTGATGAGCCAGTCGTCGAGGTACGGAAAGACATAGAGGCCGTGAAGCCGGAGATGGGCCGCCACCACCGCGAGACATTTTGTGAAGACTCGCGGTGCGGAGGACAGGCCAAAGGGCAGTACTCTGTACTGGTAATGATTTCCTGCCACCACAAACCTTAGGTATTGGCGGTGGCTTGGGTGGATGGGGATGTGCGTGTAGGCATCCTTTAGATCCAAGGAGCATAGCCAATCTCCCTGCTGGAGGTAGGGCTGAAGGATTCCAAGGGTAAGCATTTTGAATTTCTCCCGCACGAGGAACTTGTTGAGGTTGCGCAAGTCCAGGATGGGTCTGAGGCCTCCTGTTCTTTTTGGTATTAGAAAATACCGGGAATAAAAGCCTTGACCCTTCAGGTGGTGGGGCACCGGTTCCACCGCCTGATCCTGTAGAAGACCTGCTAACTCCTGAAGGAGTAATTCCCTGTGCAGAGGGGGTCGCGGAGGTTCTCCCGGAAAATAGGAGGGAGGGACTTGGTGGAAGTGGAGAAGATAGCCTTCTCGCACGACTTGAAGCACCCAGGCATCTGAGGTGATGCTGGACCACCTGTGGGCGAAGTGAACCAGCCGGCCTCCGGTGCTGGGAGGAGCCAGCGGGGGGGGAGAGGCTATGCTTAAGGAGTCAAAAACCCCCACCCTGCGGAGCAGGGGCTGGTGGTGCAGGCTTGGGGGCTTGCTGCCTACGGGACCCGTTACCCCGTCCCTTGGCCTGCTGGCCCTGTTGGGGAGCTGCAGGGGCCTGATAGTGGGGGTATTGTTTGTAGGCAGTCGCCTTCCTCGGGTAAAAGGACTTCTTTCCCGAGCCCTTCTTTTTCTGGGAAGGGGCGGAGGTCTTCCTAGAAAGCCTAGTCCTGGTGAGAGTCTCTGTCTCAATTTGTGCAGCCTTATCAGCCATGGGCTTGCCAAAGAGGTTTTCGCCTCGGCAAGGGACATCGACCAACTTGTCCTGCACCCAGGGCTCAAGGTCAGATGACTGAAGCCAAGCCTGTTGGCGGGCACCGATGCCGGCTGCGGCCACTCGAGCCGATGCTTCAAAGTCATCATAGGCTGCTCGGGACATGAATTTTGAGCATTCCCGAATGCCAGTGGACAAGGCCAGGAACCTCCGCAAGGGTTCCTCGGACAAACCAGCGGAGAAGCCGGCTAGCTCTTTAGCCAGGTCTCGGAGATACATGCCCATGTATAGCTGGTAGGTCTGGACACGACAGGCGAGCATAGAGCCCTGGAAACACTTCTTACCAAGGCCATCCAGGTTACGGGCCTCCCTGCCAGGAGGCACCGAGGAGTGCATCTTCTGGCTCTTAAGACGATGCATGGCCGATTCCACTACCATGGAATGGTGTGGTAGCTGTGCTTTCTGGAAGCCAGGGCTCTTGCGTACTCGATAGATAGAATCGACCCGCTTGCTCAGGACCGGCGAGGTGGCCGGACTCTCCCACATGCGGAAGAGTAGTCGTTCCAGCATGGGAGGAACCGGTACAGTAAAGTGTTCCCTGGCGGGAGAGTCATACTGGAGGGCGTCGAGCTCTTCGGCTCGAGGCTCCTCCTCGGGATCCGCAGGGAAGGCCAAAGCCTTGGCCATATCCCTGACGAAGTCCGAGAACCGGGCATCCTCCGGGGGGGACTGCTTCCGAGGTTCGGACTCAGGTGAGTCCGAGGGGACACACCGAGTCCGAAAAGAATCAGGCGACTCTTCCTCTTCAGACTCCCAGACCGACTCCGACGAGGACTCGGTGGGGTCGGCCCGGGCAGGGCGCGGCGCCTGCCGCCCCGACGCCGAGGGAGTCGGCGTCGGCGACCTCGGTCCCGAACGGGAGGCCGAGGGCGACCTCGACCGAGGATCGACTCGAGTTTGCATCGACTCGAGGATCGGCTCGGTCTCCGGGGTCGACTTCGACGTCGACGTCCCGGCGGTCGGGGCAGCGGCGCCAGCGAAGCCAGCGAGCAGTGCCCGCTGCTGGTCCATGAAGGCAGACAGTCTGCTCTCCAAGGCCGTCAACCTGAGTCCGAGCTCAGGTGACCCAGCAGTCCCCGACTCGGGCCCCGACGGCGTCGGGCCCGACGTCGGCTGTCGTGGAGGCGAGTCCAGAAGGACCACAGGACTTACCCCGAGCAGGCAGCTCCGACTCCAGGCGAGGTCGCTTCATGAGGTGCTCCTTCTCCAAGGACCCGGGGCGGCTGTCGGGGCTATGCGACCTGGCCCTCGCGGAGCCAGGAGCGTCCACCGACGCCGCCCTCGCAGGTTTCACCTTCCGTCGATGGTCCCCGGAGGGAGAACCCCTGTCGGAGGAACTCCGGCGACGGTCCGAGCTGGAACCCCTGGACGCGGAGGCCTCCGACGAGGTCCGGGTACGGCTGGGGTCAGCGAAGATTCTATCCCGCTGATGCCGCCGACTTCTCAACGCTTTGGAGGATAGTTTGCCACAAGGCCCACAGATCATTTCTTCATGATCCGGGCCCAGGCAGCGGAGGCAATTGTCGTGTGTGTCAGTTAGTGACATATTTCGGTCACACTGACCACACCGCTTGAAACCACTGGCAGCCATTGGGGGAAAAAGGGCCCCGGCGAGGTCAAAGGACCGGGCTGCCAGGGAAAAACCGAAACGAAAACTGACTAAGTCAGAAAAACCGAAAAATAAGAAGAGGACTCGTGACCGGCGTCGCGAGTCCGGCGGGAAAAAGACCGGCGTCGAACCGAATGGAAAAACAGAGTAATTCTAAAGAAAATCAACTTTTTCGCGGGGACACGACGGGTACGTCTGTAGGGCTCCGCGGAAAAAAGAAGACTGGCTAAGATGGCACCCTTGGGCGGGAAGGGGACCGCGCATGCGCGCTGCAATTCCCAAAGGCTTTCTTTGAAAGCTGGGGAAAATTGCTCCGCGAGGGCTCCGTCGGCGCCGACGTCACCCATAAGTGAGGACTGACTTCCTGCTTGGTCCTGGAGAAACATCTTATGCAGCCTTACAGGGAGTATACTACCATCGTAATATTGCCTTATAGGCACTTTCCTTAAAGAACACAGAAATGGACGTTGTGGCCACCCCCTTGAAAACTCCTTCCCATTCTTTCTCCTCCAACTGTACTCCCAGATCACGTTCCTAGGCCTGAATATAGAGGCATCGCCACAACCCTTCCGGCTTCAGAGCCAGCTACAGCAATCTGATGAGCCCCCGGGACTCAAATCATTTCAAATCATTATAATCATTCTTTTAAATAATATGCCACCTACATATATGCAAGCAAATCCCTGGTCAGCAGGGGATACTCCTCTTTCAGCTTCTCGAAAGATTTCACCTACTCACAAGCCAATCAGCTTTGCAAAGTTACATAATGCCATCACTTCCCACCGCTTAAAAACACTCTCTCTTCCAGATCCAAAATTCAGGGTGCCACAGATGGGGGCCCAATGCTGAAAAATTCTCTCAGCCCTACTCTGACAGCCCCTCCACCACATTTTCCAGAGATGCTTTGCATAATAATTTTCCAGCTGCTGACCCTGGCAAGTGGGCCAGCTTAAAGCTAGGCAAATTATGCTGCTCCACCTATAGAAATCTCTTAAGAGATTCAGACCGACTCCATTCCATACCCTGCCTTATCTAGACGGCTAAATAGTACTTCCCAACATCTGGGACTCCCAGCCCCCCTTCCCCCCTCTGCTTCATTGAGGCATACATCACCTTCTGAGCCACTCTAGGAGGCCTTCAATGTCAAATAAACCAAAATATTCTTTGTTGGAGACTTTGCAAAACTCCTTGAGGGATCATTAGTTGCAGTGTCTAGAACAGGTAAAATAACCATGGAAGCACATTCATTTTCAATGCCACCACACTGCCTAGCCATGTTATCTCCCCCTTTCCCCACTGGGCATATCCTTATCCAATTGAGCCAACAGAGGGGAGTAATTAGCTCAATGCATTTACCTTGGCTCCCTAGTAGTTTGGACTCCCAGATATGTAGTTGCCTTCTGTGCCCACTTAAAATAAAAAGCATCCTTAAATCTCTGCATCATATGTACTTCCAAATTTATGTCAAGGGCTTCTGTTTTGTCGACATTTTCTTTGAAGCTAAAGATCATCCCATAAGAATTTAACTCCGGCAGAAGCATCAGCAAAATGAAAAGGCCTGGTCAAGAACAACAAAACATCATCCGCAAAGAGAGAGTTTGTGCTCACTCTCTCCAACCTGTAACTCAAAAATATTAAGAAGATTTTTCACCCATTGTGCCAAGGGCTCCATCACCAAAGCAAATAATAAAGGTGAAAGATTACAGCCCTGCCTAGTTCCCCAACGCTGTGAGAAAACCTCCATATACCCTCATTTATTTTCAACAAGGCTTCGAAGTTAACATATAAAGCCCTAATCCACCCCCTAAAATTGGGCCTCAAATCAAACTTATCCAGTACTACAAATAAAGCTCACAATGAAACCTGTCAAAGGCTTTTTCGCTTATATGCTCTCAGAGGAACAACCTTATCTGCTGTATATAAGGCTTGATAAAACTCCCCAAACTGCTTCCTTATCTCCTCATTTTTATAAAGAAGCTTGTCCTTTGACACCTTAATTTTGATGATTGCTGTCTGCCTTTCTTTTAACCAATAAGACTCCTTCCTTACTGCCATACTCAAAGTAGTGGTGATTCGGAAGCATTTGAAAATTAATCAACTCCAATTGCATCTCCGACAGCTCTGTCCTAGCACTCTCCAATTCTACCTGTACTTCCTGGTCCCCTCCCCCCCCATCCCCTTTTATGAGCGTGCCCTGACTCTTCTGAACTTTTTCCAGTCTCTGGTGCTTTTTCTTAGTTTCCCACTATACCAAACTCTCCTGCAAAACTACCTTCAGTCTATCCCACAGGATTCCATCATCCACCCTCCCAGTTATTATGGAACAAGCAGTGTATAGTTTCCTGTTAGCGTAGTTACTCACATGTAAAGCACAGTTACTTACCTGTAACAGGTGATCTCTGGGAACAGCAGGAATTAGTCCTCACATATGGGTACGTCGGTACCGACGGAGCCTGAGCGGGAAAGCTCCCCAGCTTCCCAGAAGGAAAGCTTTTGGGGCCTCCCACTGCACATGTGCGCTGCCTTCCCGTCTTCCTGACCAACTCTCCTCAGTTCGAGTTTATAGCTGAGACAATAGAGAGAGGAAAGGAAGAGAGAGAGAGATACAACTCCTAGGGGAGGTGGGTGGGTTGTGAGGACTAATTCCTGCTGTTCCCAGAGATCACCTGTTACAGGTAAGTAACTGTGCTATCTCCAGGAACAAGCAGGAATAAGTCCTCACATATGGGGACTCCCTAGCTAAGATGCCCGGGAGATCCCCTAAAGGGTATGAGACCCTGAAAGGTTCTTCATCTTCCTATGGATCTCAGGCATCCATTCAGGGAAGGTGGGCTGGAGTTGTTCAAGAATGGAACATGTGTCTGAGGACAGCCTGACCAAACAAGGCATCCCGGCGGGAGTCCTTGTCCAAACAGTAATGGGCTGTAAAGGTATGAACCGAGGCCCAGGTGGCTGCTCGACAGATCTGGTCAATGGACACAGAGTTTAAATGAGCCATAGAGGTGGCCATGGCCCTCACGTTGTGAGCGGTGACATGGCCCTCCAGAGAAAGGTTCTTACTCTGGTAAGCAAAAGAAATACACTGAGCAATCCAATTGGAGAGTGTTCTTTTGGAGACTGGAAGTCCTAAATGAGAAGGATCAAAAGCAACAAAAAGCTGAGAAGACTTTCGATGTTGCTGTGTCCTGTGGAGGTAAAAGGCAAGAGCTCATTTACAGTCTAGAGTATGAAGATTCCTCTCTGCATTGGATGCATGAGGAGCTGGAAAAAAGACAGGTAAATAAACCTCTTGATTAAGATGAAAAGGTGAGACCACTTTAGGCATAAAGTGAGGATTTGTCCTAAGGACTACCTTATCATGATGGAACCTTGTGTAAGGTGGATTAGCCACTAAGGCCTGCAGTTCACTGATGCGGCGAGCTGAAGTGACTGCAAAGAGGAAAATAACCTTCCAGGAAAGAAATTTCAAGGAGGTAGTGGCTAAGGGTTCAAAAGGTGGCTTCATAAGCTGACCAAGAACCAAGTTTAAGTCCCATGCCACCGGAGGAGGTCGAATGGGAGGTTTAGTTAAAGTTAAGCCTCTCATGAATCTTGCAATAAGAGGATGAGAGGAAACAGGTTGTCCATTGATGGGCTTAAGTGATGCCGCAATAGCACTCAAATGGATTCTTACTGAATTCGTTTTGAGTCCTGCATTGGAAATATGCAGGAGGTATTCCAAAAGAGAATTCAATGGGAGTGCCAGAGGGTTAAGATCCTTTTGAGCACACCAAATGGAAAATCTTCTCCATTTAAAAGCGTAAGAACGCCTAGTGGAAGGTTTCCTAGAGGCATGTAGGATATCCTTCACTTGCTGCGAAAGATTGAAGTGTTGAAGGTCTAGGCCCTTCAGTAACCAAGCTCTGAGGTGAAGGGACTTGGGGTTTGGGTGCCACAAAGTCCCCTCCTCTTGAGACAGAAGGTCTGGAGCCGCTCCCAAATCCAGGGAGGGGGCTTGGGAGAGATGCAGAAGTAGAGGGTACCACACTTGGCGTGTCCAGCGTGGAACTATGAGGATCATGGACCCTTCATCCCTTTGAAGTTTGAACAGAGTCTTGGGAATCAAAAGAATGGGTGGAAAGGCATACAGGAAACCCTGACCCCAATGCAGGAGGAAGGCATCCTTGGTCTGAACTCCCTGACACGGAATTCTGGAACAGAACCGGGGAAGTTTGGCATTCCACGGACTTGCAAAGAGGTCTATGTCCAGGGTTCCCCATTTCTGGAAAATTCTGAGTACCTGATCCATGTGCAGGGACCATTCGTGTGGAAGCAGAACTCGACTGAGTCTGTCTGCCCAAGAGTTTTGGATTCCTGGAAGATATACTGCCAGGAGATGGATTTGATGCTCTCTGGCGAAGGCCCATAATCTTAGAGCTTCGTTGCAAAGCGACAGAGAGCCAGTCCCTCCTTGTTTGTTTATGTAAAACATGGCTACTTGATTGTCCGTGTGAATAAGGACTGTCATGTTGCTGAGGAGGGTATGAAAAACTTTGAGAGCTAGAAAGATTCCTCGAAGTTCCAAGTGGTTGATATGAAGGGTGGTCTCCTGTGGAGACCAAGTGTCCTGAGTGGAGAGATCTTGGAGATCAGCCCCCCAACCTGTTTGGGAGGCATCTGTTGTGAGGGTTGCTTGGGGCAACAATGGTTGAAAGGGGGCCCCCAACAACAGATTTTGAGTGGATATCCACCATTGGAGAGACCAAAAGAGACGATTGGAGTTTGCTATTTGGTCTGAGAGAGCTCCTGATGCTTGAGGACACTGGGTGGATAAAGTCCATTGAGCTGCTCTCATATGTAGGCGAGCATAAGGCACCACATGCACTGTGGAGGCCATGTGGCCTAATAGTTGTAGCATCTCTCTGGCAGTCAAGTGGCTTCTGGACTGAGTCTGAGAGGCTAAGTGCACTAGACGTTGGCAACGGGCCTGAGGTAGATAGGCCCTTGCGGTGGTGGTATCCAACCAGGCCCCTATGAATTCTAGGGATTGAGTAGGGGTGAGTTGGGACTTTGGCAGATTGATCACAAGTCCCAGATACTGTAGAATTCGCCTGGTGCGATCCAGGGAAGTCTGAGCCTCGGACTGAGACGGAGCTCGGATGAGCCAGTCGTCCAGGTATGGGAAGACAAAAATTCCCAGGGTGCGTAGGAATGCAGCTACTATTGCCATGCATTTGGTAAATACCCTTGGAGCAGAGGCTAGACCGAAGGGAAGTACTCTGTATTGGAAGTGTTTTCCCTGGAACAGAAACCGTAGGAATTTTCTGTGGGATGGATGGATGAGTATATGTGTGTACGCATCCTTGAGATCTAGAGAACAAAGCCAGTCCTAACTCTGTAGGTATGGAAGGAGAGTGCCTAGAGAAAGCATCTTGAATTTCTCCCTGTATAGAAATTTGTTCAATTCTCTGAGATCCAAAATGGGTCTGTACCCCCCTGTTTTCTTGGGAATGAGAAAATAAGGGGAGTAAAAACCTGACTCTTGTTGAGGAAGAGGAACCTCTTCTATTGTATTTTGTGCAAGAAGAGTGGTCACCTCCTGACCCAACAGGTCTAGGAGATATGGGGGAGAATTGAAACTTCTCACCATGGTATGGGGAGGAAGGTTGGAGAAATGTAGTTTGTAGCCATCTCTGATGATAGAGAGGGTCCATTGCTCTGATGTGATTTGCTCCCATCTGGGAGCAAAATGAGTTAACCTTCCTGGAATGGTGAGAGGTTCTGGATGTTTTAGAGCCAGAAAGGTTAAGTTCTCTAGTTTTAAGTCTAAAACACTGAGGGGGTTGGGACTGTTGGGTGTAGCAGCCCCTGCAGGTTTTGCCCTGGCCTGTTTAGGCTGCTGACGCTTAGGAGCAAAGCGAGCTGCAGAAGATTGTTGGCCAGTATTTGTGGCAAATCTGGCCTTCTTGTAGAAAGGCTTTTTGAAAGATTTCTTCTTGACAGGGGTAGAGGTAGACTTACAAAGTCTATCTAAAGCAGCATTTTCTGCATCCATTTGAGTGGCTTTGATTTGCCACTCCTTACCAAACAGATTCTCACCCGTACAGGGCAAATTTCCCAACCCATCCTGGACCCAGGGTTCAAGGTTAGAGGCCTGGAGCCAAGCAATTCTGCGAGCCGCTATGGCAATACCTGAGGCTCTGCTAGCACCTTCAAAGGAGTCAAAGGCTGCTCTGTTGGAGAACTTTGAAATATCTTGGGTATGCTTCAGCAGAAGAAGGAACTCCTCCTTTCTATCCTCTGGGATAAAGGGGAGAAAATGGTGTATCTTTAATGCAATTTCCTTCAGAAACATGCCCATATAGAGGCTGTATGAGTTGATTCTGGCAATAAGCATACTTGCTTGGAAGATTTTTCTTCCAAAAGCATCCAGAGTCCTACATTCTCTTCCTGGGGGAGTAGAAGAGTGTCTTTTAGTACTCTTGATCCTTTTCATAGCTGACTGCACCACAATGGAGTGGTGCGGGAGCTGAGTTTTTTGAAACCCAGGAGAAGGGGGGACACGATACATGGTGTCCAGACGACGAGAATGTGGAGATAGGGTGAGAGGAGTCTCCCATAAGTCCATCATGTGATCTTGAAGAATTTCATGGATGGGCAGGGTGACTGCCTCTTTGGGAACCTTAGAGTATCCTAAAATGTCTAACTTTTTTGCTCTAGGTTCTTTTTCAGAGGATACAGAAATAGAAAGACCTTTAGCTACTTCAATGATGAAGTCTTGAAAGGATAAATCCTCTGGAGGAGACATTCTCCTCTTTGGAGAAGAGGGCTCCTCAGGTAGAGTAAGGGATACTTCAGCAGAGTCATCTGATGAATCAGGATCATCAGAAGACTCAAAGTATCGTCTGTTTGCTTCCAGGGATCGATAAGCGTATCGACCGGTATCGACATCGGGGGTACCCGGAACCGGATCGGTATCGGGAAAACCCCGGAACCGGGAACCGGTATCCTGGTCGATGTGGAAGGCATGGGTACCGGTATCGGTTGTGGTACCGGAACCGGAGTCGGTACCGCAGGGTGCGGTACCGAGGGCGTCGCAGCCTTAATAAAAGCCAAAATGGCCTGCTGCATGGATTGAACTGTATGATCCATGGACGCCACGACTGTCTGGATGTCGGTACCGGATGATTGAGCCGGTACCCCAGAACAGTCTAACAGGTGATCGGTCGAGGCCGTGCCATCGATGTCAACCTGTAACCCCATAGGAGGTGCTTTGGAAGCCGGAGCTTCCCGCCGGGGTTGTTTGGCTGGGACAGGGTCCTCAGGGTCAAGCCCAGGGGTATCTCGATACTTAGAGGGAGATTTGCCCTTTGAGGACCTGCCAGAGGAATGTTTGGTTACCTGAGATCCATCAGGAGAGGAAGACCTGGAAGATGTCGATGCTGGAGTATCTGTAGAAAACAGCATGTGAAACTTGGCTGCTCGGTTCTGTAAGCCACGTTTAGACATCAAAGAACAGGATGGGCAATCCGGAATGGAATGGTCAGGCCCCAAACATTTAAGACACCATTCATGGGTGTCTGTGACTGAAATAGTACTGCTGCACTTGGTGCATTTTTTAAACCCAGAGGCTTGTTTCTCCATGAGGGAGAATTAGTGAAGGCCTAAAGGCCTCACAGAACTAACACACCAAGTGAGGGAAAAAAAAGATTTTTTTTTTTTTAAATAAAGGAAAAAAGACCGGCGGTACCGGTCTGGAATCGGGGAAGGCAAACACGCGGCCAAAGAAATAAATTAAAATAACAACTTCTTCAGCGGTGACAGGAACACGACCTGCTGGCTCCGCGGAAAAAGAAGAACTGAGGAGAGTTGGTCAGGAAGGCGGGAAGGCAGCGCGCATGCGCAGTGGGAGGCCCCAAAAGCTTTCCTTCTGGGAAGCTGGGGAGCTTACCCGCTCAGGCTCCGTCGGTACCGACGTACCCATATGTGAGGACTTATTCCTGCTTGTTCCTGGAGATCAGGTGTTCTCCGGGGACTGCAGGAATCAGTCCTCAGATATGAGTGACATCGATGCCGACGGAGCCCCTGTGGAGCAAATCCCCAGCTTTCAAAGAAAGCCTTTGGGAATTGCTACCATGCATGCGTGGTCCCCTTCCTGCCCAACGGTGCCATCTTGCTCAGTCAAATGACATAGCTAAAAGATGGCAAAACAAATGAAAATAATAGGATTGCAAATCCAAGGGGAGGAGGGAGGGTTGTGAGGACTGATTCCTGCTATCCCCGGAGAACACCTGTTAGAGGTGAGTAACTACGCTTTCTCCGGGAACAAGCAGGAAGTCAGTCCTCACATATGGGACTCCCCAGCTACAGGCTACCATGAACCTATAGCTAAAAAATGCTCCCTCGAGAGCAGCAAACAGCTGCAATGAAAACCCTAACCAGGGAAATAGGACCTGCATCCTAGGAAAGTAGCACTCCGGTAGTCTGAACACAGAAGGGTCAGAGGGTAAGAGTTGCCTAGACCCTGAAAAGGTTATGGAGTACAGCCTGTCCGAAGGCACTGTCCAGTCGGGACTCCCTATCCAGGCAGTAATGAGCTGCGAAGGTATGAACCGAAGACCAGGTGGCAGCCCGGCAGATGTCCGCGAGAGGAACAGAGTGCAGGTGAGCCACTGATGCCGCCATGGCCCTGACCCTATGAGTCATAACATGGTCTTCCAGCGGAAGCCTCACTTCCTCATAAGCCCGGGCAATACAGTCTGCCACCCATGTGGACAGCGTACGCTTAGCCACCGCCTCCCCCAGCTTACTGGGTTCATAGGAAATGAAAAGCTGAGAGGCTTTTTGAATGTAGAGTATGTTGAATGTAGAAGGACAGAGCCCTCTTACAATCCAGGGTATGGAAGACCGCCTCTGCCCAACTGGCATGTGGCCTGAGAAAGAAGGTAGGAAGAACCACCCTATTCTTATAGAACTTGGTATAAGTCCTCTCCGCCACGAGGGCTTGGAGCTCACTCACCCTCCGGGAGGAAGTGAGAGCAACCAAGAAAACCACCTTCCAGGAGAGATAACGGAGGTGGCACATGGTCAACGGTTCGAAGGGCGGCCGGGGGAGCTGCCCCAACACTACACCGAGATCCCATTTGGTCGCCGGGGGCAGGCCAGGGGCTTCGACAGGAGTAGGCCCTTTGGAAACTGGGACACCACTGGATGAACTGAGAGGGGCTTTCCATCCATGTGATAGTGGTTCACCGCTAGGGAGTTGGAGTTAAGCCCCGTCCCATTGAGGTAGAAAAGGTATTGCAATACCACAACCACCGGACAAGAGAAGGGGACTACCCCTTGCTCAGCGCACCAAAGCGCAAATGTGCGCCACTTAAAGGCGTATGCCCATCTGGTAGATGCTCTGCGCGAAGCCAGCAACACATTCTCCATGTCCTTCGGAAGGAGGGGTGGGGCTAGAGTCACCCTCTCAGCAGCCATGCCATCAGCGAAAGAGAGCTGAGGTTGGGATGCAAAAGAAAGTCCCCCCCTCCTGGGAAAGGAGCCATGGAGTTGACACCAAAGGAATGGGGGTCTCCACCGCTAGCTGTAGAAGCAGAAACCACGGCTGCCTGGGTCACAATGGGGCTATCAGGATGACTGAGGCTCTGTCATGAAGGATCTTGAACAGAGTCTTGGCGATCAGAGGTGTTGGGGGGAAAGCATACAGAAGACCCACTGACCATGAGACTAGAAAGGCGTTGGCTGCCACCCTGGCGGGGTGCGGCTGCCTTGAGCAAAAGCAGTAAACAACAAAAACCCTAAAGGTTTAGTGATAAATTATACTAACTGGGTAAAATCACCAAACTAAACCCCCCGAAAAACCAAAAAATGTTTTTTGCTTTCTTTTTGTCGGATGTTTTCAGGAAAGGGACATTGTATCAAAACTATGTCCACCACACAGTCACATCCATTTTATTATAAAACTTTGAAAATTTTTTTACTTAACTGAAGATTGTTAAATCGCAGACTTTGCAGGCACGCTCAGGCACGACGTGCACGTTTCGGGTCGAGAACCCTGTGTCAAGTGCTGCCGTTATCGAATTCATCTGTCTTTGAAACGCCGAAATCAGCTGTTTCCTTCAAAAGGGTCTGATCTTTCGCAGAATGGCTGTAACTTGCTGGCAATCATTTTAGCTCACCAATGAAACACCAGGATCACCCCACCAACCAGGGGAAACCCGGGAATCACCGGTGGCATCAAGAAACACTGAGCCAATCAATCTCTTTGTTAAGACCTTCAGGAGATACCGTCCGTAAATGAAAAATCCAACGTTGTTCACAACTCTGCAATTTATTTATGCGATTCCCACCACGTGGATCCAAAGGAATATGGTCAATGACCGACCACCGTAAATCTTGAAAAGTGTGGCCAGTTGTTAAACAATGTTCAACTATTGGAGCTGTTATTATCTCCTGGCGAAGTCGGGACGCGTGTTCACTTAATCGCTGTTTAATTTTTCGAGTTGTTCTGCCCACATAGACAAAAGGACACGGACAGTGGATTAAGTATACGACAAAGCTCGAATTGCAGTTTGTTTCCCATCGCCGTCGAAATTGCTGATCCGTTCTCGGGCAGGTCCATTCTACTCCCGTCATCATCGAAGAACAATAGATGCAGTTACCACACTCAGTATGACCACCATGTGGAGTGACAGGTGAAGGGGGTCGATCCTCTGCAACTGCAGAACATGCCAATAAATCTCCCAAATTTGCTCCCCGTGTGAAAGCTATCATAAGGGGTTTTTGGAAGCAAGGATGTAAATGCAAAATAGGCCAGTGTTTGCGGAGAATGTTAACTACTCCAGTACTAGAGCTCATATAAGGTAAAATGCCCACCATCGTTGGAGAGGCTTGTTCTTAGATGACATTTTTTTCCTATGGGTTGGGACTTTGGATGGATTACAGAGTTTTTTAGCTTGGCTGAATGGTTTAAACTCTCATCTGACATTTACAGCTCATATTGATGACCGCCAGATCAATTTTCTTGACATTACGATATATAGGGAGGAGGGTCATTTCCGCACTTCGTTATATCGGAAACCAACTCAACGTAATAGCTTACTGCAATATCATAGCTTCCATCCCGGTCCACTGAAAAAAGGTTTACCGTATGGTCAGTTTCTTAGGTTGCGGAGAATATGTTCATCAACGCAGGATTTTAAGTTACATGCAAAAGAGTTACGTACTCGTCTTTTTGAGAGAGGTTACCCACCCAAGGTGATCAAATTGGCTTACTGTCGTGCATTATATACGCATCGCGAATGGCTACTGTCTGAACATCGATCTGTTAGAGATGAAGAACAAGCCTCTCCAACGATGGTGGGCATTTTACCTTATATGAGCTCTAGTAATGGAGTAGTTAACATTCTCCGCAAACACTGGCCTATTTTGCATTTACATCCTTGCTTCCAAAAACCCCTTATGATAGCTTTCACACGGGGAGCAAATTTGGGAGATTTATTGGCATGTTCTGCAGTTGCAGAGGATCGACCCCCTTCACCTGTCACTCCACATGGTGGTCATACTGAGTGTGGTAACTGCATCTATTGTTCTTCGACGATGACGGGAGTAGAATGGACCTGCCCGAGAACGGATCAGCAATTTCGACGGCGATGGGAAACGAACTGCAATTCGAGCTTTGTCGTATACTTAATCCACTGTCCGTGTCCTTTCGTCTATGTGGGCAGAACAACTCGAAAAATTAAACAGCAATTAAGTGAACACGCGTCCCGACTTCGCCAGGAGATAATAACAGCTCCAATAGTTGAACATTGTTTAACAACTGGCCACACTTTTCAAGATTTATGGTGGTCGGTCATTGACCATATTCCTTTGGATCCACGTGGTGGGAATCGCATAAATAAATTGCAGAGTTGTGAACAACGTTGGATTTTTCATTTACGGACGGTATCTCCTGAAGGTCTTAACAAAGAGATTGATTGGCTCAGTGTTTCTTGATGCCACCGGTGATTCCCGGGTTTCCCCTGGTTGGTGGGGTGATCCTGGTGTTTCATTGGTGAGCTAAAATGATTGCCAGCAAGTTACAGCCATTCTGCGAAAGATCAGACCCTTTTGAAGGAAACAGCTGATTTCGGCGTTTCAAAGACAGATAAATTCGATAACGGCAGCACTTGACACAGGGTTCTCGACCTGAAACGTGCATGTCGTGCCTGAGCGTGCCTGCAAAGTCTGCGATTTAACAATCTTCAGTTAAGTAAAAAAAATTTTCAAAGTTTTATAAAAAAATGGATGTGACTGTGTGGTGGACATAGTTTTGATACAATGTCCCTTTCCTAAAAACATCCGACAAAAAGAAAGCAAAAAATTTTTTTTGGTTTTTCGGGGGGTTTAGTTTGGTGATTTTACCCAGTTTGAGCAAAAGCAGGGCAACTGGTGATTGTCTGCTCTTGTAGGCAGAAAAGCAGTGTGGAATGATCAACGAGGTCAGAAACTGCAGATAGGTCGAGAGATACTGCCACCAAGATGTCACCGTGATCATGGAACTGGTGCAACTCACTAAGAAAAGAGGACAGTTTCTGTGCTGCAACCCAGGCGGAAGCCAGATTGACAGGGGGGTGCAAAGCTAGAGTGAAAGTCAAATAAGAAGAGAGCCGGGCCAAAAACAATTTCTCAAGCAATTTTGAGAGGAAAGGAAGGGTAGAGATTGGTCGATAGTTTGATGGAGAGGATGGATCAAGTGAGGAATTCTTCAACAGAGAGCGGACAACGGCATGTTTCCAAGCACTGTTCCCTCTAAGCTGTGCGCGTGTGCGCGCGCACACACCTCGCCGAGCGAGCGCACAAAAATTATGGTCCTGATTCTGATAGAAAACAACACAGATGTCTTAAAATTTAAAAGTTGTTGTGTATTTACGGTTTTCACAAGTTCTACAATATTTTCTAGTGCAATCAATGTGGTGTACATACTGTATTCTGACGTGTAGTCAAATTTTAAAGTATATAACCCCGAGTGTTATGTGGCGCACAAAAATTTAACCTTCCTTCAAAAGCTGCACAGCTGATATTTTATGCGCACACAGCCTACAGAAAATTAGAGGGAACATTGTTTCCAAGCCATAAGAAAAACACCAGAGGAAAGACTGGAATTCATAATAGTTAAGACAACCGGAAGCAGAGCAAGGGACAGTGTAGAGATCCAGGAGGAAGGAATAGGGTCAGAGGAAGAGATGGTCTTGCGCGATGAGATGAGAACCTTAAGAAGTTCCACAGAGGAGACTGAATCAAAGGAAGACAAGATGTGGGATAGCGTAGAGCCAGCAGAGACAGGCAAAGATACAGTATCACGGGAACTGAAAGGGGAAGAGGGCGAAGAGGGGGAGAGGATAGTTTGCAAAGGAGGCTCGTAACATAGCAACTTTGGAACTGAAAGAGTCAGTGGAAGGGAGGAAACCAGCAGAGGGCTTAGAAAGAGACAAAAGAACAGAGTTATAGGCAACAGGAAGAATTTGCATAGGAGGAGATAAGAGGAGTAATAGTTCTTCTTAGCTAGAGAAATTTGAAAGTGATAGTACTGATGGGCCAGTTTGTAGTCACGGAGAGTGGATGGTGATGGATACTTATGCCACTGACGTTCTGAAAGTCAGAGTTGCTGGCAAGGAAAAATGAGTCCAGAATGAAACCACAGGTGAATGTGTCTGGGATTGGTTCTGATGGGACGAAAAGGGGCCACCAAATCCAAAGCAGAGGAAAGAAAAGAAAACCAGAGGTCAGCATGAGAATCAACAGAGAGCAAAGCAAAGTCATGTGGGAACAAGTTTTGAGAAGCTGGAATACTATTGATAGTTGCAGGTGATAGATTGCGAGACAACATGGATTCTGATGAACAAGCAGAAATGCCAGTGGAATGAGAAGTAATGGGGTCTTCCTCGAGAGCCTGGACAGCATCACGTACTCCTTCTCCAGCTCATCCACTTTCTCCTCAATTGGCTTCCCAAAGAGGTTCTCCCCACTACTGGGAATAATGGCCGGTCTTATCCTGGATCCACTGCTCCAGGTTGGAGGACTGCAGCCAGGCAAGTCACTGATGCCCACTGCTGCCACTCTGCAGGCAAACTCAAAGGCATCATACATGGTTTGCACTGCATATTTAGAGCAATCCTTGCCATGGCCTATCAGGGCTCAGAAGGAGTTGAGGCAGTCAGCAGGAACATGGACATCGAAGTCCGCCAGGATGGAGTTGTGTGGTAACTGGGGATTCTTGGAGCCTGGCGCCTTCTGGACCCGCTACATTGCATCCAGCTGATGGCTGAAGGTGGGAACCATGAGGAGGTTCTCTCACAGCAATCTCTGCAAGACATGGTGCACCGGTACAATCACTGACTCTTTGGACGTCGAAGGGTACTGGAGGAGCTCGAGCTCCTCTGCTCTTGGCTCATCTTCCACCTCTAAGGAGAAGGGTATAGTCTTGGCCATATCACGCACAAAGTCCTGGAAGACATGTCCTCCAGGGACAATTTATGTCACTCTTACGAGGGAGATGGATCAGAGGGAAGGTCTGGTGACCTCCTGTCTGACTCGGACTTGGACTCGGACTCCAAGAAGAAACTGAAGTAGCGTCTGGTTTCCTCCTGCCACCTGCTCCAGTCATACGGAGAGGGCAGGCACCCCAGGACATCGGATCTCAATATGTTTGTTTGACAGGGATATAGCTGTTTGAACCGGCATCGATTCCGATCTCTCGCCTAATGCGCCTGCCTCTGCCAGCAGTGCATGGGTCTCCAGGATAGGCTGGATGGAGTGTGGATGACAGTGCCGAAGCCATCTTAGATTCTGCATGCTACAAGGCTAAGACTGCTGTCATGTGAGCCTCAAGAGCCCTCAGGTTTTCCTTCAGCACCACCGACTCGGAGACGACCAGGGTAGGAATTGTGACATCAGCCAGGGGACTCCATGGTGACAGGTTCATCAAGAGACATCCAGCTGCCCTTGGGCTATGGTGGTCGATTCCTCCCATGGAGGAAGCTTGGTGGGCCACTCCCGGCCCTTGCTGTCCATGTTGCGCTGGGAAGGGCTGCAGTGTCGATACACTCAGGGCTTATCCAGGTGCTTGGGTGCCCCCTTCGATGTTGACGGGATCAGTGTCAGGTCCTTTCTTGATTCCAGTCGGATATCGACAAAGCCTCGATGCTCTGGTCCCTCGGTTCCGAATGTGCCTGGGCGCTCTGCACAGTTGACACCTTGTGGGAGTCCACAACAGCATCTCCGATATTGGAGCAGACGATGCTGAATCAGACGTTCTGAAGAGGAACAACTCCTGCTTTTTCTGGCCCTTCAGGCCTCTCCTTGTCATATGCAGGCAAAGGTTGCAGGAAGCTGGCTGGTGATCGGGCCCAAGACACTGGAGGCACCAATTGTGCCCGTCTGTGACCGAAATGGAGCAGCCACATTTTCTGCCACTCATTGGCTTAGACATGTTCAGGAAGACCGCGTCGACAAAGTCAAAGGCCTTGATTGTGCCGATGGCGGGAAAGGCCCGGAAAGGGAAAAGCAGAAAAAAGGCAAAAATAAATTAAAAGAAAAATGAAAAAAATCGGCTGGGAGCCAACTAACCAATGACAGATGGTAATTATTCAAAAGAGTACCCGCAAGAGGTAAGACAGGAAAACAAAAAGGTTTTCTGCTAGTGCAGGACACATCCTAGGGGCTCTGCAGAAAGAAGACGGTGTCACGGCAAGCAGAAAGGCAGGTACAGTGTAGCTCCCAAAAGCTTCCAAAGAAAGTTGGGGAGCATTACACGTAGTGCTCCGTCGATTTCACCCATGCATGAGGTCTTACCTTCCTACTTGTCTGCGGAGAAATGATGAGTATAGGCTTTGTGTCGCAGCAAGCAGTCTTCCTGCAGGAATGCCAACTGTCACTGCAAAGTGCTGCAACTCCCAAAATACCAATTTCCTTTTAAGAGGAGAATCAACCCCTCTAATATTAAGAGTACCATCTCACACACACCCCAGAGGCCAATTTCCCTACTCCATTCCAGTACGCTTCCCAAATCTCCCCTCTCCCCATCCCATCAATCAGAGCAGAGTGTTCTTCTGCTGCCCTCTTCATCACAGGACTCCAAGTGAACACCCACATCGCGCCCCCCCCATGCAAGATATCTTCTCGCATTCCATACCACCTCACCCCCTCCACTCATTCACCCCACAATCCCCAAACCTCCTCACACACACACTTAGACCATTAACCAATTCCCTACCTTCCGCCTTATACTCAGTACCCCCCCCCCCCCCACAAACAAGGCAAAATCTCTCTGTTCAAGAGTCCAGCACAGTTTATTTATTTATTTATTTGGTTACATTTTTATACCGCTTCTTCCAGCGATCAGTAGCAGTTTACATTATAACTTGAGCACAGCAAAGCAACAGTTACATATAACAGGTTTAAAATTATAAAATTATATACATATAACAGGTTTAGAAAAAGTTCCTATTCAAAACCCTCACAAGATCACCATAGCACCGCTATCGCACCCTTGCTGCCCTAGTACCAGTATCAGACACACTGCGCTCCTGCTCCACTGTTCCTCCTCCAGTCTTAGATGAAGTCGTTACCGTTTAATTGGGACCCACTGCCAACGGGGTTGCTCTGCCAAAGCCTTCCCAGTTCTCGACCATGGCTCTCGCAGTAGGGGAGGGTTGCTCGCCCCTTCCTTATGCAAGTACTCCCAAACCTCACTTGCCACACAAAGGTGAAATTAGACTTACCTGCTAATTGTTGTTCCTTACGGAACTCCAGTCTAGTCCCGACATCTGGGTTTAAGCACCTCCTCCAGCAGCTACGGAGACTGAGAAACATCATTCTTCTGATGACACTGGTACAAATACTCCCGGGACCGCCTCCTCTGACCAGTAATCTATTGACAAAGCAGACTTGCCTGAGCAACAGTTAAGTATCAATAAATTAACCAATTGAACCTCAACTTAACTTTAACTATACTCTTACAGGAACTAACTACTCCCATTATAGTAGATGGAAGAAAAGAAAACAGTACGTTCGTATAGGAAACTGTGCCAAGGAAGGCCACCCTTCCTCGTTTCCCAAAGAATCCAGATGCCCCCAGGCACCCCCTTCTCTATTCCAAACTCTCTTTTTTTTTTTTTGCATTAGCTCCCCTCCCTTAAGCCTTGAGTCCTAACTCCGTGCTTCAGACCAACAGCACAGAATCAACTAGGGACTAGACTGGAGTTACGTAAGGAACAACAATTAGCAGGTAAGTCTAATTTCACCTTCCTTAACATCCCTCCAGTCTAGTCTCGACATCTGGGGATGTAACAGAGCAGTAAAACCTTTTCTTACCGGGAGGGACCCACCAGGCCAGCTTGAAGCATCGCTCTGCCAAAGCTAGTATCCCTTTCCGCTTGCACATCCAGACGGTAATGCTTAACGAAAGTATTAAACGATGCCCAAGTCGCCATCTTACAAATCTCAATAGCTGGCACTAGACCGCATTCTGCCCAAGACGCCACCTGTGCCCTTGTCGAATGGGCCCTGATGCCCTCTGGCACTGGCTTTCCTTTCAGAATGTAAGCCGATGCTATTGCTTCTTTAAGCCAACGTGCAATGGAAGCTTTACAAGCAGCTTCCCCCTTTCGTGCCCTGCCAAAGAGAACAAAAAGCCAGCCTATCTGTCTTTCTGAAACTTGCCGTTCTCCTAAGATACTTCAACGCTTGTCGCACGTCCAGAGCGTGTAAGGAACCGGAAGCTGCCTTCCCTCCCATGTCGATAAACACTGGGAGAGAAACTACCTGATTCACATGAAACGCTGAGACCACCTTTGGTAAGAAAGACGGCACAGGCCGGAGCACCACCTTGTCATCGTAAAAGGACAAAAAAGGCTTCCGACACGATAAAGCCTGTAACTCCGAAATTCTACATGTTGAACAGATCTCTACTAGAAAAACTGCCTTGAGTGTCAGATCCTTATCCGATGCCTGCGCCAAAGGTTCAAAGGGTCTGCGCGCTAACGAGTCCAACACCAACGTCAGATTCCATCCCGGAACCGGCGATCTACAAGGAGGCCTAAGAAGAGCAACCGCTCGCAAAAACCGTTTAACATCTGGATGTGTTCCAGGATCTGTCCTTTTATCTTTCCTCTGTAACATGCTAGCGCTGCTACCTGCACCCGCAGGGAGGCCGCCGCCAATCCTTTGTCAAAACCATCCTGCAAAAAAAGCTAGAACGTGTGACACCGAAGCCCCTAAGGCCTGAATCGTTCTGTCCGTACACCATGCTTCAAAGACCCGCCAGATACGTATATACGCCAAAGACGTAGATCTTCTCCTAGCCTTCAACATGGTGGAAATGACGGCCAAGGAATATCCTCTTGCCCTCAACCTCGCCCTTTCAAGAGCCAAGCCGTAAGTGAGAATTGATCTACCTGGGGCATAAGAATGGGACCAGGTAACAAAAGATCCTTCCGAACCGGGAGCTGCCAGGGCTGGTTACCAACAGCCGGACGAGATCCGCGTACCACGGTATCCTCGGCCAATCCGGCGCTATCAAAATTACCATTCCCTTGTGCACCTCTATTCTCTACAATACTTGACCTATTAAGACCCAGGAGGGAAAAAATGTACAGGAGCTGGCGCTCCGGCCATCTTTGAATGAGAGCATCGAGCCCTTCCGACATCCTCTCCTTTCTTCTGCTGAAGAATCTGCTTGCCTTCACTGACTCGAATGTAGCCTTCAGATCCATCACCGGCTCCCCCCAGTGGTACACCACCAAGTCGAAGACCTCTGGATGAAGCACCCACTCTGCTGGATCCACTGACTCAACTCAGAAAATCTGCCGTCACATTCTCTACTCCTGCCACATGAGCCGCCGACAGCGTCTCTAGATGCGCTTTGGCCCAATCCAACAGTTTTTCAGCCTCGAATTCCAGAGACGCACTGCCGGTGCCCTCTTGCCGATTTATATAGGCCACTGTGGTTGCATTGTCGGAAAAGACCCGTACCGCCTTGTTCTCTAACGACACCTGAAACACTCTGAGTGCTAAAGCCACCACTCTCAACGCCAACCTGTTGATGGACCATGACCTTTCCACTTCGGTCCACTGCCCTTGGGCATAGACCCCTTCGACATGTGAGCCCCATCCCACAAGACTGGCGTCCGTCGTAAGGGGCACCCAGGCGGGCGCTTTCAGAGCAATTCCCTTCTCCAGCAATCCCGGCCTCAACCACCACTGCAGTGCCTGCCTCGTTTCTGTCCGACAGAGCAGTACCTTGGACAGCGGATCGTTCTGGTGAGACCATCTTCTGAGCAATGCCCTATGTAATGGTCGCATATGTGCCCGTGCCCACGGAACCAATTCGAGAGTCTCTACCATAGTACCTAGCAACTGCAGATACTGCCACGCCATGGGAATCTTGCGGCTGAGAAAGGTGTGGACTAGGTTTCTCAAGGCCTGCACCCTCACCTGAGGCAGAAATACCTTCCCTAACTGCGTATCGAAATGTGCACCGAGATACTCCAGGGTCCGCGCCAGCTCCAGTCTGCTCTTCTCTCTGTTGATCACCCAGCCTAGACTCTGAAGGAATTTTACCACTCTGAACGTCGCCAATTCGTTCTCTCCCCTGGACTTTGCCCGTATCAACCAATTGTCTAAATAGGGGTGCAACAGAATTCCTTCTTTCCTCAATGCCGCCGCCACAACCACCATGACCTTGGTAAACGTCCGTGGAGCTGTTGCTAACCCGAACGGTAAAGCTCGGAACTGAAAATGCCCCATCGGCAGTGCAAACCTGAGGAATTTCTGATGCTCCTGTCGAATGGGTAAGTGAAGATACGCTTCCGACAAATCCAGTGCAGTAAGAAACTCCCCTGCTCTTACGGCCACAATCACCGACCTTAGAGTCTCCATACGAAAATGCGATATGCGCAGACACTGATTTACTTTCTTGAGATCCAAAATCGGACGAAAGTATCCCTCCTTTTTTGGCACCACAAAATAAATGGAGTATTGACCGCACCCACATTGCTCTGGTGGAACAGGAACTACCGCGTTGAGTCTCAGTAACCTCTCCAACGTGTCTTGCACCACCTGAACCTTCAAAAGCGTTTTGCATGGGGATTGAACAAAAGCATTGGCCACCGGGCGTTGGAACTCGAGAGCACACCCCTCTCGACTGATTTCCAAAACCCACTCGTCGGTAGTAATTTGGGCCCAAGCAGTGGGTCAGTGTCACGTCAGGACAGCTAGGGAGATAAAGTTCCTAGATGAAATAAATGACTGCTTCTTGGAGCAACTGGTTCATGAACCGACCAGAGGGGAAGCCATATTAGACCTAGTCCTTAGTGGAACACCAGATCTAGTGCAAGAGATAAGGTTGTTGGGGCCACTTGGCAATAGTGATCATAGCATGATCGCCTTTGATTTAATTAGTGGAGGAGGGATAGTAAGGAAATCCACAGTACTACCTTTTAACTTTCGAAAGGGAGACTATGATAAAATGAGGAAAACAGTTAAGAAAAAACTAAAAGGAGCAGTTGCAAAGGTTAAAGACGTACATCAGGCTTGGCTGTTGTTAAAAAATACTATCTTGGAAGCCCAGACCAGCTGTATTCCACGCTTTAAGAAAAGTGGAAGGAAGTCCAAAAAAACTGCCAGCATGGTTTAAAGGTGAGGTCAGAGAGGCTGTTGTTGCCAAAAAAGCATCTTTCAGGAAATGGAAAAAAGAGCCAAACGACGAAACCTGGAAACAGCACAAGCACTGGCAAGTCAAATGCAAGGGATTGATAAGGCAGGCAAAGGGAGAATTTGAGAAGAAGTTTGCTGCAGAAGCAAAAACGCAAAGTAAAGACCTTTTCAAGTACATTTGTAGCAAAAAACCTGTGAGAGAGTCAGTTGGTCCATTAGATGATAAAGGGGTTAAAGGAGCACTAAGAGGCGACAAGGCGATAGCGGAGAGACTGAATGAATTCTTTGCTTCAGTCTTTACTGAGGAAGATGTAGGGATGTTACCCATGACTGAAATGGTATTTAAATGTTACCCATGACTGAAGTGGTATTTAAAGATGCGGAAGAATTGAAGGAAATATCGATACATCGGGAAAATGTATTACAACTATTAGATAAACTGAAGAGTAGCAAATCACCTTGGCCGGATGGTATACATCCAAGGGTGCTGAAAGAACTGAAATACGAGATTGCAGACCTGCTATTAGTAATCTGTGAACTATCATTAAAATCATCTCTAATACCTGAAGATTGGAGGATCGCCAATGTAACACCAATTTTTAAAAAGGGTTCCAGGGGTGATCCGGGAAAGAGTAGTTACTCACCTGTAACAGGTGTTCTGCAGGAGCAGCAGGAATCAGTCCTCACATATGGGTGACGTCGGCGCCGACAGAGCCCTCGCGGAGCAATTTTCCACAGCTTTCAAAGAAAGCCTTT
The DNA here is from genome assembly GCA_033557465.1 of Ichthyophis bannanicus. Classification (NCBI taxonomy): domain Eukaryota; kingdom Metazoa; phylum Chordata; class Amphibia; order Gymnophiona; family Ichthyophiidae; genus Ichthyophis; species Ichthyophis bannanicus. The sequence goes on along the minus strand of CM066036.1, from coordinate 690,060,208 downwards.
GGGAATTGCAGCGTGCATGCGCGGTCCTCTTCCCGCCCAAGGGTGCCATCTTGCTCAGTCTGATGACATAGCTAAAAGACAGCAAAAATTTAGCAAAAAACGAAATCATAGGACTGCAACTCCAAGGGGAGGAGGGAGGGTTGTGAGGACTGATTCCTGCTGCTCCTGGAGAACACCTGTTACAGGTGAGTAACTACTCTTTCTCCAGGACCAAGCAGGAAGTCAGTCCTCACATATGGGACTACCAAGCTTAAGGCTACCGGAGACCCTAAGCACAAAAAAGGAGCTCCCTCAAGCTCAGTAGCACAGAAGGAAAAAATCTTCTCTGAGTACGCCTCCAACCGGTAGCCCAACATCCGGGACGGAGGGCAGGAGTTGCCTATACCTCAAAGAGATTACGGAGGACTGCCTGTCCGAAAGCACTGTCCCTGCGGGACTCCCTCTCCAGGCAGTAATGGGCTGCAAAAGTCTGGCTTGAAGACCAAGTAGCGGCCCGGCAGATGTCTGCCAATGGAACAGAGCGGAGGTAAGCCACTGACGCAGCCTTCGCCCTAACACGATGAGCCGTGACTCGACTCTCCAACGAGAGGCCGGCTGCCCCATAAGCCCAAGCGATACAGTCAGCAATCCAGATGGACAGAGTACGCTTGGAGACAGGGAGCCCCAACTTATTGGGGTCATAAGACACGAAGAGCTGAACAGCCCTTCGGTGCTCCCGCGTACGGTCTAGGTAGAAGGTTAACGCCCTCCTACAGTCCAGGGTATGCAGGACCATTTCAGCTCGGCTGGAGTGTGGCCTGGGAAAGAAGGTCGGAAGTACCACCTCCTGGTTGACGTGAAAAGAGGAAACCACTTTAGGAAGAAACTTAGGGTGAGTCCGTAGGACTACCCTATTCTTGTAGAACCTAGTGTAAGGAGGATCAGATACTAGGGCCTGCAGTTCACTAACGCGTCTAGCAGAAGTGAGGGCTACCAAGAATAAGGTTTTCCAAGAAAGAAAATGAAGATGACAGGTAGCCATAGGTTCAAAAGGCGGACAGGTAATCCGCTGTAAAACCACATTCAGATCCCAGTCAGGGGCTGGTGGGCGCAAAGGTGGTTTAAGAAGAAGGAGGCCTCTGAGAAAACGAGCCACTAGAGGGTGGCTGGAAAGAGGTCTGCCATCCACCGGCAGGTGATGCGCAGAAAGAGCACTGAGGTGGACCCTGACCGAGTTGGACTTAAGTCCAAGATTGGAGAGGCAAAGCAAGTACTGCAAGACCACTGATGCCGAACAGGAGAAGGGATCTTGAGACTGCTGAGCACACCAGACGGAGAACCGACGCCACTTAAGAGCGTAGAACTTCCGGGTGGAGGGTCGCCTGGAGGCCAAGACGACTTCCTCCACATCTGGAGGCAGCAGGAGGGGAGCAAGGACTACCCTTTCAGCAGCCAGGCCATCAGATGAAGGGACCGGAGGTTGGGGTGTAGGAGAGTCCCGTGATCCTGGGTCAGGAGATCGGGCTGAAACCCCAGAGGGAGAGGAGTGTCCACTGCCAGCTGCATCAGAAGCGGGAACCAGGGCTGTCTCGGCCACCGGGGAGCCACCAGGATCATCGAGGCTCTGTCTCTGAGAACCTTGAAGAGCGTCCGAGACACTAGTGGCATGGGAGGAAAGGCATACAAGAGGCCTGTGGACCATGGAATCAGAAAAGCATCCGCCGCTACTCTGAGAGGATGCGGTTGTCGAGAGCAGAATCTGGGAAGTTGCCGGTTCTGAGGACTGGCAAACAGATCCATGGTGGGGAGGCCCCATTTGAGAAAGATCCGCTGAAGCACTAACGGATCCAATCTCCACTCGTGTGGTTGGAGGATTCTGCTCAGTTTGTCTGCCAGGCAATTTTCTTGACCCGGGAGATAAACAGCTTTGAGGAGGATGCCGCGGTTGACGGCCCAAGAGCACAGCTTTTGTGCTTCCCGACAGAGAAGGAAGGAGCCTGTGCCCCCTTGTTTGTTCACGTAGAACATCGCAACTTGATTGTCCGTCTGGACCAGCACAGACTGGTGAGAAGTGAGGTGGGAGAAGGCCCTCAGAGCCAGGTGGATAGCTCTGAGCTCCAGGAAGTTGATCTGCTGGGCAGATTCCCAAGGAGTCCAGAGGCCTTGAGTACATGTCCCTTGGCAATGTACTCCCCAACCGAGGAGAGAAGCATCGGTCGTCAGGACCTGAGAAGGCGGAGGAGACTGAAAAGCCATTCCTAGCACTAGGTTTGGCAGATGAAGCCACCATTGCAGAGAAGAGACCAGCGGGTCGGAGATCTGTACGGAGTCCGCTAGGCTCCCAGTGGCCTGATGCCATTGTGTGCGAAGGCACCATTGACCAGGCCGCATGTTCAGGCGGGCATTGGGGGTCACATGGACTGTGGAAGCCATATGGCCGAGCAGTCTCAGAAATTGCCTGGCAGAGACCAGGGAATTGCTGTGAAAGTGGCTGGCAAGATCCATGAGCCTGTTTGCTCTGTCGAGAGGCAGAAAGGCTCGCGCCTGAAGTGTGTTTAATCTTGCGCCGATGAACTCGAGATCCTGAGAGGGGAGCAAAGTGGACTTTGCAAAGTTTATGACAAAGCCCAAGTGCTGAAGCAGAGCCACAGTGCGGTGCGTGGCGTGAGTGGCCTCTTGGGAAGACTGTGCTGTGATGAGCCAGTCGTCGAGGTATGGAAATACAAAGAGGCCTTGAAGCCTTAGATAAGCCTTCAGGTCTTACCTGTCTGGAAGATGGCAACATGTAAGAGCAAATGGAACCACATCCGAACCATTCCTACAAAGCCAAGGAGTCCCTCAAGGATCCTCACTATCATCACTCATGTTTAACATCTATATACAACCCATTTGTAACATCATTAGATCATTCAATGTGTGTTGTATGATTTACGCAGATGATGTCTTAATGTACCTGCCAATATCCCTGGAATGCCCGGATCTCACCCCACTAAGTGTTTCAACGCTATATCCGAATGGCTCCTCTCACAAAATCTGCGCATCCAACATAAGAAAACTGAGGTCCTGTTCATCTCTAGAAATCCTGAGTTTACACCACCTAACCACCTGGAAGTAGACAACGCCAAGCTGCAAGTAAAATCAGCCATACGGTATCTTGGAGTCACATTGGATCAAAACCTCAACATGAAGCAGCACATTGCAAAAACAGTAAGAGCGATCTACTTCAAGATCAGATCCCTTAGACACATACGCCCCCTACTCGAACCGAGCGACTTCCGCACCATTTATCAAGCTCTCATTATCCCTCATTTTGATTACGCAAACGCCATCCTACAAGGACTCCCTCAGGCAACCCTACATCCCTTACAACTCGCAATGAACAGTGCAGCGCGAATCCTCTTCGGAGCACCAAGGAGAGAGCATATCACACCCCTACTGATTCAACTGCACTGGCTCCCCATCCAAGCCAGGATTAGCTTCAAGACCTTAGTGATGACATTCAAGGCTATCAACGGACTATCCGCCTCCTCAATAAGTGACCTCATACAACCACTCACACCCAACAGGACAAGAAGAACCGCTGCAGCCAACATGCTAGCAATACCAAAGGCTATGACAAAATGCTCCATAACAACTTCAAATAGAGCCTTCAGCTTGAGCGCCCCAAGCCTCTGGAACTCCCTACCACCACACATCAGAGCTATCCCCAACTTGAGCCAGTTCAGGAAGGCCTTAAAACACCTCCTCTTTACTAAGTACCTAATAGACTCCTCCGAACCACAGCCACCATGTATGACCAACACACAATAACTCCATCCCACATGCATACAATCACTTATTTCAATGTTCCACACATGTAGATAGTTTTCCCTGGTTAGCCAAGTTGATGCTCCTGTTCTTTGTAATGACCTGACTCTTGTTTTTTGTCGGAAACTGTTAGTTCTATGTAAACCGCGCTGATCGCAAATAGTGCGGTATAGAAGAAATGTAAATAAAAAATAAAAAAATAAAAGTTAAGCCGCCACCACTGCTAGACATTTGGTGAACACCCTTGGTGCGGAGGATAGGCCAAAGGGTAGTACTCTGTACTGGTAATGATTGCCCCCCACAACAAACCTGAGATATTGTCTGTGGCTGGGGTGGATGAGGATGTGAGTGTAGGCATCCTTTAGATCTAAGGAGCATAGCCAGTCTCCCTGCTGGAGGTAGGGCAGTAGGATTCCAAGGGTAAGCATCTTGAACTTTTCCTTTGCGAGGAACTTGAGGTTCCGCAAGTCCAGGATGGGTCTGAGGCCTCCTGTTCGTTTTGGTATCAGAAAGTACCTGGAGTAAAAGCCTTGACCTCTCAGGTGGTGGGGCACCGGTTCCACAGCCTGTTCCTGAAGAAGACTTGCTAACTCCTGAAGGAGTAAGTCCCTGTGCAGAGGGAGTCTGAGAGGCTCCCCTGGAAAGTAGGAGGGAGGTACCTGGTGGAAGTGCAGAAGATAGCCCTCTTGGACTATGTGAAGCACCCAGGTATCTGTAGTGATGTTGGACCACCTGTGGGCAAAGTGGACCAGCTGGCCTCCTGTACTGAGAGAAACCAGCTGAGGGGGAGAGGCTATGCTGATGAAGTCAAAAACCCCCACCCTGCTGAGCAGGGGCCGGTGGTGCAGGCTTGGAGGCTTGCTGACTACGGGACACATTACCCCGTCCCTTGGCCTGCTGACCCTGTTGGGGAGCTGCTGAGGCCTGATAATGAGGGTAGTGTTTATAGGCAGCCGCCTTCCTCGGGTAAAAGGGCTTTTTCCCCGAGCCCTTCTTCTTCTGAGAAGGGGCAGAGGTCTTCCTTGAGAGCCGAGTCCTGGTGAGAGTCTCGGTCTCGATCTGTGCAGCCTTCTCATCCATGGGTTTGCCAAAGAGGTTTTCACCTCTGCAGGGGACATCGACCAACTTGTCCTGCACCCATGACTCGAGGTCGGATGACTGAAGCCAAGCCAGTCGAGCACCGATGCCGGCTGCGGCTACTCGAGCCGATGCTTCAAAGCCATCGTAGGCTGCTCGAGAGATAAACTTTGAGCACTCCCGAATACCAGTTGACAAGGCTTGGAACCTCTGCAAAGGTTCTTCGGAGAGACCAGCAGAGAACCCGGCTATTTCTTTAGCCAGGTCTCGGAGATACATGCCTATATAGAGCTGGTAGGTCTGGACTCGACAAGCAAGCATAGAGCCCTGGAAACACTTCCTACCGAGGGCATCCAGGCTTCGAGCCTCCCGACCGGGAGGCACCGAGGAGTGCATCTTCTGACTCTTAAGTCTATGCATGGCCGATTCCACCACCATGGAATGGTGTGGTAATTGTGCCTTTTGGAACCCGGGGCTCTTGCGGACTCGATAAATGGAATCGACCCGCTTGCTTAACACCGGCGACGACGCCGGGCTCTCCCACATGCGGAAGAGAAGTCGTTACAGCATCGGAGGAACCGGTACAGTAAAGGCCTCCTTTGGGGGAGAGTCATACTGGAGGGCGAGCGAGCTCTTCGGCTCGAGGCTCCTCCTCGGGATCCGCGGGGAAGGCCAAGGCCTTGGCCATATCCCGCACGAAGTCCGAGAACCGGGTATCCTCCGGGGGGGGACCGTCTGCGAGGTTCGGACTCGGGGGAGTCCGATGGGACACACAGAGTCCGAAAAGAACCAGGTGACTCTTCGTCCTCGGATTCCCAGGCTGACCCCTCGGAGGAGGAGTCGAGCGGCTCCGGTCGGGCGGGCATCGATGCCGTCCGTCCCGACGCCGAGGGAGTCGGCGTCGACGACCTCGGTCCCTAACGGGAGGCCGAAGGAGACCGTGACCGAGGATCGACTCGAGCCCTCATGGACTATAGGATCGGCTCGGTCTCCGGGGTCGACTTGGACGTCGACGTCCCGGTGGTCAGGGCAGAAGCACCGGCGAGGCCAGCGATCAATGCCCGCTGCTGGTCCATGAAGGCAGTCAGACTGCTCTCCAAGGCCGTCAACCTGAGTCCGAGCTCAGGAGACCCAGCAGCCCCCGACTCGGGCCCCGACGGCGTCGGGCCCAACGTCGGTTCCTTCGGAGGCGAGTCCACGAGGACAACAGCACTTACGTGAGCAGGCGAGTCCATCTTGAGACGAGGATGTTTGGAAGGCCTCTCCATCTCTGAGGACCCGGGACGGCTATCGGGGCTATGTGACCTGGCCCTCGAGGAACCAGGAGCATCCACCGACGCCGACCCCGCGGGTTTCTTCTTCCGATGATGTTCCCGGGTAGGAGACCCCCGCTCAGAGGAACTTCGACGATGCTCAGGACCAGCGTCCCGAGATGTCGAAGCCTCTGACGAGGTCCGAGCCCGGCCGGAGTCAGAGAAGATACGTTCCCGCTGATGCTGCCGACTCCTCAACGCTTTTGAGGACATCTTGCCACACAGACCACAGATCATTGGGTCATGATCGGGTCCCGAGGCAGCGGAGGCAGCAGTCGTGTGTGTCTGTAAGAGACATGAGCTTCTTACACCGATCACACTTCTTAAACCCGATGGCAGCCATGGGGGGAAAAAGGGCCTCTGCGAGGTCAAAAGACAGGGCTGCCAGTGAAAAAGAAAAAGGCACGAAATCTGTCACGAAGGACAAAAAAACGAAAAATAAAGAACGGACTCGCAACAGGCGTCGCGGGTCCGGGCGGGAAAAGAACAGGCGTCGAACCGAGAAAAAAGACAAATAAAATCAACTTTTCTAGCGGGGAATTACAAACAATGTCTGTTGGGCTCCGCGGAAAAAAGAAGACTGAGCAAGATGGCACCCTTGGGCGGGAAGAGGACATAAGAACATAAGATATGCCATACTGGGTCAGACCAAGGTCCATCAAGCCCAGTATTCTGTTTCCAACAGTGGCCAATCTAGGTCATACGTACCTAGCAGTTTCCCCAAGGGACACAGGTTCCACAATGCTTGTATTGGTTCAAGCATTGATATCCTGGGTCCCTTCTTAATAATGGTTTATGGACCTTTCCTCCAGGAACTTGTCCAAACCTTTTTTAAACCCAGCTACACTAACAGCCTTTACTACATCCTCCGGTAACAAATTCCAGAGTTTGATTACACGTTGAGTGAAAAAATATTTTCTTTTATTAGTCTTAAATAGTTTACCCTGTAGCTTCATTGCATGTCCCCTAGTCTTTCTATATTCTGATAAGGTAAACAATCGATCTACGTTTACCCGTTCCACTCCGTTCATTAATTTATAGACTTCTATCATATCTCCCCTCAGCCGTCTCTTTTCCGGGTTAAAGAGCCCCAACCTTTTTAGCCTTTCTTCATAGGAGTAGCCTTCCATCCCCTTTACCATTTTGGTGGCTCTTCTCTGAACCTTTTCTAAAATTGCTATATCCTTTTTAAGATATGGCGACCAGAATTGCACACAATATTCAAGGTGCGGTCTCACCATGGAACGATATAGAGGCATTATAATATCTTTTGTTTTATTTTCCATTCCTTTCCTTATCATACCTAGCATTCTATTTGCTCTCTTGGCCGCCGCTGCACACTGGGCCGAGGGTTTTAACATGGTATCCACAAGGACGCCTAAATCTTTTTCTTGGGTGGTGGTTCCTAATGTGGAACCTTGCATCGTGTAACCATAGTTTGGGTTGTTCTTCCCTAGGTGCATAACCTTGCACTTCTCCACATTAAATTTCATCTGCCATTTTGATGCCCAGTCTTCCAATTTATCAAGATCCTCTTGCAATTTTCCACAATCCTCCTGGGTTTTAACAACTTTAAATAGTTTTGTGTCATCAGCAAATTTGATAACCTCACTCGTTATTCCACTTTCCAGGTCATTTATGAATATGTCAAAAAGCAGCGGACCCAGCACAGATCCCTGGGGTACACCACTATTCACCTTTCTCCATTGGGAAAATTGGCCATTTAGCCCTACCCTCTGCTTTCTATCTTTTAACCAGTTCCTGATCCACAGTAGTACACTGCCTCCTATCCCATGACTCTTTAGTTTTGCCAAAAGTCTCTCATGAGGGACCTTGTCAAAGGCTTTCTGAAAGTCCAGATACACAATATCAACCGACTCACCGACCGCGCATGCTCGCTGCAATTCCCAAAGGCTTTCTTTGAAAGCTGGGGAAAACTGCTCCGCGAGGGCTCCGTCGGCGCCGACGTCACCCATATGTGAGGACTGACTTCCTGCTTGGTCCTGGAGAAACTACAGACCGGTGAGCCTGACATCAGTACCGGGAAAAATGGTAGAAACCATCATAAAGAATAAAATTACTCAGCATGTAGATAGTCATGACCTAATGGGAGACAGCCAACATGGCTTTAGACAAGGAAGATCTTGTCTTACTAATCTGTTATGTTTCTTTGAAGGAGTGAATAATCAAGTGGACAAAGGTGAGTCGGTTGATATTGTGTATCAGGACTTTCAGAAAGCCTTTGACAAGGTCCCTCATCAGAGACTTTTGGCAAAACTAAAGAGTCATGGGATAGGAGGCAGTGTACTATTGTGGATCAGGAACTGGTTAAAAGATAGAAAGCAGAGGGTAGGGCTAAATGGCCAATTTTCCCAATGGAGAAAGGTGAATAGTGGTGTACCCCAGGGATCTGTGCTGGGTCTGCTGCTTTTTGACATATTCATAAATGACCTGGAAAGTGGAATAACTAGTGAGGTTATCAAATTTGCAGATGACACAAAACTATTTAAAGTTGTTAAAACCCAAGAGGATTGTGGAAAATTGCAAGAGGATCTTGATAAATTGGAAGACTGGGCATCAAAATGGCAGATGAAATTTAATGTGGACAAGTGCAAGGTTATGCACCTAGGGAAGAACAACCCAAACTATGGTAACACGATGCAAGGTTCCACATTAGGAACCACCACCCAGGAAAAAGATTTAGGCGTCATTGTGGATACCATGTTAAAACCCTCGGCCCAGTGTGCAGCGGCGGCCAAGAGAGCAAATAGAATGCTAGGTATGATAAGGAAAGGAATGGAAAATAAAACAAAAGATATTATAATGCCTCTATATCGTTCCATGGTGAGACCACACCTTGAATATTGTGTACAATTCTGGTCACCGTATCTTAAAAAGGATATAGCGATTTTAGAAAAGGTACAGAGAAGAGCCACCAAAATGGTAAAGGGGATGGAAGGATACTCCTATGAAGAAAGGCTAAAAAGGTTAGGGCTCTTTAACCTGGAAAAGAGACGGCTGAGGGGAGATATGATAGAAGTCTATAAATTAATGAACGGAGTGGAACGGGTAAACGTAGCTCGATTGTTTACCTTATCAGAATATAGAAAGACTAGGGGACATGCAATGAAGCTATTTAAGACTAATAAAAGAAAATATTTTTTCACTCAACGTGTAATCAAACTCTGGAATTTGTTACCGGAGGATGTAGTAAAGGCTGTTAGTGTAGCTGGGTTTAAAAAAGGTTTGGACAAGTTCCTGGAGGAAAGGTCCATAAACCATTATGAAGAAGGGACCCAGGATATCAATGCTTGAACCAATACAAGCATTGTGGAACCTGTCTCCCTTGGGGAAACTGCTAGGTACGTATGACCTAGATTGGACACTGTTGGAAACAGAATACTGGGCTTGATGGACCTTGGTCTGACCCAGTATGGCATATCTTATGTTCTTATAAAACTTCCGTAATCGACCTCCTATGGATATCACCTCCCCTTGGGCCCCCTGGCATCATTGTGGCTTTCTAAGGTTCGAGGAAGAGGTGGCTGCAAATCCTCTATTTGCCCCTTAAAAGCCTCAAAACCCCTGGTTTCTATATGAGAAACGTCCCCTCTGAAATTGCCCAAAACGCGTCAGACGGAAACGCCTAAATTCTCTCTGCTGATTCTTGCTAGCCTGCAAAGGCCTACTTTGCTTTTGCTTGTCCTCTGGGAGCCTTCCTCCCTTAGACTCTCCCAAATCCTTTACCAACTTATCCAAATCCTCACCAAAAAGCAGCTTCCCTCTAAAAGGCAGCTTGCCCAATCTAGACTTTGAGGAACTATCCGCTGCCCAATTATGCAGCCAAAGATAACATCGAACTGCTATCACAGATGCCATACTTTTAGATAGACTCCTAATAAGGTCATATTGAATGTCCGCTAGGTAAGCCGTCCCCGATTCCAACTTGGACGCTTCCCCTTCACTCTCTTCCAGGTGTTCCCCCTGAATATGCTGCGACCAATGGAGACAGGCCCGAGCCACCCAAGCCCCACAAACCGATGCTTGCAAAGAAAGGGAACTGATGTTGAATACCTGTTTCAACAAAGTATCTAACTTCCTATCCTGCACATCCTTGAGAGCAGCACTACCTTCCACCGGGATGGTAGTCTTCTTGGTCACTGCCGACACTGCTGCGTCCACCTTCGGAGGCTTTAACAACTCCTGATCCTGATCCGCCAATGGGTATAGGCGAGCCATGATCCTGGAACCCTTAAGGGCTGCTTTTGGCATGTCCCATTCTTCTTGAATCATTTCCCACATCATTCTATGAACCGGGAATGCTTTCTGTGTCTTACGGAACGCGAGCAACAATGGATCCTCTAAAGAGGTATCCTCTGTGGGCCCCACCGATGGCATATTTAGAGCCTTTAGGGTTTCCCCTATGAGAGCAGGTAACTCGTCCCGACGGACCACCCTAACGTGATCCTCATGCTCCGCCAACTCTCCTTCCTCTAATTCCTCTTCCATGTCCTGCTCTCCGTCCTCCGAAAAGGGACTCTCCGAGGCCACTGACTGTTCCTGCAAATGCTTTCCCTTTCTAGACTTCTTTGCAGGTATCACTGGAAGTCCCAAATCTAGAGGTGTTCCTGACCGCTTTACTGCACGGTCCCCTTCCGGTGCTGCTGTTTCTGCGCTCCTATTACTGCACCTGAAGGCTTGTTGCAACAAAGCCACAAAATCCTCTGAAAATATTGTTGCCAGCCCCGCAGGTAAAGCCGGCTGTGCCGTTGAAACCTCTGTAACAAAAGAAGGCCCAGCCACCGGCTCCAGTAACTGAACTGAAGGAGAGCCAGAAGTTGGCAAACTATCCTTCTGGCCCTTCCCCTCAATTTCTACCAGCGGATCTAATAAGCTGGCCTCTTGGGAACAGACTTTGCAGACTCCAGTTTCTGCTACTGTTCCCTTTCTAACACCACACATTAAACACGGAGTCTTAGAAGGCATCTCTCCTGGACTACGTCGAGCACCCGCATGCGCTCCCTTTATCCCTCAATCAAATGAGACTAATCCTGTTATATATACCTCTCTCTCTATAGGTTATTATACATCTAGATATAGATATATTTATCTATATCTAATTATATACACATATATATACACATACATATGTATATATATAGATAGATATAGATATATTTATCTATATCTAATTATATACACATATATATACACATACATATATATATATATATATATATATAGATAGATATAGATATATTTATCTATATCTAATTATATACACATACATATATATATATATATATATACACACACACACACACACAATCTATGTCTTTTGCACAGCACTGATTCCAACCTTGAAAGAAAGACTGTACCTGAACGCGCAGCAAACCCCCTCACTGCGACATTCCTGCAGGCCCATCTCGCAGCTTTCCCGCGCTTCAGCCACGCAGGCGCTACACTTTGGAGTAGAGTGCAGCCCTCTCGCCGGCTCCCCTGCCTGTGCTCAAAACTGCCACCTACCTTAGTAATCGCTGACACTGCCTTTGCTGACTGCTCCTCCCTGCGCTCAGCCGGACAGCGGCTTCCGCGATGCGGGAGACTGAGCAACTGAGGAGCCGGTACTTGAGGGCTTAGCGGCCTTGGCGCGCGCCCCCGGCACGCTCTTTGAGCGTCTATCCTCTGCTGTTGACGCCAGTTCCTCACCCAAACCGTGGGTTCGGGAACCGGAGCATGGTCCTTTATTCCCCCGGGATAAGCACTTCCTTTGCAGCCCCCTTAACTGGAAACAGAGGGAGGGAGACAGGAAGGGGGCCTTAGCACAGCTTGTTCTTTAAAACGACAGTCTTCCTTTTTTTTTTTTTATATATAGCACTGCTGCACTTAAACTAATGGTATTAACCCTATCTAAACTACTGTCCTTAAATGTTTCTCCAGCGAGCCTGCCCTCCAGGCTCACCACCTTCCAGCTGCTATGGAGACTGAGATTACTGGTCAGAGGAGGCAGTCCCGGGAGTATTTGTACCAGAGTCATCAGAAGAATGACGTTTCTCAGTCTCCATAGCTGCTGGAGGAGGTGCTTAAACCCAGATGTCGGGACTAGACTGGATGGACGTTAAGGAACTCTTAAGATTTCAATAACTTCAAATTGTAAACTAAATTGGAAAAAACATTTATAACTTATCTGCTCTATATTCAAATCAGTAGTCACCTCCTTCATAGCTTGCCTTTGCTGTAAACTCGATGAGACCAGACCTTGAAAAATCTCGATTTCACAGTTCTCCCATTTAAAAAATCCTTTCTTGCTAGCAGCTTTCATAGTCCACTTCTTCATCCCATAATGTGAGAGACAAGTCACTATGTCCAACGGCTTATAAGCAGGAGGAGGCCCCAAGGTCAAGTGAGCTCTCTGCAGGCAGAGCTCTGCAGCCATGTGCTCCTCACCTTCCACAGCAGGCAAAGCAGCACAGATCTCCCAGATCACTTTCGCAGCCTGCTTAAACTCATCAGTCTCTGGGACACCCCCCCTCCTTATTCATATGTTGCAGTGACGGGACCCTTTTGAGGTCCTCGATCTTATCATGGTTATGTTATTATTTTGTTTAGTATACCAAAAAAATTGATAACACAATCATGCAGCATCTTCTGTTCCTGCTGCAATGCCTCCACTGCAATCTGGGCCTCTCTGACTGCATATGTGCGCCACTCCACATGCTCCTCAGTTATTTCCACACACTAACCCAATTCTCACAAATCTCTCTACATCTCTGATGTGGTCTCTTGCAATTCTGTTTTCAGAAACGTGGCCTCTCTCTTTAACTCCTGAAACCATTGCAACAGATAAGGTTGTTGTGGCCACTTGGCAATAGTGATCATAGCATGCTCGCATTTGATTTAATTAGTAGAGGAGGGATGGTAAGGAAAGCACAGTTACTTACCTGTAACAGGTGATCTCTGGGAACAGCAGGAATTAGTCCTCACATATGGGTACGTCGGTACCGACGGAGCCTGCGCGGGAAAGCTCCCCAGCTTCCCAGAAGGAAAGCTTTTGGGGCCTCCCACTGCGCATGCGCGCTGCCTTCCCGCCTTCCTGACCAACTCTCCTCAGTTCGAGTTTAAAGCTGAGACAATAGAGAGAGAAAAGGAAAGAGAGAGATAGATACAACTCCTAGGGGAGGCGGGTGGGTTGTGAGGACTAATTCCTGCTGTTCCCAGAGATCACCTGTTACAGGTAAGTAACTGTGCTATCTCCAGGAACAAGCAGGAATAAGTCCTCACATATGGGGACTCCCTAGGTAAGATGCCTGGGAGATCCCCTGAAGGGTATGAGACCCTGAAAGGTTCCTCATCTTTCTATGGATCTCAGGCATCCATTCAGGGAAGGTGGGCTGGAGTTGTTCAAGAATGGAACAGGTGTCTGAGGACAGCCTGACCAAACAAGGCATCCCGGCGGGAGTCCTTGTCCAAACAGTAATGGGCTGTAAAGGTATGAACCGAGGCCCAGGTGGCTGCTCGACACATCTGGTCAATGGACACAGAGTTTAAATGAGCCATAGAGGTGGCCATGGCCCTCACGTTGTGAGCGGTGACATGGCCCTCCAGAGAAAGGTTCTTACTCTGGTAAGCAAAAGAGATACACTGAGCAATCCAATTGGAGAGTGTTCTTTTGGAGACTGGAAGTCCGAAATGAGAGGATCAAAAGCAACAAAAAGCTGAGAAGACTTTCGATGTTGCTGTGTCCTGTGGAGGTAAAAGGCAAGAGCTCTTTTACAGTCTAGAGTATGAAGGTTCCTCTCTGCACTGGATGCATGAGGAGCTGGAAAAAAGACAGGTAAATATACCTCTTGATTAAGATGAAAAGGGGAGACTACTTTAGGCATAAAGTGGGGATTGGTCCTAAGGACCACCTTATCATGATGGAACCTTGTATAAGGTGGATAAGCCACTAGAGCTTGCAGTTCACTGATACGGCGAGCTGAGGTGACTGCAATAAGAAAAATAACCTTCCAGGAAAGAAATTTCAAGGAGGTAGTGGCTAAGGGTTCAAAAGGTGGCTTCATAAGCTGACCAAGAACCAAGTTTAAGACCCATGCCACCGGAGGAGGTCGAATGGGAGGTTTAGTTAAGGTTAGGCCTCTCATGAATCTTGCAATAAGAGGATGAGAGGAAACAGGTTGTCCATTGATGGGCTTAAGTGATGCCGCAATAGCACTCAAATGGACTCTTACTGAATTCGTTTTGAGTCCTGCATTGGAGAGATGCAGGAGATATTCCAAAAGAGAATTCAATGGGAGTGCTAGAAGGTTAAGACCCTTTTGAGCACACCAAATGGAAAATCTTTTCCATTTAAAAGCGTAAGAACGCCTAGTGGAAGGTTTCCTAGAGGCATGTAGGATATCCTTCACTTGCTGCGAAAGATTGAAGTGTTGAAGGTCTAGGCCTTCAGTAACCAAGCTCTGAGGTGAAGGGACTTGGGGTTTGGGTGCCACAAAGTCCCCTCCTCCTGAGACAGAAGGTCTGGAGCCACTCCCAAGTCCAGGGAGGGGGCTTGGGAGAGATGCAGAAGTAGAGGGTACCACACTTGGCGTGGCCAGCGTGGAGCTATGAGTATCATGGACCATTGATCCCTTTGAAGTTTGAACAGAGTCTTGGGAATCAAAGGAATGGCTGGAAAGGCATACAGGAAGCCCTGACCCCAATGCAGGAGGAAGGCATCCTTGGTCTGAACTCCCTGACACGGAATTCTGGAACAGAACCGGGGAAGTTTGGCATTCCACGGACTTGCAAAGAGGTCTATGTCCAGGGTTTCCCATTTCTGGAAGATTCTGAGTACCTGATCCATGTGCAGGGACCATTCGTGTGGAAGCAGAACTCGACTGAGTCTGTCTGCCCAAGAGCTTTGGATTCCTGGAAGATATACTGCCAGGAGATGGATATGATGCTCTCTGGCGAAGGCCCATAATCTTAGAGCTTCGTTGCAAAGCGACAGAGAGCCAGTCCCTCCTTGTTTGTTTATGTAAAACATGGCTACTTGATTGTCCGTGTGAATAAGGACTGTCATGTTGCTGAGGAGGGTATGAAAAACCTTGAGAGCCAGAAAGATTGCTCGAAGTTCCAAGTGGTTGATATGAAGGGTGGTCTCCTGTGGAGACCGTGCCCTGAGTGGAGAGATCTTGGAGATGAGCTCCCCAACCTGTTTGGGAGGCATCTGTTGTGAGGGTTGCTTGGGGCAACAATGGTTGAAAGGGGGCCCCCAACAACAGATTTTGAGTGGATATCCACCATTGGAGAGACCAAAAGAGACAATTGGAGTTTGCTATTTGGTCTGAGAGAGCTCCTGATGCTTGAGTCCACTGGGTGGATAAAGTCCATTGAGCTGCTCTCATATGTAGCCGAGCATAAGGCACCACATGCACTGTGGAGGCCATGTGGCCTAATAGTTGTTGCATCTCTCTGGCAGTCAAGTGGCTTCTGGACTGAGTCTGAGAGGCTAAGTGCCCTAGACGTTGGCAACGGGCCTGAGGTAGATAGGCCTTTGCAGTGGTGGTATCCAACCAGGCCCCTATGAACTCCAGGGATTGCGTAGGGGTGAGTTGAGACTTTGGCAGATTGATCACAAGTCCCAGATACTGCAGGATGCGTCTGGTGCGATCCAGGGAAGTCTGAGCCTCGGACTGAGATGGAGCTCGGATGAGCCAGTCGTCCAGGTATGGGAAGACAAAAATTCCCAGGGCGCGTAGAAATGCAGCTACTATTGCCATGCATTTGGTAAATACCCTTGGAGCAGAGGCTAGACCGAAGGGAAGTACTCTGTACTGGAAATGTTTTCCCTGGAACAGAAACCGTAGGAATTTTCTGTGGGATGGATGGATGAGTATATGTGTGTACGCATCCTTGAGATCTAGAGAACAAAGCCAATCCTGACTCTGTAGGGGTGGAAGGAGAGTACCTAGAGAAAGCATCTTGAATTTCTCCTTGTATAGAAATTTGTTCAATTCTCTGAGATCCAGAATGGGTCTGTACCCCCGTTTTCTTGGGAATGAGAAAATAAGGGGAGTAAAAACCTGATCCCTGTTGAGGAAGAGGAACCTCTTCTATTGTCTTTTGGGCGAGAAGAGTGGTCACCTCCTGACTCAACAGGTCTAGGAGAGATGGGGGAGAATTGAAACTTCTCACCATGGTATGGGGAGGAAGGTTGGAGAAATGTAGTTTGTAGCCCTCTCTGATGATAGAGAGGGTCCATTGTTCTGATGTGATTTGCTCCCATCTGGGAGCAAAATGAGTTAACCTTCCTGGAATGGTGAGAGGTTCTGGTTTTAGAGCCAGAAAGGTTAAGTTCTCTAGATTTAAGTCAAAAACCATGAGGGGGTTGGGACTGTTGGGCTGTAGCAGCCCCTGCAGGTGTTGCCCTGGCCTGTTTAGGCTGCTGACGCTTAGGAGCAAAGCGAGCTGCCGAAGATTGTTGGCCAGTATTTGTGGCAAATCTGGCTTTCTTGTGGCTTTTTGAAAGATTTTTTTCTTGACAGGGGTAGAGGTAGACTTAGAAAGTCTATCTAATGCAGCATTTTCTGCATCCATTTGAGTGGCTTTGATTTGCCACTCCTTACCAAACAGATTCTCATCTGTACAGGGCAAATTTCCCAACCCATCTTGGACCCAGGGTTCTAGGTCAGAGGCCTGGAGCCAAGCAATTCTGCGAGCCGCAATGGCAATACCTGAGGTTCTGCTAGCACCCTCAAAGGAGTCAAAGGCTGCTCTGTTGGAGAACTTTGAAATATCTTGGGTATGCTTCAGCAAAAGGAGGAACTCCTCCTTTCTATCCTCTGGGATAAAGGGGAGAAAATGGCGCATCTTTAATGCAATTTCCTTCAGAAACATGCCCATATAGAGGCTGTATGAGTTGATTCTGCCAATAAGCATACTTGCTTGGAAGATTTTTCTTCCAAAAGCATCCAGAGTCCTACATTCTCTTCCTGGGGGAGTAGAAGAGTGTCTTTTAGTACTCTTTATCCTTTTCATAGCTGACTGCACCACGTTGGAGTGGTGAGGGAGCTGAGTTTTTTGAAACCCAGGAGAAGGGGGGACACGATACATGGTGTCCAGACGACGAGAATGTGGAGATAGGGTGAGAGGAGTCTCCCATAAGTCCATCGTGTGTTCTTGAAGAATTTCATGGATGGGTAAGGTGACTGCCTCTTTGGGAACCTTAGAGTATCCTAAAATGTCTAACTTTTTTGCTCTAGGTTCTTTTTCAGAGGATACAGAAATAGAAAGACCTTTAGCTACTTCAATGATGAAGTCTTGAAAGGATAAATCCTCTGGAGGAGACATTCTCCTCTTTGGAGAAGAGGGCTCCTCTGGTAGAGTAAGGGATACTTCAGCAGAGTCATCTGATGAATCAGAATCATCAGAAGACTCAAAGTATCGTCTGTTTGCTTCCAGGGATCAATAAGCGTATCGACCGGTATCGACATCGGGGGTACCCGGAACCGGATCAGTATCGGGAAAAACCCCGGAGCCAGGAACCGGAATCGGTATCCTGGTCGATGTGGATGGCCTGGGTACCGGTATCGGTTGTGGTACCAGAACCGGAGTCGGTACCGCAGGGTGCAGTACCGAGGGCATCGCAGCCTTAATGAAAGCGAAAATGGCCTGCTGCATGGATTGAACTGTATGATCCATGGACGCCACGACTGTCTGGATGTCGGTACCAGATGAATGAGCCGGTACCCCAGAACAGTCTAACAGGTGATCGGTCGAGGCCGTGCCATCGATGTCAACCTGTAACCCCATAGGAGGAGCTTTGGAAGCTGGAGCTTCCCGCCGGGATTGTTTGGCTGGGGCAGGGTCCTCAGGGTCAAGCCCAGGGGTATCTCGATACTTAGAGGGAGATTTGCCCTTTGAGGACCTGCCAGAGGAATGTTTGGTTACCTGAGATCCATCAGGAGAGGAAGACCTGGAAGATGTCGATGCTGGAGTATCTGTAGAAAACAGCATGTGAAACTTGGCTGCCCGGTTCTGTAAGCCACGTTTAGACATCAAAGAACAGGATGGGCAATCCGGAATAGGATGGTCAGGCCCCAAACATTTAAGACACCATTTATGGGTGTCTGTTTATTTTATTTATTTAGTATACATTTGTATACCGCTACTTCCAGCGATCAGCAGCGGTTTTGATTACAGATTGGAAATTGTCAAATAATGACAGGAAAGTTTTGAGGTATAAACACATTGATTAGACAGGAAAGCACAGCACAAAGAGAACTATTTTACAGGGAACATGGGCTATGGAGGGTTAAGTGGCTTGCCCAAGACCACAAGGAGCACCTGTGGGACTAGAAACCCCAGTCCTTCCGGCCCAAGGTTGCTGTCCTCTATTTATTTATTTAGCTGTATTTATATCCCGCTTTTCACCGGGTCAAAGCGGTCAATTGGGAGATACATTTAACATGAGGGGATATGACACACATACGCTAATACTTACAGGGAACATGGGCAATGGAGGGTTAAGTGTCTTGCCCAAGACCACAAGGAGTACCTATAGGACTAGAAATCCCAGTTCCTCCGGCCTGAGATTGCTGTCCCCAGGTGGGACTTGAACCCCCGACCTTCCGGCCTGAAGTACCTTGCCCCAACCACTAGGCCACTCCTCCGCTGAAATAGTACCGCTGCACTTGGTGCATTTTTTAAACCCAGAGGCTTGCTTCTCCATGAGGGAGAATTTGTGAAGGCCTAAAGGCCTCACAGAACAAACACACCAAGTGAGGAAAAAAAGATGATTTTTTTTTTTTTTTAGAAATAAAGGAAAAAAGACCGGCGGTACCGGTCTGGAATCGGGGAAGGCAGACACGCGGCCAAAGAAATAAATTAAAATAACTTCTTCAGCGGTGACAGGAACATGACCTGCTGGCTCCGCGGAAAAAGAAGAACTGAGGAGAGTTGGTCAGGAAGGCGGGAAGGCAGCGCGCATGCGCAGTGAGAGGCCCCAAAAGCTTTCCTTCTGGGAAGCTGGGGATCTTTCCCGCGCAGGCTCCGTCGGTACCGACGTACCCATATGTGAGGACTTATTCCTGCTTGTTCCTGGAGATATCCACAGTGCTACCTTTTAACTTTCGAAAGGGAGACTATGATAAAATGAGGAAAATAGTTAAGAAAAAACTAAAAGGAGCAGTTGCAAAGGTTAAATACTTACATCAAGCTTGGGTGGTGTTTAAAAATACTATCTTGGAAGTCCAGACCAGCTGTATTTCACGCATTAAGAAAAGTGGAAGGAAGTCCAAAAAGCTGCCAGCATGGTTTAAAGGTGAGGTCAGAAAGGCTGTTGTTGCCAAAAGAGCATCTTTCAGGAAATGGAAAAAAGAGCCAAATGACGAAAACTGGAAACAGCACAAACACTGGCAAGTTAAATGCAAGGCATAGATAAGGCAGGCAAAGGGAGAACTTGAGAAGAAACTTGATACGGAAGCAAAAACGCGTAATAAAGACCTGTGAGAGAGTCAATTGGACCATTAAGTGATAGAGGGGTAAAAGGGGCAGTAAGAGGGGACAGGGCTTTAGTGGAAAGACTGAATGAATTCTTTGCTTCAGTCTTTACTGAGGAAGATGTAGGGGGATGTTACCCATGACTGAAGTGGTATTTAAAGGTGATACTGCAGAGGAATTGAAAGAAATATCGCTACACCAGGACGACGTATTACAACTATTTGATAAACTGAAGAGTAGCAAATCACCCAGACCGGATGGCATACATCCAAGGGTGTTGAAAGAACTGAAATATGAGATTGCAGACCTGCTATTAGTAATTTGTGAACTTTCATTAAAAACATCTGTAATACCTGAAGATTGTAGGATCGCCAATGTAACACCAATTTTTAAAAAGGGTTCCAGGGGTGATCTGGGAAACTACAGACCGGTGAGCCTGACGTCAGTACCAGGAAAAATGGTAGAAACCATCATAAGGAACAAAATTACTCAGCATGTAGATGGTCATGGCCTAATGGGAGACAGCCAACATGGCTATAGACAAGGAAGATTTTGTCTTACTAATCTGTTATGTTTTTTTGAAGGTGTCAAAAAACAGGTAGACAAAGGTGAGTCGGTTGATATAGTATATCTGGGTTTTCAGAAAGCCTTTGACAAGGTCCCTCATCAGAGACTTTTGGCAAAACTAAAAAGTCATGGGATAGAAGGCAGTGTACTATTGTGGATCAGGAACTGGTTAAAAGACAGAAAGCAGAGGGTAGGGCTAAATGGCCAATTTTCACAATGGAAAAAGGTGAATAGTGGAGTACCTCAGGAATCTGTGCTGGGTCCGCTGCTTTTTGACATTCATAAATAACCTGAAAAAGGGAATAACGAGTGAGGTTATCAAATTTTCAGATGACACAAAACTATTTTAAGTTGTTAAAACCGAAGAGGATTGTGGAAAATTGCAAGAGGATCTTGATAAACTGGAAGACTGGGCATCCAAATGGCAGATGAAATTTAATGTGGACAAATGCAAAGTTATGCACCTAGGAAAGAACAACCCAAACTATGGTTACACGATGCAAGGTTCCACATTGGGAACCACCACCCAGGAAAGAGATTTAGGCGTCATCGTGAATAACATGTTAAAACCCTCCGCCCAGTGTGCAGCAGCAGCCAAGAGAGCAGATAGAATGCTAGGTATCATAAGGATAGGAATGGAAAATAAAACAAAGGATATTATAATGGCTCTGTATCGTTCCATAATGCGACCACACCTTGAATATTGTGTGCAATTCTGGTCACCATATCTTAAAAAGGATATGGCGTTATTAGAAAAGGTAAAGGGAAGAGCCACCAAAATGGTAAAGGGGATGGAAGGCTACTCCTATGAGGAGAGGCTAAAAAGGTTAGGGCTCTTCAACCTGGAAAAGAGACGACTGAGGGGAGATATGATAGAGGTCTATAAATTAATGAATGGAGTGGAACGGGCAAACGTGGATCGACTGTTTATGTTATCAGAATATAGAAAGACTAGGGGACATGCAATGAAGCTACAGAGTAAACTATTTAAGACAAATAAGAGAAAATATTTTTTCACTCAATGTGCAATCAAACTCTGGAATTTGTTACCGGAGGATGTAGTAAAGGCTGTTAGTGTAGCTGGGTTTAAAAAAGGTTTGGACAAGTTCCTGGAGGAAAGGTCCATAAACCATTATTAATGGGGATCTGGGAAATCCACTGCTTGCCACAATTCAAGCATTGTGGAGCCTGTGTCTTTTGGGGAAACTGCTAGGTACTTGTGAATTAGATTGGCCACTGTTGGAAACAGGATACTGGGCTTGATGGACCTTGGTCTGACCCAGTATGGCATATCTCATGTTCTTATGTCCCTCCTGCCTGACTCTTCTGCTCGATTCAACTTCTCAACTGTATTGGAACTGGAAGTCATACTGCCTTGTTCCTCCTTCCTACTCAGCAAAGTCTTACTTGCATACAAAACTTATATTTTTCACGCCATTTCTGTATAGATATTCTTCCCTAAAAGCTGCACTTCAGGTGGAGTTATTTTGCAACTCGCGCAACAAAAAAACGGTGCAGAAATTAGCCCTACTAATGGCACTCTGACGTGAGCCTAGAACCTAGATTGCCATCTCTTACTCATGACATCACTTCCTCTTGTTCCCAACTTTGTGTTCCAGTCCCCATTATCAGTTTACCTTGTTTCCATGTTCTGTCGATTTCAGCTTGTACTTGTTCAAAGAACTCATCAACTGCATCTTTTGTGGTGCATATATCTGAATAGTAGTTATGATGATAGGCATTCCTTGTAGACGAACAGAAATTAAGCGTTCACTGACTGCATTGCATTTCACTGCAGTTCTTGCAAAATTTTCTTAATTACAAATGTAACACTATTTCTTTATCTCTCATTTCACCATGTGATTATCAGCTTCGAAGTGCCCAATGCTAGTCCATTTCAGTTTGCTGACGCCCAACAGATTAAGTTGCGCACATTCAATTTTATTCTCGACCACCTCTGGCTTTCCTTGGTTCATGATTCATATGTTCCATGCCTCAAAATGTAAGACATCTTTGCAGTTTCAGATTCATTTCATGTGCAGCCACATAAGCAGTCACAAGTCCTGAAGGCTTTGTTCCAACCACATAA
The DNA here is from genome assembly GCA_033557465.1 of Ichthyophis bannanicus. Lineage (NCBI taxonomy): Eukaryota > Metazoa > Chordata > Amphibia > Gymnophiona > Ichthyophiidae > Ichthyophis > Ichthyophis bannanicus. The sequence continues at coordinate 690,037,891 of CM066036.1, read as the reverse complement.
TTCTGACTTTACTATAGAGAGTCTTCAGCTCTTCCCCAGTAGCCCACGGACTGCCTTCTGAACTAGGAGGGAGGGGGTAGGGCAGCTTTGGGGGGCTCATCTTCCAGCACTATATCACATTTTGTTGTGACTATCCATTGCGTTTTGTGGCAAGATATGGAAGTAACTTGTCAGACTTTTCTTCTGTGCAGGTAATGCCAATGTTGCTGCAGTTGTCACAGAAATCTGATCCTTCGCCATCATCGCAATCCCATACTGTTGGCTGCTGCCCAGATGATTGATTTGTCTTAGTTTGGCACCTCAGCTGAGACCTGTCCATCCTTGGAGACCCTGAAAGTCGTTAAAGCTACTGACAGGATAGCTCTCAGCATCACCGATTTATTTTATTTATTTTTTATTTATTTATTTAGACAGTTTTTGTATACCGCCTTATCCTTCAATCAAAGCGGTCACAACACATTTGGGGGATACATTTAACACGTGGGGATATGAGACACATACACTAATACTTACAGGGAACATGGGCTATGGAGGTTAAGTGGCTTGCCCAAGACCACAAGGAGCATCTGTGGGACTAGAAACCCCAGTCCTTCCGGCCCAAGGTTGCTGTCCTCTAGTGGGATTTGAACCCCCGACCTTCCGGCCTGAAGTACCTTGCCCCAACCACTAGACTACTCCTCCCCCACCGATGCACACAAAACATCATGGCACAATTTTGTCAACGCATAGATGTGAACATGCAAAGACAGATCTTGCAGATATAATAAATGTGTACATTTTTGCATGTTTGGGGAGTAACTGAGCCACATGGCTTTTTCTGGAATATGAGCTAGAGTTTACCTATTTATTTTATTAAACAGGTTTTTTTATACTGCTTTGTCTTTTCAATCAAAGTTGTTTACATTGAAATTTAAAGTTGGTAATGTACATTAAACAGGAACATTGATAACTTGGATTTTTCTGAGGCAAAGCGTAGTTACTCACCTGTAACAGGTGTTCTCCGGGAACAGCAGGAATCAGTCCTCACATATGGGTGACGTTTGCGCCAATGGATCCCGTGCAGATCATTTCTCCAGCTTTCAAAGAAAGCCTTTGGGACAAGCTCCAACACATGCATGGTCCACTTCCCACCTAAGGGTGCCATCTTGTTCAGTCAGATAAAAAAGCTTAGGCGAAAGAATAAAAACAGATAGAGGAGGCAACTCCCAGGGAAGGAGGGAGGGTTGTTAGGACTGATTCCTGCTGTTCCCCAAGAACACCTGTTACAGGTGAGTAACTATGCTTTCTCCAGGAATAAGCAGGAAGTAAGTCCTCACATATGGGACTCCCAATCTCCAGGCTGCCGGGACCTGAACCACAACAGCATCAACGGCGACCACCAGGGGAGGCCGCCAGTTGCAGAAGACAAGTCCCTAACCGGAGACTCCACAACGCCCGGCTACCCTCGTTGCTATTAGTCTGGGAGCCTGTCCATCGGCGGGCAGGAGTTGCCTATACATCAAGTATGCTTCAGATTACTGCCTAGAGAGTGAGTCCCGCAGGGACTGTGCCTTCAGCCAGGCAGTAATGTGCTGCATAAGGTATGCGCTGAAGACCATGTGGCAGCCTTGCATATTTCCATCACCGGTATCGAGCGCAGGTTGGCCACCGACGTGGCCATGGCCCTGATGCGATGAGCAGCGATCTGGTGCTCCAGGGAAAGGCCAGCCTGATCATAAGCGAAGGCAATGCAGTCCGCAACCCATGAGGACAGAGTCCTTTTGGTTACCGGCAGCCCCAGTTTACTGGGCTCAAACGAGACTAAGAGTTGGGGTGCTTTGCAATGGTTCCTGGTCCTATGAAGATAGGAGGGGCAGGGCTCTCTTGCAATCCAAGGTGTGCAAGACCAATTCTACCTTGCCGGTGTGAGGCTGTGAAAAGAAGATAGGGAGAACTACCTCCTGGTTGAGGTGAAAAACAGACACCACCTTAGGAAGGAACTTGGGATGCATACGCAGCACCACTCTGTTCGTGTAGAACTGGGTGTAAGGAGGATCCGCCATCAGGGCCTGCAGCTCGCTCACCGTGCGGGCAGAGGTCACAGCTATCAAGAAAGCCACTTTCCAGAAGAGATACCTCAGGTGACAGGTGGCCATAGGCTCACATGGCGGTCTGGAGGGCGGAAGGGGGACCTTAACAACAGAAGGCCCCTGAGGAATCTGGAGACCAGGGGCAGGGTCAAGAGGGGCTTTCCCTCTACAGGGTGGTGGTTCGCAGCTATAGCGCTGAGATGCACCCTGACTGAATTAGATTTCAAGCCTGAGTGCAAGAAATGCAATAGGTATTGCAACACGAGCTGTACCTGGCAGGAGAACAGATTCATTTTCCTGTCTGCGCACCAGACGGAGAATCTTCTCCACTTGAAGGCATAAGCCTTCCTGGAGGTCAGGAGGACCTCCTCGACCTCCCTTGTGAGGCTGAAAGGGGCCAATGCTACCCTTTCAGCAGCCATGCTGTCAGCACTAGGGCCCTCGGACTGGGGTGCAGGAGGGAGCCCTCCTCCTGCGAGAGGAGGCCCGGGGCCTGGCCAAGGGGTACCGGGGTTGTCAGAAAGAGCAGCAGGGGGAACCAGGGTTGCCTGGGCCACCAGGATCACAGGCATGCTCGCTCTGGATTTTGAACAGACACTTGGGTATCGGGGAGGGGGGGGGGGGCACGGCAGGAATGCGTAAAGCAGGCCCTGCAACCATGATATTAGAAATGCATCTGCTGCCACCCTCCCGCGGTGTGGTTGAGAGGAGCAGAACTGCGGTAAGCTGCGCGTTGTCTGGAGAGGCAAACAGGTCCATACAGGGCCTGCCCCAGAGTCAGAAGAGCCTCTGGGCCACCTCAGGGGCCAGGTGCCACTGATGTGGCCAGAGGACCCTGCTCAGCTTGTCCACCAGGAAGTTGTCCTGGCCCGGTAGGTACACAGCCCTTAGGATCATGTGGTTGTGTACCGCAAAGGAGTGAAGTGCTATGGCCTCCTAACAGAGGGAGTAGGAGCCTGTCCCACCCTGCTTGTTCATGTAGAACATGGCCACCTGATTGTCCGTCTGTATGAGGATTGGGAGACCTTGGAGCAGGAGACAGAAGGTCTGCAGGGCCAGGAAGATGGCCCGGAGCTCAAGGAGGTTGATCTGCAGGAGAGACTCCTTGGAAGACCAGTAACCCTGAGAGTGCTGGCCCTTGCAATGCACACCCCAGCCCACCAGGGAGGCGTCCATAGTCAGAACCCTCTGAGGTGCTGGTGCCTGGAAAGACATCCCCACCCTGAAGTGGCGTGGGGACTTCCACCAGGCAAGAGGGACTGACAGCTGCCAAATGACCCACACCCTGTCCCCCAGTCCGCCTGTGAACTGAGACCACTGAGACTGAAGGCATGTGTAGGCGGGCTAGGGGCATAACGTGCACTGTTGAGGCAATGTGGCCCAACAAGCAGAGGAGCCGCCAGGCCGGCACCGACCTGCAGGTTTGCACCTCCCCATCAAACCGCATCAGGCGGAGGGCGTTATCTTCTGGGAGGAATGCCTTGGCCAGTAGAGTGTTCAGCTGGGCCCCTATGAATTCCAGGGTCTGAGCTGGGAAGAGCCTGGATTTGGGGTAGTTGATGACGAAGCCCAACTGATGGAGGGCATGAATGGTCAAGCCTTGTGGCCAAGTCTGCCTCCCGGGAGGTGCTGCCCCCGATGAGCCAGTCGTCTAGATAGGGAAAGACGTGAGCCCCTTGAAGGCACGCATGTGCGGCTACTGCGGCCAGGCACTTTGTGGAGACCCTTGGGGGGGGGGGGAGGTGAGATCGAATGGAAGTACAGACCTCCTACCACAAACCTCAGGTATCGCCTGTGGGAGGGATGAATGATCAAACAAACAGTAAGGATTTGAGGGTTTCTTTGTTCGTTTTATTATATTACTTTGCTAGCTCTCTGACTGGGAGCTCTTAAAAGGGTTTTGTGTATATTTTTTAAAGCAAGGTTACTTTCATTTTTGCTGTTTTAGGGGAACTTTCCTTGAGCACAGTAGGTTTTTTTCCTTTATCTTCCCCCCCCCCCTCCTTTCCCGATTGTTGCCCTCCTGCACCCAGGCTCCCTGCCATCTGTTTTATTTACCTGATTTTATTTCTTTGTCTTACTGTCTCTACCTCTGTCCTATTATTTTATGGCGTTCCTTTCTTTTTAGCAGTCGTTGATTTTATGATTGTACACCGCCCTGATGCTTCGGCCTGGGCGGTATATCAAGTGTTTTAATAAAGATAAAGATAAGATAAAGAAACTGCTAACACCTAATCAGGAGTTAGTGGGCCTGTTTCCTGAGTGCAGTTGAAGCCTGCATAAAAGGCTCCAGTGCCCTGCCCTTTTGAGGCTTTCCTAACCAGAGCTCCACAGATCAAACAAACAGTAAGGATTTGAGGGTTTCTTTGTTTGTTTTATTACATTACATTGCTAGCTCTCTGACTGGGAGCTCTTAAAAGGGTTTTGTGTATATTTTTTTAAAGCAAGGTTACTTTCATTTTTGCTGTTTTAGGGGAACTTTCCTTGAGCACAGTAGGTTGCTGAACTCTGTAACCTCCTCAGGTTCAGAAACTGCTAACACCTAATCAGGTGTTAGTTCCCTCGCTACCCACCCCGACTCCCACCCACCCCTAGTGAGCAGTTTTCCTTTTAGAGCACCTCCCCCCTCCTTTAACAAATCACAGTGAATTGCACCAGTACATTTTGAATATAATTAAAGAGATTTAACTGCTTTTTCTCTGAAAGGACAGCTGCGAAACCGGCTGGTACTTGGTAGATCTCTCTCTTTTGCTTTAACAGATACCTAAGCTCCACGAACAGAACAATGGCTGGGAAAAATCGTATTGCTAAAGCTGTTGCCCCCGTTACAGCTTCTACCTCGGTCCAGACAGAGGTCCTAATGCCAGTTGAAGAACCGGTTGCATGTGCAGGGTGCCTGCATGCTGAAGCTCTGAGGAAACAAGTGGAGGAACTCAGAGAGGAGGTGGCGAGGCGGAGGAGCATTCAAGATAGTGAGAAGTACATTGATGAGATGCTTCTTGCAGCAACCAGGCTCTCCAGCACAGGAGAAGATGGGTGCCAACAGAATGTCGATGGTTGGACAAAAGTCACCAGAGCCTGCAAAATCACCAATCCAACTTCTCCAGCCCTTGAATTGAAGAACCATTATGCAGCCCTGGAAGTGGAGGAGGTGAAAGCATCCCTGGAAAGGGAAGAACCAGAGTTCAAGTACCCCATAGTTGCGGAATCAGTGACCAGAAGGAAACGAAGGGTAGTGGTTGGTGGAGACTCTCTTCTGAGGGGTACTGAGGCGTCCATCTGCCGACCAGACTTGATGTCCAGAGAGGTATGCTGTCTGCCTGGTGCCAAGATCCAAGATGTTACGGAGAGTTTGCCGAGACTCATCAAGCCCACTGACTATTACCCAATGTTGCTAATCCATGTTGGAACAAATGATACTGCCAGGTATACCTCGGAACGTATCAAAAGTGACTTCAAGGCTCTGGGACAGAGGGTGAAGCAGTTAGGTGCACAGGTGGTGTTCTCTTCAATCCTCCCTGTTGAGGGTAAAGGCCAAGGCAGAGAGGCTCACATCCTGGAGATGAATGCATGGCTGCGTGGATGGTGTCTTCGAGAGCGTTTTGGTTTCCTAGACCATGGGATGCTGTTCCAAGGGCTGCAGAGCAGAGATGGCATCCATCTGTCCAAGAAAGGTCAACGCATCTTTGGTAGTAGACTGGCTAATCTACTGAAGAGGGCTTTAAACTAGATTCGTTGAGGATGGGTGAAGAAAGCCCCCAGGTAAGTGAAAGCCCCCAGGTAGGGGATACATTAAATACCTTTATGGAAATGGGTAACAGGGGTAATATATGGAAAGCAGTGTGTATTAATGCCTGTAGCATGGGAAATAAGATCCCTGAAGTTGAAGCTTTGGTGGGAGTGGCTGACTTGGATTTAGTGGCAGTTACAGAAACATGGTTCACAGAAAACCATGACTGGGATGTAACTATACCTGGCTATACTTTATTCAGAAAGGACAGGGTAGGAAGAAGGGGAGGAGGAGTGGCACTATATGTAAAACTACTATTAAAGCTTTGGAATTACAGAGCTTAAAAGGGAGAGAGGAGGCATTGTGGGTTAAACTAGAAAGAGGGAAAGAGAAATCTATTTGCATTGGTGTGATATACAGACCTCCCTCACAAGAGGAAGAGGTGGACAGAGAGTTAACTGAAGACATATGCAGCATTGCTAGGAAAGGGGAAGTGCTACTGCTAGGAGATTTCAATATGCCAGATGTTGATTGGCACATTCCTGCTGCAGTATCATCTAGAAGTAAGGAGATCCTGGATTCTCTACAGGGAGAACTATTCAGGCAATTGGTAACAGACCCCACACGTGAAGGGGCCCATACTGGACTTGGTGCTTACCAATGGTGAAAGTGTTTCTGATGTTGTAGTGGGAGATCATTTTGCATCCAGTGATCACCAGATGGTGTGGTTCAGTATTAGGACTAGGGCTGTTAGAATCCATTCCAAGGTGAAAATCTTAGACTTTAAGAAGACTAACTTTGCGAAGATGGGCCAATACCTCAGGGAGTCGTTAGTGGGATGGGAGCAGCTGGGGGATGTAGAAAAACAGTGGGCAAAACTGAAAGGGAGTATTTTAAAGGCAACCAACCTTTTTGTTAAAATGGTAAATAAAGGCAAAAGGAACAGGAGACCGCTATGGTATTCGAAGGAAGTAGCTGAAAAAGTGAAGAAAAAGAGGGAGGCCTTCATGAAATACAAGAGATCACAGAGAGGAAGACAGGCATCTGTATTTGGAAAAACTTAGAGAAGCTAGCAAAGTAGTCAAGAAGGCAAAGATTCAAAAGGAGGAGGAAATAGCCAATGCAATAAAATGGGGGGATAAGACATTTTTCAGATATATTAGTGAGAAGAGGAAGGGCAAAAGTGGTATTGTCAGACTCAAGGGTGCAGGGGGGGAATATGTAGAAGCTGATAAGGATAAAGCGGAATTGCTTAACAAATATTTTTGTTCTGTGTTCACAGATGAAGAAACAGGAGCAGGACCTCAGAAAACACCCAAAAATAAGAACAGAAGCGAGGGACATCTTGAACAATTTTCAGAAGACTGTGTTCGTGAGAAACTAGCTCAACTTAAAGTAGACAAAGCGATGGGACCGGATGGGATACACCCTAGAATACTGAGGGAACTTGGGAACGTTTTAGCAACTCCACTGACTGACCTTTTCAATGCCTCGTTGGAGTCGGGAGTGGTGCCAAAGGACTGGAGAGAGGCTCATGTGGTGCCTTTACACAAAAGCGGAAGTAAGGATGTGGTTGAAAACTACAGGCCGGTTAGTTTAACTTCAGTGGTGAGTAAATTATTGGAAATGCTGCTGAAAGAGAAAATAGTGAGGTTTCTGGAGTCCGGCGGATTACACAGGTACACTACCAAAAAACTGCCTCCAGTTTTGCAACTGATTCCTATAGATTTTGGGGTGCTGAATCCAGGAAAAATAGCAAAAATGTTTCATCACGTCACGTTTTCTTGCAAAATTAGATTTCTTACCCATATAAGGAATGTTCACATAATTTCTTTTTAGCCGACTGCAGTTTATTTTCTTGGCCCAAAATAGAGGTTGTAATGGTTAACTAACTAGAAACACTCCCTCATGATATTTTAGAGTGTTTTGTATTCATTTTATACATTAGCAGGACAATTGGGAGGCGGGGGGCTAAATCCAGTATTCGCGCTGGCGCATGTTCTTTCCTGTTCGCCTCGCCTCGTTCGCTCGCTCAAACACAGTGGTTGCGACATGAACGTTCCTGTCAAATTTCAGTTTCTTGCAAGTTCATTATTACCTTTTGTTTGCTCAGTCGTAATCCAGCTTTATTCCGAAGTGGTTCACTACAGTTGTAGTTTGCAGTGCTGTGTATTTGTGATGGCTCACAGAGCCAGAGGTTGCGTCAACTCTCCGGACAGTTTTTGTTTTATTTGTGGGGAATATACCGTGAAAAAGCGGCAGAGGAACATTTCTGCATTTATTAAAAAAGTATATTTCGCCTATTTCGGTTTGAAGTTAGGCGATCAAGACAAACCGTGGGCTCCTCACAAAGTGTGCAAGACATGTGAGGAAGATCTACGCTTATGGATGAAAGGTAAAAAACAAGCATTTCGTTTCGGAATACCTATGATGTGGCGTGAACAAAGAGACCACAGCAGTGACTGCTATTTTTGCTCTTGCATTGTGAAGGGATACAACTTAAAAAATAAGAACGTAATAAGTTACCCCAACCTTCCCTCAGCAATTAGGCCTATGCCTCATAGCAACTAAGTACCTGTGCCTGAACCACCAAAATCTTTGGATCATATTTGTGTGGACGGTTCTGATCATGATGAGACTCATCAGATGGCTTTTCCCGATGAGTCCAGTACTTCCGAGTTTGAAACTGAACCAGATCCGAAACCTGAACTTTTCTCTCAAGCTGAATTGAATGATTTAGTCCGGGATTTAGGACTCCCAAAAGATGCTGCCCAACTGCTATTGTCACCAGGAACAACTTTTTATTGGTACCGCAAACGCGAGACACAATTTTCGAAGTATTTCAGCAAAGAGGTAGATTTGGTATTTTGCAACGATATATACGGAGTGATGGAAAAGTTTAAACTCAAGTATGATCCTGCTGAATGGCGGCTGTTCATTGATTCGTCAAAAGACAGCATAAAAGGTGTTCTTCTTCATAATGGCAACACATTCGCTTCAGTTCCTATTGCTCACTCTGTTATTCTCCAAGAAAAATACGAGAATTTGGCCCTGATTCTTCAGAAGATTCGTTATGATGAGCATAAGTGGATGATTTGTGGAGACTTTAAAATTCTATCCATGCTATTAGGGCAGCAATCCAGTTTCACCAAATATCCCTGCTTCCTTTGCTTGTGGGATAGCCGGGCCCGCGACCTACACTGGGGGAAAAAAGACTGGCCAATTCGGGAGTATTTGAGACCCGGTGAGAAAAATGTTCATGAGAGCTTGGTACCTCGTGATAAAATTCTATTACCACCTCTCCACATTAAGTTGGGTCTCATTAAGCAATTCATCAAGTCCCTTCCAAAAGATGGTGAGTGCTTTCGGTACCTTTGCTCAAAGTTCCCCCGACTTTCTGAAGCAAAGCTAAAGGAAGGAGTGTTTGTTGGCCCTGATATAAGGAAACTCATTTCAGATGGAGCATTCGCTGAAACGATGTCTGAGAAGGAAAAAGAAGCCTGGGATTCCTTCAAGGATGTGGTTCTCAAATTCTTGGGGAACAGGCGGGATGAGAACTATAAGGATATTGTTGCCAGGATACTCAATGCCTTCAAAGAACAAGGCTGTAACATGAGCCTGAAAGTCCATTTCTTGCACTCCCATGTGAACTACTTTCCCGAAAACTTGGGGGCGTACAGTGAAGAACAAGGTGAAAGGTTTTACCAGGACATCAAGGACGCAGAGAGAAGGTACCAAGGAAGATGGAACACCACTATGATGGCTGATTTCTGCTGGTTGCTGCTGCGGGAAACCCCAGATGAAAAATACGCCAAGCAGCGCACCAAGAGAAGCATTCGGGGGAAGAAGAAACGGGCCCACCAGGAGATTGATTAACCCAAGAATGACTTTAAAATCTAAACTGTGTTGACAAATATCGTGTTTTTACTAAACTTTGAAATAAAAATTTGCTAGTTATTACCACAGTGTCGGATCTCATTTATTAGAATTTTATTTTCACACCATCGGGTGTTTGTCTTCATGTATTGCAATGGTGCGGTTTGCGTTTTCTATTCTTACATACATACCTGTACAACATTTTTTGCACATTTCTTTGCTTTGCTTTGTGTCTAACCTCGCTCTTATATGCTCAATGTTTGTGCACATGTATGTGGCTGTTATAAGTGCAGACAATTTTGCTACCATCACAGTGTGTTTTGTTGACATTACTCTATTCTTATGTGCTGCCTTGTTACAATTTTCTTTATTCTTATTTGAATAACTACTAAACAATTAGTATAAAGAATTCATCCAAGAAACTTTTATCTCGATCGCACTCAATCTGAAACGTTCACCTCAAACTGCTAACCCAATGGGAGCTACCAGAAGGACAGAGGCCTTCTCCTGCAGGATCTTGAACAGGGTTCGGGCCACCAGAGGCGTGGGAGGAAACGCATATAGGAGGCCCTGAGACCAGGAAATCAGAAAAGCGTCTGCTGCTAGCTGCAGAGGATGAGGTTGCCTGGAGCAGAACTTGGGCAGCTGTGTGTTTAGGGGACTGGCAAAGAGATCTATGGATGGAAGTCCCCATTTCAGGAAAATCATCTGAACCACTAATGGATGGAGCTGCCATTCGTGGGGCTGCAGAATCCTGCTCAACCTGTCTGCCAGGTAGTTCTCCTGGCCCGGGAGATAAACAGCCTTGAGAAACATGTTGTGTCTGAGCGCAAACAAGCAAAGGTCCTATGCCTCCTGACAAAGGAGCCTGGATACAGTGCTGCCCTGCTTGCTCATATAAAACATGGCTACTTGGTTGTCTGTCTGTACTAAGACAGACTAATGAGCCAGGGTTTGAGAGAAAGTTTTGAGGGCTAAGTGAATAGCCCATAGTTCCAGTAGGTTGATCTGTTCTGTGGCCTCCCAGGGAGACCACAGGCCCTGGGTGCACTTGCCCAGACAATGTGCCCCCCAGTCCTGCAGGGAGGCATCGGTGGTTAACACCACTGTGGGCCCAGGTATCTGAAAAGGCACCCCTTGCAGTAAGTTGGGGGGGGGGTGCAGCCACCAGCGTAGGGAGTTCAGGAATGGTCTGGACACCCTGACTCTGTCTCTGAGGCTCCCTGTGGCCTGTGTCCACTGAGTTCTGAGGCACCACTGTGCAGGCCTCATATGGAGCCGGGCATTGGGAGTCACATGTACTGTCGAAGCCAGGTGGCCGAGAAGCCTCAGGCAGAGTCTGGCAGAGACCAGTGACCTGCTGAGAAACTGGTTTGCCAAGCCTATCAGTCTTTGGGCTCTGTCCTCTGGAAAGAAAGCCTTTGCCTGCAAAGAGTCTAGTCTTGCCCCTATGAACCCCAAGTTTTGGGAGGGGAGCAAAGGGACTTTGCAAAGTTTATGACAAACCCAAGGTGTTGAAGTAGAGAAATAGTTCTGAGGGTGGCTTGCCTGGCCTCCTGGCACGTCTGACCCCTGATGAGCCAGTCGTCCAGATAGGGGAAGACAAAGATACCCTGATTTCTTAAGTAGGCCGCCACCACTGCCAGGCATTTGGTAAAGACCCTGGGAGCGGAGGTGAGGCCGAAAGGCAACACTCTGTACTGATAATGGTTTTCTCCCACAATGAACCTGAGGTACTTTCTGTGGTCTGGATGAATGAGGATGTGAGTGTACGCATCCTTTAGATCTAAAGAGCATAAGCCAATCTCCCTGCTGGAGGTAGGGCAGAAGTGTTCCAAGAGTAAGCATCTTTAACTTTTCTTTCTCTAGGAACCGGTTGAGATTTCTGAGGTCGAGAATAGGCCTGAGGCCGCCGGTTCTCTTTGGTACGAGGAAGTACCTGGAGTAGAAACCGTGACCTTGTAGGTGGGGAGGCACAGGCTCCACCGCCTTGTCTCGCAACAGACCCTGAAGCTCCTGCAGAAGGTGGTCTGTGTGGAGAAGAGGCCTTGGAGGCTCTCCTGGGAAGTAAGGAGGAGGCAACTGATGGAAATGAAGCATGTAGCCCTTGTGGACTATGCTTAAGACCCAATCGTCTACTGTAATGGGTGGCCACCTGTGGGCAAAAAGGGCTAGTCGACCTCCTGTGCAGGGATGGGACAGCAGAGACGGAGAGGCTATGACCTGGGAGTCAAAAACCCCCACCCTGAGTGGGAGAAGGAGCCCGGGTCTTGGGTGCCTTCTGCCTACGGGGCCCATGTCCCTGCCCCTTGGCCTGCTGACCCTGTGGGGGAGCTGGGGAGGCCTGGTAAGATGGGAACTGTTTGTAGGCAGTCACCTTCCTCGGGTAAAGCACAATTACTTACCTGTAACAGGTGATCTCTGGGAAGAGCAGGAATAAGTCTTCTCATATGGGTACGTCGGTACCGACGGAGTCTGCGCGGGAACGCTTCCCAGCGTCCAATCAGAAAGCTTTTGGAAGCATCCCAACACGCCTGCGTGCTGCCTTCCCGCCTTCCCAACTGCCTCTCCTCAGTTAAGTTTTAAAGCTGAGACAAAGAGAGAGAGAGCAAGGAGGGAAAGATAGAGCTAGAGAGATACAACTCCTAGGGGAGGTGGGTGGGTTGTGAAGACTTATTCCTGCTGTTCCCAGAGATCACCTGTTACAGGTAAGTAACTGTGCTATCTCCAGGAACAAGCAGGAATGAGTCTTCACATATGGGGACTCCCAAGCTGAGATGCCCAGAGGAAGTCCTAGCATGTTGCAAGTCTAGAACGAGCCATGCTATTCCTCAGGACCTCAGGCATCCTGGGGATGGAGGGTAGGAGGTGAATACAGAACAGGAGCTGTGGAACAGCTGGCTAGAACAGGGCTTCAAAGAGGAAGACCCTGTATAGGGGGCATTTAGTAGTAAAATATTGTAACCTGGGCCTCCCTTGTTGGCATTGCACAAGTGCACGGAGCTACATATGGATCTGATAGAAGAGCCAGTGAATGTGCTCAAGGGGTACCTCACTGAGAAGTAGAGGTAATAAAGTAGAACAAAAACAAGTGGAGCTCAGAACCCTTCAGGATGAGAAATAGCCCCAGGGGAAAACTGGGGTAGTATAAGAGGTAGAGCTTCAGCGGAGACGCAGAAGGTACTATTAAAGAAAGCTTAAGCCGTTTTGGTCCAAGAGAAAAAATGAGTCTAACCCAACTGGACTGGGGTTGGATCAGTCCATGTAGGGGAGAAAGGGTATGGAGACCCTTGTATCTGATAAGAAAGTAAGGACAGACTCAGGAGCGCTATTTATTTTTTATTTATTTAACTGCATTTATATCCCGCTTTTCACCAGGTCAAAGCGGTGTAACACATAACAGGGGGGGGAATCAATGGTTATAGCTAAGCTTTAGAACAACTGAAGCTCCGCAATGTCTTTCCTAAATGGGGTCAATTAGGAAAGAAAAAGGTACATGGAGAGCTTCAGGAGTACCAAACCTGAAAAGGTTATGGTAAGGAAACAAGGTTGTTAATTACTACAGGAAGTGGTGCTGGCACAGCATTGATAGGGGTAGTGCCCATCTGTCAGGATCATATAGAAATGTAAGGATATCTGAACCTAACAGACAGATAGATAAGTAGATGGATACAGATCTATCTAAAAATATATCTCATTATATCTATAAATATATATGTATATATATATTTAAATATATACACATATAGGGTATATATGCATATATCTATAAAGAGATATGTATGGGCAGAAGACACACAGATAGATATAGATAGTATATATCTGTATCTATATATACCTATATGAATAGGCAGGCATATAGACACATGTCTCCAGCTATATGGATGGAGAGATGTCCATAGAACCCCATCCCCCCTAGGGATATAGGGAGAGAAGATGATTAATCTGACAGCAAGAAGGTTGATACCTGCTTGAATAGATAGAGAATCCTCTTTTCCTGGTTATGACTGGCAGAGTCAGAGGAAAGGTCTCCCTGACAAGGAGGCGGCTGAAATCTTAGCAGAATTCGAGCTCTTGAATAACCAGGATGGCCTACGTGAAAATTGCAGAGGATAACTTCAGTCTGCATACAGGAAGTCCAGATATCTCCAGAATTGCAGTATGGAGAATGGATAGAGGACGCCTCTGGAGGAAGATACCCTAGTGACCCGCCTATGGGGGCAAGATGGGTATTAGGAGTCCTCTAGCTGCTATTGAAGAAATTTACCTCTGACGAGAAGACCCAAGGAGATATGGGCCAAACCAGGAAATTGGACCTCCTTTAGGTTTTCACGTAATGAAAAGCCTGAGGCTTATGCCTCAAAAGAGATTTAAAATGAGATGGTAAGGGTAGGGAATACCTGTCAGACATGAACATGACTGGGGGAACCCCCCCCCCAACCATCTGGGGTTATCTGCTAGGCAAGATACTAATGCTCTCTAGCAAGGGCCCATAGTGCAAAGCTACTCTGTAGAGATGCAGAGAGCATGCTGCAGGTTGGTTAGAAGAAAAATTGGCTGTAAAAAGCCATCAGGGAACCAGCTATTATGCCAAGGACAAGGGGGCGAAGAATAGAAGTTAACCAACCAGACTGTGATAATAGGGTTTCCCAAACGAGGTGGATAACCTGTTTGGAACTTAGCACTGAGGCGAGGAGGATTGCTAGTGGAGGGGAATCCCTGGTTGTGTAGTGAACAAAACCAGTGGAATTGCTGTATCTGCAGCAACTACCAGGGCAGCATGGAAAATTTATTTTCCCTCTTCCCTTTTTTAGACTGGGAAAAACGAAACAGACATGGTAGGACTTCCTATTGTCTGATGAGCTGCTGTAAGGTAACAAGGGGGGGGGGGGGAACTCCAGAAGGGAGAATCCCCTGGTAGAACAGGTAGAGGACCATAGGGGCTTACCCGTTTAAAGAGCCACTCTTACAAAGCAAATATTGTAGCAAGAGGGAGGTAAGACAGAGCTGCAAGAGACCGACTATGGAGGAGGTCTCGGACAGATGAGATGATACATGCCAGTACAAGGAAACAACTGTCTAGTGATAGTTGCTACCTCTCTTTCCTCCAAGAGGAAGAGGAAAATCTATTGATTATGGGCATGATCATCATAAAGACTCAGAGTTAGAGAAAGATGTCTCATGAAGAGATATCTAGGTAGGTTAGGATAAATTTAGTGCAGATACTTCAAGTGAAAAGAAGCAGACCTCCATCCTAACCCCCAACCAAAAAGGGGACAATGATCTATTTGAAACCCTGCGACTGCTGGGTTTGTTGACTCTGTTGAGGCTGTGGATTCCTCAGACCAGGGCGATGTTTCCCCTGTTTGGGAACATCTGAATGATGGGCAGATGATGGGTAAAACCTTCTCCCCTTAGGGGAAGAAAGTTTGGTAGGACATTTCCTACCTACTGGGAAAGAAGGCGGCGTAGAACAGCCTCTGGAAAAAGGAAAGTCAGTGGAAAACTGAGTAACCTGTGGACGGAGGACCAGTTGGCGGTCCAGCAGATGTTTGCCAAAGGGACAGAGCACAAGCTTGCAACCAAGGTCGCCAGAACCCTGATGTTGTGTGTCATGACCCAGCGTTCTAACAAGAGCCCAGTCTGATCATGGGTGAAAGCAATGCAGTCCACTATGCAGATGGACGGGGTCCGCTTATTAACAGCCTCCTTCAGGCGAATGGGATCGTAGGAACCGAAAAGCTGTGAGGCTTTGCAGTGGCCCTGGGTACGTTGCAGTTAGGACAGGGCCCTCTTACAATTCAGAGTGTGGAGAAAGCATAGTTACTCACATGTAACAGGTGTTCTCCAGGGACAGCAGGAATCAGTCCTCACTTATGGGTGACGTCGACACGGACGGAGCCCGCACAGAGCAATATCCCAGCTTTCAAAGAAAGCCTTTGGATTTGATGCCACGCATGTGTAGTCCTCTTCCTGCTCAAGGGTGCCATCTTGCTCAGTCAGGTCCCATAGCTAGAGCCCTACTAAGGGGATGGCAAGGGAAGGATAAGAATAGCAACTATTAAGAGGAGGAGGGAGGGTAGTGACGAATGATTCCTGCTGTCCCTGGAGAACACCTGTTACAGGTGAGTAACTACGCTTTCTCCAGGAACAAGTAGGAAGTCAGTCCTCACTTATGGGACACCCCAGCTACAGACTACCGAAACCTATAAAAAAAAGCGCCTCCATGAAGCCGTGAGCAGATGCAGATGATCCGAAGGGAGCCCGAGTCCTCGGGGGCCAAAGCTCCTGGTAGCCACAGGAGGGCCGGAGGGCAGGAATTGCTTATACCCCGAACAGATAACAGAGTACAGCTTGGCCAAAGGCACTGTCCCAGCGGGATTCCTTCTCCAGGTAGTGGTGCGAAGCGAAGGTATTCGCTGAAGACGAGGTCGCAGCCCGGCAGATGTTCGTCAGAGGCACTCAGCACAGCAAAGCCACCAACACCGCCTTGGCACAGATGCTGTGCGCGGTGACTTGTCAATCTAGTAGGGCCTCAGCCTTTGCCTGGGCAAAGTCGATGCAGTCCGCCACCCAGATGGAGAGGATGCTTTTGGTGACTGCAAGCCCCAGACGGTTGGGATTGTAGGCGATGAAGAACTGGTTGGACTTGCGATGACCCTGGGTGCACTGCAGGTAGAAGGCGAGAGCCCTCTTGCAGTCGAGCATATGCAGGATCGCCGACGCCTGGTCGGCGTGCAGGAAGACTACCTTTCCAGGAGAGGTGCTGAAGCAAGCATGTCGCCATCGGCACGAAGGGTGGCTGCGTCAGTTGTATGAGCATGATGTTCAGGTCCCAACTCCGTCGGCGGAGGCCGGACGGGGGGCTTGGAAAGTAAAAGGCCCTGCATGAAGTGGGAGACCAGTGGCTGGCCCAAGAGGGGTTTACCCTCTATGGGGAAGTGGTTGGCTGACATGGCGCTCAGTTGAATCCTGACCGAATTAGATTTCAGCTCCACCTGCGAGAGGTGGAAGAGATACTGGAGAACCTGAGTGGGAAACAGGAGAACATATCGATCAGGAGCCCAGAGCACCACACCAAGAAGCGCCACCACTTGGGGGCGTAGGCCCGTCTCATCGAGTCTTTCCTCTATGCGAGCAGGACTTCCTCGATCTCCTCTGGGAGGTGCAGCAAGGCTAAAGAGACCCGTTCAGCTGTTAGGGATAGTGAGTCCAGGTTCGTGTGAAGCATCCCTCCCTCTTTCTGTGTCAGTAGACCCGGAGTACTGCCCAGGGGGACCGGGGCATGGCAGCAATCCCAAAGGCTTTCTTTGAAAGCTGCGAAATTGCTCTGCGCGGACTCCGTCAATGTCACCCATAAGTGAGGACTGACTTCCTGTTTATTCCTGGAGAAAGGCCCTGATCGCCAGAAAAATAGAGCCCTGATTTCCAGCAAATTGATCTGCTGCTGTGTCCTGTAGGTACCAGTTGCCCTGCATGTGGAGTTCCTCACAATGGGCACCCCAGCCCAGTAAGGAGGTATACGTGGTAAGGACCCTCTGGGGATTTAGGGGCTGAAAGGGCATGTCCTCCTGCAGGTGCTGTTTGGCCAGCCACCAGTTGAGTGACTCCACCAGCTTGCGGGTCATTAAAAATCTGTCCCGGAGTCGGCTTGTGTCCACTGGGAGTGGAGGCACCACTGGGCAGCCCGTATGTGAAGGCAGGCGTTGGGAACAACATGGACTGTGGACACCATGTGGCCCAGCAGGTGGAGCACGGACCACGCCAACACTGTGTGGCGGTGTTGCATCTCAGTGGCCAGAGCCTGCAGAGTGTCTAGTCAAGTTCCTATGAACTCCAGGGCCTGTGTTGGAGTGAGTTGGGACTTGAGGTGGTTTATCACGAACCCCAGGTACTGTAGGACACAGATGGTGTGGGCCGTGGCCTGTTGCACCTCGGTGGCCGTGTCTCACTTTACGAGCCAGTCATCCAGATACTGGAAGACAAAGGCCCCTTGGAGACAAAGGTAGGTTGCTACCACTGCTAGGCATTTGGTGAAAACTCTTGGTGTGTAGGCTAGACTGAAGGGTACTGTACTGTACTGGTAGTAGTTGCCCCCGACCATGAATCTTAGGTACTGCCTGTGGCTGGGATGAATGAGGATGTGGGTATAAGCATCCTTTAAGTCCACGAAGCATAGTCAGTCTCCCTACTGGAGGCATGGCAGCAATGTTCCAAGGGAGAGCATCTTGAACCTCTCCCGCACCAGGAACTTGCTCAAGTTTCACAAGACTAGGCTAGTCCTTAGACCCCCCATTCTTTTTGGGACCAGAAAGGATCAGGAGTAGAACCCCTTGCCGTTGATGTGGTGTGGTACTGGTTCCACAGCTTTGCCTGTGAGTTCCTGAAGTAGCAGGGCATGGTGCAAGGGAGTCGAGATGGCTCTCCTGGGAAGAAAGGGGGGCGGGGGAGGCGTCTGGTCCAGGTGAAGGAGGTAGCTTTCTGTGACTACTTGGAGTGCCCAGGAGTCAGTGGTGATAGCAGGCCACTGATGGGCAAAGTGTACTAGATGCCCCACTGTTGGTAGCTGATCCCCCAAGGGTGGAGAGGCTATGCTCAGGGAGTCAAAAGCCCATCCCTGGCTGGGCAGGAGCCGGGGTCTGGGGCTTGGAGCCCTTAGGCTTGAGAGCGCTTTGGCCCGCTCCCTTGCTCTGGTGACCCTGCTGTGGGGATCTGGGGAGCCTGATATGTGGGGGTAGCCCCGGGTAAGGTTGGGCCTTTCTCTGGAATGGGGGCCTCTTCTCCGGTGGTTTCTTACAGAGGGTGGAGGTTTTCCTGGAAAGCAGAGTCCTCGTGAAGTACTCTGTCTCGATCTCAGCTGCCTTCTCCTAAATTAGCTTGCCAAATAAGTTTTCACTGAGGCAGAGGACATTGAGGAGCTTTTCTTGAACCCACTACTCGAGGTCAGATGCCTGGTGCCAGGCTTGGTGTCGAGTGCCGCGGTAGCTACCCTCACGTTTGACTCGAAGCCATCGTAGGCAGATTGAGACATGTACTTCGGGCACTCCCAGATGCACTTAGTGAGGGTTTCGAACCACAGGAGATGAGCTCCTCTGAGGCCCACTGAGAAACCTGCAAATTCCTTTGCTAGGTCCCGAAGATACATGTCGATATACAGCTGGTAGGCTTGGATTCAGAAGGCCAACATTGAGTCCTGGTAGCATTTGTGGCCAAGGGCATTAAGGGTGTGGGATTCCCTGCCTGGGGGCATGGAGAAGTGCATCTTCGGCTCTTTTGCCGGTGCATAGTTGACTCCACCACCATGGAGGTGTGTGGCAGTTGTGACTTTTGGAAGCCAGGGCCTTGCTGGACTTGGTACATGGTGTCCAGGCATCAGCTGACTATGGGTACCGACCCCAGTGTCTCACATATGCAAAGAAGCCGCCACTCGAAGATACGAGGGTCTTCCTCTCACTCCGTGTTGAAGGACAAAGCCTTTGACATATCCCAAACAACTCAATAAACCATGTGTTCTCAAACAGGGACCAATGCCGCTACATTGGGGGAGACAGGTCTGATGGAAGGTTGCGATGCTTCCGCGTCCAAGGATGCCTCATCCTCAGACTCCCAGTTGGAGTAGTCAGTGGAGAACACTGCGGTCGACCGGGCCTGGGATGCAGGAACCAGTGGACTGTGACAGCTATATGGCCGAAGCCATGCATGCTCGCCAGGGAGGATCTCGCTCCCGAGGTGCAGGAGTAAGACAGAGACCCTTGCTGAGGATCAGCAACCGGGGAAGTCCTTGATAACATGGTCTCTGCGGCCTCTGTGGACATACCGGCGGTGCTGGGCATTGGTGCCTGCTGCGTAGCAAGGAAGGCTGTGCAACTGCGCTCTAGCATCATCCTGGTTTTCCACAGGAGAAGCAGCCTTCGATGTGGCCACTGGGGTTACCAGGTCCAGCACCGGTGAGGAGAGAGAGAGTCCTCGTTGAGACAGGAAGCCTCCACATCCATTCGGGGAACCTGTGTTGGCCAATCCCGCTCCAACTCCTTGGGTTCTCTCCACGAGCTGTGGGACCTGGCGCGGAACTTGTCTGGCATGTCCCGAGTCCCAGGATGAGTTCCTCAAGGATTTCTTCTTTCTGGGCTCCCACGCCAGGGAACCCTTGTCAGAGTGCCCGTGGTCCGGGTCGGGCACCATGGGGGAATTACATGATTCTGAGTACTTCTGCAGGGCCTTGGGGTATGAAACTACTGGGGGACAGTGGTTACTCACCTGTAACAGATGATTTCTGGGAACAGCAGGAATCAGTCTTCACATATGGGTGACGTCGGCACCGACAAAGCCCGGCACGAAAACACTCCCCAGCATCCAATAGAAATGCTGTTGGACGCGTTCCTCCAAGCAAGTGAGGCTGCCTTCCCACCTTCTCTCCTGGTATTCTCAGTCAGGTGAATAGCGGAGAAATAAAAATCTTTGTGTACCAGGTTTGAGAAAGAGGGACCAATTTGAAGGGGAGGTGGGCGGGTTGTAAAGACTGATTCCTGCTGTTCCTGGAGATCACCTGTTACAGGTGAGTAACTATGCTATCTCCAGGAACAAGCAGGAAGTCTGTCTTCACATATTGGACTCCCTAGCCTAAGGTAACCAAGCAAGAGAAGAATCCCAGCGCAGCTAGAAGTTGCAGGAGGGATCAGACAGACTCAGCTCGTTTAGAGGTAGTCAGATGGGCAGTGGGTAAGTTGTCTAAATTTGAAAAAGGTTATGCAGAACAGCTTATCCGAATTGAGCATCAGCTCTGGAGTCTTTGTCCAAGTAATAATGCGCTGTGAAGGTATACAAGAAAGACCATGTCACCACTTGCCATATCTTTGAAATAGGAACAGACCGGAGATTAGCTACAGTAGTAGCCATGGCTCTGACATTATGAGCTGTCACATGGTGTGGAAGAGACAGCGCAGCCTGCGAATAAGCAAAGGAAATGCAATCTGCTAGCCAGTTTGAAAGTGTTCTTTTGGATACTGGTATCCCTAGATGACTTTGGTCAAGAGAGACAAACAACTGGGAGGATGGTGATAGTATGGTCTAGATAAATCGCCAGCACCTTCTTGCAATCTAGGGTATGAAGTCTTGACTTATCCGGGGAAGTATGAGGCCTTGGAAAGAATGTTGGTAGCGAAACAGATTGGTTCAGGTGGAAGATGGTGATGATCTTTGTCAAGAACTTAGGATGAGTGCGAAGGATCACCTTGTCATGATGAAAAGTGGTATAGGGAGCATAGCTCATTAAAGTTTGCAGTTCACTGACTCTTTGAGCTGAAGTGACAGCTATGAGAAAAAGAAACTTCCATGTTATAAATTTTAAAGGAGCTGAAACCACTGGTTCAAAAGCACTGTGCAAGAACATTTAGATCCCATGATGTGGGAGGTGGAGAGAAAGACAGCTTGGTCAGGAGAAGACCATGCATAAATCAGGCTACTCCAATACCTGCTCCATTTGCCCTCCTCTGACCTTAAGACCAACTTGGTGCCAAGTACTTTAGTATGGTGGGAGGCCACAATAGCAGATAAATGTACTTGGCACCAAGTTGGTCTTAAGGTCAGAGGAGGGCAAATGGAGCAGGTATTGGAGTAAGTCTGGAATGGGACATGTGAAAGGATAGAGTAGTTACTCACCTGTAACAGGTGTTCTCCAGGAGCAGCAGGAATCAGTCCTCACATATGGGTGATGTCGGCGCCGACGGAGCCCCCGTGCGGAGCATTTCCCCAGCTTTCAAAGAAAGCCTTTGGGAATTGCAGCGCGCATGCGCGGTCCCCTTCCAGCCCAAGGGTGCCATCTTGCTCGGTCTGATGACATAGCTAAAAGACAGCAAAAATAGCAAAAAAATAAATCATATGACTGCAACTCCAAGGGGAGGAGGGAGGTTGTGAGGACTGATTCCTGCTGCTCCTGGAGAACACCTGTTACAGGCGAGTAACTACTCTTTCTCCAGGACCAAGCAGGAAGTCAGTCCTCACATATGGGACTCCCCAGCTTAAGGCTACCGGAGACCGCAAGCTGAAAAAATGAGCTCCCTCTAGAGCAGGGGTCTCAAACTCAAATTGCTTTGAGGGCCAAATGAGGACTTGTAAAGTAACCCGGGGGCCGCATAAGACGCGGGGCCTCATTTGCATAAGGGGCCTCATTTGCATAAATATTTGCATAATGTTACCATACACTAACTTTTAGTAAACATGCCTCTTTAATGAGTATGGATAAAGAAAGACTAAAAGATTTAGAAACAAGAAGACAATAATTAAACTGGGAACCCCAAAAGCCAAACTTGGAATGTACAACACCACTGTAGAAATAAAACTATAAATTAATTTCCTCTTGTACTAAACAAAGCGCAAACATTAATGATGCACATTTCCTAGAGCTGACATATTCCAGTTAATAAATTCAAAATAAAGAGATATTTTTCTACCTTTTGTGCATTTATTTCAGTTGCAATTGTTCCAGCCACTTTCTTCTGGTTTCTTCATGTCTTCTGCTAACTCTCCATCGTCTGCTGTCCATTTGCCCTTTCTTCTCTCCTAGTTTTTTTTCCATTCTCTCTCTACATCTGCTTTAACATACTAATCTTTCTCCTTTTTCTCTTTCCTCATTCCTATTTCATCCACTCAAATTTTACCCCTCCATCCTCAATCCCCACTTACTCTCCCAATACCTGGCCAATTGTAGATTTGTCTTCTCTCCCAGACAAAATATTTTTCCCCTCTCCATTTCACTTTCCCAGCTCCATCCCATTCTAATCCTCCCCCAACATCAGCTCCCTTCTAGTTCCAGCCCCACCCAGCATCCGCTCCCTTCTAGTCCCCCCATTAGTCCATTTCCAGTCCTATCCTAGCCTCACCATCAGCCCATTTCCAATCCTAGCCCCCCATCAGCCCATTTCCAATCCTAGCTCCCTCCCCTCACAGCCCATTTCCATTCCAAGCCCCCCTCCCCATCAGCCATTTGCAGTTCAAGCCCCCTTCCACTCAGCCCATTTCCAGTCCTAGCAACCCCCCCCAGCCCATTACCAGTCCTAGACCCCCCCATAGCCCATTACCAGTCCTAACCTCCCCATAGCGCACTTCCAGTTTTACCCCCCATCACCCCATTTTCAGTCTTACCCCCCCCATAGCCCATTACCAGTCATAACCCCCCCTGCCAATAGCCCACTTCCAGCCCTAACCCCCATTACCCCATTTCAGTCAGCCCCTCCATAGCTCATTACCAGTCCTAACTCCCCCCATCAGCCCACCCCCAGTCCTTCCTAACCCCCACCTGCCCATTTCCAGTCCTAGCCCCCACCATAGCCCATTACCAGTCATAACCCCCCTGCCAATAGCCCATCTCCAGTCATAACCCCCCCCCTGCCAATAGCCCATCTCCAGTCATAACCCCCCCCTGCCAATAGCCCATCTCCAGTCATACCCCCCCTGCCAATAGCCCATCTCCAGTCATACCCCCCCCTGCCAATAGCCCATTTCCAGTCATACCCCCCCCCTGCCAATAGCCCATTTCCAGTCCTACACCCCCCCCCCAGGTAAATTTAAAAAAACCCTGGCTTCTGCTGCTGCAGCAGAAAATCAGCTGTCCCGCGGCCCCTTCCCCTCTGCGCGGAGAGCCCTGAGTGTGCTTCATCTGTGGCGTGCTTTTTAAGCCGCGAAGAGAGTATTTCCCTCTCGCGCGGCTTAAACCTAGTCACTTTTCAAGCCTCGCGAGAGGGAAATACTCTCTTCGCGGCTTGAAAAGCACCCGCTGATGGAGCACTCTCGGGGATCTCCGGGCAGAGAGGAAGGGGCCGCAGGACAGCTGATTTTGCTGCTTGAGCAGCAGAAGCCAGTTTTTTTTTTTTTTAAATTGACCGTCGATTCTGCCGTTGCCACGGCGGCAACGGCAGCAGCAGCAGAAGCCGTCGCGGGCCGCACAACGTTCTCTCGCGGGCCGCATGTGGCCCGCGGGCCGCGTGTTTGAGACCCCTGCTCTAGAGCGTCAGTACGTAAGGAAGGAATCTTCTCTGAAAACGCCCCCGACCGGTAGCCCAACATCAGGGCCGGAGGGAAGGAGTTGCCTAAACCCCAAAGAGATTATGGAGTACTGCCTGTCCGAAAGCACTGTCCCTGCGGGACTCCCTCTCAAGGCAGTAATGGGCCGCAAAAGTTTGGCTTGAAGACCAAGTAGCGGCCCGGCAGATATCTGCCAACGGAACAGGCTTCGCCCTGACAGGATGAGCCATGACTCAACCCTCCAACGTGAGGCCAGCTGCCCCATAAGCCCAGGCGATACAGGCAGAGACCCATCAGGACAAAGTACGCTTGGAGACAGGTAAACCCAACTTAAAGAAATGAAGAGCTGAACAGCCCTCCTGCGTACGGTCAAGGTAGAAGGATAACGCCCTCCTACAGTCCAGGGTATGCAGGACCATCTCAGCCCGGCTGGCATGCGGCCTGGGAAAGAAAGTCGGAAGAACCACCTTCTGATTGAGGTGGAAAGAGGAGACAACCTTAGGGAGAAACAGGGTGAGTCTGCAAGACAACCCTATTCCTGCAGAACCTAGTGTAAGGGGGATCAGACACTAGCGCCTAAAGTTCACTTACTCGCCTAGCAGAGGTAAGAGCTACCAGAAACAAAGTTTTCCAGGAGAGAAAACGGAGAGGACAGGTAGCCATAGGTTCAAATGGCGGACAAGTAATCCGCTGCAAGACCACATTTAAATCCCACTCAGGGGCCGGTGGATGTAGAGGAGGCTTAAGCAGGAGAAGGCCTCTGAGGAAACAAGCCACCAAAGGGTGGTTGGAAAGAGGCCACCCGTCCAACGGCAAATGGTGTGCTGAGAGAGCACTAAGGTGAACTCTGACAGAATTGGACTTAAGGCCTAGATTGGAGAGGTAAAGAAAATACTGCAATACTACCACTACCAAGCACGAGAAGGGATTCTCGCGGTGCTGAGCACACCAGGCGGAGAATCTACGCCACTTAAGAGCGTAGGATTTCCGAGTGGATTGCCTTCTAGAGGCTAAGACGACGTCCTCCACTTCTCTAGGCAGGAGTAGGGGAGCCAGAACTACCCTTTCAGCAGCCAGGCCAAGAGATCGTGTTGAATCCCCAGAGGAATAGGAGTGTCCACCGCCAGTTGCAGCAGAAGTGGGAACCACGGTTGCCTCGGCCACTTGGGGGCTATCAGAATCATGGAGGCCCCGTCCTTGAGTACTTTGAACAGTGTTCTGGACACTAGTGGTGTGGGAGGAAACGCATATAGTAGGCCTTTGGACCACGGGAGCAGAAAGGCATCCGCTGCTACTCTGAGAGGATGTGGTTGTCTGGAACAGAATCTCGGGAGTTGCCGGTTTAGAGGACTGGCAAAAGGATCCATGGTGGGGAGGCCCCACCTCAAAAAGATCTGCTGAACCACCAAGGGATTTAATCTCCATTCGTGTGGTTGCAGGATCCTGCTCAGTCTGTCCGCCAGGTAATTCTCTTGACCTGGGAGGTAGACTGCTTTGAGAAGGATTCCGTGAGTGACGGCCCAGGAGCAGAGCCGTTGTGCTTCCTGACATAGAAGGAAGGAACCTGTGCCTCCTTGCTTGTTCATGTAAAACATGGCAACTTGATTGTCCGTCCGGACCAGTACAGACTGGTGAGACGTGAGATGGGAGAAGGCCCTCAGAGCTAAGCGTATCGCTCATAGCTCCAGGAAATTTATCTGTTGTGCAGCCTCCCAAGGGGTCCAGAGACCCTGAGTACATGCTCCTTGGCAATGTGCTCCCCAACCCTGAAGAGAAGCATCGGTTGTCAGCACTTGAGAGTGCGGAGGGGTTTGAAAAAACACTCCGAGCACCAGATTCGGAAGATGAAGCCACCATTGCAGAGAGGAGGCAAGCCGTGTGGATATTCTTACTGAGTCTGCAAGACTCCCTGTGGCCTGATGCCACTGAGTTCGGAGACTCCACTGAGCAGGCCGCATATGCAGGTGGGCATTGGGGGTTACATGAACCGTGGAAGCCATATGGCCGAGAAGTCTCAGAAATTGCCTGGCGGAGACCAGGGAATCGCTGCGAAACTGCCTGGCTAGATCCATTAATCTGTGGGCCCTGTCCACGGGCAGAAAAGCCTTCGCCTGAAGGGTGTCCAGCCTGGCTCCTATGAACTCCATGTTCTGGGACGGGAGCAAAGTGGACTTTGCAAAGTTTATGACGAACCCCAAGTGCTGAAGCAGAGCCACAGTGCGAAGGGTGGCTTGACTGGCCTCCTGTGAAGACTGGCCCCTTATGAGCCAGTCGTCCAGGTACGGGAACACAAAAAGACCTTGAAGCCTTAGGTAGGCCGCCACCACCGCCAGGCACTTTGTGAACACCCTGGGGGCGAAGGTTAGGCCAAAGGGTAGTACTCTGTACTGATAGTGGTTTCCTCCCACAACAAATCTGAGATACTGTCTGTGGTATGGATGAATAAGGATGTGAGTATAAGCATCCTTTAGATCTAAGGAGCATAGCCAATCTCCCTGCTGGAGGTAGGGCAGCAGGATTCCAAGGGTAAGCATCTTGAACATTCCCTCTCCAGGAACTTGTTGAGGTTTCGCAAGTCTAGGATGGGTCTGAGGCCTCCTGTTCTTTTTGGTACCAGAAAGTACCTGGAATAAAAGCCGTGACCTCTCAGGTGGTGGGGCACCGGTTCCACAGCCTGTTCCTTTAGCAGACTTGCTAACTCCTGTAGGAGTAGGTCCCGGTGCAGAGGGGGTCTTGGAGGCTCCCCTGGAAAAAAGGAGGGAGGTACCTGGTGAAAATGAAGAAGATAGCCATTTTGGACTATATGGAGCACCCAGGTATCTGATGTGACGGCTGACCACCTGTGGGCAAAGAAGGCCGGCCGGCCTCCTGTGCTGATGTGAGCCAGCTGAGGAGGAGAGGCTATGCTTTCTGAGTCAAAACCCCCCGCCCTGCTGTTCAGGAGCCGGTGTTGGTGGCTTGGGGGCTTTCTGCCTACGGGGCCCATGACCCTGCCCCTTGGCCTGCTGACCCTGTTGGGAAGCTTTAGAGGCCTGATGAGGGTATTGTTATAGGCAGATGTCTTCCTCAGGTAAAAGGTCTTTTTTCCAGAGCCCTTCTTCTTCTGAGAAGCGGCAGAGGTTTTTCTGGACAGCCTAGTCCTGGTCAGTCTCGGTTTCGAGTTCAGCAACCTTTTCAGCCATGGGTTTGCCAAAAAGGTTTTCACCTCAGCAGGGGACATCGACCAACTTGTCCTGTACCCATGGCTCGAGGTCGGATGACTGTAGCTAAGCCTGTCGGCGGGCACCGATGCCGGCCCCGGCTACTCGGGCCGAAGCCTCGAAGCCATCGTAGGCTGCTCGAGAGAGAAACTTCGAGCACTCTCGAATAGCAGTGGACAAGGCCTGGAACCTCTGCAAAGGTTCCACGGAGAGACCAGCAGAGAACCCGGCAATCTCCTTTGCCAGGTCTCGAAGGTACATGCCCATGTACAGCTGGTATGTCTGGACACGGCAAGCAAGCATAGAGTCCTGGAAGCACTTCTTACCGAGGGCATCCAGGTTCCGGGCCTCCCGGCCAGGAGGCACCGAGGAGTGCATCTTCTGACTTTTCAGTCGATGCATGGCCGATTCCACAACCATGGAGTGGTGCCTTTTGGAACCCAGGGCTCTTGCGGACTCGATAGATGGAATCGACCCACTTGCTTAACACTGGCGTCGAGGCCGGGGTCTCCCACATGCGGAAGAGCAGCCGCTCCAGCATCGGAGGAACCGGAACAGTAAAGGCCTCCTTCGGGGGAGAGTCATACTGGAGGGCCTCGAGCTCCTCGGCTCGAGGCTCCTCCTCGGGATCCGCGGGGAATGCCAAGGCCCTGGCCATATCCCGCGCGAAGTCCGAGAACCGGGTATCCTCCGGTGAGGATCGTCTCCGAGGTTCGGACTCCGGTGAGTCCGATGGGACACACCGAGTCCGAAAGGTGTCGGGTGACCCTTCATCCTCCGTCTCCTAGCCCGACTCCTCGGAGGAGGAATCGAGCAGTTCCGGACGGGCGGGCACCGATGCCCTCCGCCACGACGCCGAGGGTACTGGCATCGACGACCTAGGTCCCAAACGGGAGGCCGAGGGAGACCGTGGCCGAGGATCGACTCGAGCTCGCATGGACTCGAGGATCGGCTCGGCCTCTGGGGTCGACTTGGACGTCGATGTCCTGGTGGTCGGGGCAGATGCACCGGTGAGACCGGCGATCAGTGCCTGCTGATGCTCCATGAAGGCAGCCAAGCTGCTCTCCAAGGCTGTCAACCTGAGTCCGAGCTCAGGAGACTCAGCAGCTCCCGACTCGGGCCCCGACAGCATCGGGTCTGACGTCGGCTCCCCTGGAGGAGAGTCCACGAGGACTACAGTAGTCACGTGCCCAGGAGACTCCATCTTGAGACGAGGTTGTTTGGCAGGCCTCTTCAACTCCGAAGTCCCGGGACGGCGGTCGGGGGCTATGCGACCTGGCCCTCGAGGAACCAGGTGCGTCCGCCGACGCCACCCTCGTGGGTTTTTTCTTCCTGCGCTGCTCCCGCGAAGGAGACCCCCGCTCAGAGGAACCCCGACCTTGCTTGGGGCCGGAGTCCCGAGACGTCGAGGCCTCTGACGAGGTCCAGGCCCGTCCGGATGCGGAGTCAGAGAAGATTCTGTCCTTTTGGTGCTGCCGACTCCTCAACGCCTTCGAGGACATTTTTCCACATGGACCACAGATCATCGGGTCACGATCGGGTCCGAGGCAACGGAGGCAGCAGTCATGTGTGTCGGTAAGAGACATAAGTTTCTTACACCAATCACACTTTTTAAACCCGCTGGCAGCCATCGGGGGAAAAAGGGCCCCTGCGAGGTCGAAAGACAGGGCTGCCAGTGAAAAAGAAAAATGGCGCGAACGCTAGTCACGAAAGACAAAAACCGAAAAAAAGAGAGTGGGCTCGATACTGGCGTATCGGGTCCAGGCGGGAAAAGGATCCGGCGTCGAACCGAAGAAGAAAGACAAAAAACAGGGTAATCAACTTTTTCCTCGGCGAAAAACGAACTACGTCCGTCGGGCTCCGCGGAAAAAAGAAGACTGAGCAAGATGGCACCCTTGGGCGGGAAGTGGACCGCGCATGCGCGCTGCAATTCTCAAAGGCTTTCTTTGAAAGCTGGGGAAATGCTCCGCACGTGGGCTCCGTCGGCGCCGACGTCACCCATATGTGAGGACTGACTTCCTGCTTGGTCCTGGAGAACTAAATGTTTCAAGAGAATACCAGATGGAAAACCTGTGAGATTTAAAAGCATAAGAACGTCTGGTTGAATCTTATCTTGAAGATAGATCTCCAAGAGGACGTATTGCAGGTGCTCCTAAGTGCGTGAGGACAAAGCTCTCAGCCTCCATGCCATCAAGCGGAGTGTCTTGAGGCTGGGATGCAGAAGGGTCCCCTGTTCCTGAAAGAGTAGGTCTGGAGAATAATTGAGCCTGAGAGGAGGTGCTTGAACGAGTTGAAGAAGCAGAGGAAACCACGGTTGTCTGGGCCAGTAAGAAGCAAAGAGAATCATTTGTCCCCGGTGGGCCTGGAGTGTGAAGAGTGTTTTTGCTATGAGTGGAATGGGAGGGAAAGCATAGAGGAGATTCTGTTCCCAATGGATGAGGAACGCATCTGACGTCTCCCTGTGAGGGGAAGGAATCCTCAAGCAGGAACGAGGTAGTTGGGCATTGAGGGGAGAAGCAAAGAGGTTGAGTAGTGGCATCCCACAGAGCTGGAACCAGTATTGAGCTACTTGAGGTTCCAGCATCCACTCATGTGGATAGAGGATCCGACTTAGTCTGTCAGCTAAGTGAATCTCTGCTCCTGGAAGGTCTACTGCATGAAGGTGAATTCCTTGAGGAATTGCCCAGTTCCAAAGGTGAATGGCTTCTATACATAGGGCTCGAGAGCCTGTTCCCCCCTTGCTTATTTATATAAAACATAGCCACCTGTTTGTCCATCTGTGTAAGAAGAAACTACTGTCCCTTGAGTTGGGGGAGAGAAGACTCTGATGGCATTGAAGACTGCCCTGAGCTCCAGGTGATTGATCTGGAGAAGCGCTTCTTGAGAAGACCAAAGGTCTTGTGTTGTAAGGCCATTGAGATGAGCTCCCCAGACTAGTTTTTTTTTTTATGACTATCTTTATTGAAATTTTCCAACCACTGGTCCAATAACATTATACAAACTATAACTCAACCACATATAAGACCATTACAACACACTCCAGAACTTGTAAAATCTTTTCGTTTTCACTCCCTCTATAGTTACTCTTTAATAGAAAACCAATTTGTTATCTGTTATCTGGTCATGTTTCATCTCCCGACCTATAGCCCCCCCTTCCTATCCCCCCTTTCTCCCAACCCTTCGCTTTTTAAATACTCCAATAAGGGTTTCCAATGTTTATCAAAATTAGCGTCCCTACGCAACGCTGTTAAGCGTTCCATAGTTACAATCGTGCGAAGCCTGGCCAACCAGGAGTCTATCCCTTGTGATTGTTTCTGCTTCCATCTCCAAGCTATTTCACATTTGGCTGCAATAAGACAGGCCCGCACCGGCTTACACCATTGAGTCGAGATCCTGTCTGGCCATACTCCCAAGAGGAATAGCATGGGGCACAGTGCGACTCTCAATCCGAAAATAGCTTGTATCTGATCTCTAATATGCTCCCAATATCCTTGGACTATGTTACAATCCCACATGTGTATATACGTCCCTTGATCCCTGCATCCCCGCCAACAGTGGTCAGAAGCTCCTGGAAACATCTGACTATATCTAGAGGGGGTGTAATACCATCGCATCAAAATCTTATATGCATTTTCTTTAATTAACATACAGATAGAAGACCTCCTGGCCCCTTTAAATATATTATTCCAATCCTCCTCTTCCCATCTCACCCCTAGATCCCTTTCCCAGTCCACCATATAGCAAAATTTCTCCCCTTCCCCCCTCGGGAGGCACAGACTGGCATATAAGGCCCGTATCAGGCCCCCAGATTGGTGATGCCCCCACCATAGCCCTTCAATATCGTTAAGCCCTTCTTTAATAGTGTCTTTATTATGTTTCTGTTGTAAAACATGCACTACTTGTAAATATGCAAAAAAATCCTGAGTTCCCAGTTGATATTCCTCTCGTAACTGAGTAAATTGCTTAATTTCCCCCAAATCGAGCAAATTCATAAAACTTTCCAGCCCCTTCTCGGTCCAATGTCTAAATACCCCTTCCCTCCCTGGTCCAAAAGTCTGGGTATGGGCTATGGGTGCCAACAGAGATCGAATGTACTGGCCGGAAATTCACTCTCCGCCACCCTCTGTCATTCTTCCCCCAGATGTTGAAGGTAGGGATTTGCCGTCCAGTCCCTTCTTAAAGTTCCCTTCACCAACCATGGAAGAAACCTCAAGCTATACTCCCCTGCCCAGAACTGTTTGACGGGGCAGAATCGTTTAGTTTCCCCAGACTCCCTCCAATCCATTGCCTGTCTCATTTGTGCCGCTAGGTAGTAAACCCCAATCGCGGGCATTCCCAACCCCCCTTCTTTCGTGGACAGCACGTTTCGTGCTATCCTAGGCGGCCTATGCCGCCACACAAATAAAAACATCTTTCTTTGTAATTTCTGCAATACCAATCTCGGCACCTTCAATGGCAGGACCTGGAAAAAATACAGCAGACGTGGAAGGACTAACATTTTCAATGCCGCTATCTGCCTGAGCCAGGAAAATTCCTCCCTGTGCCATTTCTCCAGATCTTTTTCTATCTGGGCAATCAAAGGGGGATAGTTTGCCCCATACACTCCTGTGTATTCTCAGGTAAGTTGAACTCAGAAATATTTAATCGACCTCTGGGCCCAGCGAAAATTAAAAAATTTTTTGATGATGTTGTTGTGAGCCTCCTGATAGAGACACACTTAGGGCCTCCATTTTGTCACAATTAATTTTAAATCCTGACATCCTGCCAAACAGCTTCAATTCAGCCATAAATATAGGCAGCACCATTAATGGCTGGGTGATAAACAACAAGATGTCATCCGCAAATAAGGCCACCGTATGCTCGTCTTCCCCAATTTGTAGTCCTGTCGCATCCCTATTTCATCGCAACCGTTCAGCCAGCAGCTCCACTTAGTAACGCGATTAAACTATCCCTCCCCTTACTCCCCCCTCTACTCCCTAACCCTGATCTATCCAAATGGGGGTTTAAAACCTCATTAAAATCTCCCCCCAAAAGCAAGGCTCCATGGACTTTATCTTCTAACCAATCTCCAAGTTGCTCCCAAAAAACCGTCCCCAACTCGTTTGGACCATAGATGTTTACAAATGTAACCTCCTGACCCTGTAGTTTCCCCCCTACCAACACCACCCTCCCTTTAATCCATTTTATCACCCCTCCCACTTGGAAGGGCACATCTCCCCGAATTAAAATCTCTACACCTGCCTTTTTAGACGTGCCTTCAGCGTTAAAAAAAACATGTGAGTAAACCCCCCACTTCGCAACAGGTGTTCATCTTTTGGTAACAATGCGCTTCTTATAGAAACACTACTTGCCATTGCCAGTTCTGTACCTCCCCCCTAAGGAGCATTTTCCGTTTCTGTGGGGTAATTCAACCCCCTAACATTTAGAGATCCAATTCTAAGTCCAGCCATCTTGACTCCCAGAAAATCCGCCTTTACTCCTATTTCTCTCTTGTATGCTCTCTCCTTTACTACCCCACCCCGGCTCAGTTTCAGGTCCCCTTTGATCTTCCCCCCACTCTTTACCTGCCAACTATCCCCCCTCTCCCCACCTGCAGGCCATTTTCCTGCGATTCCTATCCTAGAGGACATAACCGCCACCTCCCGGGACCCCCAACTCTCCTATAACTGCCCCCCCTTATACCCACACTCCACCCCCTTTCCCGTCCTAAGCTCCATCCCTTTCCCACCTGTTACCCTCTTTATTTTATCCCTTGAACTTTTCAATATTACATCAGTAATTTGCCAAGATTAACATTAATAACAACTAGCATTCCCCTTTAAGAATGCCATTCAGCCACCCTTGTCTGGGAGAGGAAAAGAAGAGCCAAGCTCACATAACGCTACTATCAAACCCGTGTCTTCACCACCAACCATGCCTTCCCCTCCTCAGCAAATATTTTATTCAGTATCTCCACTTCCTCAGTTCAAGTGGTTGTTGCAGAGGCGCTGCTGCTCTCGCCCTCCTTCCTTGTCGCGCTGTCCCTCGAGAGGCGTCGCTGGCGATGGCCCTTCTCCGGGATCCGTTGCCATTTTAATTTATCTAGCAAGCTCGCCTGATTTCTTTCCAGATCCGGAGATCTCCGACTTATCTGAGGTAAACTGGGTGCGTTGTTCTTCTCCAAGATCTCCCATGCTTCCATCTCATTCCTTACTCTTTTGGTCAGTCCCTTAATTTCGAACTGTATCCCAAATGGGAAGAGCCATTTATATTTAATGTTTTCCTGCCGTAGATATGTAGTCACAGGCCGCATGGCTCTTCTGCGTTGTAAAGTAGAGGGCGCCAAGTCCTGAAAAATCTCTACCGTTACATTTTCCCAGACCATCTTGCCCTTCTTTGCTGCTGCTCTCATAATTTCTTCTTTTAGTTGATAGCTAGAAAGGCACGCTATAATGTCTCTTGGTCATGCTCCTAGCTGGGGTCCCAGAGCCCTATGCACTCTTTCTAATCCCATATCCGGCTGCGCTTCTGCTGGGCCCACACCTCCCTCCTGTAACAGGGCCACACAAATTTCTTTAACTACTTGTCCCGCTTTTTGAAATTTGGCACCCTCCGGGACCCCCCGGATCCTAATGTTGCAGCGTCATGTTCGATTCTCTAAATCCTCCATCTTATCTCTCAGTTTATCCCTCTCTTTCTGCCAACTGAGAATGGACTCCTGCGCACTTTGTGCCGCCATCACCACCTCTTCCACATGGTCCTCCAGGCAATCAACCCCTTGTCCCAGTGCTTGTAAATCTTGCTGCAGTTCTTTAACAACTTCCTTTACCTCTGTTTTCCCTGCGATTACTTCTTTTTTAATCTCTTTACACCAGAGCCAGAGATCACCACTCGTGCATTGCTCCTCCGTGTTTTCAGGCTCCTCTTCCGTGTCCGTATCGATTCACTCTCCTTGATCACTCTGCGTCGATAACGGGGCATAAGAGGATCGAAACTTATCCAGTTTTTTCCTCACTGACATCATGAGCTTCTCTGCCTTGTTCCCCCCGACGTAGATGTTGAGAGAGGGGCCAAATGCACCGGCTATTAGCGATTATTCTCTCCGTCCCGAAGAGAGCTCTGTTCTCAGGCGGCCATTCCGGTTGGTGATGTCATGTCCTCCCCCCCCCAGACTAGTTTTGACGCATTGGTCATTAGGGTATATTGCGGTGCAGACTTCTGAAAAGGTGATCATATGACCAGGTTCTGTGGTATGCACCACCACTGAAGGGCCATTCTCATTTGCGGAGTGATGTTGCTGAGGTCGGCTAGGCGACCTGTGGAATGCTTCCATTGCTGTGAAAGTCCACTGCCTGATCCTCATGTTGAGATGGGTGTGGGGCATGGCATAGACTGTGGAAGCCATGTGGCCTAAGAGGCGTAGAAATGTTCTGGCTGTAACTGATGATTGTCGCTGGACCTGTGTGACTAAGCAACGAGATGGAGTCGTCTGTCCTCTGGCAGGAATGCCCTGCTTCTTACCGTGTCTAATTGAGCGCTCCTATGAACTTGATGTCCTGGGTTGGCGTGAGATGTGATTTTAGATAATTTATCATGAAACCTAACTCTTGGAGGACATGAATGGTTTGATTTAGGGTGGAGGTGAATGCTGAAGCGGTATCTGCACTTAGCAGCAAGTTGTCTAAGTAGGGGAACAGAAAGATCACCAAAATTTGAAGGTAGGCTGCGACAACAGCCAAATACTTTGTGAAGACTCTGGGTGCTGAGGCCAGTCCGAATGGGAGGACTCTGTACTAGTTGTTCTGAAAAACGAACCCGAGAAACTTTCTGTAGTCTGGGTGAATCAGGATGTCTATATAAGTATCTTTTAGATCCAGAGAGCATAGCCAATCTTTTTGTTGGAGATATGGCAGAAGAGTGCCTAGAGAAATCATCTTGAATTTCTCCTTGACGAGAAATTTGTTGAGATTTCGGAGATCTAATATAGGCCTGTGACCTCCCATCCTTTTTTGGAATTAGGAAGTATCGGGAGTAGAATCCCAGGCCCTGCTGAGATGGGGGAACCTTTTCTATAGCCCCTTATCTCAGCAGTGAGAGAATTTCATGCTAAAGCAAGGAGTGAAGGAGATCCAAGGAGGGTTGTCCCATAAAGTGGGTGGGAGGAAGATCCTGGAATTTCAGCTGTAGGTGCTGACTGACTAGATGTAAAATCCAGGGCTCGAAAGTAATGTTGATCCAACTAAGTGCAAAATGCACCAGTCTTCCTGGGATCATAGGAGGACGAGGAAAGATTATGGGAGAAGTAGCCATGCTCTTTTTGAAGCGGTCAAAAACTCTGTGGGGGTTGAGTAGTAGCTGCAGGCTGTGGTTTGGAAACCTTGCGTTTCTTGATCTGTTTCTGGTCCTGCTTTCTCAGTTGCTGTTGTGGGGCGGAGTAGCCAGAAAAGGATAGATATGGAGGATAAAACCTTTTCTTAGAGAAGAAACGTTTCTTAGTGGTAGTCTTCTTCTTAGAAGAGTCCTCTGTCTTCCTTGAAAGCCTCTTCATGGTGAGGTCATCAGTTTCTATCTCACCGGCCTTTTCCCTCCACCTCGGATCACAGAGGTTTTCACCATTACAGCGTATGTTGATTAACTTGTCCTGGACCCACTGTTCCAGGTCAGATGCTTAGAGCCATGCTGTTCTCCTAGGCCCAATGCAGGCTGCAGCAGATCTGCTATTGGCCTCAAACACATTGAATGCTGCTCTTGTTAAAATCTTTGCTGTATTTTGGGCATGTGTTACCAAGATCTGATGAGCCACCTGCTTGTCAGGGGGCAGCAGGGTGATAAAACTCTGACAAGCCTCTCAAGACATCTTTGAGAAACATTCCCATATATAGCATATAGGAGTCTATCCTAGAGGCTAGCATGGAAGCTTGGAATGGCTTCCTTCCAAATGCATCCAGGGTCCTGGCCTCTCTCCGAGGGGGCACTGAGGAGTGATTTTCCTGGCTTTTTAGCCTCCACATGGCAGACTCCACAATCATGGAGTGGTGGGGGAGTTGTGGCTTCTGG
The DNA here is from genome assembly GCA_033557465.1 of Ichthyophis bannanicus. Lineage (NCBI taxonomy): Eukaryota > Metazoa > Chordata > Amphibia > Gymnophiona > Ichthyophiidae > Ichthyophis > Ichthyophis bannanicus. Next base: position 690,001,961 of record CM066036.1, on the reverse strand, counting down.
AAATCTGGAGAGGGAGGGACCCTATAAAGGGTATCAAGCCTCTTACTCACCACATGGGGGCTTCCCACATTAAGCCATAGATTCTTTAAGATGTTATGCACCAGAAGGGTAGCAGCCCCCTTCGGCGCAGATTAGTATTGGAGAATATTGAGCTCCTCAACTTTCTTTTCCATTTCTGTAGCCACTGAAACTTCGAGAACTGCCACCATGTCCTTAATAAAATCTTGAAAGGACATGTCCTCGGGTGGTGAATGTCGATGTTCATAAGGTGGTGATGGATCCGACGGTACTTCCTATGGGTATCGGAATCAATGGATTCCACCTTGGAGACTTCTCTGGAATCTGAGTCCAGAAGGAAGTCAAAATAATCCTTATGAGATGTTCAATACATTCACTGCTCAGAGCTTCGCTGTTTCGATGTAGAAGGTATCGGACATGGTGGTGCCAAGGGTCTTAGTATCGGCTGCTCCATGGAGCTATGCGAGGCAGGGGATGCCTGCGTAAGCATGACAAGCTCTATGGCCATCGCCAGCATCAGTGGAACCGGTGCTGGCTGCAGAGCATTCAATGTCATCAGTGTTACTGCAGCTAAGAGCTTAGCAATGCTGCACTTGATGGCAATGACATGGTCATCCAATGACTATACCAGGGGGAAGAATGGCTCCAGACACAGCTGTGTGGGCCACAATTCCCGATGCCGGTATCAGGCGCTCCACAGAGGATTGGACCTCAGGAGCATCTCTGAACCCCTGTGTGGCTTTGGTGGGTGCCACCTCCTGCCGGGATTGCTTCAATGAATGGTCTGCATTGGAATGCGATAAATGATTGGCTTGGTGTTCGAAGCAGATGTCGACCTGGAAGTCAAGGACCTTGATGTTGAGGCCGATGTCTTCTTTTTCTTAAGCACTAGTGACTCCGAACAATGCTTCTCCTTTGCTGGTAAGGACTTGAATGCATGGGAAGACTTTGAAGGAGTCGACGCCTCCGAAGAGTGCACTGAAAGAGCTGAGTCTGTAGCAAACAGCTTAGCCTTCTATTTGTCCCGGTTCTTTCTACCTCAAGAAGTCATGTAGGAACAGGATGGACAAGAATCGACATCGTGGTCTGGGCCTAAACATTTCAGGCACCAGGCATGCTCAACAGTGATAGAAATTGTGCTGGAACACTTGGAGCATGTTTTGAAACCACTCTGGGGCTTCTCCATATTAGGGAATAATACGGAGGCAAAATCGAACTGGACAATGGTGCCCGATGAGGCCATAGGCCTCAAACAAAGTTTGTGAGAAAAACTGAAACTAAAATTTAAAAAAGGGAACCGGAATCGACGGGGAATTAAGTCGGTCGACGTGAAGGCTACCTAAGTAATTTGACGGTACTAACGAAAAATATATTGAAGTCTCTAGACACAGCTGACAGGGACAAGGTCCTGATGACTCCGTGGAAAAAAGAAGACTGAGGAGACCAGGAGGAAAGGTGGGAAGGCAGCCATGCATATGTGGAGGAATGCTCCCAAAAGCATTCCTATTGGATGCTGGGTAGTGTTTCTGCACCGGGCTCAGTCAGTGCCAACGTCACTCATAAATGAAGACTGACTTCCTGCTTGTTCCTGGAGATACCAGGGTAGAGTCTGACCTGTGGAAGGTATCGTTCTGCTTCTGCTGACGATGGATGGCCTTCGCAGACATCTATTTACAGAGGATGCAGACCGCCGGGTCCTGGTCGGGCCTTGACACAGGAGGCAGCAATCGTGTGTATCGGTGAGTGACATGTTTTTTGCACACCAATCACACTTCTTGAACCCCCTGGCCATTGAGGGAAAACGTACCCCGGCGAGGTTGAAGACCCTAGAAGCAGCCAGCGGACGGAAAAAGGCTCAAATTGCACCGGGGGAAAAAAACCTAGAAACGGTTCCGAGATACGATGCTGCGGTGGGCAAGCAAGCTCAGAGACAGGAAAGGGACCAGTCGCAACGTGAGAAATAAAAGGGGGTTTTCACACTAATCAATCAACTTTTTCCAGGGAAAAAAGACAGACGTCTTTTGGGTTCCACAAGAAAAAAAGACCGAGCAAGACGGCACCCTTGGGCGGGAAGTGGACCATGCATGTGTGGTGGCATCTCCCAAAGGCTTTCTTTGAAAACTGGAGAGATGCTTCCGCGATTGGTCCATTGGCACAGACGTCACCCATATATGAAGACTGACCTCTTGCTTATTCCTGGAGAAAGGGTGTGTACACAATTTATACTATCAGTGGCATTCATGTACAATTGACTGATTTGTTATTTTTTTTATCAAATGTATTAATCACTTTTGTATTTATTTTTCTCAAGTAAACTATAAAAATCAATTTGACATCTGCACTGTTACATATTTTGTTTGTTTATTTGTTGTATTAATTCTTTACCCTTCATACAGAGGTTACATCAAAACATGACCATGTTAGCTTTTATATAATTATGTTTTTTTATGTTTAATAATATCATTTTGTTCATATTTACTTAGTACATTTATTTTATTTTAATCAATAATACTGTTTTATGCATTTAGTAGGCACAACCCCTTATAGACAGTGTTGATGTCACTGCAAAGTCTCTGCCTCCATCTGCAAGCAAGGGTTAGCAGAATGAGAAAAAGTTAAACTCAGTCTGCTTGGAACATAAAAGTATTTTGGGTAGCATATACTCCAAATATTCACCTTCTGTACATGTCTACATCCCTCAACTATGCAGTACTTGATGTTGGGCTTTATGAATTCAAATGGAAGTTAAAATCATACACACTAAAATAAATACTAAATCCTGCGGGCACCTTGACATCTATTCTCTCAAAAAGATTACTGGACAATAAGGCGAAGGCCATTATAACCTCAGCATTAGGTAAAAAAAAAAAGCACCATAATTAATATATGAAAGAAAAAAGCAAAAGAAAATTTCAGCTAGAAAATTACCTCAAGTAAATGTATGAAGTCTTTAAATATTCGCTTTCGTTCAGATTCCAGAGTGATATCTTCAAATACTGGTTCCTTAACAAACCTCTCTCGAACCTACAAATAAAATGCATTAAGCAAAATCATTTACAGAATATACACAGAAACATATAAACCTATAGATTACCATAAAATAATAGCAGAACAAGCATGTCCATTAGGTATTGTGATAGTCTAGTTACAGAAGTGAAGCAACTTTCTCTCTGAGATTCTAACAAAACCTTTATTGTTTTTTGCAATAACAGTCAGAATCTTGCCAATCGGATCAGCACCCTAACTAGTACTCTGGATATCTCTTGCAGCATCACACACTCTGCAGATCCTCCTTTGTTCAAATAGTCTACTCTACTCTCATCAGTATGTTGGTTCTAAATCAAGTTCTAGAATGCTAAGGCCAGCAACACTCATCTCCAACATATTAAAGAGGAAAGTTTATCTTCTTAATGCCACAGTCCTTCAGTTGACTGATAAAGAGACAAATCTATTATAATTTGACTCTGAGGAAAGCAGAATCTTGCCTATGTCCAAAATTTCCCAGGACATCTACCAATTTAGATAGCATGACTATGTTAGGTATTGTTAAAACATACTGCAGATCATGTCTTATAGTGTACGGACTCTGGCCTCCTTATCTGATAAAGGGTCTGAGTGAATTACAACATTCATTTGGAAAGGTTTTGCTACTCAATTTCAATGACCACATCCAATATAAATGGCTATACAATATATTTTTTAATGAAATCATTCCACTCTGTTTGGACAGCTTAATTCCCATGCATAAGAAGATACCATATTTTCAGCATTCACTGACTGCACTGTATTTCATTACAGTTCTTGGTCACATATCTGGCTATTAATTCATACTAGATCAAATTAACACCTACCTGCTAATTCCCTTTCCTTGAATTTTACCAGACTAGTCTAGACAGTGAATTTAGGTCCCCCTCCTAGCAGATAAAAATGGAGAAAAATAAATGTTGTAGCTGTCCTATGCCGCCTATAAGGTCAGTTCATCTGAAGCTCCAGTCAGTATCCTGTAACAAAGCTATATCAATAGACAGAAATAACAGATTTGTAGGCAACAGCTGACAAAGCCAAATTGTGAAGGACAAACAATCCAGCTAGAAGAGCTCCAGCAAACGCACCAGATTCACCATATCTTACCAATTTGCTTTTCTTTTTCTTCCCCGCCCCACCCCAATTTAAAAGATAACCTGTTACAGTGCCATAGTTTCTGAGACTGGAATGCCAAGACTTGAGAAAAGGAAATTAGAATGCAAGTCTTAAATTTCTCCTTCCTTATATTCACTGCCAGACCAGTCCAGATAAGTGAGATGTATGAAAGCCCCTTTATGGGCTATCCAGGGTGGGAAGAAGCCATGGCAATATGGAGAATCCATTCTCCCTGGGTGGTCTTTCACCTGATCATCCAGTCTATAATGTTTAGCAAAAGAGCGAAGTGAAGACCACATCAAAGCTCTGCAAATATATGCTGAAGATACTCCTCTGGGACTTATAAAACTTGTAGCTACAGGCTCATAACTTGTCAATGGGCATGTGCAGGCATAATCACCAAATACACACATAGCACAGCAACAACTTAGCTGAAAATGGCCACTTCCCAAAAGGTCATATTCCAACGCCAGGCGTTTTGCTGATGCTTCCTCAGGGAATAAGACCACCCACAACAGACTAAGCAGCCATACCTGCAAAAAAACAGCCTATTTGTTACAATCGAACCTACAACACCCACAAACACTACAGAACTACTAGTTCCAATCCCCATGAAAGACATAAACCAGTCAGCAAAGTTGCTCATGCTCATGTATTCGGGCTTTTTACGACAAAAGAGATTTGCTTTTGGCGCCTAAGGTTCAATCCATGGCAGAGGGGTTTGGGAATTCAGGTTTCATTCATTTGATTACACAATATTTACCATTGAGTAAGTCCACTGGATGTATTGTACGGTCTCATTTTTCCGTTTTGTCTACCCTGGCTGGTTTTTCGAATATTGAGCCTAGGATAGTGCACACAAGGGGCCAGAGCTTACCTGATGCGTTATGTCCTGCTGTGCTTAGCCAGTTTTGTGACGTGTCTCAAATGGCTGGACATGGTAGGTGTTGGTCATGTACCCTTTGTCCAATGATGCTCATTACTGAATTTTTTTGTAATGGTAGTCATTGGCGGTAATGTTGGCAGTCCTTGTGTCAGACAGATTATGTGGTGTATATGCCTTAACTTGTGCTTGTCGACTTGTTTATATAGGGAAAACTATTTGTCAGTTGCGTACAGAACTGGTAGAACATCGTAGTAAGTTAAAACTAAAGGCAGACGGGGGCCTCTTTGGTCCACCATAGTATGCAAGCCAACCATGTATTTGCGGACTACAAATGTGTAGTCATTGATCATGTTCCCCTTTTTCCTTTAGGTGGGGATTGGGCACATCATCTCCTAAGAAAAGAGCAGTATTATATTTTTTTAGTTTGATACTGTTAACCCTAATGGTCTAAAGGAGGGTACTGAATGGAAGTCTTGTTGGTAGAGAGTATTGTGGGTAGGTGGGTGGGTCTATTTTCAGCTTGTTGTTAACTGTTTGCCCGTTAAGGCTGTTTGTGGTTTCGGTTTGGATATTGGAGCTTGAAAGAGTGTGCTGGCAGCTTTGGTGAGGCCTTGTGAGGTGTGTACTTGCTGTGGCGCTGGGCTTTCAATTTTTGAAAACTGTTAGCTTTTTTGTTGCGATTTGTGGTGTCCGTAGTTTAGGCACACAATTGGTTGGTTTTTGCTGTGACGTATGGGGCTTCCCCTGCGGATGGCAGCATGTACGGGTGAATGAATGCTCTTAAATGCACAGTCGCAGCATCTATTGGCGTCTCGGGATATTTGGCTTGTGATGAGAAGTGCAGGTGGATTTTTGAGTGCATCAGCTGACTAGTTTATGTCTTTCATGGGGATTGGGACCAGTAGTTCTGCAGTGTTTGTGGGGTTTTGTAGGTGCAATTGTAACAACTGGGCTGGGGTTTTTTTTTTTTTGTTTTTTTTTTAACAGGTATGGTTGCTTAGTCTGCTGTGGGTGATCTTATTCCCTGAGGAAGCATTGGCGAAAGACCTGGCGTTGGAATATGACCTGTTGGGAAGTGCCCATTTTCAGCTAAGTTGTTGCTGTGCTGTGTGTGTATTTGGTGATTATGCCTGCACGTGCCCACTGACAAGTTATGAGTTTGTAGCTATATGGTTTATAAGTCCCAGTGGATATATGCTTTTTGAAAGTTCCAGCTGAGTGAAATCTGGAAGTAGTTTTCTAAGACCTGTGACGCAAGGATATACAACTGCAATAAGCCGGTGATGGCTCAAGCAGAGGATAAGTCTGTATGTAGGCGTTGGTGGCCATTGCGTTGACTGCATTAAGATCCTGAGGTCTCTTTTTCTCAGATTTTTTTCTATTTTGTGATGTCACACCTACAAGAATATATTGCTTGTTTTTATGCTGGATCCTGTTCTGTGCATTGAGTGTATTCTACAGGTTCCGGAGAAGCAGATATATTCATAAAATAAGATTAACATCTCAGGGTGGAATCATAGATGAAAAGGAGGGCGTGATATTTATCCATTTCAGAAATCGACCTATATCCAACATGCAGAGCCAGTGAAATGGCCATTACCCCTCGGAAGCCAGAAAAAAGAGCTGCTACATGTACCTTACAGGAACTAAGTGATAGCCCTTCCTGTAGGCAAATGTGTCCAAAACTAGCACCTGCAATGGAAAGATGGTCGTCTTGCACCATCCTTCAAATGTTCTTCAAATTCTCACATAGGTCAGAGATGTAGAATCCTCCTTGGCTTCAAAAGAACAGCTATCACTGCAGGCACATAGTCCTTCTTTCACAGCTGCCTCTTCTCAATAGTAAGGCCATAATTGAATATGGAATTGGATCATCCAACAGAACTGATCCCCTGGACCATGTCATATCCTATGATGACTATCAGTCTCCAGTAATCCTCCACCCCTTAGGCCACAATGGCCAGCAAGAGCCATGGGAGAAACATATACATGTTGATCAACCAACCACTGTAGTGTCAGCTTACCCATGCTTGCTGATCCGGCCTCCCTGCATCAGGAAAACACTGAATTTAGCATTCTGATGACTGGCCATTAAGTCTCTATGGGCTCTACCCTACCACTTCACCACTTGTGAAAAGGTCTCATCCTAGAGCTCCCATTCTCCTTGGTTCAACTCCTGCCTGCTCAGGAAATCCACTTGCAAACTATCCATTCCCATTATGTGGGACGCCAATGGAGCTAACAAGTGTGTCTCTGCCTATCTGAGGAGGGCTACTGCTTCCCAAGCCATTTGAGACTTCTAGCGCTTTCCTGTCTCTTTATATACATCATTGTCATCAAGTGGTCAGAGAGGAGTTGTGCCACTTTGCCTTGTCCCCTTGGCGCTGCTCGAAGGTCAACCTCATTGCTCTGGTTTCCAAGCGAATGATTTGCCACTACTTTGCCTGTCTGGGATCATAGTCTCTGTACTACTGTTCCTTGACAATGAACCATCCATCCGTAGAGGCTGGCATTAGAGGCAAGGCACACCGAAGTGGAGGATCTCTAAGTCTATCCTCTTTAATAGATGCTCCCTGTTCTGCTCAGCCACCATTGAGGACTCAGCCTACCCTCCAGTGACAGAGACAGTGCGTATTCAGCTCCAGAGACTGAGGGGACCAATGTGTGAGATCTCTTTAAGAAATGCATATGTGCTATAGCACTCAGCATCATTTCCAGCATAGCAGCCATGGATCCCAATACCTGCAAGTATTGCTGCACTTGCAGTCTTGCAAGACTCTGTAACCCCAGAATACGCTAATGTATCTGGACTATCTTCTGAAGAGTTAAATACACCTTGGCCTTCAACATGCTGAACCTGATCCCTAGATGAGGGTTTGCAATGAAATCAAATGATTCTTTGCTGTGTTTACCACTCAGTCTAAGGACTCCAAGGTGTGGCTAACTGTGGGCTTTTGCCTCCAAACCTTCCCTGTAAGACGTGGCTCTAAGGAACTAAATCACTGAGAGGATATACCAGGGAGGAGTGGCTCAGTGGTTGGGACAGGTTACCTCAGGCCAGAGGACCAGGGGTTCAATTCCTGCCTGGGGACAAGTAAACTCAGGCTGGAGGGACTAGGGTCTCTAGTCCCATGGCCACTCCTTATGGCCTTGGGCAAGCCACTTAACCCTCCATTGCCTCAGGTACACTTAGATTGTGAGCCCTTCGGGGACAAGGGAATAAAAAGATCTTTTGGTATATACATGTAAACCGCTCTGATGCATAAGTAAAGAGCGGTATATCAAATGCCTAAACCATAACCATAAGGCTGTGACCACCACCATCATCTTGGAGAACGTTCTAAGGGCTGTGGCCAGACTGAAGAGGTGAGCCTGAAAATGACGGAGATGACCCAAAAAACCCCACAAAGTGCAGGAAACGTTGATAGTCTTCCCAAATTTGGGTGTGTAGATATACTTAAGGTCAAAGGAAATGAGAAACTCTCTCTGCTAGACTGCTGTTAATGACGGACCGCAGAGTCTCCACCCTAAAGTGAGGGCCACTCAAGTAGCCATTGCCTTTCTGGCATACAAAATAGGGCTGAATGTGCCCTCTCTTTTGGGTATCATGAAATAGACTAACGGCCCATTCTGTGCACTTGAGAAGGAACCAGTGCTACTGCTCTGAGCTGCAGAAGATGCTGTTTCTTCTATTGTAGTCCTCTTGAGAATGGAACCCAACAGGAACAGGTATATTTATATCATGTGACAGATCATGTGACACTGATTGTACGCAGGTGGACCCTAATCAACTATTTATGTGACTTCTGAGGTTACTTGGTTGGACCAGATCTTATTTAGCGGTTTCATAGCAAAAGCGATGAATACATATACACTCACAACTTTTCAGTTTTTGATTGTTTTTTTACATATTCAAGGTATTTTATTGCCATTTCACTTCACCAATTTGGACTATATTGTTAGGTCCATTATCTAACATCCAAATGAACTTCCATTTTCTTTTGAGGTTGTACAGTAATGCGACACAATAGGACAAAAACTGAGGGGATGAATACTTTCACAAGGCACTGTAGGTGTTCAGTTGAAGTTACACCAATTCATTATATTGTATAGCCTATATACAAAGTTATACATTGAGTTTAGATTAAGTACACCGTACTAAGTTTTGACGTTATACTCATTACATTGATTGAGCTGATTTTATCTTAACATCATTTCAGTATTAACTTCTTTTGCCACTTGTGTGTATTCACAGTATGAATTCCTCATTCAGTATTGCTTTCAATGCATCTGTTGTGTTTAGAGTAAACCGTTATTAGACTTTTGTTAACTATGTCATTTGGTTCTGACCTGCACAGTATATTAGTTAGTTAGGTTTTAAGAGGGAATATGCTCAACTTGTATCTATTTCCATCTTAAAAGAGGGGGGAATGTAGGGCTGGTAATTAGTAGCCTGATCTGAACTGCTGGGACTTGCTCAGAAACTAAAGCCTGAACCATGCAACATAGCTTCCTGTTACAAGATGGGGCCTGTTCTGAACCAAAGCATGAACCAAACAAGATGGATTCCTTACTGCTATGTCTCAGCTTGAAACCTGCAGAGCAAACAATTCTGCAGTTATGCACTTCACAGCAGAGCCATTGTTTCCAGCTCTGACTACATGCAACAGAACTCAAGGCTGAGGCTGTTCTTCTGGTACTAGCATTTGCAACAATGTATGGACTTGCATACCAGCATCTTTCTCACACCATGGACCTTTGTTTAGAGAAGGACCACCTATCAGCTGTTATATGATTCGCTGAAAACATACAGGGTCTGAGACCAGCCAATCACCGTGCCATGATGAGGAAGTCAGGACGAAGAATTATACACTGAACACTTGCAGAATTTCCTGTGGTCCACTTTTTAGACTTGCAGAACTTTTGAATACTTTGTGGGAAATTTAACTTAGTTCCCTGACACCAGCAGTTTGCTCCCTGCAGTCTCTAGCCCTGCTGCCTCTTTCTAAAAGACAGTGTACAAGGACAAAAACTAACTTCAGGAAGGAGTGAATCTGTCCCACAAATCTGAAGCTCAGTGCTATCACATGGCTCACCGGGACTGCCTGTGGTTTGCATTGGACCACTGCCATTCTTTGGACTTTGTGCCGTTCTGGAGACAGACTACTTCTCGGACCCAATCACGATTGTTCTTCGGGCAAAGCCACGGTACTAGTCTAAATTCTCTGGGATTGGATCTAGCTTAGACAGACAATCTGCTGTACATCTGAGTGCAGAGCGAATCAATAACGGTTGCAAGAACAGTGATTTATGATCTTGGTAAATTGTAATCATAGGGTTACATTACCTGCTACCTCAAAAAGCTAATGTATTCTACATCTGCATTATTTTTCTATCTGCAATAAAGTCTAATTCTATATAAACACAGGGTTGGTTCTTTTATATCACGTGGTTCATTTGCCAGATGGACCTATAGAACCTTGGGAAAAGTAGGAAGTAGAAATGTCCCAGACATATTGAGTATTTTTATATATACACATATATATTTGATACTGACAATAGCCCCCCTACAGCTTTGGGGGTCTTGTCTTCTGGAATAGGCAGTTCTGAATGAACCAAGTTTCACAGAACTGTGAATGAGCTAGTCCTGAGGTTTCCCTTTAAGACTGTTTGCCTGATTTATGATGGCTACTGCTGAAAGAGATAGTCTTGCTATGCAGACCGAGGTACTTGCCATAATTCAAGAGATTCAGGACTCTCAAATGTGTTTACTGCAGAACCTCATGTAGTAAAAATAAGTTACTGGAAAACTTGGAGATACGCAAGCATTGTATGAGCAATACCTTAATGGTCTAAACTCTGCTCAGACATAGATGAAATGACTGACAAATTTCATGCCTGTGAATCTGAAAGATTACAGTATTTGTCACAATTACTGAGGCAAAATATGGAATGAGGGACATTTTGCAAACTGCTGGAAAAGTGTTTTCTCTGGTGACGGAGTAGAGGGAGCTTTTACGACATGGATGGTTAATGAAGAAACACACTATCTACCTGTTCAAAAAGAACAAAGCAGCTGTGTGTGAGCGAGATTCTTTAGCAGGGAAAAGGAATCTGTTAAAAGAAAAGATCCAGTACCTTTGACATGAATTGGAATCCTTAGGATGGCTCCCTTCAAATGAAAATTCGGGGAAAATCTGGTTTCCTCTGAATCACAGCTAGAGAAGCAGCAATGCCAAAACTGCTTCTCTGAATTCCATGATTCAGCCAGAGCCTGATTTTAACTCCTTTCTGCCTTTAGAAACAGCAGATATTGGGAAATCTCTAGAGGTTACCCTTGAGCAGGTTAGCTCTGAGGAAGAGCCACCCTCACATATCCTGCTGCTACAGTCTTGGAAGTGGAGAGAGAGTAGTTACTCACCTGTAACAGGTGTTCCCCAGGAGCAGCAGGAATCAGTCCTCACATATGGGTGACGGCGCCGACAGAGCCCTCGTGCGAAGCATTTCCCCAGCTTTCAAGGAAAGCCTTTGGGAATGCAGCGCGCATGCGTGGTCCCCTTTCCGCCCAAGGGTGCCATCTTGCTCAGTCTGATGACATAGCTAAAAGACAGCAAAAAAAAAAATAAAAATAAATGAAGGATATGACTGCAACTCCAGGGGAGGAGGGAGGGTTGTGCGGACCGATTCCTGCTGCACCTGGAGAACACCTGCTACAGGTGAATAACTACTCTTTCTCCAGGACCAAGCAGGAAGTCAGTCCTCACATATGGGACTCCCCAGCTCTAGGCTACCAGGAACCCTAAGCTGAAAAAATGGCTCCCTCTCAAGAGCCTCAGCATTCGTAATAGGAATATCCTCTGCGAACGCCCCCGTACGGTAGCCCAACACAAGGGCAGGAGGGTAGGAGTTGACTAAACCTCAAAGAGATTACGGAGTACCGCCTGTCCAAAAGCACTGTTCCTTCGGGACTCTCTCTCCAGGCAGTAATGGGCTGCAAAAGTCTGGCTTGAAGACCAAGTAGCGGCCCGGCAGATGTCTGCCAACGGAACAGAGCGGAGAAGAGCTACTGACGTGGCTTTCGCCCTGACACAGTGGGCCGTGACTCGACCCTGCAAGGGGAGGTCGGCTGCCCTATACACCCAGGCGATACAATCTAATACCCAAGTGGACAATGTACGCTTGGACACAGGTAACCCCATCTTATTAGAGTCAAAGAAGACGAAGAGCTGAGTAGCCCATCGATGCCCCTGTGTACGTTCTATGTAAAAAGACAACGCCCTCTTACAGTCCAGGGTATGCAAGACTGTTTCAGCCCGGCTGGTATGCAGCCTGGGAAAAATGGTCGGAAGAACCACCTCCTGGTTGAGGTGGAAAGAGGAGACCACTTTTGGAAGGAACTTGGGATGGGTCCATAGGACCACCCTGTTCCTATAGAACCGTGTGTATGGTCTATCAGAAACCAGAGCTTGTAGTTCACTCACACGTCTGACCGAGGTAAGAGCCACCAGGAAGAGCGCTTTCCAAGAGAGGAACTGCAAATGGCAAGTAGCCATCGGCTCAAACGGTGGGCGAGTAAGTTTCTGCAAAAATACGTTCAATTCCCACTCAGTCGCCTGTGGACGAACGGGAGGCTTGAGAAGACGCAGACCTCTGAGAAATCAGGACACCAAGGGGCGAACCAATAGAGACTGTCCTTCCACCAGTGAGTGGTGCGCTGACAGAGCACTGAGGTGGACCCGAACAGAGTTAGACTTAAGGCCTACGTCTGCCAGGTGAAGTAGATACTGCAGTACTACTAGCACAAGGCAAGAGAAAGGATCTTCATTGTGCTGAGCACACCATACCGTAAAACTACGCCAACTTGAGGGCATAGGACTTTCTGGTGGACTGCCTGCTAGAGGCCAAGACCACCTCCTCAATCTCCTTAGGAAGAAGTAAGGGAGCTAGCACGGTCCTTTCAGCAGCCAGGCCATCAACTTGAGGGACCTTAGATTGAGGTGCAGAAGGGAACCCTGCTCTTGAGACAGGAGATCGTGACGCAACCCCAGAGAGAACGGAGTTTCCACCGCCAACTGCAGCAGAAGTGGAAACCAGGGCTGCCTCGGCCTTCTGGGGGCTACCAGAATCACCGAGACCATGTCCTGGAGAATCTTGAACGAACTTCGGGCCACCAGGGGCGTGGGAGGAAACGCATACAGGAGGCCCGTAGACCAAGAGATAAGAAAAGCATCTGCTGCCATCCTCAGGGGATGCGGCTGTCTGGAGCAAAACCTGGGCAGCTGGCGGTTTTGTGGACTTGCAAAGAGATCAATGGATGGAAGTCCCCAGCGGAGGAACATCTGCTGGACCACCAATGGATTCAACTGCCATTCATGAGGCTGGAGAATCCTGCTTAGCTTGTTTGTTAGAAAATTCTCCTGACCAGGTAGATAAACTGCTTTGAGAAATATGCCTTGTTCGACTGCAAAGGAGCAAAGGGCCAGTGCCTCCTGAAATAAGAGCTTGGACCCCGTGGCCCCTTGTTTGTTCACATAGAACATTGCCACCTGATTGTCCGTCTGAACTAGGACAGACTGGTGAGAGAGGGCATGAAAAAATGTCTGCAGAGCTAAGCGGATTGCTCGTAGCTCCAAAAGATTGATTTGCTGCGTGGCCTCTTGAGGCGACCAGAGGCCTTGAGTGCACGTGCCCTGGCAATGTGCACCACAGCCCTTTA